>CM041209.1:52299722-53603472 GCA_023065735.1 Coffea humblotiana | reverse complement strand
TATGCTTATTTGAATAATTAATTAATTGAATCAAATATATATCGTTTATAACAAATAAATAAATAATTGCGATTCTATAATTATAAGAAATAATAGCAAATAATATAACAAATAACAACAAATAAAGTGTAATTAAATAACAACAAATAATAACAAATACTATAACAAATAACAACAAATAAAGTGTAATTAAATAACAACACATAATAACAAATAACAACAAATAATGCGTTATAATTAAAGAATATCATTTATAACAAATAAATGAATATTTAATAAATAACAAATTAAACCTAATTTAATCGAACCTGTTAAAATTAATTCATTCAATTAATTAAACTAATTAATCCACTAAACTAATTAAACTAAATCATATACTAAATAACATAAACTAATTATCAACTAACTTAACAAATAAAGTGAATTGCATTAAACTAATATCACTAGTTTCAAAATTAAGCTTTGCTAATTACATTAGTTTTATGTATTTATTTTATTAGCATGGGTATTATTTCAAATACTTAAATTGCCCCAACTAAATGGATATCTTAATCAAAACTCAATACATAAATTCATTCAATTAATTCATTCAATTAATTAATCTCGCCAAATACATCTAAATTCATTTAATCGAACCTCTTAAAATTAATTCATTCAATTAATTAAACTAATTAATCCACTAAACTAATTAAACTAATCATATACTAAATAACATAAACTAATTATCAACTAACTTAACAAATAAAGTGAATTGCATTAAACTAATATCACTAGTTTCGAAATTAAGCTTTGCTAATTACATTAGTTTTATGTATTTATTTTATTAGCATGGGTATTATTTCAAATACTTAAATTGCCCCAACTAAATGGCTATCTTAATCAAAACTCAATACATAAATTCATTCAATTAATTAACCTCGCCAAATACATCTAAATTCATTTAATCAAACCTCTTAAAATTAATTCATTCAATTAATTAAACTAATTAATCCACTAAACTAATTAAACTAGTCATATACTAAATAACATAAACTAATTATCAACTAACTTAACAAATAAAGTGAATTGCATTAAACTAATAACACTAGTTTCGAAATTAAGCTTTGCTAATTACATTAATTTTATGTATTTATTTTATTAGCATGGGTATTATTTCAAATACTTAAATTGCCCCAACTAAATGGCTATCTTAATCAAACTCAATACATAAATTCATTCAATTAATTAACCTCGCCAAATACATCTAAATTCATTTAATCAAACCTCTTAAAATTAATTCCTTGAATTGATTAAACTAATTAATCCACTAAACTAATTAAATTAATCATATACTAAATAACATAAACTAATTATCAACTAACTTGCATAATAAAGTGAATTGCATTAAACTAATAACACTAATATCATTAATTAGGTTATGCTAAATACATCAATTTTATGTATTGAATTCATTAAATATGCCAATTCTTTCAATTACTTAAATAACCTGAACTAATAACAAGCTTTCATAATCATAAGTCAATACTACATAAATTACATCTACATTCATTTAATTAGTCTCTTTAAATTAATCCATTAAACAAATTTAAACAACTAATTAAGCTACTTAAACTACTTAAACTAATTCTATCACTAAACTAATTCAACTAAGCATGTACTGTGTTATTAAACTAATATTAGCTAACTTACGTAAAAAGTAAATTACATTATTTGTATACAACTATTCTACAATAAATTAAATATTTATTTAATGACATACTATAACAATAACATAAAATATTTATAACCAATTAACTAACATAATATAAAAATTATAACAACTTTCATATAATACAGATCACTAACCTCTTTTGAACTTTTCGTATTTAAAAAATCGATTGCTTTATCCGCACCGTTAGTAGTCAGCACGACGACCTTAACAAAAGCAACGTGATTAATTAGCACGGCGATATCATAATTAATTAGCACGACGGTCTTAGAAAAAATGCAATGTCAACAGACACTCACCAATTCTACCGGCGAACAAGGCAATAGCAAGAGACGCTGCAGACAGTCGCGGATCTGGCGCAGTTTCGGCACAATCGGGCACTTTCAACTCTGCAGGAAGTTTGGCCAATTCTGTAGGGAAGTCAAGTGAATGTATTGAAAGGGAGATAGAGATGGGAGAACTCAGAACTAAGGAAATGAGGTGCGGGTGAAGTTTGGCTCTCTTTCGTTTATATAGACAGTCCGAAAAGCATTTGTTCACGGAAGTGCAGCCTTTTGTTTTCGTTCGTAGCTAGTCACGGGATGCTAAGCTGAGATTCGGCCAGCTAAGAAGATTCCGCCCGTGAATTCCGTAGCTCTGATTATTTTTGGGAAATAATATGTCATGTGCCGGGCTGATAGCCCGGCACCTTACATTTTTTTTTTTGTCAGGTTCCGGGCTGACACAGCCCGGCACCTGACAATTTTTGTGTCAGGTACCGGGCTGTGTCAGTCCGGTACCTGCCATCTTTTAAAAAAAAAATTCCCATTACAAAAAAATTTTTTGCTGTCAGGTGCCGGGCTGTGTCAGCCCGGCACCCATAGAATTGTATCCCACCTGTGTTAGAGCCATAAGTGTGTGACTTTTTTTTTAACTATATTCTAAGCAATTAGCCGGATGGTGGAAACAAATCCTCGTACAAGGGGCAGGGTACCCTAAGAAATAACAGGTGGGCACTTCGAGGAATTTGTGCAAATAAAAGCGTGGAATGTTGAAGTAAGAAACCATGGAACGTCGTCCAAAACAAGGCTCCCTTTCTTTTTCTTTTTCTTTTTTTTTTTGGCCTGTAGATATCTACACCACCTTTGTCTGCTTGAAAGGTGTGTTTGTTGGATAGTTGTATAAAACTACTTAGAGTGTGTTTGATAAAATTGAAATTTAAAGTTTGAATTCATTAAATTATTAAATTGTTAAATATTAAATCAAATACATTTAAGTGTATATTACATTTACTGATAAATGAATACCTTATCACTTCTTTTTTAGAATAAGTTTTGCTTAAGAAATTCAATGGCACTAAATTAATTCAGATGTTCAATCTTTTGTTATCAAATGCGTCTGACCATATTAAAATCTAAATCTATTAAATTTAAGTGATGAATTGGGTCATCAAACAGCACCTTAGTATAGAATCAATAGAATTTTTTTTTTGTGTATTTGAGAGAGAGAGAGAGAGAGGAAAGAAAGAAAGGAAAAAAAAAGAGTCACTGAAGTAGCTGCCAGTGGCCGGTCGACAATGGAGGTGGTAGTAGACTGTGGTGTGAGGAGGAAGAAGAAGAAAGAAGATAATTTTTCTTTTTTTGTGTGTGTGTTTGGATTCTAACTCAGGCTGATTAATATCCATACCTCATTTGTACATTGACATTACGTGATGATATGTAGGATGATGAAATTTAACGAGTGATTTCAATTTTTTTTTTTAAAAAAAGGATTGACAGTGATTCTCCAATTGACTCTTAATGATTCGAACTCGTGATTTCACTTAAATAAAGCCCTTAATCGAGGTATTAAAGTCCTTAATGTCAGATTTGAGAGTTTCTTGAACTAGATCTTTAGAACTATACCATGTAATGTAAACTTGATTGGTATAAAAACACATTAAACCAACTAACATAGACAATAACATAACGATGTTAGTTTATCATAAAGATTAGTACTAACGAAAACAGAATACGGACTTGCATAAAGAGACAAGTATTATACTAAAGACTAACAACTTTATGGTTAACCATATTTTAGATAGATTCAACTTTACTTTCAGTTACTCTAATTCTTAAAGAACATATTACTATTCACTATTGGAATATAAATCTTCAATTCTCTTTGGAGTTTTCCATAAAATAATGCAACCTCATATATAGGGATGTAATCAAGCTACTCGCGAGCAGCTCGGTCAAAAACTTGACTCGAACTCGGGTTGATCGAGTTTGAGTCGAGTTTGAGCGGTCAACCCGAGTTCGAGTCGAGCTTGAGCGGTTCGATAAACTAAACGAGTCGAGTTCGAGCATCCAAAAGCGATGCTCGAAAGCTTGTTGAGCCTTATCGAGCCTTTTAATTTTAATTATTTAATATATTATTATAAAATTACTCTTATACCCAAAAGAGTTGTTGAATTTACGAAATGTTTCAAATCGTATAAAAATTTTAAAACGGCAATAATGTCTTTTCACACAAAAATTATCAAGAAAATGAAATTTAGTAACTCGAGCTCGACCGAACTCGATAAGGCTCGATTGACTCGACCCATGCGAGTCGAGCTCGAGTATTGTAAGCAAGTTTCGAGCTCGAGCTCGAACTCCAATAATACTATTCGCTCAAGCTCGAGCACCTTTTCTTGTATGTCGAGTCGAGTTTGAGTATGGCAATACTCAAGCTCGACTCAACTCGATTACAACCCTACTCATATACATGGATGGAGAAAATAAATTATATACTATGAGATCAAATGTCTTTGGTCTGCTTCAATGGGTCAACTACAGATCGTAATCTAATAAATGCTAATAAACACCATAATATGTAATGAAAATTGGAATGGTCAAACCACGTGGAAATGTCCTTCAAAAAAAAAACCACGTGGAAATGCATCATATCGTCATAGATTGACAAGGAACCATGTCTATTTTCACATAGAGGACCGGAAAGGGTTTTGTTTGAATGCAATTTTTAATTATCTTTTATTTTACATATATCAAATTATTACCGTACTATTTTTTTCACAAAAATTTCAAGAAATTGCAATTTAAACGGGCTCTTTAAAAAATGTAGGACTTGTTTGGCCAATTTATTGCTTGGCCAACCATAACATACTGCCAGTTGAAAAAATGGAGGAAATGTTAAAAACAGGAATTCATCAAAATTGAACAACCTGTTGCTACCAAACACGTAGCTACTTTGGCTCCTATCCAAAATAATTAGATCTTTAATTCCACATTTTTTTCCAATCCATTTAAGGGCCTTTTCTAATAGTTGATGTGTTTCTTGGATCTTCACGTCTTGTTACTTTCCAAACAAAAGGGAAAATGAGAGAGAACTGATGAAAACTTTAATCTTAAGCTATTTATATTCATATTAGAGGAATTAAGATCATTGGATTTAAGGCATCCAAAATGAATTTGCTGGAACTTGCAGAACTCCAAACTACTATGAAGTAGTGTAGTACACAATCGTTCAAGTAATTAAATAAACAAAAAAAAACATAGATATCTTCACTCTGCCAGAAAAGATCAACGAAAAATTTGTAGATTAGAACAGTATAGATGCTATCAATTGTCAAAAAGGGAAAAAGAAAAAGAAAAACTTGCACCAAAAATATTGGCTAAAACAAATCCAGAGAACAAATTAAATTAGCCAAAAAAAAAAAACTTCAATTGTAAGTGCAAAAAATGGTTATCTAAGGCTGTATTTGTTTCGTATGAAAATTTTTTTTCCTGAAAACATTTTCCATAACTGGTGAAAATATATTTTGTGGTAAAATATTTTCTCCATTGTGATGTAAAACAGCTTCCTTAATTAAGTTAATGAAGTTATTTTCTAGTGGCTAAGGACTCTAGAGTCAACCAACATAAGATTTTCATTCTAGATTGCTCTTAGGACACTTGTTAGAGAAACCCTATCTCAAAATCCCCTTGATTTTCATGCTTGGTTAGATTTGATTGTTAAAATTGGATCTCGAAGTCTCTAAGCTCTCTATTTAGAATTGTGGTTCTACTTTTAAGAGGTGAGCAGATAGACTTCATAATTCATGAGGTGGGGCATGGAGAGGTGGTGGGCTCTATAGGAAGAAAGTTCCAACATTGCAGTTTGGTTGCGGGAAAAATCTACTTTTCGTCCTTAAATTTTGAACTAAGGACACATTTTATTTCCAAACTTTTAGACATACCACATTTAGTACATGAATTAATTATTTTTTGCCACATTTAGTCCAAAAACGGTAAATTGATTAATTTGGATAGAGAAAGTCACGTATTTGGCATATAGCCGTTAAGTAAAAACAATTTCTCAGTCAAAATCAACAGCTACGTTAGCCTTCTCCTTCCAAATTGAATATTTTACCCTTTTTGGACTAAATGTGGCTCAAATACTAAATGTGATACGTCTAAAAATTTGGGGATGAAATGTGTCTCTAATTCAAAATTTAATGATGAAAAGTGGATTTTTTCCACTTGTATGGGTGTTGCTGTTTGATTCATAAAACATGTTCCACACTAGTTGATTGGGCCTATGGACATGATGAAGACCGAAAATGAAGTAGGCGGGCCTTACAGTTTTGGGGAAATTCTTTCCAAGCCATTAGTAAACCAAACACATGAAAAAAAATGGGAAAATGGTTATTTTCTTTTTCTTTTTTTTTACCAAACGATAAAAGAAAAAAATGGTTATTTTCTTGGGAAAAAAATTCATGGAAGATACTTTCCGCAAGAAGATATTTTACACAGTACCGAACACGTCCTAAGTTTTAAATCAACCAGACTTCTAGGCAAATCATTTCGTGTTTCTAGAGAGTTAGTATTCTGCACCAGATCTTCTGTCCAACTACTTTTTATTATGTTGTTATTTCTTTTTCATAATTATCATATTTTAGTTTTTTTATTTTCTTAAGATTCAATAAGAATTGATTGAACAATACACAAAATTTAACAAATTCAAAAAATGAGATTTTTGAAGAATTTTCTGTTGTATTTTTTTATTTTTTTATTATATATTATTTTTACTCAATTAATAGTTATTAGATTTTTAAAAAAATAAAAAGAAACTAAAATATGATATTTATGAAGGAAAAATAGTAATATAATATAAAATAAAATAGAGAACGATACAGAAAATGGGACAGAAGATCCGTTGCTCCAGTAGTCTCACCGAAAAAAGGCCCAACAACATTTGCATCAGTAAATTAATTTGCTCCTAATCATACGATCGTATTTATGATTTTAATTGTCACATCAGTTTATTGGGGGAGAATGGTAGTTACCGGTTGAATTATTAATTCTTTTTCTGTGCTTGAGGATTTTAAATCATGGTTGTTTTGGCGCAGCCTGATAAGAATTGACAACGAATTACATGCTTTTCTCGTGTTTGAAAGGTCATCCCTGAAGGCATTTGTCAGACATGCACATCAGCCAGTGTTGAAAAAAGAGATGCTTACACTAAAAAAAAAAAAATTAGTAGACTGCTGAAAATATGTAATTGCTTGATTGAGTGGTGAAGTGGAAGCTGGTGATCTGATCTGAAATTTTGCACAAGACCTAAACTTTTGATCGTTGACTTATGAAATGTTTTGATAGTAAAGATAATTATAAAATACCATTTTTAGTAGGTAAATGAAGGATCATCCTTTTGCTTTAATTAGATTAGGCACCCCAATCCCATCTTATTTGAGTGCTAACTTGCTAGTATGACATTATTTGATAATTCAATTCAATACTTAAATTTAATGAGTTCAAATTTTAATATATTTAGACGCGTTTGATAACTGAAAATAGAACATCTGAATTAATTTAGTGACACTGAATTTTCTAAGCAAAACTTACTCCAAAATATAAGTGATAAGTGAATAACTTCTCATTTAATGTGATATACATTCAAATGTATTAGATCTAGTACTTAACAATTCAATAATTTAATGGAATCAAACTTCATATTTCAGTTCTCTCAAACACATTTTAAATTATATGTGTTGAGAGGAGGGATAGGTTGGATGATACAAGAGGAATGAGTGTAAATAGAAAATCTCGGTTCAAAACCATCCTACTTAGTACTTACACTAAAAAAAAAAGAATATATGTGTTTTCAAAATGACATAAATTAATATCTTCACAAGAAAGTAACGTGAACAAATTTTGATCCAAAAAACTGACTTGTTTGGATTACACTTTTTGAGCGTTTTTTTTTTTTTTGCAAAAGAATAAAAGAAGAAACTATAACTTTTTTCTTTGAAATGTAATATATATTTTCTTTTTTAAGGAAATATTCTGAAAAAAAGTCCAAATTTTCTTTTTTCAGAAAAATGCAATAGAAACAAGGCAGAGGGTAACATCAAGGGCAACATAGAGAAGCTTCCTCGTTGCTTTACTTTCTTTGTTTGTATTGACCATTGGGGCTCATTGCCAGTTTGCCACTAATTGGCAGAATTCAGTTTCAGTCTCATCATCTCACGGACATTTTTCCCATGTAGTTGGACACTAGTTTAGCAATCAATATAGTAAGAGCTTTTCTAACACATGGCTAACTAGCAAAAGAAACAAGAAAAAATCCATGGTGTAAATTAATCTGCCTTGCGCCAAGATGTGCCAATATTTTATGAGCTAGCTAGTGGTGTTGTTCATGTCTAATTCATACTAGTAATTGCTTTTAATATCGAGGAGGAGGAGGAGAAGAAAGTGACATGACATATTTTTAATTAGCCATGAGTGAGTATGAACAAAGTATTATCTAGTGCAACTTAAGGGCCAAGTTTTTGGAAGACTAGACTGCAAATAAAGAAATGGAATTGGAAGTAATTGGATTTTGGCTTGACTTTTATTGTATGTTCATATTGCAGTATTTGATTTTTTAATCAGAGGACCATCTTACTTTTCCAAATGGAAAAGGACGGAAACACCTCTTTTTTTTTTTTCTTGTCTTTCACATGTAGTTGATCACTTGCTCTTGTGATTGCCCGGCAAACATTAGTTTATGAGGGGTTGGTTACCTAGATTACATGGAGAAAAGTAAAGCAGTATCTAAATGCAAATTACTAGTCCAATTTTGGAGACAATGACAACCTTTTCTTTTATTTTTGGTTACTATTGAGTATTGAAAATTGGATATCCTTTTAACTTGAAAAAGAATCCAAAAATATATATATACAACATTTTTAGCCGAATATCTTTTTTCCCCTTTTTCTTTTCGTAGTATCAAACACAAATTGAAAATTCAACAGACTATAACATGTCTATTAGAATTTTGAAATCCACCTCTCATGAGATTTTGATCGAGTTTTCACGCTTTGTATAGGCGTGATTATAAAGATCTTTTGTATTTTTCAGATTTGTTCATAATTTTTCGAATTTATTGTATCTGTAAATTTATAGATTTGTAATTTCTAGTGTATGTTTAATATATCATTAAAGTAGTGATGTAGATCAAATTGTGCTGGACAATATTCAACAATTTGTTAATGAAATTTGTTTTTTTTTATAAAAAATAAAAATAAAGATCTTTTGTTGTCTACCTTTTCCAATCGAATAGGTTCCAAAATTTGAGATTAACAAAGTGGAGAATGTCTATCTGTAATTCTTGACATAACTGGTCATAAACAGACTTCAATTTGATAATTTCTACATGAAAATCCTATCATTAAACCTATGGAAAACAATCAATCATAATCAAACTTATGCATACAAGAAATGTTCAACAATAGTATTTTCCTATCGGATGATAATAATCTAGTAAACTTTTGACATAAACTCATCATCCCGTTAACTATAGTGATAGAGTTTTGATTAAGGGTTTAAGCGAATTTAATCAAATTGAAAATGGAAAATTATAGTGTTCAAACTTATTTGTTTATTTCAACAAACCTAAAAACTGTTTTCAAACTCAACCCGTTTATTCTTAAACCAAATTCAAATGAGGTTTATCAAGTCAAGTTTAAATTCAAATTTTTATACATAAATTTCACATTTTAAGCTAATTGAACAAAAACTCTTGCAAAATTTGGTTCATTTATCAAACCAAAATGGATTCAAGTATTACTAATAGTTTAGGTCCTTCTTGAACCCTACTTTTGAAGACTCTGAGATTATATATATATATATATTAAAATACAAAATGAAATTTGCTTGGAAACAAGCATCACATGCTTATAATTAAATAAATGGGATAATTGCAGAAACCTCCCCTGAGGTTTTTGACATTTGCACTGATCTCCCCTGTGGTTTGAAAAATTACACTGACCTCCCCTGAGATTACTAAATCTTTGCAAATTCAGTTCAAAAGATTAAAATCTTATTTTAGGGAGTGAAATTAGAATTTTGTACCAGATTTGCCCTTTGTGCTATATGTCCAATGAATGACAAAGTACTATAAATCAATTAACAATTAATAAACTTTAAAGAGTATAATTTATGGGCAAACACGCATTACTCATTTAAAGTACTGGCTCTTTACGGGTATTTTACTTTCAAATATTTAATTTATGATAAATATATCAATATTTGTACGTAAAATTCAAAAAGTGTTACAGTAATATTCTTGCAAAAAGAAAATCGGTAGGTTATTTATTTAATATAAATTAAATATTTAAAAAAAAAAAAAAGAAATGGCCCATAAAGTATTAATTTTTTATGGCTTTCATCCATTACATGAGTAAAGTATTCGCTCTTTATGTGCATTTTATTCTGAATCATTTAATTTATGTTAAATACATAAATGTTTGTAATTAAAATTGAAAAAGTGTTATATTAATATTTTTACGGAAGAGAGATTGGTAGTTTTTATATTTAACAAAAATTAAATATTTGAAAGTAAATACAAATCTGTATTTGAGCGTAAATATTTGTATTAAATTAAATGTTTGAAAGTAAAATACCCATAAAGAACCGGTACTTTAAATAGGTAATGCGTATTTGCCTATAAACTACACTCCTTAAAGTTTATTAATTGTTAATTAATTTGTAATACTTTGTCATTCATTGGACATGCAGTACAAAGGACAAATTTGATACAAAATTCTAATTTCACTCCCTAAAACAATATTTTAATCGTTTGAATTGAATTTGCAAAGAATTAGTAACCTCAGGAGGTCAGTGTTCTCATTCCTCCCAAATTACACATTGAGGTCCCCCATTCATCAATCTAAAGGACTAAACCCATCGAACGGTCCACATCACTCGCCCCTAGGCCCCTCCAACAACGCAACATATTCTATCCCCACCCCTTATCCTCCATTTTCAAAAATCAAAAAAATCAAAATTCAAAATTGCCCCCACACAAATATAAATATAACCCCCCCCCCTTCCCAAAAAGGTATTCTCCCGCATTCCACACTTCTCTGCTACTACTACCCTGTAGAAGCTGCAGATCTTGGGAGGAGAAAAATTCTCCATTTATTAATCATGGCCTCCGTGACGTCAGCTTTCCGGTGGTTGGATGAGAGCTTATCACTACCAACGTCGTTTATGCGATGGCCGAGGCTGTTCGCATCGTACTTGACGCCTAACTGGGGGCTCCACGGCTTTAGGTTCTCGGCTTTAGCACCTAATCGGTGGTCCCCGCGCTTCTGGATGCCGGATTTCTCGATCATTGACAATGTTCTGTGGTCCTTCGTCACCGCCTTCGAGTCCGTGGCGCTCGTCTCCATGCTCTGCTTCTTCTTCCTCTTCTGCGGCTGCACTATCTAAACTCCTATTCAGTAGACTCCTGTATGCTGGTACTTTTCATTAATTTTAATATAGATGTAGCATAACCTTCTCCTTGCGAGGAAGGCGGGACTGCCGGAAAATGAGATCTCCGGCGAGCTGCTGCTGGGTGCGGGAATTCCGGCGTATATTTCTGTTGAGCGTGTTTTGTTCTGCACTGCGGTGGAAGAGATGATGACGTAGCTCATCTCACGTGATTAGCACGTGGGAACGTGCTACGGTGCAGTATGGAATAGGCTAAGACTGTAGAGTAGAGGCGAATCAGGTGTTGCGTTGGATTCGGTTGGCTGACTCGGTCGAGGACGAGGGTAGTTTTGTCAATGAAGTGATTCCCCCCCCCCCCCCCCCCCCCCCCCCCCCCTCTGGCGTTATTTTTGGGTTTGAACGAGTAATGTGAGAGCAGACTAATGTGCAATTTTGATGTAGGGTTTGTTGTTAATGACCAAAATCACATAGTATATTGTAGTATAAAGTTGTGCTTTTATCCTTGTTGTAAAGTGGTGTTTTGTTTGGTGTGATTGATTTCTTAGATGCTCCTTTTTAGAGAAAGATACTATGCCAGAATGCATTTCATGTGAAATGAGCATAAAATGACCGAAGAAAAGGTCTTCAAAATAAGGAAATGAACTAGAGCAAATGGGCATAAAAGTATGGTACTTTCGAGCAAAATTACTGCTAGAGACTTGAAATTTTAATTGACCATTTGGCTCTAATAGTTTAAACTTTAAACTTCAATTGGAACTCTTAACACTTTGGGATGAAAGTGACGAAATATGGAGTTTGACAAGTTTGTGTACATCTAACAAATGAAAGATTTAAGTGACTTGTTTGGATTATCATTTTTTTTTCAAAAAATATTTACGTTTTTCATATATATAATTTTCAATTGTTTTCTTTTATTACGTATATTAAATTGTTATAGTATATTTTTTATAAAAATTTTAAAAATAGCAATGCAAATGGACACGGATTGCATATATGCCTTGCATTCTTTTATTTGTGTTACCGTGGTTGAGGAATTTCTTCATTGCAATTTAGGTATTCTTCTACATGACGGGCTCAAGATTTGAACTCATTTTGTTGATGGTGAAGCTTTTTATAAGCATCAGTGTTGAGAGCACATTCAATGTGTGTGTGATTTAAAAATGACTAAGATAAATTAATTGTACATAAATTTTGTTTGTTACATAATTAAAAAACATATAAATTTTTTATCAAACAATTTTGATTTATAAGGTTCCTCGTAATATTGCACTCTTGGGATGCATTTCAAGCTGAGTTTGGGCCAAACAGTCCGCACATGTATTTCCTTCCCTCCAAACATGTTGGATCTTACACTCCAAATCCTTATCCCTCAAGCTGCTAATCTGCTTGACAAGATTGAGGTGAGGAGTATTGCAGTTTCCATCTCTCACCAGTAAGATGCTTGTTAGAGAATCTGATTCAAGGATCACTTTTCTACAGGCTGCTTTTTTCCGACCCAATTAGCATACCCCATAACTCCGCAAGTCACATTCATGGCTCTTGCCAGGTTTATACAAAGGCCTGGGTGCTATGAACAATATGCTGGAAGTATGAAGAAGACGATGATAAGAATCTACTATTATTTGCTTATTCTTTTTTCTTCCAATTGATGTAAAACCAATTAATAAGTAAATATTTTGAGTAACCTAAATCTTAGAAAAGGAAAAACCAATAAAATGATTAAGCGAAGAAAGTAAGATACATAGACCTTAAAAAGAACAAAAACAGAAAGAAAACGATTTAGGCCAGAAGGATACTACAAAGTTTTTCTTGGGGGGGGGGGGGGGTTCAAAGGTAGCACCATTAAAATAGTTCCTTCTTATGACGTGAGCTGATCAAGAATGAATTGGCAAATACTACAGTACTTGGGAGGAATAGTGCATACAAAACCAGCAGCAGTAATTGGGATTTCGAATGAGGAGGTTGGACAAATCAAGAAATTAAAAAGATACCTAATACTACTACACATCACAAAAGTTGTCGAGTAATTAAACTACTGCTAATGATTGCGCCTTGGGATTTACACCTTTTTTTTTTTTGCTCTAAATAATAATTAATGGTTGTTCATTTATTTGCGTTTAATCAGCCGGTGAACGGGGCACTCGAAGAAGAAATTCAAATTCAGGCCGAAAAGGCATTCAAAAAGACACTAAAAAACAAACCATGTCCTTGTCAAAGGCTGGCTTTCTCCAGCCCACCACTTCCCATACAAATGGCGGGAAGGCTCCTTCTTAATGCTTGCTAGTCACAGCTAGGTTTCAAATCTCTGAATCCACTTCGAAATAGCTCTATTGATATGAGATATACTACCTAATTTTTTGTCCGCACCGAATTTGAACTCACCAATTTTTCAAGAAAGCTTGCACAGGAAACGCTTTGCAAAAACAAGTGCTAAACAGCACACTGAGAGTACTTAAAAGTTAAAACAATACATATACACACTGAGAGTGCTTCTAATTGATTTGTAGATTTTACGTCCACTTTATGGTATTAGATATATATATATATATATGAACTTTGTACATTTTTCTTATTTTTTGAAATTTACGTGTAGAATTTTGGACTGTTTATTATTACTCTAACAAAAAATTCTAATATTTTTATTCGGTTCCTTTATTCGAGCATACTGAGAGGTAGGTCGAGTGTTTAGTTGTTTGTAAAAGTTTAAGTTTAAATTTGGTAGGCAAAGATTTATGCAATTTAGGGGATGGATGATAATGTTTAAATTTTATAGTTGACCCGTTAGAGCACATAATTAAAAAAAAAAAAAAAGCTTTTCTCTCCTTCCAATTCTAAAATCAAATATTTATTACATATTTCAACTTTTAGACATCATTTGGATTGAGGGAATGGGAGGAAAAGTAAGAGAGAGGAATTAGAGGGATTTATTTTTTTTTTAAAAAAAATTTATTTAGATTGATTTTGGATGAGGGAGAGAAAAGGATAGAGAGGAAAAGGATCTAATTACTTTGTTGAACTATAATTTCTTTCTAAAAGTGGGTGGGAAAACAAAGGAAAAGGAACCGCATTTAATAAAAATAATTTAAACATTTTTAATAGACTATTTTCTTTTTCGTATTTGTTTCTAGTTAACTAACACTTGATCTTTTCCTTCCTCAGTCCAAACAAAATCAAAAGTAGAATCTGTTTTTTTCTACTCTCCTTTCTTTTCTTTTTTTCTTTTTACTCGTGTCTTTCCTTTTCTTCAATCCAATCCACACCTAAAAGTTTTTGCTTTACCTTTTTGTGGAAGCTAAATAAGAATTTTAATTTATCCCCTTTTTGACCTTTTAGCTAAGGTCAACAGGTTGTGATTAGAATGATCTCTTGAAAACGTACATATCGAGCGGAAATTTAAACGTACGGGATGTTTCCTGTCTTTGATACATGTTCACAGGCAGGCATGGCTAGGAGCCGTGTCCTCCTTGCGTGGTACATTTCAATTTTTCAAAGTCTTGTTACAGAGCGGAACCGAGGCTTCGAATCTTCTGTCCCAGATTAGTCTCTATTTCCTTTATCCTTTCTTTGTACAGCTGTCACATGTCTTTAACTTTTTGATAATCCAAATTTAAATAAATCAATAATAATTGATTGACAAGTTTACTTAAAACCAATTAAAACAGATAACTCAAATTAAAGTACTTGTTAGGGTTTAAGAAAAAAATAATTTGGAGTAAAAAATAAAGAAGAGTTTTAGTTGATTTCTACGTTTATAACCAACAAGACTCTTTTTTGTTAAAATAAAAATAAAAAAAAGTTTTGAGTTATCTGTTTTAATTGGTTTTGAGTAAACTTGTCGATCAATTATTATCGATTTGTTTGAGTTTGAGTTATTAAAAAGTTAGAGACACGTGGCAGGTGTACAAAGAAGGGACAGAGGGGATAGAAACTAATTTGGGGATAGAAGATTCGAAACCCAGAACTGAGACATCCCTCAAGAGTTTTACACTTTAAGAGCCACTAATGATTGAATTGCAAGCTGGTCCATGAACAGTAGTTACTTATTATTTTGGAAAAATTTAACTCTTATTTGATTATCTTGTACCCTTTTTTTTTCTTTTTTTTTTTGGTAAATTTGGTTCTCCGGTGCTCTTCTGGGGCATTTTTTTTTTTTTTTACCAGCAACAATAGTAGTTTGTATAAACTATTCTAACCTAATTTAAGGGGAGGGGAGGGGAGGAGGGGAAGCCACAAGGGGCATTGGGATGGGAAAATCTTACAATCCTGTATCAGAATTAAAGGAATCTTATAAAGGGGCCTTAGGAAATTCAAAAAAACAGGATCTGGTTGAATCTGATGTATGAGATGGGGTCCTTAGAAGTGCCAACTAAACTTCCACTGGGCCGGATGTTTAAGGTCCAAGATTGTTTTAGCCCCGAATGCTAAAAAAAAAAATTGTTGTAGAATTGATAGGAGAAGTTCATTAACTATAAAACTAGAATTTTGCCCATGTCTCTTTTCTTTTTTATTGTGAATTTATACAAATATGAATAATTTAAATATAAAAATTAACAACAATCCTATATGGTCATTCATATTAGCTTTAAAAATCAGTGTATTCTAAATGTTCAATTATTTACTAATTTTTAAAAATTTGTTTACATACTTTCACTATAATATGATAGTATATATCAAATAATGTATTTCATATCAAAAACTTGGTAGATATTCATTTTTTATAAACATTCTTTTAGATAATTTAAATTTTTATAATGACCATAAACCTAGAACTATATATCCACATTTAATTAAGTAAAAAAGATCCAGCAATCCAGTTTTTTTCATCAATAAATATTTAGTTTCCAACAATATTAGTAAATCTGTCGGTGTAACAGTTAATTCTCTTTTTTGTAACTAAGTTAATTCAAAATTAAGGGAAGAGATGATGAACAATTTGAATATCAATCAATGATATGGTGATGAAAGGAAGTAATTTATGGAATATGTAAGATTTTAATAATTGTGATTTGAAAAAGGTTTTACTATAGTTCTATGTAATAATTTCATAGAAAGCATTAAAATAAAATTAGTTTTTTTTAAAGTTATTTTAGACATCATTAAGAAAAGATTAATTATTTTTAAAGTTATTTTAAAGTTAGGGATAATTTTTAACATATATATTTATATATATAAAGTTATATATATAAATTTTAAACATATATATATATATTAAAAATAATTCTGATTAGAATAGCTATTTTCATATATATATATATATATATTCTGTGAATATAGGTTGAGAAGCCGAAGGGAACGTGGCAAAATTATCAGGCGTTTGAACTTTTGAAAAATACAAATTTAACCTTTTTTTTCCACAATTTAACTTTAGTTTCTGGTTGTCCAAAAAAAGATATAAAAAACAATAAGACGTTGGATCAGGAGTTCATGTGAAAGCAATGGCAAACAATCATGATGTGGGGCAAGGATTGAGATACAAAATAGTCCATTCTTGTTCATCAATTTCAAAGAGAATTCATCGATGCATATCCCATTCAAGTTTTCATCCACCACGTACTAACTAGCTACTATACCATAATTGTTCCTTGGTCACCAGATGGGCTCAAATTTATGTATGCACATCTTTGCATCAAAATGCGTGTAAGTTTTAAAGTTTCTTGATAAGTTTTCAACTTGTATGTGCGCAAATTTATAAAAACTTGACAAAGGCATTCCTGGTACATCGTACATGCAGCTAGAAAATCTTCTCACGTGTAGTGCTTGTTCTAGTTGCATGCATGTTATTCTCGAAAGTCTTAAAACAAGATATGGGCATGGGCAAGGCAACTTTAACGAAGTCAAAATCCGTATGTTGTATTAGTACATTGCATTTGCTGCGAAGTAACTCAACTGCGGATCATTTTAATGCTGCTCAATTCCCATTGAGGCATTGACTGAGGAATGGGGATCAGAATTATATGCCCTCTTAGTTCTGTAACTTTGAACTTGGAGAGGGTGGCGGCCGTGCAAGGTATTGTTCACGGGCTTATCAATCACAGGTAGGATAGCAGTTGTGGGGTGGGGCAGTTTTGCAGCTTCCATATCTTTCCAACTTAATGTCTAGTACTGGCTGCATGTGAACGAATTTTCATCCATGCACATGGCGCCTCCTAACTTAGAGCATATGGCATCCTCCGCTCATTTAATGACGACTGGGGATTCCATCTATGGCTTCAAGAGTCTGAGTAATCCTTTGATTCTGTAGCAATCATTTCCTGTCAAGATTCCACAAGGGAAGAAGATTATTGGATACTTAGTGGATGTTACTTAGTGGATGTGTAAGAGATTACATGAATTGATTCAAACTATAACTGAACTCCACCTTTAGTGCCACAGATAAACTCTCAACCTGGTGAGACTTGAACCTAGATTGTCTGGATTTTGAGATTTCAAACTAATATATCAAGTTTTCATTGGTAGGCAAAAAATGGTTGATCACTTCGAAATATTAATCTCTATTAATATTTGTGTATGCTATCATATACATGTCCCAAGTTAAGGATAAATTCTACTTTGCACTCCCAAACTTATATCACCTTTCTACTTTGCATCCTTAATTTCAATTTTGGATACATTACACTTTAAACTCTCAATTTTGGACATTTTACACCTTAAACTCTCAAGTTTATCCTATTTAAATTCAATCAATAACAACTTTTATACAATTAGCAAGGTAGAGGACCAAACAAATCAATGGCAGTGTGCCAAAAATAATCAAAAGGTGCCAATGTATCGTAGCAAAAATAAAATGATACATTATCGTTAATTTGTACCATCTTTTATCTCATTAATTTTGTTAACAATATTCGGAATTAGTACCATATAAATAAATAAATGATAATGTGCAAAAAATGGTCAAAAAACCAAAGGGATCATAGTTGGAATAAAACAGTACATTATCATTATATTCGCTACCTTTTATCTCGTTAATTTTATGAACATGATCATTGATCTTGACTTAAATGGGACGCATATGACTCATATTAAGAGTTTAGCGTGCAAAGTATTCAAAATTGAAATTTAGAGCACAAAGTAAAAAAGTGATGCAAGTTCACGTGTGCAAAGTGAAGTTAATCCCCCAAGATGTTTATAGAAGTATCTATTTGTAATCGGCCACAAGGAGATATAAATTCCTCTCTGGGTTGCAAGTATGGAGTTCAATCCCTCCATTGCATGGCTCTCGCCTTTCCAAACCTTGCATGTGGCATGGTTTCTCCCTCTCCATTAGACATGTTTAGTAAGAAGATAACATAGGTGTTGCCATTGTCCAAAAAAAAAAAAATGATGGTCAAGCAAGTTCCAAGCATTTACCAGAAACGGAAGATTTACATTTATATAGCATAGCAAATCAAAGAAACATATATATAAGCAACTTTTTCTTGTTTTCTACCAAATTGGAGGTGTTCACCAAATAACGCGGATAAGGACGATACGTTGAGTTGGGCCATGTTGAGAGCTTTCATTGCTGTGGGACAACTTCATCGACAGGTTGCGAGTAATACAGCTTACATTGGCCCTATTGGGGCCTTGGCTAGCTGTTGCTTGGCTTTTAGTGGCCAGTCAACATTTCTTCCCGGGAAGATTCAAGCTGCCACCACAAATATAGGAGCCAATATATATATATATATATATAAGGGAAGTCAAAATGGTTGAAGTTGTAATTCTGAGCTTGTTGTAATTGTTTCTCCAAGTATATGTCAGATATAAACTTTGTTTTATATGGCAATTTTCTGCAGAAAATTTTTTATGTTTTTTCATGAACACATTTTTCAATCATCTTTTTACCTCATATACATCAAATCGTTACAGTATATATATATATATATATATATATATATACATTATAAAAACTCTTAAAAATAGCAATCCAAACGGGAATGTATTGCACATTTTGCTGGGCTGCTGGCAACTACTTTTATTTATTTTTTTTGTCTATATTGGTTGACCTAAGATAAATAAGTTCAATTCAGGAAATAATAGAAAATATCTCATTATGAAAGTTTATTGTTTTGAATCTTACTATAGGATTGAATTGAAATAAGTGAGACTTTTATTTTCACAAAAAAGCAGTCAGCTCATAACGAATTTCAAATAAAGCTAATTAAGTTCATTAATACCTACTTCACGTGTAACTTTATACGTGAATCAGATCAGTCAAAGGCATTTATGAAGCAATTATATGCTAGAAATGTGGTGATGAGTTATAAATCCAGCTTGATTATGTTGATGCCAGCAAGGGGTAGGCAACATAACTGATAAATTGGATTATCAACCCATATCAACCCATAGATCCTGGATGTGATCTGGGAAATTCATATTATGATGCTAAATTGCTCTTCCACCAAGTGCAAATGAGAAAGTTTTTTTTTTCTTGAAAATCAAATAAGAAAGATTCAATGACGAGTAAAGGGTCCAATCAAGTACCTCATAAGTCGGGACAATTATCCGGAGAATGTATTTCACTACAATAATTTTAGACTTTCGTGATTTGTCAACTGATTACAAGTCACAAAAGACTCACTTATTATGATATTAAACTGGTGATAGTCACAAATAGTATGAATTTTATGTCATCATAAATAATGGAAATGGCATTTAATTACGAATCAAAATTAATTTTGTGACTTTTATATAAATGACGGTCGCCATGTGCATAGTCACAATTAATTTTTTATTTGAAAGATTGATCGTGACTATGTAAATAATGACCTTCATTTACAAGTCACGTGCAAGATTAATTGTGACTCGTCAATGAATGTAATTTATATTATTTATAACTTAAAACCATACATTTTGTTATTTAAATCAAATTTATTATCACATTCTTTATTTTCATGTCATAAACTGTAAACTTTTTGTGACTTGCAGCAATCTTACAAGTCACAAAAAGCTAAATTTCTTGTACTCGTGATTATATGAAGTGGGAGAAGGAGGCAACTACAGTATTTCACATGACTACTTTGTAGTATTCTTCAGTTTTGGAGTAATGCAAATTCATTCTTCTATTATCATTCATTCAACGCTGACAATATTTGCACTGTCAATATAAAAAAGATTAATTCTATCCGAAACCCGATTATATATATATATAAAATAAAGGGAAACAAATATCATTTTAATTTTTCTTTACATCTTTTCAGCAAAATAATCCTTATTCCACTGTCCTTGTCCACCCGACATCCAGCCTCTCTTCCCCGTGTTACCCCACCACCTTCCCTCCTGCACGTCCCCCGGGCCGTGTTGCAGCGGGTAGAGGTTATATACAGTAGTATTTATGCATGTCATATTCGTATGATCTGGTGATAATTGCTCATGAGTCATGATCTAAGGTTGCAACAGTTTTTTTTTCGAGTAAAAAATGGTCGCAAAAATTGTAATACCTTCCTTATTCTGAGTATTATTGCATAATTAACAGGGGACATAAGGAGAAATGCTATTCGAACATTGTAACAAAATCATAAATGAAGGTTCTTTTTTTTAATCAGTAGATTTAGTTTATTTTAATATTTGCATGGCTCGAGTAATTTAGGCTACAATTTTAATTAAATGAAATTAATTTTATGCATGAAGGTGTGGCTTATAGTTGAAATTTTAATATGTTCAAATGTGTTTGATAACCAAGACGTGTTTAATATTTCAGTACTTACCAATTCACTAACTTAACAGATTAAAATTTCAGATTTCAGAATTCGGTTTTATCAAACGCATCCTTAGTAACACTGAATTATAGGATTAGGATGTTTTGTATGTACACGAATTTTGACTTCTGTATGTGAGAATTCTTTTTATTATTTTTTGAACGAGTTGTAGATGTAAACCTACATTTCAACTAACAGAAAGGTAAGAACGTTACATTTATTCATTTGGTGCATGGATATGCATATAAGGGTAACAATCCCCTGGCCTTTTTCCCCCCTAATGGTCAAAGATTTCTATACATCAATTATTTCAATGAATATAAGCCTACTTGTCCCGAGCAATTTATAAAGCTCAATTTCCCTAGTCTTGGATTTGCTGTAATCACAACAGCTGGTGTGGTGGGACTGTGGGGTGGGGGATGGAGGAAACGGGGGAACCAATGAGGTAGGGCAACAAAAGGGAGGAAAGGAGCAGGGCGGCTGGGGTGGTGGAACAGATAAAGCCTGAGTTTAAGAAAGAGAATGAGGAGAAAGTTAAAGAAAACAGAGAAGAAAGGAAAGGAAATAAAGATTTAGATCCTAAAAAATTAAAATTGAAAATTTTATTTGATTTTTTTTTTTGGATAAAAACATCATCATTCATTAAATCTATAAACATATACAAACAGATCGGAAGAACCAAACTAGATAAGTAAAGATATTGGATTAAACATAGGATTTGAAGTGTACAAGGAAGAAAAATTCAGGACTAAAAAGTTTGAAACTCTGATATACCTTATGATTTCCTAAATTGTTTAAGAATAGCATATCATTTGTAATACCCCATCAAAAGTTACTGGATAGAGTTACCTTCATGAAAATTTTCCTCTTTGTGGTTTTTCCTTTCTGTAGTGATCAGGTAACATCCGTTTTGCAGTGGCAAAATGGTGGGGGTTTTGTCGTAACTACAGATTGTGACAGAACCAATGATAGTCTACTTCAATCAATTTTGTGTTTCTCAAATTTGCTTCTTTATTCACTTTCTTTCTTGGGTCTGAAAGCTGATTATATTTGTTGCAAGATGCAGTCAAGTTTAACATAGACTAAGATTCTGCATCAGGTCAAGAATCCTACAATACCATGGCTGTTCAGTTGAGGTTCTTAGAGTGGTTGGTTTTTGGACCAAAAAATAATCATATAAGAAAAGCTTCTTAACTTAAATCCAATTACTATATGAACAAAAATTCGAAATATGTTGTTGAATTTAAAACGATTCATCCCTTCCGGAGCATATTCCACATAATAATTACAGCAAAAAATGATCAACACTACCCTATGTCACACTGCTGGAGTTAAGACTTGAATCTGTCAACACTACCCTTTACCTCATAAAATGATCCACTAATGCATCTTTCTAACATGCATAGAAGTAGCACAGAAAATAGTGAAGAATGAAGTCTTCTTTTATAGGACATAAAAAGTTAGTAAGTTCTATCTCATAGTAATGTTTGTATAGGTTTGAAAACATTGGAGTTACAATTGAGTTTTTTTTCAATAAAACATCGTAATTTTATTAAAATCTACACAAATGACAAAAGTTATGTCATCGAATATTCACATATATCAAAAAATAGAGCTGAAAAATAGATATTATATATTTGAAGAATAGATAAAAAATACACTGTAAAGCTCCAAAAAATATTTTAAAAAATGAGATAAAATAATTGTAAGCCCACAAGCATCTCTGCATACTTACAATTGCCGCCAGATTATCAACCGCTATAAGTTCAGATATTATGGTGAGATCTGCCAAATAAACCCTGCTCATTATGCAATTGTAAGTTACATAGCATAATTGTCTTCCATTTGTTGTATAACGGTTAAATCAGTATTAAAATAACAGTTACAATAGTTACATATGCTACAAATTTCTGGAGAAGACTTGTAACGGAAAGAAAATCATCAAATGGTTTTTTAGTATTTCGTAGTCTATTAAAATGCTCTAACAAGGAGGATTGTACAGATTTTTTGAGGAGCTATTTCATAACCTTGTGGCCCTTTAGAAAGAAAATTCTTAGCTATGCAGCTGAGTCCTTGATGGTCGCCACTGCAGTGGAATTACTCCTAAAATTTATGGCCCCTGCTCAGAGAAGTTTACTGTTACACAACGTGAATTGCCTAGCGCAGGACAACTCCTTAAAAGAGTCTGCTGGTCCCGCACATTTTATCCAAGAAATCAAGTAACAAACTCGTTGGATATGGACATTTACTTTTACGTTTCACTGGATATGTAACCTAAATATTGGGAACCGATTCTTAGACTTTGACAAGTAAAGGCAGAAGTGTGCAAGGCGTGTGTGTGTAACTCCTTCAAAGTGATTTTAGGAATGAGGAAGGTGACCATGAAGATTACAAATTTTGTCAAATAACTCAAATGGACAACTAAGATATAGTATGCAAAAATGAGAATAGGTCAATCTTGTCAACTTTCTTTAAGCCATTTGCAGCCCTGCAATTAATACCTGGACTTCTATATATAGTAACTTCCTCCCCATTGTAGCCAGCAAGGAGATCATGGCTGTAAACATGCTTACCCCAAAAGCTCTTTTTTCCTGCATGCTAACAATTGAAGTTCTTTTCTTTTTGTTTAAATTCCTTCTTAGAAGTCTTAGCAACGTGCATTCTTCAGTACAGAAGAGGTTATGGTTCACCCATGATTTACAACCAAAACTTCACAAGTATTCCTCATTGAGCATCAAAGCAGACTATCTTCTGAATGAAACACTGGTGTTTCATATGGAGGAGGCGCTGCTAAAATCATCTTCATTGTTTCCTTATTTCATGCTGGTTGCTTTTGAAGCTGGGGGGCTTTTAAGGGCTATCCTTCTTTTTGCAGCCTACCCTCTCTGTTGCTTCTTTAGCAAGGAAATGAGAACCAAGATTATGGTCTTTATCTGTTTCTTTGGGATAAAAAGGGACAGGTTTAGAGTTGGAAGATCTGTTTTGCCAAAGTTCTTCCTGGAAGATGTTGGTTATGAAGGCTTTGAAATCATTATGAGGCATAAGAGGAAGGTTGGAGTCAGTGATTTGCCCATTGTTATGGTTGAAGGCTTTTTGAAGGATTATTTGGGAGTTGATTTTGTCATGGGAAGAGAAATGAAGGTTGCTTATGGTTATTTTGTAGGTTTCATGGAGGAAAGGAAAAATAGTAATTCTTTCCTAAATGAAATTACTGGAGAGGAAAAGATCAATTCGCTTGTTGGATATCATAGCCTTGGCACAACTTTCAGCCAACACTTCTTTAGTCATTGTAAGGTTGGTATTGCAGAATCTAGATATTTGTTCTAATTTTTGCACTCTTTGTCTCTCCTTTTGTTTCCATTTGCATGGCTTAATACCAAGTTGCACCACTGATAATCTGTTTCTATTTACAACAGGAGATTTACTTGGTGACTAGAGCAGAAAAAAGAAAGTGGCATATTCTTCCAAGAGACAAATATCCAAGAAGGTTGATTTTCCATGATGGAAGACTTGCCTTCAGACCAACATTTTCAGCTACATTTCTGATGTTTCTATGGTTTCCATTTGGGCTTTTCCTTTGCATAATCAGAGCAACTGCTGCCTTGTTTCTACCTTATGGAATAGCTCTCCCCATTCTGGCTTTTACTGGGATAAAAGGGACAGTGAGCATGTACCATACACCCAGTGATAAAAAGTCTAGGGGGACGCTTTTTGTGTGTAATCACAGAACACTTCTTGATCCTATTTATGTTTCAATGGCGCTCATGAAACCTGTCACAGCAGTAACATATAGTCTAAGCAGAATATCAGAGATGCTCTCACCAATCAGGACTGTACGTTTGATGAGGGATCGAGAAAACGATTTGAGGAGTATGAATGAGATGCTTTGCCAGGGTGATGTTGTAGTATGCGCTGAAGGGACAACTTGCAGGGAGCCATATTTGCTAAGATTTAGTCCGTTATTTGCTGAACTTACTGATGACATAGTTCCTGTAGCATTAGACATGCAAGTAAGCATGTTTTATGGAACAACTGCAAGTGGGCTGAAATACTTAGATCCATTGTTTTTCCTCATGAACCCATTTCCAACCTACATGATCAAGTTTCTTGAGAGGCTGCCAGCATCTTATACTTCTGGTAGTGGTCGTAAATCGCGGTATGAAGTTGCTAATTATGTACAGTGTGAAATAGGTAAAGCCTTGGGGTATGAATGCACCAGTTTAACAAGGAAAGACAAGTATATGATCTTGGCAGGAAATGAGGGGGTTATCTAAGCCAACGCTGCACTAACACTCAGCATCTGGCTCCTATGGTCTTTAGAATTCAGTTTTACACCATTGGATACTCTTCAGCTAAATTGTATACTAGATAAGAAATTGTATATTTGGTGATGGTAAGTGGTATATTCTTCAGCTAAATAGTTAACTAGATAAGAGTTTGCTATGATGTAACGTCACGTTCTTTTTTTTTGAGAGAGTTTTGTTGATTGGAGTCCTTGTGACTCATTTAATTGTTTGCTGTATAGATTTGGCCGTCTTCTTCTACAAAAATTACTTTTATCTGAGAGATAACTAGCCTTAAAAATGCAGAAACCAGCTCAAACAGCCTGGTGGTCTTAACAAACATTCAATTACTGAGACTTTAAAGAGCAGGTGACAAATATTTACAGGGACCTTTTACCAGGTGGAATACGTGGAAATTAGAATGATACTATGCAAATGCAACAGAAGAGGGGGGTTGGTGAATCTATCTATGATCACTAACGATCCTTGCTAGTGATTGATGTGATGTGCAATGAAGGCTGAAAGGATTCATGTCGGTTAAAAGCTCACAGCAATTGACAGCCAAGAGGTCCCAAGAACTGCATTAAATTTTCTGACAAAATTTTTGGAAAAATCCCTTTCAGTCACTGAGGAGAGGCAGCTTTGATCATTTGCCAATTGGGCTTGCAGCTATTGAATTGCCTGAAAGTTGCAGAAGATATTTCATTAGGGGTCATTCATTTTTGACAGTTGAAGACATCCTAAGAGTTAGGTGAACATTTTGCTTGTTCATTTTGATGCAACTATCATAATTTTTTGCAAGATTCCCATTCACCTTGAAGAGGCAGTCTTTTTGAGGCTCCTTTGGAACCAGAAGTCCCCGAAATTCCTTTCCTAATACCTTCTGTTTTCAGTACTGAGCTCCACAGAACAAAGCTAGTGCTGCATGCCATGGTCGTGCGGCGTATCATTCACTTGCAGCATTATGAATTTATGATAATGTGATACCCGTCTCACATTGGTAAAGTTAACTACGATGAATTAATATGTAAGTAGAGTCTGAGTACTAAAATCTAACTTAAAATATCTATTTTGAATTAACGAGGATAGAATCCACATAGTTGAATTTAGCTGCTGGGACTCGAGTTGAGACTTGAGTGTTGAGATTCGAGTTGCGTCTTGAACCTGTGGGTATTCTCTATCCTATGCCGAGTCAAATCTAGCTTGAAATATCCATTTTGGACTATTTTTTGACTAGTCGACGATGGAGTCCAAATAATTGGATTTAACTGCTGAGATGCATCTTGGACCCAAAGGAGTCGCCTCCTTCAGCCGTGGTTTCAAACTATTATTCTCAATGCAAATTATTCCCAATACATGAAATTCCATCATATGTCAATACTTTGAAGACGTGCGTTTGGTAGTTCTAAATACTACGTCACTCTTCCAAGTATTTGGCTTGGAAGAACCCTACATTTCTTGTAATGGTGCAAGACTCCACGGGAACATAAGGAACTGCAGATTAAGAGCCAAACAAAGGATAGAACCAATGTTTTGAAACTCGGACCGTTAATTAAACCGATGAAGTGATTGGGTCAAAGTTCAACTGCTCGGATCGATTCAACCCCGGTTCGATGATATTATATATATGCACACACACACATAAACACACACATACTTGTGCACAGAATACTTGTTTCAATTGTTCCAAGTTGTTATCCCATAGACTAATTTAAGACATCACTTGATAAAAAATTAAGTATTTTTAAACACAAATAAAATTTTAAAATTGTTGTACCTACTTGGTAAAAATCTTAAATCCCACACAAACCACAGCCATGTTTTAAAATTAAACAAAATGCATTGGAACTTTTGAAATTAAACAAAATCTAATAGAACTTCAAAAGAAAACGACGATCTTTGAGTTTGAGGATAAGAAATATAGAGAGTTTGGTTACTCTTCTAGAAATTAGGGTTGGGAACAAAATATTCTGCTAATAAGTGTTATTATGTTTAAAACTTTAGGTTCAATTTTTTAAAAAAAAATGGAAAAAATGAAAAAATCGCGGTTCACGGTTCAATCCAGGTTGAATGGTCCGACTGATTTTTTGCGATTTTTATGAAAAGTCAACACTAGTAATGAATCGAACGGAAGACTTAACAGATTTACGGTCTGACCATTTGAACCGGCCGATCCAATCTGGTTTTCAAAACATTGGACAGAACTGAAAATCATGTATTTTATCAATGAACATACGTCAAACTGTATCCGATTTCATAGATAAAGTATGTAAATTCCGATTGTGTCAACTGTCAAGTAAAGCACCATTTAACATTTCTTCTGCTTAAAGGGAGGAAAAAAAATCAAACTGAACCCTGTGTACCAGTATAATTTGAAAATGAAGCTTTTGAGAAATTTCCAAGATTGGAGTAACTTTTTTAGTAGAGACAAATGAATAAAACTATAGGAAAATTCTCATGTAATGGCATTAAAAAAGGCCACTACAAGCAGGAGTTATTTTTTTGAGTAAACAAAGCTACTAATTTAGTAGGACTGCATATTTCGAAAATAGAACAATAGGTCATAAAATTACTAGATACAATAATGTTTTTTTTTGTAACAATTCCCCAAAATAAATCAACTATTAACAGTTAGGAAAAAAGAAAATATATCGACTACTAATTCAGGATAGGGTGCTTAGAATCTTCTCTAGTATCAAGTTCAGCATTCGAATTCCGTATTTGATAAATGGGGTTGGGAAGAGTGTGGGGAGGGGTAAGAGGTAGAATTTTTAACGAATCGAATTATTCGCGAACATGTTCGTATTCGACTCGTTTAAGTTTGAAAAAACAATTCGATAATTCAATAAACCAATTGAGTTCAAGCACAATATTAGGGTCTTTTAATAATCGAGCCACACACAAATCTGTGTGCGAACTATTCAAATAGTTTGTGAATACATATATAATTATTAAAATAAATAATTACATAAAAACATAAATACATTTAATATTATCATATATGTTACTAAAAAAAAGTAATTACGCATAAATTAGTATTATTTAATTATTTTTAAACCACAAAAAACAATTAAAAATATAATTAAATCATCTCCAAACTCAAATTTGACCTCGAGTTCAAGCTAAAATTCAGTTCATTTAGTTTAACGAGCCAAATTCAAACTCGAACTCGAATATTTGTACAAATAAATGAATTGAATTCAAGCAATCCTTATAATTCATTAATATTTGACCCAAATTTGAACCTGTTCGTATAACATACGAACAGAACTTATTCGGCTCGATTCAGCTACAAGCTCTAGTGGGCGGGTTAAAAATAAAAAAAAAATCGACTACTAATCCTCAAAACCGACCGGCCAACGACGTCGTCTAGATCGAGACTAAAAAGACGGACAATCTCCGTGACTGAAATGCAAGGGCTTATGCTGCCAAAACCCCCAACCCGAAGCAGCAATTTATTCAAGAAAACAAAAGCTGATCGGAAGCTCAAGTCAATAATAAAATCCTGAATATGGCATTCAGGCAATTCTTATCCTCAAACAAAGGATCGATCTCATCAGCTTCCTATTACATTTCTGGGTTGGCTCATTTTTCCTCAAAATCCTACCCTTACATAGGTAAAAGGTCACAACTTCATGCATATCTATGCATGTGGGTTAGTTTTTCTTTTCGATTTTCCCGTGGGTTTTCATTAGGTATGTGAGTTTAAAGACTGATTGCGAAGATGGGATTTTGGCATTTTCTTGCAGTGAAGGTAGGAATACCAGAGTTTCTGAACGGAGTGGGGAAAGGGGTAGAAGCCCATGTTCAAAAACTTGAAGCCGAGATTGGTGATTTACAGAAACTGCTTGTCACCCGCAGATGGAAGCTGAAGAATCTTGATATCCCTGTCAAACATGTAAAGGAATAACAGCTTGCTTTTTTACTTTCTGATTCTTGCTATTCCTCTTTTCTGTTAAAAATTTCTATTTTGGTTTCGATTTAGAATGTTGATTTTTTTTTCTACAAACGTTTGGCTGTTTTATCAAATTGTGGATTGTAATAAGGTTTTGGGTATGGTTTTATTGGAGAGGCAAGATGAAGTCCTTGGTATAATGCTTCATTGGTTGATTTTGGCTTCATAAATGTTAATATTTACCATAAAACCCTGGCGGATGCTGTGAAGTTGGCTTTTCCTTTTCAGAGATCTGTTTTACGTCAAATTATGATTTTGGAGGGTGGCCATTTTAGATGACGGGTTAGAGTTAGGAGGAATCAAGTAGATGCCAAGAAGGCTTGTCACTGATTCAGCATTAGTGGGTTTTGTTGTACATTTGCTATAGTATCAAGGGCTTGTGGTACCTGATAACCATGCCAACCTCTGTTAAGAAACATTTATCCATGCTGTTGATACATCCAGAACTAATTACTTTACATTTGTCCCTTGCTTGCTCTTCTAGCATGCACACTCTTGAATTCTACTCAGTCAGACTATCATTGATGGATCAACTTGTTATTCTTCTCGCTAATTAATCTTGTTTTCCAGACAAACATTAGAATGGCCTTGACCCCAAAACATATATATACACATTTTTCCATCCTGAGCTTGATAAGGGTATCACATGAGTCTTGAAAATCCCTCTCATTACCTGGGAAGCTTTTGAAAGTTTGTTACTGATCCCTCAGAAGAGATTGTGGTAGGCCCCTTTGCATGTTGTCATTTAATTGTGACTTTGGAAGTTCTGGCATGATCATTCTTTCATATACTCTTCTTCTTCTTCTTCTTCTTTTTGAATCCTCTTCGTTTTGTCTGAAGAGATGGAATACAACGTTCCAAGGTCTTGAGATCTTTGATTTGTGTGTTTTTCCTTTGATTGATGGATTGATCTCGTTCCCTAAGAGTAAATCTATGGCTTGAGTTTGTTTTGGAGACTACTGCAAACAACTACTTCCCATTTCAGGAATTCATTTTCAAAATGTCTCTTGAATGAGAAAAAGATGATGAAAATATGCCTTTTGTCCTCGTTTTTCAGAGTTGTAACACACACACCCCCAAAACAAGGGGGAGAGAAGATACTAGCACTTGTTGTAACAGCCTGTTGGTCACTATGCTGTGACCTATGAAGTTAATGTTCAGAGGTATTAGATTTTGCTTGTTAAAAATGGTCATACAATTACACGTCTCAAATGATTCTTTGCTGTTAGCTGAATCTATGGTCTTAGTTAGTGTCTTGGTGATTTTCACTAGGATTAGTTTGGATTTCTGTTTAACTGTCTCCTTTAGAGCATTAGAATCCCATCAACTTGAGTCTCAAATGGGGTAACTGAAAAGTGGGAAAACTATATGCTAAAAGAACTGCAGATAAATCACTGAACCTTTCTCCTTTAGGTTCCTAGAATGGCTAGGAATGACCTGCCACATAGTGGATCCAGATGAGATGTTTGCCTTGAAGAAACATCTCTTTGCTTTAATTTTTCTGATTTGTATATTAACTGAAATGCATCTCTATTGGTCCCCTATCTGGCATACTTGATTCTCCTTTGGTGGCTTATCTTAAACCTTGAAAACTGAGTATTTACTTGAAAGCGGTTTTGCTTCTTTCTTGCCAGTTTGAGAGGGCAAAAACACTGTTGAGGCAGTTGAACTCATTTTTGCTGCTAATATGGCAGTTACATTTTGCTAAAAATGGATTGCCCTGAATAAACTCTTCTTGTTGATTTGATTTGACCTGCCATCATAAGCTAGCCACACCCTTTCCCCTCACTCATTTCCCTCCTCAGCCAGCTTTCTTTGACATTCATGAATTTTTATTAGCAGAGGTTAATGGGAGGTTTTACAAATCCACTTAATGTTTTTGATGAACTCGTTAATGCTGTTTGTTTTTTCTTATTATATTTGTCCTGTTCTCAACTTGGTAGTTGGTTGTCTTATTTTATGGCTAGGAATCGGGTTTTTGGGAGTTATATCTTCTATTCTGCAAGGTATTGTCCTGATTTTCTTTTGGCCGGATATTTGGTAGTTTTCTGAAATGTGAGTTTAAGTTATGATGATTACAGCTGATCAAGTCATGTTTGATAATAATGCCAGAAAGTCGTACAGTTTAGTAGCACCATCTTCGTCTGGTCATTACATTGATAACTTATGCTAAAAATGACTAACAACTCCCCGGGTTTTTCAAATGCAGAGGAAGCTGATATTCAACTATGCCCACAAGTATAGGCTGGGACTTTGGAAACCTAGAGCTCAGCCAGCAAAGTCTAAGTGACTTCTGGAATAGCTGTTCTTTTATGCAACTTGCTTAATTTCTTGTAGAACACATAAAAATCTGTATTTTGTGTTTTGGAATCCTGTCGAAGTCTCTAGACAGCAGTTAGGCGTTTGTGATGCTTGATTTCTGATTGCATTCCCTATTGAATAGCTGGCTAGCTGCTAAGCAGTAACTTGTGTTCTTTATTTATAAACCTAAAGCATCACTGTACAAAATGGGCTTGCCAATAGGCTTTTTTTTGCCTTTATTGTTGCTGCTACGCTCGCGTTTCTTCAGCCAATTCAAGTTCACAAGGCAACATTAACATTTTGTTTATAAAATGTAATGAAGTACTAGAATGGTCAGACCTTAGTTTTGGAAACATTTAGCAGCTTGCAGCTGAAGCTTTCGGCTTAAAAAAGAAGATTGGTGTCTACGCGTTCCTTGAATTGCTTTTAGGGGCTGCTAGATTCATAGTTTTCATGGTTCCCATATCTGTTTGCTTTGTTAAAAAGGGGCTCTTGATGACATCTGCTACTCCAGTGTTTTCTAACCCTGCTGTCAATTGGCACGCACATTTTTTAGCTCTCTTAGAAAATTGATGGACCTATTGCTACTTTCCAGGGCTTCATATCCCTCCATCGCCATAGGTTGTGATTAATCTCACTATTTGCAGCGCCCGATCCTGCTTTTCTTTGTGGTCATGATATAATTCCAACTCAATCGAGCTGCCAAAAACGCAAGCAGACAGACCGACCTAGAGAGAGAGAGAGAGAAGGGGGGGGGGGGGGGGTAGAGATGCAGATATGGATAAAGAAAATGAGTAACATTAGGACTTTCATCAGAGTTGACAAATTGTAAGTTTTATCGTTGCCACTTTTCTCATTCCAGAGATTGTCAAGACTACAAATGCAAACTCTTAGGAAGTTCTGCCAGAATGCTCCTCTTCCCGGCTGCTTCTACCTACAAGTCTGAGAAAGTGTAAACCCTTTCCTGTGTCAAAACGAGGCTCCAAAATCCAGGAAGAACCCAACAACTGCATCCTGGAACTCCTTTCCTACGTGTTAAACGGATTGTACAACTCAAGCATACCGTCAGCAACAGTTTCTAACACAATTATCTATAGTCAGCAAAAAGTAATATTTCCTGATCCCAGTGCTGCACCTCAAAATTCAACATGTACTGAGTTCATCTACTACTACACAAAAACAGCACTTGCTCATCCCATCCTCTCTACTTCCTCATAGCTATTCCTGAACCTGGCAAAATCAGAAGACAAGAATAACTCAATAAGTGCCCTATCAAAAGGCTAAAGAGGCTCTATAAATTTTAAACCTGCATGTCCCTTGCCAATGCTTGATAATTGATATCTAATGTAACTAGGTTTCAAATAAATCTCAAAGACCACGTGTTTTGAAGTTTCTACAGATATAGATATATAAATTCATGCTTTAAGTTTCCAATACTTGCTGACTTAAAGAGTAACTAAAAAATCAGACAGCAGGTGGCATTGTGTATTTCGTAACAGGATAAATCTGCTTCAGCAACATCACATCAAAGGCAATACATATTCCATTCATGAATAAGAGGGTTGGAAATAAGTTGTATAGAAGTATACTTGGGATACTGGCGACGCAATACATGTCAGATGCGTGATCCTAGGAGACCTGAAAGTTGATGATAAAGTTTAGTTTTCATTTTACTTACTATGTACGGAAGCATTATAGATGAACAAAAGGAAAAAAAAAAAACTAGGGGGCTCCTGAAGAAAAGATCGTCGGTTCTTATCTTCTTATGATGCATAAGCATATAAATGACCTCAAACTTTATTGGTTAAGCTAAGCCTAAAGACTACAGAGTGACTTGTTGAAAGCCTCTAAAAAGAAGGCGCTCTCCGATAGTTCAGCAAATAATTGTCTAGCAAGCTATGCTTGAGATCAAGCTCTTACCAGAAGTTTAATATTAAGGAGACCGATGGTGATTCATAATTGACAATTAACAAAAACTATTAAACCAACATTACAAGCACCAACTGCACCCCCTTTTCCGAACAAGGAAAGGCCAAAATTACGACAACATAATTGTATCAACTAAAAATACAATATAATTTCAACCTTCCTGCTTGTCATGTTTTGGGCAGATTAATATACTTTCTGCTTAGCTTTGATAAGGCACAATACTTTCTTGGTTGTGCCAGCATTCACACATACATGAGCTTCTATAATGCTTTTGATAAAATTAGACAGGATTGAAGTCAACCTAGTAATGCATGTGACGGGCATCATATGCAGGACGCTATCCCTTATAAATGGGCCACTATTTGATCCTAATTGAGTTTTGAAATGTTCTATGTGGAACTTCAGAAATATTTGCAAGAAAACAGATGTTTCCTCTATATAAGCATTTTGCCTTTCATCTAATTGCATCAAAACCTAGGCTAAAGATACAAAATTCCCCTTGATCTTTTTACTTAAAAGCCTTTGCCTTCCCATGGAAGATGAATTGCGCTAATGATAAATCCACATAGATTTCCAATTGTTGTATTTGATCAATGTCCTTGTTTGATGCTGCAGAGGTCCCTTTTGCTCATGCCCAATACTTATTGCAGAAAACATTTCATTCTGAACATGGTACAGGATGGTGAAGGTAATGAAAACCAAATACTGTGAGTCTGATTTACCATGGTTTCTGAAACAGCAGTGCTACCTTAATGGTAAATTCGAGTACCCTATGCTTTTATCAAATATTAAGAGTCCGACAATTAATAAAAGTCATTTTGTCAATTCTCTTCAACATATTCTCATCAAGTCAATAAATTTCTTTTAGGTCAGAGAATAATCAGTCAATAAATCATTTTTCAAGGGAGAAATCAAATGGAGGGCCACAACTTTACATGGCAGCAGTAAAATCTTATATCAGATGGTAGAAAAAAAAAAGGTTTAGCATGATAATGGAAGTCATAAAGCGAACCAGCATTAAGCTATCATAAACCTAGAATCATGAGCAAACAAATATAGATATACAGTTACAATATCAAATACTATTAAGTGACTTCAATGAATATTCTGAACCAAAAGAATGCAAATGTATATCCACTCAATACTAAATAAAAAAGACAGGCCAGATTAGCAGAAGGAAAAGAAAATGAAGAGTCCAAAGTCTGCTCACTGGACATGCGTACCTTGGAAAATGATCACAAAGATAAAGAGTGCAGTGACCACCATTGCGAACAAACTACTGCTCTTTGAATATGTCTTCTCCTTTCTCATTTTCTGCAAGGCCTTCCTTCGCTCAGTCCTTTTACGTTTCAGGATTGCAAGCTCAGAAATTTCCTTGATCAACTTCATATCAGCAGAATCCAGTGAGGGACCTCCAGGAGGTCGGGGCGGTTTTGGAGGCCTTTTGGAGTTCGGCATCTTTGGCTTTTCCACAGCTCTTTTCTCTTTCGAAAAATTTGTAAATTCTTCCTCAAACTTTTCTGGCCATCTATCCACATTCTTAACCAATATTTCATCATAACTCAACAACTTGCCAAGTGAATGTGCACTCTTTTCACCCTTTGCAGATGCATCTGCTGACCCCTGTCCCACAAGCTCACTCCACACCCTATGCAATCCTTTCTTTGAATTTCCACTACTCAAATCAAGATGTTCACCCCCATCATCATCAGTTGCATTGCCCCCACTCTCCAAATCAATTTCTGAATCACTTCCTTTTAGATCTAAATGATCCATCACATTCTCAATTCTCCTCTCATAAGCCTCCAGACCCTCTCAATTTCACAATCTAAAAACTTCAAAATCCCATCAGTCAACTGACGAAATCTTTTCAGTTAAACCATCACCTTCCCAAAATTCTGCCTTTTTCCTACCTCAAATTCAAGTTCCCACAGTAATGCAACTAAAACAATGCCCACATCGCCCATCCAAAATGAACAAATAATGCAGCTGAGATTATACTCATTAAAAAAAAGAAAATTTCAAGCTCTTTATTAGTCACTTGGCATTAAACAATGAAAAACCTCTGCAATTTCCTTTAAACAAGCAACCTTTTTACCATATTTCACCAATAACTGACGCTAAGCGGGATTCAACCAGTTAGAATACTGACCAAATTTATCCTAAACAAGAAAAAGCTGCTACTTTGTGTATTAATAACCCCTTCTCTAACATCCCACTTTCTCCGAACCCCACATGACATTCACAGCACAATCATCGGCTCCCTGCTTCACAACATAAAAAGTACTGTACATGAGAAAAAAAATGTGAAACAGCAGAATCCCGCCAGGAAATCCAAAAAAAAAACTAAAACATATATTCTCAAGAATTTCTGCTAGAATAAAGCAAACAGAACCATCAAGTGAACCTACAATGGGCCATATTGCAACTAAAAAAAAAAAATAAAATGACAAAATAAATAAAAAGGAAAATTCGCGGAGTTCTGCAGCCAAGAATGTCATAATTGACTAATAGGGGTTTTCCATTTACATTTTTTTCAGGCTCTTCAAACATCTACCTGTTGCAGATTATTATAAAACCAAAGCCACCAAAGTAGAATTAAACTCATAAAAAACAAATATTTCTTGAATGCATCAAAAAAAGAGAGAGAAAAGGATGGACTTACATTTTGATTTTTCTCTTGATCAGCAGGAAAATTTTGTCAGCTAAAACAAAAAAATGGAGGAAAATTTTGAAGTATAATAACATATAATCTATGGAGAGATCTCGCCCTTTGCATTGTCTTGGGTTCTGTAATAATAACAGCAACAATTGTCTCCATAAAACGATGTCGTTGCAGTGGAGTACGTGGCACTGATCGGTTCTTTGACAGGAATATTTGTCAAAGTGTCGAAATTTTTGGTTAAAAAATTGCAATGCAAAAAGGTATGGTGGTCCCCACTTAATCACGTCCCATGTAATGTAAATGAAATATAAATAGGGGTGGCAATTGATCCCCGCCCCGCTCCGTTGCCTATTAATTCCCCCTTCCCCCGCCCCGCCCCATTTCCCTCTAGGGACATCCGCGAGGTTAAAAAAAAGTTACTATATTATTTTATTATAATTAAATTTGAGTAAATAATTAAGGATTAAAATATCAACATATCACCAAATTATGATTCATTATAACTTTATAATTGAAACTCATAAAAATAATTAAACAAAAGTTATTTGAATACAATCTAATATGATAAAACAAATATAACTAAAATAATCAAGTTTTTACTTTTGATACAAATACAATCACTAAATTATTATTGTATTTTTTTAGAAAAAAGTGTTATTGTTTTAAGTGTAGTTAGGAATTTAATATAAATGTATTAATAAATTTAGTGTAAATAATTAATAATTTTTATTAATAGACATGTATAATTAGTAGTATAATTGATAATATTATTATATATATAATTATGCATATATATATATATTTTTTTTTTTTCAAACGAGTGCCCCATTTCTAAACGGGAGGAAAAAATTCTCCCCTCCCCCAACCCCGGATCCAATAGAACCCCGCGGAACCCACACTCGTTGCCATCCCTAAATATAAATGTTGTCGTCTGTGGTTGTGGATATTGGACCCCACCTCCAGTCAACAACTGCAATTGCTTTACAGTTGACACGACTATGGCAGCTGGCCAGCCTGGCCTTTCCTACGACGTTTGCTAGCGCAAAAGGTTGCAAAATTGGCAAAAAATTATCCAAAAGCTAGGTGGATGGATGGATAGATATATTCAAAATTTATGTCCGTTGCAGCTGCAAGGTATGGATGAAAGATGAATCAAAACAATCAAAGAATAATGGAAATCTTGGTTCGAATTTGATTAAGTCGGATTTGAAAAGCGTTTGTTAAATTTGAATAGCGTTTTATATTTGAAAATTTTTATATTCAATAAAAAATTCGTTCAAAATCAATTTCGCAATAAAAAAATATGGTTAAACTTGAACAAAATTTTAAATTATGTTAAATTAATCAAACAAATTTGAACATTAAGGTATTCGAGTTGATTAAACTCGTTTACATCCCTATTATAGGGTAATATTGCAATGCTGAATTTGACAATGTCAAAAATTAATCATCAAATTATCACGTGCATATTTATTATTAGAAGTTGATGACTTTACTCATAGGGAGTACTTAATTTGTACTTTTTGCACACACATTTTTTGACTCTCGATACTACTTGACATTGTCGCAAAATTTTTTTTTTTCCCAACACTTGAGAAAGTGCCTGCCTCGTTCTATTAACTACGTTATTATTGGTAAAAGAAAATTCCTGAAAATTGTCCTAAAAAAAAACCCTGAAATCAAGATCTAACTCAGGTAACACAATTAGGATAAATCAATCTTATCCTAACACCTATACAAAAAGCCATAACGTGTCTTTCAATTTTGAAAGGCAGAGAGAAGTGAGCTGTACCCCTTTCATTTTCATTTTTTTGGATATTGACTGCCTATCATTTTCTGGGATTTTATGAATGTACAAAATGCCTTCCCCATCTCTCTTGCCATTCATGCAGCAGCGTCATAAGACAAAAACGCCACCACATTTGGCAAAGAAATAGATTGTTAGATCTATTTGATTGCACTTTTTTTTTTTTTTGAGATAGCAAAAAAATTTGTAATTCCATTGGCCAACGAACATATGATAATTGATACCTACTATCAAAGTGACTGCAAAATGGGGGAGGTGGTCTATAAGACAGACTATAACCAATTTCTACGAATATGCATGGCACAAGAAATTCGACAAAGACAGGATAGCCAGCAGCTCTACTTGGTAAGAAATTCAAGGGATGGATAAGAGTATAAACAAAGAATATTAGATGGGAATTAATTAATGCATAAATCCAGCACTACTCTTAGGTTAATAGTTCTCTATGATTAGGTCCAAATCCCTCAATCGAACAACTAGTACTTGGCGTGCCAAATGACCTAGGGAATTTATTGACCATTAACAACCCCATTAATTTCGTGCAATTGAAAAATCAAGTAACTGATGCCAAATACAATGGAGAAATGCACCATCCATTATTAAAGAAAAATCATTATTAATTCTAAAGATCTAAGATCGTACATAATGTCGAATTCTAAAGAAAAATCATTATTAATGATCCAAGACCATACATATTGATAGATCGAATTGCTGTTTATTTGCTGAATAGATAGATTGGTTGAAAACATCATGACTATAGTTAACAATAAAAAACTTTGAAAAGACCACATACAATGAAGATTTTTTGTTGCCATCGGAAAAAGAAGAAGTCCGACCCGTATTAATATAAGAATTGGAAGTGGAATGAAAGGGATGATCCACCCCTACAGATATATGTCTATTGCATAAAAATACTTTTTAATTCTTAATTTATTAATTAATTAAGTTGAATGATAAGATAGAACAGATTGTAAGCGGGATGTTCTTAATTCAAAATATCACACTTACAAAAAAAAATAAAAATAAAAAAATAGATATTGGTTGTATTATGGACTTATAAAAATACCATGGCTGGAAGGCCCATAATCATCTTAACAATATATTGATTAGTTTCGTTTCTGTCAAGGAACAACATTTTGGGCCATGCCTAGCCCTTTTGCCTAAGCTTGAGTATCCATAAATAGCTTTCATACACCAATTTAGAATGATAATACACATAAACAATCCTAATCCAAAATGAAAGAATGCCCATTTGGTACTAGCAAGCTAGCTAGCTCCTCTGATGAGTAGGTTTACAAAGAAGTCTCGCCTCTTGGTGATTATGAATACAATGAACTTAAGTGAATTTTAGTGTGTCAAGTGTCAGTATTACATCAGTCCAAGAGAGTTTTAAGTGTATGATGGACTTAAGTGAATTTGAGTTTATCCGTTGCACTTTGTTCAATTTAAGATTCCAAGACACCCTTTAAGTTTCCTAGATGCAAGACTAAGAAATGAGAAGTCAGCTGCAAGCATCCAACACTGTAAGATGAATGCAAATTTTAATTTTTCTTTTTGATAAACTATAATTCAGTTATTTTGGTAATTGAAGTAACGTTTAGTTCCTAGCTTTACCGAATCAAATTAATTTTGACTCTTCAATGATGTTCAGTATAGTTAAACTACTTTTTGGAGTATGGACTCAATAGTTAGCAAAGCGAGATTCAAATGGTTAGTATGACTCTTGAACTTGTGGCTGATCATGATCATGATCCATTATCTATGAAACAAAGATAAACGCCTAAGATATATGACAGCCATCCAAAAGGAAAGATAAAGCCACTATCATCTTTAGGCTTTTCCTATTTTCTGTCCAGAGGCACTAGATAAGCATCTATAGTTTGGCTGGTACGTAGAATTGGAAATAGGTTGGCTACAAAAGATAGATTGACGAAATGGAGAGTTACCGAAAAAAATTGGTGAATGGTGCCCCTTGTTTGCAAGAGAAAATGGTTCGGTAAAGCACCTGTTTTTCCAATCGTGACTACTCTGCTTATGTTTGGCGAGGAATCCAGAAATTCCACCTCTTCTATAGGGGAGTTTGTGGATGGGCTGAGGAGCTCCAATGGTGGATTCAGGCATTCAGCATATGCATCAGACACTAAATTAAATGTGTCTTTGCAGAAACGATATACGCATTGTGAAGAGAAAGGAATAGGAGGCTCTTCTGAGTTCTGTGGAAAGTCTATGGCTGCTAAGCACCTGATTTTATCCATTGCTCAGATCATTAGTGGTGTTGTGGCGGGATGGAGGAATGATCCCAGGAGAGTCCAATAGAAATTTAGCATGGAGGAGTGGCGATTTGTTCCTCATATTTTTTTCTCTAAGTTACCTTGGTTAGGATGAAAAGTTTTGAAGGAAAAGGGAAAAGGAAGAATGATAAGGTCTATTCTAATAACTCTAATTTCATTTATGGGAAAATTTTCTAAAATTTTCTTTGAAAAAGCTCTGAAATTACCACTCTAAGATGAAGAATTTATACTTGCAAAAAAAAGTACGACTAGATTCACCTTTTATTTTCTGGCCTAGACACAATTTTTTCTGAAGAATTCGCCATAATAAAGACATCAATGATCTAAGGGTCCCTAAGAGAAGAACCCTCATTTTTATGATAGATTTGTGATTATAATTCTCATTTATCCCTATCATAATGATCCAAGACGTTTCGCCATTCAAATATGCTCCCACATTTGCATAGAGTACAAAATGAATGAAACTCATAACTGTAGTCATAATAGTTATGGGAAAATTAATCAGTTTAGTAGAACTAATCCGTGCGCATAATAACAAAGATTACTAGCTAATACAGGAGTTGCATGAAGAAAGAACAGTTCTTCAAATTAACTCTTGAATCAATAACTTCTCCATCAACAACATATAGATTGCCCAACAAACAACATCTACTACTTGATATCGACCAATTTTTGTAACAGTAACTAAACCATGTTCAGATGATACACAGTCGAAGAATCAACAGGTCCAAGAGTCTCTAGAGCATGCTCAGCAGCTTCTTGCCCATGTGGTAGCAATTATAAGCATCATACATGGCAAACTTCACCTCTTCTTCGGAAAAACACAGGGCATCCCATTCAGGACACTCAATCCTATCCGGGTTTGCTTCTTCTACAATATTAAATCCAATCTTACTCGCCAACTTCTCCAAGCTACCACACTTCTGAAGTTCTGGATTTTTGAGAACTGTGGCAGCCAGATCACTGATTTTGAATCCATGTCTCGTCACGCAATCTTCATAAGCAGCATTCATGTTATTCAAGCGGTTTAGAGCCTTTGCTAACGCATCATATTTGGCTTGAATTTGCCAGCCCACGAAACAAATTCTTTTGTCACTTAAGAAAGTCCCGAGTGTATTCGGGAAGGAGTTCATCAGTGCCCATTGAACGATCAAGCAACGCTCGTTGGCGTACATCAGCAGTAATTCTGGATTCATCGATCGCTGTTTACAGATTTTCATATCAATTCCAACCAGAGGCAAATCTCCCAGCTGAGCCTTCAATTCAGATATACCACTTTCGACGAGAGCTTCGTTATCCACGACTGTTACCTTAATGCCAACTCCATTCATTTGGATGTCATATACACCCATTTTTTCCCTGAATTTCAACGGAATATCCATTTTCTTGTCCCTCCTTTTCTTAATACTACGTGAAGGCTGGCAATTGAACAGGTTGCTACATTCTAGTATGTATTAGGATGTCCATCTCTATACTGCATTCTGCATATATAGATGTCAGAACTGACAAGTGTGCATGCATATCTAGATAACTCTCGACTATTCAACTTCAGTACATTGGACGTGGTTGATTTTGTTGTGTTGAATGTACTTAGGTACTATTCAAGTTCATATCATATATCACTTGGGATTTGTGATACAAAGCACCCTATTTGCGTATATATTCTAATTCATGTCATAAAGCTATTATTTGTGTTTATTATAAAATGATTCAATGAAGAGAGTTGATGTGAAAATATCACTTGCATAAGGAATACTTCTTTTTTTTTTTTTAAACGTAGAATTTTTCTTCCATTAATCAGAAAAACTACGGAACAGTTACAGAGGAAGATCCATCACGCAGCAACATTTCTTTCATGGACCAAAATTTTTATTCAAATACACTTGGGATGTTCAGGGAACCTTGGAGTCAAAATTGGGAATGCATATAGCTTCACTTATGGCTTAAAAGTGAAATTAATCCTTGTGCAGGCGGTTTGGCCGAAGAAAGTCTCAGTCTGAAACTGATATGACACCGTTTACTAAGCTACTGAATGCTATTAGGCATCCGGATGGATGCTATTTTAGCCGCTTGTTGGAGGAGACGTTTGACCGATTTTTTTGCTGTTTTTTCCTTTTTTTTATGTGATGTAACTAACATCTGTACTTCACGAAGAGGGACTCATCATTCATGTAGGTTGAGCAAGGTGCCAGTTAATTAGTTTAAGAATGTGAAGAAAAATAAGTTAGTCAAATTCCCTGGATATATAATAGGTGACACGAAGACAAGAAAATAAAGACCTGTTACATTCATGATCCATGATCCATCTTATGCAAAAGGAATAGTCATCATAAAGCAGCCAAAAACAGGACAGGAAAAAAAAAACACATCAAAATCACATCTCCAAGACTCTCTACTCTAGAGCTGGCTGAGCAGCTTACTTGCCACATTGTAGCTTATGAAAACTTCACGAATGGCACACTTGACTTCTTCTTCCGACAAGCATAAGGCAGCCCAGTTAGGAGTAGGACGCTTCTTCTCTTCTGCTTCTTTAAAATCAAATCCACTCTTCTTTGCCAACTCTTCCAGATTATCGCACTTTTCAAGGTCTGCATTCTTGAGAACTCTGGCCGCCAATTCACCAACTTCGACGCTGTGCTTCAACAACGAACCTTTAAATACAAATTGGGGAATCCATGATTTTTTCAGGACATCAGCCTTCCTATTCATGTTCGTTCCCACAAAACATATATTCGTATCACTCAGGATATATGCAAGTTGGGAAGGATAAGAAGACATGCGTCCAAGTTGAATAATCAAGCAACGATCTTTCACGTAAAACAGCAGTAGCTGTGGTACTGCTGATAGATAGTTCGGTTCCCTTCACATCAATGCCAACAATTTTCAACTCGCACAGCTGCTTCATTAACTCTAGTATACCACTGTCAGCTAGAGAGCAGTCGTCCACAACTGTCACCTTCACAAGAAAGCCGTTCAATTTTATGTTGTGGACACCCATTTTGGACTTGAATCGAAATGGAATCATTCTTTGATTATCTCTTCCTAGTAAAAATTAACCCCCTGGTTAACGCTGTCCCAGTTTATGTATTTACAGCGAGAGGGCATCAAACAAGGTGAAGTTGTGGATCTGTTGGTAGGTGTAGATATTAATCTCGGCATAAATATCACTGCTATTGATGACTGTAACAACACTCCTTGAGCAGCACGAATGATCACTAATTTCTCTTCCCAAGTAATTTGAAATTGAACGTCGGATTCACTGCTCAATCCCAAGAACATGAACGCTTTTCAAGAGGAAGATCCTTCATTTTGGAAAGTATCAAAGTCGTCTTCGTGGATACAGCTCGGTCACAAGTCACAAGACTCCCAAGGCTACTGCATGCTTAATCATCTCCATACGAGGAGTATTAAGTACTAATGATGTTTCAAATTTCCATCATATATTGCACGTCCTTTTGTTCTTTTTTCAGTCATATATTGCATTGCATGCCATAGTACGTAATTAACTTTGCAGTAGCCAATTTACACATCCTAAGAACATTTCACTAAAGATTTTAGTGATCACGACTTAACAAATTCTTATCATTACTTCATAAAAATTGGAGATACGAGGTTCAATGGTAGAGCTAAATGAAGGCTATAAAATTCTTTTTCTTGCCTAAATAATACACTACTATATGCTAAATGTAGGCTATTCATGTCAATATATACATATAGTCATCTTATCCTTTAATGCTGCAGCAATCAGCGGCTAGACTTCAGAGATTATTGGCTTTTCACCCTTCAGGTCCTCGGTTCCCAAAAAAAAATCAGTTAAAGTTTCTTTAAAGTCTCATATGTAACTGGCTATTGTGCATGCATATGATTTGGTCCATCGAATATGATATGTGATTCGATTTTGTTGTCATTTATTGATGCATTCACCCTTGTTGCATCATACGAATGTTAAAGTCTGATGATTGATGGAAAGATTGGAAGTCTGGATCTGTCCTAGTAATTATTTCGATTTGTACTCGCTTTTTTTTTATATATATGCTTTAAATTTTGAAGATTACAAAAAGAATTTATGAAAGTTTCTATACTAAGGGACAATAGGAAATAAGAAATCGAAATAAATTAAAAGATGATCATTTTCTTGATTTTAGAGATACCATATCTTTGCTTACTATTTAAAATGTCAGAATTTTAAAGTGTTTTTTCGTAAGTGAAATCAGAGTTTATTGTCTTTAAAGAAGAGATGAGAAATAGAAATACAGAAATGCTTCAGGATGAACCTCGGGCTGCCTAAACTTGCAGCAGCAAGCCCAAGTTCATGCATTTCATCTTTGAATTTTGCATTTAGAGTGAATCCAAAGGTAAGAGAATCACCACATTGAAAATTTGTGCGATCGAATATGATCATGCTATATCTTATTAACTCGATCAAGATGCACAACGTTGGTATATTCATGCATGTTCTTGTTTACAAATGGAGTGACATGCGATGCATTGCATATCTCTGAGTTATAAGTTCTGCATATTTATCATGAACTTAAAAGGTATGATTTGTTCAAAGTTCTGAGCCTTTGGCGTTTAAAATTCTGGCGATTGGAACTCTCCATTCAATCCTTTGGCGGGTAATTCTTATTCCGTGTCCCCCGAGGTGGGGGAGAAAAAATTGCATGGATCGGTCAAATGAAATGAATACCAATCGAGGCCTTCAAGATTTCTCAATTCAGTTTTGGAGCCATCAAAGTTTTAGCAAGTCAAAAGTGACTAGCAACTGTACATGCATGCACCTGCATGTTGCATGCCCTTTTGGGTAAATAAAGGATGTTAAATTGACGTTGAATTGGTCAATTCAACATAACATATTTCGTAAATTGGTTGTTTGTGATTAATTTGCGTTGAAAAGGACAAATTTTAGGAAAATTTGCACTCCTTCAACATCAAAATACTGATAGACCTCGGTCGTTTTTGCGATGGATCTTTAATGAGTTATATATTTTTCCTGCATTATCCTCAGGACCTCAACTTAGAACAATTTTTCTTTTGTCAAATTATCCTCGAAGCAGAATTACATGGGCTCATCTCCTTTCTTTCACTTCTTAATACCACTTTCTCCCATTATCCTTTCCTTAGTTTCTTACTCAAAATCCTCACTTTACTGACACCAAATTATTCACCAAATGTTGGGAACCCAGTAGGCAACATAGAGAGATACAAGATTTATTTGGGTCAAGAGTGATGGCGTTTTTTCATCAAAACCAGTTAAGTCTAACACGCACAAAAGGGAGGAATGAAAGGGGAATATAATGAATTTAAACCCCGAAGTGGATCATCTGTATGTGGTGGCTTGGACATGATATTATGGGCATTGTTAAACTCTAAGTTGGGTAATTTTGAACCAGTGGTTGCATAAGAGGCCGCCATTGAAACGTAATATGATTGAATTTTCTTGGTGCATGCAAATAAATGGTAGCAGTACTTCTGAAATATCCAATCCCAATTAATATTTCCTCATATATGGATTAGCTCTTCATTCAGTATCCATTTAAAAAAAAAAAAAGCTCTTCGTAATTTCCAAGAAGGATTAAAGCACGACGTATCATAATTCCAGGTCAAGAGAGAAACAAAATAAAAAAGACCAGAGAACTCATGAACACATGAGCATTAGTACTCTCATAATCTCATTCTGATTCTATAGCTCATCAATGAAAGCAGGAAATATATACCTGCACTTTTTTTTTTTTCATGCTAACAGGAAATACTAGCCAGGTAGCTAGTTCAGCGTACTTAGAAACCTCTTTCCGATGTTGTAACAAAGATAAGCCTCACGCACGGCATACTTGACCTCTTCATGTGTAAAAAAAAGGGGCATCCCATGCAGGGCAAATCGTATTCTGATCTTATTCTTCTTCTCTGAAATCAAATCGAGTTTTATTTGCCAGCTCTGCCAAGCTACCACAGCTTTGAAGGGCTGGATTCTTCAGAACTCTGGCAGCCAAGTAACCAATTTCAACCCCTGATCTTAACAATGCACTCATACTATTAAATCTATACCTTTTTAATTTTATAGCATCCACTAGATTCGACGTCCTTTGCCCCACGAAGCAGATTGTGTCGTCTGACAGGAACGACGAAAGAGAAGAAGGAAGCCAGGACATGCATCCGAGATGAATGAACTAGTACAAGACTGCTATTTTTTCCCCCTTCTTTTTTTACAGATTTTTAAATTTTTGTATGCTATAACCATATACTCCATATTGAAACTGCATTAACTTTTGTTTTTTATGTCGATTTTTGGCACTCATGAAAAAGGAAAAAAATTGTTTCTGTCTTTTGTCTTTGTTTTTCTTTTGTTCCCCTTCCTTCTTTTTGAGCAAGTAGTACCGTACCTCATGTATTGGTTTCTTGTAAAAATTCACAAATTGGGGGTGGATTCTGTTATTATTTTGTGAAACCCTATATATATATTATCCAATGAAACTATGGAGTCCAGACTCCAGATGGATTTAGGACTTGGTCCATTCCTCTTTATTGCACTATCATAGTAGTATGAAAGTCTCAGTTAGTTGGGAACTAATCAAATACTAACTATTAGATCCCTAGTTTAATAGTTCAAGTCAAAATTTGGTTCTTTCTTTTTAACTTTCCTTTAAAGTTTAAATTACCAAAAAAAAAAAAATTTCTAAAGAGTCTCAATCATTACTAAATTTCATTTTTTCTTTGTCACTGATTATGATTATGCATTACCAACTGAGACAAATTAAAACACGGACCGTACTCTGTAAAGTCTAAAAATACAAAGCTGTGAAAGTAAATAACTCAAATATATAGTCATTATCAATTGTTAATCTTTTCTTTCATAACAATACAACTAATCAACAGTATTGTGAGATTAATAATGAAACGCTGTCAAATTACTATTCATAAGGCTGCAGCTAAACCCACGAATGATAGGATTAATGCTAATACCTAATAAAGCTGTCCACTATAGTAAAGGCAAACTGCAATGCCCCCATGTCTAGTTTCTGGGGAAATTTTGGACAGTTTTTCGTAGTAATATCAGCCAGCCTGTTTGGCAGAAAAATTAGGATTTGATGGTTCTCGGAGCATTGTGGTACTATAAATTTTTTTTTTCTGAAAGCTATTGTGGTAAATAAAAAAAAAAAATCCCTGGCCAAACAATTTAAACACAATCTTTCCACACAACATTGATATAACTTAAATATTTAGAATTTCCTCTGATGACAAGATAAGCAACTTACTTTGCTAAAAAAAAAAAGGAATTAAAAACGCCAGCATTGCTACATGATCATAAACCACTTGCTGCATAAAATACCCACATTACATAATATGCTTCTAGACTTCTTGCCAGCCCTAAACCAAAGGCCAAACAACTAGTTTTCCATGATCAGCTTATGCCCAATTTTGTAAGAAGCATAAGCATCAATGCATGCATACTCAACTTGGTTCTCATTGAGAACCCTCGCTTCCCAGTTACTCATGCAAACATGCTTAGGCTTCTTCATGTAAAGCCCCACCACATCCGATGCAAGATCCTTCAGCCCAGGCCTGCGAAATCTTCCCGGCCACCGGCGCATCGCCAGAGCCCTAATGTCAGCACTGCTGCTGCACTCCAGCCCATACTCGTTCTTAAGCTTGGCTATGTCATCAGCCACCTCAATCCCCACATAGGTAAAGTTGGAGTCCGCAAGAAAATTCTTGAGGGATTGTGGGATTTCGTCCATATAAAAAAGTTGAAGAATTAGGCACTTGTCGTTGATGCAAAGCTGCAAAGTAGCTGATTTGTTGCTCATTGAGCGAATAGGATGGGGCCTCCATTCGACGTCTAAACCAACAACCGTAGGTTTGTTAGCATATAGGGAAAGGATTTCCCTAACCCATTCATCAGCTATGGCAGCTTTATCAGTGAGAGTTGTCTCAATTGTTTTTCCGTCGCAGGTGACTGAGTATTTGGAAGTGGAGGCGTTGTAGGTTATGCTACTGGAGGGAAATATATTATAAGCATACATGGCTTGTTTTTTCTGATTAGCAGTGCTATGAGAGATTGGTTGTGCGTAAAATGGGAAGTTTCCACAAGGTAATGACTGCTATTTATAGGATATGAACAGAACTGAGGCCAAAAGAACTGTTGTTACTATTGTTACACACAATTGAACACTTTGGCTGGTGAAGATTTTTCAACATTCCTATCAAATGCTTCTCAACAGTTAAGAATCTACGTACATCTCAAGAGAATCATTGTACATTGAAGGATGAGAATTGCACAAGCAACGTATCTCAATCAGTCACAAACAATATCTGTTGTTATTGACTGAATCGGGACCATGAGCGATCCTAATGACCATCAACAGCAACCATTCATATCCTAAACTTTTTGATTTTATCAAACCATGAAACTACTCTTTGACAGCGCCAAGAAAAAAAAGAGCACACACAGTGAAAGCAATTTTAACACATACAAAGATATGTCGGAAGAGCAGGATGAATATACAAAAAATACTGGACAATTTGATTAATTCAAAATTCAATAATAAGAATATTAAATCTTAACGTTCCGCTCATGACAACCTATAAATCTCAACTTAGAATTTTTCTTTTAGATCCACTTTTCAAAACTCAACTCAACTCAATTCTCCTTTCCAATGACAATCTACTATATTAATAATATTTATAGATTACAAAACTTTCTAAACAAATATAATTACAAACCAAAATTTACTTGAATACTGATTTGACACTTCCCAATCTACTATGAAAAAGAAACAAACTTCAAACTCAACTAATACTTATAGAAAACTGACTAATACTCTACCATGTAATTACTTAAATCTAATAAACTAAACAAATAAATGAAATAAGCTTGGTTTAATTTCCTTCAATCTTGATAAGTCCTGCACATTTCCTTTGTAGTAAGCAACCTATCAGGTTCACACACGAACAAAATTTATCCAAGGCAACTTTGGAATCTCTTTCTTTTGCTTTTTCTAAAGAAAATTGTACTACAAACTGTTTATTAGCACGACAGAGGAAGCTTATTGCTTTTGTGCATTTTTCCACCAGTCAATTGCTGTAGAATTCAATGGAGTCACTGTTATGTTAGGTTTGCTTTCACCGAAAGAACGTAAATGGCCAATGTGTGACGATTGCAACAATGACGAAAACAGCATTATGGAATGGTTGCGATCATTCCTAGGCCAGGCTTCATTATATATGTTATTAGAATCAGATAAAGGAAGCAGGATTTTCTTCTTTTTTTTTTTTAATTGGAGGCCCGAATTAAAGGTTGTGTATCTTATGTGTAAACACATATACTAAATATAATTGGTCGAAAAAATTATCAATTTAAGTTATCAAGTTATTGTTTTGACAAAGAAAAAAAGAGTTTTACCCTTTAATTTTTCTTTTTTTTTTCCCCTCTTATCTGAAATGTGGCAGGTAACAAACATCGATTCAATTCTTTGGGCCGAAGCAAAATGAATTTCTGCATAAAAGGATAGAATTGGGAGTGATATGTGAAGCTCCCCAATAAGCTCCTTTATCAAGTGGATGTAAACATCAAGACTCAGTCCTAGACATAAAGGAATGAGCTTGGGGCCTCCAATAAACCAAGATCATGATGATGAGAGTAGGCATGATTGATAAAGCAGGGACTGCTAGGCTTTTAGGCTCCTTATCTCTATTAATAGTGTTTACTTTATCTATTAAGAAATAGTTGCCAAGAAATTCATATATACATCAATGCCATGTTCAGCTGCTTTAGGACTTGAAAGATAAATCAAACATACTTAATTGTCTCTTACCTTTCGGATTTGGGAGAGATACGGTGATTTGGCATTCCATTTTCTTTTTTTTCGATTTGCCATGCTTGTGAAATTTGAGTTTATCCCTTTTTTTTTTACCTATAAATCAAGGCTCCATCAACATTTTTACAAGTTATATTTAAGTGCTTTCTTCAAGAAATTCAACGACATGATTTATATTTTCTTGGACATTCTTGATTTCATGGTGTTTCTAGTATCAATCTCTAGCTGTTGAAATTACTCATAATTCTAAAATTTCTCACTCCCTAGATTTCATATCTTCCCAAAATGGGATCATTTTAACTTTTTCCTCTGAAAAAAATTATACAAAATCTCGTTGACAGGTTGTCGAAACCTGTGCAATAATAAAAACCTGCTCAACTAAAGTTAATTTTTGTAAATAGTGGTAAGTAGGGTCGAATCCACAGGGACTGGGTGTAATTGTTTCTTTTCAACTTCACAGTAATAAGGGGGTGTTTTTGTGCAGAAGATGACAAACAAAGAAAATCTAAGAAGCTGCTAAAAATTAAATAACAATCTACTAAAATCAAATGAGTGATAATTAAGAATCTAGCCAAGAAATAACTTCAGCAATGGTTCACCTAATTGATCATCGATGCAAAGTCAATTCCAATTATTTACTAATAAATAGGTTATAACTGTCAAACAAGCGATGACAGTCAACCCCCCCTTACTGTGTCGGTGATTAAGGTACGCTCGTTAATCACTGCCCTAATTGGAAAATAATCTTAGGTACGGCCGTAAGATTTAATTCCCCAATTGCCTTACATTTAGAGGAGCCCTATTCTAACCAAATAACACACTACCAGGGTTATTTTAGGTTAGCCCGCGTATTTCTCTGACACAAACCCAATCATGCCAGTTGTCACTATATCAAGGCAATTAAACAATTACGGATTTAATGCCCTAATTGACAATAGATTACCAAATTAACTAATTATCCGGATCCAAGACAATCAATTAATTAAATAACCATAAGTACTGAAATCAAAGAATATGCGAATACCAATAAATAAAAGAAAAAAATAAAATTAAATCGATCTCATAATTTTTAGGCGAATCAAATCCTCCGTTGTTCCTTGACTAGACAAAGGGATTTAACTCATCCCTTGTCTACTCTTACCGAAAAGAAAAGAAAAGCAACTAAAGATGAAAGGAAAAGTCAAAGGCTAAGCTTTGCCCCCTGACATGCGTAGGAAGTGAAAACTAAAAAGAGAAGCCAAAAGGGGAAAGTTCCAATAGATCAAGAGTCCTAATCCTCTGCAACTCACAATCCTATCGAAAGTCCTACTCTACTTTTCTATTGTGCGGCGGCTTCAATGCCTCCCGAAGACTTCGGCATTTTCAGTTCTTTTTCCTTTCTTGATGTCTTCGACCAAATTACCAAAATGGGCTCGCATCTCCTCGTTTCAAAAATGCCCCTGGATGCCTTCTATTTGAATTCTTTCCCGATGACTGCCAAATTGGCCTTGGTTGTGGTATTTTCGTTTTACTCCCTGAAATAAATGTAAATTACGAAAAGTGAGTAAAATCTAATAATTAATTCACATCGAGTTAAGTAATAGAGGAAATTAATAATAAAATAAATGATAAATTTGCAACCTATCACTCGTCTCAAGAATAAAAGCCAAATTAAAAAAGCTTAATTAAATTGCATTTTATTTTTGCTTCTTTCTCTTTTTTTTCATGAAAAATTAATTTCATTGACAAACTAAAACCTTGAAAAGACCTTGTTCAACCCAACTATTATAGTGATACTGAAAGACTACTAAGTTAAACATAAAGGATCAACTCACCTTAGTTTTTCTCTGTACACAGTAGAATCAATTTCACTATATTGAATTTTGGGACTCTATACAGTTCTTCCTTTAACTTCGTTTTATTTTTAGTACTGGAGGCCTCAATCACTTCGGCCTGATCTACAGCAGAGAATGATGTGGCCTGATCTATGCTGGACAAATTACTGAAATGGAAGCAACGATTTCATTCCATAAGAAAGCCTCCCAAGCTACAATGTGCCCAGAATCAGGCTCTAACTCTTGTCACCGACTAGTTTGAAATCCAGTCGTTCGGCCTTAAATAGCTATGGATTGGACACTTGAATAAAAACTAAGACAGTCCATTTCCATGACTTTGCAGAAGTTGATCTCCACATAAAACTCAGCCCACTTGTCAATTATTTCTTGTCAAGTTCCCATAGGGTTCATGACTCAAGGGAAAAGGGAAAGGCAATTGAAAGTAATGAATTATAAACCAAGAATTAAAGTTTAGTCCGCAGTTATTAAACCTGAACTGATAAGGAATCCGGCAGAGGGATTGGGTCAATGGGTTACTGGTTCAATCAGTAATCTGTGAGTAGTAATTTATTATTTATAAATATCAATAGTAATTTTAATATATGTAAAATATCTAATAAAGTGCTTTTAAACACTAATTATTATACTTAGAAAGATATATAATAAATATATAAATATTAATAGAAGATTCAATTTCATTTTATTGTACTTTTAAATAAATAAATAAATAATATAGTCAAGTATAAAACAAAATTTATACCGCTTGTTTTAAAAAATATAGCATTATTTTTTCATTATTTTATTTTTTTGTTTAAACACAGAGTAACTAATCAAATATTGTCAGTTAAAACTTAAAAGGATTAATTGTATAATAAAAAATAAACAAGTTTATTAAAAAAATTTAGTTATCAAAAAATACTAATCAAGTGGTAAAGTCTCATACATATTTAAATGAAGATTCAATATACAAATCTTATCAAAAGCATATATACATTTTGTTTCAAAAACAAAGACCCACAATTTTTTTTTTTTAAAAAAAAAGGTAAATCGGGTCAATTAAAAAACCTGACGGGTTCCCGATTGAACCACTGGGTCAAAAGAGTTTGTACGGATTTGATCGGGCCAATTTCTTATCCGGTCAAACTAGAAATCCGGTCTAGTTTGATGCTCGGGTCACCGGGCCGACCGGTTCAACTGTCAGGCCGGACCGGACTAAGTTTAATAACTATGGTTTAGACAGGAGCTTGATTCTGAAAGTCCTCAATTCCCATTTTTTGAATCTCTTTTATGGAAAATAGTAATCAGAGAGAGAGAGAGCGAAAAAAAAAGATGCAGCTGAATTTGGTCATTCAAAAATTTAGAAGCCGCCTAGTATTTGTTACAGAAAATTCAAAAATCTTTTGTTGGGTTATTTGTTACAGAAATGAGTGGTCCTTGAACTAATCATAAGAGGCAATTGTCTTCAACTTGCAAGTCACTACTAGCTTTAGCAGTGGTACCATGCAAAATAGTCGTAATAAATCAGGTGTCACCCTAGCCTGCATTAGGGGAGTTGCCATGCTGGAATTGAGAAGTGCTGAAGGGTAATTGAAAAAGGCACTGCGAGAAAAGGAAATGAATGCCCCATTTGGTCTATTCTCTTCTACTATCACATTCACGAGATCCCATTCCACATATGGAAATGAATGTCAATGGCTTCACGATGCACTCAGTAATTGGTAACACATTTCATGTGTAATCGATATGTCACGAGTTCGATTCATCAACAAAGTACATGGTGAATCACGATTAATCCTTTTAACAAAAAAAAAAGGTGGGTACAATACCTTTTTTGTAAATATTTTTTTCTTAATAGGGGAATGGTGGAATATAAAAAATAGGAAGGTGGACACAATTCTAATTACTAGTTTCAAATATAAAAAAAAAATGCGTTAACATGCCATTTGAACTTTCTAACGTGTTGTGTTCAATATTACTTCTACGAGGATTGGATATTTTAGGTGAGATAATTATGAAAACTCCAGTATTTGTTTTTGGACATGCTTCATCCAGCTTTCACAAAACTAGGATTTGTTTGGAATGGGGGATTTGATCGTACTGAATGGCAAACCCATACCATCGAATTTTCCCAAGGATATGAAACCATAGATCTACATATCGTCAAATTTATCCTACAAAGTTTGTGTGGATTATGACCCTTTTTTTTTCAAATTAAAGAAAAATGCATGAACATTGTGGAAGCTTTCCACGTAAACACAAATGGACCGAACAAAAAAAAAAAAAACTCTTCGCGATTTATAATTTCAACTAATTCACAAAAGATATTTCAAATCCTCCTGTAAAGTCCAAGTGGCATACTGATTACATACTTGTGGACATGTAAGTTCAAGATTTTGAAGTTAAATTGATGATCTACGAGGACCAGTTTCTGCATAGGAATTTCTTATGTTAATATCAAGCTTCCCTCTTTATGCAATTAAAAGACTTGCCTAAGAATTCCAAGACAAATTATGCAGCTGGTTTCTGTTGTCTTTATGTTAAGCTTTTGTATTTTATGAACGACTATATAAATGTCGGACCACCCATCCAAAAAGTCCATCCTTGTATACATGGCCTCAGAAACTGTCTTGGAAAAATTAGTGCATGCAAGTTTGTCAGCATAAATCTCGAAGCAATTTTTGTTTCTGCCAAAATTTCAACTAATGTATATTGCTTTCTTCTGATATCTTTCAGCAATACAAAAGCATTCCCAATTTTTTTCAGAGTAACAAAGCAACGGACATAAATGTGCGGACTTGGCCTGTAATATTTGAGGGCAATCAAAGCAGTGGCAGTCTTCTGGAATTCAAGCTGAAGATGACAGAAATGTTGCACGAATGACATTAGGGCACTTTGCCTCTATCAAAGAAAAGGGACGGCTGTCTTGATTGAAGTCACATGGATGCATGTGAGACTACTATTTTGTCTATCTGTATAAGTGGGAGAAATGAATGAAAATGACTTTATATCTTGTATTTTTTCAGGCAAAAGGAAAAGAAGGCTACAGAAGATAATCTAGTGGTGAGAAGAACAGTTTATTTGGTCCCTCAATCTGCTTTGCCTCCGTGGCTAAATTTGTGGCCATTTGAAGATCAGAAATTGGTAGTTATCCTCTTCCTTCCTTGATATTGTACATTCATTCAATCTGATCCCCCTCTGTTCTATATGGTGGTGAAGATTTTGCATATGCTCGAAGAATATGTACATTTGGTGCACTTCTGTTTTGGTAAATGAATGTGCATGAGATCCAAATGGCTAAGCTAAGACAAGGTTGATTGATTAGATTTATGTAGGGCATACTATCCAAAATTTTGAATGGCTTATGTGCAGTGCAGGGATTCTTGCTTTGATGATGAGTAGACATAAAGTTGGAGTACCATTAATTTGATGTTTAAAATCCCTTTTGGGATTTAATCAAAGGAATGAAAACCATTCTTAACTATGAGGTTGGTTTTAATGAAATGAAACCATGTTAAAAAGTTTGGAAATTTGGTACATAATTGATCAACGTTTAAGTACCTGAAGGTGGACGGGCATCTAGATTAGCAAGAGTGGCGGCAAGTTTTGATGAGCTCAAAGTTGCATGTGCTTGGTGACAAGCATAATAATTTGTGGTCCAAGGCATGCTAGAGAATAGCATAATGCAAATAATAATGGACGTATGGCACAAAACCAAAATCAGGTGACCAGCAACAGCACCACAAACTACAATTGGAGGACAGGAAAACCATCGAACGAGTCTTTAGTTGATCATCAAGAGAGTTTTAAACCTCTGTTTGAATAGATATAGGTCAAGGGATCAAATCCGCTAAAATATCACAATGTAATTATCTAGGACTGGCCGGCTATCTCCCTCCGGCATTGTTTTCTTACTAGCTTCATAGGGTCAGAAAAATATAGTTTTGACTCGAGACCAGTAGAGGGCAGCTCTGAAAATGATGAACAAACATCCAAAAGAGATCAAATTTGACTTGTTCTTCTAGGGGCTCAGTCCTGATCAGCAAGAAATTTTAAAATTTTACCCACCAAGTAATAAGTTCTTGACAAATATATATAGGGAATGGAAGTTCTCCATGAGATACATAGAATAGAAGTCGTGGCACGGTTAGTTAGCACACAAGTCATATTGGTTTTGGTTATCAGGCACACGAATCGTTTGACCCTTGATCTGGGACAGATGTTGACTACAGAAATTAACAATTTCTTTGTTATTATTATTATTTTTTTTTTTGGATGTCCTGGTGGCAATATCAGAATATTAATGAGTTAAAATGAAATTTTGTTTTCAGCCAGGGAGGACGCCGGACCACACGTGGGATGCCGGTAGCTCGAAAGGAAAGCTACTTCACAGTCCACACACACTCATGTATCATCCCTATTTTAAAAGAAAAGAAACAAAGAACCCTTTTGGCAAACGAGTGTTTTAGGTGTTTGTCTGAAATTGTACTGTAAAAATTATTAAAAAAAATTTTAAAATGTGTAAATTTTTAGATATTTTGAAGTGTATAGTTTAAAATTTTTGAAAAGTTTTTTAAGGTTACTGTAGTTAAAGTTGTTAAAAAATTTGTAGAACACAAATTTTGGCCAAAAATTTATTTACCAAACAGACCCAAAAGTTTCCAAAGAAACAAGTAGAACCTCTCCACTCCCTTGCTTGGTGGTGCTCATGTTGGAATTTTGGTGAGGAATTTACATATATAAAAGTAGGAGAAAACCTTGAATTTGGAAAATCACCTTGTGATGAATTTTAGAAACAAATCATGCAAATTGATCTATTTGAAATGGCATAATAACAATTGAAAAATGAGATGAACAAAAAAAAAAAAATTAATTTCACTAATCTTTGTGGTTTGCCTTGCCATTAACAAGCTTTGTCTAACGACTTTGACTTTTAGCTTTAACTGCAGTATACCAACTATAATTTTCCTTGTTCCATTAACTTGTCGTGTCCAAATTTTTCGCTCTCATTTTCATTTGGTTTCCTTTCTACCATACTGCCTCTTTCCTTCAACTACCATGACCATGACATGCAACCCCTGATAAAATGACCATAAAAGACAATGAGATCAAGGCCGATTGCTGTCAAATTTCCCCTTCTGGTTCCTCAGGATGGTGACCTTTACTCAATCACTTTCACTTTTGGGATGTTTAATTATGTGTTTCTTTCTTTCATACTCATTTAGGGTTACATGTAACCTATAGTAATTTCAAAACATCTCAAATGAAAGATTTGGTATATGTGAAATAATACATTTGTTGTCGCAACTATTGTTGAAAACGCTGGAACTGAGGTTAATTTTGAGCATTCAAAAAACGATGGAATTTAAGAAGTAATAAAGAAGAAAGGAGATTTGAACCTAAAGAAAGGAGATTTGAACCTAAGACGTCTAAATTCTGAAATCTCAACATTAACCATTAAATCAACAAAAATAAAAAGAAAGTGTTGACTAGCTTAGGTAATGATGTTGTGAATATCGATAGTAGCAGTGCTAGCAAGAGAGCTAGATTAGATTAAATATGGTATATGCCGAATTAGGGTTCCAAGAATCTACTTTCTCCCATCAATGTGTAATTCAAACTAATTAAATATATATCTTGAAGAAGAAGAAGGAGGTTATTATCAAAAACTTTAGAGTCACCAAACTAATTTTACCAAGTTTGAGGAGGCATGTCCCATATATAATTCTTCTGCTGGCTAGTGCGATATTCCCACCGAAACATGAGATGAAAAAGCCGAAAGCTTTCTGTATGAGAGTCACATGGATGCATGTGAGCTTTAGACTATTATAGCAGGCGGCAGCACACATGCGAAACCAAATAAAGCAAAACACATGTATATGATAAAATGTCTCATGTTTTTGTTTTACTAAAATTATCTGAAGATAGCCTCCGAAACCTGCAAACCCACTCTCTCTTTTTTCTTTTTTTTTGCTTTTTTTTTTTCGGTGGGTTGGTTTCTTTTTGTGGTCCTTTCATTCATCGCCATCCCAAGGTTCACCATCAAAAAACTCTGGAGAGGCAAAAATTGGGCATCTGACATATCATCTGATAGGTTGCGGTGGAAGTGGAACCCCCAACGGTGATTGGTGGCTCACACGTGTTAGCTCTTAGAAAAAGGGTTAGAAGGGCTTTTGGAGGGTGCCATTCCTTGGCAATATTCTTCTTCTCTTGTTCGATCTTTGGTACACATATACAAGATCGGTCTCAATTGTTTTTATGTTTTCCCTTTTCTCTTTGGGCCAAAGTATGAGCAAAGTTCTGTCAAATTTTGACTTTAGAGTTGTGCTTGTTTCATGGAAAATGATTTTACGTGATGACCAATCTGGAGGAGAGCGATCGATCGAGTTTTGAACATGTGACGGGGGTTTTAGTTAGTTTTGTTCAAGCTATTGATGTTCGGTGTCTCTCTTTATTTGAGTTATATCGCATGATTGATTTTAGATAATCAGTTTTTCTGATATTAATATCGTTTGGTTTTGGATTTAAATAAATTTTAGACGCTTAATAAAGAAATTACTTAAAGAATCTATTTAAGAAAAAACTTTCGGCTAATTTCGATTTTCTTTTTGATAATCATCATCCACAAAATCTACAAGAACATGGTCTTAGTCTTTGGTTTTGCAAGTGTTGGTTTCAAAGTCAATTGAACTAGGAATTGATAGACCTACTTATATGTTCATTAAGTTTCGAAATTTTAAGTTAGCCCCTTTAATGGCTTGTACATAATTTTCAACTTTGGCTCAAGTCCTCTCCCAAAAAAGGTTGGATGGATGGATGGAGGGAGGTGGTCCAATTTTGACCGATGTTCACGCAACAATTATCCTAGACCATAAAGTTCATTGATACAACTAGTAGTACTAACAATTGAATTGAATTGAATTGAATTGAATTGAAGGGCATTGAAAAGCAAAAGCATACATACATATATATATCATCATCATTATCAAAAAGTGAGAAATGTTTGAATCAATTACTATCTCACATGTGCAATATATATGCAGATACAATAAGGTGTGGTGGGGGCTCTTTAAATTGGATCGCATGCACATGCCATGTGGCTGTTGCTTATTAGACTGGTTTTGGCGCATTTGCCAACTTCCGTAGCTTTTTGTGGGCATGGTGTGGGAGGGGTTAGGTTGTCCAGGCAACATCGATGTATTTTAGTACGTTACGGGTCTACGTCTTCCGTCATTTTCCATTTCTACCCCGTTTTCTAGTTTTATCCCGTACAAATACCCACAAAAAAAAAAAGGGTGCCGATGGCATACTTTACGTTTAGAATAGATGAGTCTCCCAAATTTTGATAGCAAAATATATAGATAAAGTGGTGTAAATTTTGGAATACATAACTCGGACTTAGAATTTTTTTAAAAAAAAAAAAAATCTTTAGGGTTACATTAAAGGAGGGGAAACAAAAGTAATTTTTTCGAACCAGAGGGAGAAAAGGGGGTAAAATATCCATTTTGCTCCAAGAATGTGGAACACTTCTCAACCGCTTAATGGAGATTAGTCCATCCTAATCGAGTGGATTAACTGTATATCAAATGATGTGGACAGAAATCAGGCGTGCCATGAGGAGTACCAACTCGGCCAATGACAAAAACAAAATAATTTCTTGTGTTCTTTCCTCCCATTACCTAGCAAAAAGAAAAATATTGCTGCGGCATTTGTATTGGAATGACCCTTTTTTTTTTTTTTTCAAACGTGAACAACTTTTAGGCTTAATTTCTCAATGGATTACCAATAAATGAGAATTTAGATTGGTAGCAACGTAACAAAAAGAATATTATCATTTAAGTCTTTTGAATGAATGAACCATAGTTCCACTATTGATTGTGGAAGACATGATCTTACACCTAGACCAAATTGAAGTAACTTAATTAAAATCTTCCTCTTATCAATTAGTAAATAAAATTGGTAGCTAATTAAACATTTGCTTGCTGAAAAATCAAAAAGCCTAAATCTACATCTTTGCTTCGCCTGGAGACAGCTTGGGGCCACACAAAATTTGCTCCCTGGGAATGTGATCTCTCCCATCCTATCCTTTTCTGATTTATGTGAGCAAAGGAAGCTGAGAACCTGCGGTAAGCAATTTGACTTGAAAGGATACTCGCCGTTACCATATTCCCCTTTATTCTTCGCTCCTTTACCATCATTTCCCTTTTTGGACCATAAAACATGTGCCAACATTTATTCATTTTAGTAAAAATTATATCACCCATCCATAGTCATTCTCAACAGCTATTATTGTCCCCCTTGATGCAAAACCCATTTTTTTTTCCAGTGCATTAACATCATCTCATGTGCACCCTTAGAGCCTGTCTCACAAATTATGAGTTTTAATTTTGTTCCATAAATTATGTGTGTGTCTGATAAAACTAGCATTTGAAAATTGAAATTTCAAAGTTTAAAATTTAAATTCGTTAAATTATTAAATTGTTAAATACTAAATCTAATGTGTTTGATTATATATCACATTAAATATAAAACTAATAATTTAGCACTTATTTTTTGAAACAAATTTTACCTAAAAAATTCAGTGTCACTTAATTAATTCAGATGCTCTGTTTTTTATTATCAGAACATGTTAAAATCTGAATTCATTAAATTTAAGTGTTCTTCGATTAAATTATCAAACAGTAAGTTTACTGTCATTAAGGTGCCAAACTAATCCAAATAAAGAGGAAGTACGAATATTCCTCAAACAAGATAATTAATTACCAATGATGACACTGTTAAATAAGCAAACTCAGAACAACTTGCTAATTATTGTTCCTAATATTTTGCCAGTGGGAAGCGAATCACATATAAAGTGAGCAGTAACAAATTAGTTGGCATGTTCAACTTTATGATCAACCCATCAAACACAAAGAATAAGCAAATGAGAAAAAAAAATTATAATTAACATACACAAATTTAAAACTGGGATAAAAAACGAATAAAATCATATGGCTATGTCGAGAAAGAAAAAGAGCGCGAGAGATCAAGAGGGGTAAAATGGGACATGTATACAATAAAATACACGAAAATAGAAAGCCTCTCGATTATTAACAAAAGCTTTTTCTAAAAAATCGTAAAAATTAACGAAATTACTAAAAACACCTCAGCTAGCCATAGTAATTAATCACATACGCCGAGGCTAAGATTGACTTGAGCCGCCACTGGCACTGGCATTGGCATTGCCCCCGCCGCCGCCGCCGCCGCCGAGAAGCTCAGAGAGTACAGTCATGGCTCGGACTTGCATTTGCAAAGCTGCTATGTAATCAGTGGCTTCTTCCAGAAGGCTAGGAAAGGAAATTTTCTGGCAGCCGGGAACTAACCGGCCCAATACCTTCACTTTCCTCTGCAACGGTGGCAACCTCTTTTTGGAAACAGGTTTCTTCAACCGGTTATCGCCGGTGACCTTGGTTTTCATGTGTCTATGCCTTTTATTAATCTGGCTGAGTCGAAAACTGAGTCGACCCGTGAGAATCGCTCTACTCCAACGACTCCTCCCTTTGGCCGCAACGGCCAAGACTCTGTCCGCCGTCTGGCGAACGGCTCTTCCACCGGAGACCGGAGACGAAAGGCGCCGGACGGACTTTAGGACAGCTCGTCGACTAGCTTCGTGGCGTAGATCCGTTCCTCGGACTCGGATCTCCACCGGCTGGGGGTCCGCAATGCTCTCCGGCTGGCCTAATGAATCCTCGGGCCCGATTTTCTTCGCTTTTTGCGCTTGGACTCCCGCGATCGATCATTGGAGTCGGCCTCGGGATTCGAGATGGAATACTCTGACGTCATCATGATGCCGTTGAGAGAAACGGTTTTTATTTCTTCCTTCAGAAATCTCGTTGCGGAATGAAGGAATGAATAAATGAATCCAACCAATTCTATTCTGGCAAACAGAATAAAGCAGATATCTAAATTAGATTCCGAAGATAAACCAAATATACCATATCTGGTCAAGCCTAACAATCACGCTTTCGTGCACCAAATATTTACATCCTATAAATTGACGGATGATGCATTTCTTTCCACGCTCCTCCAATAAATTGATGAAACTGTAAAGCAATTTTGTATTGCAAGAGCGGAAAAGAAACACTAGATACCCAGCTTAACAAGTTGGAACGATATTGGATACTATTAAACAAGTAGCAGTAGTACCTAAGTGGTGGCGCGAGGATGATCGCGGCGGCGGAAGCCGTGGAGGAGGAACCGCCGTGGAAGGAGGGGGGTGTTCGGAGTATAGCTTAGCAGCAGGTTGAACGAATAATATATAGCCTTTTGTGGATGTTGAAGTGAGGGATGAGTGGAAGAAGAGGTGAAGAGGAAAGAAGAAAGAAAACTAGAAGAAAAAATAAAGCGAAGGGAGATTAGAAGAGAATGGGAAGAGGGAAGGGAGAGGAGACTTTATTGTGTTGGAAATGTTTGAAGGAGGACAAAGGCTGGGCTGGCAGTGGAGCTGCTGCCCTATTTATTTAATGTTATTTTTCTTTTTCGTTTTGTCACCTGTTTCCATACAATTTTTATATTGTTCACGAACCTATTTTTCGGTCATTATTTTTCAAGCACTAAAGTATATTTTTTTACGAAAACTTTTGATTGGACAACTTGTTTTGCTACGGTTAGTATTTCTAAATTACTATTTTCATCACTTAAGTTGCGTTTCGATTTTGTTAGTTTGTTCAAACTATTCAAGAAAGGAGTAAGAAGGGGTTTTTTTTTTTTTTTTGTATTAGTTGTTAAATAAGAAGGAAGTAAGATGAGGAGTAAGAGGAATTAAAAGTCGAACCAGATATAACGGGTGATAGTTCAATTACGTTTAATTAATGTTTTATATTTGATAGCTTAATTGTTGGAATATTACATACTTTTATTGGTAATTTCTTTTTCATGACTTACCTAATAATATGAAGAGTTTTTCTTGTTGTTCTCTATTTTTTTTGTTTGGCATTTGATATTCACCTAAACCAAAGGATGCATTCGTTTGGCGATAGTACATAACCCTAGTTCGATTCTCAAGCCGTACTCGTTCCTTCCTTTCCTTTGTAAGGTTGGATTCTTTTGTTAGATTAAAAAAAAAAGATATTCACGTAAAAAAATAATTTACTTTGAAATTTGGAAGAAAAATGGTTGAATTAAAATTTACCATTTTATTTAGCTGAACATTTGGTTTGTGGTTGTTACTTGTCTAGCTATTAACTAGGCTTGTGGATTATCTTTAACAACAGCGGCATGGCTTCATGTGTTTAAAATTGCATCGACCACAACCTAATAATCGGTGTAGCTTTGCTTTAGGCTATAGTCCACCCCAACATTGGATATAATCCTGCAGTCTTAAAGTCGTAAATCCAGAGGCTTGCATACTTGTGGTTTTTGAAATTTCTTTATCTACTTTTGTGTTCGAAATGTACTAGAAAATAGCACTTCTTACTTGATTTACCTTGCTTTTCTCATGGTTTACATGGATATCACCTTTGTCTCCAAATTAATCAATCAATAGGAATGCAAGGATATTTCACCTTTAGAAATGATTAAATCATCAAACTAACTCCATCATGCGAGCAACATCTTCTATTATTTAGATTTCAGGGATGATAATTCAAAAGCAGTTTCTAGCTTGTCAAACTCTTTTCTTCTTTTATTCTGTATCATCTTATATATTTTTTTTATTTTCTAGTTTATCGTTTTATAACGGGCATGAGAGGGATGAAAAAAGGATGACGAGGAAGGGCAAATATCAGGGTTTGGATCAAACCCTTGTTGCAAAATGAACATCCTTGTAAAGTGTTCTTCAATTCTTACCAAATTTAAAAGCTAAATTCAACAAGAATTGTTGAGAAGCCTTTAAATTGTTTCCCTTACAAGAAAATGGAATTAGAGCCTTGTGACGACCTAGAAGCAATATTTAACCAACTGCAGATGCCAATATCGAGTCGAATTTGCTTAATTATTTCATTGAAAAATGAGAACCGTGGCGATGAGCCATGTTAGTTGGATCACCTTAACTTGCATACAAAGGTAAAGAGAGCAATTAGGTCTAACCTAAACTTTATTTGGTGTAATGTAATTATTGTTGTTTATTTTCTAATAGTGCTTTAAGAATAGTTGGTGTATGTCTATATCATTATCATGTCTCGTCTTCTCATCTGAGCCTTCTTCTGCCTCAAAATTTGCAATGTGCTTAACTGGACAAAAAGTACAGAAGCCTTCACGTATTTCTGATCATGATATCATTCACTTGATCGAAGCTAAAACACGTAGCTGACTATGACCAATACATTTCTTTTCTTTTCTTTCTTTCTTTTCAATAAGATTGATATTCATCAAACTCTGACAATGCGACAATCCTTGGTGAATTATTGGCCAACACAAATTTTACCTTCACTAAGAAGCACGTAGCCATGATCACCAGGGAACATGCATGAATGAGGGGTTTTGACAGTTCGATCCCGGAAGCATTCTCAAGAATTCCATGTTTGGGTTCCCATTTTTCTTCGAAATTTTTTTTATATTTTTTGACTACATTTCTCAATTATATTTTTTTTCTCACGTACATTAGATCGCTACTGCAATATATTTTCACACAAAAACTTCTAAAATAGCAGTCAAAATTTGAATGGCTTTTTTCAGTATTGTATGGTTACACTCGAACAAAAATTAGTTTGATATTCCGAGGTAGATTAGTCCACTTGGTCACTTTTACGATTGAGAAAATTTGATTCTAAAGACGGTGCAAGATTACTTGTATTGAAGAATTCAAAGGCCAAATAAACGGGTAGCCGCTTTTATGTACGCTAAACCAAATTTTAAGAAACCAACAAACCCTAATCACTTAGTGAAAGTGTAAAATCATAAAGAGTTAAAAAAAAAAAGGAATAACATACGACAAGAAGTAAAATCCTAGATATATATAAGATAAGATAGATTTTAATAGCGCCAAAAACATTGTTTTTTTTTTTAAAAAAAAAAAGTTTCACACATTGTTACTTTTATCCCTTAGGATTATTTCTAAAAATCAGGGATGAAAATATCTCTAATGATTTTAAAAATTCACGAAAGTAGCAGAGATGAAAATACTTAAAATATATGGATAAGGAGATAGAAATAACGAGATAAATTTGGAAAAACTAATACTAGCTAAGAGTAGTTTTCTTTAATGGACAGGTTTTAGTTGATCATGTTTCAACATGGTTGTCTTATATTCTCCCATGGTTGTATCATGCTTAAAACCTTATGAATTGCTCGTACAAAATGAGCATATATAGAGCTAATTCCTCTCGCTTGTTTTCGAGATTGAATAAACCTTGTTTGATAACTCAATTCAGCACTTAATTTTAATGGATTCACATCTTAGGTAATGAATTTTATAGGCAAACTTGCTCTCAAAAATAAGTGATAAACTATTCACTTATCACTTAATGTGATATACACTCAAATATATCAGATTTACGACTTAATAATTTAATAACTTAATGGATTCAAAATTCATATTTTCAGTTTTATCAAACACACCTTAAGCACCTCTTTTTTGTTTTTTTCTGCTAAAGCGTAGAAATGAGCATAGAGCTAATTCCTTTTGCTTTACAAAAGATGACCAAAGGACTACTAACTAATTGCTAAAAAAAAGCACATAATTAATGAAAAAGATCAATTAGTAGTATCCTTTGAACAGATTGGCAGCATCTGGGTTGGCTTTAAAGTACAGAACACACTCGATCGAGGGTGACAACGTAGGGGAGAAAACAATAAAAATTGGTCACTCACATGTGTTCCAAGGTCAAGTCTGTGTTTTACAAAGAATAACCATTCATTCTATCAAAATTCCAAAAGTTGATGATGTGGAAATGCCTTATTGGATAACAAAGTGATAGTGGCTTTCACTCATTGGCTCTCATATGGGGTCACTCCTATTTGTTTTTATTCTTAGCAATGATTAGTGGGTGATGCACAGATAGGAGAAAAGGGCAGCTAGAAAAGGGAAGCATGTGGTTGTTTTCATGGCACTTTCTATCAAGACTGGCCTTTGTTTTGGTTCATCATGATGCTTGCTTGGACTCCTACAGTGGCATTACTTTGATGGGGTGTGTAGAGATTTGATACACATTGCCTTACGTCACATATATACTCTCACTTTCTTGGCCAGTTCTTTTTTTTTTTTTGGTGGAAAATCATCTAAAAGAATTTGTACCCTAGGTAGTTCCTTTACATAGGCCCTTTGTATACCTTAACTTTCTTTATATCTTTCACTAGATTAGAAGTAGCATTCTTTTGTGATACACTACATCACTAGCTGTCAATTTGGAATCCTTTGACTAATGCTCTGAGCTTGAGTATTATCCTCGTTGCTAGGAAGTCTCTGTACCCTTTCATCCGTGTACAGTAAACAACACAAGTTGACTCAATCAGTAAGAATAGATCACTTTCTCACAAAAAGTCATGTGTCCAAATTTTGCTATCAATAAATGAATTGTGTTGGTGGACGATCTATATGAAATCCTGTAAATGATCTGTGATTCTGCGAGCATACTAATTGTAAGTGATCTATAGTCCTGTGAGTGATTTCTACCACACTTTCTGGCTGTTTGGATCCCCTGGTTTTGGGGTGTTTTCAAAAACTAGTTTTTCAAATACAATAAAAATTTTAAAAAAGTACTCTAAAAGGTAATCTAAAAATTAATTTAAATTTTTTTAAAATTTTAAAAAATATCTCAAAATATATTTTTAGAAACTTTTCTACTCTTAAATATCCCAAAATATTTTCTAAAAATATTCCAAAATATATTCTAAAAACTCTGATACAGCAAAGTTTTTCAAAACACCCCAAAAATAGCTAATCCAAACGGACAGTTTTTATTATCTTGAGCAAAATTCGACTTTCATGACAGCAATTATACTATACTAGTCCAAACAACCTTACTCTCTTGGCAGATTCTTCATTCTTCGAAATATCAATCCACAATTGAAATAGTTATGTTTTCGTGTACAACTAGACATGAATCAAACTGGTATATATACTAATATTAACATACTGCTACCACTGTTTTAGATTTTGAGAAACTAAATTTTTCGTACAGTTTTGAGCTACCGGTGGTTGAGTGAGTAGCTCAAGCTTGCCACAGAAAATGCTAATTGTCCCTCAAATTTTGAGCAAAGAGGATTTGTGGATAAACTTAGAGAGAAACATGCGAACCTTAATACTGATTAGCATGCTTGCCAGAGTGTCTTGCCTCTTCCAATCAGACATCCATCTTAAACCTCTCATGATTAAGTTGTTGGGGTGAAGTTTATTTTGACAAAAAAAAGTTCCACGTACAAGTAACCTACAACTAGCAAGCACATGCTTAGAAGTAATTAAGTGTTAAGCTCAATCAATAATTTCGGCTTTTAAAGTTTTTAATCCTTCTGCCATTGACTTCTTTAGGGTGAAGTTTCATTCTGCCATAGCAGAAGCACATGCACTTTTGCATACGATAAAAATCAATCCTCAGTTTCTTCACTGCTACACAGGTCAACGGCTTGTGAAGAAAGTAAAAACTTGCCTCATTATTATATTAACAATTTAGAATCCGTATGGTAAATTATAGAGGACAAAACAAGGAGCGGGAGAGACAATGCAGATCACTTTGGTCTTATCTAAATGCAGAGTATTTTAGGTTTAATCATGTAATGGATTATGATGACTAATCTCAACCTCGTTAACATAAAACCAATTATCAATGTGCAAATTGTGGCCACTCTTATTGACCCATTGGACGATGGTGACTGCTTCAGGATTGGATCATCTAATCTTGCAGTTTAGTAGTGTTATTTTATGTTTTACACATTCAAATTGACAAATTTTCTTTGAATTTTTTCAATACATGAAACCCACATTTTAATCAAGTTATAATATTATGTCAGAGGCTGGTAATTACTTTTTTTCGGTCCAAGGGGAGGGGAAACTCAGAACTTTACAAAAGGAAACAGGGAAAAGAGAAGGGTTTGAAAGTCGAACCAAGAGTCTGATAGTCACCACCTGACTAATGTTCTTATCAATTAAGTTGATCGAGACTAATAATTATTGATTTTTTTTTTAGCTTTTTTTTTATTGCATTAGATATTACATGATGAGAAGATATCTAACTTGCAGTGATATCCATCCATAAGGAACTGTTGAAAGTTTGCTCAACTTGTTTCTGTAAAAATATTTTTAGCAATCAATGATTTGAGATTTTTTTTTTCTACTTCTTAATATGGATGGACGTAATTAACTCATCAATCTTCTAAACAGTTGCAATTAAACTAAACTATCTGAAGGTGACTGAGAAAATATTAAAGAAGTCGATGGTGAATCCCCATGAAAGATGAGTAAATGGATAAGAAATATATTGATTGTTAAATCCCTTGATTTAGACAATACCAAAGAAGTTTTTATATTTTGCTTGAATTTGACGGGGCAAATCATCCATTTGTCTCATGTTTCGTATACACTTGACTTTCAGCCATCAGGCAAACATATCATGGAAAACTTTGCTTTGAATTTTTACTTTCCCAAAATTACTTTACTCTTTTCACTCTTCTGAGAATTTTCTTATTCCTAATTTTACAGAAACAGAGGAAGCCATCCTTAACTCCCAAAAAAAAAAAAATAAGAAAGAAAGAAATCTTGGCATTTAAGAAGGGTTTTGTAGCTAATCAAGTGCTACTTGCAGATATTATTTTTCAATTGGGAAAAAAAATAAGTATATATTTTTTTGCCTTGTGGTGTTAAACCTTGCTCATAAACCATCTCCTAACCAATCATACTTTAGTGTTTAATATGTCTCAATCACATGTGCTCTGCTGCTTAACTTTTCTTGTAGTTTTAGGATAGCTTCAAAGTAAGGTTATATAATTATTATAATTGGAAATCAATCGCACTTAATTAAACTCCTTACTCTGTTAACAAGATTCATCTTCTTCCCACAGCCCACCAAAAAGAAGAAGAAGAAGAAGATTCATTCAACGGAACAGGCAGAAAAAAGTTTTGTAACATATTATTCCCATTGCAAGAAAAACAAAAGAGCCGAACATGAAGGAATTTTACCTTGTAGATTCGCAAAATAACAAGAAAGATGTTGAAAAAAAAAAGGGTTCTCTTTGGGGGAGGGACCCTGAAAAATGCATGTATTAGTCCGCCCATGTTTGTTGGGGTGTGTCAATTCGGCGTTTGCTTCCTAAAACAAGAAAAGCATAATGATTGATCACATGAGAGCGCAGTCTTTACTTTATCCCTTGCTTATCACAAACATAATGATGAGGATTTAGATTAACTAATACTCCAGCAAATAATGAGGCCACAAGGAATGGGAACACAAGACATCCATCCCTATAATTATGACAGCAGAACACAGGCCTACTTAAGGTTGAAGCAGGCATGTGAATATGCTTTTCCTCTTCTTCAACACATGACCACTTTTGACAACCAAATTTCAGCATATTTTTGCACTTTGATCGTTGGCAAAACAAATCTGAAAGCTAAACAGTTATATTCCACCTTCCAGAGAACAAATGTACAAGTACATATTTTATCCATTCATGTATAAAAGAAGAGAATTCTCCCTCAACTGGTTATATGTAAAAGGGTCCAAAGTTGCAATGATTCTTTGCAGCCACCCTCAAGACCATTTTTGTACTATCCCCAGACACCTCCTATCATAACATGTGAATTTTACATTACAGGATATACATGTCAAAGAGGAAGAATCACGTTACAGAACACAAAAGGGAGACAGATGAGATGGTGGGATCCAATCCGTTTTTTCTTCTACAAATTGAGCCTTATGGTTTCAAGGGGCAAAAGAATGATGTAGGGACAATTGGTAACGTTTAGGCTAATTAAATTTCTAAATGGTACAAGAACATGTATACACCTTAATCTATATGTAATAAAACAGTTCTCTGTCCAGGCTGACGGGAGTTCATAGAATCTGCAGTGAACATCTGCGAGTTGTAATGTCCATACAATACTCAACGGGCAACTGGTACATCTAAGCTACTTCTAGTTGTTTTTGGCTGACAGTATAAGGAAGGGTGATTTCTGCTGGACAGAGTTTGGATTCAGATCTTGGAATGGTACTTCAAAGGTCAAAGATTGATACAAGCATACTTCATCTTCCTTGCAGTAGTACACCTACAAATCACGCCAAAACATCCAATTTGATTAGTAACTCGACACAAAATCTAGATCGTTCTCTTGATTATATGCCTTGAAAATGAACTCCCACTAAGTTTAGTGTAATTTTGGCATGTAAGCTGTTAGCATTAGTGCAGTACATTAACAAAGCGAGAAACTAGTAAAAGGTGCAGTCATAACAGAACTTTGTACTTAATGGAGGAGAGGAAAAATATCAAGAAGCTATTATGATCGGGCAGGTGAAATACTGAATTAGGACTTTCACCTAAAATCCGAAGCATCAAGGTTTTCCAATTTGGATCAATTTGTGTTCTAGGCATGAAGAACAAACTGCTGTAGTATTCAAAAAGAGCATGGATAACTAAGGCTAATTGGACTGTCCAATTTACATCTTGTGCTGGAGCTTTTGCCAGAGAACAACTCCAGGGCCAAGGCCGTGCCATAGGGCCTCAAATACCGCAAATCTCATGATTATGTACAATTAGAAGATAATTGCTGCAACTCATTCTTCATAATAATAGACAGAGAGGTGTAAACTTGTGCCTTAGCATGTACATAGAGCTTTCCAGAAGCATACCTTGCAATTAATTTTCCCGATAGAAGATGAAGGAGAGGCTCTTTTAAAGTGTAGCACCGCAGATCCTTCTGAGCTAAGATTCCCTTCCGGAGGGTCAATAAAAGCAGCATTCTCTGGTTCAACATCAATACTATATTTACTGCGTGCTTCCTGAATAAGGAATAATACTGTTGCTTAAAGAGACAACAAGGATTTTCCACTTCATAAAAAGAAAAATGAGTTTTGGAAAAATGGAGAAACTAAATGACAGGAGATAGGGAGAAACCTTCGAGAAATGGTATCCTTCAGGCACTGATATTTTGAGTATTAGATTACCCTCACTGGATGAACCACCATTTATGAAAATGGTCTCTGTATCAGCTCCAGATCGCCTTCTAAGGCGCTTCAAGGATCTTGACTTGGTGCAGGAGGTTGAACTCCCTTCAACTCTAATGTAAGAAGCTCAGGCTTTTTCGTCTTGAGGTCTAAATACCTAATTAAACTATTATTGGTATCTGCTATGAATAGTCTTCCTACAAAACATTATGGAGATTTGTCACACACACTATGCATAAATTTCTTGTAGAATATAAAAGCAATGCAGGAAATAGGTACGAGATGAATTTTTATACATTTATACGGTAGAACTTCATCAAGAATAATCTTTCAAATTCACAATCAATAACAATTATTTAAAATGATCAAGCATCGATAGAGGAAAATGCTTGGACTCACAACAGGAAAGTTGTGATTTCAAATATAGAAGTAAATTTGTACAACCAATAACAAGGGTTATGTTTTTCTTCCCTCCTACACCCCATTTGTCAATTCCAGCACGAACCTACAATAACACTCACAAAATAAAAATATGGAGAAACGTGGACATTTCATAACTTCAGTATCAGATTAGTAATTTGCTACTTCACATTAAACTTCAGTGAAACAATAATCTAAATCTTGGATGCAAAAATACAGGTGGGCTTTGTTCTCATTGATAGTGGATTAAAATATGAATGTGTATTTAAGTGTTGAAAGTAGTATTGCAAGTCAGACTTGTTGCATCATGCATTTTTTCTGAGAGTGTTTTCTCCAGACATATTCTGACTTGGAGATTTCTCGACTCTTGAAGTTCTGTCTCAAAAGCATTTCGTTGAGAGATAACTAGAATTACTACTGGATCATTACACTTTGAACAACAGAAAGTCATCAGGAATTGTTGACAGCAGCAATTAATTTCCCTTCCACCAAATTTCCCTCTACGTGCTCTTGTATATCGTTCTTGGCTGTTGTGGATGAGGAAAAATGAAGTATGCAATAACACTGAAATGACATGGCAATCCAATGATTCGATAAAAATTAGCAGTTCATGGTATAATATGTTAGTTACAACTAAGAAATTTTCTTTTTTTTGGTTTTTTCCCCGGTTACATAATAAGGTTATAAGCATTTCTTAAGACCATAAAGAACCATGCAAATCATGTAAACCAGAAGATAACAAGAATTTATGATAACTATAATATAGAATGCTTCAACAGATGATGGAAGAGAAAATTACCATCTTCTGCTTCAACAAGTCCAGAAGGCTCTGAAAGCTGGAAAAAAAAGGATATCTTGTATTATAGAATATCATGAAAGGAACAAAAAAAGGGAAAGCAAGATATACCTCAACCATTTTACTTTTGAGTAACAATGTAAGACCATCTTTGTCATGTGCTTACCAAGTGCTAGAGTCATATTCAAACTATTTCGTTCACATGGGGGGCAGGGTTGGGTTGGGTGGTAAGGTGGGAAGGATTGTAAGCAGGAGGTCCTGGGTTCAAGGCCTCCACTTACAAAACAAACAAACTATTTCGCTCACATCAATAAATTTTCCTTAATTACTAACCTCTATTTTCACTTACTGCTTATGCTATTTCAGTTCAGAAACTTCTTGTTGTGAGGACCAGAAATATCATACAGATTTCCAGACTCGATATTTGTATCTAAATCCCATCAACATTATACATAACTATGCAATGATATCATAGCTGACAACACCTATGAGAGAATTTATTTTGAACTTGGAAAAGCTTCAGGTGTCATGCAGCACAGAAGAAAATTTTGGGTCTCAGTGGAAATTGGAAGTGGTATATATTACAGCAGACAATTTAAACAATAAAATATCCACACAACAACCTTTATATCCCATTTTCCACATATAATGCCATAGAAGCAGTTAATTGAAGAACTTTACAATTATTTGGACAATACGCCACTAAAGTTTGATACATCAGAAGAAAAATCACAAGTCACATGATCTTCTGATTTGGAGCCAAGTACCTTTTAACACCATTTCTCCCAGACATATCAGTAAGTTGTAGATGAAAATTTATTTGCATGATCACATGCTTTGAAAAGGAATCATGTTGCAGCCTCGTGTACTCGGAAATAGATAAGCACCAACCAAAGCAGTATCATGAAATTCTAGCAAACACAATTAATCATACATCTGTTGAAACATAGAAGAAAGATCTTCCAACCTGAGCTGCCAGTGCCCCTCCATCCCTAAAACCAGCCTCCCCTGTACCTGCTAACGTACTCACTCTTCTGCTTGCAGGATCCAGCTTCTTGATCTGACATATAAAGCACACTTCAGCATATATAGGTACTAAAAATAGAAGTATAAACAAATTCCAGGATAATTGTTACAAATTTTAGATTAAAAGAAGCCCTATGCTGCAACAGTGAAGTTGATTGAGTTGATTAAGCTCACAGTCATTTCGTATTTTGATACATTATTAAATGGTAATTGCACTAGGGATATAAACAAAATTGGTTCTTATATACCAATTCTGCATATGCCATACCCCTGGACAGGATAATTATAATCTCATAATGAATTTTTATGGGGTTTCATTTTCATTAATGGAATATAGATTAGTCCAAATATTGTCAAATGAAAATCAGAAAATCTAAATCTCTATTGTTTTCAGAGTAATGTTAGTGTTGTAGATGAACAAAAAGATAAGATGGATCAAGAGTAAATTTAGCTAGATAAAAGGAATACTTAGTTCTGGAAAGTATCAGCTTATGTGCTTAACCTACATGGTGCATATCTTTTTTCTTTGACATGATCATGGATCAACTGACATGGCAAATTTGAATTGCATATTTGAACAATGACGGGGTTCATATAACTCAAAGAATCTCCAGTTTCCAGAATAGTGTGTAGAAAAGATACTGGAATTCAATTCCAAAAGGACTCTTGAAGGTATAAATTATATCAAAAAGTACTGCTCAGTATTCAGTATCATATTGCTGCTCGTAACTTATTTCTGGTATGACTTTAAAGCAAGATCAGAACAGACCTTGTGATTATATGAGTCTGCCAGATAAATCTGACCATCTTTTCCACAGTAGACACCTAACGGATGTTGAAGAAGTACTTCAGAGCCTACTCCATCATGGTCCCCAAACTGCAGCATACCAGAAAGTTATGCTATCAAGGACCTTTGTGCTTCAGGATGTGAACAGAGAAATGGGTTAAGAATTCACCAGAAAAAGTTAAAAGAGAAAGTACCCTGAACAAATTCTCTGAAAAAACTGGATCACCACCAGCCAGTAATTTTGATCCTCCTGTTTTTAGGTCAAGTGCTCTAATTGAGCTACTTTCACTATCAGCAACATATGCTTCCTTCAAATCTAATGATCCAATTAAAAGATGTAAGAATGGCAAAAAGTAACAAAACATATTTATTTGAAGAAATTGAGGACAATTTAAATGTTGAAGTTGCTCCAACATATTACCAGGAGATAATGAAATTCCAGAAGGTTGTGCAAATGATGTATTTATCGAGCTGCATGAATAAACAAACAAAGGAAGAGTAAAACTCAAGAGCTAATGAAATTCCAGAAGGTTGTGCAAATGATGTATTCATTAAGCTGTACGAATAAACGAATAAATGAACAAAGGAAGAGTAAAACTCAGAGGATGAAAACAATTTAGACAAAAGGAAATCGGGACAGAGTCTTGCATCAATATGCACTAATAGATTGGTGGATAAATGAATCATTATCCGACATATGACTCACATTATCATCTTCTGCAGCAGAAAGCTAAAGAATGAAGGCGATAGCTTTCTTTTAGCGATAAGATTACATTGAGCTTCACATGTAGATCGAGTCCATGACACATGCTCTTTCTTCAAAAGCCACTAGACCTGTAAACCTCTTCAACATCTTTTAATGTGATTTATTGCAACATCCAGATCATGACTAAGTTGTCTCATGTTGTAAACGTATATTTGTAATAAATGTGGCTCGACACTTTTCTGTTCCCTTAGAAGATTTATCATTACCTCACTAAAAGAAATGGTTGTTAAAGATATTATTCTATTTATCTCTGCAGTCTAACAACATGAATACTTAGTCATTTGACCCTTTGCCTTTCCACAATTTCAATACAGGGCATTTATTCACAGCCAAAGCTCACCTAATCAGATTCCATGGTATCTAACAGATATAAATCATTCTCCACTTTACTGAGTTCACTCAGAGTTCATTGGCTTTCCGATGTAGCAATTGGGGTATCCATGGTGACCTGGGAATTGATATGGGATCATGAATATGCAACAGGACCACGATATTCTATAGTAAGTTTTGCCAATAATTACACAGAGCAACACCAACACTTCGTGAAACGTAAAATGGCAATTAAGCACTGTACACAAGTACAAGGTTATCCAGCTCATATATGTTTCACATGTTACATGCTATGTGGGTTTAGATATCTTATATATTTCAGATATATGGAACTGATGTCTGATATTCTTTCTTTTTGGTATTTACGTTGGAGTGCATACAAACATAAATCACGTGTTATTTAACATGATTAGCTTCATGATTGAGGTAATTATTCAACAAAATTTACTAGGACGGAGATCATCATCATCCATTATTATGAGTTTGCGCCATTAAAAACTCAGAATTGATATAGTTGTCCCTTGCCAGGAGATCTGATGCATCATGTCTAAATCATTCACTAGATAGCTGAAAACAGTAAAAATGTAGCATATGTTCGTCCATAATGGAGCTGCCACAAGCCGCTCTTTGCTTATCTCCTTCTCAATCCTGTCACTCTCAAGAATGATTGTATTGGGAGATTGAGTGATTGTGCTTCTAATCTGAAAACAGAGGTATGATCTAGGATGCTGAAATTGTGTAGTAGCATGAGTTGACTGGAGCATAAAGCAACAAGATGCCATACAGTAACCACTCAGGACTGGGAATATAACCAAATGAAAAAGAAAAAGAATGGCACAGCAAGTATCAAGCCAAAATATTTCAAAGTAAAATATTGGTAAGTTCCTTTCAGTTAGCTTAGACATGCTAGCCAGAAGAAAAGTAATAATTTTGGACATACAGATAAAGACAACTGGCAGGCTATTTGTTGACACAGCATCCACATCTTGCTAGAATCAATTGCACAGAGGTTAAGACCAACAAGGGAAACAAGAAGTGTAATATGCCTGTTCTGTTAATATTCGAGAAAAATAAACTCCGCATGAGAAAAAGCAATCTTTAAATAATTCAGAGAGAAATTGAGGTTAGCTTAAAGCATCATCTCATTTTTATGATGTAAATAAGCATAATTACATGTATTACCTAGAACCATTCAAATTTCTCTCATATCCATTGCCACTAAATGCTCTTGTAACACCATTGGTGGTGTTGTGTTCCCAGATTTGATGCTGACCGGCCATCGCAATGTAAACAATCTCATGCAGGGGCTCAAAGCAGACATCCCAGGGAGAATTAAGAAGCTGCAAAACATTGAAAAAGAGTGTACATTTTTAGAAGGATAGCTGCCTACATCGTGCATAATATTTTTGTCATAATTATGTGAGTTTACCAAGATAAATGCATGCTCATGTCAATATTCTATGTTCAGGACCAGAACCTATGAACTCTATATATGCATGTAATAAAGAACTGTTCTTTGCATCTTGCCTGAGCATCTCCTGTTTTTCCCCCGTCATAGTCCGACCCTTTGGTTCCATTTCCGGCAAGAGTTCGAACAGTGTCGTTGACAAAATCAATCACTCTGAAGAAATAGGCTTTAACATATTAAAATTATCCAAACAATTTGATGTATTCTATCAATTAAGCAACCCAGTAACTGCAAGCCCAAAGTGAACTGCCTACTGTAAAATATCCCTTAGCAGACAATTCATGATGATGATCATGTAGAAGGTATGAAAAGGGAAACTTTTAATAGGACTATTATTCAATCTTCTTCACATTATTACTAGTGGACCACAAAATTAGCAGAAAATAATATAATATCCAACATTCCCCACATGATTTTCCAAAGTAGATCAAAAATTTTGTTATCTCCCAAAGAACAAAAAGTATCCTGCAGCAAATTGTTTCATAATTATTGTTTTCCATGCCAATATAAGAACTTGGTGAATATGGCTATTGTAACACCTTTTATCATTATTACAACTTCAGCCTGGCTCTCAGTTTTCTTCCAGAAAATAAGGGTTCTTTGGTAAGAAAGCAAACGATATTTGTTTTGGTAAAGAATAAAAAATAATATGTAAGGGTAATGCAACATCCACTCCATGTCCAATGGAATAAGCTGCTGTTTAGTTGACATTTTAAGTCACAGAATCAGGACATTAACCCTGTGATTCTAACCACATCTGGTATTCATCAAATTGGACAATACAAGCTGAAAAGTTTTTTAACGGTAAAGCCATTTAATAGCTTTTCTCCATCAGGATGAGGTACATAGGAAGGATATAACATATATGGACAACAAATACAACCATTAGTAAATAAAAAGCTCGCAACAGAGCAGCTACCTTAATGCATGATTTTCAGTATCTGCTACATACAGGAGGTTCTTCTTTGCATTGTAAGCCAGTCCCTAGGACAACAAAACCTTGAAGCTATCAGAAGCAACTTAAAGAAAAACCCATATTTTAAGAGAATACTACTAAAAAAAGTTTGAAATTGCAATTTTTCAACCGAGATAAAATCAGGAAGAGATACTTGCCTGTGGGCGATTGAAGGTGGCATTATCAAAGTTGCCATCACGTAAACCCTCTTCTCCTGAGCTCCCAACTTGAACTATGAAGTTCCCATCAAGGTCAGTGACTACCTGTACTCCCCAAGTGACAAGACAGCAAAACTAGGCTAATTAGCCTCATTTAAAATAAAAATAAAAAAGGTGCAGCAGCCTACAGATTATGGTGAAGTCAGAGATGACTCAAAGATAACCAACATGCTACCTAGGACAAGAATTTGTGATGGAAAGCCATAAGCATTCTGACGAAAAGATGGTACAAGGCACTTTGCAACGTGGAAGGATAAAAATTTGTGCTATATGTCAATGAAGCTTTTTTATTTCCCGTATCTTTAGGTTCATTTAGACATGCAGAACAAATATTTGTTTATAAAGCCCTTAACAACAGGTTCAACAAAATAGTAATTCTGGCACAAAGAAAGCTTGTATTCTCCAATGAGTATACCAGCTGAACCAGAAAGTAATACTTGATAGCAGAAGCCTCAGGAAGCAAAAATTTTTTCTTAACTTTCACTAAATCTGAGACAGCATTTAGCAGTTTCTGTGTCATATTTTACAATCTAACATAGGTTGATTTAGCAGTTTCTGTGTCATATTTTACAATCTAACATAGGTTGATCAATTCACAGAACTCTCATGATTTTAGTAAGAATTATAAACAATATACAGTCATCTATGACTGATAGAATAAGGGTGTGAGTAAAGCGCTGTGCAAGAAATCAAACTCCAGGATGATTGGTTATATGGAAAACTGGAAAGGGAAAGCTAGGAGAAGCAAATAATCAAGAGGATGTACAATTCAGCTAATTACTATAAAGGGCGATTGTACTGATTTTTGTACAAATGTACAGCTTTTTGCATACATTGATCAATACATGTACAGAATTTTGTACAAATGACCTTTATAATAAATAATTTGAAACTATGCCCTCTTCACCATTTCATCATGCTAGCTCCCTGTAACTTAATCTTCCCTAATTATAACCCTATAGAATAATTTTAAAACAAGTACATCTTGGAACATGAAATAGGATCTACCCTCCAGTTCTAGGTGTTAAAAGGGTTATGTAAGAATGCTATGCTAATCACTTAGCTAAAGGAGCATGATGTCAATTTATCAAAGTTGCCAACAAAATATTTAAAGCATGATAATTTTCATTATCCACAGGTGGCATGCAATGAACTCATACCTCAAACAGGATTTGAAAATAAAATAGAAGTTCCGAAAGATTGAAGCAAGAACTAGCTTCTGCTACACTAATATTCTATGCCAACTATGCCAAACAAACAAGATCAGAGTCCGAGTTTGAGATGTTTCATACAAGTTAATTCTTAAATGCCATATCCTATACATGGAAAATGCCATGTCTCATCAAGTTAATTCTTTTTCAGCAATGGCATTCAAAAAGGGATATCTTAAATGAGTCGTACTACATGAAATTTCTTCTATTATTAATTTTTTGGTGACAACAAAGGGGGGTGTCTTTAGCGCTGCATGTATGCACAACGAATAGGTAAAAGAGAATAAGAACCCACTATTCGGTTGTGATTGCTATCTGAAATGAATAGCCGGTTGTTGAGAACATCAACATCCAGCTTGCCCGGAAACTTCAATGGTGATGTAGATAAACGAGGATCATTATCTTTCTCCAGCCTCAAAGGAATAGGTGAGCTATCCAACATCTTCTTTTGACCATAAAATAGCAGAGCTGCCTCAATCAGATTGTCAAGATCCTTGGGAAGAAAGAAAAGTCAAACCTTTTAGTTCCTTTTTAACACTTTCATCACATTGGCAGAACATCTACTGATCGCACAAGTTAACATTCACAATCAACCACAAAACAATTTCTAGAACAAGCACTGGAGAGGATCCAACTAAAAGGGAGCATATCTGCTAGAATACAATTCTAAGAACTAAACTAGATTTCAGTAACCAGTTATTGGAGATATCCATTAATATCTGCCTGGTTTTAGCATTAGTTTAGATATATTAATTTCATCAAACTCGAAAGCAAAAATCTGCAAAAGAAAGACAGTAAAGAAAACAAGAATGGAAGAACATCAGAAGAAAAAGAGTAAATTTAACCAAACAACTATCCTGAATTAGTGCAAATAACAAAGAAAGACTACGCTATAGTAAATATCAATGTCATCAATAAACAACGCTTGAGCTGATTTGGGGTCAATGTAATTCATAACTTAGGCATTTATACTGTAGTACCATGTGTGATTGAAAACAAAATTGAAACAGGGAAATTGGTTGTAAAGATTGAGAAAGACTATAGTACCCTTCGGCGACCTTCACCAGCTAACTGCGCAAGAAGCTTTCCATTTGGACCAATGAGTGCAAAGGTAGGCCATGAATTAACACCTAATTCTCTCCATAAACTCATATCTCCATCATTGACCACCTATTATCAAAAATGGGTCATTGACTTGAATTTTCAAATATGAAAGTTATGCTATTTATGCCGTCAACAAGAACACAGCAGATGGGCAAGGAAAATTCAACTGACAAAATTTAAATGATCAAGGAGTACATTCATCAAATACGAAGGGAAGATCCCATTATATGCTTTCAATGTTTTGGTAATCAGAAAACTAGATGCCCACTTAAATAGCATGAAGTTTCAAAAAAGAAAAGAGAAAAGACATCTAAAGGAGCTCTTTCAATTCCTAGAAGCCTTGCAGTCGATGATACAAATGTCTTGCCTACAGTTGGTTGACCACTTAAATACCCTAAAAAAGAGATACTGATAGCTTTTCGGTCAGACTAAAACTTATGGCAATCACTCCTCTGTGTCCAGACAAAAGGTTTCTACTGCATATAACCAGCATTTCTTTGGAAAATCACTGTAGCTTCAATTCAGGAAAACCTTAACTGTTGTTCAATACTGTTGATGGACCATAATCCCATTACCCAGAGGGAAATGGACGAACAAGAACTATACTTTGATAGGGTAAAGTAATACAGAAACCAAATTTTTAGATATCAAAATCCGATCATGCTGAAGTACAATAAAAGCACTTACTGGATGAGTTATATTGTACCGCAGAACTGCATTTCGAATTGCCTCTAAATCTTTCTCATTATCGAACTTTGCTGAATGAACCCCCACAACAACAAACTGCATGAAGACAGTCATAAATGTACCAGCTGTGGTTCATAATATATAGGTTTTAAAGCAGTGCATTGAACAAGATTTAGATGAACTATGCAAGCCCTGCAAATTCATTTGGGTGTTAACAAAAATTCTGTCAGTCGGAGTATCATGTTCCCTTGCTAATCTAAATGCAATCTCCTTTTATTTTCAAAACCATAGAGACAGCTCCTGGTGTCGACCAACTTCCAAGGGTTATTTACACCAATATTGCTGCTTTAATTACAAATTAAAGAAATGTATAGATATTTTTAACCGGCTTCCTTAAATATAAAAGTCTAATTCTCAAAAATCAACTTTGAAGTTGACTTTGAAGAAATCAATTTCAAAGTTGATCTCTTAGAAATTGACTTCTCCATTTTCCCCCCTCCCGATTTACATTTCTTCTCTTTCTTCCTTTGAAATCCTCACAAAACTCTCACAACACAACCAAACATACATATAAGATCAAACATAATCAGTATCCATGTGGCACAGCTCAAAACCACTGTAACTGATCCCAGTCAATGGGTAATTATACCAACTATATATTAGGAACTTTCCAACACAAAAAGTTCAGAAAGCTTAGGACCTTTCATTGGACATCGAGGTTGCAAGAAATAGAAGGTTAGGATAGTAAGCTGAAGTCAACATTGCCATACACCGGCTAATCCAAACCCATGAATTATGATTAGAGAAGGTTTATAGATGGAAAATGTTTTGGTTTTGAATCCCAAAAGTGTATTGTGGTTCAATTTCCATTGCATATATTGTTTGAAAGGTTAAACCACTTATGGAGATGCATCCTTGAATCCTCATGCTTTGGGAAGATTATGCACGATGATATGTTCTGATTATGTCTGGTGTGCATGAGAATATTGGCATGAATTGCAAAAGAAGAACAAGAAAGTAACATGAAATAAGGAGATGGAGTAGTCGATTTTTTTAAAAGTCGACTTTCAACTTCTATACCTATGGGCCCCTAATAAAAGCATCAACATTCCTTTTATTTTGAACAATTATATACTTCGTAGATAACCCAAACTTTGCATAGTTTTGTGAAGAAAAAGAGCCATGCCCTCAAGATGTGATTTGCTTCAGGAGCCACATTATGGCATCTGCTTAGATGAAAATCATGTAAATTTATATTATACAGGTCTAAACACACAACAACAACAACAAACACTGAAAGAGTGCAAGTGTACTTGAATCTTCCTAAGAAAGCACATATTATCATAATATTTCTTTCAGCTCAAGCTGAAATAACTCAAACTACTTAATAAAGTATCAACCAGATTTCCCTCAGTGGGTTTCAAGCTTTGCACCGTACTTTAATTTTTAAATGTAGGTATTCCTTACAATTCTTGTCTGCAGAGATCTATTTAGCTTTTTGGTAGTTTACATGTATATTACTGAGTCCATATAAGCCAAGAAAAGTATGAACTCTAATCCTGCATTTGGATAAAAGGAAACAACTTCAAACTATGTAGGAGTAGATATGGTTGTTCTCAAATAAATGTTCCTCTGTGATGAAACAAATGATTCAACAAGTTTAGTGGGGATGATTGATCAACTTTACCTTGGTCTATCACCAAAGAGGCGTGTTGTTTTTCACATTTATTATCATCCAACTCCTCTCGTCCATGCTTTTCAAGTAGTTTTGTTATCCTCTAGTACCTACTTATAAGTTAAAACTGGACACTATTTACAAAATCATGTTGATTCCTATATTTCATTCTTCATTGATGACCCTATGTTCCTAGACTACACATTCATAAGGAGAAATGTTTTGAAAGAAAAAACAATATACCATTTTTACTAGGTCTGTAGTAATAAAAGTGTGTCATCTAGGCACTGTGTGGATGAGTCTTGAACATTTAGCACTATGGTAAGATGTTTGTAATAATAGTTTGTGAACTAGGAAAACACAAAAATAATCTTCAATAGTCATAACAGCCAGACAATTCTACATCAAGATTCTGCTCATCACACATTGATGTAATGCTTCACTTGAATAAACAGGCAATGGCCATTATTTTTTATCCAGGTCAAAGTCAAAGCAAAGGTTTGGAATAATATCGAAACTGTAGAAGAAAAGAAGATGCACTATATATACAGAATTAAAATGAAGTCCTGGTTCACAAGGAAAGAGCAGAAGCAAATAGAGGAGAATCACAAATTGAAAGGGTAATATCTTACAGGCATATCTTTGTATTTCTTCTCCAAATAGTCCAGATCTGGTAGCACGTGCATACAATTTATACAACAATATGTCCAGAAATCCAAGAGAACCACCTTTCCTCTTAGATCCTATAAAGAAATGGCCCCCAAAGGCAGCATAAGCGTAAAAATCACCAGTCATGCCATAGGCAACTGCATAAAACACACATTTCCTCGCACAATATAATTAAGAAATGGTTACCCGTAAAATAGATTCCTTGGTAGTCTATGGCTAAATGTTTAGCAATACCACATGTTCAGAAGAGGATAAAAGAAAAGAGATCTTCTTTCACCACTAGTAAAATAGAACATTTTCCTTCACACAGATGAAAAATGTTTCCAAGCACAGCATACATTATATGAAAATGTCCTCAACAATACAATGAAACCTAAATTTCAAAGAAGGAAGTTTCCTCAATCCATCAGATTGTATTACAACCAGAACACAAAATGAAGAGATCATTCATAAGCACATATTGACATGCAAAAGTATCTAGCTAGATGACAAAGAAAAATAAATAGAAGAAAAGAAGAAAATGTCAGCAGCAAGAATCAACAAATACCACAAAGCATAGATGCAAAAAAGAAAAAAATGCTCAAGCTAAGTAGTAATATGTATACCCTGCCTAGCTGAAGAGGAGCTGAGTTCAACCAGTCGAGCTTAGGTGGAAATTCAGGCGCCTCTGGTGCTCTTCCACTTAGACATGTAAGATAACAGGAAGCCATTTAGGAAAGATGTTAAGAAAAATTATGAATTCAAAACATCAAGCAGATCAAAGATACACAACGTGCAGTTCTTTTTACACCAAATTCGTAGGTTGCTCAGAAATTAGAGTGAAAATGTTAAAATGCAAAGATATGATAATCTTGAAGAGCAAGGAATATTTGTCCACCTGTTCTCAAGATCTGCTATATAGTCCACAAATTGTTGGATTCTTACTGAACCAGATTCATCTGTGACCAAATAAAATATTAATAACTCATTGTAGTATTGTGTTCAATTGTTCATACAGCCCACCCCAAAATCAGAAGATAAATGCTATAAAGTGGCTAAAAGCAAAATGTCTGATCAACCAAATACAAATGACATGCATATTTTTTGTCAAGAACTCCTGACTAGAATTAAAAAATGCAACATAAGAAATTTTAAAAGAGAAAAAATGGAAGAATAGATTTAAAGAATTGGCAGCAAGAATACATTAAAGATTATGTTATCACAGTTGCAAGACCTTTGCTGACTTGCCATTGAGGGCTGCTAACTCCGAACAATAGATTCAAGATAGCTTTAGGAGATGCGTACTGCATTGCCTGCAGAATTCAGCAGCTTCCAAGACACAATGACATCTAAGTTACAAGAAGCAAAAATAGTTAAGTTTGAATTCTAACTTAACTTTTATCAAACAAAGTATTACCTTCCAGTTGTTGATGGTGAAAAGAAGACAACCAACAGCAACAGCCAGACTGCCATATCTCAGAAGATCTCGCCTAGAACCCCGAAACCTGTTTGATAAATTACTTCCGTAACTTCATAAAAGAGTTTGACAAATGTCCAGCATATGTTTTGCTTGTTTGCGGTTAAATTTATTATACAGCTGAAAAGTACCCAATAGATTTTCAAAGAAATGAGAAGTCCAAGCAAGATTAGAAGAATGAAATTTACTTAGTTATCAAGTGGGCGAGCCAAATCATCATGAATACTTTGTCCCATCTGTAGGCCTATCATAAGATAAGGAAAAAGGAAAAATTCATTTTCCTCGTCATGTGGTACATCACTATGAGCTTTCATTGGTGCTTTGAAAGTTCATCAGGGGACTATGAGGGAAATTTATGACTAGGATCTATAGGCTTTAGAGACTAGTTCTGTCTGTCGTCAATAAGTTCAGGTTTCTCATTGGCTTCATCCTTCAAAAAATCAAATCTACTTCCAGTTCTAGATTTCTTCTTCATCAATATTCATTTTAGAATGACATTCCAACAATAGAAAATTCAAATTTTCTTAAATAGCAAAATTAATCAATCCCTGGTAAACATTATAGAACTTGGATATTAAATGGAAAGATGCTATGATGTATCACTCTTACCCTTCAACTGAGGAAACAGCATCTTTACTTGAATATTTATCCAGTATTGACCAAATCTCTGCTCCACTGGACACAGGTGAGGTTTCAATAGAATGGTTAATGAATTGAATAGACGCCTGCACCTTCATATCTGCAACGGTTTGTCATCATGAGATCTCGTCTTACAACTAGCTACTGCATATCAACCACCACCAGATGAAAGATTTCCATAAATGAATATAACAAAATCTTTGTTTTATGCTTTCTTAAGGAATTCATAGTAAAAAAATTAACAGGTAAGAATTCATACTGCTCACAGGAAATTCAGTTTCCATAAATCGAATAAGAACATTATAGCATTCATTTACATGTAATACTCATTACAAGTGTCTCAGTTGAAGTTCTTCCCACAACTCAGACGAAGCTAGTGCCACCAATTTGCATTAAGAAATGCTACAAAAAGTACCATATTATGTTCTAGAAACTACATACTATGACAACCAGAGCCACCACTGAGTACATCATCAAGTGAAATGCTGCCTATATCCTTTCTGATAAGAGATGGACCAGCTCCTTTCAGTGAATCTTCTGATAATGTTGTTGTCACGGCTATACACCTGCAAGCATATTAACTACAATTAATTGAAATAAGTCCAGTAAGGAGACAATTTAGGGAGAACCAAGACAGCACATACACACCAAAGTGACAGGTTCATGAGAAAAAAGCATCCACAATATTCACATATAAACAAGAAGAATTTAGTAGAGGTTCCAATACAAGGAAAAACATCTATAAACTACCTCATTTGTGCTGCTTTTGCAGCTTGCACACCAGCTAGGGCATCTTCAATGACAATGCACTGCATAAAGATATAGGTTATCAAGATAGTTCTGAATTCAAACAATGCAGCCAAAGAAAAAGACAGCTTGAATTGTCTAGACTTCAGAAAGCCAGTTACTCAATGGTGCAGCTGATGGCTGCATAAGAGTTCAATGAAACCATTCAAGTAAAATGAGAAGTTGTCTTTGGTTAAAGAACTAGTCAAACGTCCATGGAATCTACCATGCTAATGTAATCCACACTCCGTGTAGGTCGAAGGAAAACAATGTAAAAATATAGATTGCATGAAAAAGTCACATGCACTATAAGGTCTGAGAAGAGTTAGCTCTTCAAAGCTTTAATTTTCATCACATTCATAGATCCCATGGCCTCCAGAATTGTACAGAGCAAAACTTACTTTTTCCACAGTCACACTTTTAGACACATCGTCGTGTATGTCTACATGAATTCTAGAAATATAATATTATGCACATCTGAAGCATGTCATATTGGCCTTCAAAGGCATGTAAAACTTTGAAAGGAAAAGAAATACTGAAAGATAAAAGAAAAAAAGGAAAAAAAGAAAAGACAACCTACTATACCCAAAAAAACCTTGATAATCTGCAACCATACCTCACTGGTTGGTACACTCAAAATCTTTGATGCAGCTAAAAATATATCAGGAGCAGGTTTCAAATTCTCAAATGCATCAGCAGACACTATAGCATCAAACCTGTTAAAAGTAGGAATCCTTTCAAGATCAAGACAAACCTACATAAAGTATGACCAGATCAAGCAAGTTAAAAGTGTACATGTGGTAAATTTGTGGTCTCAAACTGAGCATTAAGGACTAAATGCAATTTGCATAACATTTATATAATACAACATTCTTTCACTTCTAAAACCAAGTCACAGGATACAAATTTCGTTCAACAATCATATGAAAGCCATTGTAAAAGGTAACCCAAATGCAGAGAAATCTGCTCAGAGCTAGTCAGTTGAAGTATTGTATTTTGAGTTACAGCTCATATATATGGGTACGGATATGATAATCATGAGTAATTTAGCCATCAAATATTCATTAAGTCTCAATTAAGTACTTCAAGGTCCAGTACTCTCATTTAACAAGTGAAACATTAGAAAAGGTTTCAGCTTAAGTCCCTAAAAAAATTGTTAAGAACCCTAATCACAAATTATTATTCTTGCAAATTAGGAGAAGATTCAATACAATTTTTTATTGTAAATAGTTTCAATTTATCCATTCAAAATTTTTTCTCTCACTAGATTCAAGCCAGAAATAAAGAATCTAAGCTTTTCAACCATTCAATGCAACAGTAGACAAATCATAGAACAAGAAAACAAGCACATAATTACTGTTAACCATTTGAAATGGCTAACACGGACAAACTCAGATATCTTGTCTCTGAAAGTATACATCTGGGGTCGTTTTAACACATGCTCTATCTCTCTCTTAATCTTGTGAACGAATAACTAACAAATATTTGATTAGTTATGGATAAATACATACTGTGTTTCTGAGTGGAATTTAGCATACTTCCAATCTTTTATTGAAGAAGATCTGTTAGAGTTAAGCAATATGCCAGTTATACCTACAACAATTCATAAAATATGCACAACTGCTGCTTGGTTGGATTAGTGGAAAACATCTATTGCGTGATAAACACTTATTTAGCAGAAAATGTTAAACACTAACAATATGCCTGATATGGTTTGAATTTTACTTCTGTGCTACTGCATTTTTCTTTAAGAAGCATTATTAATGTTTTCCACAGGAAATTCTTTTACTACATAAATAGCTGTAATTTTCTAGAGAAAAGTAGATAACTGCAGTCCATAGAGAAAAGTAGATACATATTATCCATAAATTTCTGCCAATACACATAATTGTTAACATTAGGAATTCTAAAGTTTCTCAGGGTGCCCAACCCTTTAAATGGCAAACCACAAATAGTTTCTCTAACATTACTCAATTGAGGCAGTGGACTTCGTTGGGTAAAGGTTTTATTTACTCTATAATCTAATGAATTGAAATTTAATACTGTGAATCAATAGTTACTATCCGCCAACATTTAGTTAAAAAATTTTAAATTTCAAAATATCAAGAACTCATAGATCCAGAGTTTCTTACTCCGAACATATTAAGAGATGGGTGCCAAAAATATTTTCTTAAAATTTTCACAGCCAAATTTAGATATCATCTATTTTTTTTTTATGTTTTGCCTTATTTGAACCAAGGATAAAGATGATGTGGTGAAGAGATAAAGAGCAGGCAAAAAGCAACTTTTTCATGATTGTTAAGATTCTAAAAGAATTCAAGAAATATTTATGAGATAGAACTCCTAAGGAATTCAGCTGCATAAGTGCAGCTACGACAGGGAGAATTCTTAACTTTGTCCTATTTTATGAACAGAATGGATGTAGAGCATGAAGTGGCAGTATTGTAATTCACAATTTTTTGGCATGCAAGAATTATTGCACGTAAAACGTCAGCTTACATCAACACTGGTAAACCAGCAGCCGCTAGATTTGCGTCAACCTTGATGCGGTCAGCACTAGATGCCACAGCAACTTTAAGGCCATTGCTTTTACACTATTGTTGTGCAGTATCAAATGAGATAACAGCTCACAATAGCAGAAATAAAAGAATATCAAGTTCTCTATTGCTACCAACTCACCTGTTGAATGAGGTCATAGGCACCAGGGAAACCTATCCCAGAGTTTGGTTTCGCATACTACAAGACAGTAGGTATTGTGGATGTCATGGACTAATACCAGTTACTAGCAATTGGAAAAAGATTTGCTATGACTACAAAATAAATGAAAGTGATAAATCGAATTAGACAGTTTCATCAACCTTATCTAAATATATCTCAAAAAATCTCTTCTTTGCTGCCTCAGGATTGAATCCATTAACACCCTTAACAGAAGCAACTCCTCCTAAAAAGTTTGCTTCACCTAATACATATATAAGGAAATCAAGTAGAGAACAAGTAAGAAATATGTTCTATATCAAAAGATAGTGTCAGTGGGAAGAGGTGGAGTGCAGTGGACATCAAGGATATTCATAGGATAGGTGGTATGACTATGGGTATGATCTCATGATACAGACAAATAAGTTGAGTCGAAGGCCTCATGAAGGACTTTCAAAAGCATTTAGTATCCAGAACTTCCATCTTCTAAAAATACAGAGTAATTTGAAATGAAAAAGCTATTTCAGCAATCGAAGAGGAACCAAAAAAAAATAACAAATTCTGGCCAAACACATAAACTAGAAACTGAAAACGCCTATACGTAATCAAGTTAGTAGATTAGTATCTAAATTCAAAATATTTATATTGGCAAATTGACATTTTTAATATGCAGATGAAAGGGACAAAATTTTGTTAATGGACTCAGAAGAGATTTCTTCCTTCACAAGATAAGAGGAAGTGCTTAATTGATACAGCCTGTTTAAGGTTCCTAATAAATTGAGTAGTTACCAGCAGAGTAAAATCATGATGGGTGAGAATCAGCTTCTGGAAAGAAATGTGGCTTCAGGCAATCTACAGCTCAACCTAGTTTAAACAGCTTGACTAGAGTTGGTATGCAGGCTCAGAAGTATACAAGTTCACAGACAAAAATCCTTTTTCCTTTCTACCCAATAGACACAGGGACCCAAATTTCCATGATCAGGATTCAAATAGTAACAGGAATTGTATGAAGTTGTTATGTTTTCCAATCTGAAGTAGCATGGGATGGTTTTTCTACCTTAATAGAAAACAAAAAGGGTACCTTTACGTTATACTTAATAAGAAAGGGAACAAAGGAAATTTATCAAGTCATTGTGAAATAGTGACCATAGGCACACCCAAAAAATTCATTGTGGGGTTCAATTGCAGTTGTAAAGTAGTACTTTACAAGCAACAGCATAAATGAAAACGTTTCTGAAGAATTTAAATGCTAATAAATATGAGTTCAACAAAGGAATGCATGTAATCTCACCTATTCAAAGTACTTTAGGCGCTGGAATCCAGTTTTAATAGATAGAGAAGGGGACACAAAATGTGAGTGCTCATTTAAAAGATGCATTTCCAAAAAGTGCAATACCCCTAATCTTTATTCTCTTAGGTGCTTCTACTATTTCTTCTGTTGCAGTTAAAAAAAAATCACATATTATGTTATATATTCATCACATAATGCTGCAAAGTAAACTTGATCCTAAGTCCTAACATTTCCATTCTTAATTGGCCATACAATGATTATAGACGCCATAATTTGCACTCTAAGATGTATGTACAAAAGAACGAGATATTCCCTGCATGAAAGGCCTTTTTACAGATTCAGAGTCGTCTCATAAAATGGTTACTCGGGATATCAAATTTCAGCAATTCAAAACAGCAAGGGGGGGGAGGGGGTAATAAAGGAGTTGGAGGACAATCATTTGCTTCTAAACCCCATTCAAATAAGCAAACAACTAACGATTGAAACATGCAACAAAGGATAGTAAATAGTAAAATCCCTCAAAATTCGACTTAGAAGTATATGAAAGATGAGATTTTTGCCTGTTCCCATGAAGGGCACAAAATCCTCAGTGGTGACTTGGACTCCCATTTCAGCAAAAACATCAACAGCAGCCCTTCTTGATAGCTCTTCACTATTGCATAGCACTCCATCCATATCAAACAACACTGCTGATACCTTTCCCCACTCAACTTGAGTGCTAATTTTATCACCTTTTTCCTCCAGCTTCACACAGGCTTTCAAGGATAAGCCCATCTTTCTTGGCCCTGAAAACAAAAGGGATTTTGGATATTGGCGCCACTGATTGAAATACTTTCTTGATTGTGAGTTCAAGAACAAGAAATCTGCCAAATGGGATTGTGGATAAGAAGTAGAAAAGGGTGGTGAGATTGTTCTCAAGGCCATTGTTCTAGCGAGTGCTAGAGTAGTGTGTGTTTCGGTCTACGCTACTCTCTGTCTTGAATCTTGGCTCTGCTTATGAGTGGCGGGGAATCGGTTTCGGTTGCAATTGGATTTTACAGGACAGTAGTACCCATGGGGTTGTGAGGATAATTGCATCGTGGTCATGTAGAAGTCCAAGAAATTGTTGGGTAGTTTGGGGAAAATGAAAAAAGTTTGTGTGATTGCAGATTGGTTTAGCTTATCAGTGCGTTCGTTGGAGTTATACAAATTTTCTTTTGATCTTTTCTCTCTTTTCTTATTTTTGGGTTTTCCATTTATTTCCTGCCTTTTTTTTAAAAAAAATTTCCTAGGTGAAGAAAATTCAAATATATATGTTGCATTCTACTAGTACTGTATTTCCCATCCAAGCAACTGCAATTCATTCTTTCGAAAAATTTTATATCGATCTAGAGCAACTACTAGACATGTCTAGTAATTGTTCTCGAATCATTAGAAAAGTTCCGTGAGAAGTAGCCTTAGCAGTAAGCACTTTAGCATATCTCCCTTATCCGATGCAAGCTTTCCGTCAAGGAAAAATTGAAAGAGAAATTGAAACCCTTAAGAAGGAACAAGAGATATAGTTAGTATTAAAACCGACAAGTTTTGCAAGAGCGAAGAATAAATCTAATAAGGATGAGAAAGTGGAAAATATTACATAATGATGAGTGGAAAATGTTACATAATGATGATTACAAATTCACAATAGCACAATTTTGCTTTTGAGTAGTTCAGATGTAGAATTCTAATTCGAAGCATTATGATAGAAACTAAGAATAAAATTCAAGAGACGCCATGACAATATTTGTCATATTCTAAGGTGTGGGGGAAAATCTCAGACAAATAAAAAAAAAGGGGGAATAATATAACTTAATATTATTGAAACACTTGAAAATTATTTTAAAAAAAAAAAGAAAAAGAATAAATGAGCCAAAAATGAATGGAATCACAAGCCTAAATTTTCTATTGGGTACTACTTTGACATGGCATGTTAGACAAACTCAGAGCATAAGAAAGAAGAACTTACCAAATATTTACTCAATCTTTAATATAAAGATATTATAAAAGCCAATTAACTTGAATAAAACCTTCAGAAAAAAAAAATTGAAGAGCTTTGTCTTGCAAAATAAACTTGGTTCCATTTACTTATCCAATCTATCAACTGAATTTCAAAAGGAATGATAAAGAAATTATAAGGTGGTGGTGTAATTGATATATGCCAGTAATGACAAGAATTTCAGGTGCTGGTTTCATAGTATAGATGTAGACTCATGTGTTGGTTTCATTATGGTGCCAGCAATGACAAGAAGTTCTGGGCGTTGGTTTCATAGTAAAAATGTAGATTTCTTGAACCTTAGGAACTCACCCCTCATTGGAGCTCATCAAATTCATTAGAACCTCTGATTCCACCCGTTGTTTTGCAATATGGCGCAAATGCAACCAGGAGCGTGTGATGAAATTTATAATCTTTGTTTTTTTTTTTTTGACCTGTTTCTGTCATAATTTGAGCTTGAGAAGGAAAATGAGCTTGCTTGTCTGAACATAAATTGACAGTTACTACAAGGATTCTTGCTTGATTGCTTGAGATTGTCGTATTCTTATTGGACAGGGTGCAAATTTTGAAACCAAACACGCTATGCACCTCTACTGCTTGTGACATATGCATGGTTTCCTTTGATTTTGCAGAGAAAAAGATGAGGGTATCCAAAAATGGATCCTCACGATCATCTGATGATTTTCTCTGAGCAGTTATCGGCTTCGATCCCTCTTTACAGCTTAGCTCTTCGAGTGATAGAATCTTTTCTGGTACTGTGACATAGGTGTGGCACTTTGATCTAGTACATTTAGGAATATTGTGCACTTACATTCACTAAGAAATCCTATGCTTTTGGCATCAAGAAACAACCCGAGCTACCAGAAGTCCTTGCAAGAACAATGCCCATCTCTGAAATGATGATATCGCACACGATCTCTCAAAATTATTTGCCTGTTGTATATTTTGGAAATAAGCTTGACAACAGAGTGGCAATCCTCACATACTCTAAGACTGTTTGTGACATGAATAGTTGATCCTGGTGCAGTTTTAAGCAGTCCAAAAGCTATTGCAAGTCTTTCAGTGTGGTATCTGAGGGCAGTTTGTTTCTCTTCTTCACCAATATCAAACAAGACCTGTGATGTATTTGGTACATGACCTTCCAATTGAAGTCTTCTCATGATCTTTCCCAACATCAAGTCGACATCCTTCGATTGTGGATGCGTTTGCTCTCCTCCTATTCTGAATTCATGGACCACCCCATCCAGGTCAATCATGCTTCTTCCAGGAATTGTTGTTACCCCTCTTTCTTTCATTAGCATTCTGATTTTCGTAGCATCATCCCATCTTCCTGCCTTTGCATAGATGTTTGATAGCAATGCATAACGCCCGCTATTTTCTGGCTCCATCTCAAGCAAGATTCTCCCCACTTTCTCAGCCAACTCGATGTTTTTGTGAATCCTGCAAGCACCTAGAAGTGCTCCCCAAACAGCTGCATTTGGCTTCATGGGCATAGAGTTTATCAGTTCAAGTGCTTCACCAAGAAGCCCAGCCCTTCCCGAAATATCAACAGCACAGCCATAGTGCTCCACCGTGGGTTCAACTCCATACACTTCTTTCATGTCGTTTAAGTACTTCATACCTTCATCTACCAATCCAGCATGAGCACATGCATTGAGAATAGCCACAAAAGTGATGTCATTTGGCTTGAACCTCTCCTTCTGCATCTGGAAGAAGAGGTCAAGTGCATCCTCTGCTCTACCATGCATAGCAAGTGCCCCAATCATTGCATTCCAAGAAAAGACCTTTTTCTGTTTCATGTTCTCAAAAATATCCCATGCCAAGTCAATACGTCCGCATTTAGCATACATGTCTAACAAAGAAGTTCCTAATACTGCATCCAATGGGATTGAATTTCTCCTTATGTAAGTATGAATCCATTTCCCTTGGTCAAGAGCCCCCAAATTTGTACATGTAGCCAGAGCGCTCGAGAGAATGAATTTCCTTAGCTTGACATTTTCCCTTTGCATTTCTGTGAAAACTTCCAAAGCCTCCTTGAATTGTCCTCCTCTGTTATAGCCATCCAACATGACACTCCAAGAAATCTCATCTTTCTCTGGCATTTCATTGAAATAATCTTTTGCCTTGTCAATCATTCCATTTATCATGAAACCATTAATCATCGCGTTCCAAGAGCCAATGTTCTTTTTCACCATTTCCTCAAAGAGCCCTCTTGCAGCATCAACATCCCCGCATTTCATGTAGCCATCAATCATAGCATTGCAACAGACCACATCTGTTTCCCCACCAGCATCAAGCAGTTTTCGAGCATCCTCAACCCGTCCAAAAGATGCATACATCTGAATCCCAGAACACCTAACATGGCCATCTTCAACAAAAGAGTTCTTTACCACATGAGCATGAATTTGCAGACCTTCTTCAACAGCTTGTTCCACGCTGCAAGCCTTAAACAAAGGCGGGTATGTATAATTATTAGTCCTACAACTCAGAACTACCATCCTGTAGTAAAATGATAGTGCCTTATGGTACTCTTCATTGTCCAGACACCCTTTAATCATTGAGTTCCAAACGAAAACATTTGGATTGGGAACCTGTTGCACAACTTTGATCGAACAGTCTAAGCTACCAAATTGAGGATTTGCATAGCACTTGACCAGAGTTCCAGCAACAAAATGATCCTGAAGATGGCCAGTTTTTACTACCAAGGCGTGAACCTGCTTCAGGTGTTCATAAGAATCACTGCATCTTGTGTTCAAAAGATCTAAAATAGTTTTCTGGGATAGATTGAAAGTAGGCAAGTGCTTTTGGCCTAAATGGCTTTCTGGTGCAAGGTGATAAGGTAACTCTGCGGTCCTGGCTCTGCCCATTTCTTGTTTGCTATCCTGCATTGGCTGTGGCAGCATGATAAGGATAACGTAACCTAATAATATATTATGTCATAACTTTTTTAGGGTCCCCAATATGTGACTTGCTTTTGAGTGTTTTGATGATTTGATCCCCTCATTCCAGTACCGCTTGAAATTCCCTGTTTTGAGTTTGATGATATATTATTAGATAACCCAAATTCAACAATAACAAAGCATGGATTCCTCAATCCATTTTTGTCTCTAGTAAAGCACTTTTTTTTAAATCAATAATGTACATCAATTATTAAGCAAACACATGTTGAGCAAAAAGATAAAGAATCATGTATGCACATCAATTATTGTTGTCATACATAAGCTTATTTGTAAGTGCAATTAAATATTTAAATTAGCTTGGTAAATGAACTTGAAGGGTGATAAGAAAAAGTCACATTCGGCAAAAACTTTTATATTGAACTTCATTTGGTTTCTTTAAACTCATATTTAGTATAAAATCTCATATTCAACTAAATTTGATTACTTATATTAATTACATATTCTTAATTTTAACTGGATGTGATTTCCTAAATGTCACATTATGTACAAATTCTTACTTTTTTTTAATTGAATTTGATATTTTGAAAGTCACATTCACAACAAACTTTCATGTTTAACTTAATTTGATTTTTTTTTGAAGTTATGTTTAGTAAAAAAAAATTATTTTTATTTTAATTGAATATGATTTTTGAAACTCAAATTCAGTAAAAACTGTTAATTTTAATAGAATTTAATACTTTGAAAGTCATTAGCAACACAAACTTTTATTTTAACTTTATTTGATTTTTTAAAACACATATTTAGTACAAAATCTCATATTCAAGTGAATTTAAATAGTTTAAAGCTCTTAATTTTAATTGACGTTAATCTCCTAAATGTCATATTCAGTGCAAATTCTTGATTCAAACTTACTTTGATAGTTTGACTGTCACATTCGCTACACACTTTTACGGTTCATTTAATTTCATTTTCCAAAGTCATATTTAGTACAAACTATTGTATTTAAGTAAATTCGGTTTATTGTGAGTCACATTTTGCATAAAACCTTATTTTTAATTGAATGTGACATCTTGAAAGTCAAACTCAATACAAAACCTCAATTTTTATTGAATTTGATTATTGAATGTCACATTGAGCACAAATTTTTACATTTAACCTCATTTGTTTTTTCTTTTTTAAACTTGCATTAGTACAATATCTCAATTCAACTAAATTTAAAACTCTTATTAAGTACAAACTCTTACTTTTAATTAAATGTGATTTCCTAAAGGTCACAATTAGTATGAATTTTTAATTTTAACTAAATTTGATATTTTGAAGTCCTACTTAGTATAAATTGTTCATTTTAATTTGATGGGGGAGGGTTGAGTTTAGTTGTAAGAGGGAAGGAAAAACAAATTGAAAAAAAGTTCATTTTAATTTGGATTTTTAAAGTTACATTTAGTACAAATTTCAATTTTAAATCAATTTGATATCTTGAAAGTCAAGTTCAGTAAAAATGCTTAATTTTAATTGAATTTGATATTCTGAAAGTCACATTCAACTCAAACTTTTATGTTTAACTTAATTTGACTTTTGAAACTCATATTTAGTAGAAAATATCATATTTAATTGAATTTGATTACTTGAAAGTCACATTAATTACAAACTTTCAATTTTAATGAAATGTGATTTCTGAACGTCAGTAGGATTTCTTATTTTTAATTGAATTTGATAATTTGACGGTCACATTCAGTATAAACTTTTACATTTAACTAATTTAAGTTTTTTTAAAGTCACATTTATTATAAAATTTATATTTGACTGAATTTTATTTTTGAAAAATCACATTTGCTACCAACTCCAAATTATATCTAAATATGAATTTCTGAAATTCACGTTCAATACAAATTCTGAATTTAATTTGTTAATTTGAAATTCAAATTCAGCACAATCTTTTATGTCTAACTAGATTTAATTTTTTAAACTCACATTTAGTACAAAATATCAACTTTAATCTAATTTGATTTTTTGAAAGTCCCGTTTAGTAGAAACTCCTAATTTTAACTATATGTGATTTTTTGAAAGTATCATCCAGTATAAACTTTGAATTTTATTTAAATGACTAAATTTGAGTCTTTTAGGTCATATAATACAAAGTTTCAAATTTAACTAAATTTGATTTCTTGAACGTCAAATTTAGTACAAAACATTAACTTAAACTGAATTTGATTTCCTGATAGTCACACTCAGTACAACTCTTAATTTTAACTGAAATTGATATTTTGAAAGTCACAATTGAGACACTTACACTATTAAGATTTTTGCAAGGTATAAATTTTTTTGTACAATAATTTATTTTGTTTGATGGTTAATTCCTTATGTCACGGGCTACTTGTTTTCCTACAAGATAACACTCCGTGTGGCACTAGCTATCATTCAAAACTTGAGCTATGAATGATTGGCTAATTCAGCCTAAACACCAAGTGTGAAAAAGTTGTGCTGAAGCGTAAAAGGAATAACAAAAAGAGAAAGTATTGGAGGCAAAGGAAAGCTTCTTTATTGCACTTGAGAACTCTTGTACAAAGGTTACCACAAATAGAAAGGGCTTAATCTATTTATAGACAAGTCAAGAAACTATACACAACTCTAGAGAATTCTATACAAAGTGTACTGTACACTTGGACTCTAGAAGGATCTATATAAGTCCACTCTTATCTACAAGATTCTAGACCATTCCATAAGACTCTTGAATGATCTAGAACATTCCTAAAGAATTCTACATAAAGTGTACTTTACTCATAGACTCTAGAAGTATCTACACAAGTACACTCTTGTCTACAAGACTTTAGGCCATTCTACAAGATTCTTGAATAGCCTAGAACGCTCCGGAAGCTTCTAGCATATACTACATACTTCTAACAACATATTGTGTAGCCTCCGTGCCTTAATCAACATATTGTGTAGCCTCCGTGCCTTAATCAAGCCACCAAGGCTTGGCACATAGATAGGGGAATGAGGTGTGAATCTACTGCCAATGTCAGTTTTTTTGCAAGGATACTATGTACAGTGTGCATGGTTTGGCTGACCGAACACGGGTATAGATGGTGTGCGATCCTTGTCACTTAAAAGCCAATGGGGTATATAATTCATTTTGTTTGATAGCTACTACTTCTTGAGTGCCGAAAGGGGTATTTAAGTATTTATCTAGCAGACTGGCACAAAATAGCATCCAAAGCCAAAAGCCAAAGAGAATAGTTGGACAAGTACCTAAAAGTGTAAAACCGGAACTCCCAAAGGATAAAATTGGTAATCCCTAGTAGCAAGCAGACATACACTGAATTAAACATACTCCGAGTCAAAGGGAGAACTCAAGAGGATTAAACCATCGGCGATCCAAACGGGTGCATAGAGCTTAAGGCTCTCTTGGTGGCCAACTACTCTACTCTAGGAGTAATTGGCAGATTTTTCACAAAAATGGCTGCAAGATAAATTTAGAAAAGATTGTGCTTACTATACATCAAGGGGAAGGCCACAGCTAGCAGTATATGTACAAACTACAGAACACTACATCACCGAAATGGCACTCAGTCACTCCCCAGTTATACACGTACGGTGCTGTACAATCTATGCATATAGACAGATACCATACTTTGCAGACAAAAATGGGGAGTCAAGGCACCACTACTAGGTTACAAACAAGTTTAGGATAACATAAACCACCGATATGTCATATTAAGAACACAGACCCAAGCGCATAGACCACTCTCTTATATCCACAATGAGAGTTGAAGACACCTATAACGAAACCTAGCCCATGCACCTTCCTTGCCAAAATTACCAAGCAACTGCCCTTTATGGGTTCCTGTGAACCTTTCAACTGGGTGTATCTGGAGGGCTACGGAACCCGTCCCAAGTCATCTGAAACATGGGGTCACTGGGTCGTCGAGTCTTCAACATTTGAATGGTTGATTCAACCAATGACTCATCGGGAAGATAAAAGTTTTCAGCATCAGCCTCCAAAGTCACATAATAATCATCATTTATTAGTGAAGACTGGCCAAAGTTGATTAGGGCCGAAGCTGAATCCTTGAGCGTATCCTCGGATTTCACAACCTTTTTGTCAATATATTGCATGTAAACTGCCATCTCCCTGTAAAATCTTTCTCTGTCCTTCCTACTTGCCTCAATATATGGCTGCAAAATGAAAGAGCACAAATCATCAGAAGTAAGCATCATTCAACTTGTAAGAGGTCCAAATATTCTGATATTAATTGTATAACTTGTCATTGCAGAGGTGCAATGAATACTTCAGCAATCAAAAAACGGCAGCTACAGAAGCAAAAATAGGCATAGGAAAATTGCAGGAAATATCAAACACACATGAACAACGTTAAAGCTAATGATAGGGCACATTTAGTATTGGTGTTAAGGTTCTAGCTTCAAACGGCACTGTTTTCCCTAATAACAGCTAAATTAAAGAAGTTGTGGTTTTCAGCATGCAGCAGAAGACATATCATATCAACATATTCCAATCTGTACAGCTTACTGCTACGACAAAAAATGATGAAAAGATCGAAGGAACTATACCAGCCGATCATCTTCGGAAAGGTGCTTCCATGCGTCAATTGCCATATCTCTTATGCTACGGCCACCAGAGGCTTCCCCGTGTATCTTCCTTAATCTCTGACATTCCATCTTAAGAAACAGCTGATATGAATTTCTTGCTTTTTGTGGAGCACATAGATCTCTCATCACTGTTTCCTCATCCAAAGATGTCTGAAAGGTGGTTTTCTGCTCTGGTGTTCCAGGCCCTGCCCAAACTTCAAGTTTGATTACCACAAAAAAGATAGGTGTATTCAAGTCACTAATAAAATCCTCCAGCTTTAGTGCACCATGTAATAGATCAAAGTTTTCATGCTGATTTCTCAGAGCTGAGAATAATAGCATCTTAAAATAATCAGCACAAATTGAAAGAAATCCAAAATCCAAGTTATAAGACCAAAGCATTAATTCAAAGTTCAAGTGCTTGTGGCACAATCCAACAGGGATCCAAGGGCTTGTTGTACTGTGCATTTAATTCAAAATCCAAGTCATTGTGGCACAACTCAAGGATCGAAAGCACTGACACACTAATGAGTTACTGATAAGTACTCGTAGCAACATGAATGCATGAAATCTGAGTAGCCCTTAAGTGACTCATCAATCAAAATAGATTAAATCCCTATGAAGAAATGTTAAAAAAAAAAATCCAACCCCTGCTAGCTCAGACTGTATAGCACTTCACTGACTTGATACTTTTACCCTTCTGGCACCTCCAGAACATTTCCAAAAGGTTTCATGTATATTTAATCTATGCATGATTTCAACTTGTAAGGAAAGATAAAGTTATGAACCTGATGATCCTTGATAAATATCATGAATGCATTTCCTTTTTCCTGCTTCATAATCTTGAGAGCAGCATTCACAGGATTTTCGCTTCCCGAGTAAGGAATTGGAACTATCACCACCTGCAAATTATGCCTATGCTGCTCAGAAAAATAAGGAGACAGTATTCTTTTATCTCCAAAGCTAAATAAATAGGACGAACGTACGGCTGCATGGTTGAAACCATATATACAAATTTCTCAATCAAACTCATAATGACGGAAGGGCTCTAAACTAAATGAATAAAGCAATTTTAGTAGCTTGTTTACCTGTCAGTTTTGACACTTTTGCAGGAGTCCTGTAGTAGTGTATTTGCTCATATTGGCAGAGGAGATTTTCATAAACCTTTTGAATTTGACTCGGTAAGATGGGGGTGTGATTTTTGACACTCAATGCAGATGCAACTTCATTCCATTTCCCATCTTTTTGAACCTGAAATTTATTTGAAAGCTTATATAATTCCCGAGATGGAACAATTGCCTAATCACCAAAATATAGGGATGGAATTTCAGTTTATATACAGCAAGGGGCTTTCTGACATATTTATCTTGTAGGAGGAATTACTTGTTCTTGTCAAATTATATTTTTCATAGTCTCCATCTTTTTCTAAGGCTCATTATTCGAATCACATTGTTTATTTAATTAATAACGGTAACCCTAGATAAACAAAATCATGGCTAAACACTACCATGGTACACAGACAGCCTGGTTATATAAACATCAGGGACTAAAATGATTCTGACACGTGTTCAACTTTAAAATCCTTTTAATAAGTTTGATCCCCTTCACAAAACTGAAAAAGATGTATCAAGTAAAGCTCACTATCTATTGAACTGTCAGCAAAAACCCAAAAATATCAGGGAGATGTTATGGAGAAACAACTCAGCCCCAAGCCATAAATGCACAATTAGCATCCATTGCTTTATACAAACAGAAAACCTAGTTGAAAAATCGCCTGTGAATAAGAATGTCTGAAGTCCTTTTGTGATTCTATTCAGAAGTAAATACCATGAGAATAGTCTTGGACCAGATGAAAAACCTGAAAGGAAAGTGCACATCGTGCACTATTAAGATGTCAACTTAGCATGTAACCTATTCAATTCTGAATCAAGTCCACTGTTAAATTAACAAAATGAAGATCCTATTCTAAGTAGGATCAGACCATGGAGACACCAAAACTGTCAAGGAAGAATACATGGTGTTCTAAGAATAGCAAACAAGTCTGAAAGACTCAAGATTGACAACAGACCTTGATGATGAGCACATTAGTGTATTAATGGCATAAGGATGATTCTTAATTGCTACCCTGCCTATAGTAGGATGATATACTTGCTCTAGGACATTGAAGCATCCTTGATTCAGAATACACAAGTCCTTTGCATTCTTGTGCATTGTATTTAATTAAGTATGACTTCTGCTTATCTTTGGTTCTCTTTGGTTAAATGGACTTAGGTATTCATTTAAGTAATGCTTGTTTGTCACTCAATTGCAGAGCTAATTTCAAATGCAATTCATCAGAAACCTCCGGTTGGATAGTATGACCAGCCAAGACAATTTCCAATAAGTGCTTGAAAAAGTTCTAAATTTGTTGCAGCAACCAAACACGTGGCACGCAGCAAAGTAACCAAAGTTTCTTTTGTCTCTCGAGTTTCTTTCAGAAAAAGAATCGACTTTTATTTTCAAATTCAGCTATAAAAGTATACCAAATGACTCCCACATGTACTACAACCTACAAGTGTGCGCAAAACATTAGTTAAAGTGAAAAATGATTGAATTGGAGAAAGAGTGAAGGATAGATGTGCCCATCGAGAATTAAAAGGATAGTGATGACTTTGATAGCGCTATGGAAAGAACAAGTCATAAGTTACTTCAAATTGAAAAGCCATGATATACCTGATAAGATCCCCCTCTCTCAGTCACTTCCTTGAAAACAAGATGCAAGTCCATTTTTGCTTCCCGGAAGTTAAAGCTGCCATTTTTATTCAATCAAATTATTTTCGGTAAGAGAAACGAGTCAAACCAACGTAACCCTAACCACATCGAAGTAGGCACATCGAAGTAGCTCGAGAAATGATCATTCTAACAACCAATGAAATTTAAATCTAGTTAGGACTCATTTTGTCATTTATCACAACATGAGCTCTCTCTCTTCCAGTGTAGAGCATTGCTTTACAATGACTTGAATCACAGCAAACTTCCCGAACTAACTAAACATAACAGGCAGAGCCCTCATGACTGTTCTGTGGATACACCTTATAGTCATTGATGTTTTGCAAATGAAAATCTGTAACAAAGTCGACGGTTTCCATTCTGGAATTTATAAATCTCATTCTTCTCTTTCAACTAGATTATCTCTGGTAAGACTCAAAAGCTAAAGATCAAAATCGCTTTTCCTCTCCTTGACGAAAAAGGGTACAAAGTACAATAAGAAAGTTATAGTAATTATTTTTCAACACATATTGTTAGAGTTAGACCTTCTAATTCTAAGAAAACAGAGCTCAAACATAAGTTTATTTCGATAAAAATAAGAGATCAGTACTCATTACATGAATTAACATACATTGTAGTGGGTGAAATCATTTTATTCTGGAGAACAGAGAGCATCTAGTTGTGTGTTTTTTCAGCATTTTAATAATCCAAAAGAAAACTTGGAACAAAAAGCATCTTAAGTTTAAAACCACAATTCAGGAACTTAGAAAGTTGCTGTATAATCTTTATACATGCTGACGCGTGCATGCATGGACACACTCATTTCAACAGAGTGTTAAACTAAAAGATTGGAACGTGAGAGACTTACACTAAACTGAGCCCTGAGGACTCATTCAACTTGATAAGCTTTTCATAGAAATTATCAATAGCAGACTTTTCTTCCAAACTCTGCTGATCAGTGATGGCCTTCTCCGAAACCCCTTCCTCACAAGCATTTTTATCATCAGAACGTTGAGCTGAGTGATCCTGATTCTGATCATGCTCATCACAGTCCTTGATTTTCTTCATCCTTGCATAAGCATTCCTCTTATTTCTACCCATTTTCTTGCAACTGTGGGCTGAAAGCGCATTTCCTGTTCGGTTGGGCGGATGGCTGCTTCAACCTTGGGAAATTAAAACCACCATCGTACTGAAAGTGGGCACCAGAATACCACAAACTGTTCATAATTTAATTCTTTGTCAGCAAATGCTCGAATAGGTGGCGTGCATGCATCAGACATTAGGTCCCAAGCAGACACGATATCCACCGTTGGTAGTGGAATGGAGGCCATTTCTTTGTGGGATTTTGGTTTCCAAGGTTTACAACACATTACTGTGGCGTATTCTTTCTTTCGATGAATTTGTCTAGGAATTGAGTGATAGAATACTAGTAATGTATAAGCACATTCTTGGAGAAAGTGGACACCACTTAATGGTTGATGCATGAAAAGCATGTCAGGTAGAATGTGGAAAAATTCTTTTCCTACGTCGGAGTTCTTGGCCATTTCTTTGTTTTTGGATTATATAGTTGGAAAAGTATTTTCTTTATTCAGCTTCTAAAGGGTATAATTTTTCGAGACATGACATTTATCACTGGTTAACGCATTGCCATTAAAGCATAACTTACCAATAGACTATGTTAAATAGGAGAATTTTGTTGCAAAATTAATGAAAATAGGTTCCAATTTGATCATAGCCAGACCCGTGACCCCTCCATCTGCTATGTTATGGGTGCAACATTCTGCATTTACAATAGGATCATTGATTTTTCTTTTCTTTTCTTGTAATGAGTTCATTTTTATATCTTTATATTCCGTGCATAGCACGTGATCCTTGTTCATGTTCCTTTGGTAGGGGGATGATATGACTGGGGATATAGGATGATTTTATGCAGTTTCTTTGAAATGGTTGTAGTCATGGCTGTTAAAGTGCTAGCCGTGATTCTTGTCACTACTTCTGGTCTTAGCAGTGAGAAGGGCGCTACATTCCTTTTTCACCTTCTGGTCTTATACCCCGTGCACTCTAGATTGAAGTTGTAAGCAGACAAAAACGTAATCCATTAATGTAAATTTCACCGTATATATATCAATAGTATGATTATTTACTTGATTATGATGATATGATTTTTTCTTAAAAAATGCTCCCAAATCAAACATTTGCAATCTATATTTTTTCTTATTTGTTCTGAGCTTTCTTTTATAATATAGATTTCAAATGTTCATTTGGGGGGCATTTTCCGAAGAAAAATATTACTGAGGTCTTGCATCAATTGAATCAAGTAACTAGTAGCACTATAGAGTACGACGACGACGGTGCAATTACACTAGTGAAGTGTGTTTTATCTATTTTTCACTCTGTTTTAATTGCTATTTTCTGGAGTCTTTATAAAAAAAAATATATTATAACAATTCGATGTATATAAGATAAAATAAAGATTGAGAAATGTGTTTACAAAAAATATAAAAAAATTTTGACAGGAGTTCAAAATTGACTACAAAATAGCAAACAGTTTTGGAAATCAAGTTTTATGCCTGATCATAGCATCAAACAAAAATGAAGGAAATAGAAGTAAGTACAACTGAAAATTAAAAAGGAAAATAGCTTGGCCGGACAGAAATCTGGAGACCGATATATACACACGTCAACAGCAAATAAACGGCCTTTAGACAATCCAGTTGTTGGACTTTAGAATTGTCCGTCCATTACCTTCGTGTCTTCCTATCAAAAATTTTCATCTTTTGCCGGATAAGCAGAAATCAGAAATGCCAGCCCTCAAAATTTCGACCCCTCCAGATTCTTGAAATCTTAGGACTCTCAAAAACCCTAAACACAGAACATTCCCCCCCCCCCCCAAAAAAAAGCAAACAACATTGTAATCCTCGAGAAAAGATTATTGTTTGCAGCATTGATAATACTAAAACATTCAGCTGCTGAGAAGGCTGCATGAGTAGTCATCAAGAGCAAAGGCAGAGGTGCTTCAAGGCAGTGTTCTTGGAGACTCAGAGTATCTTCAGTAATCAAGAAAGAGTGGAACAATCATGGGTGTGGTTGTCATTGCCAATCCTCAGCCTCATTTTTCATGTTCGACTTTCAGCTTCAGTATTCGCCAAGCTCCTCATCAGAAGTCGTCTTGTCTTAGAATACGCCCTGGCTTCTCTCCTCGTCGATGGTTGAACTGCCCCAGATTAATCCCGTCTAGGTGTGTATTTTTCTGGGTTTATCTTAGATTTTGTAATACTATTCTCTTTTTGTGTTTTTAATTGGTTAATTCTGGAAACAGTTTGGTGCAAATGGTAGATGAAATATGTGAAAGGTTCTTTTTTTTTTTTCTGTTTTAAGCTAAAAGGTACCAAATTTCAGATGCTAATATATCAGTGCTTAGTCAAGAGTTGGTAGGAGGGGAAAGAATGACTTTTGCACAAGTTATGAGTAGGTGATTGGGACTTGGGAGTGTTATGAGTCCCACAAGAATTGCTTTTCTATGTAAAGGAAAGCTTCAAAAATATGCCATGGCTGATGCTACGTTTAAGGCTTAATCTCTAACAAAAGAAATGCTTAATGGCAGTTTGTATAATAACCTTGAGATTTGAGTCCTAAGAGTTCAAATAAAAGGGATTCAAACAGGATTTTACTTCATTGCCCAGACACCTTTTAAACAAACTTGGGGTTTTGGGTTTTAGGACTTTATTGGGGGAAGCCTTGTGCATTGCATTTTGTATTAAGCTTTTGATTCACAATACAGTGAGGCATGTCTCAGGCATGCTGGACGATAGTATAAAGGACCAGGCAGCAGTTCTAGTTCACCTTCAAGTCAGAACCTCCTCTGGTTTTTTGTACACTTGTTCTGTCTTTCAGCATTTTGGGAAGTAAGATTATGATAGGTCTTCCGATGGATTTCATGGACGAGTAAGATTTCTTCTCAAATTTTTTGTCTGAAATAGGTTGCAGATAATAAATTAGTGACTGATCTATTCTTAAGGTAAATCAGTATATTTGTGAAATGAATAACTTGATTCTTCACCTTGGGGTGAATGTTTGCAAAGCACTGATTGCACAGGAGATTGTCACAAAATGGCCTCAGTCACTTGAATGCTCATATTTGGCCTGGGAATTGTAATTTCAAGCTAATTGAATTCGTAACCCGGGATGACTCATTGTTGACCATGTGCTATATATTGATTTACTGCAGGCTTGAGCATTTTCATCCAAAGTGTTCAGCAACAGAGACTGATGTTTTTAATCAGCTTGCCGCTGAGGAAGAAATTTCAGAAGATCTCACAGCTTCTGACTCAAACTGTTCTGTTCAAATTGTCCATCTCAAATCTGATGTCTTGGAGACTGAAGCACTCAATTTATTTGCTGAGGGCACTTTTGTAGACACGCTTTTGACAGCATTGCCTGTATGTGTTCCATTTAAAGATTTCTTTATATTGTGATCTCGTCAAGCATCCTCTTACCATGCAAATTGTTGCTTCAAGCTCTTTTTCTTTTTGGTGTTTTTTGTGCTTAACTTGCCTCCTCTTTGTCACTTCATAGGTTTTGTCAGAGGAAGAGCAGAATGTCATAGCTGCAACTCCAGCTCATCCTGCAGGATTGTATGGTTAGTACGTTATAAGTTATGATTGAGAATTCTAGGCTGGGTTCGTGCTAATGAGTGATGGCACTATAAGCTTAAAATAAGAAAGTCAACTAGAAACTTTCTGGGAATGCAGAAACTTTGCTCTACTTTTAAGTGAAGAAGAACAAAATCAGAGAATGGACTCTGCTTTTGCTGGAAAAAATCTCATTTTATTTTCAGGATGCTCTCTGATGGAAAACTAATTAGATTTTAAATTTTTTATGCTCACTTATGTGCATTGTCTAGGTTGTAAGATGGAAAGATATGGTCAATTAAAATGCTTACTTTCATTAAATTACCTATATTGGTACATCAGTTGAGCTTGTGACTGACTGTGAAATCATCCCAGCTCTGTATGCTAATTGCTTGGCTGGGAATGTGGTGGAACAGCTCTGGAGTTTTGCCTGGCCTGCTTCTATTGCTTTGCTCCATCCAAGTCTTCTTCCTGTTGCTGTGATTGGTTTTTTCAGTAAGGTATTTATAATCTGTATTTACGGTAAGAAAACAATGAGAGAAAAGAGCAAAACTATATAAAAGAAAAGGGTATATCATTTTTTACATGTTCCATGTTCAACAGCTTGCAGTGATTATTGGAGGTCCGTTAGTTGGAAAGCTCATGGATCATTTTCCCAGAATACCTGCATATAACTATTTGACAATTGCTCAGGTACTTTTTGTTTACTTCCCGTAATAAGTTGGGATGAAAAACCTTTTCTAATCTTCCCTTTCCTAATACTTCCCTTCTGTCAGGCAGCTGCTCAGTTGTTGTCTATAGGAATGATTATTTTTGCTCACACTATTTGTCCCAAATCAACATCATCTATTCTTCTCCGGCCTTGGTTTGTTATACTTGTCACAGCTGGGGCAGCAGAGAGATTATCTGGATTGGCCTTGGGAGTTGCAATGGAGCGTGACTGGGTTGTTCTGGTACTGCTAATTCAACTCCCTCTTGGTGTTTTCTTGCATGGTGAATACTCCTTTTCAACTCCAATAAAGTGTTTGAGTGGTGTATTGATTAGCATTTTTATTTTCCAGTTAGCAGGAACTAATCGGCCAATTGCTCTTGCGCAAGCTAATGCTATCATTAGCCGAATTGATCTCCTTTGCGAGGTGATTGTTGTAAATACATTCTCAGTTCGTTCTGGAAAGCCTTCTTTTACCCTTTCCTTTGATCTAGTCATTACTCTTCTTTGTTGCTTCTTTTTTGGGTTTCTGGTAATATTCTTTGCATACAACTGTCAATTTAGCATTAATTTCTGCTACATCTAAGAAAAGATATACTAGTCCTCGAGTTAAATGAGTGCCCCCAAAATCATATTATTTGGATCAGCAGTTGATTTAGTTAGTGATGATTTGAATGTTTAAGAGAATTGGTGTCTGATAAACTATTCGGTCTTACATTGTTGCAGATTGCAGGAGCTTCAGTATTTGGTATTCTTCTGTCTAAATATCCTCTGGTTGCCTGCTTAAAGCTTGCTGCTGGTTTGATTATATCTGCTCTGCCAATTACGGTAACAATTTACTTGGCTCTATTATGTATGGTCTCTGCTGTGCCTTGTGCCATTCTATTGATATTTTTCCTGTCCAATTTAGGTGTTCCTCACATGGTTAACCAACAAGCTATCTGCTGGTGTTCTTGAACGCCCTAAACCTCCAAGTTGTGGCCGAAATTCTAGTATTGAATCTTTGACAGATGATGAGAATATAGGTGAACAATATTGTTATACACTGTTTGGAGAGTAGGGACCTGTTATTTGTGTACCAAGTCTTGCTAAGGTGCGCTGAATCTAATCGTTCCTGTTATCAGTGTACAAGAGTTTGCAAGCTATCAAGCATGGATTGGTTGAATACTTGAAGCAACCTGTTCTTCCAGCTAGCCTAGCATATGTGCTACTCTGCTTCAATGGTGTTCTTGCTCCCAGTGAATTGATGACAGCATTCTTAACTCAGCAAGGTATTTTTTGGACTTCAATCTTGGAGTTGTCATGGCTTGTGGGGCGCAGCTAGAGGATAGCTTAAAAAATCACATATGAGTAGCTTTTTGTGTCTCTATCACAATGCTATGTCCTTTTCTTGTTCAACCTCTAGGCTGGTTTTGTGCAAATTAAGATCTGGGTGTTCTTGAAATTGTCTCAGGTTTGAATCCATCTATTATCGGAGGCTTCAGTGGGTTATGTGCTTTTATGGGGGTAGCAGCAACTTTTGTTTCAGCAAGCCTGGTCAAGCGATTGGGCATTTTGAAGGTTTCCTTTTTAAGAGATGCAATTCTTTTATTCATTTTAAATATATTCTTCAAATTCTAGGCCTAAGTCTCATGACCTTCAACCAGGCTGGAGCTGCTGGACTGATTTTTCAAGCTTGTCTTCTTACCATAGCTATTGCTGCTTATTGGACTGGATCTATTTCTCAGCAGACACCACTTCTTTTCTTCTTATTTATGATTGTAAGTTGATTTATTTTATTGTGTCACGTGTTTCTAATTGCAAGTTCTTAATGAGAAAATGTCCTCAATTGTCCTTTTATATCTTTTGTGATCTGGAAGTCTTCGTTCTTCAAAGTGTTGTGGAACAATTGAAAACTTTATTATAGACATATTCTTGTCATCAATCGATGTTTCTTCAACATTTTGGTTAAATATGCACATTCACTGTACAGATACTTTCAAGATTGGGGCATATATCATATGATATTGTTGGCCAACAAATTCTGCAAACTGGAATTCCAGAATCCAAAGCAAATCTTATTGGGACGACAGAGGTTTCTGTTGCAAGTTTGGCAGAGTCTGTAATGTTAGGGGTAGCTATAATTGCAAATGATGCTTCACATTTTGGGTTCCTAGCAACACTTTCATTTTATCAGTGGTCGGGGCCGCATGGATGTTTTGTAAATGGTTGGTAAATCCTACTGATACGCAAAGGAGCCTTCTCTCATTTGACCTAAAGTTTTGACATGTAAGTACCAACAAATTGCCATAATGATCTAGCAGCATGTTTTTATTTTCTTTAATTTCTTAATCCTTTTTATTGTTCATACTTGATAATCTGTGTGAAGTCTGCACTTTTTATTTAAACAATCCTAACTTCTGCTTATAATACACTAGTTGCTGATAAGGACCATCACTTTTTAGAAGTTGAAACAAGCATTGAAAAGAGATTTAAGGTTACATGACATAGGAGTAGAGTATGATTTCTGTTTATTTCCTTGGCATACATTTACTGTAAATTTGTACGTTAAGCCTCTTGCTAGAGGTTGATTTACAGTCAAAGTTTTTAGTTTTATTGCATGAAAGCCAAGTCTACTGGGGCATCGTGTTTTTGACAATGTGAGAGTAGTAGAGAATGCAAAGTTGAGGATAACGTTTAGAAAAAAGCTACATTTCTTTTAGGCCAGTTTAGAACTCTCCTGAGTTCGAGTATAGCAGCTGGCCAACCTGAAACGTATGTAGCTCTGCTGCTGCTTGACACATCACCGCTAGAAAACTTGTCTTACCATATTACTAGTGCAAATCCGCTGTGTTTGTGCCAACCTCCTTCTCCTCCGCCCCCCGCCCCCCCCCCCCCCCCCCAACACAACCAAAAAAAAAGAACAGTTGAGGAATGGATAACTTGCAATGTCATCATTTTGTAACTTGTAGTTTTTCCATATTCAACAGGTACAATACTATAGCAACATGTTGGCTGAAATCCAACCTTATATACCCTATTTTGGGGGATGGAATCTTTATTGAAGCATGCACAAGGTATACCTTCCCAAAGAACTTGGCAGTTTTGGTAAAATAGTATACTGTTCATGTAGAGTTGATGATAAATTTTTGTACTGTATACTTGAGATATCAACTCTGACATTCAACCATCCATACCTCCTTTCCCCCATATCAAGAAGAAAAATGGATTTCAAACAAAGATGACTTGAGTTGTACATAGACCTAATACTTTGTAAATATTCATGTATCAGATAGTGTTTCATTGACACTTCTGATAACTAATTGTTGCTCTCGATTCCTGTAATATCCACTGCATGTGATTCTAAATGATAAAAAGTGAGCATTATCTCCTCATGCTATGTTTCTATGGGTATTTTGTTGTTTCTTAATGCTTACAGGGCTTCCTTTTGAGCTGAAATATCAGAATTTATGAAATTGCATTTAAGGAAAAATTAGCGTAGGCAATCTGTGGTTGCGTTAAACCCCATATATAACTTGGCTGTTTTAACTTTGTGCCATGTGTGCTCGTATATGGCGACTTCTGAAATGAGTGCATGTGTGATGGTACGTTTTACAGTTCAACAACATATTTGCGACTCTTGATGCAACTTTTCCAGCTCAGTTGGAGCTTGGTGGTTTACTTCTTAAGCTATGCTTTTGAATTTTGAAGTTAAATTACATTTAATAGTTTTATAGTTGGCTATTATTGGTGTGAGGTTATCAAGAGAGGTTGGTAAGGAAGCTTTTTGAAGTAGGAGTGGCCTAGCTACTCGTGCTAAGGTGTCTTGTTATATTAGCTTGTTCCTACGTCAAGCAGGGACATGCTTTTGAACTAATAATTAAAGTTGTGTGTGCCCTTTTGGATGAATATCTTGCTGGAAGCTTGTTCAAAATAATTCTAAAAGATAAAATCAAGTGGAGTTGGTGTTATAACTTGTTTTAGAGTGGAGGATCCTCCATCCACTAACTAGAGAATGTAATTGCCAGAAGAAACAGATGAAATCTTCTGTAATAGAGAACCAAAGAAAAGATCCTAAGCATTCCCTCGTTCAGCAAGCTATTAACCTAGAAGCCCTGCATTCAGAAAGTCTCTCTCAATATTCTTGGCCAAACATATTCCTTTTGTCATCATCCCCTTTCTATTACTAAGGCTGTCGAAAGGCGATCTTTGAAATGGGGTGATGTTTTGGTTCATTTCCAGAAATGAAAACATTTTTGGCAATGGTTCTTCAATGCTTTTCCTCACATTCCTAGACGCGCACCTGCAATACTTTCTCATCCTTGAAAAGCCTGCAACTTTGCGAGTCCTCTCCGTGCGAGGAGTTTACTGCAGTAAATATTGATCTATTGTCAGTTTCCATTACAAAGTTTAACCAAGGATGTTTTTAAAGCAGCAAGAGATCGGCAGACAAGAAATTTCACATATAAGACGGTTTGTTTTTCATGTTGTTGTGCAAGCAAGTGCAATGATCATCAAGTCCCTGGAACACAACTCGCTGAAACTGAAAGAGCCAAGGGATTAATGAATGGTGCATGCATGATGAAGCATCAAACTGTCGGCCTCGCGGTAAATTTTGCAAAGCCCTGAGATGGAAAATCGATCTCAAATCAAACTTTGCATGCCACTGTGCATTTCGTCAGGGAAGATGTAAGCAGCAGTGACACAACTATTCCAAGATTCTTTCTAATGGTCGATCCTAGATAGACAGTAGCATTATTCAAGCTAAAACTAGAGGCCTTGAAGCTGTGGAGGAGAAGAGAATAGGGTTTCAAATCACTGCTGCAAAACATGATGAACGTCAATAGGGTTTTGTCAAATCTGTTAGTATTAAATTGAAACTAGCCAAACCCAGTTCGGCCCAATTCAGTACGGATTACTGGTGCTGAAACAAAACTGCGACTACCACAACTTTAGCTGGCAGTTGGCACAGCACTTCCTGTGACGGTCCATGTTTGTTATAAGGACCAGTATTTTATCATCTTCACATTCTGCCACATGATTTAACAGTAGTTGTAACCTGCACATGTTTCCACGAGAAGTCTTGACTGCGTTTTTGCATGGGTCCTCCTGCGTCTGCATGAGGTGTATTGCTATTGCATGCACTCATTTCTATTACGGTCAAAGAACTCCACTTGTAAACGAGATAAAAGGAAAAAAATCCAGCAGCATATATGTCATCAAGAAACAAACAATTTAGTTCAACGCAACGCTTTCTTTAAAAGATTGTGCTTTCGATTTATTTCTGTTGTCGACGTGAAGATTTTACCAATGAACGATCTGTATGAATTTTTATAAGCAGTTTATGGTTCAAGAAATATGTCATAATTCGTGACGGCGATTAAAGCTAAATTCACTCAAATTTTTAATTAAAAAAAATAATGTAGTCAAAGAGACATGTAGGGAATATTAAAGATCAGTTTATGTGCACTGTCGGTCTGTCAAAAATTTATACATGAACAAGTTCAGATCTGATACATCGAGCTATAGATGTGAAACTCTACGAGATCAAAAGTGCAGGCATGCTGAAGATTTTGTTTTCTTTAACCTAAAAAAACCATACAATGCATAAAAGATGGATCCATACGTCTCTCTACAAGACGTTTGCACAGTTCTTTAAAATAAAAAGAATATTGAAGCAGTCCACAAAAGTTAGAAAGAACAACTCAAGTAGTGCTGAATATGTCCCAAAAGTTGTCCTATAACACAATACGGAAATTCTCATTGAAATAGCTACATCACGTCTGGCAATAGAAGTGCTGGAAAAAGTGAAGCCCTAATGTTACGGTGTTTCCTTTAAGCTTTTTGGCTCTTTGAGACTTTATGCATACAAGCAATGAATAGTTGAAATAGCATAACAGGAAAGACGTAGAGCATACTCCAACTTTTGCTGGCTTCTATGTCCAGTTGTGCACTCAACAAAATTCTTTGGTTCTTGCGGGTCCAGAGGTCCAAGACTTCTTGATATTCTTATGTTGCAATATAGGAGTTGGGTTCGGCAGTAATGATAATTTTAATTTGTGGTAAGATACAGTTTTCATTGGGTGAATTAGTTGAATTTGAAGAGGGGACAATAGGCATTGCTCTGAACCACATATTCCCACTTTCTATTGTACCAACCTATTTTATAGATGGGTAGAATTTTTTAGATAAGACTTGAATCGTAGAACTATAATGAAATATACGATTAACCAACATTTATGAGAATTTTCATTTCTTGGTCCGCCGCAAGGTAAATTACCACCTCTCGAACCCTCCGACTGATTAGTCCTGTCCCAGCGAATAGCTGTAAAAGGCAGATTTTCCTTGCTCATTATTAGACAATCATTTATTCGCAAACTTCATGTTGTTTACACAAATATACCGCCGGGGGAGGGGGTGGGGAGCCTGTTTTGATATATTTGATTAGCTCAAAATCACGAGTATTATGCATTCAAATTCGTTATCTTGTCATAGCCCATCTCAGATTTCAGTTCATTAATGTTACTTGGTAGAAGGATATGTGTTACTTGACGATTTCGAGGATTCCATGGGGGTAGAAAACAACATTATGTGTTTTTCCTTGTGCAACAAGAGATGAAGAAAGTAGACAAAACGACTCAGGAACTCTTATAGGACGACAAATACAGAGCTGGCCATTATTGCAAGGCTCCTCAATCTTGACTAAGATGTTGGAGAAGCCAAGATTACCTAGTTTTGCAAAGAGAATGGTGGTTAATCGTGCAATTTCTTGTAAACTAAAATGTTTAAGTATTCCTTCCTCATATGGGATTTTGAACAGAGAAGCCAACTACACGTACCCGTCACGCTGTTGTGTGCCTGAGCAAAGATTCCAAGAAAGAAAGCCAGAAATTTACCAAATGTCACTGCTCCCAAGCTAGTCATCTATGACCCAACGCATGCTTCAAATTTCGTATCGATGCTTCCATTGAACAATTACAACAACAACATTACTATTATGCTGTAGTACGGAACTGCTATTGCATAGTGGTTTTCGTGTCATTTTGATGGCTTAGGACCTAGTAGTCAGTACAAGTCCTAAACACTCTCTATATATCTTATATAGACAGATACCATTGAAGTAGTGTTTGGATGGGAGATTATTTGGATTTTTTTTTTTGAAAATATATTGCAGCATTTTTTTGATAATGTGATATATGTGAGATAAAAAATAATTATAAAAATAAAAAAGTTGTTGAAAAACATATTTATAATGTAATTAAATAATTTTGTAATGCAATCAAATAACTTTTACAGGCTTATCTATGCCACGATATTAAACAAAATCTTGGCTGATAGCAAATGTCATTTTCATAGCACCTATTTAGTTCTGCAGACGTGTTTTGGTTAAAGTGTTTAAATAGTAGATTATTTGGGATAATTTTTTGAACAAATATTACTGTAATACTTTTTGACGTGATGTGTGTAAAATAAAAAAGTGATTAAAAAATGTATTGATGATACAGGTAAAATAAAAATTTGTAACTAAACTGCAATCCAAATGTAATTCACATGAACAAAGTTTGGATAGTTTTAATTCCCAGACATTTTTTGGTCAAATAAACTTTTTTTTATCATTTCAAGTCGCTTTGTTTGGATTGCAACTTTTGTGCAACTTTTTTTTTTGAAGGGTTTGAGAAATAATCTCTTAACATATTTTTGAATCACTATTTTACCTCACAAACATCATATCTCAAAAAATTACTATAGTAATACTACAAAATGCAATTCAATCTGGCTCGAAACTGTGACATTATTAATAGCCTTGGCTAATTTCAAAGTACAAGAAAAATTCATTTAGTGTATTTTGCATATACAATACATAGGAAAATCTTACCTAAACGACATGTGATTCATACGATAGATACGAATTAAATTAAATAATGCCCATTCTCTTAATTTTAATTGTATAGATTTTAATATTTGTACCTGTTGTTTAGACGGACCATGATTTTCAGTAGTTTTTTAAGATATAAGCTTTAATCCGTAATATGAGCCACAAACTTAATCCTAGTGGCTGCAGTAGTACGTTGAAGGACTCCTACTATGATTGTGCAAGCTAGCTTAGGCCATGCCCATCAATCTATTTGATGGGCATCCCTCTTTGATTAGATAGATGTCTTTCAAAATTTTCTTTTCTTTCGGTTTCCTATCATTTCATTTCTTGTCTGTCAAACAAAAGAAAAGAAAAGAAAAGAAGAGAGAGCAAAAATTTCAAGTTACAAAGGAAGGCAGTCAGTCGTCAGTCACATTCACGTGAATCAAAGCAATAAAATGCACTACTACCGCCATCCTTATGCTCCCTCCTATCCCTCCACTCTCCCTCCTGTTTTTGTCGCCTAGGCACTTCAATTGAGTCGATCTATTAGTAATTACTAATTAGTCACAATTTCTATTTCACTTATTCTTTCGGCCGGAGAAACTCCGGCAAATAGTTGCTTCAATTTTGAGGATATTTTCTTCCTAGTTTTTACATTTAAAATGATTCATTATCGTCACTTACATATTTCAAAGGATTATAAGTCGTTTGAATTGGAGTTTTTGAAAATTTTTGCAAAAGAATACATTGTCACAATATGATGTATATAAGATAAATGTTAAAAAAATATTCAAAACTTTTCTTAAAAAACTTGCAATTCAAACGGACTCTTAATTTTGTCATGACACTCATTCTCAACCTTATTTTGCGCTGAAACCATCACGTGCTACCCTTGCGATACTGGTAATTTAATGATTAAATTTTTATACACCGACAATGTAGTAATTTTTTTACACTAATAATTTTGAATATATGTCACACGTGAATTATTTAAATTTCAAACTTAAATTCATGTGTATATAACATGATCTAAACATGCTAGTATAAAAAATCTATACACTGATAGTATGTTTAAAAGTCATTCGTAATTTAATGAATAGAATGGGCATAAAGATTGTTCTAGGCCCAATTCTAATTAGGTGTCAATCACATGCTAATTGTCACTTCTCTATATATTAACAAAGCTATTTTATTGTCATATCAAAGTGCATGTATTAATTGGATAATGGCAACGCTTTGTTATCGAAAACTTTCCTGTTTAAATTGCATTTTTTTGGGAGATTTTTGTGAAAGTTAAGTATGTTTGGATTACAAGATTTTCGAAAAAATTTTCAAAATTTGTTTGCTTACATCATATACATAATTTTCAATCACCTTTTTATTTTATATACATCACATCATAAAAAACACTATGGTAATTATTTCAAATAGAGTCCTATCCAAACAAACATTAACACTTTTTTTTAAAGATATGGTGTATGTAAAGTAAAATTGCGTGATTGGAAATTGTGGTCCCGTTTGACAAGTGAGTAAATTTTTGAAAAATTTTTGAAGTGTATAGTTTAAAAATATTGAGAAATTTTTTGAGGTTATTGTAGGTAAAGTTTTTTAAAAAACTTGTAGCAGACAAACTTAGCAAAAAATTCAAGTGCCAAATAGGACCTGTATTAAATACTCCCAAAACCAAAAAAGATATTTGTAGAAAAATAGAAATTAGTTACTCCCTCCGTTCCTATTTAAATGATATGTTCTCTTATATTTGTCCTTTTATTATATTAAGAAAGCATTTATGAAGTTTTTTTTTTCAAATTTACCCGTATTTATACTCTCAACTTTCTTGAGTTGGGATTATGAGAAATTAAATGTAGTGGTTGTAGCATTAAACATAAAAGTAGTTGAAAGATATAAAGGATACTTTTGGAAAAGTAAAATTTTTATTGAATTTTAGAAACTAACTTTCTTAGTCTAAAAGATTCAATTATTCAAATCATTTAAATAGGAACCGAGGGAGTGATATGCTTACAAAATATGAATTAACACGTAATTTTACAAATGCTGATTGTTTGGACATGAATAAGGTGTGCACATATTTGTGATTCTTGAATTTCTCATCATTGAATGACCATATTAACTTTACCCGCCCAGCATATGGCTCGGAATGAGAGTACCTGAATAAATCGTTTGAATATGTGAAGGACAAAAACACAAGGTCCAGAAATGAATCTAGATTCTAGACGACTAGAAAATAATAACCTCTAAATCCAAGGGCCTATTTATGTAGCCTCAAAATGTGTCCAGCCGAACCGATGTATTATTGGCATGGTAAAATCTTCCTCACAAAGTTTTGTTGGCTAAACATTGGATTGAATAACACTTTGCCCCCTCTGAAAGTAGGAGGTAACAACACATTAAGCCCCTCAATGAAAATAATAGACACTTTACTCACTTGAAAATATTCCCTTTAGTGTTTGTGTTAAGTATTCCATTTGAAAAAGTAGAAAAATAAACTGCTTAAAAATATTAGCATTAATCTTGTAATTTTGTCTTTAATAAGATTAATCCTATGGAAGCATAAGTTATTATTTATAACATCTTACACATTAGATTAGTCTATTATATATATTAGTAGGTAATCTATATAATATATATATATTCATATAAAATTCGATAATTCAGCCAGAAGTTACGAATTCGATACTCAATTTTTAATATCTATTTACAAATTATTTTACCAAACTTTAATCGGGAATTCAGTAATCGAATTTGAATAATTATTTCTAAACTGTTTTGCCAAATTTTAAAGTTTGTATATCAATTGGTTTTATCAAATTTCGTTTGACCGATATCCAATCTAAATTGGATCAACTTATTTTTTCAAATTTTTCCTGAAATTTGAAATTTGGACACCTCTAAATGTGTGTTATTTCTAAAGAAAACATTTGATACTAGATGCGGTTTCTATTCCTCAATAAATATTATTTATAAATTATTATTATTTATTAACATCATAAAAATATGTTATTTATCAATATCACAAGGGTAAAATTGGCAACATATTTAAGCAGTAAATTTGCTTTAATAAATGACCTTTATAAATTATTATTATTTATCAACCGCATAAGGGTACGTTATTTATCAATAATAACATATAGTTAAGCAGTCCAAACAAAATACTTGCCACAAATATCAAATAAAATATTTCAAGTGGAAAAAGTGCCTACTATTTCTATTGAGGGGGCAAAGTGTCTTTACCCTATTCTCAGGGGAGCAACGTGTTATTAACCCGCTCTAAACATTTCCATGGTTTGGTTCTTCACCAAGCGAACATAGAAAAGGAAGATGGTCGAGGAAAACCTCGTCACCCAGCAAAGATGCAAGGATTCGTGGAGGAAAACTTCCAAGCTTTTTGAAGAAAGCGGCAGTTCATTTTAAAAAAGAAGATGAAACAGTAGTATTTCAGTTCCCAAAACTCGAATGAATTTTGATTATTGCACAAAGCACATAGTCCCACCAAAGACCTTGAGAATAGACATATTTCGAAATGCTCATCTCTAGACCACCTAGAAATTTGAGTTGGATGGATGCATAAACTTCCATCCATCAATCCCTAGATTACCTCACATAGAAAGGAGAAATGGAGAAGTAAGTAATTAAATCTTGTAACTAAGAATCATAAGTACCATGGAGTGAAGGCAATTTATTTTCCCCTAGTTTCTATTCCGCATGGAAGGTGATTTGTAATTCTTTTTTGGAATATAAAATGTTGACTAAGTCCGTTTAAATTGCTATTTTTTTTAAAATTTTATATAAAAAATAATATTGTGATTTGATATACGTAAGATAAAATGATAATTAAAAAATAGATTTACAGAAAACATAAAATTTTTTTGGGAAAACATGACAATCCAAACATATTAACCTACCCAATTATGAAAATATTGTCAAAAGAGAAGTTCTTGAAGTTTAGGTTTGTTTGGACAGTCTATTTCTTGAAAAAAAAGTTTTCAATTCTTTTTTGAATATAAATGTTGACTAGGCCGTTTGGATTGCTATTTTCTAAAATTTTTATAAAAAATATAATATAATAATTTGATGTATGTGAAATAGAAGCCTCGTTTGAAAGGTGAGTTTTTTGGGTGTTTGTCTAAAACTTTTACTGTAATTTACTGTAGAAATTTTTAAAAAAATTTTTGAAGTGTGTTTTTAATAGTTTGAAATGTACAATTTAAAAACTTTGAAAATTTTTTTGAGGTTATTGTAGCTAAAGTTTTTAAAAACTTGTAACAGACAAATTTGGCAAAAAACTTGACTTCCGATGATCAAGAAATGAGTTTATGGAAACACAAATTTTTTTTTTAGGAAAACATGACAATCGAAACATATTGGCCTACCCAATTATGAAAAAATTGATAAAAATTTGTCAAAAGAAAAATTCTTGAAGTTATATAGGTTTGTTTGGACAGTCTATTTCTTGAAAGAAAAAAAAACTAGCATTATAGATATGTTTTGTAATTTCCTTTCATATTCTTAAGCACTTTTATATTGCATACATATTATATCACAAAAGTGTTTATATATATACATTATGTATTTATTTATTTATTTCAAATAATTTTCTATCCAAAAACACATGCTTTACGACTATTAAAAAGCAATAGTTTGAAAACAAAGAAAGATAAAATCGGAAAAGTCTATGACTCCATTATACTATACTATTACTAAACTATAACCATGCACTTGCAGATTCTAAAACTTCTTTATCTGAACCTTAATAAAGTGCATCTGATGGAGGTTGTGCAATTGTAATCACAAGTGGTCTGGAGACTATAAGTCCGTGTATAGAATATAGATACCTACATGTTTGTCATGTGTGGTCGAGTGGTAGACGGATGGTGGCAAAAAACTCAAACATAACTGGTAAGGGATAACACCTTCCCGTCATTTCCCACAACCCAATGCTCCCAAACTTCATCATTCTCAGTTAGACAAACTTGGTAAAGTAGAGATATTAATAAACAAACAATAGACTTGACAAACTAGCTACAAAGCAAAAGATAAGGATCATCAGCCCATCACATTTACTCTCTCTTTTACTCCCTCGGAACACTTGCTTTACTTTATCAGCATTGTTTGAAACTGATTCCAATAGTAGTAGTACATGCATTCATTTGTCTATTGATTACTACTCAATCAACAGTAAGAAAAGAAAAGAAGATTGATGTAATTCTGAGCAGGCGATGTTAAGAGAAAGTGTAAATGCATGTGTCCTGGTCACCCGAGGTCCTTGTGTTTTTTTATTGGTGCCACAGTGATTTGGACTTGAAAGCGCCCATCTTTTCATGTCTATTGACACTGATAGTTGATATGTCACTTGGCTTGTTCATGTCCTCTTTTGACTCTTTATTAGTGGCGTTGTATTTCTCTTTTTCTTTTTTTGTTTCTAGTTCTTACTACTTATTTGTATCTTCATCTTGTCAACCCAACCCATGTGCTGTTCTGGCTTTCAGTTTTCTTGAACTAATCTGATCAAAGTGAGAAAAAGAGAATATGGGTCTCTAGGAGGTGAAATTGCAAGGAAGAAGGCAATGTGGTTATCTCCAAAGGTTATTGGTGTCAGTCCTTCTGAAAGATGGGGGCATTCTGCTTGCTATTCCAATGGTTTAGTCTATATCTTTGGGGTACGTATGATGTTTAATACTAGCAAACCACATTACTTTCTGATTTCTCTGTGATGGTTATGCTATATTTGGTGCTCATTTCTTTGTTCATGTATGCTTGGCTCTGTGATTTCTGGTAGAAATATGTACTTGGTTTGCTTTTTATGCTTCTTGAATCATTCTGACAATGTTTGCCATGCTAAATTAAGCAGTGTTTTCTATTTGTTGTTTGTTTCAGGTTTTTTTCTTTTTCCCTGGTTTAAGTTTGTTCTAGCTGTCCCTTTTCTCTTTTGGGACTTGGGTTTTCTTGGGGTAAGCAGTGGATGCACTCTCTCCAACGGTTTTATACTTTCCTCTTTTATCATCTTTGTTTGGTATACTGTAGTCTGCATTTGGTGGAGCTTCAAATTCAGCTCCTTGAATGACTTGAAAGCTGAAAGTAACGTGTTAGGCTCTCTTCAAGTTGAACTATCGTTTATGGCATGTGCTTCCTTTTGCTCTTGCATTTTAATTTCGTTTTTTCTTCGAAATTAGCCCAGCCATCCTGAGGCAATCTCTTCAATCTGAACTCTCATGATTGGTTTTGTGCCTACATTCTCTTCAATCTGAGGCAGTATGAATTCAGTTCAACTAATCTGGTCTTCTATCAATGGGCGGTTTTGTTGTATCCACGTAATACGTGCCTATTTATGTATTGTTAACGTAGCATTCAACGATCGCTACTTTCTTTCCAGCTTTGACTCAATAACATCTTCAACCCTGTTTAGGAGGAGTTATGCTGATTTCTTTTGCTCTATTTCTAGCTTTTTCTTTCCTCCTTTATAATTATCTTCTTGATCATGTTATGTTTTGGTATGTTCTTTACCTCTTTTTTTATTATAAATCTGGTATTCGTTTATCCTTGTTACTTTGTGGCGTTCTCACCTAATGCACAATTTCTTTCTTCCACACTTCATGTCACCTATCCACACTTCAAAAGAATTATGTTCTTTTGGAATAAAGAAAGTTAGATCAGGATGCCTACTTTCATTTTCTTGTAAGGCGGTGTTACTTTACTAATTATGCTGTCAGCTAAAAGGGATTTGAAAGTCAAACTATTTACCATAGTTGGCCTATGGGATTAGTCCATTTCTTAAGTAGTTTGCTGTACTTGCTAAGTCCAGCTAATTGAGACATGTTATCTTCAAATTAGTCTAGGGACTGGTCTATTTCAAAGGATGCATGAGCAAACATCTTCCTGATTGTGCTGCATTCTAAATATTCTAATTTCCCTCATCTCAGGGATGTTGTGGTGGGATGCATTTTAGCGATGTTCTTGTACTAAATCTGGAGACAATGGATTGGAGCACTCTGGTGACCAAGGGACAGGGTCCGGGACCAAGAGACAGCCACAGTGCTGTAATAGTTGGGTACAAGATGATTGTCTTTGGGGGTACAAATGGTTCGAAAAAAGTTAATGATCTGTATGTACTAGATCTCAGGTCTAAAGAGTGGACATATCCTGAATGCAAAGGAACTCCGCCTTCCCCACGTGAAAGCCATACAGCTACACTTGTTGGTGATGAAAAATTGCTGATATTTGGGGAAGTGGAGAAGGGGAAGCGAACTATTTGAATGACTTGCATGTTCTAGATCTTAAAACTATGAGGTGGGCTTCCCCAGAGGTAAAGGGAAATGTTCCTGTCCCTAGGGATAGTCACAGTGCTGTTGCTATCAGTAACAAGCTTATCTTGTATGGTGGAGACTCTGGTGATCGATACCAAGGTGATGTTGATGTGCTTGATATGGATACATTAACTTGGTCAAGGGTACAGATTCTATCCTTCTTCATTTTACTTGCTCTATTGTTAGCTTGAAGTCAAGCTGAACGCTAAAGAAATTGAAAAGCTTGCATCACATTTGAGTATAAGCTAATGGTTTTGTTCATGGATATACCAGATGGATATTCAGGGGTCGTCACCTGGTGCTCGAGCAGGTCATTCTTCTGTAAATATAGAAACAAAGGCAAGTCCTTTAATTGATCTTGAAATAAATAGTGGTATCTGAAGAGGAAAACAATTCATTATCAGATGGTTTACTAGTAAATGTTCTGTTTCTATGGAAACTGGAACGCAGTGCAAGCATTTTTTCTTTAAGCTAGCTGAATCACCATTCCAAACAAAAAACTGGTGGTGATCGTCTTGTGCTTTTCAGGTATATGTGATTGGCGGGGTAGCGCACAAGCAATACTACAATGATGTCTGGATTCTTGATATAGTTTCCTGCTCATGGAGTCAACTGGACATATGTGGCCAAAAACCACGAGGAAGATTTTCCCATACAGCTGTTGTGACCAATTTGGACACAGTAACAGTTTTTGGAGGGTGATGCTACAGATTTTTTTAAAAAAAAAAATCATGTACAAGCCCTTCTCCCAGTTGTGAATGCTTATAATGTGTTACTGATATGCATTTGATTCAATCCTGCAGTTGTGGTGAGGATGAGCATCCGCTCAATGAGCTACTCATCCTGCAGCTTGGAGTTGACTATGCCAATGGACTGTATAAGATGCCGTTCTATAAAACTTCTGGCAACCAATGTAATCAAGAACGTAAGAGGTTTCTCAGAGAAGCAGAGAACGGTTTGGTAGGGGACAGCTACAAAATCATTACTTTTTACTCCATTTCCAATTTTCTTATGTAATCTCTGCTGAATAATAGATTTCTATTATTTGTCAGCAGAAAAGAACAGTGCTGATGGCCACCAGTGAAACTTTGTTCATAAAGGATGCCGAAGAATTGAAACCATTGCCAAAGAAGTCTTTCTGCATGGATACAGGTTGGCTTGTTGTGGGAATATTATTTAGCTCAACATGCGAGGATATTGTAAAAGCATGCCTAACAGAAACGTTTATCCTTTGTTTAAGATGCTTTTCAAATGAAAAGGAGGAGGACAAACAACTTAAAGATGTATGGTATAGCGTCAGACGCTGAAGAGCATTCACTTTCACTCTCCCAAAGTTCATCTCCTTCTCAATCTGATCAGGAACAGACTCCTATCAAGAAATGCACAGAAGCCAGTCCTCAGGTGCTTCCGATATTTAAGCAGTACTGTGCAACTCCAGTGAGTTTGCCGTCAAATCATGTTCCTCTGAACCAGCCAAACCCCAGAATCATCACTCCACGGACTAGACAAGAGTTGCATGTTTTTGGAGAGCATCCAGATCAGTCGAAACTGCACAATCTACAAGCTGTTAATTTTCGTAAACATGAGTTGCATTTTTCAGCAGATGAGCAGAGATCCCTGGAGCCAGGACAGTTTCAAAACTTGGTATGTTGAGGTTATGATCTCCAATAGTTGGAGTATCATTATACTGATTAATCTCTACATGGGTTCTTATTTCATATTTCCTTCCATACTCTCAGTTGAGTTAAGTGCATTGTAATCTGCTTTTAGAAAAACTAGTCTAGGTACTGTTTGAATACCTTTTAGTTCATGAACTTATGCACTGGCAAAATAATGCCCTCTAGATTGGAGCTGAAGTTCGTGGCAATGTTGATGGTGAATTTGATTCTGGTTATCTGATGACTGCCACGGTTAATGGTAGGACTTTCAGAGGCGTCCTGTTTGCCCCGGTAAGTTTCCAGAGTTTAATTCTTCGGTAACTCTCTCTCTCTCTCTCTCTCTTTCGGTTCTTGTTCGTAAGTGTCCGAACCTTAAGGTGATCCTGAATTTCATGGTAAAGGGACCTTATCTTGTGCCAAGAGGGGCAAATCTCGGTCAGAGGCCTTCATTACTCAGAAGCCAAGTAAATTCTAGTGCAAGTCATTCAAGTCTTGGCGCATTAAGGCAATCTCAGCGGCCGACAAAGCAATATGCTCCAGAATTTCAACTAGCCGAAGTTAGAAGACCAATTTCAGCCGTTAGATCGCCTCCATCCTCCAATACAGAGCCAAACCTCAAGAGTGAACTTCAAGGGGTTGTTCTATCACTGGGAGGTCCAGGAAGTGGCAATGGCAAATTGTAGATTCACTGTAAGGGAGGAGAGTGGGGAAATGGTGCTGACAGGAATGACGGAATTTTTCTTGCCAATTTCCGCTCGCGTCTGATGTCTTTGTACGTTCAAAGTAGTTTATCTGCAACCCTTTTCTCTTTCTTGTTTATAGGTTCTGAGAGCTGTGTAGGTGGTCAGTTTTTCACCTAGTTAGACTTAGAGCTAGTCTTTCATCATCTGTGAGTTTGTTCATCGCATCCCAAATTATGTCTCCTTGTTCTGAGAAGACATGGCTCAGTCTAACTATTATAGTATTATGTTCCTTCGTTTGGGAAGACATGTAACTGAGCCTTCGTTTCGACTTCTGTGACCCTGGATATAATATGCTGCAAAAGCCAAAAAAAAAAAAAGAAACTTTGTTCTTGTGCTTGGTTTTGTTTGTATGATCAAAAATTCAACTGGTGCACCCCTAAAACAGAAGTTATTCATATCATGCTTAAAATCATGCATGAATTGTGCTTGCAAATTCATGTTAGTGGGCAACCTCACACGAGAAAAGGCATAATATCAGCTGAACTGTGTTCATTGTTTTCTTCGCATGCATAGAGCTGCAAGCTTGTAACACTTTGGATTGAAGTTTTCTATCAAAAGATTTTTACGTTTTTCATGAGTATATTTATTAGCTAATTTTTGACCTTATATATATATTAAATCGCTGTAATATATTTTCATATAAAAACTCTAGAAAATAACAATCCAAATAGAAAATAGCAATCCAAATGAGAGCTTTGCTATAGACAGGAATACACTGCTAATTTGTTGCTGTTCTTGTATTGTTCCCCATGATTCTGTGAATCACCTTGTTTGCCTTACCTTGCAGTGCGGTTTTTCCCGTCTGCCCTTACCAGTAGAAGTTTATTTTATTCTGGCTATTTTCATGGCACAGAAATCTGCAATCGACGCAATAACATTTGTCTGTTGGAATTGGATATGGTTGCAGTATGAAATTTTTCTCCTTTCATAAGTTCACATTTCACATGATTCTGTTAGTGCTAATAACAAGTAAGCAGAAGCTCAATTCATGCATACTATGAACCACACTGATCATTTTACTATGCATGATAACTAAGAGTCAAATGTCCATACGAATTTTGTAAGCCAAAAAACAAGTAAGCCTAAGCACAATTCATGCATACACTTCTCTGTATCATGTTCCAAACTTTCGAAATCAATCCCAGGTCTAGCAATTACAAGAAGTTAAAAATTGACTTAATGAATGCAATTAAAATTCAAGAAGGAAGTTTTTTTTTCCTTTTAAAAATGTCCCTTGAACTGGCTAAAATGATAGAGTTGGCATTATATTTTCTTGCTAACACAGGTTTGAATCTCTCTTGCGACATCCATCCGTCGCACGGAACTTGTTTAGTACGTCATGCTCCTCCGTGTAGTTTGCAGGCTATTGTATGGGATAATATTTATTCAATGCGCACTTTGAATAACAGTTGTGATTTCCTTGTAACAAAAAAAAAGAGAATATTCTATCGATTTTAAGAAAAACTCTTGCAAAATTTGTACTAGTAATCAAAAGCCTTTTGCTTTTCTTTTCTTTTGTTTTTTTAAATCATTTGATAGATGAGGAATTTAAAAAAAAAATTACGTACTAGATAAATTGTGAAAGTAACAACTGTAGGGCAGTCAACTGCTAAGGGCGTACCCTCGGCACAAAAGAGCTGGATTAGATTCCCCTGTCACAACAAAATCCCACCCCACAATAAAAGAAAAAAAAACACACACATCACACCCCCACACACACAGACGAACACAGAAATCTTCGTACTGCGTGAGTGTGTGAGAGAGAGACAGAGACAGTGACGTTGGCTGAGCAAAAAGCCATAATCAAGGAAGGAAGGAAAGAAGGGAAAGTAAAAAAAGAAGGCTCCCGTGCAACCCGCGGGATGCTGTCGTGTCGTGGGAGTGAGGCTGAGGGGTCAAATTCAGCTGTCCAATCTGTCACCCATGTCACATACTGACCTTTGTCGGTTCCGATTATATAACGTAAACAAATACGAGCCATCAAACGTCTTGTCCCCAATTTGCCATGATTTGACCGCCCCTTCTGCTTCATCACGTCACCCACGTACTTCTTTTTTTCATATATTATTATTTTATTTCTCTCTTTGCTGCAATTTCATTTCATTCATCTCTCCTACGCCTAGTACTGTTTCTGTTTCACCTTCCATGAAGCAACGCTCGGTTGCTGTAGAGTCGAGTTCGAGTTCGAGTTCAACTGTTCATGCTCGAATTTGTTGAGTTGGTCTCGAGTTCAAACTCGAGTCCGATCAGTTCAAGTTCGATTATTTTACTCCGTTTCATTTTTACTCGAGCAATAATATCTAATTGCTATGTTATTAATATTCTCTCTGTCTCGTACATTTAGTTATGTTTGAGAATATGTACTTTTTATATATAGTATATTTTGTCAAAAAAAATTTTCTTTTGTTTCACTTTTATCCTTAATGATGTGCTAGTCAAAATAAAAAGTAGAAAACAATCTCATCATATTTGTCTTTATGCATCATTAATGAAGGATATAAGGGAGATTTCAGAATATAAAGTAATTAGAAATATCAAATATGACAAATATTTTTGGACAGCTAAAAAGAAAAAGTATGATAATTTCAATTGAACGAGGGAGCACATTAGTAGCTCTATATTTGCGAGCCCTTATTGATTTGTCGGTCGATGATGATATTGGTATTCCCCTAGAAGTTAGGACGCTCTAATCATGGTCCTGGAGTTGGGATTTGGAACCTAAGGAATGCTTGCCTCGATTGGATTTGGGGTTACTGTGGATTAACTAGCCGTTTGAAATAATTTAATTGTACCATTTGCATTGCTATACATGTATGACTGATACTGTGTGAGTATATCATCACAACATCTGCTCTAGGTTCCCAATTGGGAAACATGGATGGATGTACAGTGTTGTTTAATGCATGGAAATATATTCCTATTTTAATTGTTTGCAATGCACTCTACGTTTTTGACTGATAAACCTCCATGCGCAGAGCATGCGCTATTTAATGGAACCTCTTCTATGCACAAGCGAAAGAATGTACATTTACAAGAGAATCATATATTTCAGGATTAATTTTTTCTAAACCGACAGTGTAAGTATTAGATAAATAATAATTATGTAAAATTTGAATTTAAAATTTAATTTTTATACATATGTAATGAATTCAATAGTGATAATGAATATAATATAACTTGTCAGTGTACATAAGATTTACTCTATTTTCTAATAAAACTTTGGATTAATCTCAGCCTAAAGGCATGATAAAATCCCATATTCAGGATGTTTCCCTTCCACGTGGTGGTCTTCACGACTTTGAATAGTTTCACGTTTGTTTATTTTAGATTGGATTTTATATTTTTCTTTGTAGGAAATTGAAAATTATTAAGTATTACTATTAGGCTGGAAACAAAAATTTGGTTATGTGATTCACCAGAAGAACTAGCATGATATCTCTCTGGGAATATTTCTAAGTGGAGGGGAACATAAGAAAAGAAAAAGGAGAGAAAAGGGAAAAAGTAAAAGATAAAAAAGGAAAGGCAATCGGTTTGAGGACCATGTGGACTTGTTGAAGTAAAAAGCCTTCTAAATCTAAAAAGAGAAAGGGGGAACTATGAAAAATTTGATAATATCACTTTCCTTTTGCTTTTTTTTAATATATTTATTTTGTAAATCTACAAAGATCTTCCTCTTGCTCATAATACATTTATATTCCATAACAAATTTGTTTTCACTTTTCATGCAATATTGATATGACTAGGATAGTAGTCCCTTCACCCCCCTTGAACTTGTCTCCATTTTTCAAGAAATTTTTGAAAACCAATTAGCAAATTTAAGCTATGATATTCCTTTAAAATGTAGCATAATTGTTTCTATCCTTGTATTCCTTCTAAATTTTGCCTAAATGTCTCGCTTTTTCTTTTTTCTTTTTTAATTTTAAGTGAAAGATCTTGAATTCATAACTTTCGACTTACAATTTCTCCGACCCTATCACTCAACCCAACCTTCTCACCTAAATGTCTCGTTGGTATATTTTTACATCTTCATCATGCTGTATATTTTGTTGCAAAGGGCATAATATAAAATAAAGTTTTTTTTTTAAAGTCTGAGTTTTTGCTTTTGCAGATGGGATTGACAACCTCTTTTACTTTTTATACTTTCGCAAGAAAATTGATTCAATTCAAAAACAAATTTATTTTAAGCTAACAAATGACCTAAAGTGCTTAGCAGCCTAGCAGCCTAGCAGCCCATAGCTTGAATGTGCTATCGTTCGTTATTTGGTTCTTCCAATGTGGGCTCAAGTATGCAGTGCCCTTTTGAAGAAAACTACTAAAAGAGTCTAGTTGTAATTAGCTTAGTCCATTTCTCTACATCGTTTCTTTTAGCTGGGGTGCATTTGTCCAATGGGACCTAATTGGAAATTTTTGTCTCTTTTAAAGGGAAATTGAAATCGGTCAGCCCAATTCCACAATACGAAGTTAGAAATTAATATTGGACTTCTTAAGTTATTTATTTTCCTACGGGCTTTACAATGAACATGCTCCGGGCTTTGAAAGCCCATTTTTAACAAGGGATAAAAAAAAAAAAAAAAAAACTCTTGACGGGGAAAACCTAGAAGCTGAGAATCTCTTGTTAGGAAATCCTATGATAGAAGAAATTAATTATCTTTCAAACAAAAAAGAAATTAATTATAAATAAAAATATATATGGAAAAGCAAGAAAATTGTCATTCATCTAAAGGCTATATTATTTCTTCAAGAACATGATCGTTGTAATCTGAGTAGTTCATGGATTGATGTCCATATGGCTCCAACACCTTTTGATGCAAGTTGGTTTAGACTACCAAAGTATACTAGGGATATAATCGAGTCGAATCGAGTTTGAGTATACTCGACATGCAAGAAGAATACTCGAGTGAGTAGTATTATTAGAACTCGAACTCGAGTTCAATGTTTGCTCACAGAACTCAAGCTCGATTCGCATGGGCTCGAGTCAAGGGCTGAAGTTAATGCGAGCCTTATCGAACTCGATCGAGTTCAAGTTAAAAAAAAATTTTCTTTCTTGATAATTTTGAGCGAAAAGACATTATTCCTTTTTAAAATTTTTCGTACGACCTGAAACATTTCATAAATTCAATTACTCTTTTGGGTATAATGGTAATTTTATAATAATAACAATATATTAAAGAATTAAAATTAAAAAAAAACTCGATAAGGCTCGATGAGCTTTTGAGTATTGTTTCTAGATACTCGAACTCGACTTACTTGGCTTATCGAGGCACTCGAACTCTATTCGAATTCGATCAACCCGAGTCCGAGTCAAGTTTTTGAGCAGCTCCCTAGAGTACACAACACCTTTTTGTAGCTTGTCATAAAATTTTGGGTTCTAAAAGAAAAAAGTTGTAGATGTAATGTTTTGCTTCTTCTTTTCTACTCATTTCTTGATTTTGTTCAAGAGACATGGGGTAAACTTGCGCAAGTTTATACAATAATAATGCTTATTTTTTAGTAACAGTTATTTTTCTTGGAAATTGAAGTATTATGGCAAAAGCAAGTTACTTCAACATTGATATTGTCTATCTAGCTAATGCCGAATTTGAGACTATATATTATGTGAAATATATTGAAGAGATTAAAACTATTCATGCAAGTAGTTTGAAAACATTCCATTGTTGCAGAAAAGTAATAATTTAAGAGAGTTTAACAGTTAAAAAGAGGTAATTAAGTGTTTCACGGAAGTAATAGTTTGAGAGAATTCAACAGTTGTAAAAAAAAAAAAAAGACTAGTTGAACGATGTAGGTCCCTTTTTAGAAACATGAAATACAAACAGTGATAGATTTTGATAGGTAAAATAAGGGTAAATTTAGTAATATATTTAATTGACATAGTTTGTCTATACCAAAAGTTTAAAAACTTCGAACATTGTGTAGTAGAGAGTTTTATATTATTTATCCTTGTATGTTACTAATCATACAAAAGTTTATCCTAAGAAGACAAGGGAAAAGGATCTACTCTACCCCTATCATTCCACGAAATCTCTGTTTTAAAATATTCCATGAGTACTTAGTGCCTCGTTAAGAAGAAGTTCAGGTGTTAAATTTTTAAAGAAAAGTAAAATTAATTAAAAAAAATTTATAAATATAAGAAAAGTTAATAAATATTCATGTGTGCATTGCACAGGAGATTATGTGTGAATTATTTGTGTTAACATGTGCTCAACTAGGACAGCCATTAGAAAGATTTTCACCAAAGTTAAGACATCAACCGTGACTAGTCCATTTAGGTTAATCCAATGAGATAAACTTAATCCACTTGAGTTGGGCCTCATTACATGTTATAGTCGTTGTAACTTGTGCTCCTAAACCAATACTTAGATAAACTACAATCACTAACCTTAGAAACCAAAAAGATAGATCAGAATGATTGCATAATCATAAAAAAATCAATCCCAATTATGTCATGTGATTATGACCCAAACCAGATGTACATACTAGATATAAAAGAACTGATGTAGTACAAAGTACAAACCGAAACATCCAGGGAAAAAACAGTTGTACTTTGTCCTAGTCTTACAACCTGCAACCTGTATTTGTATGTATGGTCAATTTAAAACACAAGTCCTAAATGGGCAGCTACTTCTATGTTCGGGTTCAGACCAACCAAAATCATCTCAACGACTCTTTCTCCTAAAACAGTAAAACGTCGCCGTTTCCTAGGATGTCGCTTCTCTATCCGCGTCTTCGTCTTTTCATCTTCTCCCTCGCCGTCTTGGCTTTCACAGGAGTTCAACAGGTGACCTCCCATGAAGAGTCCGGCGAGTGGGACTGCGAGCCGGACTCGGAGGCCCGTGTCCCAGCCCAGTTCAGGCCCGGAGTCGTAACTCTCGATGGCCATGCCGACGATTGGGAGGATGTATATGGGTTTGAATTCTCCCTCCTCCCGGCACTCGACCCGGATGAAGAAAATGCCTACAAAGGTGGAAAGATGACTGTTAAGGTAGGGCCCGTTGACTTTGACTTCTTTTTACACGCAAACAATTTCAAGAACCGTTTCTTGGATTGGAGCGACTTAAAGTTTTTTTTTCTTTCTTTTTTCGAGAAGGAAAGCGATTGGCATTAGTAAAAATATGGTGCGAACAGTTATACAGATTAAAGGATGTGTTTTTTCTTTCTTGAGTAATTATATGTGATTCTTGATTGTGAATGTAGGCCTTGCATGATGGGAAGGATATGTACTTCTTGTTGCAAGTGGATGGGAACTATATCTACTCAAAAGGGTTAGTTTTTATTTTAAGTTGGTGGATTTCTGGCAGTTTTTTTTTTGAGTATTCCTTTTCTGTTGTGATCTGCTGTTTGTTCTGTTATCGAGTTCAGCTAAGATTGTTCTGTTAATGTTAACTTCAAAGAATTTAGCTTGTTTTAATAGGTGTGCAGCAAAATCTAATGTTGCTGGATTTTGAATAATTGGTTTGAGGTTCATTACACGCGAAATAAAAAGCTAAGGTCAGTTAGGTCTGACCTTTCTAATTATGATGTAGTCAAGTCTTGATAAGATATGACTGAGAGTTAGTCTGACAAGAATTACTAGTGAAAGCGTTAGTAATTTTAAGGACATAATGACAAATGGAAACTGATAATGAAACAGATAAGAGGAAAAGCAAGATGCATTGATACTTTTAAAGGGAAAATGGGGAAAAAGAGTTGGTAACTGCCAAGTTTAGAAATGGCTAGGATAGGGAAGCAGAGCAACCCAAAAAAATGCAGAAACAGAAATTTGAATTGGGAAAAGCATATGTTAAGAGTACACGAGAACAAGGAAGCATGAGAAGACTAACAGGAGAATGTAGAAATTGAGCCAAGAAAGGAAGAAGTGAGGAAGAGGAGGGAGAACAAGAAACTAGAAGGAATGGTTCTATTGGACTAGGAGGGAGGAGGAGAGCAGAGAGAAATCAGAAAGAGATAAAAACAAGGAGAGATGAAGAAATTAGAGGAGCAGCCTATCTCATCTTAAAGGAGGAGAGCAGAAAAATAGTTGTTCCGAGCAAGAACAGCATCTAGTCTGTTGGACAAATTTGGAATCTCCTGTTCGGTGGCTTAATTCTATTGTTACAAGGTACTTGGACAAATGATAAAATCACCTCAAATGGATTGTATGAAAAGAAATTAGAATAGAACCTAGAAAAGATCAAGAGATGTTTATTTTTTTTTGCGCCTTGTGTTAAGTTTAGAAATCTGAACTCATGAAAAAATCTCCTGATATGGTCAAACTTGTGGTGCAGTAAAGATGCTTGCTTTTCTCATACATTGTTGCTCAAATTCTGGTTGACAAGGTGGCAGTTTCAGTTCTGCCTAAAGATTAAATTTTAATTGCTTACATATTAGATAATGAAACAATTACCTCCTTCAGTTTTGATGTAAGGCTGTATTTCACAAGTATACCCTTCCAAAAAAGTCTAAAAGAGCTTGCTGTTTTGTGGTTGCACCTTTTTTATCACTTAGAATATAAGGTAATATTAAAAAAGTATACCCATCCAAATAAACAATCAAAGAGCTTGCTGTTATCTGAATGCATTTCAAGTAATTGTAGTAAAACTTGACCTGTTGATGCCTTGGCTTTTCTGGCGATAGGAATGCATGTATCTGTGTTTGAAATCTTATGGACACTGCTGCTGCGGCTGTAATCATACATCATCATTTTGACAAGGCTGTTTGGTTCATATAAAGGAAAATATGGTATCTAAAGAAGCTTTTAAGAATTTTCCTATTCACCAACAATAGAACTTTAGACACATTTTATGAAATCTAAGCAATCGAAGCTCCAATTCAAGAATTCTATTCATCATAAATTGCTGGCTGCTAAATGGTACGAGAATTGGCTTACATTCTAATGTCATCATGTTTTGGCTTTGGAAGTATAAACCATGACATCCTGCATTTATTTTTTTTATTTTTCCTGGTCAACTCAAGGTGTCTTTTGCATGTTTTGCTTTAGTATTGCAGCCTCACTGACTGAGGTTATGTTATATGCCTTGGTTAATGTTTCAAAGCCTCAATTCTAAGCTTGGGAATAGATGTATAATTTAACTCGGAACTATGTTTGACTAGTCAGACTTTCAATCATACCTAGTAGTTTTACATACTTTTGACATTGGTGTTTTGCATCTCATCTGATGTTTTTTTTGCATATCCACTTGATAATAAGTTGCTAAGGTGTTCTATAGAAGAGGATAGTAGGCTATTTAGAGCAGTTAATTAGGTTAAAGCTTTTGAGCCAGAAGAAAGAATTAAATCCATTTGATGGATCTTTTCTACTATCCGATACGATGAGCTACACTAATGCTATCTAGGATCAAATTTCTTGGTGCTATTATGTCAGCTAGGATGACTACCGAGAAATAAATGGTATCTGCCATTTATTGAGTATCAGTTATTATCCCTGGGACAATTAAGTAAGCTGTAATATCAGTTAGATAGTCAAATGTAAAATCAGACCAATTCTGCTGTGGGTTCAATATTTTGTGATGTATTTTCTTGGGAGGCTGTTGATATGTAAGCAATGGAGCAGCAGTTCAGAATAAGGAATTATAGGATGAGAGGAAGTGGATTAGTTAAGTCAATCTTGATCTCTCAGAAAATGGTTGTGAACTATTGTCATCTGAAGCACTATTAGCTTGCAGTTATGTATAAGCTGTTTCACTGGTATTATGATTTTAGTTGCAGGCACACTATATGATATGTGGTTTTCAATTTTCATTCCTGAAAATGGCTATGAATTTCTAATGATGCAGAGATAATCATGGATGCCCATCTGTGGCACTTATGTTTTCAAGTGGTGAGAGTGCTACCTACCACAGAGTAAGTGGCAAAGTGGGATCACTTGAGTGACTTCTATTATATATAATGTTGTTATCCTTTATTTGGTACTTTGTTTAGGCTATAATTTCAATTAATACTATTATTTACCCTATTTATTATTTTTCTCTTATCCAACCTAATTAGTATCTTGTTTCCTAAATGGTTAATTTTTCTTCATGCAACAAGATGGGTGGATGTAAAGAATCACCAAATACGTGCAACAAAACAAGCTGCCGTGGCTATGAAGTTGACATCATGCATTTCTCCATTGGAAATGCTGTTCCAGGACGCTTGTACGGTGGGAACCCAATAGACAGCAGAGAGGGTAATGGAGGTGACAGGTAGATGTCAAACGGGATTTGTGTTGACCTTTTGGTGTATTCAGTTGACATTCCTATGACTGGTCCTTAATAGGAATCTCATTTGTCTAAAACAGATTTGGCCATTTAGTTGATACCTATGCTTGGAATCCACATTGCAGAAACCTTGATGGTATTGGTCCGTCAGGTAATCATGAGATTGGACAGTGCATTAATCTCTTTCTTCTGACATCAGTAATGCATGACAAATTCTGTCTTTAATCTTTTAATACCAGGATAATCCCTTCAGTGCACCATGTACTTTATAAAATCAACATTTTGCTTACCTTATGGGTTAGAACTGTGCAGCATCAGATTACAGTGTGTTTAGACAACTTCCAAGACTTTCATAAAGACAATTTTGAATGTAAATTCTAGTTTTTTTTTCTGAAACTGCTTGCTAGCTGAGTAGAAATGTATTTATGCATCATAAACTAGTTGGATAATCATAGGGAATGCTGTAACTTTCATGTATATGATGTTTTTGTCTGTCATTCTCTTCTTACACAATGTCAGGATTTCTGAATGCCCTGATGGACTTTGTGGATGCATTTATTTCACTTCATGGCATAAGAATATTGTTATCTTACATAGCCTCAATAAGGGATTGTGCAAATCTAAATGCTTCTATCGCTGTGAGCTAGCAAAGCATTTACCCTTCTCTCATTTTCACTTTTGTCAGGAAATGACTCCACTGCACAGAATGATTGGAGAGGTGCATGGTGGCATAGCAGTTTCACAACCCATACAGGTGAATGTTTTTACGTTTGGAACGTGTTCCATTTAGGAAATAAACATGGAAAAGTCAGCCTAGAATTGACAAAAGGCTGATGCTTGAATTTTATAGGAGTCAATGTCTCAGTATTCGGTGACAGTTTAAGCTATGCGGTTATCAAAGAAATCAAAACTGTCATTGTTGGCTGTTAGCTGAAGCAGCTATTACTTCATACGTGGACAGTTGATGTAGTGATAGCTATTGATCATTTTCAAATTTATGTTTCATTGTTTTCATATTAATTATAAGTTTCCAATTCTGTTTCCATATGTGTTGCAGTTGATTTCAATGTGACCACCAAATTTTCAGTTTCTTCTGAATAAAATTTACCCTTTGCATGACAGGTTTTGTGGCAGAAGATAGTCCTTATGCATCTTCCGGTCAGAAAGGCACATACTACTTTGAATTTTCCAGGCCTCTCCGAAGCATGGATAGTCTACAGCAGGTTGTGCCTGCTTTTTAGCTTTTGTGTTGTCTAATTTAATGGAAGAAGAATCACAAACCACAGTATTTCAGTATGCATGGGACTAAGAGTAATGCAGCCCTTGGACTTTTATTTTCTTGGGTTTGATGCCTGCAGATTTCATATCAGTAATTGTCAAATATTTGTTGTTGTTACGTCTAGCATGAGAGACTTTAGTTAAAACTGTTGAATTAGAGGCTCAAATATCTGTACAATAATTATTGATTGCATGGTTCTGCAAGTTGAAGAAGAATGCTATAATGTTACTTCTCTGATGATTGTCTTATGCTTGATGCTTGGTTTGTGTTAAAATTTTTTTTTTTGATTTTGCATGTAGGATGTACAGTTCACCATCGGTCAATCAAGCAAGTTTTCAGCTGCTTTTTGGTACCCCAGTGATGGAAATCCATGGCATGGATCAGCTCATTATTCCGTCAGCTGTGACTGGGTACCCTTAGATGTGTCCCCAGGCTCTTCTTCGCCAGTTAAAGGAAAATCAGGAAGGGCTTGGGGTGCTGCCAGTGGCTTTGCTCTTCTCCTCTCTGTTGTTTCCATCTGCATTTCAATTTTTGTTGGATACCGCATTTCTATTAATAAAGCCATCCCCTTCACACCCATGGATCGGCTTTAACTTCCTTCTCCATCTCTCATCGTGATCCAGTTTTGTTATTCTTTCTTTTTAGTTTCCTTCTTCATTGTCTTGTGTAAAGTGACCTTAGTTATATCACTGGTGAATGCAGAGTGAGTTAGAAATAATAAAAAAAAAGAAGTTTAGTACAGGTTGATGATACTGGTATAGGATGTGTATTCAAACGCATCAGTTTATGAGTTACAGACTAGCTAAGCCACCATTAGTCGAAGGATGTATTATCGATCATAAAGTTTTTCCCACTGCTTTCGCAGATTCCCAGTCTGATTAGTATGTACCCCCAGTGAAGGGTAGACAAAGCATTTTTGTGCATGGTGTGTGTGGGTTGTGTTTGTGTGATTTGAAGTAGAGATATGTTTTGGACATACTTTTGAGAATTGCAATTAATGGCACCCTAGGAGGCTAGGACATATAACAGCCGAAAATAAACATAGAAACAATATTTTCTGCTAATACAAATTTATGTTGCTACTGATCAAGCTCCATTTTTAGGCAAGATTTTGAAACCCGGCCTGAAGAGTTCAATTTATCTTTCAAGCTCTGATCTACAAAGTTGTGCACTTTTGCTGAGACTTTTCTTTTCTACTTTTCGATTTTGTTATTCTAAACATAATCGAAAATCTTTGTTCCACCATACCATAGGAGATCTTACTCATAGCAATATAATTAGGCTAACAGAACTGACATCAAGAACAAAAAGTACAATCAGTTGGAAACAAAACGTCCCTGAAATAGCATAAAATTCAAGTAGTTTTGAAATGTAGGCGATCTGTTCTCTCAATCAACAGAAATGCAAAACAGCATTTATGAGACCTCTAATGCGCTGAAACATGTCATAAATTATGTTGTTGATAGCCTAGCTGCTTCCATGTTTGCTTATCTTCAAGAACGCCAAGATTGATAATTTTTTGCCACCCTTCACTGGCCAAGCCAACCTAGAAAAAGAAGAAGAAAAGAATTTCCAGGAGCTAGCAAGTATAACCATACAGGCAGAGGCAATCTTCAATAGCAAATAAATAATCAAATGATGATTGCAACATCAGTTTAGGGTTATAATGTTGCACGACTGGAGTTCTGTCAACCTTCTAGGACCAACAATGTTTATGAAGAAGCACATAAAAGCAGACAAATTGGTGGAGGTTGTGCAGTTGATGTGCCCTCTTCCTTAACTGAAGCTTGGATATCCTCGCATTTAACACCTGAGGGTGACGCTTCTTGATCGATGCAGCAGTTCAATTATTTCATCAGTCAAAACCAGATAACATTTGAAGTTGACAAAATTAGTTAAACCATATATAACCCACAGCCCCAAGATGCACAATGCCATGACTATAAAAATTATGCACAAAAGCATGTGCAGCATCATTAAGAAGTATGATTTTGCTGCGATTAATAAACTTGACGGACCAGGAATTTACCTAGTCCAGGAATTTACCTTCCCATACTCTTTCATGACCCAAAAATTCACAGTATATGTTGAGCCCTCTGATTATCTTCTACAGGGCAGCAAACAAAAAGAGAGAGGCATTATCTGAACACACCTAAAAACGTCTGAAGTTCAGGACTTCCAAGGTTGTCATAGATAGCAAACCAATTTGTTTAAAGGCATCTTTTCCAAGATCAAATGATAAGATCACTAAAACCCTTTTGATTTCCCAATCTAAGCATTCATTAAATGATTTATAGCCAAGTTTGATAAGTATTCGATCTAGATTTTCATAGTCTATGGAAAAATGAAATTTTATGTTTAAATACTAAAATCACTTATATAAGCAATGGTAATGATCTCAAAAGAAAGATAGGCTTCTGCAACTGTTCTCAACTCTTTTTGATCCATCCATTTCCTCTCCTGTGTGCATCAGAGTTTGAGGGGGCTATAATGAATTTTCAAGAGAGCCAATTCTTCGCGACAAATTTATATCAAGGGAATGGATATAGCCAGGCTTTTTGTTCTTGCTCTATCAACGTAGATATATATATATATCAGTTTTTTGGGAAATGGTTCTCGCTTTCCCGCCAGGGTGGATTTCACTGAAGTGCAACAATTGAGAGAAAGTGCACGAAGTGGCTTTTGCTATTTTCATGTAAAATAAACTTTTGACATCAAAAAATTCCTAAAGAAATATCCTATAGTACTCTTGAATGAGCTAATATAGATGGTGAGAAGATAAATGCACAAAACAACTTAGATTTTGTGCTATTACGGTTCATGCTTGGTGCAACATGTGCACATCATGATCTGAAAAATACAAACCAGAAATGACGTTTGTAAGTTATTTTCTTCAAAAAATTGAATATGATATCACCATTGTGGAAAAAGGAGTATGTAATTAAGGCCATTATAGCATTCATTAAATGATTTGTGGCCTACTGGATAAGTAATCAACGCATATTTTCATAATGTATATATGGAAAAATAAAATTTTATATATGAATGCTAAATCAAATGAAATAAGTAAGGTAAATCTAATTCCTTGAATTTATATATGTGATGTAATGTAATATTACCTAAATCAACTCTACATTATCTTAAATTAATAAAAAATATAACTGTAAGCAAAATCGAATCAAAGACAAAACAGCCAATAAAAGAAAATTAAGATATCTGACTCAAACACCATTAAGCAGACTCACAACAAGAGAATTCACGTTCGCAACTAAATCCCACTATCACAAACTTTTCAAGGCAGTGCGTAGTTTGTAACGAAGCCCGTAACTTCTTCGAGGCTGTCTTGGTCTAGAACTCACCCTTCAATAGCTTAAGGTTCCAGACATTTATACACTAGCTCTAGAGATAGATTAAGAGTGAAAGAGAAAATGATATAGAGTCAGTTTTCATAGTAGCTGCATCAGTGACAATTTCAGCCCTCCTGTTCCAAACCTTAACAACCTCAAACATCAGTCAAAAATCAGTTTTCATGGTACCCGATTTGTTGAAGGTTTCAGGCTATCTATTTAAAAGCCTAACAACCATAAAAAACCAAACAACCTCATTAGATTCCAATCCAAGAACAATGGCGCAAGAAGATCTTCCTTTTGAGGTGATTGTTACTATACTGTTGCTTCTTCCAGCTGAAAGCTTGATCCGTCTCATGTGTGTCTCCAAAGCATGGTATGCTTTGATCACCAATGCCGAGTTCATCCAAAATCATCTCCAGATTATGGCTTCAAGAGGTAATGAGTACATTTTATGTGGTCCAACCAAGGTTTTTAGCCCCGCCAAATCTGATTTGATTTGTGCTAAAGACCCCAATTTGCCTATAAAATGGGAGTTCCATCTACATTTGATTCTCGTCATTGCCTCCATGTTTCTTCATCCTATGGTTTAGTACTTATGAGTGACGCATATAATTTTGGGAAGACCTTGTACTTATGGAATCCTTGTATTAGAAAACACAAGTGCATTTCCTCTTCATGTATTGACATAAAGAAGTCAAATAGGCAAGGTAGTTCCTTGGCTGTTGGATTTGGTTATCTCAACCAAACAAATGAATATAAGATCGTCAGAATTGCTTACATTGAAAAAGATGTTGATCATTTCCTGGATAAGGACAATGACTAGATGGATGCTGATGATCAGGATGATATTGGTGGTGATGGTAATGAGATAACTGAAATGGAGGTTGATGAAGATATTAGTGCTAGTAAGGCCGAGTCAAGTAGTAATGACGATAGAACCACAGAGGTTGAAGTTTATTCATTGACCACAGATTCTTGGAGAAATGTTGAAACCCAATCTTTTCGTGGTTCTTGTGTGATTACTTTACTAGAGCATTCGTTAACAATTGCGTCCATTGGATGGTGTTCTACAGGCACGTCAACGAGGATGAATCGATGATTTTGGCCTTTGATCTTGAGAAAGGAGCCCTTTCAGCAAATTACACTGCCTCATTATGAGGACGATGTAGCTGAATATGTAGAGAGCATTGTTCATAAGGAAGCTCTTGGTTTTGTGGTCGTTTATCCTCAAGAAACAACTGAACTTTGCTCTCTGTGGGAGATGAAGGAATATGGAGTGGTTGAATCATGGAGTAAAGTATATAATGTCAAAGTTGGAGGGACAATTAATAGACCATTTACCATAAACCAAGAATGACCAAATTATGTTAAAGGGGAAAATCAAGGCTTAAGTGTTTATAGCTTTCAAAGTCAAGAGATTAAAACTGTCACAGTTAAACTGGATTCAGATGAGCTTGACTTTTTGTCCATAGTGGATAGCCTGATTCTTCTCCAGCCAAAGAAAAATTGTTGGAGCAATGAGGATGATCTATGGTAATTGATCAGGTGGAGGACAAAACCTCACTTGAGGAACAAATGGCTCCTGTCCAAAGATCCAAGTAACTCAGTTCTTTTATATTTTTATTAGATTTGTTCAGATGTGTTTAAAGCATTGTGATTGATTCATTAATTAAGTACCCTTATTTTATGTTTCATCCAAGTGGATAGACATTTTTGCTTATTATGCTTTTTCAGAATTAAATGATATTTTATCAATTCTAATTATCCCTTCTTTCTCTTTTAAACTCTTCATAAAAGAATGAATGCCATTACACTATTTTTTTTCTCTGTGTACATGTGTCATTCATAGTGTTCTTTGGCTATTTTTCTTTTTTTTTTCTGAACAAATTAATGCATATGTCTCATAAATTGAATGAAGGCCATGGAGGCATATTACATGATATGTTTGAAAAATGTTTTTTCTTAATGGAACTTTTAGAGTTGGCTATGTAAAATTAACGGATGCCATAGTAACATTCCCTATTGTAACATTCGGATATTATTTTTCAAATGCCATAGTAACCTCCATTTGATTTCCTCTCACAGGTTTGTTTGTCCTCATGGTGGAAGCAAAATCTAGTTGACAGCTTTGCATTTAATTCAGAATGCATAGTAAACTGTTTAAGAGTAATCTGATGAGTTGTAAGTATTTTTGCTAATGTTCAATAGAAGACGACTAAAAGAATTGCTACTGTAAATTTCTGATGGCTTCCTGGAATAAGAAAGAGGGTTTTGCTTTTGCAGGCTTTAATTCAACATATACTGCTTTTACCTGTAGTTTATGGCATGGTTCTTCTCTATTATGTTTTCAGTGCTCAAAAAATTATCATTTACTGAGAAACCTATGGCGGCATTAGAGATTGTCAAGAGTAGAAATTGATCTTAAATTTGTTCTTAGTTGTTTGCAAAAAACATAATAATAATAAAAAAAAGAAAACTCATTTATAGATTTATTTCTTAATATGTCCTAAAAAAACTATGAGAGAATGAGAATGCTGGACTGATGCGATTGGCATTGCCAGCCTTAACAAGGGTTTGGTTAAGTACAAAGCCCAACTTAAGTTGATTGTCCAAATTAAATGCAATTCAGCGGACAGCCAGAGCTCATCGCAAAAAGAGTTTGTATTTGAGTCATGACTATTTTAAGAACTAAAAGTATGCTGTTTAAATAGCGTAATAAATAGGATAATTAAATATGTTTCACATCTAATGATGACAAAACACAATTAATCTGGACCAGTTTTAAGGGTTTTCTCAAAATATAACGATCTTTGAAATTTTCCTCCCTTTTCACACAAATTACTAACGAGAAAAAAAATTCATAATACGTGTAGAAATTAACATTTCTTGGCTTCTTCATGTCTTCCGTCAATGACTGCTCATCTGTTAAAAAAATGCAAGAAAAATAGTTTGCCATCACTTTAAAGGAGGGAATAAGCATCACATTTCCAATTATACTAGGATACTAAGCAATGTACTTGTCGGATTAATGTTTGTCCAAACGAATTACTACTAGTGAAATTAACCTACAACGGAGTATTATAGTAGCAATAAAAGCCAATTAAAGCTCCTACTAATCTCTATTCCACTTTCAAAAGATTTTGGTGCTGTATCCACAGCAAGAAAGGAATTCCAACCAAATATTTGTGAGAGTTATTAGATACTAGTCAATTTTGTAAGATAGGTGCCTTATTATTGATACTAGTCATTTGAATTTACTTACCGTTCATGATTTATTGATAGGATACACACATACACACAACATATATATATATATATATATATAAGCACCTCGGATGATCGTATTATTGATAGGAATTTCTTACTCTTTTGATTTGTCTAGTATGGCTCAAAATTATATAATATTAGCTTGAATGTAGTATTGGACATCATGGACATTAAGATAATTTGCCTACGTACCGAGATTTACAATTTGGCTACAATTTGAACTTTATTAGCCTCTCCTCTTATATTCCATTGTTAACACAGATACAAACATTTATCATCAATCTCCGACAATTGATTGTTGGTAGACACTATAAATTCAACAGATAACATTAATCGAAATTACTCATAGAACAATAAACGAGTACAAAGATTATTGGATGTTTGTGCCCTTCAAAATTTCAAAGAGGCAAAAGAAAACAAAAGCAAAGGAAAAACTCCTATTCAAAGGGAAAATAATCCACGATCATCAATAATCCATTACTTAGACGGTGTTGAATGAGCATCCACATGATTGACAAGTTGAATGTTGAAGTGAGAGTTCGACCAATTTCAATATATCATAAAGAACTTTTAATGAGTCAAATTAAACTTAGTGTTTAAATTTCTATTCATATAATATATGAACAAAGCTTGAGCTAAATTCGATTATTATATGATTTGAACATTTTATAACTCAAACGAATCAAACACAACTCAAACAAGCTGAATACGAAACCTGTTTCTGAAAAATCCGATTCATTAAAAGTTTCTATGTTGAAGTATTCAATTGCCAGCTGGATGCATACCTGTTGCTTAACAGCAAAAACCAATTAGCCGACGTCCCTTGATCATTTCGTAGAATGCCCCACCCCTGGCTACACATATGCCAAGGTGTTTCCAACTAAGGGTGCAAACGAGTCGAGTCGAGTCGAGTTTTTGACCTTATCGAACTAAGTCTCCTGTTAATTTTATGAAAACTCGAACTCGAACTTGATCTCGATGAGCTCAAAATGTCAAACTCGAGCTTGAGTTTAAAAAAATAAAAAATAATTATTATTAATTTATTTTTAAAAATGAATAAATAATAATTTTTTAACAAATAATAAAATATTAGGAATATATATGTAAGTTTACTATTAAAATAAAAAGTAAAAAATATATATAATCGAGCTCGCGAGCCCAATGAACTTAATGTTTTTGAACTCGAGCTCGATATTGACCGAGATCGAGTCGAGCTCATATTTAGAGATAGCAATTTGTCCCAAGTCCCAATGGGCTACCCATGCCCAAAAGGGACTTTGGGGGGAATGGGTATTGTAATTTGGTATTGGGTTTAAAAATGGGACACATCCCAATTGTATCCATTAATTGATGGGAAATGTTGAAAAATACTTGGATACCCATTGGGCCCAAATATCTTTCCAAAAAATTTCATTTCTGACTTGGTCAACTCCTCTCCCTTGTCATCTTAGACCTCCGCAGCTCCTTCAACCATTCCTCCACCTCCCTTTCTTCCTCCGCTCACCCACGGCTACTCCCTCAACTTTTGTCAATTATATCTCATATTCTGTTCATGCCACCCTTAGAAATCCCGGTAGGTATTTCATCCTCATATCCCTTCCTTCCAAAAATAAAGCACTCCAACAATAAAGCTAGACTTTGGACGGAGAAACAATTTGTGTAGGCTGATGAATGCTTATGTTTTCATACGTGAATGCATGATATAGTTTAATATAAAGGTTCACATCCTTCGGCCAAAGCTAAAGAATTGCCAAAATGGGTTCTAATAACCAAAAACTTTGGTTTGGTTGATTATTTTTAAATAATTTTTTGAAAAAAAAATATTGTAGAGTGTAAATCATTCTAGAGTATAAATGAATTCATGAAATATAAATTCACAATAAGACTAAAAGAAATTTAATAAATCAAAAATATTAAAGTTATTTAAAAAATAAAAAATGAATTAAAGGAAAAAAATGTAGAAAATAAATTTGGGTATTGGACGAGATCAATCTAAACCCATCTCAAAGTGATCCCGTCCAAGTTAGTCCCAAAACATATATGGGTAAAATTGGATCCAAACCCATATGACTCGGTTGCCACCTTTACTCGTATTTGAGCTGCTCGGCGATCTGATTCATGAGCAGCCCAGCCCTGGTCCCAACCTAGTTGAGGAAAATTCCTACCTGAGAGAACATCTCTCTCTGGAAACAGTTGACTGCCTACAAGCTCAAACTTTGAAGGCTGATGCCCAATCTCCACTCAATGTTGCTATCTGTTATTACATTTCAACCACTATTTTTTCGTTGTGAGATTGTAACTGAAATTAAAAGTCTGAATATTTTTATTTATTTTCACAAATTTAAAAATCAAAGGGATTACATTAATAAACATAGATATACCAACAATGTATTTATGATGTAAAGCACAGAGTGTTTCTGATGTAATTAAAATTTTTTAAAATAATAACCTATCTAAAACAAATCAATTTATTTACCAAATTAGACTTTGTTTGGATTATTATTTTTTTCAAAAAAAATTTATTTTTTCATAATATATTTCTTGATTATCTTTTTATTCTACATACATTAATCGTCATCGTACATTTTCCTACAAAAATTTTTAAAAAATTTGAATGGACTATTTCATTAAATAGTTTTCTAATGGGTGTATTTATATTCAGCTAATCTACCATAAATGTATAAGTACTAACAATTACTATCTTTTTTATTTGGATTCTCCGTTTTTTGAACTACAGTATATATATAAACAAACATAACTTCAAAACACTACACTCATATAATATATTTAAAGGAACTCTAAATATACAAAAAATTTACATCATCTTCTTTTTTTCCATCTATCACCACCACCCCACCATAGTCACCCACCACCATTCCCTTCTTCCTCCTCTTTTATCTCCCTTCCCAGTCCTCCTCCCCCTCTTCCTCTCCTCCCCTTTTCTTCTCCCCTCCTCTCTTTCCCCTTCCCCTTTCCATTCCTACCACACCCATCAAGGCCATGTATTAGAGGAGGGGAGGGGCAGGGTGTGACGGGAAAGAGGAGTGCAGGGGAGAAAAAGAGGGCAAGGTAAGGTAAGGGAAGGAAGGAGGAGAGAGAGGGAGAAATAGGAAGAAAGAGAGGGAGGAAGAGAGGAGAAAGAGGAAAAGGAAGAGGCAGGGGATGGTGGCGGTGGTCGGTAGTGATTACGGGTGGTAGTATTAATTTTTAAAAAGTATTTTAAATTTTTAAATTTTAAAAATACTTAAAATACATTCCAAAAACATCTACCTTCCCTTTATATTTATTTATTTTCTTTAATTAATTTATATTTTTAAAAATATGATATTTGAAATATATTTTAATAATTACTGTCACCTCTTATGAGACAGCAGTCAACTATTCAACAGGGAAGCGTTGAGAAACTTCCCAAGCCTACGAGCTTTGACCGCCTTCAGCTGCCATGATTTTTTTAAATTAAATTCTTGTAAAAGAATGATTTCTTTTCCTACCCAAAAAAAAAAAATCCATAAATCGGGTGGTGGCCAATTTTCCTAAATTAAATAAACAACCGAATATTGGGCTATACGCGTAACGGAATCTTAGTCCGCGTCCAACAAGGATAAGACCTCTTTTCAACCGTCCAGATCACGAATGACCGCCTCATCCCACCCGTTCATTCTCTTCCCAAGCATCTATAAATACCCCCCAATCCCGTCCGTTTCAACCGCCCTTGCCCTCGTCTGTGTGTGTGGTAAGAAATTATTATGCTTATTTCGTAAAAATTAATTCAGTTGTTATGGTTTTTTTTTTTGGTCTCAGTAGAAGGTTAGGATCTTCAATTGATGATCGTAGCTGGGTTCGATCGTTGCGTCTATGGTTGATGATTTGATTATTTTGAAGCTTATTATCGCTAATTTTTTTGATGGCGATTTTTTGAGGTTTAATCATGGTTGTTTTTTGGCTGTAGCTCTGGTATTTCGAAGGAGTGGACGGGAAGGATACGAGTTTTTGCGCTATTTTGGGTTTGTTTATGTGGTAATTCTGGATCATTCCCAATTATCGGACAAACTTGACATCGAATTTCCTTCAAAATTAGCCCTGTTCTGGTTTCTTCTTTCTGGTTTTCTTGCTGTGCTTCTTGTAGAATGATGGATTTCGGGGCGGATGGAGTGGGAAGGAACTCTCTCTTGGATGGATGTGAGCGTAATCTGAATCTGGAGTTTTTATTTCATCCATATTTGTGGTTGTTATTATTGTTGTGATTGCTGTAGGCGGTGCTCTGGACTTTCAGTAGTTTTGGTGTGGTGTCGATCGAGGATTGGTGAGAAAGATTGAGTTTTTACTATTGTTTGGGTTTGTTGATTAGTAATTTCTCGTCGTTCTTTGTTATCAGGATTTTTCGCCTTCTCTTTTTCTCGTCTTTCCTTTCTGGTTCTTTTGATGTCCTCGTTGTGGCGTGGCAGAATCCTAGTCTTCGGTGGGGCTAAAAAAGACTCTTTCTGGATGCGATATCATACGATATCGGGAGTTTTTCCCTCGTCCCTCTTTTTGGTTCCTTTTTTATTTCCTGAAAAAAATTAACCGGGGATTCAATTAGTAACTGGCCCAATCTGTTGTATTGATATAGGGGATCTTGGATGCAGGAGGGTCTGGTCATGTTTGTTACCCTGCTATACTGGTTTACGAGATTCCAGAGAAGTTTTCGCTGTCCTTACTTGTTTTCTGTTGTTTGACTGGGAGTTTGTGGCTATAGATGCTGATTTGCTCTGTGAGACAGCTGTGTTCGTTTTCTGATTTCCTGCATTACTTTTGTGTTGTGCAATATAGGGTTTCAGTGATTCGGAATTGTGGTGACAACTGAGCCTTCGTTCCTCGGATGGTAAACTGTTTTGGAGGGAGTTATCTTCTTACGAAAAATCTTGTTCTTGAGGAATTTATGCTTTGGGCACCTTTTGATATCTCAGACTGTTTTACCGAGTTTTTTTTTTAAGAAGTCCAGGACAAACACCGTTGAAATAGCTTTCAACCTCTCCATTCAATTTGCCTGCACCTTTTCTGCTTGTTCTTCATCAGAGTTATCTTTGCCTATTTGTTCTCTTTAGGCTTCAGAATTTGTTTTGGTTCCATGCCTTCTCTATCTCTGGGAATGGTTCTCAGATGCTTAGGATCGTATCAATATGGCAATATTGATGTTGGCAAGTATTTCTTAGCTTTTAAATTCTGCCATCAAACATGTTTTTCTAGGTATTTCCCAGTGTTATGGTGGTTCTTCATGACCCGAACAAGAATCAAGTTTATGCTTGTTATATGAATAGGTTTATTGTAGATGAACGATGAACTGAATTTGTCAAAAATTGGTATTATTGAATAGTTTCATTTGTCAGTTCCCATCTTTGCGTCAAATTTCAGTTCTTGTTGGCTTTTTGTGTCGCTTGCAGAACTCTAGTGTGAGGGAGGTCTCTTGTATGTGGGGACTGTGTGAATTAATTGGACGGATTTGAACATAATCTCTTATTTTTGGGCTCAGCGTTGGTGTTTTTGTCGTTGCTTTAGGTGTTGTTGCTATAGTTCGTGGCTCTGGGTATCAGCAATTTCTCTGTGGTGTTGATTGAGAATTGATCTTGAGGTTTTGCAGTTCATTGATCTAGTCATTCTTGAATGGTTCTTGATGATGTTTCAAGGTTGTCTTTTCTTCTCTGGTTCTTTTAACGTGGCTTTAGAATGATGGAGTTCTGCGTATGTAAGCAGAAAGAGCTCTTCTTGGATGGATGGAAGCAAAAAAGAGCTCTTCTTGGAAGGATGAATGTGATAAATCGGGAGTTCTCTTCTGCCAACCAATTCTTTGTTTGTGTTCTTCTGCCTAAAAATCACTGGTGTTCGTTGGTGATGGCTTGTCCATTGTCTTCATTTTAGGGAAGCTTGGATCGGAGCACTCTTGTCATGCTTGTTACCCTGCTATTCTGGTTTACAAGATTTTGGATGAGCTCTCTCTTTCCCTACTTGTTTTCTGCTGTTTCCTTGATATTGATTGGGAAATTTGTGGATTTGCTCTGCTTGTTCTCTAATTTTCCTATATTACTAGGATGTTGCAACTCAGGGTTTCAGTGAAGTGATTCGGGATTCAAACTTGCCTTTTCATCCTCGGATTAAGGGCTAGTAAAATCTTTTGGAGGGAGTTTATTTTCTCACCTACACTAATTGTTCTTTTTGTGTTCGGGGTATTTAGGGGTTTCGACACCTTATTTATAATTGAAGTTTCCCATGTATCTTTTGGGTCTGGCAGCATGTTTTGCAGAGTCAACTTTCCTGATCCACGAGGAATAGAACGGGTTATAACCAAGTGCATGTCTCTGCTTGTTCAACAGTTTATTTCTGCAAAAACTCTGTGTGAATGCTTTCAACCTATGCATTCAATTCACCTAAGGGTTCGCTTTCTTTTGGCTTTTGGATTTGATGGAATAGCTTAATTCAGGGCTTCTCTTGGGATAGTTCTGCACTGCTTAGTATCTAAGAGAATTAAATTCCGTCATCAAGCATTTTGTAGAGGTGGGTGCCTGGTATTTTGCTCATTCTGCTTGATTTGAAGAAGAATTAAGGCTATGCATATTGGTTTGATGGTATGGGTAAATTATTGACACATTTTATTTTAGGATTATTCTCGATCTTTTATGCCAAGTCTTTGTTGGCCATTCATGCTTTCGTACTCCCTTGGCAGAACTCTAGTGAGGGTGGGTGATAGAACATGGGCTTTTGGATGCGATTCTTCTTTAGAATTACGGGATTCCCTTCTAGAATTGTGGAATGGATGTGATGCTTTATTTTTGCATTGCTCGGTGGCAGTTGCTCTGGTTTTTCAGCAGTTTCCCTTTAGAGTTCATTGGTAAAAAAGACTTCACGTTAATTGCTGTGTGTGTTGTTCTTGGTGATTTTGCAAGATTTGTCTTTTCTTCTCTGGTTCTTTTGATGTCCTCTTTCAAGAATAGTGGATTTCTGGTGCGGAGGCGAGAAGAGCTCTCTTGGATGGATGTGAATAAAATCGGGAGATTTTCTTTTCAACCTGGTTTTTCTTTGTTCTTTTTGCTTGAAAAAAATCACTGGGATGGTTGGTGATGGCTTCTGTCTATTGTCTTGATTTTAGGGAAGCTTGTTCCAGGAGCATTGGTGTGTTTGGTACCCTGCTAACCAGTTTTGTAACAAGATTTTGGATGAGCTCTCTCTTTCCCTACTCTTTTTTTTATTGGCTGTTTTCTTCAAAAATGATTTTCTTTACTTGTTATCTAATTTGCTATATTATTTTGTGTTGAATCTAGGGTTTCAGTGATTCGGAGGTGTGGTTGAAACTTAGGTCTCTGTCCTCAGATCCAAAGTCTACTATATTATTTTGGAGGGTTTATCTTCTTACCTATGCTTATCATTCCTTTTTGCTTGAGCATTGTACTGGTTTTGGTACTTTTTGATGTCCGTACAGTATTATATAATCTAAATTTTTTGGGAATCTGTTCTTCCATAGTCACCATGTTTGTAGAAATACCTCATGCATTATTTGTTATGTCAGTAAATTGCTTAGAAGTCTGTTCTTGATCCTCAAGAAAAAGGTATCACTGCTTAATCCCCAATCATTAATTGTTGGACACCTCCGACCAGCCCATTCAATTCACATGCACCTATTTTGCGGCTTCTCCATTAATTTCTGGCTAGCTTAATCCCATGGCTTCTCTATGTGTGGGGAGCGGTTCTCAGATGCTTAGGATCTTACCAGTGGCGATTTTGATGTTCTGAAGTATTTCTTAGTGTTCAGATTCTGCCATTAAACCTGTTTTTTCAGGTCGTTCCTGGTGTTTTGGTCTTCATGATGATCTGAAACAAGAATCAAGTTTATGCTTGTTATACGAGTAGGTTTGGTGTTATGATAGACGATCTAAATTGTAAAAAGTTGGTATTGTTCGTTCGTTCCATTGTCAGTTCTCATCTTTGCGTCAAATTTCAAATTTTTGTTGGTTTCGTGTTGCTTGCCCAACTCAACAGTCAGGGGGAGGTCTCTGGGATGTGACACGGTGTGAATTAATTGGATGGGTCTGAATGTAATGTAAAATCTGGAGCTTTTATTTGGACCTATGGGTGATTTTTTTTGTTTTGGTTGTCTAGCTGGAGTTGCTATAGGTAGTGGCTCTGGGCTCAGAAGTTTCTCTGTGGTGTTGAGAATTGATCATGAAGGCCTACACTTTGTGGTTTTGTAGTATGTTGAGTACTTCTTGAATGTTCCTTGTTGATTTTTCAAGATTGTCTTTTCCCCTCTGGTTCTTTTGGTGTGGTTGTCTTAGAATGGTGGAAGTTCTACATATGGAGGCAAAGAGAGCTATGGATTGACGTAGTAGATCAGGAGTTCTCTTGTTTGTTCCTTCTGCCTAAAAATCACTGGTGTTTGTTGGTAATGGCATCTCGCTGTTGTCTTCATTTTAGGATAGCTTGGATCACAAAGCATTCTCGTCATGTTTGTTAGCCTGCTATTCTGGTCTACAAGATTTCGGAGAAAAGCTCCTCCCCTACTTATTCTCTGTTGTTTCCTTCAAATCAATGAGAGATCTCTGGATGGCAGATTTGCTCTGTCTGTATCGTTTGTGCATGAGGAATTTAGGGGTTTTGACACCTTATTTGTAATATTTCTTATTTTCTTATTGTGTCCGTCATTTGGTCTGGCAATAATTTCTGCAGAGTTGACTTTCCTGATTCATGAGAAATAGACGGGGAAACAAGTGTATATCTCTGCTTATTCTCAACTTTGTTTATTTCTGGACTGTATGAATCACTTTCAATCTGCCCAGTCAATTCACCTAAAGTTATAGTACCTAATTGTTCTTTTCTTGTCTCTTGATGGATTAGCTTAGTCCAGGACTTCTATTTGGGTGATGGCTCTGTGGTGCTTGGTATCTAACGGGAATTAAATTCTTTTATCTAACATGTTTGTATAGGTAGGGTTTTTGGTGTTGCTGATTCATCATGGTCTGAAGAAGAATAAATGCTACATATATTGGTTTTGATAATATGGTAGATGATCTACAATTTTTATTTCAGCTTTGTGCCAAGTTCAGTCTGTGTTGGCTGTTTATGTTTTCACTCTCTTGCAGAATTCTAGTGAGGATGGTGACTGAATATGGGCTTTTGGATGTGATGATTCTTAGACTTATTGGATGGCTGTGAACGTAATCCATTATCTGGAGTTTTGCTTTCTGTATCACTGTTGCATTGCTGTAGGCAGTTGCATTACTGTTTGTTTCGATCATGGTGATGTTTCAAGATGTGTGTTTCTTCTCTGGTTCTTTTGATGTCGTCTTTCAAGAATAGTGGACTTCTGGTGTGTGGAGGCAAGGAGCTTTCTTTTGGATAGATGTGAATTAAATCGGGGGCTTTTCTTGGCAACATGGTCTTTTTTTGTTCTCTTTCCTTGAAAAATTCACTGGGGATATTTGGTGATGGCTTCTATCTGTTGTCTTGATTTTAGGGAAGCTTGAACTGCGAGAGTATCATCCTGCTACTCGGTTGTGATAAGATTTTGGATTTGCTCTCTCTTTCCCTACTCTCTTTTAATTTTTTTTTGGGTTCATTTTCTTGAAAAATGATTTTTTCTACTTGTTCTTAATTTGGTATATTGTGTTGAGTCTAGGATTCCAGTGATTTGGAGGTGTGGTGAAAACTTTAAGGTCTATATCCTCAAATCAAAGGCTAGTACATTGTTTTGGAGGGCGTTTGTCTTCTTACCTAGTCTTACCATTCCTTCCTGCTTGAGGATTTTTTGGGCTTTGGTACTTCTGATGTGTGTAGGCTATTATATAATTTAAATTTAATTAAAAATTTTCATGATCCTTTACGTCGCAGACCACCATGTTTATGGAAATACCTTATGCATCAATTATTCTGGCAGTAATCGCTTGGAAGTCCATGTTCCTGATCCTCAGGGAAGAGAATAGCAATTGTGTATGACTGCTTAATCCCAACTGTTAATTATTGGACACCTGTGACCTGCCCATTTAACTCACTTGCACCTATTTTACTTTCTTCTTCATTAATTTCCGATTGGCTTAATCCCAGGCTTTTTCTTTCTTTGGGGATTGTTTTATTGTAAATTTATCTAATTCTGCCATTGAACTTGTATGTATAGGTGGTTCCTGGTGTTTTGATAATTCATCATGATCTAAAGAGAATTATCGTTAGGCTTGGTATATTAATCAGTTCTGATGGTATGTAATATAATTTAAATTTCTGGGTAGTTGGAACTAATGGACAGCTCTGATATTGGTTTTCATCTTGGTGTCGAGTTTAAGTTGGGTTCTGATGTCCTGGTACTCCCTTGCAGAACTCTAGTCCTAGCGAGAGGACTGTGAAGAAATAGAGGTCTCTTGGATGATGATTCTTTTTCAGATATCCATGGTACTGTGGTTTGAATCATGGAATCTCTCTTCATGTCATTCTGTTATTGTGTTTGTTGAGAACATCACTGACGCATTAGTCAGGCTTTATAATTTGTTTAACTCTGCAGCTTGGATTCAGGAGTTTTGATTATGGTTAGGTTTCTCAAGTAATAGGTTCAAGATAATGGTTTAGGCCTTATGGAATTGAGTTGTACGGTGGGATGTTTCACATATATTACTTCAATTCAGTAGCTTTTGATGGATGAATTCTGAATTAGTCATGATGGTTCTCCAGCTATGCTGTGTTTTCAGCGTTTTTATTATTGAGTTCATTAGCAAGTATCGAAAGAAAAAAGAGGGGGAATAGGAATATTTGGTTTGTCATGTTTTTCAGGGTCTATTATAAGGTTTTGGAAAATTTTGACCTCAATTACCTTCTTGATATTTCAAAACTCTCTCCGTCACTATTTGACGTTTTTGCTATAGAATAACAGATGGGGTGAATTATTAGGAGATGCAAAGAACTTTATTGGAGGGATAAGAAAATTTATGGTTCACCACTATCCGGATTGATTTCTCTCTCATCCCTACCTGGTCTGTCATATGCTGAATGTGACGATTGCTGGGCTCATTATTAACTTTGAGTCTTATTTGGTTTCCATTTAGGGAGCTTGAATTCAAGAATTTCCAGTCTTATCTGATTTTTTGGTCTGTATGATTTCAGAGGAGTTTCTCTCTCTGTGATATCCCTACTTGGTCTCTTGCATTTGCTGAGTTGTTATTAACTTGGCTTTATCTGGTCTTCATTTGAGGGAGCTTGAATTCAAGAATCTCTGGTCATTTTGTTACCTGGTATTGTGGTTCTCTTTGTACAGCACTACATAGTTTTTAAAATTAAATTTCGGCATTCAATTTCGGGAAGGGCTGGGAGTTGAAGTCAGATCTGTGTTTTCAAGCCTGAATTTTTGCATTACTAACCCATTCTATCTAGCTTCTGCATGGTCAACCTAGTTGCATCTACTGATCAACATGAAATCAGAACAGATGTAGAGGTTTCTTATCCTGATCATTTGTAATGGATATGTCTGAGCTTAACCGTAGTGTCATTTTGTTTGTCCAGGTTTATTCATGATGGTGGTGTTAATATACTATGAAGTTTGCAGATTCTGCTTTGATAGTATGAGCATTATCTGGAGTTATGGTGGTATTTAGCAGGGTATTGTATATTCTGTAGCAAGCATGCTTATTCCAGTGAATTTAAGATATCTTTACCTCAACCAGTTCTTGAGTTCAATGTCCAGAAATTGGGATTTCTATGTCTGTTTCTCCTTTTAATCTTGAGTTCAATGTCCAGAAATTGGGATTTCTATGTCTGTTTCTCCTTTTAAGTCACATGGATGGAAAAGATGAAGTGCTTTCTAGTCTACATGGAATTTGATTTGATGACTTTGACGTTTGAATGTGGAAACTTCTGATATACTATGGGGTGCGGCCTAAGATGCAACTCAGTATGGATTATCAAGTTCATGGTCATGGTCAAGTTGGGGGTGTATTTCTTGCCTCCTATCGCTTTTTGTATGTTTTAACTGGTTTGTCCGTTACTATGCACAGCAACTTCAACTGTGTCTCCATCACCATTGAGTACTTTCTGCTGGCGTTCATTATCTACAATTGAGTGGAAGAGAGCAGTGTTAGGTGGTTATTCTCACTTCATAAGCAGATGCTGGTTCAGTCGTGTTAGAACAGATGCATGCAATATATGTTTTCACGGTCGTCGACTTGCATACAACTGGTACCAGTACTGGTATTGTTCAGTCATGTAAGAACAGATGCATGCAATATCTGTCTTCGTAGTCATCAACTTACATACCACTGGTACTGGTATTGTTTGTGAATTTCATTTCATACTTGAATTTTGTGATCCTCTGGTACATAGGTTTAGTATGCAACTTTAAAGTGCAACTGAATTTTGTTATCCTTGGGTTTATTGGACAATATTTGCTTGTGGCCTTTAACAGTTATGGTGTGGCATCAAGAGGTCCAATCTAAGATCTGCAATAGTTGTATGCATTGTGGTTTTGGGAAGGTGGTTGCATCTTAACAGGCCCTGGAACAGGTGTATTGTGTTCATAGAACCAATCACAAATGATTGACAGATTGAGAGGAATCCAAATGCCCTTGTGTACAAGTCTTGAAAATCATTAATTTATTTGAAGTGCGTACAACTTTTGAGGTTGATTTCGGTGGATTCAAGAAATGAAAGAGTTCCTGTTTTCCAGGGCAACTTGTCATTTTCTGTATGATTTACCTGTGTAGCTTAAGCCCCTGTGATGTGTGTGACTTTTTAAGTCCTATAAGTAGGGTCTATTTGTTGGATGATTGCACTATATAATATTTGATCTTTTATCAGCCTTTAGCATTATGATTTTTTTCAAAATTTTTATTTTTATTTTTTTGTATGTAAATCTGTTTGGTATCCAATTCTCTTCACCGGAGCTTTTCTTTAGACCTTTTTCACAGTTCTTTTTGGTACCTTGAATGCTATAGAAAATTAACTGTAGCATCATATTTGTTTCACAGTGTGGTTGAGCCCCCCCCCTAACTCGGTGATAATTTAGTTGATTTATAGTTTAAGTATGCAGTAATGATAAAAGATGAGCCTTGGTATAAAAACAAGTGAACAAAGTAAGTGTGGTAATCTTGGTATATGTTTGGTGAGTCACTTGAAGGAATGTGTAGTAATTTGTGATCTAACTGGTAAATTCAAGGCTGTCTTGGTTTTATTGGAGATGCATCTGTGTCGGCACTTTCTTCTCTATTGTTCTTGATTGTGGCAGGCTTGTATGCTTGTGCTGTTTTGTTTGGTAGGATGCTTTGTAACTCCGCCTGTCTCCACAGACAGCCGGTCCCAAGCCCGGGCAAGAGGAGGAGGGAAAGCTGATCTTATGTGATAGTATTGGTCATTACTAAATATGGTTCTTCTCCAGGTCTTGCTAGTAACTCACAATATTATGTCTTAATAAAATGTTTTGTGATCATCTGTTGCTCTTCCGCTTTTTCCTTTTGGTGGGTTTGTGGGTGGATGGGGCTCCATTCATACGTACAATTTCTGCCTTTTTAAGAGTTGGTGATTCAGCTAATGGCTTTTATTTTATCAGGTCCCTTGCCTCGTTAGATGGGTCACTTTTGAAAAGCCTAGGCGAGGCAAGAACTTGAAAAGCCTGACAGCCATAACCCATGCGACTGTGGAAGAAGGCAAAGGGACATCAGAGTAAGCAATCCCGTGCGTGCAAGAAGGCGAAGGGACGTCAGGGTACGCACTGGCTTGTGTTGTTTTCGTTCGAGGAAGTGAGGACCATTGTTCACCCCAAGTCATGTTCATGTATGGTGACGTATAGCTTAGCTTCTTCTAATGTAAATTACTGTTCAGTTTGCCAACAAAAATTATAATCTGCCAGTCATCAAGTTGAAGACAATACAGGTGGTTCTTTTTTCCTTTCTTTTCTTCGAGAATGTTTTAAACAAAATCCCCAACCACAGAAAATTTCGTGCAAACTATCTAGGGAGTTTTTAAATTATTTCAGTTGTTTAGTTTTAATCTATCATGTATTTTAAATATCGAATTGACCTTTCACAATAAAGAGCATCAAATTTAGCGTTTATGACACATTTGATTTTGAGGAGTCAAATTCAAATTTAAAATAGATTATTTCATCTTGATGTAGTTATTCAATTGAGGCATGGGCATAAAGGTAAATGTAATCTCCAACTATTGTTCCGAGAAATTGACGGGAGGTCGGAAAATTTATGCACAGCCATTTGAAATTTGTCATCAAGAGTCGTCATGCTCTTTTTGATTTTTTGGGTAAGAATGAGTATTAGTGGAAAAGTGTCTGGTGGTTATAGGGTTCATAGAACAGAGGAAGAGATTGGCCTTGTTACTAGCGTCATGGGATCATAATAGTTGTAATACGTCATGCACTTCTATTAAGCTAGTTTCTTAGGCACTTAAAAAGATTGCATTATTCTTGTAGTATGCCATTTTCCTCTTTTTTCTTTTTATTTTTGTATTGGCTCATTTGTTGTTTATTTGTTTGCATAATCTTGTCAGAGGTTTCAGCCAACGTTTTGGTAGTGTCCTTATCCTTCGTTTTTAAAGGAAAGCTACTCGTCACACAAGATCTGTAAAAATTAGAGGTTCAATATTACTAGCAAAAGTATCCGATTGTTTAGTTGTTTCCTCCTCCTAGATTTTTTTGATGTGAGATAAATTTAAGATTGTTTCTCTTCCATATATATATATTTTGCAGGAGACATTTTCGAAATCTTTGAAAACGACTTCACTTTCTTAGTTTAGAATTTAACATTTTTAAAATAACTTGCAATTTGGATTAACATTTTTGCAGTATATTTAACTTTATCTCTCATAATATGAAATGCATATAAAACTCAAAATTGATCACAACGGTTGCAAGGATTGGTATTTAAAAATGCAAACGAAAAACTGATAATATCTTATAATACCCCCACTAGGAAAAAAAAATTAACTTGAACATAGCAATTGTTTTGAATTAGGTGACCGGCAATAAATATCTTCTTTGTAATATTTGCCATCATTAGCTAATAAAATTAAGGGCTGGCATCCCTTCCCCGTGCTACAGGATTTTCCAAAACAAAAAAAAAAAAAAAAGGGTTAAGGCAGAATGCTCTCACTTTTAAATTAGAAGATATACATAGTGATTAGTCCAGCTTCCCGGCACGGGTGTATTTGCCATTAAACACAAGAAAATTGTCCGTTTACTCTCGTATCTTCATCTGCAAAATCTAATAAATGGTGTAGAAAAATATTAGATATTAAATAAAAGGGGAAATTGCAGAAAACCTCTACTGATATTTTTGACACTAGCACTCACCTCTTCTGTGAGAGAGAGAGAGAGAGAGAGAGAGAGTTGGGGGTGGTGGGAGCATTCATTTTCGGGTGTATTGTAATAGAACTTGAAAGTTTAAATGCAACTGGTTAATTTATGTTTTCAGTTTTCAAAATGGATGATACATCTGGATCATGGATTTCTTACTTTTATCTTTTTACAATAATTTGATTAAGGATTTTTCTAACAGATGTCTAATGAAAACTCATTAGTACACCTAATTTACACCAAATCCTCCTTCACCCATGCTCAAAAACTAGCCCCATTTTCCACACCAGCAACAAAAGTTTCCATGAATGAAGTATTAACACATTATAAATAGGCTTAACAAATTTGTTTAAGATTTAGAATAGACAATTACATAATTTATCTCTATAATCAAATTACGATTTATGAAGATTAAAATGCTCAAAATATATTTCTCGTGCTAAGACACTCATTTTTTTTTTGGAAAAGTCTATTTCTATTATGTTGTCTAAGTTTTTTTTTTTTTTAACTTAGTTTTCTGCGTAAATATATGAATTGTGAGTTACAATATCCATGGATAAAAATTAAATATGCATACCGTATTACAAATTTTAAGATGTGACAAGTTTAAAAAAGACCTCTGGTATTGAATAAATTCTTATTTTTCTTTTTCATCTTTTTGTCATATTGAAAAAAGTACAATCGGAACGAAAACAGTGTTAGTACACAATCTCAATTATGGGTACGCCTATTTTCAGATTGCAAATTTGAAATTAGTTGTTCATTTTTAATCCAATATAAATTCTAAATGCGGTGGCAAAAAAGTTCAAAACCCAACAACTCGCCCAAACCACCCATTAATTTTAAAGGATGGGATGAGTCAGTTGGGTTATGAGTTTTGTTAGATTGGGTAAGAAAAACTCAACTTATTCATTGGACGGGATGAATTTTTATTTGGGCATCCAATACCCAACTTGTTTAAAAGTAATTCAAAACAATAAATACAAGATTTAATATACATATGCCCAACCATTTGCATTTGAACATATGCTAATAATTCATTGATCAATTTGTATTCAAAATTCTCAAATATATGTTTTCAATCAATTTTTTTATTTTTATTTAAAAGAAAAAAGAAATTTGAAATAAAAACTCATTTTACTTTTACAACAATAGTTAAACTTGCTCAACTTCAATAATAATTATGTTGTTTTCCTTCCCTTTTTTTTGTGGTTGTTCTCAAGTTGCTACTTGCTTGTGTTTGTTAATATTTCGTGTACGTAGAATAGAGTTAAACCTATTCTAATTGCATTCTTTTACTTTTCTCTAACTTGTTTTGTTTCATTGTTAATAATTCCTCACCAATATTATAATACAACAAATTATATGTCTCTTACTTACATTTTCAAGCTTCATATAATCTAGCATTCAATTATTTAAATACATAGAATATTACAACTTACAATAAAGCATATATGAATAGTAAAAGTGGTAATAGTAACAAAAATAATTTCAATCAATTAGTAGTATTAAAAAGTATAAAGTAAACAAATTCTTTTAGCTAATCTATTTAAATGTAAAATTTATTATCTAAAATTCATAATACAAGCAATATAAAATATTATTCTATTTATGACGTGTTTCTAAGAAGCTTAATAAGTGTGCGTGTGAAAGTGTGTGAAAATACATTTATGCATGTGAAAATGTGTTTATGTATGACAAAAAAATCTTTTTATGTGTTAAAATGTATGTAAGAAAGTTTATGTATCAAAATGTATTAATTAATATGTTAGATCATGAGTTTGAGATGATCCAATATAATTCAACCCAATTTAAAGTTGGACGGGTTGGGTGTAATCCATTTAAGTGAAAATCCAATATCAACCCGTCCAACCTGCCCAATTGCTAGGTATAGCGATATGTTAACCAACCTATAATTGATACTGAAATCTGTTAAAATTTATAAGGTTTGAATAATTTTTAAGCGGGTTAGGTATGGTGGATTTCACAGTTGGTGCAAGTTGATCCTATTGTTTTAAACGATAAGTACTCCGTCCTTGATAGACTAGTCTCCAGTTAAAGAAATTTGACAAATATTTGGTTAATGGGAAAAAGAAAAACACTCTCTACATATAAGAAGGATTGCTGATATCATATTATTTTCCATAAATGAGCTATTGCCCAGAATTCATTTCAATCAAACCTTGGCCTAGATTCTTAAAATGAAAATGTATGGCTAGCATAAGAATTCATATAAAGGCAATAAACCATTTTACTTAAAATCAAAATTAGGTGATCTTTTTGACATAAATAGATGGTAAGAATGTAAAGGCACCCATTATTTTATGTCCAAGTGAGAACTCAGTACACTTCTGGCAAGGTGCAACATGTGTGCATCTCATAATCCGGAGATAACAAACCAAATATGACAATATTCACAAATTTTTCTTTCGTAAAAGTTGAATTTGATGTCATAGCTAGTGCAATAAGGAGCGTAATGAAAATCCAAAATAATTACAAAAATTAAAGCCAAGTGGACAACAGTTCAGTCCAGATTTTCTCAACTAAATTTGCTTAATTGCCTCTATACTTCAATCTTCAATCTACCTAGAAGTAGCAGAAATTACTTGTAATGGATTCCCAAGAATTTGTTTGAGTCGATCCCGGGTCTGCCAGAAGAAATCGCTCTCGAGTGCTTGACTCGCTGACACTACTCACACCAATCAACCTTTAGTAGAACGAAATATTAGACCTATAGATTAAAACGACGAGTAAACCCTTGATAGAGTAGTCTCATCTTCATTTTTTTTTCCAAATATTTGTCAAATGACAAAATCATTCTATAAATATAATGATGTCTTCTTAGATGATATTAGTTACCAAAAAAGAGTTCGTCAGAAATTGAACTTTGGCCTAGATTCTTAACACGATATTCATAATGCAAAATTAAGAGTTCATCTAAAAGCAATAATCCAGGTTAGATGATCTTTTCGACAGATATAGATTGTAAGAAGACTAATGCACATATATATTACCTTATGTCAAAGTGAAAACTCAATGCTATACCAGTATAGCTTAGGCATGGTGCAACATGTGTGCACCTCATAATCCCAGGATTACAAACCTAAAAACCATTATTCGCAAGTTCTTCTTTTGTAGAAGTTGAATTTATGTCATAGATAGTGTAAAAAGGAATTTAGTGAATTCCAAAAAGACGTTGATTACAACATTTATAGCCCAATTGGACAACAGTTCAGTCTAGACTTTCATAATCTAAACCAAGCAAATCCAAATCAAGTCAATAAATTTAACACAAGGACATTACAATTTTAACTTTTATGCCATTACTGAAACTGAAATCAAGAAAAAAAAAGTTATTGACCCAAATCTTTCCACAATGTAATCCTCGTTGAAGCGTTATATCGTTTATAATGAAGGCTTGACACTTCACTCAAGTTCTAAAGTATGAAATTGGGACTAGTTTTGTATCTTTTGCTCTTGTATATGTATATTAATACCTGGTGGTTCTGCTTCTGGGGTGGCTGGAATTTTAGGTACTGATACTACTACTATCAGCTCTCAAGGTTTCAGACAAGGACCTTCTGGGATGGGATGTATTCAGCTAGACATATTCGTGGACACTAGTCCTACTTGGACTCTTGAGTGTGCAATGTTTACATTATCAATATATAAATGTACATGCAAATATGGACTTTAATGGTGTATTTAATTTCTTAACATATCATATATTGAAATACATGCCATATTAGCTAGTTAAACATCCATTTTGGGGTGCATTGTGAATGCATTAGTCTATAGTCTAAGTAAAAATTTTTAATTTCTGTTTTGGAAATAACTAGGCCATGGATTTTTTTTTTTTACTTTTTCTTTTAGAATAATTAAATTAAATCTATATTTTTCACGAAGGTTGCACATTTCATCGTCTAGAGCTTAGAAGTGCCCTAAATTGTTTCACACGAGCTATTAAAGTATGGTGTCCAATTGTTTCAAATATGTATTATTGCAATTCGAATGAAAGTGAGGTGTTTAGTCAACACAATCTTGAATATTCAGTTTTCAACATTGGAGCTTGAATTCTAGGAGAGCGTTCACTTTAGATCTTGAACTAAATTCATCTACTCTCGGCCCTCAATCGGCTAGAATTTCTTGTTGAGAGAAATTGACACCAAATATATTACCACTAAACAATAGTTCTGTATACTAAAATGAACTAGGTTCAAAGTGTAGAGAAATTAAGACGAAGAAAAATCTTCTGGTTCGCTGCCTTTTAAGTTTCATGATGAAGTATTAATGCATTGTAGTCGCCGGCAAATAGAGGGAAAAAGAGGCGGCAGCTGCTGTATGTTAAGCTCCACACGATCAGCAGAAGTAGTGCAGTCTATGCCCTGATTGAACACGGATGGCTCTGGTCCAGCTAGGTTCAGCTCATGGCGAGGAGCCCAATATGGTCCGTCCTCGATCTACTGGCTAAAACAACTTCCATCAATGGAGATGGCGGATTGCCCCCATGCAAAATGGGGTACGTCGCCAGACTTGGATGAAAATGAGAGTTCTCGTGGCCACCAAGTCGGCCAACAGAAGCAGCAGACCTTACAATTATATAATCAATTTTCTTCATACTTATATGCTTAATTATATCAAAACACTAGTTGTAATTAGAGATATGCTCATATTGATGTATGAATATTTAGTAGCAGTATTGGTTAACACTCAACAGTAGGTATTAAATACGCAGAATTCATTAAAAAAAACATGTATATATTTGGGTAGCTAAAAAAACAAGTTTTTTTTTTTTTTTCAGTTTCTGATATGGAAATGTCTTAGAAAATGAGGGAAACTGATGTAACAACAGGCTTAACAAAATTGTTCAAGAATTAGGATTGACAACTAAGTAACGCATCTGTATATTCTTAAATTAAGATTTATAAAGATTAATTAAAATGCTCAAAAATATATTTATCATGTTAAGACACAAGAAAAAACTATTCTTGGTATGTATTGTGAGTTTTTAAGTTTATTTTTTGGGTAAGCATATTTATTTATGAGTTACAATTGCAGTAGGTGTGTCACTTACACATTTAAGCTTAAATTGGGTACAACTTGAAATGTACTACAGGTGCTCCTTCTGTGACACTTGCACATTCACACTTTTATCTTTTCGTATGAAGGCAGTAAACCAGCTTACTAAAGGATTAAATTAGGTAATATTTTTGACACATATATAGATGTTAAGAAGAAAAATGCATATTACCTTATGTCTAAGTGGCAACTAAATGCTATACCATTATAGCTCAGGCAAGGTGCAATTTCATCTGTGCACATCATGATAATCCGCAGATTACAAACCAAAAGGTGAATATGATGAGTAGAAGGAGTAAGGGTAATGAGAGCTATGTAAAGGCATTAATTACACAATATATAGCCAAGTTGACAAGAATTTCATAATCCAAACCAAGCAAATCCAAATGAAGAAAACAAGTGAACGCAAGAAAATTTGAAATGTAACTTTGATGTCATCAATCAAATCCAAAATCAGATCAAAAATTGTTTACTCAAACCTTTCCCACCATGTAATACTTGTTGGAGCATAGGTTACACTGTTTGTAAAGAAGGCTTGACATTTTATTAAATCTTTTGTACCAATGTTAACTCCATTAGGGCAATTAAGATTTCAAGAGCAACCAACCTTTAGCAGAACAAATTTTCAGGCCTCTACGGAATACCTTTACAGATACAGAAAAAAAGAGGAAGAGGAACAGAAACTAGGTTTTCATACCGCCTAACAATCTGAAAAAACCAAGCAAACCATTTAGATTCCAGTCCAAGAAAAATGACACAAGAAAGATTTCCGGATCTTTCTTTCGAGGTGATTGTTACCATACTGTTGTTGCTTCAATCTGAATGCTTGATCTGTCTCATGTGTGTCTCCAAAGCATGGTATGGTTTGATTACCAGTGGCAAGTTCATCCAAAAGCATCTCCAGGTCATGGCTTCAAGAGGTAACGAGTACATTTTATGTGGTCTAACGAGGGTTTGTCGCCCTTCCAACTCCTCCAATTTGCTTTGTGCTAAAAACCACGGTTCTAGTGAGGCTAAGGTTGCTAATGTTACTGAGATTGAAGCTTAATCAATGACCACAGATTCTTGGAAGAAAGTCGAAATTCAATCTTTCCCATGGTTCTTGTGTGATCACTATACTAGAGCATTTGTTAGTAATCGTGTCCATTGGATGGTGTTGCATAGACATGTTAACGAGGATAAAAAAAAAAGTATTAACGAGGATAAATCGATGATTTTGTCATTTGATCTAGAGAAAGAAATCTTTCAGCAAATTAGACTGCCTTAATAAAAACGATTCTAAACGTATCGAGAGCATTGTGATTGATTCTTGGCTAAGTATTTACCTTATGAAAGAAGTATTAACATCCTGGGAAGGAATGGAAATTAAGCTGTTGTAAGGTTTTCTTTTCCTTTAAACCCCGTAGAATTAAAGACAAGTTTTTTTTTTTCGAGTTTCTAAGATGTATGAAGATTGTAATGCCCAACACATAATTGTCATGTATAATTTTGAACCAAGTTATGGTTAAGTAAATAAGTAAATACACTAATACAGTAGTCTGACTGTTTGAGAAGGTTAATTTAATCTTACAAGTGTGCATAAGGGGGTGTGGAAACCCGTATGTGCACATATGCAAGATTATTTCTTGCCCATATTTCAAATTTCTTTCTCAAATATGTGTTTTTATAGGGACAGAGTTCTTTAGATATCTTAAAAACTGGTATCATAGGCTGATTATCATTATATTTTTTTGGGTATGATATGTCAATGACTGCCTAGTATTCACTAGCCAATGTTGTTTTCAAGATTATGTTGCTGCCTCCATGATTTTATGCATCCTTTTGGTTGAAGCCAAATTTAAAGCTCGATTTCAATTTGTCTCCAACCAAGGCTACTTTAAGTTGTTAAAACAAATTACTAGCATTAGTTTTTTTTTAAAAAAAAATTTCATCACGCAGATTGCACGTAAAGAATTTTAAGACATGATCAAAGGCTAACTTTTTCCCCTAATCCATACATTTGTGTTGTCTTTTCAAGCGACTGCTTCAAGTCAATACTCTTACCAAGTATGATGATCAAAAAGCCCTGGAAAATATACAATTCAGGATAATTCGATACTTCAATTGAAAATAAGTTTAGGCTGGATGGATTTATTTTCTTTTGCATTCAATTCTCTAAAGTAAACCAATACTACTTTGTTTGCAGGTTTATCTTGACTATACAGAACTTCTCAAAGCCTCTAGCATTCCGAAGGCAAATAATTAGGCCTTGTTTGGGTTGTACTTTCAGTGCAAAAATTTTTTGAGTTTCCATTAAATTATTCATTTTCACATTTTTCAATTACCTTTTTACCTTATATACATCACACCTCAAAAAAAATCGTCACATGAATTCTTCTACAAAACTCTCCCAAAAAAAAAAATGCAATCCAAATGAATTCTAAGTTTTCCTTTGGGTTGAATAGTTGTACTACTTGTATCATTCCTATTTTCTTTTTCTTTTTTTTTTGTGTGTGTACAAGTTTATCTGTGATTGATAGACGATTATTGTTTGATTAAGAAAACCTATCTTTTTAATATTTTCTTCTCGAAAAAGAGAGATAAAAATACTTCAGGGTGAGCTACTCATCCGAGAAGTACAGTCGAGAAAAGGGAATAAGATTCTGGTTGCTGACTGGCGTCAATAAATTCATTAAGGCCTCGGATAGCTTCACACCTTTATCGCTATTAAAATTTTTTTGGCTCCTGACTAGTGTCATTAAATCTATTAAAGCCTCATTTCACATATTTGTTAATTGGTCCGGCTAACGGATGTTCAATGGGTACTCGTTAATATGAATAAAGTTACTATAATTAATGAATTTTAGCATTTAAGAGGTGATGTCTTTAGTTTTGGGAAACCTGTAAGAAAAGAATTTTGCAAATGATAAAAAAGACCATTTCAAATAAACCAACAAATGTAAGGGATATTAGATTAGCAACTGTTGTGGACGATATTGTTCAATTAAGACTTTTGTTTCATAAGTGCTCCTTTTGTCTAATTCAAAATGATAAGAATCAACTAAGTTCCAAGCTTAGCACCTATGCGTTAGGCATCACCTTTGATAAGGAACTTTCGTTTCCTTAGTGGTATAATTACCGCTTGTAAAGTTATATCGAGTCTTTGCTCGCACTTGTATATCTTTTGACAAGAAATACAAGCATTTATCGTTTTGAAAAAAAAAATAAACCAACAAATGTGGGATGAGAGTTTGACTATTTGTGCTTCCAACTTCATCTCTATTTTTTTTGCTTTTCCTTTTTTTTTGTTTAGTTGTCCTTTTTTTTTGCAACATAAGTTTAAAAATCTAATAATTCATTTGTGTAAAACTAAGAACAAAAGTGTGCCCAACTTTGTGCCATTGTTTTTCCCTTTTTTTTCATTTAAAAGATGCATAATACTATCAAGGCTCATATGTTTTTTTTCAACATCATTAATATCTACTGTCAACGCTCATAAAGTGATTTAGTTTTATACTCTTTTTTTAACTATAAGAAGATAGTAGGTTCCCAAATTCTAAACCAAATCAAAACAAGACCGTTATGGCTTCTAAAAAAAGGAAAAAGAAAAAAGAGACAATTATCAATTTGGAAATTTTTATCCCCATAAAATGACAAATTGAAAAGAAAAATACAATGTATTTGGAAAAAGACATAGAACAATATATTTTTAAGACTTGTAAAAAAAATAAAGAATATACAGAGAGATAATAAATTCAAAAAACATTGACAAAACAAGCATATCATGTACGATATTCTAATTCTCTTAATTAAACAAGTTGTATACCCACTAGAAATTGCCTTTGTTAATTTATCTATACTCATATTAAAGCCTTGTTTCACAAATTGTTTAACCAGGATTGGTGCTTCCTAAAACATAATCTATAGGGACGCAAGAATCATTTGCGCTATAATTTTTCGTGCATGGAGACCACTTCCCTGTTGCACTTTGGTGTTTGGCAAGTCTACCCTTGTAAATGCAATCGAATCCCAAAAAACTTTATAGGATAGAAATTTTTCATATTCATCTTGGTCTTAATATTCTCGTGCAAGTCACGTGGTTTTCCATATATATATATGTATATATGAGTAAGTTTTTTATGCACTAACAATGTATATCCTAGCAGGTATAGTTACATAGCATATATACAAAATTTAATATTTAAATTCAAATTTAAATAATATGACATTCATTCAATCCTATCAGTGCATACATTGACAATATAAGAAAAATTAATCCTCTATATGTGTGTGCGTGTGTATGTGTGGAATTCCATTTTTTGAGTTGTGGTACTGCAAATTGTGAAAATAATATCTCGGCTCCACAAATTACCTACGTAATTCTTCAATTAGGAAATACACAGTCAGCCATTCATCAAAATGTCGAAATAGTGGCTAGAGGCACTGTCTCCATTTCTTTAGTAAGTTGTAGCCGCTGCATTTTGATAGACTCCATTTTTCGTTTTGTGCTTTCTTGCTTGATAAATTATTTTTGTTGTTTGATATTTATGGACCCATAAAAGTGATAATAGAGCTCCCTGGTTCTTCCTAGTTATAGTCGTAGTTATCATCAGAATCATCATTATCCTCTTCAGAGCTAGAGGATTCTGAGGCAAGAGCATGCATATATCAGGAGGATCATCAAGATTGAGGCAAGAACATGCATGTATCAGGAGGATCATCAAGATTCTCAGTCACCACTCCCTTTAATTCCCTTCTCTTGTGCTGCATTCCCTGAATGTCCCAATCTTTCAATATTGCTCCTGTTTCAGTCACTTCCGCCCTTCTTTCCTCAGAAAAGAAAATGCTTCCTATCCCTTAGATCGTTATATATCTCAAGCTTGGAAGGACATAGCTTTCTATCAAAATGATAATTAATGTCACTTTCACTTTCAGTTCCCTCAACCCTCATCATCATCACAATCACTTTGATCATTTTAAGTGGCAAAATGAACATATGATAAACCTGTATATTCTAGCCTATAACTAGCTGACTAGTAGCATGCCAAGTATCAAACGCCTTAATTTGTGTAATTGTTTGAGAATCTAATATCGTTTACAAGTGTGAAGTGCAAAATCTTTTGAAATTGACCCAGTATGCATGTTCAATTGGTTTAATAAATCAAATCATCGCTAAGCAGAGAAATCTTGTTTTTCTACTCTATCAGGCATACTTTTCTATGAGTGATAAGATATCCAAAAGCAATGAATGAGGTTTCTCCATTTATGCATAAAGCACCAAGAATAACTACAATCGTTTAAAAATCTGATTAAATAAAATCCTTCATCTAATAGCGTTTAAATTAAACACCACTAGCACTCTAGTCGTACTCCTACTCTAATTTGTCAAGGATTTCAGGGCCCTATGAATTATGTTTATTAGTTTTCCCACTTGAGAAGGCTAATTAATCACACCAGTGTACATAAACAGGCGTTTAGGTGTGAAAGATTCATGCTATACACCCGTTTATGCATACATGTAAGATTAGAACGGATTATGCACTGTACACTGGCCTCCACATCATTGCATGATTTGCATCCATTTAATTGATTGAGGCCATATAGACAATGAAAGATGCAAAGTTCAAGTCTGATGCAATATCAGAGGAAGTGGCAAAATCCGTGTTTTATGTTGCAGACCAGCTTTACTATTCTCTAGTTACTTAATTCCTCCTAAACTTCTCGTGCAATTCTCGTTTTTATCTTAAGTGTGTAGAATTTGGTCATTCCCCAAGCATTGTAGACCAAAATTCAATGTATTTAGATTCAGAAGATTCGGTTTCATCTTGTAGATACGTCAAGGGATCACAAAGAGAATGTGTCTCTCGATTTGAGGAGCTCAAATCGTATAGTTATTACTTGATTGTTCATCCGTTCACAACTCTATATGCCTCTGCGCAGGTCATGCTTGATGGTTTGATGACATTGAAAGACGAAGGATCTATAAGGGATCCCCTGACAAGACAAGATGGCTACTTATGAGGAATTCAATCAGTTGCTGAGTTTGGGTTCCAAGGTACGAGTGATCTCAAACTTGAAATATGGTGCGTGACTGCGTGCAAATCATGATGTTTCTTGGCATGAATATTGAGTTTGTGCAAAACATAGAAAGGTTTCAAGAAAGTGTCACAGTACTTCTATATGTAAAAATTTGTGTCAAAATTTTTGTAGAGTTGAAGGGAATTTTTGATTATGATGTTTCATTGGAGACATTTTCACTGTTTGGTGTTGCAACATTCCTTCCCTTTGATGTGATCCGCCCATGACAGGTTATAAGTTCAGTTTACTGCATTTTTCTTTTAAGAAAATGAATGTGTCTTTCGATCTAATTCATGACAGATTATTTGAAGAAGATTCAAGATTCAAAATCCCAATTTATATCACAATCCACAGGTAAGATGGAATTAGGCTGTTTAAGTTGTTTATTGCAACCTGGGAAAGAGAATAATTTTGGCTCCAAAAATTACCTAGTTAATATATATTATTTATGACTAGTAAATATATCTCTTTGCAAAACCAAATTGACCCCAAGTGAGTGAGGCTTGAACTTGTGACTTCGAAAACCATATACAGTTGAGATCATACCCTAAAGAATATGGTTGCTTATTTTTTAGATGTGTAAATGATGCCGTTCCCAAAAAAATCCCTAGATAAGTTGATATATGTCTATGAATTCACGATGGCACTCATTTGACTGATTGAAGATTATTTGCTTTTACTATGACCATTAACTAAATATTTAACTTGTTATAGTAACACCGATATTAAAATTTAGGCCAAGAGATCACAAGATTAGGCTACATTTTGGTACTTATCGAAGCTTCCCTATCTATTTTCATGACTTTATCATGACTTGTAGTATAAGGTCCTTTCACGATAAAGAGAATAGCATTTCTATTATTTTCAATCATAGTTTACTTGTTTAAGTAAGTTTTTAATGTAATGATTATCTTATGAGAAGGGCTAAAATGGCAGAAGCTTTTGCATTTTAGGAATAAGATATCCCAATCTAAAGTTTAAGGACAATTTTGAAGTTCATGAAGCAATTTGGACAACTAAAGAATTAGAGAACGAAGCAGTTTTTGCGTCCAATTCTTCTTGTTTTATCTCATAATAGTTTTTCCCATAGTCGATCTACATGAGAAATAGATTATTTGTAACGTTCAATGTCCTAGTTGTAGTACCAAAAAAAAAAAGGTTTTTGAGATAGCAGTTAAATTTTTACAATAATTATACACCTAAAGCTACGTAACTTTTTCAATTAAACATAAAAGATGCAGTAATCCATTTTCTCATGAAACAAATACTTAGTTTCTAAGAAAAAATTAATAAATAAAGCGTGATTAAGTAAAGTTACTCTAGATAAATAAATGAATAATTTAAATTTATTAAAAGAAAAAAATTGTTGAAAGAGAAAGAAACCACTAAAAAAATATTGATTACACAGATTAGATTCAGAAATGGTATGACCTATGTATCTTAAGACCACTCTCACATCCCTCATCATCGTCGCAACTATTTTTATTGTTTATAGACTGATCAGAGCCCTCATCATCCCTCATCATCAGTCCATTTACATGACAGATCATTTGAAATTCTCAATATGATTCGACATTGCCACTACCATTTCTCTCTGAGTATAGGAGTAATTACTAGGTTCTTTCAAGAATCTGCTGTATATTACAGAAAGAGACTGCTTTAGTTTCACTAATTACCTCTTAGGAAATATAAGATCATCCATTTTTTTGACTTGAAAAAGTCTGCAATTGAGGTTTCAATTAAGTTAAAGCGATTGTCTTTTCAACTTGCATGGAAGGAATTTCAAGGATTTAACTTAAACATGTTAATTTAGACAAGTTCAAGAACTAAGTTAAATATCTTTGGACACTGGTTAAGAAGAAGGAAGAAGGATAGAAGTATATATGATCGTGCAGATTGTGGGTAACTTTCGGGCGAAGTCCTTGTCAAGATAGAAAACAGGTGAGACTAAAGAAGTGAGGAAGGAAAAGAGGACTGGACCAAAAAAAATGGCTTTCTTAAATCTAAACAAATATTGCCGTAGAGAACTAGGGTCTCTGATGAAGTTCTTCCATGATCTTGAAAGGTGCATGAGCTTCATCAAGACCTTAGGAGGTAGCTGGATCAATAACGGAGTGATGATTTCTATAGGAAAAACAGGACGTTTCCGGTCAGCCATTTTGTTCACAATCGATAAAAGTTCCAAAGTATCAAAATTGGATGGGTTTTTGTATCTTCTTTTTTGTGTATAGTAGCAGCAAATTTTTAGGTATAACTATTGGTTCAAAATTCTCTATTTTCATAACACCTCACAATCTAAAAAACGCAAGCAAACTATTTAGATTCCAGTCCAAGAAACACGAAGCAATTCCAGACCTTCCTTTTGAGGTGATTGTTACAATACTGTTGTTGCTTCCAGCTGAAAGCTTGATCCGTCTCATGTGTGTATCCAAAGCATGGTATGCTTTGATTACCATTGGCAGGTTTATCCAAAAGCATCTCGAGGTTATGGCTTCAGCTTTGCTCCTAAGAGGACCATTTGCCTTGGGCTTGGGATGCGAGGCTTCCCTCTTGTAGCTGCTGCTGCTGCAACCACCATACACTGAATTGTTAATGCGCTGCTGTGGTTTCTTCTTAGTCCTTGCATTCCCAGAAGAACTGAGCTTCATCTCCTCTGGCGGCGTCGGCATAGCAGTTATATATAGTTCCATGCCTTCTCTTCCACTGTTGATGATTTACTTGCTTCAGTAGGTGACTCAGGCACGGGACTTGTTTGATCTGGCTTCCTTACCATGGTGAACTTGAACTCCAACTTTTCAGATTCATCTCTTTCCCTAGAGTAACCAACTGGTACATTTTATGTGGTTTATAGCTAGCCCTGTCAAAGCCTCCAATTTCCTTTGTGCTAAAACCAAAGTTCTGCCAATAAAAAAGAAATACCATCTACTACATTGGGTAAACCATATTTATGGAATCATTGTATTAGAAAATATAAGTGCATTTCCTCTTCAAGCATTAACATAAAGCATTCGAATAGGCATAGTAGTTTCTTGGCTCTTGGATTTGGTCATCTCAGCCAAACAGATGAATATAAGATTGTAAGAATTCCATATGCTCAAAGTGGTAGATATACCAAAGTTTTGGGGTTTCAAGCATTTCAATTAAGACAAGTTCAAGAACCGACCTAAATAGCTTTGGACACTGGTTATGAAATCGGATAAGACCTAGGACTCAGGAGGACATCCTGATCGTGCACATCGAGGGTAATTTTCGTGCGAAATCCTTATCAGGGTATAAAAAGGTACTTTGGACGAAAAACTTGCTACGCTCAATAGTTGGCTTTTGACAAAAGTAATACACTCAAATGGACATATAAGGGTCCTTCATGAATTGTTGTCAATAAAGTTAATGAATTCTACTTATCTTATTTGAGCATTTTAACTGTTCAAGTGAAATAGGTCTGTCAAATTGGATTTTATAAGTTGAGTTTTGATATGCTTGAGCTCGACTCACGTGACAAATCATATTTCTTGAATTCAAACTCAATTTTTGGTTTATGAAGAAATTTGACTTATGAGTGATATTCAAGTTGACCCATATTCAAATTCTGTATCATTCGTGTTAACATATAGTAAAATACACGGAATGCAATATGTGGAAAATTCATTCAATCCTGAAATTAGTTTGAATATCTTCATCTACTAAAATTACAAGCAAGCAAGCAATTTTTTTTCTTTTTTTTTTCTAGTTGGACAAAGAAAATGCATTATATACAGTTAATGAAGATTAGATTCATATAGAGTCATCCAAGGAAAAAAGCAACCAACCTCTTTAACCATTTTTTTTTTCAATTGGATCAATTAGGCTTAAAAAACAAGAAGTATCACTAATACTTAAAGTTAATATACATATCTTATTCTATTTTATTTTTGTTATGTGTGTTACATGCATGTAATGGAGTGTGTATGTGTACACTGATCAATCCGGCCTTTAAGTGGATTGAATTGAGTGCAACTTAAATTAAACTCACAATTAAATTGGGCCTCTCATTTGATCCCAAATTCACTTAGTACCTACCCATTCACTTAGTACCTACACGGATTAGTCTCACTGAAAGTAGGGATTCCGGATGCTCAAAATAAAAAAAAAATTAAAAGGAAATAGTCGAATAGAAGTTGAGAGTTAGAGACTTATCCAGGAAATAGCGTCCAAACCCGGCGATCTTGTTTGTTGAAATACCTTATTCCTTTATTTTTCTTCTTTAAATCAAGCACTTAACTGCTGCTCCTGAGAAATTATCACACTAAAACACAAGAAAGATTGAACCTCTTAACTGTTTCCCAAGATCTGATGCTCAGTGCGTGAACCTCAACCTAATGCTGGCCACTTCAATCATCAACAACCTTCTAACAACAGCATCATGATAATTAATCAGTTCTAATCTCTTATCGTCATCAGTTTAAATTGCGCAACAAGCCAAGAAACTTATTTGGTTCGTTTGCTTGGATGGTTAAACAATGAATGCTGTCATATCTAGTACAGGGATTCAACATCAGAGGCAATTGCTGAAAAAAAAAACAAAAAACAACAGAACACCAAGAAAAGAACGCTGAAGTGAAAAGGCAAGTTTGATCAGAATATGGAGAACTAATGTCCTACGTACAAATACACAAGGGAATCGACATTGCTCATTGTGATAACAACTGCGTTCGACCACAGTTTAGATTCCCCCCGCGCCCGGGCGGGGGTCTTACACCACCATAGCTTAGGTTTCAGTACAGGCCAGCTTTGCTTCACACAATAGCATTTGTGAACATAAACTCGATTTCCTTGCAAGACTTAAATTAGGCCAGTATAAAATATCAAATTGTCAAGGCCTCTTCTCACTGCCATATTTAAATCAGAAACACCTCTATACTTCGATGCAGTGATCTAGTCATCAACTTTTGGAAAGCAGAGATTCATAAACGGTAGAATCAAGACGACCAATCTTCTTTCATGCTGTTACAAAACTTCTCAGCTCTAGTCACATCATTTTTCTTCTCAAAATATTCTAAAAACAATTTGATAGTCTCATCTGTAGGAAACCACCTATGTTCCTCTGGGATTGTCTTGCATGCACCCATCTCCAGATACTTCAGAGCCGAATCAATCTGATCATTCTTAATGTGGTAGATTGTGAAAATATTCAGTGTCGCTAAGGTGGGATCAATTCCTTTGGTCACCATACTTTCATAGAGAGCATTAGCTTCCCCAATCATGTTCCTATTAAGATAAGATTCCAAGACCACATTGAATAGTCTGACATCGTACAATGAGCATTGAGATTCCCACTCTCTAAAATACTTCTCCAGGTTTTCCAGGTCACCCAATTTAAACAGAGCCAACAGCATGATGAGATAGCTAGTGTTACTGGGGGAGGGGAAAACTGACTTGAGGGAGTTCCACACATGATTAACCCCAGCCAAGTCAGACATAAGCTCATACAAGTTCATTAGCATATGGAAAAACTCACGATCACGCACATTTTCAAATTTCTCCATCTCTCCTATCATTTCTTTGGCCCTGGGAAGAAGTCCAGCATTGACATAAATAGTTGCTAGGTTCCCATAAGTGAACCAATCATACTTTACCTTATCTTTCTTCATCTTTTCAAGAACTTTCTCTACTGCATTTATATCATTTAAGGAAGCATAGCTGTTAATCAACAGATTGCAAGTATATTTATCTGCTTTAAGTTTATTCTGCTCCAATTCTTGCACAAGCAGAGGGACTTGTTCGGGCTGGTTACTGCTCAAGTATAAAGACATCACATTGTTATAGTTCAAAGTGGAAGTAAAATTCAGCTCCTTCATCTTGGCAAAGAGTTCGACAGCCTTATCCAACATTTTCTCCTTACAGTAACAGTTAAGAAGTGCTCCATAAGTTTTGTTTGTTTTCGCAGATCCCTGAAGACCATCAAAATAAACTTCAGCTGAAGCAATACCCTTAGCTTTTGCAAGAAGGTCAATCTGCACAGCTCGGTCAGCATTGTTCATCTCAATCTTGCTGCTCTCCAGCCATTCTGATAGCTGCATTAGTAACAAGATAAGGAAACAATTACAAAGTCCAAACCAAACCATACAGGTACAATTTAATCTACAACTCAACTTGTTCCTTGCTCATCAATCCCCATTGTTGGTATACAGGTACAATTTCCTATACAACCCATGCTTGATCCTTTACCTATTTTCAACAAGCATATTAAAAGAATGCATCCCAGATTTTGTTTCCATAAGGGTAAAAAGCTTCCTACAAAACTGAGCATCTAATGTTCAATAAACATATCATCTGCTACCCAAATTCTATGCCTCCCCTGTTTTACAAATAGTTGTCAATGCTCACAAACAGCACATCTATGCTGTTTCCAACCCGACCATATTACCCAAATAAACAATCACTTCTTGCATACCCAACGAATGATTTTTCTTCCTATGATAAAGTAATGCTCTTTTCCACAACCACATTCGCTATCTGTCTAAGAATATTAAAGCATTCGAAAAGGCATAAAACAATCAAAGTTTTTTTTTATTCAAATCGAAATAAAATATTAGAATGCTGACTAACATCAATTACAAAGAAACTTTCACCACATTACAACAATTTAGCACTCAATAAGAATACAGCAACTTGATTTAAATAAATACACTCCACAAGCACAACAAACCATCTAAAGCATAAATCTCACGTGTCGCATATTCATTCATCCACAAATCTAGTAATGCCTAAAGAAACAATTTTTTTTAAAAAAAAAAAAGAAGAAGAAAGAAGAAAATAACCAAATTCAAGAAATTACCTGGAGGGCTAGATGGTAATGTTTGCGGGATCGGAGAAAATTGATTTGTCTAGCAACATCGAATCGTTTAGCCTGACTTTCATTGGCCCATTCATCTAGAACCACTGAAACATTAGCGTCTGTGCCTGGTCCTATATTCAGCTCCTTCAGTTTCCTGAACAGAGAGATATTAGGCTTGTCTTTTGGTCACAGCCGTTGCTGTATCTTGGGTCACAGCCGTTGTCGTTGCCGTTGCCGTTGCCGTTGCCGTTGCCGTTACTGTTGCTGTAGACAGCCACCGGAGTCTCGCCGTCGGTCGGAAAATGAACGAGACGGCTCGCCATTTTTTAACTTCCTTCTTCTAAACCTTTTTGGGGCTATTTTCTTGAAATTGGACACAGAAGAGGGTTTTAGTAGGGTTCAACGGGAGAACGGAAATGAAATGTATGAATAATCCGACGTCGTAACGTACCAGTCGGATTTTACTTTTTTCGTTTTGGTTTTTTATTCTTCCAGGGTTGTTTTTAATTGACTACCCACACATTTCCTCCTAAACGATATAATAATAGAAAAATATCGCATATTCCTCAATTACTTTTTGATTTTCTTGTTTCCTAGATCAATAATCAATTGTCCTTGAAATGAAAAGCATAAAAGTCTTGAGAAATATTCCAGCTGCTGGTTTTATTTAGTGTGGTCATACATACACTGAAAACGTGAATTTTGATAGGTCCCTCCTATATTATGTCCCTTCAAGAAAAGGCAAATTCATACTGAAACACTTTAAGGAGATAGAAAAGAAGCCCACGGAAAATTTTCAAATTCTCTCTTCAAAAAATAAAAAAAAATAAAAGAAAGGACTACAAATTCAGATTATTTTTATTTTTTAAGGAAAAATCGTTTAAAATGTTTTTCACATTTTGCCAAATGAATTTTTCGTCATTCACTTTTAAAATGCTAACTTTGCATCCCCTACAAAATTAAGTCGATAAAATTTATCCTTAATCCATCAGTGACCACATATGATCTTTTTTTTTTAACAAAAAGGTTAAATCTCATTTGTAGTTAAACAAATGATTCAATCCATATTAATTTTTGTCCCTAAAATGTAGAATCTGACTCAACTATATTCATTTTTTTCCTAAAAAAAAAATGAAATTTGGCCCAATCCATATTCATTTTTGACACTAAAAAAATTGAATTTGACCTATTTATACATAAAAGAAAATGACTACATGTTGATTGTATGGTGATTTCATATTAAAAAGTAGTTGAAAACTTATGTTGAGATCAAATTTTGTAAATTTAAATTTACAAGAGACGTAAGATTAATATTTTAAAAGTGAATGATACGTTGATTGATTTTTCATATTTTTAATGCTGCGCAGTACCCAATTAACATTTCATTGTGGCCCACTTCTTTTGCTGCTTTGAGCCGATCCTTTTAACGACGCTCATGATTATGCAGTTACAACTAGTGATTAAGCCTTAGTCAAGGTATGCAGTGATCCGAAAAAAAATGTAATGATCTCATTCCAGCGAGGCGGTTTAGGCAGGCAACCAAGGCTCTTTTGCGTCTTGATAAAGAAGCTCATTTGCAAAATACACTTGAAAACTTATCGGAAATCATCTGGTACTTCTTTCTCATGGGGAATTCAGTTCATCGCAATAACCTTGTCCCGGGGCTTTGGAAAATAGGAGATTGAATATGAGAATTTGGTTAGAGACCAAGCCAATGAAAGACTGAGCCAATGAAAGGCATAGTGCTGGGAAAGATGGAAAGCTGGCTTCACGGTGATTATTGGGCCTAACAGACAATATGACAGTAGAGCGATGGGGAGTGCTCAAAGGATGGAAATGGGCGTGGAGCCTCGGGAGAAAGGAGAGTGATCCTGGAAACAGATTCGAAGGCAGCACTGGACCTATCCAAGGAGCAGGACAGGATTCACCTTTCCGCAATCTGATATGTCAGATTAGCAATTGTACAAACAGGGAATTGGGATTTGCCGGCTACAACATGTTTGGAGAGAAGGTGTGCAGATTGGCTGGCCAAAAGCAGTGTCAACAAGGAACCTGGGATGCAGATCATCACAGAACCGCCACATGAGCTCAGGGAATTGCTTAGAGCAGATATTATAGGGGCTGCAACTCCATGTTTTGTTTCTGTTTAAGAGGTTCGACCTCTCCCCCTTGTTTAAGTCATAATGCCAACAACTGCTGGGCTTTGGACGACTCTGGATGACTGAGAAACGCTGGTCATTTCTCCCCATAATACATCAGGAACGACATCCTGAGTGATGGGTGCTGAACAAATGTAGACCTTGGCCATTCTCATGTTATCAAGTTTTTGTTTGTGGGTGATTACGTGTAGACAAAAGATTAGAAACAAGATTTAACGCCTGATAATCTAGAGCAGAATAATCGATAAACCACCAAATAAGTTAGCTGTGGCCATCTGATCAGGAAGATACACCTCCTCAACAATTCATCCTAGTAAGTCAGATGTAAACATCTGATCATGCAGCAAATATCTTAATCAGCAGTCACAAGACAGTCACTCTACTCACTTTACATACTTCAACTACACAGTTTGGGATCAGTCTGGAGATTCCATAATCATCAGCAAGCAAAGATCACTTAATCTTGTCCTTGCCTGTACAAAGTACCAAAAGAACACAATGCAAGTTAGTTTACTTCAAGCAAAACAGACTACAGCTCCAATACATAGGCAACTGAAGATCTTCAGTAAGAGATGCATTTCAGTATTCCACCAAATGATTGCAAATTTTCGGTACCATGACTCAAGAAACAGACATTCAGATGACTAAATCCCACTGAGGATGTCCACCACTTGTTTTCCAAAATGGATACAAGCAAAGCCTGCTACATCTCACAACAAGTTGACTATATTACACCTATATTCACTATTAATGATCTGACATGTACTCTGGGGGAACCAAGCATCAGAAAAGCAGGTCCAGTTGTTAAGCTAGTTGAGAGAATGGGAAAGGAAAAAAGACCTGAGCAAGAATACAACCAACTATTTCTTGAGAAAAACTATGATTATAACATACAGTTGACTCTCAATTTCTAGCAAAAACTGTAAATAAATGTGTAAGATCTAAAACAATCCATGAGCTTTGCTTCAATCAAATTCCCTGTCAAATCATGACGGACAATCCACAGATTCAAAGTGCAGTATTGAAGCATTACGGTTAATGAAAGTGCAGTGGTGAAGCACTGCTGTCAACGAAGAGCAAATTTTGTGGCACATAAAAAGTCAACCATGCCAGAATATGTGACTTATACTCTGATTTAAATGGGGAGCAAAGCTCTTAAAAATTCCGATCCATGATTCTTTGCTAAGAATCATATGTGCTGCAGCAGACAAAAGACCTGCCAAAACGGCAGCAATATGGAGAAACCAAAATTTTAATGACCAAGTTTTCAATCCTTTCCACATTTAGCATTTTTAACATGTCATTTCAGCTTTCTGCGAATGCAAAGTTTTAGAAATAAAGGCAGATTGCATAATCTGAATTAAAGAGGGGAACAAAGAACATAGAATTCTGATCCATGAATCTTTTTGCTAAGAACCATATGTGCTGCAGGAGAGAAATGACCAGCCAAAAGGGCAATGATATGAGAAAACCCAATTTTTAATGACCAAGTTTTTAATCCTTTCCACATTTTGCGTTTTTAACAGGACACTACTGCTTTCTGTGAATGCAAAGTTTTAGAAAGAAAATCAGATTGCATAAGCTGCTAGTTCACACAATCATCCTGAGGATTTCAAGCACTCTCAAGCATACAAACCCCTCTCAAGTAAAAAAATGTCTCCCCATTGTTAATACTATAAAAGTAAGACAGGTATCTCCACAAAATCAACATGTGACATGGCGACTAGTGATCCAATTATGGATGCTTAGACAGTTGAAATGTCAAGCTCCAGAACTAGAAAAAATCCTTCAGAACCCACATATGAATTAGGTTGTCCATTTGATTCAGTGCAAACAACCACAGGACTACTAATTGAGCTGAACCTGACAATCAATTTTTTTATATATCCAACCATAAATTGGTTGAATTATTTTTACCAAAATAGTTTAACAGAACCTGGAATACATATAGCATGCACGACTGTACATTGCAATGTGCCCTACAAGAGTAAATTCAATCGATCCCCATTTAAGAACACATTTTCGTTTTTTGGGTAATTGAAAACAAAGCTCTTGTTTTTACAAACTTCCCAAAATGCTACCAGTGTAGTAACCATGAGAAACACGCATCTGCATCGACGTATAGGATAAAATTTTCAACTAACAATCAAGATTCATTGTGCTGATTGATAAAAAAAAAAATCAAGATTCATTGTGCAGGTGCTTAATCAGAAACTTCGTATGATAATGGAGTATCAGGAAAAAATCAAGGTTTAATGATAAAAATAAAAATACCTACAGGGGAGGCAAGAGGATAACTTTAGTCCAAGAATAGAACAAGGCTTTCCTCGAAACAAGTAGCCACTGTATGAGGCCCATCCACTGCAAGATCCTTGGATCTCATGTCATTGAGGTCAAGTGCAACTGTCTTGGTAAGTGCAGCATTCGCCTTTCTACGTGAATGGTCTTCTCTATCAAGAGCATCAATCACAACTTTCCCACTCCAAGTAAATCCAACTGGAATCCCGCACAGTGCATCCTTCAAAACTAGCTTAAACTTCCTCTCCCAAAGCAACTCCCCACCATCATCCTTCTTCAAAACCCAAAAGCCACATTTGACATAATTCCCTGTCCCACCTGGTTCAATAGCACCTATGGCAACCTCACCATTCCATCGCATGATATTAACTGGCAAATTATTGTCCCAAGTATCCTTGTCATAGTTCTCCGGCATTTCCACCTCATGAAACACCTCATCCTCCAAATCAAACCACATCACCACGACAATCGACCATGAGCCCTCTCAGCAGCGAGCCAATATATACACCCATCAACAAAAGCATTACAACCCCGAAATACCGTATGATCAATTTTAGCCCTAACACTCCTCCATTTCCCACTCTTCAAACTATAAACCTCCACCCTAGGCCTCAATTTCTCCCCAACATGATGAGCTGAATAAAGAATCCTGACAACCCTGAAATCATTGTGTCGCTCACAAAATCCGAATCCTAAAACAGGATGAGTTGAAAAATTCTTTTCCATCCAATCACAATAACAAGAAAACTCAGATTTCAGGATCTTAAACTTCCTAAGAACAGGATTAAACAAGTAAACATCCCCGCCATAAGCACAATCAACCTCATCAGTCAAACAGACAAGCCCATTACAGGAACCCACAATTTGTACCGTTTTTCGGCCAGGTCTGAAATGGGATTTTACTTTACAGCACAAGTCATAATTTTCGTTGTCGGCGAAAATCGACAAAGTGGGTTCATCAGAAAATTCCTTAGGAGTGACTAAAATGCAGTGGTCAGTACTAGTAGCAGCTAGCTCAGAAATTGAACGAGTGACGTGGGCTCGGACAAAAATAGGGTTCTGGATCAGAGAATACCAGTGTTGGGAGACGGCTGTTGACTGGGCTAGGGTTTTGACGGGGAGTCTTGAGAGGATGTTGATGGCTAGGTCTCGAGGGAGGTCATCAAACGACGCCGTTGGTGGCCTGATGAATACAAGTGGGAGCTCCTTCCACCAAGCTGTAGTTGCTTGATCGGCCATTTACTTTTGAATGAACGACAGAGGGACACGTGGAGCTGTGGGATTTTTCTTTTAAGAGAAAGCGTGGTTTGAGAAACACGCTCGCCGGAGAGATTTTACCGCCGGCAGTTCCGGGGACTTTAGGGGTTTAGGGTTTTACGGTTGTGAAAAGAGGAAGCTACTCGGAGTACAATTTCTAAGTTGGGCCTCTTTCTCCCTTTTTGGGCATATGAATCTATATTCTTTGTTTGGATTGTGGATTCTGTTAGAAAAATTTTTACGTTTTTCGTGAACATATTTTTCAATCACCTTTTTACTTCACATACATCAAATCATTACAGTATATTTTTCTACACAAACTCTTAAAAAAATGGATTTTTATTTTGGTCGTGTATGGATAATCTATTTTATTTTTTATTTGTGTGATGGATTATGAATAATTGGTTAATGCAGTTTTTGTTAATAATGATATTATAAAACTGCAATAATATGCAAGTCTATGAATTTTGGATGAGTTATTCCATCTAAGACACCAATAGTAGGATTTCCTTGTGTAAACTCATGTTGTTAGAAATTTTATGAATTTACTCTACAATTGTTTGCAGATGGGGGAATCAAGTATATATTGGTAACTCCTTATTTTTAAGGGCGGATTTGTTTATTCTTTTGTCCAAAAAATTAGTTGTCATAATTTGACTCTCAAACTAAATCATGGTAAATATTTTTGTTTCGACTCCCAAATATTCTCTTGGTAGGCTTGGAATCTATTTTTAACAAAAGGAAAAAAAATTCATGGTTACCAAAATTTATTTCATGCCATTAATTGTTTTCTGTAAATTAATTGATTGAATAGTACCTTAAAATTCTTTGTAAGAAGGTACTTTATAGAAGCTCAAATTTAGCAAAATTTAACAACTTGAAAGCATGTAAACAATTAAAAGCTTCTCAAAGTTATACTCATCACAAGATGTAACAATAATTTTTTATCAAAAAAAAAAAGAAAAACAAAAGAAGTAACAATAATTTCCTCCATATACCATTAAAGGAGTAGAATTTTGGTACTATCGTAAAAGGCACATCACATAGGCCAATTGTAAAGTAAATACTTTATCTGAAAAAGAAAAAAGAACTACACTTCCTGAACTTATTAATTATTTTGTCGTGGAAAATTTACAGAGAACTTTTACTGAAAGGTTAAACAGAAAGGACGTAACCAAATGAGAAACAAATGGTTAAGAATAAAATTATGTTACTAAAACATGGAAGTGATAGTGTGATACAACAATAGCAAGAATATTCTGATGGGAACTTCAACTTTGGCAGTTCAGAATGAGCCTTTTCATGGAATAATAGAGTACGAATCTACAGCCACAGTAAAAATAAAAACAAAAACAAAAACAACATTCTTCGATTTGTGGGAATATAGAGCAGTAATCAGTTAATTTAAATGAAGCATTAAAAATTTTTAAAAAAATGAAGCATTAAAAACTTGCTAGGAAGGTTTATATTTCCCTATATATATGGCAAACCTTAATTTGGCCAATTCAATAAGATGTTATACCGTGGCTGGCTGCAGGTCTAGGGTCTCGTTTGGCAAGTGAGTTTTTTGGGTGTTTGTTTAAAACTTTACTGTAACGTACTGTAGAAGTTTTTTAAAAAATTTTTGAAGTTTGTTTTTTATTTGAATATTTTGAAGTGTATAATTTAAAAACTTTAAGAAGCCTTTTGAGATTACTGTAATTAAAGTTTTTAAAAAAACTTATAGCAGGAAATTTTGGCAAAAACTTGTCTGCGAAACAAGTCTAGAGTTGAAATCTTTAAACTCCAATAGATAGATTAGAAGACGATTAGGAGTTAGGGGTCCAAGCAGTAGTGTAAGAATTGGCGATTGACCTAAAAGAAAAAGAAAAAAGATGTTATGACTGAGTTGTCAATTTGATTGGTTATCTTCAATGAATCATCTCAAATTTGTAACACGCAAAGAAAAAAGACGAATGCCAATTTCTTGTTGTCGACTGTATTGGTGGGGGATTTGTAAAAACCTTTATAAGTGATCATCTTGATTTGACTTGTGATGATGGTCGGAGTTGAATCTCCAAACTTAATTTTTATCCAAAAAAAAAGTAAAAAAAGGAGGAAAATACTTTCCCCACCTAGACAGCTTTGAAAGCACATTATAAGCGTAACCATTTTGCCGCTGAATTGAATGCGATTAACTGGTTCACAATTAAAGGCTATTTAGTGTCCTCATGATTGAAAGATAACGAAATGACAAATTAAAGATTGGATTGAAACAAGAAAAAAAAAAAAACTTCAATCTATTCCTTGTAAAGGAGGAATTTACAAGTAAAAGATCAGATCAGAGGGTAAATTAGATTAGCAACGTGAGAAAGAAAAGAGAACCTAAAGATTAGCCTACATCGATCTAGTGGAAATACAAAAGTAAGGAATGAATATTGGTTAAAAAAACAAACAAACAAAACAACAGTAGAAGTATAACTCTAAACCATCATATGTGCTTCTTAGCAGCCAATCCCAATCAATTCTTTGCAGTCATTCAAGGCCTGAGTGTTCAATTCAACCCCATTATCCTCCGCAAGGGATTGAACAAATTTTTGGGGAGCCAAACACATCTCCATTGAGTACAATTTCTCTTGGATCAAAGAAGATCCAAGAAGAGGATCAAGTTCTTCGTTCTGCAAAGATTTCCCATTTTCCTGCAAGCATATATCGCCAGAGTTACCAATATGATTCGTGTATTCAAGTATCTGAATATCAATTACCAGAACATTTACATAATCAAGTTCTACAAAAGTCATAGAATCTGTATTCTGAAATACCAAAAATTTCAAGATTTCTTCTGCTCATATAAGCTGAATATCGATCCTTTGCAACAATAAAGAACTAGAGAGAAAACGAGTCACATACAGGCAGTTCTGCCTCTAATTAACTTATTCTTAAGTTTCTGCAAATTACACAAAAGGTATCTTTTATAGCAAGGATGTCCCTTAATTGCCCAATAAGATCTTTCTTTCCTGTCTATGATAGTAAATATGGAAAGTACCCAATGGGCAAACAAATTCACAAAGATTTGTTTGGTAAGGCTGTAAAAAGACACCAGCCATCAGCTTAAAATTAAAAAAAAATTAAAAAAAAAAAAATCCACCATGTCCATCCTTTCCTATGCCCTGAAACTTACAATAACAGGTTTGGCACGAAAAAGAATCTCAATAAAGTAAGTGGAATTACCTGAACAGAAGCCAAGGTTTCAAGAATTCCAACTTGAGCCCGCAAGAATTTGATATATTTTGAAGCAGCTTGGAACATTTCAGCAGTGTTCATCTTCTGCCCACCAGGAATAAGCTTCCCAAGCTCTTGAGTCTTCTCGGTAATCTTCCTTCTCCTCTGTCTAGCAGCTATGCTTTGAGAAGACAAAGTCCCTCCATTACTAGCCTTCTTCACAGTCATCTCACCTGTACTTCCACTGCAAAATACTGGCGGTTTACTGGCCAAGCTTCCAGAAAATGGAGACAGAATCTCGGGCGGCGAAAGCTCCTGAAGCAATGGTGGATTGGGAATGAACCTACTGCCAAAACTTGAAGGTAATATCTCCGAGTTATTGCAGCAGCCCTCGAAAATCTTTTGGCGTTTGGCACTGTGGCAAGGCTGGTATTCGAGTTCCGGAAAGACTTCCGGGACGAGGGAATATAAACTATTGGAGTTTTCATCAGATGGAGATGAAAAGTAGGGAAGCAAAGAGGTGTAGTTGTCTGAGTAAACTAAATCTTGGGATTCAAGAATAGGGTCGAGATAAGGGTCTGAAAAGGCAAAATTCATGTGATTGAAGCCAAGAAGCTCAGGAGACAGCTCCGCTGCTGGTGGTTGAGCAAACTGCAGAGTCATCTCTGAGTCGTGGTGTTGTTCCAGTTCTCCCCAGTTGGAATAGCAGCTCAAAGCCATTAGTCACGAATCCTAGTACACACAAACAATGATGATAGTCAGTGCGAATTTCGACAGCAAAATCCGAGGTTGATGAACAAGAATAGTACCAGCTAGCGCAGACTTTTTGATAGTTTTAATGAGATGAGGGGAAAAAGACAGACTAAACAGTTGGTTCAATGAAAAGATACGGAAACTAAAAAGACCCGAGAAAGAAAAAAGGCACAATAAAATCTACTATTACTGTGTAATGACTGCATAAGATGCTCAAAACATTCGAGAGAGAGAGAAAGAAAGAGAGAGAGAGAGAGAGAGAGAGGAAGAGAAGAACCTGAGGAAAGTACACTAATGTCTTAAACAAGCAGTCTTTTGTTTGTTGAATAGCAGTAGACCGAATTATAGCACAGATACTAAGATTCTTGTTTTGTGCTTTTTTACCTTAACCAACAACCTAATCAAACTAACAGGATCAGCTGTGACTTGGGAGAGTGATAGATATTGAGAGAGAATGGGAGGGAGAGTGAGAGAGAGAGATAGAAGAGGGGAGAGAGAACGTGGGAGATGATGGCGGTTACCGTGAGCTACAAGTAGGGAGATTTATGAGGGGATTGATGATAGGTTTTTGCGTAACCGTTTTGGGATAATTTCAGAAACCTCACCTGAGGTTTCTGACAATTTCACTGCCCTTCTTGAAGTTTTGGAAATACTACTTACCTCCCCTATAAGTTATTTGGAGCCCAACGCTTACCTTGTGAATGGTCAAATATCTTTACTATCCTTACAACTTAGGAAATATTACGTATTTATACGGAGAGAACCAATTTAGTCACTTGTACTAAATTAATCATGAGTTTGAATATAAAAAAATTGAAAATTTTGAATAATAAATTTTATAACAATAATTGTTAACATTTTAAAATTTTTTTCTATATTTAGTAGTTCTTGTAATTTCTTTCCCCTAAAAAAAGATTAAAATTCTTATTTAAATATTATTATTTCATAAATTTTTCATAAGAATAACAAGATGAATATGAAAATATACAAAAAGAGGGTAAAGTATGTTTACAATTAGATTTTATTAAGTTATGGATAAAATGTAATTACACATAATCTATTCTTTCCTTTTTTTCCAAAATATTTATTGTTTCTTTTATTTTATTTGTATAAGTAATCCAAACAAGATGGTTAGAAAAAAAATTTCTACTTTAATTTATTTGCTTTTCCATTAAAATCATACCCTTTTATTAATCCAATCGTTGCTTGAGAGTTTTTTTTATTACAAATGATGAAAATTTCTTGTTAATCATGTGAAATAATGGACCCCGTAACTTAAAAAAAATAATTCAAAAATCATAACATATTTAGCATATTATATATTTTATATCATTGGCCATCTATTGTGATGTTTTTTTTTAAAAAAGGTCATACTTTGTCTTGTTCAATTCTTTTTCAAAATCTTTCAAATTCTGATACTAATAGCTAGTTTGGATGTTTAGGTTAGAAAAGAAAGGATGGGAAATGTTAAGTTATGAAAGAAAGAAAAGAAAGGAAGAGAAAAGATTTTAATATTATTGGGAGTTAAGGTAGGAAAAGGGATGATTTTGGATATATATATATATATCAATCAAAATTTGTTCAGTACACATTTGAGAACAACTTTGGCATTTAGAAAAATTTTATTAGACATTCTCAACTTTTTCGATGCTTCCCGCCCACATTTGGGCAGAAAACTTTGGTAACCATAACAGTAGGAGTTCATCCGTCCAAATCAGACACTTTCCATCCTTTTCTGCTCCTCAAGAACTCCCAAGCATTAAAAAGAGTTCTTTTCTGCCACCTTCTTTTCTTTTCTCATCAAATTACAGCTCCCAAACTAGTTATAAGAGTTTAGGAATTTTTCACGTAAATCTTGATTCCAAATTAACAAGTTTTCCTCTCCAATACTTTGATTTTGCTATTTTATATAGTAGTATGAAAAATAGTCATTGTTACTAAATTCTATTACACTCATGCTACAATTTAGTCTTTATTATCTATTTTTAACTAATACTTCCTTTTGATAACTAACTAGTAATAAGTTAAGGGGTATTTTTGGTATGAAATATTCTTCTTACTCTTGAAATCATTTTTTTATTGTTGATTTTTTTGAATTGGGGTAATTTGTTACAAGAACATTAGTTTTAAGGGAGGTTAATGATATTTTGAAAACGTCAGGGAGGGCAGTGAAACTATCATAAACCTCAAGGGAGGTTTATGAAATTATCCCAACCGTTTTTGCAAATTATTAGGGGCAGTGGAAAGGTAATTAATTCTGTTACTTTGGGTGATTTCTTTTTTAGTTTTTACCGTGTAGAGGGACAAAGCACCTTACTCTGTTCAAGCTACATTCTTAGCTTCAATCCCTCAAAAGAAATTTTGAAAAAAGGACTATCAAGAAGAAAGTGTTAGAATGTAGTGAATTGCTACTTGCTAGTCATATAAGTGGTCGAAAAAAATAATCGATGTTTTTAGGAACTTTTTTGCTTGTTTTGGATATGGTTTTTTATAATGTCTTTATAAAAAATTTTCGACAACGCTTTTCTTTTCAATTAGATTCTGAACAAATAACTAGCCAAACAGATTTCTCAAGAAACGATGTGTATTGTCTAAGCACTTGATAATTAATTCTGATATTTTGGGTGATGTCTTTTTTAGTTTTTACTGTGTACAAGGATCTAACTGTCCAAGCATTTGGTTCACCGCTTTATGGACAAAAATGGATTTGATCCATACAACGATAAATATAAAACAGGGTGCTAACATTTCTTTTTGGATTTTTTTTTACACAACACAGAGTAATTTATCTTTTACCACAGAGTAGTTTACCTCTATGTAAGAGGCATAGGATTCTCTCAAAAGAAAATTAAAACAAAAACAACCATGAGAATAAAACATTAGAATTTATCAATTTGTTAGGTAAAAGTAATGAATCAATGTTTAACTTCACCATTGCGTTTAATTTAAAAAAAAAAAAACTTCATCATTGTATGGGAATGTTTTCAAAAAAAAAATGTAAACACGTTTTTAAAATAACCCACATTTTTAACAATGGAAAGTGCTAAGGAAACTTTTCCAAATAAAAAACCGAAAAATAACCATTCAAAAACTGCTTTCCATTACAAACCAAAAAAAAAGAAAAAGAAGTTCATGTGACAGCCCAAGTTTGCCTTGGATAGTTTCCAATTCACTGAAATAGTTTCTGTATGCTATTCAAGTGGGAAACCTCGGACAGCCCACGACACACCCTAAGTCCGGCCTAACAAAGCCCAAAATTTTGTGGGCTCTGACCCAACTTACTTCATTTTAACTCATAAATTCATTCAAACTCGTCCGAAAATTACCTACGTGTTTAGTCCTGAGATATAACTCTAACGTATTCACCAGTTTTAATCTAGTAACTAAAATTGAGATCTTAGAAAAGATAATTCTGGCGTTAACTCATAAGCAAATCAAGCAATAAATTTTTGTCTCAACGCACTAAAGAAAACTATTCCTTACAAAAGATAAGGGATAAAAAAGATCTTCACCATTTTTTTAGAAAGGTATTCCGGTTCTATGTGCATCACTTATGAAATATCTATAGTTCTTGTTTGAAGATAATATATATGTAAAGGAAAAGCCACTTATGAATCAATCAATGATATAATTTCCATGTTAGCAAGCACATGTCTTCGAAACTACCTCAATTCCGTTTTCCTGACATCGTTTTCTCCTCTGAATAGGACTATATCTAATAAACATGTAGTGATTTTCAGTACCTTTTTTGTAGGTGAACTCCAAATCTATCTGGAAAAAATCCTATTCTAAACGACAGAGGATAATATGCCAACCACACATTAAATAATGTCCACTACCTTAAGTTTTGGGGATTTCTATATTTGTATCGATTGGTTAGACATTGATTAGACGTCGTAATTTTCCCGTTTAGGTGAACTCTTATCGCATACTACCTAAATTGTCTTCATCTTTCACTCGACCTTCATACGTATGAATTGGACTTACTTTGGAAAACCATTTTTTCCTTTTTTTGGGCTGTTATTTTGCTTTCAGAGCTTTGGCAACATTCTTGAATTTGAGACATGGGTATTCCTAATCAGTCAAATTACGATGTTAACTCTTCCATCTTTGAGTTTTTCCCACCTGAAATCATAACTGAGATACTCTCAGGATTGCCGGCGAAGGCTCTTGGAAACTTCTCTACAGTCTCAAAATCATGGTGCTGTCTGATTAAAAAGCCGTATTTTCATTAATGAACATCTCAAGAATTACTGTATCTCGCTTGCTAATAAGCCTTACACTAGCTGTGAAAGCCATTCTAGCCATGTCTTGTACATGCCTACTATTTTAAGAGAGGATGAACGATGTTCATATTCATTATATTGCGATAGAACGTTCGTTCAGCATGGAAAATTTGATATTCCAACAGTTTCTAATTTCTTAACCCTTTTATCTATTGCGAATTCTTGCAAAGGAATAATCTGTTTAACTGATGAGAAGACTTATACAGGGAGGAAGGTTTGTTTGTACAATCCATCCATCAGGAAACTCAAGTTCGTATCTGATTCTTGCTTTCCTGATACCATATATGATCGTCGGAGAGTCCATTCAAAACTGGGATTTGGGTTTTCTGAGTTAACTAATGACTTTAAGGTTGTGAGGATTAATTACATCAAAGACGCGAATTTGAGGATGTTGGGGGATGTAGCACCCGAAGTGGAGGTTTATAGCGTCAATGCTGACGATTGAAGAAGGATTAGTGCGAATGTGAAGTGTATAGTCGATCAAAGGTCAGTTTGTTGCAGTGGATCAATTTTTTGGCTGGCTCCCAGGACGAATGAATCTATTGTAGATGCAATCATGTGCTTTGATATCTCTCATGAGGAGTTTTCTGAGATTGAGTTGCCTGTTAGCTGCAACTCTTTCCTGGATGGGAGCTTGTTGGTGTTCAAGGGATTGCTTGCCCTTTTTACGATGGGCGACTTTAGCCATAAAGGGGTTTGGAGACTTAAATGCTACGAGTTATGGGTGATGAGGGAGTATAAAGGGGGCTGATTCCTGGACTAAATCAAAAATATTTACAGACAAATCAGTGGTGAAGGCATTTGGATTTACAAAGACTGAAAAAGTTGTGGTGCAGATGGAAGGCAATATCTTGGCAACCTGGGATCGCAAGGGAAACGTTGTAGAGCATCGAAACCTTGGTACTTTGGTCAGACATGTAGATCCTGTTTTTGTTTTGAGTCTCGTTTTTTACGAAGCTAGATGAGATGATTCAGTAGACACATATATATATATGAGAGCTGTCAATAATTGTTTAATTTGCCAATCTGTGGTTTCACTATATCTCGAATTACTTCTCCATTTAACAACCGTGGCTTGTTAATCAGTAGAATACTGGATAGTATATGACATCAATTGTCAACATATTTGTGAACAGCACCTTTTTCTCTTGTTATGAGTTCCTTGCTCAAATTAATTTTCTTTCTTTTTCTGTTTTTCCATATTACGCTTACTGGTGGTTACTGCATATAGATTAAGCCTCATCTACCACCCTGCAGAAGCTATTGTGACTAGTTAGTGGCCTCTTCTCTCTCTTGTTTCCTTCACTTTTCTGTTCTTGAATGAATAAATTTCTGGCCTCCACCCCATAGTAGTCTCAGGGTCAGCTGGAGGTTGGTACTTACAAGTGTCTTAAGGTCTGAACAATGAATTTCTTCTTAGTTAGGATTACATGTGGGGTTTCAGTACCAAATCAAGAAAGATCTTGGTTCTTCTTTGAAGATGATGTTGATGTAAAAAATGGAAGCCATTCATGACGATCAAGATCAAATTTCCAAGGCAGCAAATCCAGATCTAGCAGTGTAACACAAAATTGTTGTCAATTTCCTCTTCCAGGGGTTATCAACCCTGAACAGGAGGGTTTTATGTTTTGGGCAACATGTGAAGAATTTTGTTGCATGTTAATTCAGCTAATGCCAACTCATGATCCAATTTTTTCCCCTCAAAAAACTTATGCCTTCGATTAAATAGACACTATCAGCATTTCATCAACTTAGGAGAATAGCAAGTTAACTTCTTGCTGGTGTGATCAATCTTGGAAGTCCCTAGATATAGGTTTCTGCAATGGACTTTGGACTGGGAATTAGGTAAGCATTTCATTAGAATAGTTAACTAATATTCTTGAAACATCACACATGTACTCTTCATAGTTTAAAAGCTCCACAAAGATCATTATACATGATAAAATAATTGGATTATTTGTGTGAAAATTTTGACTGGTAACCATGAGTACGATCCAAACCCTAATTTTCAAAATCCATCATTTATGCCTCTTTTACCTTCTTCTGCTACAACACTTTTAGTTGCAAAGTCATTGGCACCAACATCTCAGTTTGAACAAGCAATCCACCTCTAATTCACTTCATTTTAAATTCCAATGAGAATCTCAGTTTCATTCAGAAAGTCTCAATCTTGGACTAAATTTTGGTCTAAATAACCAAGATAGCTCCAAATCTAATAATCTAGAATATCCCACTATGTTGTTCATGAACATGATGCACTTTTATTGTACCTCCATCCTGTACCCGTGTCCATCTTAATTAGTGCAGTTCTAGCTAGAAAACAACCTAGATTGATTCTCTAAAACATGTTTTTTTGATGTCGAAAACAAATAAGTATGAAAAAATTAAAATTAAAAGCCCTGAATATTTTGCATGTTCGTCGTACTTGATTCATGCAATAACTTTCTTTGGCTCAATGAAAAGATGGACATTTTTTTTGGGTAATATTATTAATCTTTAGAACCCTTCTGTAATGAGAATCATATGCATTGGAAACTCTAATTTAAGGGGTAAACTTGACAAATCACTTATTGCATTGACCCGTATGCAAAGTGCAAATACTTGAGTGAATTCATCACGTGCTCCATATTTAAAGGGTAAACTTGACAAATCACTTATTGCATTATCCCATATGCATAGTGCAAATACTTAGATGAATCCAATTTATGACCCTTATATAGACCCTGTAATATCTATGGGGCCACATCACTCCTTTCTAACAAGAGTTAACAGTTTTTTCCCACAAATAATAACTATTTTTGGACTGTCAATAACAAAACGTAAAAGAATAAAACAAGCTTCAAGTTTCCAAAAGATAGATTTTTTTTCTTGGATTGAAAAACTATTGCAGCAAAATTACCAAAAAAAATTCGTGCAAAATGCAAACAAGGATTCCATCTCACAATCAGAAGTTTCTATTAAATAGCCCCAATTCAAAGTTTTTTTTTGACTTTTTTGTTTAAAAAATTGCTTTTATCACATTCTAACCTTTCAAAATTCTAATGTTTGATTCAAAAAACTAAAATTCAAAATCCTATTGTACATACAATTCTTGTGTGCATTTCTCTTTTTTTTTCCCCCTGTCGTGGTATATTTCTAGAATAGTCTATACTTCACTTTTATCAAGGGCACTCAAAAATCTTTTTTAAAAAAAAAGAAACAAAAAGCAATAAACAAAATCACAACAAGCTAACCACATGAATAAAGAGAGATACTGGCGGCAAATGATGAGCTAAGAAGGAGGAAGACAACAACATTGGAGGAGGAGAAGTGATTGAGGAGATTCCGAAGAGGAGCTAATTTCCAATGGGAAACTGGCGCGACTTAAATAGTTTAAGGATGGCAATAGGGGGCTAATGGGACGGGACGGGGGAATTCCCCCCCCCCCTGCTTAGAAACGGGATGGGGGGACGGCGGGAGTGTACCCCCCGCCACCCACTTTAAAAAAATTAAAATATAAAATATATATGTATATAATTATATATAATTTAATTAGTTACAAACTTATGATAATAATATTATTAGTTATATGTATTATATAATGTATATTAGTATATATAATATAATTGATATTATCAATTATATTAATAATTATATATGTGTACTAATACAAATTATTAATTGGTTATACTAAAATTTACTAATACAGTTATACTAAATCCCTAATTACACTTAATACAATAACATTTTTTCTCAAAAAAAAGCACAAGCACAATAATGAATTCAGTGATTGTATCTGTGTCAAACTGAAAATTTGACTACTTCAGTTGTATTTATTTCATTCATGTTGGATTGTATTCAAAAGAACTTTTGTTTGATTGTTTTTATTGTGAATTTACAATGAATAATAATTTGGTGATGTGTTGATATTTTAGTACTTGATTAGTTGTTAAAATTTAACTATAATAAAATTATATAACAAATTTTATTAGCCCACCGTGGGGAAGCGGGGCAGGGCGGAGATGGGGCTGGAGGAGCAGGGACGGGTGACAGGGCGGGGACAAGGGGAATTTGTAGGCAGCCCGTCCCCCGCCCCAACCCCGCCCCGTTGCCATCCTTAAATAGGTTGGGGAGTTGTGGAGGAAGGTTGGTGGAGAAGGGACTAGCTGAGGATTTTGTTAAAAACAACTAAATGATCTTCATGGAAATATTAATTTGTATACTTCAAAGTTTAAAAGCTATAAGCACATTAGTTATGCCATGATTAAACAATTTGATTATCTAGTATCATGTAAAATGTGCAAATTTTACTTTCCTTGCCATTTTATACTTCATAAACACATTCTAATAAGCAGCACACACCACGCACACCTATCGTACTATCCATACTTTGCTTTCTATTTTTCTGACCTTTTTCTATACTTAAATAGTAAAATACATGTGCTAGTCACGTGCATTGCACTATTTCTTGGACTAAAATTGCATAAAGGGTGACATATACGAATACAACCAAGCTTGGCTTATAAAAGTTTGCATAATTTCAAAAGTCACTCCTAAAGTTTGTAATGATTGCAATCACCTCTGTTGAGATTTGAAAAATTACAAAAACCTCATGATTCATTTTTTCCCCTAAAAACTTATTGACTTTGATTAAATAGAAACTTGCAGCATTCATCAACTGAGGAGAATAGCAAGTTAATTTCTTGCTGGTGTGATCAATCTTAGAAGTCCCCAGCTAGGAATCTGCAATGGACTTCCAATTGGGGATTAGGTAAGGATTTCATTAGAATAGTTAACTAATTTTCTTGAAACATCACACATAGGGATGGCAACGGGGCGGGGTTGGGGCGGGGGACCTCTCCCCCATCCCCCGCCCCGCTACCTATAAATTCCCTCGCCCCCGTCCCCCGCTCCCCCCGCCCCGCCCCACTTCCCCCGCGGGTGCCCCTGCGGGGTTAATAAAATGTGTTATCTAATTTTATTATAATTAATTTTAGCAAATAATCAAGTACTAAAATATCAACATATCACAAAATTATTATTTATTGTAATTTCACAATTGAAACTTATAAAAACAATCAAATAAAAGTTATTTGAATACAATCCAATATGATGAAATACATACAACTTAAAGTAGTCAAGTTTTCACTTTTGGCACCAATACAATCACTAATTCATATTGCGTGTGTGCTTTTTTTTTTAAGAAAAAAATGTATTGTATTAAGTGTATTTCGAGATTTAGTATAAATATATTAGTAAATTTAGTATAACAATTAATAATTTGTATTAATACACATATATAATTATTAGTATAATTGATAATATCAATTATATTACATGTACTAATATACATTATATAATACATATAACTACTAATATATTATCATAAGTTTTTAAACTAATTAATTATATATTATATATTATTTATTATACATATATATATTTTATATATTTATTTTTTTAAAGCGGGGTGGCGGGGCGGCGGGATGGGGCGGGTGTACACTCCCCCATCCCCCGCCCCGTTTCTAAGCGGGGCGAAAAAAATTCCCCCCACCCCAACCGCCGCCCATTAGTCCCCCGCGGGCACCCGCCCCCATTGCCATCCTTAATCACACATGTACTCTTCATAGTTTAAAAGCTCCACGAATATCATTATAAGCGATAAAATAATTGGATTACTCGTGTGAAAATTTTGACTAGTACCCGTGAGTACTGTCCCAACCCTAATTTTTCAAAATCCATCATTTATTCCTATTTACCTTCTTTAGCTACAACACTTCTAGTTGCAAAGTCATTTGCCCCTAACATCTTTGGTTGAACAGCCAATCCACCTCTAATTCACTGCTTTTCAAGTTCCAATGAGAATCTCAGTTTCATTTCAAAAGTCTCAATCATGCACTAAATTTTGGTGCAAATAGCCAAGATAGCTCCAAATCTAATAATCTAGAATGTCCCACTATGTTGTTCATGAACATGGTGCACTTTTATTGTACCTCCATCCTATACCCTTGTCCATCTTAATTAGTGCCTAGATTGATTCTCTAAAACATGTTTTTTGATGTCGAAAAAAATAATTATGGAAAAATTAAAATTAAAAGCCCTAAATATTTTGCATGTTCGTTGTGCTTGATTCGTGCAATAACTTTCTTTGGCTCAATGAAAAGATGGATATTTTTTTCTGGGTCAAATTATTAATCTTTAGAACCCTTCTGTAATGAGAATCATATGCATTGGAGACCCTAATAGGATTATGGAAGACTTTTAATGGATTCTGGGACAAAAACATAAAAGGAATTTAGACCTCATTTGTCAAATGAGTTTTTGGTTGTTTGTCTAAAACTTTACTATAACTTACTAGAAGTTGTAAAAAAATTTTAAAATGGAAAACTTATTTTTGTTTCTTTTTTGTTTCTTTCTTTCTTTCTTTCTTTCTTTCTTCTCTTCTTCTTCTCCCTTCCCCCTCCCCTGCCACCTTTCCCTTTCCCCGCCGGAACAAGCTGTAGCAGAAACAATTTTTTTTCCTTTTTTCTTTCTCTCCCTCTTCCCCCTTCCCCTCTCCTTCTTCCTCTCCCTCTCTGCCGAACAGAAAGGGAAGCACATCGTCCAACTCTTCGACGACTCTATCGATAAAGAGAAAGTCCCAAGACAACTACAAATAGTACTAGTCCTCTTCAGCTGCCCCAAGGAGATCAAGACCACCGAGAAAGTCCCCACTTTCGTCGACACCTTCTACAACCTTGTCACTGACATTTACCAGTGGGTTTGGGGTCAATCCTTCCATTTGTCCCTCCATGCCCGGCAAGTCCTATCGAGACGCCACCAAAATCCATAAGGAAATGGTTATCGATCTCTTGCACGTCAAGAAGGTCGCCGGCATTCTAGATGCCGATTGTGGGGTCGGCAGTCCGATGCACACCATCGTTGCTCATTCCGGTGCCAACGTCGTTGGCATCACCATTAATGAGTACCAGGTAAACGAGCCTGAATGCATAATGAGAAAGCCGGCATCGATGCCCTGTGCAAAGTTGTTTGTGACAACTTCCAGTAAATGCCCTTCCCCAACAACAGCTTCGACATCCACGAGATATTGTTTGTCACTGCTGATTAACTCATCAGAGGTGGGCGAGAGGGGAGAAGAGGGGAGGGCGGTGGAGGTAGTGCTGGGTTGAGGTGGAAGAAGAAAAGAGGAAGGAAATTTTTTTTTTTTTTATGTTTTGGGTATTTTGAAGTGTATAATTTAAAAATTTAAAAATTTTTTTGGGATTACTATAGTTAAAGTTGTTAAAAAACTGGTAGGAGACAAACTTGGCAAAAATTCACTTTACCAAATAGGCCCTTACTTTGATTGCACATGGTTTTGGGTTTGAAGTTTGATAAATGAGTATTAGTTGGCAACAAGTAAAAAACTACATATCATAAAGGGAAAATTGTATCAATCGTCTCTTACATATAATTGACGTGAAATTTTATTTCTCAAAATGAAAATGAGCAGTTTTTAGTTCGTACCATATAAAATGTGCTCGTATTTAGACCTCCAACATTTTTTCAGGTCAATTTGATGAAAATGAATCATGAATTCATCACGTGTTCCATTTTTAAACGGTAAACTTAGCAAATCACTTATTGCATTGACCCATATGTGAAGTGCAAATACTTGAGTGAATCCGGTCTATGACCCATATATAGACCTTGTAGATATGGGCCACATCACTCCTCCTAACAAGAGTTCCTAGTTTTTTTCCCACAAAACAATAACTATTTTGGATTGTCAATATAAAAGCATAAAGAATAAAACAAGCTTCAATTTTTCAAAAAATACATTTTTTTTCTTGGATTGACAAACTATTGCAGCAAAATTACCCAAAAAAAAAATCGTGCGAAACGCAAACAAGGATTCCATCTCACAATCAGAAGTTTCTATTAAACAGCCCCAATTCAAAGTTTTTTTCTTGACTTCTTTTTTTCTAAAAATTGCTTTTATCATATTCTAACCTTTCAAATTTCTAGTGTTTGATTCAAAATACCGAAATTCAACATCCTATTGTACATACAATTATTGTGTACATTCTTTTTTTTTTCCCGTGGTATGCATTTCTAGAATAGTCTATACTTCACTTTTATCAAGGGCACTCAAAAATCTTTAAAAAAAAACAAGAAACAAAAGCAAAAAACAAAATCACAACAAGCTAACCACATGAATAAGAGAGAGATATTGGCGGCAAATAACGAGTTAAGAAGGAGGAAGACAACAACAGTGGAGGAGGAGAAGTGATTCAGGAGGTCCGAAGAGGAGGAGAATGGTAGAGTTAATATTTCCAATGGGGAACTGGCGACTTAAATAGGCTGGGGAGTTGTGGAGAAGACTGGCGGACAAGGGAATGGGGAGAGGGTCAGCAGATGAGGAGCAGGGGAGAAGGGTCAGCCCCATTTTTCATAATAGTAAGCTGAATGATATTTATGGAAATAATATTTGTATGCTTCAAAGCTTAAAAGTTGCGCAAAGATTGTTATACATGATTAAACTAGTAGATTACTTAGTCCTTAAAAAAAAAAAAAGTAGATTACTTAGTGTCATGTAAAATTATCAATTCTACACTCATTGAATTTAACGCACTTAGTAATAAAAAAAAACACGTACCATATGCACGTGTGTCATATCATTGATTTTTTTGTTTGGTCAGCGAAAAAACTCTAAATCTTACAATGAAAAAAGGAAAAGGAAAGTCTTGAGAATAGCATTAAAAACTTCAACATCATTTGGTCAATATCCCTACTTAGTAAAACTAGATTTTGCGTACACAATTGTTTACCATTTTGAATATTGTTTATTGGGCATAACGTTCCATCAAAGTTGGTATGCATAAATTGTTACAAACAATTGTAACAGCAATCGTTATGGGTCATGGTCCATACTGAATTAATCATGCAGCCTATTCTTCAGCCCTCGAGTAATTTAGCAACCAATATCATGCAGATTTCTTCCATCTGATCAATCCAAGTAGACTTTTTTCCCTTCAAGACTTTATGATTTTAGTTACACAGACATTTCTTGTATCTGGTGATGGTATGCTCAACTTTATAAGTCTCTAGGTCATTTGATTGAACTGGTTAATTAAATTTGGGCAATTTACTGAACATTTAAGTCAAGACTAGTTGAGGATATTTTTAAAAACAACTAAATGATATTCATGAAAATTTTATTTGTATACTTCGAAGTTTAAAAGCTATAAGCACATTTGTTATGCATGATTAAACAATTTGATTACCTAGTATCATGTAAAATGTGCAATTTTCTACTTTTCTTGTATTTTTTATACTTCGTAATATTTGTAATAAGCAGCATGTGCCACGCACACATATCGTGCTATCCGTACTTTACTTTCTATTTTTTTGACTTTTTGGATACCTAATAGTAAAATGCATGTGCTAGTCACGTGCCTTGCACAATTTCTTGGCCAAAAATTGCATAAAAGGTAACGAATATGAAAATGAATACAACCAAGCTTGGCTTATAAATGTTTGGCATAATTTTCAAAAGCCTCTTCTAGAGTTTGTAATGATTGCAGTCACCTCTTTTGAGGTTTGATAAATTATAAAAAATTCATGATCCATTTTTTTTCCCCTCAAAAACTTATGCCTTTGATTAAATAGAAACTTTCAGCAATTCATCAACTTAGGAGAATAGCAAGTTAATTTCTTGCTGGTGTGATCAATCTTAGAAGTCCCCAGCTAGGAATCTGCAGTGGACTTCCAATTGGGGATTAGGTAAGGATTTCATTAGAATAGTTAACTAATTTTCTTGAAACATCACACATGTACTCTTCATAGTTTAAAAGCTCCACGAATATCATTATAAGCGATAAAATAATCGGATTACTCGTATGAAAATTTTGACTAGTACCCGTGAGTACTGTCCCAACCCTAATTTTCAAAATCCATCATTTATGCCCCATAAATTCCAATATGTATCTCAGTTTCACTCGGAAAGTCTCAACCTTGCACTAAATTTTGATGCAAATATCCAAGACCGCGTTATAACTAATATTCGATAATATCCCCCACTATATTGTTCTTGAATCATGGTGTACTTTTATTATATCTCCATGCTATACTCGTGTCCATCTTAATTAGTGCAGTTCTAGCTAGAAAAAAAATCTGAATTGATTCTCTAAAACATGTTTATTGATGTGGAAAACAAATAATTATGGCAAAATTAAAATTAAAAGCCCTGAATATTTTGGATTTTCGTCGTGCTCAATTCGTGCAGTAACTTTCTTTGGCTTAGCGAAAAGAAGGATATTTATAACCTCCTCTTCTTTCGCCCACAACCACTCATCACACAGCATAATTCCATGGCCCTGAATAAATGAATTCGAGACACACAATAGTACAAAATTCCAAAATTTCCAATCTGTCACTGTCCCTTTATGACGCCCTGCCAAATCAGCCAACACTTCAGTCACTCGACTCTTCTGCTCCCCCAACGGCGACCTCTCCAATTCCCTGCTAATTCTGCCACCATCTTCAACCTGATATCTCCCGTCTAATTAATCCGAATCAATGGCCGAGCAAAACAAGCAATTGGTGGGCGAAAAAAACCAAAGCCTCCCAGAAGAAGCAGACATTCTTGTAAGATTGCCTTCAAGAAATCTACCCGACTTTTGAAAAAATATCCTAAAAACACCAATTCCACGAGGAACTAATTTATTGGGCATAAGGCTCCATCAAAGATGGTACACATAAATTGCCACAAACAATTGTAACTCCAGTGGTAATGCGCTGTAGTCAATACTGAATCAATGGTACACAAATCCAAGAAATTACCATATGTCGAATTGTCACTTATGCTTGGCTTCCAAATCGGCAATCTCTGCGGTTACTCCTCCTTTTTACTCCAAATTTCTTCTTACTACTTTTTAGACGAGAACTATCTTCTTCCAAGTAGACTTTTTTCCCTTCAAGAATTTATGATTTCGGTTACACAGACATTTCTAGTATCTTAACTTGTTAATGCTATGCTCAACCTTAGTAGTCTCTAGGTCATTTGATTGAACTTGTTAAATTTGGGCAATATTCTGAACATTTAAGTCAGCACTAGCGGAGGATTTTGTTAAAAAGAGCTAAATGATATTCATGGAAACATATTTGTATACTTCAAAGTTTAAAAGCCGCTAAATATGTTGTTATACATGATTAAATAATTTGATTACCTAGTATCATGTAAAATGTGCAATTTCTACTTTCCTTGCATTTTTATACCTTGTGATAAAAAGCACGTTGGACTGAGAAAAACTAGAAGAAGAGGATCTTATCTCTAGATCAAAGGATGCACTACTGCATGCCTTTTAAATTTTAAAGTAGGTGCAATAGTTTGAACTCCTAACCTGTAATCAGACCTGCACTTTATACTTCACCTAATGACCAACCCACCTAAGAGAAGTTGGTTCAGAATCCATCATTTATGCTTTGCTAAAATCATGTAAAATTTTATTTTATATATTCCTCACAAGTTTTATACTCATCCTCAAATACACGTGCAACTCATATGTATTTTACTATTTCTTGAGCCTAAAATTGCATAGGTGATGTATATAAATAAAACTTGTTTTTGAATTAGTTGTTTTTGGAATGTTTTATAAATAAAAAAAAAAAGCTTGACCGTAGCATTACGTTCCATGGCCCTTAATAAATGAATTCATGACACACAATAGTACAAAATTCCAAAATTTCCGATCTGTCACTGTCACTTTATAACGCCCTGCCAAATCAGCCAACACTTACAGTTACTCAACTCGTCTGCTCCCCCAACGGCGACCTCTCCAATTCGCTGCCGTTTCTGCCACCATCTTCAACCTGATATCTCCCATCTAATTAATCCGAATCAATGGATGAGCAAAACAAGCAATTGGCGGGCGAAAGGAATCAAAGCCTCCCAGAAGAAGTAATCTTCGGTGACATTCTTGTAAGATTGCCTTCAAGAAGTCTAGCCAATTTCATTTTCATTCGCAAATCATGGTGTCAATTTATAAGATCTCCATCGTTTATTAGAACCCACCTTAGTAATTGCTTTTCTAGTTATAAAGATAATCCATCAACTGGGTATCTTTTTCATATGTTTTTGGACGGGAAAAAGCGAGAAACTGCATACCATCTGTTATCTGATGGACCTAATGGATATGCGAAGCTCTTAGAATTGAAACCCCCCATTGATTTTGTATCTGGGTCATGTTCGGTTGTTGATTCATGTGCTGTATTGCTTTGCCTCGCAGAAAATGATGACGTATTATACGGTCGGGTTGTTTACTTGTGGAACCCTTCAGTTAGGAGAATTATAACCATTAGGAATTCTAGCTGTGAAGGGATATCTAAGGAATTGAGTTGGATTGCCCTTGGTTGTGGTTACGATTTTGATGCAGGTGTCTTTAAGTTGGTTAGGATTATATATGATAGCCCAAATTGTCAAGCTCCCTATGACCTGGAGAAGACTGAGATTGAGGTCTACAATCTGAGTACAGGTTCTTGGAGAAAGATTGAGAATTTAGTCGTTAATTGGATTATTTACTGCCAATTACGAATTGTATATGTGAATGGGTTTGTTAATTGGCTTGCATTTGATCCTGAATGACACGATGAAGATTTGATTGTGGCTTTTGATGTTAAAAGTGAAGAATTTAGGACACTAGAGTTGCCAGATTTAGAGATGGAGGGGAATTATAGAGGTCCATTGCTCATGGACTACAAGGACATGCTTGCATTTTTTGTTTGTGGAAATTTTGTAGCTCTTGAAGGGACTGATACTTGGAGTTTGTGGGTGATGAGAGAGTATGGTGTGACCAACTCTTGGGAGAGATTGTTCAATGTGGTAACGGAACAGAGGAAAATTTTGGTCTCTCGGGGTTACTAAAAACTGTGATATTCTGCTTCTCACACCTGATTCAAAAGTGGTGGCATGTGATTTTAAGGAGCAGGAAGTGAAGAATCTTGGGCTTCCTAAGTATTGCCCACATAGCTGTTTCTTGATAACATACCTGGAAAGCTTACTCCTACTGGATGAACAAGCTAACCTGGATGGACATATGGATTAGAAATATGAACAAAAGGAAGAGGAAGCTGTGGATCAAAAGAAAAGGCAAGATGATTTCAACTTATTTGTTTGTGTTTCTTAATTGGTTGTGTTTACTTGTCTGCTATTTTGTATGCAGATCTTTTGTGAAACAAATGCCTACCTATGAGTTTTTGCAAGTAGTTTCACAGCATGTTTAGAACCACGGACTATTTGCATTTCAAGCTCCTTTGGTCTTATCTTGGCGTAGTTAAATGTACATAATCTGCAGCTATTGCTGTTCTTTGTTTTTTGAAGTGATTCTACTGATATAGGAAATTCTTGCCCTTCAAAGTGAGTATCGTGATGACAAAACCCAAAGTGTTGATCCCTTATGTCTGCTAATATAGTTACTTCTAAGCTTTATCAGATATATTTGGATCCCAACTATATCTTTCCTCCCTTCAGGATGAGGTTGTTGATTTTTAATGTGGGGAAAGTTTTGAATTTTTAAATGTCTTTCTGCATATTATCTGTGTACCTTTACCATTTGGTAGTTAAAATCTTAGATGGGCTTCATCTGCTCTTCTCAACATATGTTTAGATACTCTGGAGCTTTGATATGCATCAACATCTTTGTATCTGATGCTAATTGAAATTTTTGTGGAATTTCTTGATTTCAAATGCTTTAAAGTTTGTATTTATCCAATGTCACGTTGATATTTAGCTTTCAGGTATTTCTCTTGTTTTGCTATCCTTTTGCAGGCCAAGAAGAATGGATTTTGGAGCATACTTCTATCCTTCTTATGCTGTGTCTGAGCATCAATGGCTTGCTTTGAAGATATTGGACTTTGAGAGGAAGTTTGATGCTTATAAGGAGACTTGTGTCTTCATATCATTATGTTGTGAATCTTTTACTAGACAATTAGAGGTAAAACCAATAGGCTTTCTTCTTCTTCTTCTTTTTTGTGTTTTTGGGTAAAAAATGATATTTAACTCTAAGTTGTGTCTTTCTCGTTGACTGGGAAGAATGCGTGTGAACAGATGTTCCTTGGGATTATGCTTCTCATGGATTTCTTCAGTGATTAAAATTTCTCTCTCTCTCTCTTATTCTAACATGAATAAAGCATTACTTTTAATTTCGATGGATATCATACAGAACACATTTCTAGTTCAATATGCCATGCAGACATTCTGCATAATGGATGCTTAATGTGCTAGTTTTTTATCTAAACTATTGTATACTTACGTGTCCTGTATATGTTCTAAACTCAAGCTGGACTTTTTATGAGCTGCAAATTCAGAGAGGGTGAAAAATGTCTTTGTGCATTGAATAACTGATTGACTGTGCAAAAGTAGGATGGGACGTAAAGAAGAAAGCTAGGGTTGGCTCTAGAAGACCAAGTCGTTGATCTTGTTTTATGTAAAACTTCTTGTGTGAGACCTCATATGTGGTTCTTTTTTCATGGAATGGAGGCCTGAAGGCGATTTTGTTTTAGGAGGCATATTAAATTGCTTACCCAAATTGATCATGTTGTTTCTTGCTCAAATGAGTTTTTTAAAGTTCTACTTTGAACTCCACTGGATGAGCAATGGAGTGGCACTTTTTTATTGCAACTAGAAGATGAGATACACAAACTTCCCCAAGCTTATAAGAGGTCTTTGCTAAATTCTAAAAGTTGTTTTAAATCTTTGAATAGGTGATAAAGGCTTGTATTATTGCTGGGTTTTGTTATAGGAAATTCTAGCATCTTTCTTTCTGTGAAGTAGGTCTTATTCTGAGTGAAAAGCCAACTTGTTATCTTAGCTTTTTGGGCATCTTTGGTGCCACAAAAGCTCTACCCACCCGCTCTCAGAGAATTTCCCCTTCCTTACATGGTGCCATGAGAAAGACCCCTAATCACCATTTCTTTGTTAACTGGCAGCCAGCTTTCCCTTTTTTTTTTTGGTATCACACTAGCACCAGGCACTAGCACAGCTCAATGCTAGTGACTCGGTTTACTACTCTTTTATATGCTTTAACATTTGGCATTACAGTTTTCTATTATTTTTTCGGTTTCTTATTGGTCATAAACAGTTTTTCCATCCAGTGTCTGGTTATGGTTCGGATTTAGCACTGCTGTTTATTGGACGACCTATCTTCTCTGTTAAACGATTATTCTCGCCAACAGCTCATATGTTCTTGCAATTTTCTTTAATGAGTATCAAATTTTCTTAAAATGCCTCAGTCTTGCATGCTGAACCCCTGCTAAATGCTGAGAGCTACACTATTCTGACACCTTTATGTGTGTCCATTGATGATTTCCACAGCCAAAATCTAGAATTCTGTTTGACATTTCCTAATCATGCATCAACACTTAGCACACTTAGTGATTGTAATTCTACAGGTAAACAGCATGACTAAATATGAGCATCTCATCTATTGAATAGCGTTGAAAGGGAAGTTGCTGAGTTTTCATCATATTTTGCTATGCTTTATCCTTTGCATATTTTACAGTTAGATAATATGGGTTAGATAATCCCCATACATGAGTATTTTATCCAGAAGAGGCTTGCAATTCTTATGAAAAGCCAATGTAGTGGTCCGGTGTCTCTTTAGACTTTCTCTAACATCTCTGGCATCCATGTTTATTTTCCTTAAGCTTTCGTAGTCTGATACAGTTTTAAGAAATTTCCCTTCTATATCACCAGATTTAGCTATATAAAAAAAAAAATTTCTCAAAATTCATGTTAGCATGCCAACAAATTTACATACTGGGGAAGAGATTTTGAAGCTCTAGATTTTTTGGGTTCACAATTTAGACCTAGTGATGACATATTCCTTTTGGCAGTTGCTTCCCTTGGTGAGACTTCAATAGGTCGTGGTAAAACTTGGCGAGACTTCTGCAGTTCTCTAGTAAAACTTACTTGCATAGCTATGATTTTTTTTTTGGCATAGCTATGATTGATTCTTAAACTCCATAGTGTATATATATAACAAGGAGTAATACTGTCTTATTTTAGCAGAAATAACTCTCGGTATGTTCAACGTTTAAGACTTCTTATTCGAGTTTCTTTGGTTGGAAAATCATTTTGAGCATATCAGCAAGTAGGTGTGATATTATTACTCTGTACATAAATGCTATTTTTGCTTTCTCTGCCATTTGGAGAACCCATAATGACCTCGTTTCTTAGAATATTATATGTATCTCTTAAAGAAATATATCTTATGGTTCTAGTATTAAGGGTCAATAAATCTATTGCTTTAGTCACATCAATTATTCTGAGTTCTTTCTAATCTAATCTTTGAAACTCATAATCCTTGACCGCAAGCTATAATTTTCTATCCTCCAAAATTAACAGCAATATTCATTCTAGTATCAGCATATCTATATTATAGTTTAGTAGAACTATAGTCTTTAGTCTATTCTAGTTGTTTTACTATATTTTCATTTTGTTGAATGAATTTGTTTGACTTTGTTCTGAAACTTTTTTTTTTTTTGGGTTGCTTCTGTTTTCAGGTAATTGTTGTGGTCAAAGTTTGCTCCATCTGAAACTTGTGGACCCAGTGACAGGTGGAGGTATTACATCACTGGCATTGATTGTATTCTTCCTACAACTGTATTAACAGCAGGTAAATCTGTTACAAAGTCATGCAAGCATAGATGATTGGCAACTGTTAGCATTGGTTCTTTTAGCATTAAAGTTTGATTCAACAACTTCTTTTTGGTTAATGCATCAAGATTGATTGCAAATTTAATCATGGTTATGCCATTTGTCATTTTTTTTCTTGAAGCGTTATTACTGATTGAATTACTTTTCTTACTTCCTTTGACTCTGTGTGAGTCCAATCCTTCTTTGTGGTCCATTGGCTCTTGCTCGACCGTCTGAAAAAGTGGCCCAAAAAAGTATTATGGATCATGTTAGATCATGTCTTTCATGTGTTTTTTTGTCTTGTGAATTTCGATTAAATTTGAAGACAGTTGCTGAGCTGTGCTTGTTTCTTCTTTTATCTCATGCTAAATGGTAATTTCTCCTAAATGCTTGGTTCATTGCAAATTAGATAATGTTTCGTACAGTTTCTGTCGGTGCCTGTGGTAGGACTTTTTGGTTATGGTTTTAACTTTCCAGCTTAAGTACTACATCTGGAATAGCTTAAATCCATCACATTTTATATGTTTAAATTCAGACATTTTGAAAGCATGACCTTTAACTTCTGAAGTGCTTTTCCTTATCAATCTTGTTGTTTATGCAAAGAAGGAAAGAAATGTTGCATTGGTAATGAAAGTTACTCACTTTGTCCTCTATTAATTTTCAGGTATGGCAGAGAGTTTCCACTTGTGGGGGGAGTTATTATGAGTTAGGTAAAATTACCTAAGCCTGATATATTTATTCTCATCGTATTGTTTTGGTCACTTAACTATTAGAAGTTTCGGATAGGTCAATAATTCTGTATACTAATGGTCATTCGGTCCATTTTGGCCATTGAATTTCTTTAATTTGACTAAGTTTAGGGGCATTTATTTCCACAGATGATACTCTCAGAAAAGAAAGACAAAAAACAGAAGAAGAAAAATCAATCAATTTGTGTTTTCCTTATTCTTGTTCACATATTTCTTCTCCATCTCTTTGCATTTTCTTAACCATGTTATATGGTAATTTTCTTTGCTTCTATAATTTAATTTATTTTCTTAACTTGTGATTATGGAAGATCTGATGGCATGCCATGATTTTCATGTGAAAGTGAATCAGGCAAGTGGTTATCAGGGGGAGTGGTACATTGTTTTCTTGAAGAGTCCTTCAGGGGAGTTACTCATACTAGTGGACCATGGACGTAGATCTCTACCTCAGCCCATGTACCCTTCTCCAAAAGCCTTACCTGTGAATACTGTACAAGGGAAGTGACTCTTAGCTCCTAAGATCTTGCAAAGTTATTCTAACTTTTGCAGTGGACATTTTTTAGGCACTGAAAGCTCTGTTTGAGATGTGTACTAAGATTTTTACTCATTATGTAGCTTTTGTTCTTGCAGGTTAGCTCAATAGCACCAGAAGTTGCAGAGGAGGTAATTTATGTTTAGAGGCTTTTAACAGGATAAAGTTGTTGTTCATTTACAGTTGGGCTTCATCTCTTCTTTCATTGCCCAGTAGGCTATTAAATCTCAACATACATTGATAAAAGAGTGTTTTTTGATCGAACTATCGATTTGTTGTTCTGGTACTTCCTCGTAATGGAAACAATCAGTATCTTGTGCAGCAATGTTAATAGCTTATTTGAACAAACATGTTCTGTTCTGATCTCCCCCGTGGCTTATGGATGGTGTGGTTAACATATCTCCAAATGCTTGGTTTAAAGCAAGCCTTATGATTCCCTCTCATTTTAGGATGTACGAGTTCTCTTTCTTTTTTTTTTTCCCACGGAAAACTTCTCTAATCTAAGCCTGTTAACCTATCATTCATTTTAATTTTGGCATATTTAAAAAAATACGATTTTTTTTAATTTTTCTATTTCTGGGTGAATCTATAAACTCTTTGACTTACCTTTAACTGAACGGTAAAACATATCAAGATCTTACAAATCATTAACTAATAGTTGTCCTATCTTCTTTTTTTTAATCGCAACAATAATATTTGTATAATCTATTCTAACCTAATCGAAGGAAAGGGGGGGGGGGCGACGGGATTTTTCCGTTGGAGGAAGTTTCAATTAAATGGCAAGAGTTGAACCTATGACCTCCGAACCGAACGGCAACTAATAGTTGTCCCATCACTGAACAAGCAATATGACTATTGTACTATGACTGTTACTATTAAAATGCACGGACAATTCTTTCAAGAAAAGTTGTTTCTGGTAAACCAGGTCATCAGAATAATGGTGTATCGTCTACGCCAATTGGCATGGCCACTCTTTCTGGATCCTTTCGACCTATCCAAAGGTGCAAAGACAACAATTTCTCTCAAACCATTACGGGGCGATGAATTGTTTCACACACTCCTAGCAAATACACGCAGCAGAACCACGGAAATTCCAGGGCAACATGGCCCAGAAACCAACACCAGCAATCATATCCCGATCGAAATTCTTGTGAGGTTGCCAGTAGAGTACCTTGTAAGATTTTTACTAGTCTTTGCAAATGATGGCATTCACTCGTTACCAGCCCAAGTTTCATCATCATACACATGCATGGGAGTTCATTTCCGAGTAATATCCTTGTCAGGCCAAAGAAAAGTCTTACTGGTAGTGATCAGCCTTCCAAACAATTTTGCTTAGTACTTAGAGACGACAGATTTCTTGAACATAGAAAATATCATTTTCCTTTTCGATGTATTGAGGCACATGAACTTGTTTCTATAGGCAGTTCATGCCATGGTTTAATGTGTTTAGCCCTTGGGATGAGAAGAATTTTAGGAACCAAACCCTTCTTGTATAATCCTGCAGCAACCAACCGTTTCCATACTATCTCCTCTCTCGCATTCCCAAGAGATGTGTTTTTTGGACACGCAGAAGTGTTTTTCGGCCACGCAGAAGTGTTTTTCAGCCTTGGATTAGGATATTGTCGATGGACTGATCAGCATAAGATTGTGAGGATTGGTTACATTACCCCTATAACAAGGCAACCATGTTAGGCAAAGTGCCTTGCGAAGTTGAAGTTTATAGTTTAATCACTGATTCATGGAGAACAATCCAGGCAGATGTTCCTTGTATAGCTGATTATGTTCATCATCGGCCTGTGACGTGCGATGGAGCAATAAATTGGCTAGCAAGTAGAAGAAGGGATGATGAGGTTTGGGACGCAATCATGGCATTTCATGTCAGTAATGAGGTGTTCTCAGCAATAGTTCTGCCCGCAGAACGTTCACCTTTGTCGGATGGGGTTCTGTTGCCATTCGAGGAGTTACTTGCGCTGTTCTGTTCGTGGAATCTCCTAATGGAAGAGAACAAGAAGAGATGAAATGCTATTATGAGATATGGGTGATGGAGGAGTATAATGTTACAAAGTCATGGACTAGACAGTTTATTGTTGAGACAAAACAGTTTGATTAAGAAGGTATTGGGGTTTACACAGGATGGCAAACTTATTCTTCTTCAGATGGATAACTGATACTGTAGTTTCATGGGATACTACAGATCAACAGTTTAAAGACCTTGGGATTAACGGCGAATTCTATCATGTAGAAACTGACAACAGGAAAACTGTTGTACCTTGAAAGGTAATGTAAGATGACAGACAAACAACTCTATTGTGGAATCCTCAGAACATTTCTTTCTATGTTTTTTTGGCCCTTTCACTATGTAATCAGAGATGATGAAAGCCAATTCGATACATAACTGTTCTGCACTTTGTAGAAATAATAAAAACTCGAAAAAGCATGCTTATGGGAGATTGTACTTACAGTCCAGAACTAAAGTGGTGGCCAAGTATTCAGGTTAAGCTCAAACTGCATTCCACTTAACTGAAGGTGGTGTTGATTTCATCTTTCATCTTTGTCATGCATCCTGGAAACTGAGGTTCTGCAAACTTCTGCGTGGCTTGTACCTCTTAGCTACCTAGAAAACTCAAAGATCTTTGTTGCATAGGAAAAGGAAATTCATTTGTCATGGCTACTCTACCAAATCTCTTTCCCTCTGGACCTTTTACATAAGCAAGTATAGACCACATCCAGGAAACTGAGTCGTGGAGTGCCAGAGTGTGGACTAGAAAATGGATCAAACCTGTTGCAAATTCCTAGATCTTAATGTTCTGCATAGCTAAATGCTACATAGAGTCAGCCCTTTGTGATAAGTGTTACACAATAACATGTTAGAATATGTAACTGACTTGCTAGGCACCAAAGTTACTGCTACTGCATTCCTGAAGTACAGACTATTTAGCAACAAATAGGTAAACATGCACTACCACTATGGAGAAGGGAGGTTCAAGTCATCCAAGCGGATGCCATGTTGTGAACCGTTACAAATACATGATACATTGCGGTCGAAACAAACAGAGAGGGAGGGAAGAAAAATGGTAGGTTTAACAGTTTTACAACTGTTTGAAAAATTACGAAAATTGTAAAAGAAGAAATAGTTTACTAAAATAAAAGAAAAAGGAAGTTTAAAGTGAACCAAAGAGTTTACTACTGATCCTAAAAGATGCATAGACATGATAAATGGCCCACTTGACATCCTCAGCAGAGAAAGCTTCAGTCCTGCAGTCTAGGCCAAACCTAGCAGGATATTCTTCGAGAACAACTCCAACTTCATCTGCAAGTGGCTTCAACCCCCATCTGCTAAAATAATGCTTCCTTAGAACCCTGTAAACTAAATGACTGAACTCAATCCCATTTCTTTCCAGGAAGAATGGCCCGAGATACAATCTGTCAGGACCAACATTTACAAAACATATTTCTGGATTAGCCAAAAAATCTCTTAGTGATTCAGGAACATAACCCAGATAATCTTGCTTAATAAGCAAGCAATAATTCTCTACACAAAGTTGCACAGTAGGAGGTGAATCCCGTGGCTTAGCCATGATACACACTAAGGCTGGGCGTCTCCAACACAGACTTTTAAGTTCATTGATACCACATTCCAGCGAAGCAACATCAGCTGCTACCCTCACCGCTACTTCGTCACCATGAATTGGAACTTTAAGCGTATCCATGCTTGAGAGCAATTCCCGAGAATCCATGATCCTCATACTTTGGCTAGTTTCTGCTAGTATTGTGCTGGCCATTAAAGTATCAGCATTAATATGCAGAACCGAGAAAATCAACTATGACACAGAAAATCAGTAAGAGATCTGTTTGCTAAAGTTCTATTTTGTCTATAAGATAATAGTTCAACTTGCAACTTTGTGGAAGAGAATATAAGACAAGCATACAGCCTTTATCTTCTTTAGTGCAACTTTCACCAATACCATGTACCAAAACAGGACAAAATCTGTTGAAGCATTAAAAAAATAAATGAACCTCCAGACAGGTAAAGAATGAAGAAAAAATTGATTAACTGTTTATTTTTTTCCTTTCTCTAGTTAATGGTGATGAAACTACACATCACTGGAACACTAAATTGGGAAGCCAATTTGCCGGTCATAAAGTTCAACCTAAACAACGACAACATCAAACAAATTAAAATCTTTCATGAAATACTGACAGGAAACTAAACAATCTGTCAAGTTACTACTCTACTCTGACAATCATCAAATTCCGTTATCAGCTGTGTTTAATATATCAATCGCTCGTATTTGCAGTAAATGGAAAGTTACAACAGTCAATAATTTCTCTGAAGGATGTAAAACAATAGAAAAAGCGGAAATTTTACACCTGTGCAAGCTAATCTAGTAATTTGTCATCTCCAATAATTGTCATGGAACTTGAAACCTTTGAAGGATTGAAAAATTGTTTCCATGCATGTCATCAAGTTATTTTTAAAGAAACTCTCAGCTAATTATCAATCAACATAATCTGCTGATTTTCTAACTAAAACAAATCATTCCAGAGATCATGGACCATTAAGTTTTTTCAAAAAAAAGAAGAAAGAAAAGAACAGACAACCAAGAAAACCAGCCGAATTAAAATGCAATGAGATTTAAAATTTGTTGCCCAGGAAAAGAAAATCTTCTCAGAATGTAGAAACACTGGATTTCAGAGCTAAAAAAGAAAATGAAGGACAACTTTGAAGGCAGTTTTCCTATTTTTTGCAAGATGGGGTTCGTTAAATGTGTATATTTTGGCTACTGGCAGTGCTTTAGAAGCCTACCAGGCTGGTATAAAAACACAGGATTTCATAGCTAAAAAGGAAAATGAAGGACAACTTTGAAGGTAGTTTTCCTATTTTTTGCAAGATAGGGTTCGTTAATGTGTATATTTTCGCTACTGGCAGTGCTTTAGAAGGCTGCCAGGCTGGTAACATGGATCCAAATTGTTCATCCTTTTCCCCCCTTAGGTACAGTAAGCTAGCTGGATATTATCTGCACTCCAAGCCGAAGCCGAAGAGGCAAAGGAGAGGAGGGGTAGCCGACGGTCTTACTGCCAAGTCAGGTCAGATGCTTTCCCAAATCATCTTTCCCTGCCTCAGGTAGAATCGAGTAATTAGAAGCTCTCCCGAAGCTTCCTTCTTTCCTCTCATGTCTAATGTTTGTGATACCAGAATATTAGAGGGTTTGCAAAATGCTCTCCCAGAGCTTCTACCCCCAGATTCTAACTTGTTTGTAAAGAAGAGCTTTGAAGCCTAGACCTGGAATAGTGATTAATACATTCTAAAGCAGCCAAATGTAAGAAATGCTGCAAATAAGACTAAGCAGCTAATGATTCTCACTACTCTGGATCACCCAATAACAACAGTTAGCAGTTACCAGCAGCAAACAGATTACTATTCAATTCAGTGAGGATATGAAAGTCCCAGAAGTTGCTCAGTTCGAAAGCAGTTCCTCAAAACTTTTCTTGCAAAATTTTTTCCGCCACCCTCTCCAACAACCTATATGTCATGCCTTACTCTTCAAGAAAGTTATACAATAGCATTTTTCTAAAAACTCTTAAAAATGCAGCTGTCTTTTGATTGCTTCTGAATTTATTAACAGAATATACTTTAACTTTTGCACCAACAAAAATAACTTCTTTCTGACAATAGTCTTATCGAAGTTTTCCAACACGACGAAGATTTACTTTCAGAAGGGGCCATTTGGTAATGTTTTGTTTGGTGTTTTTTTGTTTTTGTTCAGAGAATTCAACAGACGAAAACAAAAAACAATTTTTGTTACGGTTGTTTCTGTTTTTGCCAAATATGAAATGTTTCAAAAGAGGGGCCCTGTTTTAGATACACCAAAAAAGATGTTTCTAGTTGTTCGACAAACAACATTTAGGACACGAGCCCTTTTATTTCTCCTTATAGCATTTTTTCATCGTCGCGCTCTGTATCTCCTGCTCTGAGACTTCAGTTCAGCTGTTCAGGTAACTTTCTCAAACCCTCACTCCTTTCTCCCTCCCTAAATTCTAAAATTGGTGATCTCCTCTCCTTCTACTCTTCCTCTGCACCCTTCCCGCGCCCCTCCCCACTTTAGATCATGGATCTCTTTCTCATCTGCTTCTGATTTCTTTTCTTTTTTCTCCAGAATTAAAACCCTAGAATGATCCCTTCTGATTTTTTCTTTCCTCATATATGATAATCCCTGTAACTCTACCTAAAATTGCCCTTTTTAATTTTTTTTCTTGTTTGCAAACAAATAGATTTTTACAACCCAAAAATATTCTGTGGGTGTTGTAGAGTTAATTATTTCGACAGGAAACAGGGAATTTCAAGTAAGATTTTCCATCTTCTATTGTTGGTATTTTTGTTTGATTATTTATTAACATGATGCATTTAAAATCATAGCTGAAGAGAGTGGGATCTGGACATAAGCAAGAAGCCAAGTTAAACCTGAAAATGTACCCCAAATTTATTGTTCTGGTTTAAGTACAATTAACATTGTTTCTAGTTGCTCTATCTTTGTGTTTTTCCAGCAATTGTTCTTGGTGATTTGCCCCCCACCCTCCAGCTCTTCTAAGTATTGTATGTAAACAGAAAAAAGACGAGACAGAAAGATAAAGAAAATAGCCTTAATACTTTGGTGGTAATATTCTGATTTTTTAATATTTAGTTATTAATTAATATTATGCATGTTTAACAAATTCGGTGATTATATTAGCATGTCCGTCATATGCATGTATTATTGCAGGATTTGGTAAAGGATATCATTTGATTGCAAAATAACATGTTAAATCATATTCTGGATATAAGATATCTTTTGAGGCTTTCAGATTTGATGCTGATTCCAAGAAGTTCTTCCACTGCATTGCATTAAAGTTGAAATTTCGTCTCTGTTTTTAACATTTATTTTCTCTCTTTATCTCTCCCACATTTAGTGCTTTCTTTTTTGATGGAACCATGAAAGTTGTTTAAAGTCTGGCAGAGAGTGATAAATTCTTCAGAGGGATCCATTTTTGCCAAAGTATTAGTTAAATCCTACTTAACTTTGGCAGCCAGGCATCAAAATTTCCTCTGAAACATCTCTAACCAAACATGTTTGATCTTTTTTCATTTTTCAAACAATTTTGTAAACCAAACGTGTTTATGTTCAGTTTTTGCAAAAATAAATAAATAAATAAAAACAGAAGAACAAAAAAACATGAACGTTACCAAACAGGCCAAGTTAAATGTTTGATGTATCCCACGTTTTAACCAAAGTCAGACACAAACAGAGTCAAGAAATATTCCCATTGAAGGACCAGAATTTATGGAGTATAGCATATGCATGTTGGTAATTGATGCATCAACATGTACTCAACTCTCGACAAACAGTCCAGTCAAAAATCACAACAGTTAAATCACCAATGCTGATCTATCTTCTTCTCAAAAACAAAAATTCTATTTCATATCTGAAAACTTATTTGGACAGCAAAAGCAGCTGCATACTAAATTCATGTAGTGAACTGATTCTAGACATCTTATTCAGAGGCAGAAACACCAAAGCAGGACCAAATAAGAGTATTTGATATTCAGATGGCAAAGCAAGAAGGTTGATGAGTACCAAGTATGTTCTCAACTTAGATACTAAGCAAGACTTTATTCTACAGGTGCTGCAATATATCTATTGATCCTCCTCATCTGCAAAATATCTATTGATTCTCCTCATAGTTATCTATGGTTTTTTTGTGCTATATTAATCTCCCCTTTGATAAATCCTCAAAAGAAACTTTTCCATAAAACCAAATCTCCTGCTTTTAATGTATAAACATTATTTCACCTAAATTCAACTTCGTACATATGAAGCCTAATACCAATTCAAAATTAGCATAAACTGAGAGCCAATTCCTTAGTAAGTCAACCTATTAATCAAGCTTGAAATAAGCAATAAGCAATGCCATTAATCTTGACTACCATTAATTTTGTTTCTGCTCCTTCCCTAGAAGCTTTTCAACTGCATACCAGTTAAATTTCTGCATTTGTCTTTTGGATTGCAAGTTTACCCTATCTATCAAAGACAGAACAAATGCAACTGAACTGGTTCTTAATGCTCTTGGGAGATAGAAACAATTTCCAGGAAGAATGGGAGACAGTTAGGATACCTACTCACTTAAAACCTATTTCCAGTTTGAGGAGGAAATAGATGACAATGATGAGTCAAACAGTATTTGAAGTAAAACTTTGTTCAAGGTACGGAAATTCTAGATTAATCCCAGAAACAATTGATAGAATAGGGACTAGTTTCTTAGGCACTTGAATCCAAAATATACATAATTAAATTCTGTTATCAGAGCCAAACTGTACGATTTGCTACTGTGTGTATTTTTCTCATCTCTTGCAAGGGTAAGGTACTCTCTTCTCAATTTTCTTATTCCTACTTCTCCTTTAATATCCTATAGGAGGACACTATCCAATGCATTCATCTACCAGTTCCAATCTCTTCAGTTAGTAAACCCAAATCTTGGTCTTAACAAAGTAATATTGTTCACCTGTGACTGCCAAGAGATCCTCAATCAGCTATCAAGATAAGAAAGTACCCTATAAACTGCATATGGCTAGTTTCTGGAAAGGCAAGAAGGCTATGTAATGACATCCATGCGATTGCATGAACTGCAAGGTAGTTTTTTGTTCAGATACTGAAATCCATAAATTCCAGCATATGTCATACAATTGGTCCATGTTTTTCTAGACTACTCATGTATTTTATGACCGGATAAAGATAAATAATACTAACCAGTAGCCTATATCTGACAGCATTTGAACACTTCTTCCCCTTTAATGGCATTGATAACAGAACAAATAACATTAGTGAACACCAAATTAGTCTAATGGTTTAGGGGAACGTATTGTGTAGGGAATGATACTCCATAAATAATTCCAACATGGTAGTGATGTATAGAACTCAGAAAGAGATTATGGTGGGTTGCAGAAGCTTCATTTATTATATGAGTGATGCATCTACAGATGCAACGCATTCTAGCACCATTAATGTATCCTAGCGCAGAGATAATTGATCAACGCATGCTAAACCACTTTATCCTGAAAACAGTAAAAACATCCAGCACTCTAGCAACAAGCTACAGATCTTTAATTGAGATAGCAAATGATAAATGAGCTAAAAGTTCTTAAGATCTTACTTTGTTTCTGCTGAAGCAACACATCCACCTTCATATAAAACAAGACTCTCCACAAAAGAAGCATCCACATGATGTAGAAATCCATCAATCTCTAGATGTTTCAGACAGTTTATTTCAGGCTCCCAAGATGCTAACCTATCACCGTGCATCTGCATCACAAGTTGTCCACTCTTTGTAAACCCAAATGCCTTCACAACAGATCGTTTTGTCTCCAAAACAAATAGTTTAGTCCAGGATTTGGCAACCTTATACTCCCTCATCACCCATAACTCGTAGCATTTATATCCTTCGTACTCTCTAATGCTAACGCCATCCTTGAAAATAGCAAGCAACCCCTTGAAGACCAATAAAGTCCCATCCTTCAATGAGTGGCACTGAACAGGCAAATCGGTCTCAGAAAACAACTCATGAGCAATATCAAAGGACATGATAGCATCAAAAATCCGTCCATTCTTCTTTCGAGCCAACCAATGAATAGATCCATTGCAATAAACCGACCTATAATTGACAATACACTCGACATTTGCCTTAATCCTTCTCCAATTATCAGCATTCAAACTATAAACCTCCACCTCAGGTGCCACATTCCCCAACATTTTTGACTCCTCGTCCTTAACATAATGGATCCGCACAACCTTATAGTCATTAGTACACTCACAAAACCCAAATCCCAGTTTGCAAAACACTTTGTTACGATCAAACATCATATCAGCAAAGCAATTATGGGATATAAGCTTCATTCTCCTAATTACAGGATTGTACAAATACACTTTCCTACCGAAAAATGCCTTCTGATCAGTGAAACAGATTATTCCATTGCAAGAATTCCCAACATACAAAATCTCAAGCCAATGATACAACATCGGAATTTCAAAACTTCCATTATCAGCAAAAGTGCTATCAAAAAACATAGAATAAGAATGTCTCTCTAATTCCTTTAGTACAATAGGAATTAGCAAGACAGAGCTAAAAGGGGTAGCCGAGCTGCTGCTGCTGTCGCCGCTGCTGTAAGACTTGTTAGACAGCGAGATGGAGTAATCCTTGAGATGCTTATTAATGAACATATGACTTGTGATGAGAGAGTACCATAATTTGGAGACTGTGGTGAATCTGCCAAGGACTTTGACTGGCAATCTTGAGAGAATCTCAATTATGATTTCAAATGGAAAAAACTCCAAGCTGAAATCAGCATCAGACCTCAATTCTTTTGGATTTTCCATGTCTCATCAATTATTCAAACAAAAAAAAAATTGCTGCCAAGAAAAGAAATAAGACAAACCCACGTCAAAAAAGACAAACTTTGCAAGAGTGGTGCAAATTATTGGGATTTCTGAGGTGGGATTTTGAGGATTTGGGAATTGGGGTTGAGGTTTGAGTCAAGAACGGAATGGTATGTACATTTTTTGTGAGTACTAGCATTATTTTTCTTTATATCTTGTTGTTCTATTTCTCGGTGCAGTTTTTTAATCCTAAACCAAGACAAATACAAAATGGCACGAGGGTTGAGTTAAGAACGGAACGGTATGTACATTTTTTGTGAGTACTAGCATAATTTTTCGTGAGTACTAGCATAATTTTTCCTTATTTCTTGTTGTTCTATTTTTCGGTGCAGTTTTTCTTAGCCTAAACCAAGACAATTACAATATAGCACGAGGGTTGAGTCAAGAACGGAATGGTATGCACATATTCTGTGAGTACTAGCATAATTTTTCTTTATTTCTTCTTGTTCTATTTCTTGGTACAGTTTTTCTAAGCCTAAACCATGATAAATACAACATGGCACGTAAATCTGAAGTTGAAGTAAGGATGCGTTTGATAAAATTGAAATTTAAAAATTAAAGTGTGACGGTGCATTTAATAAATTGAAGTCTGAAAATTATAATTTAAAATTTGAAATATGAATCTATTAAATTATTGAATTGTTAAATATTAAATCTCATATATTTGAGTATATATCACATTAACTGATAAGTAAATAATAACTTATCACTTATTTTTAGCAGCAAGTTTAACCTAAAAAATTCAGTGTCACTGAAATATGAATTCATTAAATTATTGAATTGTTAAATACTAAATCTGATACATTTTAGTGTATATCACATTAACTGATAAGTGGATGACTTATCACTTATTCTTAAGAGCAAGTTTTGTCTAAAAAATTCAGTGCCACTTAATTAATTTAGATGTTCAATTTTTTGTTATCAAACGCGTCTGAATATGTTAAAATCGAAATCCACTAAGTTTAAATACTGATTTGGGCTATCAAATAAGACATGAATCTGGAATTTGAAATTTGAATCCATTAAATTATTGAATTGTTAAGTACTAAATTAAATATATTTGAGCGTATATCACAATAAGTGATCAATGAATAATTTATCACTTATTTTTAGGAGCAAGTTTTGCTTAGAAAATCATTGTCACTTAATTAATTCAGATATTCAATGTTTTGCTAAATCCATTAAATTTAAGTGTTAAATTGAGTTATCAAACAATGCCTAAACCCAGGATTGCCGATACAATCTGAAAGTCCGGTAAAGTGATACTTGTGACTATCATAGATTCGATAGATTTTATGTTTTTTTTTCTAAACAATAGGTATTCACATTCTTTTACTAATCCTATTCAAGTCAAGTCGGACCGTTCAGGTATAAAATCGTTTTATGATATGCAACTAAGCCGTTTTATAGTATGCAACTATACCTGTGATTTAAACCACAGGTTAAAACCGTTTCACAGTCTACACTATACCAAACCACAGGATTTTGTTTCTTGTGCCAATACTTTTCTTCTTCTTCTAGAAAGGAGTCTTTTTTTTTGTGTCAATATGGCAGTATGCTAGGTAGTAGGTATGTTTACATGAATGTTAGTCCACAAAACTAACACAAAAAGAAAATAATAATAATAATAACAATAAAGTGTATTGAGCTTGGCACCATTTTTCGTTAATTGCATCTCATTTTGTTTATTACTTCATGCAAGATTTATACAAAGCAAAATGATGTTATGATGAAGTCGCGCAAGCTGTCCAAGATGCTCAACTTGCTCAAGTCGATTCCATGAACATCCCGGTGGATCCAATGATGCGTGCTCGTGCCAAGAAACTTCAAGAGTCATCCAAGTGATAGTTCGAGGCGTTCAAGACTCGATTGGAATGCCAAACACGTTCCTAAAGATTAACGAAAGGAGTTCATCTTTAGTTAACCTAATTCGAGTCACGAATAAACAAGAGAAGTGAAGCTGAATTTCCAACTTATGATTTAGTTATATTTAGTTGTTATTTTAGTTAATTACTAGGCAATAAACGGACCAACATTAGACATGTTTGGATCCGCTTCTTATAAGGCCGGGTTAATCCCATAGTTATTAGGCAATTGTTAGCCATTTGTTTTCCAAATTTAGTTAGGATTTCTCTACGTAAAAAACTTATAAAACTCTTTTTTCTTTTGAATGAAACACATGAAATATTCTAGAAAAATTATTCACGAGCGTGAAGCTCTCTAAAGCTTTTTCCAGTATCCTTGAACACTTCAAAATTCTCTTGAGTGTTCGTTTCGACTTATCAATCAACTAATTATCTTTGATTGTGGCTCCAACTACCTTCCTAAAGTTCACTAATTCGTTTGGTTGTTAATCAAGATCATATCAACGTTCGCAATTACGAGAATTAGAAGGGTCCGTATAGAAATTTCACTATTAAACTTGTGTCAATCACTAAAGATCCGGATTTGTTATTCGTGAGTTTCGTTTGAGCGACGAGATTCATATCATGTTACTTACAAGATATGAAGAGCTGATATTAGAGCATATACCCCATGTTGGATTTCTTGCATAGAAGTGGATTTTGGGTCATTAATAAATGGATTTTAGTATGGCTTTATTTATTAAGTTTCTAATACAACAAACACAAATCTACATTGGTTAAGGTTTATGCTATACGCGGAAAAAGGTTACTCTAAAGAATGTTAGGATGTTAGGTTTTTAAGCTATTAGGTCTCAAAAAAGAAAAGGTTTTTAAGCTATTAGGTATATAACGAGGCAGGTAAACCACACAAATTATATTAGATTTGAGTTATTGAGCATTACAATGGAGTGTGGTATCAATTGAATTAGTAAAATAATAAGTTACGAGGTGCCAAGAAGAAACCTCACATGTAAAATAAAGTAGCTCTAAGGTATTTCGCTTATACGGGGGAGGTTTTAGGACGACCCTACCTCCCCCTAGGGCTAACCCAAGAGTTTGGCGGATCGTCTGTCCAACTCTTGTCAGGACATTCACTTACAATTTTAAAATAGTCTTTCACGCCTCTATATTAATATAAAAGTTCCATTCATCCAAGAATTTCAATTTAATTTACAATCCAAAAAGTGTAACATAGGATTCCATTAATAAAAATTTCAAATGCATTTCATCTACAAAAGTACAAGTACATAAAGATTATACACAGTAGTTCATGCTTACTTACTCCGGTCTCCACTCTTATAAGGAAAACAAAACTAAAGGAATGAGTTAAAAATCCAATGAATTTCTCAAACAAGCAGTCAAGTAAGTAAAGTATGGAAATATTACATTTAACACTTTGCACAGTAATAAGCAGTCATTCAAGAAACAAACATTCAATTATTGGAAGGATATATGCTCACTTGGAGCCATTCATTCAGCCATTCAGTCGTCGACCATGTCTCCCTTATTCCTCCGACATGTGAAAACATTTGAAAATAAAACTCCAACAGTGATCATTTCATTCAATCAGTCATTTCATTCATTGTATTTCATTTACTGGCCAGTACTTCAATAGATTTCATGGTCATACTCGAGTATACCAAACACTGTCTCAAGATCACTAGCCGCTCGACCGAATCCGCTTCTGGCTCAAATCGACTGACAACGAAAAGCAAGGGTCTAGTCAGCCAAAAGGTTACATTCATTCACAAGTAACTTTCAATTATATAATCATTGAAAATTCACATTCACTTAGGTCGAGTACGATAAAGTACACACTCGTCTATTAAAAATTCATTTAACAATCATTGAAAAATATTTAACATTCAAGCAAACATTCACAAATTCCACATAGTCATCAGTAGCACAACATGCAAGGAATACTCACCGATATCAGTATATTAAACGTCAACTCTCTGAATGATAACCTTGATCGCTACCAAACTCTAAGACAAGATTCATAATCACAATAGATTTAAACTTAGTAGATTCAACTAGTCAAAACATACACGTCTAGTATTTTAATGTATTCCATATGTTTCTCACTTTGACCTCAAGTCTTTAAGATAAAATCCAACACAAGTATTCTAAAAGCAAGGAGAGCAATTTAAACATCCAAAAATCACACCAAATTAAGGTTTAAGATCTAAAAAATTTTTCCAAGTTCCACTCAATTCATTTGATAAAATTCTCAACTTTGGTGACATTTTTTGAAAAAGTATAACTTGAGTTCTATAAATAAAATCACAAAACTTATACCATTAAAAAATAGACTTGAAATACTAACAGGCTTTAGAAAATATTTTCATGAAATTCAACTCATAGATTAGTCAAATTTCAGTTCAAATTCATTGCTGTCTCATGTACAAAAACAGAATAGTCATAGTTTTCAAGAAACTTTGCAAATTTGCTGGTATTTTTAGGAGTTGAACCAAATTCTGAAGTTTATTTCGTTGAAAGTCCTATGAATTTAGTTTCAAACGCAATAAATAGAACTTAATTCCGATTTTCCTATACAAAGTTATAGCCAATTTTTCAAAACTGTGCAGGGTTTCCTGCGAAAATTTTTTAGCAAGCAATTAGTTTGGAAAACTAGATTTTGTCCCTTCTTAAGCCTCTTTGTTTTGGTTCAAAACTAACACACATGCAAAGAAACATATTGTAACAAGTGTTTTGACAAAAATCATATGCAAGAGGAAAACAAAAATACCCAAAATTCACATCTCAACTCTCACTTGACCAACAAGAAGAAATCCATCAATATGTCTTCATATTTCTTAAAGTCAACCATCCAATTCAAATCTTAGTTTTATAGTAAATGAATCTCAATCAAAGCCACAAAACTATCAATTTGAACATACATTGATACATATCAAGCTCCAAATCACTTACACCAAAAATGAAATTTTTTCATCTCAAAGCTAGAATTTCAAATCAAAGTATGAAAATATTATATCAAAACTAAAATTGCATACCAAAACTTGAACATTTCCTAATAAAGCTGAAATTGGTAATCCAAGGATGTAAATTAAAATAACAAAGTTGAAAATTAACTAGTAGAGTTGGAAAAAATCGTATAACAAAGCTAGAAATGCATATCCAAACTAGATATCTTCATATCAAACTTACAAGTCCATATCAAAGTTGGAAACTCTCAACTCAAAGTTGGAAAATATCGATCAAAGCTGGAAATTAACCCTAAAGCTGGAAATTCGAATATAAGCTTGAAAATCATAAAATTTTCCATAAAAGTCATGCCTTTTTCACCCTAAAGCAACATACATCAAGTAAACTAAAAACCTAGTAGTAACATCAAGTAGTTCATCAAGTAAACTTAGAAAATCATCATATATCAAGAAAACCTAATAGTTTCTCAAGTAAAACTAGTAAATCATCATATAAACAAAAAAAAAGTTAGGTTTTCTAGCAAAGTTTACCTCTTGACTTCCAACCCCAAAGATGACAAGCAAATCAAGAGGGATGCAAGATTTTCTTCTTCCAAAATTTCACCAAAAGCTTCCCTCCAAATTTACCTCAAGATTGATCGGAGTAGATTAGGATTTTTCGTTGGATTTTTCATGATTCAAGCTAGAAATCAAGACTGGATTTTTTTCGTGGTTTTCTCCCTCTTTTCTCTTCTCCAAATTCATCAAAGGCCAAGGAACAAGAAGAAGAAATAGTGGAATGATAAGAGCTCAAGTTGGATAAGAAGAAAACTCAGTCTTGATCAAGGGTCTTGGTCAAACTTGGTAGGCTAGTTGACAAATGGCAAGGAAAGATGTATTGTTTATCTTTTTGTTTCTTTATTTGTCTCCAAATACTAACATATCTAATGCTCATCTAATTAACTTTTAACACCTCTTGTCACATAATTTCTTGTACACAAAACTCCTTCTAATTCACCAAATTTATTGCACACACCTCACTAGTCGATCACACCAGTGTAATGCACTATAAAACTTAACATGCACCAAATTAAATAATACAATAAGAGAAAAATCATGATTCAACCATAAAAGCAACCAAGAATTTAAAACAAGTAAGTTCAAATAAAAGTTATAAAAACAAGTAAAATTTCGAAATTTCACAGGTTTATTGTAGTTAGCATCTAACAAAAATTCATATGAAAAGCATGTAATTTCAATAATAGAGTGATTGATTATCAAGAAAATATTTCACCTTTAATATCATGAAAAAATATGTTAATTGATTCAATGAAAGAATTTATGACAACTTGTAAAAGTAGTTTTTAAAGTTAATAATTCCTTTATATGTGGATGTTCTAATCTTTAGTTTTTTCTAAAGAAAAAGTCGTTAGGGTCTTTTGTTATTGAAATAAGATGAAGTAATAAAGTATGGAGGTTTAAACATATTTATGAGACATCCAAACCCAAACAAAAAAACTCTTATTTCTTTGACATGTTGACTATAGAAGAATTGAAATATTAGCTAAAACAGAAATTAGATCTCGTTTGGATTGCATTTTTTAGAGAATTTTTGGAGAAAAATTATTATAACACTTTTTGTAAGATTTGATGTATTTGAGGTAAAAAAACGATTGAAAATATGAAAATGAATATTTTTTCCAAAAAATAATATTTTTATGAATATTATAAACATAAAAATTAGGTTTATAATAGGCAAAACTACTCTCTGCTCCCAAATCATTTTATCGTTCTCTCTCTCAGTGTTTATATATATAACATTCGGAATATAACATAAATAATATGTCATTTGTGTTTTAAAGTATGACCAACTTTTTGTAATTTCACTTAAATAGCTAAATCCTCTGTAACTAGGAAAATCTAGACCAAACACTTGACACAACTTTCCAAATATTTCATTAGGTATTTAGGTGGAAATCAAACCACAGGAACTAAACGGGGTGGTTTCATAGAAAATTTAAAGGAAACAAATACTACTAATTTACAAGCTAATGGTTGTGAATTTATTACGCAGAAAGTACAAGTTAAAAATTGGTCCCTTATCAAAAAAAAAAAAAGGGAGAAGATATTCCCTCCTGTGGACCAAAAATGGAGGAAATGAAAAGCAGCTATGGAGAAATGTAACACAAACTTGAAGCTTGTGGAATAGGCCCAATAGGCCATAAGGCACGAGGGGCTAAGGACTCGGGAGGAACCATGGTTGAAAGTTGATGGAGCAGGCCAGCAGCTTCATTGATGGCCTCCTCCCCTCGCCCCAACTCCCCCAAAGTTCCCAACTGTCACTGTTTTCGAACTGGGCTCCTGTAATTCTTGAATTTTCTTCACAAAATCATCGATTTCTGCCCTTTGCAGCTCCTCTCCAACCTCATATTTTGAGGCTTCTGTGGAAGAAAATAACTCAAGGTAATAAAATTTTCATCTTCTGCTTTTTTATGCTTATCATATGATGTCTCTTGAGTTCCAGAAGGAAACTTGTAATTTTCTTCCCATTTTTATATGTTTTTCTTTTTCCAGTTTCTTGATGTCAAGCTAGTGTTTTTATGTTGGGTTTCTTTAAAAATCAATTATACCATGTTACCTGTTCCTGGACTTCAGTGAGATTTGCTTTTATGTTTTTTGTTTGCTTTTCAAAGATTGCATCATAAAGTTCACGGTTTCTTCTGATATTTATCAAGAAGCTCGACCTCTGTTGGAGGTCGTACGATAGTTAGTAGCATATTTTATGAGGAAAAAAAGAAGTACTTTAACTAACTAGCGTAAGTCAGGACAAAGCTTATCATAGTATTATTTAATATGCTTGACAAGATTGTTTGTTTCTACTCAGAAATTGCATTAGTGTATATATTAATCTCGTATTCGTGTCCTTTGGGCAACTTTAAAGCAGATTGAGAATGTTAGAAATGAGATCTGCTTAATTCTTCTTTGATATCCTTTTCTTGCACTATAACGGATTTTCGTGACTTTGACAATGATTTACTTGATGAATTGCAGCAGCAGAGGCTTTGAAGTAAGTAGATTGTGCCACTATGGAAAACGTTGGAAGTTTTGTATTTGATGATACGGGCAGAAATGCAAGGAAAAAGAGGAGCATTCGGCTTCGCCGAAGAGTAGATGATTCTCAATCTTGTTTGGATTACCGGGATAATTCTTCCCTGTCATCAACGCCTGTATCAGACAGTATGAGCAAACCATCGAGTGAGGAAAATCTCAGTCATGCTGCTGCTACGGGGAGAAAAGAAAGTACAAACCAAGGCGTTTCCAGAGCATCGTATGATAATCTTGGTGACGCCGAAACTGTCTCTAAAATGAGTAATGAAGTTGGACGATTGGGAGAATCAAATGATGCAGGCATCAGTAAACTTAAGAAAGTGAAGCTTAAGGTTGGTGGTGTTACTCATACACTACATACTAAAACCGTTTCTGAGGCTTCATCATTTGCTGGGTCTTCATCAACCAAGTCTTCTCTCTCTTCTGATGGCCCACCTGTGCACCCTAAGCTGATTGCTCAGGTAACTCTGTGCTTTAATGTTTGCACTAAGTAAGGCTAGCAGAGTCCGATCTTGTTCTATTTGAAACTTCTAGTCCATTTGATATCTATAGTAGGTTTGTTCTCTTCTTCTGGGCTCTGGATCAAAGATGATCCCTTATTCAGGATCATTGACCAAAAAAGTTTAGCATAATAGCACGTTATTTTTCCAAGTGAGTTAACAGATAGCTAAGTTGATAAAAGACTCCCTTATTTTGTCCAACCATCACAGTGGTTTGATCTTTACCAGTTCATTCCCGCCTCAATACAAACCATGCCTTCCAACCCCCCCCCCCCTCCTTGGGCCATATCTTTCTTGCTCTAATTTGTGAAAGATGGGTTGAATTAGAGCTTAACAGGGGCTTCTTCTTCCTACATTTTCCAGGATAATGAAAACACAGGTCGCTGCACTTCTAAGGACAAAGGAAGTGGATTGCAGGGCATTCCATGGAAGGATTTTTCTAAGAGTGGTTTTACTGTTAAGAAACATGTTATTTCACTGGGAAAGATGCCTGGACAATGTGTCTCTACTAAGCAATCTGGTGCTCTTGAGTCCTCTCGTAAGAGCAAACGAGTTCCTAAGAAACGTTCATTAGGTGAAGTTTTTGATGATGGAGAAGATAATAGTGATGACGAGATTCGGTACCTTGAAAAGGTCAGACGTCTGAGACTTAGTTCAAGTCACGGCACAGAGTTTGAAGATGTAGATGAAGTAGGGAGCAAGAAGCAACAGAATGCATCTAGGTTATCTTATGGTGATATCTACAGTAATGATGTAGATTTGAGATATCATAACAGCTCTTCATTAGGGAAGGAGAGTAGGAAGTCCAGATCAGTTAAAGCATCTGAAGATGCAGACTATTTTGAAGATGAAGACTCATTCTCTGATGATGAGCCTGAACCAAAGAGAAAGCACAGCAAGGAGTTAATTGATGAGTCAGGGGATTTTAAGAGGGAATTGGCTATCACTACCCGCCAACGAGCACTCAAAAGTGCAAGATCCACTTCTTCCCCTTCTGGTGCAAGTTTGATTGAGTTCCCAAATGGATTACCTCCTGCCCCACCTAAAAGTGAGCATTCCTGTTGTAGAACTCTGTCCTGGTTCAAATGCATCTGTAACTTTTCCAATTGAATGTTTACAATATAACTTATGTTGGGTTGAGTGACAGAGCAAAAGGAAAAACTGTCGGAGGTGGAGCAACAACTGAAGAAAGCTGAGGCTGCTCAAAGACGTAGGATGCAAGTGGAGAAGGCTGCTCGGGAGGCTGAGGTTGTGCTTGCTACAACAGACTTTTATGCCAGTTATTTAGGTTGATATTCCAGTCAAATTACGTTATGTGTTGTAAAAGATATGACTTCAAGGGTTGATGGTTTTACAGGCTGAGGCGATCAGAAAAATCCTAGGCCAAGATTCCAGTAGGAAGAAGCAAGAGGATAAAATGAAGAAGCGACAAGATGAGCTGGCTCAGGTGACAAAGCAAATGATCCACGTGAAGAAGCTATCTATGTGTCTTTTAGGATTCATTCTAAATTATAGGTGTCTGATGTGATGCAGGAGAGGGCTGCAAACAACGTTCTTGCATCAAATGCAGTTAGATGGGTGATTGGCCCGTCCGGGACTACTGTGACGTTCCCCGATGAGATAGGCCTCCCAAGAATTCTTGAATCCAAGCCTTGTAGGTAATATGCCACTTTTTCAATCCTGTGCACTTTTAATTGCACGCCAAACAGATCTTCAGGAGTCTCCGTGGCACTACAAATATGTACTTCTGCTATTCTCACCCTCTTTTGTCTCTGACTCAGCCTTTGTTCTTTGCCCTCAGTTATCCTCCTCCACGTGAAAACTGTGCTGGCCCTTCTTGTACAAATGCATACAAGTACCGAGACTCAAAGTCAAAGTTGCCACTGTGCAGCCTCGGTTGCTACAAGGCAATACATGAGAAGATGCAGACTGCGGCTGCTTGTTTGATTTGACCACCTCTGGTTGTTGTCTTTTGCTGGAATTCAGGAATACGGTGTTTGAATAGTTCTGTTAGGTTTACCCAGTTTAAGTGGATGGGATGTATATAATCCAATTTGATGCTGGCATCTGTAGACTGGAAAGATGTGATGCTGAAATTTCGCTTAATTACTTTATTTGGTATAGCTTTGATAGGTTCCTTATTAATGTTCTCTTTAGAGATTGTTTTTGCACTCTACAACCGCCTGGCTGCATGGATCAATGCAAGTCATTTTGGTACGGTGCGGCTTTTGGGAGTTTCTTGAAGCAATTTGATCCCCCCTCATAGAAAGGACCAAGATGCAGATCTTCAAGGCTGGAGTTGTAATATGCAAGAAAGCCTACATATGCCTTGGTGTTGGTTTACTGAAATTGTCATGCCACACCTGAATGCGGGTTGACATCTGTCTAGAATTATCATCAAGTTGTCTTGTAAATCTTGTAATGCTATTAGGTTTGTGGTACCAGATCACAAAGTTGGTTAAAAGCTGCAGAAATTTGCTTGTTATGTTTTTGCGTACAAGTGACTTGTTCTCCTTGAAATCTGTTGGTCTGCTACGTTAGTAACGATGTTCAGATGATTTTCAATTTTTCATGCTGTCTTGGCTAGATTAAATGTTGAAATCTGACTCTGGTAATCTTGCAACTTGCTTTTTCATTTGTTAGATACAATTTGCTTTTCAGCTAGGCTCAATTGTCTGCTTCAACAGTTGAATATGAACAAAGGAGCAGACAGAATCTCTAACCTGTGGCTGTGCTTGAGCAAAATATAGTTACCATCCACAATCAAATTCCGTACGCATCCTCCGAGCTAATGGAAAAGCATGATATCTAAAGGCAAAACCTAAACGAATGGTTATTTATAAAACAATTTTGTGCGGTAAGTGTGTGATTTTAAATAAAAATAGTTAAGTGGCAAAAAGTATATTATTTATATTTTTTAAAAACAAGTTTTTTATATACAATATTACAGTAATACACAAATAAAAACAATTCCAAAAACACTACATTCAAATAATATATCAAAAATAACTCCAAATATTAAAAAAAAAAATACACCACCACCTCTACCAGCCATCACTCTTCGCCATCATCGCCACCACTCCCATACCCACAACCCTCTCTCTCTCTCTCGGCCCCCCAATTCCCCCTCCACTCCACTGACTACAACCTTCCTGGTCATGACCAAAAGCCGCAACTCATGGCTTCTAGTCGCGATTCATGGCTTCTAGTCGCGATTGAGAAGCTCACGGCTACCACCCGTGAGTGGGAGAGGGGTTCGGGGTTGGGAGAAAGGAAGAGAGGGGGGAGAAGGGAGAGGAAAGAGGGAGGAGGAGAGAAGAGGGAGTGGTGGTGGGTGCTGTAAAATTTTAAAAAAAGATGTCCCAAAAAAGTTATAAATTATAAAAATACCCCAAAATATATTTTAAAAATACCTTTAAAAACAATCCAAAAAACATCTACAATACAAATTTTTCATACACACAGCTGCATTAAAGTTTTTGAAAAATACCCCAAAAAAACAATTAATTTAAACAGAGCCATAGTTTATTGGTAAATAAGTTTTTCAATCATTAAATATTTTCATAAAAAATAACAATATTATATTTAAGGGTTATTATCACTTTACCCCCTTAAACTATATCACTACTATCAGTTTACCCCTAACGTTATCTTTTAATCACTTTACCCCTATAAGTAATTCAACTCAATATGTTAAGAAATTTTGAACAAAAACACCCTTTTATTTTATAACATTACTACATTGTTATTATCACTTTATTTGTATAGATTATAGTGATACAATCACTTTAGTTCCTAACATTATTTTTTAGACATTTTACTTCATCGTTAATCTAACTAGTATGATCAAAAAATTTTAAATATATTTACCATTTTTTATATATAATTAAAAATAAAAAAGTTGGAATGGTTATTCTTCCTTTTTTTCACTTTAAAAGATCGAAAAATATAAAAATAAAAGGGTTTTCTCAAATTTCTTTATTTCACACTTATTACTACTAGGAAAAGAAAAAGAGATAGAAAAGAAGAAGAAAGAAAATTAGATTTTGCAAAGAAAAAAAATAAAGAAAAGTCTAACATTATCGTATTACATTAAGGTTGTCGGGATTAGAATTGGAATTTAGTAGTAAACAGAAAAATGAAATAATATTAAAATAATAAAAATATTTAATTCTTTCTTATTTGTAATTTTTAAAAAAAGAATTGAGCTCTCTCCCTCTTCCCTCACCCTCGTCTCCATCTTTCTATTCTTTTTTGATATTAATAAGATTGGCAAGAAGAAAGAAATTAACACTTTGACTTTTTTTCTTGATACTAAAAAGGAGAAGAGTCACTCTAAATTTTTTATTATATTTATTATACAACGAGGAGGATATTTTTTTCTAAAGTTTTTTAACTTGCTAAGTTGGTTTAATAGTAGGATAAATTGCCCAAAAAATAACTTTATGGGATAAATTGATAATGTGACTATAGTTTATGGGGGTAAAGTAATAATAATTTTAAGGGTTAAACATGTCTTTTCACTTTAATTAACAAACTCCGTTAAGTTTGACCGTTAGTCTTGGGGATAAAGTAACTTAAATATAACGTTAAGGGGGAAATTGATAGTGGCACCAAATGTTAAGAGGATAAAGTGATAATAACCCTATATTTAACTGTAAAAAAAAATTCTTTAACATATTATGATCAAAATATATTTTTTTTAATAGGAATGAAAGAGCTACATGATTGAAGTAGTCTAGTGGTAAAGCTTTTAACGAGGCAAATCAAGTCGAATGCTTGATATTCAGGCCTTGTTTGTATATTATACAAACATGGTTCAAGTTCAATTCAAATATTAACAAATTACAAATGATATTTGAATTCGATTCATTTATTTGTATAAATATTCAAGATTGAACTCAAACTCAACTCATTAAACTATACGAGCCAAATTCAAGGTCAAGCTCGCTTCGAATTTGGCTCGTTATCGAATATGATTTTGAAGATGATCTAATTATATTTTTAATAAATATACATTATTTAGAATAAAAATAAATAATACTAATTTATGTATAAGTACTTTTTTAGTAAAATATAATATATATTTAATAATATTAAATGTATTTTTTTTATTTTTATAATTATATATGTGTTCACGAACTATTCCAATAGTTCGCGAACTGTTCGATTCGATTATTAAATGAGTTTTGTTTGAATTCCATTCATTTATTAAACAATTGCACTTTTTTTTTAACTCAAATGAGTCAAATATAAATACGTTCGTAAACAATTCATTTCGTTAAAAATTCTATCTAGTGATAAATACAGCACTCTATCCTTAAAAACTTTTCATAAGAAATAACAATTTATATTTAAGTGAGGAAAAAGATTATTGAGCACAATATTATCAAGATTTACAATAGAGTGGGAAGGAAAGTAAAACTACACATATAAGAGAAATAATGAAGAAAAAAAAATAGTCTGGAAATTTTGTAAATGCAGGGGGTCAATTTACACTAATTCCTAATTACTGGGTACAATTTATAATTAAGCCTTAAAAGTTGATGCAGCTTCGATGCCATTAAAATGAAATTCGTAAAGAATTAATTTGCCTAAAAAGTGTGTTTCGTTCTTCCCTTGGAACTCCAGAAGCATCTGAATTCTGAACTGCTTCCGCTCTCTCTTCTTCTCCGACTGCTGTGCCCTCTATTCCCAGCAATGTCTAGGGTTCCCTCCAAGCATTCTCGCGATCAAGCTCAGGTACATATACATTTTCTCTTCCATTTGTTAGCAGAGCAGCATTGCTGTAGTATCTTTTCACCAAGCATGATTTCAATATCAAAAGGGCTTTTGCTTTTGCTTTTGCTTTTGCATTTTTTTTTGGTGGGCTTGTTGATATTAAGGTTTGGTTTCTATACTTGCTGGAGTTATTCGTTCTATTGTAGTAAGTACCATCATATTGCTGATGGAGAAGTTGGAGGTATTCAAGCAAGAAGAACCCTTCAAATTTGCTACTTTATTTGTTCATGTAAATTAAGAAGAAATTAGATGAAAATGGTTAAAGATTATAAAGTTGGTAGAATCCATTTCTTGACTTGAAATGTAAAGTGTAAATAAAATTCTGAGAGCAGTTACTTCATCATTGTGTTTATGTTTATGTAGTGGAGTCAAGGCCTGTAGTAATTCTATTCTGTGAGTTCACAATTTTGCGGTCCGGGAAGGATTTCCAAGCCGTGTTAAGTTGTGGATGAAATCGCGCTAGCTGTAGGATTTCTTTGCGAAATATATTCTTATATGAGGAAAAAAAAAGAAAATAGATGTTGAGAACTATGGAGGTGCATTTTTTTTAATGTTACTGGACTGTTGTATTATTTTTCTTTACGTCTAAAGTGTGTACTACTGGACTAAATTGGCCCAGAGAAAGTACAAACATGATGTTGCTCGTTAACTTTTTATTTTTTCTTAGACCTACCTTAGTGATGATTTTGCTGAACAGGACTTTGAGGGGCTTCTGAATAATTTACAGGATTGGGAATTATCATTCAAGGATAAAGACAAGAAACTTAAGTCACAATCCCGAGGCAAGGAGAAGGCAGTAAGTTTTCTGTTTTCTTGTATTTAAGATGTGCAGTTACTGAACCTTTGACTGTCTCAGTATACGAAATCATATTCATGTGTAGAATTCTGTTAGAATGCTCTATCTTAGAAAATTGTTGGCAGTTACATCGAGAGTGTTTATTTTTTTATTTTTTTTTATAGCCACTTCATCCTGACAGTGAATTTAGTAGTGGGAATGCATTTCTGTTTGCAAATTTTTCTTTTTTTTTTCTTTGTTTTTCTTTTCCCTTTCATTTTCTATTCTTGTTTGATTGCATTTAAGTGGTGCCAAAGGGGAAGACATGGTGGTGATCTTTTGTTTCTTGCCCTGATTTTTACTGTTTTTTTTTATTTTATTATTTTTACATAAATGTTTTTTTTGATTATTGATTGGATCAAGTTTTATTTCAGGATCTCCTTGCTCAAAGACATAATGTAGCAAATGCTAATCAGCTGTCTAGTAGCTCAAGAGTTGGTGAGAGACATGCAGTTGAAAAAAATGCCAATGAGGATAGTGGTGATGCTGCTAAAAAATATGATTATTTGAGAAACTATGATGCAATAAGGCAGTTATCAAGTGGTTTCATGACAGAAGAGAGTTCAGTTGATGCAAACTCAGAGAAAGAGCTGGTATGCTTCACACTCAACAAATATGGTTTAGAATGACATGTTTGTCTTGTATTAATGCTAATTCTTACTTTCTATCTTGCCTAGGGCAATGAATATTTTAAACAGAAGAAGTTTAATGAAGCAATTGACTGTTACTCTAGAAGCATTGCATTGTTGCCTACTGCAGTTGCTTATGCTAATAGGGCTATGGCTTATATCAAAATCAAAAGGCAAGTTCATATCATCTATATTCTTAGTTTTATTATTTCCAGAATAGAGAAATTATTCTCTTTTATAAGATAAAATGTACACACTATAAGAAGTGACATGTTCTCCTCATTTTAAATTAGATTCGAGGAGGCTGAGAGTGACTGTACTGAGGCCTTAAATCTAGATGATCGCTACATTAAGGCCTATTCTCGTCGTTCAACAGCCAGAAAAGAGCTTGGCAAACTAAAAGAAGCCTATGATGGTATTATTATGGATCCTATGAAACCTCTTTTTGATTTATTTAAAAAAGAAGTATTTCTGATGAAGTATGACTGATTGCAGATGCTGAATTTGCCTTGAGGTTAGAGCCACAAAACCAGGAGATCAAGAAGCAGTATGCACAAGCCAAATCTTTGCTAGATAAGGTTTACTCCTTACCTTGTAATCAATTTTCTTGTTCTCTTATTCTTGTAAAGAAATAGATTTGAGGACTCAGTTTGTCAAAGTTTTCACATGCCTCTGAACACTTAAGACAGAAAATTCAATTAAACTAATAACCCTTGAGTACTTGAGTCATATATTACTGCTATCTCTGGATATGGTTCTTCCATTTTTGATCAGTCATTGTCAATTTCCAGGAAATTCTTAAGAAGGTATCTGGAGCATCAACAAGCTCTGTGCAAGGGTTGCAAAAAGCTGGAAAGTCAAAGGCTGAGACAAACAAAGCTGTAAATGGGGTCAAACCTGTCTCCAGTAATTTTAATAGTGGAATGGTGGCTGAAGTTCAGGATGATCATTCAAAGGTCTGAACAATGGAGTTTCTTCTTTCTCTTTTTTGACAGCTTGTATATATGTATACTATTTGGTTTGGCTTGGCTGGGAGCAAAACTATCGTGAGTTAAAAAGGACTCCAGTAAATCACCTTCTTTTCTTTTCTTGCTCCTTTAGCTTCTGGAGGTAAAAAGTAAAAACATGTCTTTGGGACAGTTCATTCTGTTTCCTGAAGGTTTATTTTGTGTTTAAGAGTTTTATAGTCATCTTCATTGCAAGGTGAAAGCATGGGCTTTGGAGCTTCATATTCATTGCACCTGACCTGTCATAGAGATTCTTAAGAATGTATTTTAGATGATAAAAAATGCTTTACATTTGTGATGGTTGGAAATTTTTGGAAAAAATAGCTTTACATTTGATCTGCATCTTCTTTTATCAGATAGTGGGCAAAAGTCATCTCTCTGAACTTTAAGCTGTGATTGGCAGGGTAATAATGGAGAAATTCCTTTAAAGACAGCTATGCGACTTGATGGTACTAGTATGAAGAGTAAGGATCAAAATGGAAATGCTTCTCATGAATCAGCTCTTCAGAACACTGCTTTGGAGACAACGAAGGTCCATTGTTTTCTTTTCTTGTATAATCTTTTCGTTAAAAGCTGGTGTTTTTAGAAAGATAGTGAATGTTTAAGAAGATTAGGGGCAACAAACAATTCTAACATTTCAATTTTGATGATTAGAGAGGGCAAATAGTTTAATAACAAAGATTTAAGAGAACAAGATAATTAAATGTTGCAGATTGATCTTTTATGTCAACGGTCTGCAAATACTTTTTGCTTTCACAAACAGGTCTAAAATAATTATCGATTTTATTTGTCCATGGCATGACATTGTGATCAGCTGGCTATTATCAAAATTGTAGTGTGATTTGTGGATTTGTATGCTAAGCCTCAGTCTGCCCTTGGGCTCTCTTTTTCTCTACTGATTCTTTTGGTTTTTAATCACAGAGAAGCAGCACCAATGGCAAGCATGAGTTGAAGACATCAGTTCAAGAGCTTGCCGCACGAGCTACTACTCTTGCTAAGGCTGAGGCTGCTAAAAACATTGGACCACCAAATTCAGCTTACCAGTTTGAGGTTTCTTGGCGGGGGCTTTCTGGTGATCGTAGATTTCAGGCTCAGTTATTGAAGGTCTATTTTTAAATTGTTTTGCAGCTGTGTGTCATTTTTGTCCTTTGTACGCATTTCAGAATGTACCGTTTAGGATGCTAAGTTTCTGTAGTTGCATATTCATGTTTTTATGAATCTTTCCAAATTTATTTGCTATGTTCTCTCAAAATCACTTTAAATTCTTTTTAGCAATTTATCTTGATGGAGGCGAATGACTTTTCAATCTTGAGACTTGCAAAAAGGTTGATTGGCAAGGTGGAACTTTACCAACTCTGTTTTCAATTCAGTGACATGTCTATCTAAATGCTGTTTGTGTGCTGTTTTTTGTTTTTTGGATAGGGCCATCTTCATGTTGAAACTGATTATACATTGAGAAAGAAACGGAAATTTCATGCTGATAGTAATTTCACTTTTCATTGTTGCTGTTGTTTATAGTTTGTTTCTTTTCCCATTGTGTGACCTCTTCTTTTTCCCTGATCAGGCAACTCCTCCAACTTCATTGCCACAGATATTTAAGAATGCCTTGTCTGCTTCATTACTCATGGATGTTCTTCGGTGTATTGCTACCTTTTTCGTGTAAGTTAATATCTTAAATAAACTATTTGTAAATGAATTCGCAAAATTATGTTTCTTTTAATGATTTGCTGACATTTCTTCTGCCTCATGTTTGACAGAGAAGATGTGGATTTAGCCGTCAAATTCTTAGAAAATCTAACCAAAATCCCAAGATTCGACATGATTGTCATGTGTCTTTCCTCTGCTGATAAGGCTGGTAGGTCCACGCTAATCTAATAGAATTATAATGTAATAGGGTTGAGACACGGTTAAATGTGCAGTTCGTGTTATCCAACATACTATTGTAAATGACCGCGTTAAATAATTCCCTTGTGCAGCCAATTACTACTGTTTTTCAGTAGTTCAGCCTATGAATCAGTTTATATGCTCTCACTGGAAAGACGAATGCATGCGTGTGGAGTTTTGTATCAATGATATTATTCATTTATTAAAGCCGAGTTTGATTGACCTGGATTCCTGTTTATACGTACAGACCTTTTCAGGATGTGGAATGAAGTATTCAGCCAGACAACTCCAGAATATGCTGAGATCCTCAGCCGTTTCCGCTCAAGATACAGACTGCACAACTGATGGATTTAAAGCTTTTTAGGTTGATGCTCTAAAGCATGAAGGATCAGTTTAGTCATTTTGTTGCTACTCTATGTAAAAAGTAAGGCGAATGTATAAAATATTATGTACATAATAATTACTGGGAATCATTCTAATTGTACTTCTGACAACTGTACTTAAAATGAAATGGTGTAGCAGGTCGAAGGTGATCAAGTTTTCAGTATGAATCTTGTTGGGTAACTGGTAGACTATCCGAGGTTTTGACCTAATAATTTTGAATTCTCATCTTTTAATATTTGAGAAGGCCATGTAGCTTCTAATCCTTGAATGTAAATCTTCACTTCTGCTTCCACAATAATCTGCATCTTGTCAGGTCAGTGTGGATGAGGATTCATTATTCAATCAGCTATAGCAAGCCTGAATATCTAGTCTCTCTTGAGTCTTAACCTTTGCCATGTTTGTGGACTTATTGCTTGTTATCGCCCTAATGGACTTGTTATTCTGATCGACTTTTCCTTTGAACTGGGATGTCAGCACAATTGTGGCCCTCCTCTTGGTGTCAGTTCACAGGAAAACCATGGAGATGAAGTATAAAGACCTATATATTGTTTTTTACCCAAAATGAATAAGGAAGTATGAAGATTAACCAATACTTATGTTGCCTGTCCATCTGATTGGCACAACTACTGACCAACTCTGGTTGTTGGGGGGAATTTAATTCCAATCCTCCTTGTCAAGACTCCAAAGCTGGTTGAAAGAGAGAGAGAGAGAGAGCAGGGAATTACTTATGAAGAAACAAATAGAGACTAGCATTCATTGTGATTTTGACCCAATACTAGAAATACTTGTACTACTACTATTCATGCCCTGGCATACACTTTCGTTGTGATCATCAATAGAGAAAATGGATAGCAAATCAAGAAGCCTTGACAGCCATGAGCTGGTGCTGATAAGGGATGTCTACCAAACTTTGAAATTCCGGTTTTTGCATTGTCCCAATGTGATTTTTTGTCTGGCCAACTTCTTCTTTTAAAATTCTACTGGACAATTTCGATTCACAAATCTCTGTTGATCTATTTATTAAACATTTGTGCGAGGATATTTATTACCAAGAACAATCATCAATAATGTTCCTGAAGGAGCCTATTTTTGCAGCGACAGATACCAACTGTTGTTGCCCTCTTTTAATAATGTCCATATTAGCTTTGCATTTTGTCAAAAATGTAACAAAGCTACAGATTTTGTAATTAGAGTTCGAAAGATGTTTGGCAGTTTTTTTTTTTTTTTTGGATAGTAATTACCCAAGAATTTTATTCATGTTGTGAAGGATAACGAGAGACGAAAAATGTATATACAAATGTCAAATCCTATTTTCATCTTTTTTTTATATAATCTCACCCCCTCCCCTAAAAAAAGAACATTTATGGGACAATCCAAAAAACAATCTCCGTTTGAATTAGCTATTTTTTAGGGTATTTTTTTGTATATATTTTACTATAATAATGTAGGTAAAAAACTTTTACTGTAGATGAGGTAATTTTTTAGACTGTTTTAGTGTTTTTGAGATTGTTTTTTTTGTGGTATTTTTTGAGGTTGTTTTTAGTATTTTTGTGATTGTTTTTATTTGTATATTACCGTAAAATTACATATGAAAATCTTGTTTTCCAAAAAATGACCGATCCAAACGCAGCCAAAGTAGTTTACTGACTCAAATTTTCATTTATTAGTTCTTTCTTTTCTTTGTTTTTAACCCTTTTTTTTCCACTTTCATGAATCAAACTGTAACAGTTTAATAACATGTTAGTTGGTCTAGACCTTCTCACATATACCAAGTAAAGTCCAGATTTGATGGAAATTGGTCTTGCCAACCAATCATTTGATATTTATTGTGGGCAAGAAGGTAGCTGGGAATTTGGGCAGGCAGACCACCAACCAACACAAGATATTTGGAGCTTCTTCACACAGTAGAGAGACAACTGGCTTTGAATCATACAAACTTTTAGGGATAATAGAAGAATTAGGGATTATCTGGATTAGGGGACCATCTCATAATTTGGATGAATTTCTAAAGAAGTTCCATCATTAACACAAAAAAAAAAAAAATTTCTTGGGATGAACTCTTGTGTTTTCCCTTTTTCCAGGCGGTTGCAGGATCAGCTTTATGTAACAAATAATTGTTCATTATTCCTCAAACGTTGCTTTCATAACCCTTAACTCCATGCAAGAAATGTCTTTAATCAATTGCCTAACCTTTCTTGCACGTTGATGTATACTACACAATAAAAAAAAAAGAAGAGTAGTTTTTGTACTTGCAAGAAAGATTTGAATCAGAGGGATTCAGCCTTGAAAGAGACCACATGAAAACATGCAACACCCTTCAAAAGTTGCATGATAAAACGAATTGATCCTTAGATGATATTGCTGAATCATATATTATTATCACATATCAGAAGAAAAAAAAAGTTGTATGGTTTAAGCAAAATGTCATCAAAATTGAACATCATGTACAACATATTGCACGGAAGTTACCAGAGAAATATTTACCTTTTTGTTCTTATTTTTTATTTTTTAACAAACAAAAGGACCTGGCCCCACTTCAAGGCCCAACCCTTATTCGGATTGTTGGATTATTTCTCATTTTTGTGATAAGGCTCGAACACTGGATCTCAGATGTACTAACTCTTAGTGAGACTAACTCGGCTGCTTTGGAAGGACTACCTTTTTGTTCTTATTGGTATATCATATTTGGGAGACTCAAGTTAAAATTTATTGTTGGATGGTAGAAATAAGAATTTTTAATCCCTAAATTACAATAATTTTATTTATTTAAGATATAAATCACTATCATTTTTTGAATAAGGTCATATATAGAATGTAGAAGTAGTTTCCTTTAAAGAAACTGCAGAATTTTCTAACCCTAAAAGAGTGATAAAATTTTCCATTATATTAACCTTTACTGCAGGGCTCTTAAAAAACTACTCCGTTACTAAGGCCAAGAAAAGGTACTTATAAGGTTGACTTCAATAGTCAAGGTATTAGGTAACGGAAAAGATTCATTGTCGAGGTAATCTTTTGGATTACCGATATAGATCATTGCACCGACAGATTCGCACGCAATAAAGTTGGATTAATATTCAATAGGAAGAAGTGATTATGGGGGGGGGGGGGGGGGGGGGGTGGGGAAGCCCCTCTCGGCCAGAAAAAACACATGGCGCCTAAATTTTAATTGGACTAAACATAGTTTGAGCCTAAATATTACACTTGAATAAAATGTGAATTGAATTTAGGTCATATTAGATTAGATCCGATTAAAGTTTGATTCATATATGAGTATAATTATATATGTAAAATATATATAATAATATTTATAATTTATAATTATCTGTATTATATATAAAAGGAGAGGAAGGGTCTGGAATAAACAAAAATTTTTGACTTTATATATTTTCTAAACTACCATTGATGATAAGAGAGCTTTTGATATAAACAAAAATCTATCTATTTTTTATAATTATCTACTCCCAATATGTTTTTTACCAAGGAATATGTATTTTTTTTATATTTTATTTTAAAACTTATTTAGTAAATCTTAATTTTAATTAGCAACTTCCAATTATGGTTATGAATTTTATAACTTTTATTTCGGTGAATTTTTTACATATGTAATTTCAAAATATAAAACCAATTTTTTTTTGAAAATAATTTCAATAAATATACTCAAAATATTTCACAAATATTTTTTCTATTAGTTGTACTCACGTTAGTGTGTTCCCTGAATACTAATACATATTATGAGATAAAATGTTAATAAATTATATGTAAATTTGTATTAATTTATAATTATAAAATATATATTATATATTTATGTATTTAAATATGAGTTTGGGTCAAACTCGATTTAAATTCAAAATTCATGTAATAGTGTGAGATGAACTTGAACCTTTTTAATTTGAATCTCATATGCCAAATTTGAATTTGTTGAAACCCGACTTAAAAAGTTAAATTGACACCACTACACGAACTCTAAACAATAAAGATTTTAGGTGTGGTAATACAGTGTGATCAAAGAACTCTAATCAAATTGTCATTAAATTCATAACTTCTTCCCAAAGAAAAAAGGGTATAAACCAAAATTAGAAAAAAAGCATACTGAAACATGAAAATAAAATAAAAATGAGATAAAAATAAATTCAGATAAAAAAATAAAATAAAATTAGATTAAGAAAACCAAAAAGTGAAATATTAAATTATTGGTGTTGTTTAGTCTTCCAAGTTCTGACACATCCAAAGACCAAAGGAACTCACTTTTCTAAAACTTGGAGGACTTCACCTGCATCACTGTCTGACAATCACGTGCTGTCTGTCCTCCCTCCCTCCATTCCAATCCAAATTCTCCTTTATTAATAATTGGGATAATTTCATAAACTTCCCCTAAGGTATCTGATAATTTTAATGAGTACCTTTGAATTTGTAAAAATTACACCTACCTCTCATAATTTGATGCTTTTAAAAACTGAACCTTAGATTTGGTAAAAAATTTAAACGAATACCTCGAAACACCCTTATTGTATAAAGTTCAATTACTCTATAAAGCAATAAGATATTTAGTACAAGGGTAAGAAAAGTTATCAAGTTTTCAATACCAAAATTTTATTTGTTGGTAAGCAATTGTCTATCAATTATGATAAATTATTTTTAATAGTACTTTATTGAAAATACATATTTTTTCTAAATTGGGGAAGAAACTATCATCATAATGGTTTTAAAGTTAGTGAATTTTTGGATTGGTAAAACTGTCACAGTTGATAGTAGTTTTGAGTCTTTTTTAAAGTTAGTGTCATTAAGAGTTCTTTAAAAAAGTCAATAATTTAATATTTAGGATCAATGTTTATGGTTCCATAATTTTAATAAAAAAAATATAAAAATGAGGAATAAAAAAAGAGAAGGAAAAGAAAAAATAATTATAAATCCCATTTTTCATATGTGCATATTCAATGAGAGAGTTTTATTAAAATATTAAAATTAATATTGTCATTTTGGATCGATGACATGGTAAGTGTAAATTTTAAAATCTTAATGAAGCTAAATGAAATTATAGAAGCCTCAGGGGAGGTTTCTGAAATTATCCCTTAATAATGCCTCAAAATTCACGCGCCTTCTTTCACTCTCTCCCCCTCTTCTTTTTGTAAGTTTTTTTTTGCTTTTCTTCTTTCTGTACTTTTGTATACACTACTGTTCTCTCCCGTCTTGCTCCTCACCGTTCTTGTTCAAAGTTCAAAACTTTCTGCAAATTATAGCAGTTTCTGTGGGAGTTTTTACTCCCCATATCTGTTTTCACAAGCAAGGTGTGTTATTATCCTTTCTTGGGCTTATATTTTTCCTCCATTATGGTGTTCTGCTTCGGTCTAACAAAAAATTCCTTATGTTTCTTTTTTTTCTGCGCTCATTGATTTTGCTCTTTCTTTTCCTTTTTTTTTTGTTATTTGGGTTGCTCCTTTTGGACGTCTAGTACTAATTTGTGATGTGGGTTTTTCTCATTTTTGTGTAACTTTTTCTGGGTTTTTCTTTTATTTATGTAATTTCTTTGGTACACTCTGGTGCATGTTTGTCTCTCGACTTGTTGTATGATCACCCCTTTGTTCTTACCTACAATGGGCTTTAATTATTTCCCATTTAAACTGGAAAATCTTAGTCCTGTTTAAGTTTCTTGTGTGTCATTTTGTTTTTTGGGTCTCTCTAAAGTGAAAAGTTACCTTTTTGGTCTATTCATTCCTCTATTGTTTTCATATTTTGCCAGTGTATTTTCTCCCCATGTTTCCTCGCTGTATTCTTGTTTGATTGTTTTGTGCAAAGCTGCATTATGGGTTTTGTTCAACTTCTTGCACTTCCTCTTTTTGTAGCTCATTGAGTTTGTTGTTTTGCTCACTTTTTTTTGGGTTGAGGTCTAGTGCTACTTTGATGTGGTGGATTTTTCTTATCCTTGGGCAATTTTTCTGGTTTACTTTTCTACGCTGGTGCACGAATGCGTTGGTTATTCCCTTGTTTTAACTTGCCATTGGCTTTCTCTTTCGTATTATAGCCGGAAAATGGTGCTGCTACTAATTAATTTTCGTTTTAGTCAAATTTCTCATTCTCGTGTGCAAAATTTCGCTTTTTTTTTTTTTTGGTTCTTCTCTTCCTCTGCTCTTTGTCACATTTGGTCCTGGTAAGTCTTTTCGTTGTTCTTCTCTTGATTTATTCTTGTTTGGTTAATTTTACCCCTAAGCTGCATTGTTGTTTGGTTGAGCTTCTTAAAATTCTGTTATTTATTTATTTATATATTTTGTTAAATCATGCACATCTGATGCGAACTTCAAGTTCTATACTCGAACACTTAGGCTGATCTGGTGGTTTAATGTTTATTTTAGGAAAATGGGGTTCATTTCCCGAAAGATTTTCCCAGCATGTGGGAATATGTGTGTATGCTGTCCTGCTTTGAGGTCAAGATCAAGACAACCTGTTAAGCGATACAAGAAACTGCTAGCCGACATCTTTCCCAAGTCCCCTGTAAGTTTTATATTTTGCTAGAATTTGGTTTGGATTTCTGTTCTGAGCACTATGATATGATGGAAAAAGCTACTTTTTTGGACTCTACATGTGGAAACTTGAATAGCAAATAATATCAATTATTGCTCGTCCATTATGTATCATGGTTTATAAGTTGCAACTCAATTTTTTGGAGCTTTTTTTTTTCGGCTGGTGTGGTAGATAGATGATTGGAGGCTTGAAGCGCTTGTGAACTTTTTCCTACAGAAAAGTTGAAATATGTTGTCAACTGAGAATGTGTTTTAATTTTACATACTTAACTTAATGGCATACATTGATTTCTGCCGAGTTGGTAACTAACTGAATTGAACATTTGGTATTACTCAAGGAGAGGGCAAGTTCCCTTTTGCCATTCTCCTTTTAACATTCACATGTTGTACAAGCCAGCTGGGATAGATAATAGCCAAGAATTACTGATGTTTTATACTTCTTTGTGCAGGATAGCCCTTCCAACGAGAGGAAAGTTGTTAAATTATGTGAATATGCGGCAAAAAACCCTTTCAGAATCCCTAAGGTACTTAATTTTCCTATATGCTATATGTGTATATGGATGGATTCTGGAAGTGATGAAAGTTTCCTGTTTCCAATAGATATGCTGACTGTAATTAAGAAATACTGTAAAACTGATGAAGATAATTAGCATCTAAAATATATCATGGACTCCGTAATAAGACAGGTTCTACAAAAAACTATAGACGAAAGATGGATTTTGCCATATAAACATATTCAGTTTGTCTACCTTGTTACTGACATTCTAATTTCCATCAGATAACCAAGTATCTTGAAGATAGGTGCTATAAAGAACTAAGAAGCCAGAATATCAAATTTGTTGAGATCGTTGTTGAGGCTTATAATAAGTTGCTCAGCATTTGTAAGGACCAAATGTGAGTTGCTATACTGATAGTTCTTTGCATATTTTATCTCTTGTTCCTCTGCATGTTAGCGATTTTATGAACATACCTTGGGATGAAATAAATCTCTTTTAGTGTTTGCTGCCATTATTTTAAGGGACCAGGTCTGGGACCTTTAGCTCTTTTTTTTTTTTTGCTTTAAAGTGCTAACTTGGAATTTAAGAATGGCTAAGCTCTTATACATTTTTGTCTCTGCCTTAAAGATTCTTGTCTTCTCTTAAAAGTGAAGTTCCAGAAGATTTGCAGTCAAAAAGGGAAAAAAAACTTTTTAACATTTTTGAACTTTCAGGGCATATTTCGCTATCAACCTATTGAGCCTAGTGGTTGAACTACTTGATGAGTCAAAGCAAGATGCTGTCAGGATAATTGGTTGCCAGATGCTAACTCAGTTTATTTACAGTCAGGTGAATTGTGTGCTCGAGCTATATTCTCAATATTGCAAATACTGTGTGATGGAAGGGGGGCAAAATCTTTTGACTTGTTAGACAAAACTATTCTCCTGCCATTGGATCCTTGCTAGCTTATCAAGAAGTCCTCGGTCAATCTATGTTGCTAGATTTGTTTTTCCAAAACAATTGCAAATCATATGTAATTGTTGTTTATAGTTGGGCAGTAGCTTTATTCCAACATTTATATTGAGAGTTGTTTCATACAGCTTTACTGTGATGATGATTTTTCTTGCTCCATCTCGATCAAACTTAAATGCTTTAAATGCTCCACCCAGTACATCACATGGTTTCATTAGCAGATATTAATTTGATTTGCAAAAATTGCCATGGCCTGCATTTAGATGCAGTTTATCTGCCAACTATTTTATCATTTATTTTTGGTGGTGCCATTTACGCTATCGTCCATATCCTCACAATGCCTGAACAGGTTGATGGAACTTATTCATACAATTTGGAAAGTGTGGTTCACAAAGTTTCTATCATTGCTCATGAGACTGGAGAAGAACCTCAAAAACACCGCTTGAGAGCGTCAAGTTTGCAGTCTCTCTCTGCCATGGTGATTGGACTTTTTCTTTTTATTGTGCATTTAATTCAAAATTTTCTGGATATTTCTTTCTGTTTCTTTGCAATTCACTCTCAAATCTACTAATGAACTTCGTAATCACTTGGTTTCTGCCTTTCTTGAAGTTATATACTTTAACTGGTTTGCTTCTCCTTTGCAGGTATGGTTCATGGGGGAGTTTTCTCATATTTTTGCTGCTTTTGATAAGGTTGGTCTTCTTTTGGCTTGTTATTTGCATCTATTTTGATAGCGCAGTATCTATTACTCCCCCATGACTTTGTTAATGTTTTCTTTCCTGCTTTTTGATGTATGAAAGAAATAGACATATTTGGGGAGTAACTTCTTACAAATGAATACCCCCCTCCTAAGGAGGAAATTTTGAATGATACAGAATTATGTTGTGCATAGATCCTGGGCTACCTCATCTAGACATAATGGTTTGTATGTAACCTTTAAGACTCGCAATTGCCAATTCTGACCTTTAAATGGGGAGGAGGTTGCATCTTTTCAAATTCTTGATGTCATCATGGAGAGTTATCGTGCTATAAAAATGTAGTTGCTTAATTATTTCTTGAGCTTTCTATGGTTGAAAGATGCAAAAATAACTGGGAAATGAAAATGCATTAGAAGTGACAGTGGATGACTTCCATTAAATGGTTAATGTTAACAGTCAAATGGCTAGAGATTGTTTCATTCTTAACTGGTTCAGTACATTGTCAAACTATTACAAATCTGTATGTTCTAATTGTCAGCACTGTGCCTCTTATGGCAAGTGAAGGTTTGCCTCTTATGCAAATATTCGTTTGAGAGGGGGTAATTTTCTTGGGAATGAACGCATGTAAGCTTCAATTTTTCTTTCGCTTTCCGTCTTTTGTTGTGGGAGGTGGTTGAAACATTTTGGTAATCTAATGCTGATATGTTTACAACTGATGAATTGATAGCAATTTAGAGACTTTTTTAGCAGGAATTCTATTTCTCTGCATCTGTTTGTTATTGATTCAATGAGAAGACCTTGCATCTGATCAGCCATTCCAATTCTCTCAAGTCTTATCTGAAAATTTACTTGTTTAAGTTGTTGCATATGCCATCAACTTGCCTTTTTGGTGTTGCTGGTGTTAATTTTCATTTTGATCAATATGTATCTGAAATGCTTATCTGCTCTCATTTGTTTAGTTCACTATGAGAAATCTCTCATGAGGATCAATTCATGAAGATTTGAATTGGGACCATGGGATAGTGGTCCTTTTTTAGGACGATAAGGGAGAGAATTTGTCACATGAGGAAGTTAAGATTGCGTGTCAATGGCTAAAAAGAACCTGTGTTAGCCATCTTTACCTACAGAAGATAAGGGATATCTCCTGTTTGGGGTAGCTATTTATTAAAATAACATGGAATATAAGTCCTGCAAAAGAAAAAAGGGCCTGTTGATATGCTTGTTGAATTCAGTCTCGTCAATTATCTAAATGCCTTGATATAGGAATTTTCCATTGTTTCACCTTTTATTAGAAGCTTATCTGAAGAAGTACATATTAGTACTGAAGCTTCTGTATTGCTTTTTCAGATTGTTCATGCTACACTAGTAAATTATGACCCCGATAGACACAATGAAAATGATGAAGATGGAGGTGAAGCACATCATAATTGGGTTGATGAAGTAATTAGATGTGAAGGAAGGGGTGTTGGTGAATTTAGCCCTAGCAGTATCAACATCAGACCTCGACCAGGCTGGAAAGATCCTTCTCAATTAGTCAGGTCAGTTTGTTGTAGGAGAATTCAATTAGCGAGGTCAGTTTGTTGAAAATAATGGGTGGAACTCTATGGATTTTGTGGATTGCAGAGAAGAGGTTGAGAAACCAAATATTTGGGCTCAGATATGTGTACAGAGGATGATGGAGCTGGCGAAGGAAAGTACGACAATTCGCCGTGTATTAGATCCAATGTTTGTCTACTTTGACAGTGGAAGACACTGGGTTCCACCCCATGGGTTGGCGTTGGTAGTTCTGTCTGATATGTGCTACTTTATGGAAAGTTCAGGTGAGCCACCCTTCTACTGGATTGATGTGGTTGGTTTTTGCTCAAACTATTTGTCTCTTTGGGTCTTCTAATACATTGCACTGAGGAATTTCTGTCTTTTTCTTTTCCTCTCCTGCTTATCATCAGATTCTATTGATGTCCTATAACATTACTTTGTGAAAAAAGGAACATAGTTTGTCTTATCTTGCTCTGGTCAATTCTGAGCAATTTCCAACCAGGCATCTTTTCATTGTTGTGCTGTTAGTGCATGAATCATTATTTTTCCTCTGTGATGATTTTATTTCGTTCAATCCTATTGCTTCAGAATTTTTGTCGTTCTGTTCATGTGGCTGCTTGTGGTATTGGTTTAAATTGTACAACTAGTGGTAGTCATCTAGATGGTTCCTTATTCTGCATAAATAGGTGAGTTAGAAGATATATTTGCTAGGAATATTACGTAAACAATTCAAGGATTGGAATGTAATTGAAAGTTGCAGTGTGCGTATTTGTTTTCAAGGAAAAGAACAGACTCAGAACAGAATAAGTTTAACCTATTTCAAGCTTTACTTTTTCTTGTTAGTTAGTTAAAAAGTTTTGGTTTAGATAATTGAACTTATTTAACTTGTTTAATGAAGGAAAATATGTGTTGTTTAATGTTTTCATCTCATTTCTTTTTCATCTCTGTATTTGAACTTTGATCAACCTAACTTTTCTTTTTATCGGTTTCAGGGAATCAGGTCGTGATTTTAGCTAGTGTGGTTCGCCACCTTGACCACAAGAATGTTGTGCATGATCCCCAAATTAAATCTTTTGTGGCCCAAACAGCTACTGCTTTGGCTCAACAGATTAGAAGTGGAACTGTGCTTTTAGATGTTGGATTTGTTAGTGACATTTGCAGGCACTTGCGCAAATGCCTACAGGCAACATTTGAATCAGATGGGGAGAAGGAAGTGGATATGAATCTCACACTTCAAACTTCCATTGAAGATCTCTTGCTGGAAACTGCTAAAGGGGTAAGCACCAACACCTTCAGCAGACATCCTTGCTTTTATAGATCTGCGATTAGTGAAATTGTAGTTCACTTGTAGGTAAAAACATATTCCTGCCTGAAATCTATGTTTTGTTCTTGTAGATTAGTGATGGCCGACCACTATATGATATTATGGCCATGTCAATGGAGAAACTTTCAACTGTTAAAGTTATTGCCAGGGCCACCATTGGATCATTAGTCATTCTAGCTCACATGATCTCATTAGCAGCAGTCTCTTCCCATGTGCAGCAGGTTTGGTGCTTTAATTGGGTAATGCAATCTTTTGTAGTAATGTTTTGCATGCATACCATTTTCTGGGTAAAGAAGGGTGGGTGGAAGACTTGTCAGCTGTTTTCCAGTTTAATATTATTTTAGTTCCAGGTTGGCCTTTGATTCTACTGTTTGAACCAGCTCTGAATCACGTAGATGCATGATATCCTACTAAAAGCATTGAAAACAAATCTGCACTGACTTGTATCTCAGCATGAGGTTCAATATCTAATCTAGTGTGATTCCGTCTCATCTGTCATCTTTGCTTGCTAAACCATCAATTCTTATTCTACTTTCCTTGATTCTGCATCCTCCTTATATTAACTTATAGATGTTATATAGTATTAATGGAAGATGTTATCTTGGAAACTCTACAGAAAACTGATTTTAACAACTTGAACATTCAAATTAAGAGTTATTTTAGGATTTTCTTTGAGGGAAGGCCACATTACAGTTTAAATACTTTGCAGGGATTCCCAGATATGCTTCTAGTTCAACTTTTGAAGGTGATGTTGCATCCTGATGTTAAAGTACGTGTTGGAGGCCACCACGTACTCTCAATTCTTCTCATTCCGAGTTCTAACCTAACAAGAAAGGATGTTTCTGTTTACACAAAAAGATGGCATTCGAATAGTTCCTCTACATTTGACTCAGTTGCAGCTTTACTTGAGAAGCTCAGGAGGGGAAAAGATGAAACTAAGCTAAAAAATGGCTATAGCATTCAAGATGATTCCAAGGAAAGAGATGTTGAAGAAGAACTTCATCAGGGGTGGGCTCGTAGAAACTCTCCCAATTTTAACAAAATAAGTTATATTATTGACAAGACTCCTGGATCAGCGAGCTTGATTGAGGCTGTAAGAAATTTCTCTTCCCAACTTGATTCCTCGTGCATTTTTTGGAAACTTGTCTTTGCTATTTATCTTTGACATGCGTGATCGGCATGTTCGTGCATGCAGGAACCATCTGTTATGAAGTTTAATGAGGACCAAATTACCCAGGTGCTAACTGCCTTATGGATACAAGCCAATCTTTCTGATAATCTACCAGCAAATATTGAAGCTATAGCTCATTCTTTCTTCTTAACACTAATTACTTCACGCTTGAAGGTGAGGATTCAGATCATTTATCATGTTTTAAATATCCTTGCAGTGTATCATTTTCCCATTAGATTTGTGTATCAAAGTTTGAGTCTTGGCCTCCATCATACCTGACCTTTTCTTTTGTAGGCCGATGGGGTGGGTTGAGGTAAATAGATAATGATTTGTATGCTTACTAAAATGTGCAACTTCCAGTTATGTATGTGTGCCATGTGTAATGTGTGTGTGTGTGTATGCCCCTTCAAATTCATGAGGTCTAATGATATTTGTTGTTGCAGAGCCCCCGTGGCAACTTGATCATACGCTTCTTTCACTTCCCTCTTTCACTTTTGAAGATGTCCTTGGACGCCAACAATGGTATGTAAAGTATCTTTTTGAATAAATTGTACTTGTCTAGTAGGGTATTGTATCATTAACAACTTCTTTACCCTTCACAGGGACCTTTTCTCCTGCATACCGGAGATTGCTTATTGTTTTATCGACTGCAATGCTCATGTTTACAGCTAAGATATATCATATTGCTGATTTGATTAATCTTATCAAGACTTCAGTCGATTTCGATGTGAGTGCTTATAAGCCGTATCCCTACTTGATTATGTTGATATCACAACTTGCGATAAAATTACTGGTTTATGGTTGTTATAACTTGTCATGGTTACATAATTTGAGTGATACTAGACACATATACCTTCTTTTATTTCACGATTAGATGATGCTATAGCATTTGCTAAGGAATGTGAGGTGGTATAAGTACAATATACGAGTGGTTTTGGGCACTATACTCTTCATAGTAGATCTGAAATTGCCTCTTGATTTGGCAATGTGGACACTTTGACACATTTTCTGAATTTCAATGGTTTCTGTTGTCAACACTAAATGGTCAATTAGCTAGTCTTTAAGTGTTACATTTCTCCAGAACTAGCTTTGTCTACCTCTCTATATCTTACCATGCATTGATGTTTGCTTAACTTTCCAGTTTGGGTAGTTCTTTGTATGGTATGGGACTTTTGTAGTGTTCTTTCTGATGGGCTTACATATTGTTTTTTGGTCAGGTTGATCCATATGTTGGCATTAATGATGATATCCAAGTATATGTTAGACCACAAGCAGATGTTAGAGAATATGGTTCTCCTGGTGACAACCAGGAAGCTGCAGCTTTACTCTCTCGATTACATGGCAAGATTAAACAATCTGAGAAAGCTATATTAGATCTTTTGGTTGCAAGTTTATCTACCATTACTGGGGTATGGGCTTGTTGAAAAAGTTTGGACTTTCTTTCTTTATCTCGAAATACTATTGTTTCATGCTTCAAGGCCAGGCTTTCTATGCTTTTGCATGAAATGAATGCAGGCAGGTAGGAAATGCTTGACTTACATTGTTATTTACTGTTTGTTCATTAGCTTGAGGAAGAGGATCTGATTAATCAGCTGTCAGAAGCATTCACACCAGATGATGTGCTGATGTTTGGTCCACTTGACTTTGATCATGTGCATGGAGTACCCTTCTCCAAGGAATCTCCATCATTTGATGGTGTAAGTTCCTTTAAGTTTATTATGTTGCTTCCAGTGAAGCAGGAAGAAGGCACAACTTTTGCTTCTTCCTTCTCAAGTTGGAAACTGTGTTATATTTTTTTTTGAAGCAAGAAACTGTGTGTTAAAAAAGGCTGAATAAGATCTTTGACATAACTTATTTTAGGAGTGAAGTTTATGGAGACCTTTCTCTATAATTACCATCTTTGTGAATGTTTTTGCTAATAATGAAGCAGGAGCTGCCATTGATTATACTTCTTGCTGCAGGAGTTTCCTGCAAATGTGCTTAGTGAGGATGACATCATCAGTGAATCTTCAGTTGTTGACATCTCGCGCTTCATCAAAACGCCTATGTCACCATGCCCTTCCATGTCGCATGTTGTCAGCATTGGGCAACTTCTGGAATCAGTAATCTTCCTCTCTCTGGGTGTATGATGCAGACGCATGCACATGCTTCGGTCTTTGGTCACACTTTCAAAAGTTGAATTTGCGACATAATATTAATAGACAGCATAAGGGCCAAGAAATATACAAAATTGTTTGTGTTGGTTTTAATTTCTCAAGGCTTATGTTGAATGATACATGAATTACTGCATATTGAGCACAGACAAAAGAAGTACAAAAATGAACTAAAATTGAACCGAAAGACTGCAGAGTTCCAACCTTTAGATATTGCCTTTGTTCAGACTCAAAAGGCTTAAGATGTTTCTGAAGTCTAGGGGCAATTAGTTGTCTAGTTCTTTTTAGATTCTTATGAGAAACAGCGAGTGAATGAACAAACAATAAATTTCTTGGCCTTTTTGGATGAGTTCACATTTAGCTAAATCTCATTTGAGTTTTGGCTGCAATAGTGTGAAACTGAATGAGATGAGGTGTGAGTTTGCACTGACTTGTGTTTGATAGTTGGGTCAGACCAAGAATCCTTAGCTGGCTGTGTAGATCTGTCCTTGTCCTAATACCTACATTTTGTGGACTCAAAGCATGAGCTGATGGGATGAAATTAGATTACTCAAATTCTCATTGTTATGTTGGATTAAAAAGAAACTGAGATTTTTGTGATTTGTACAATTTTGAACCAAAAAAAACAAATATATAGTGTATTTAAGGGTCAGGATTTGTTTCACAAAACTATGAATCTTTTGAACTGAATATGTACTCGTTGAAGGCTGATATGGTGTTTTTTCTAGGATTACTTGTCAGTTACAATATCTGGTACAGATGGGGTGTAGTAAGGAGAAAAGGATACAGAACTTTATTATTAAAAGGGGTTAATATTAAAAGGCATGGGTTAATATTAAAAGGGGTTAATATTATTTGTCTACAAAGGCATGGGTTAACATTAAAAGGGGGTGAAACAAACTACCAATTCGTAGAAAGATTAACATTATTATTTTACTGATACTTGTGCACTAAATTAATTAAACTTGTGACTGAAACTATCATCAATGACTTGGCCTAACAGTTCATCCAACTTTCTTGAAAAATCATACAGAACTTTATATGAATTGCGTCATTGTTCTTCAAAAACACACACACACACACACACACACACACACAATACCTGAGGATGGTAGGGGGTATGGCATGTGCCACTACAGGCTTATTGTAGCCTTGAATTGCTCCCTAGTCTTATGTTTCATGAACAATAGAATTGTCTATGATGCTCATTATCTGATACACAGGCTGTAGTTATGGTTTCATAGGTTTATGTGTTTTACCATGTTCTTCTTTGTCCACAAATCTGACACTCTGTCTTCAGGCACTTGAGGTTGCTGGTCAGGTTGCTGGAACATCTGTCTCAACTTCTCCGCTTCCCTATCATACCATGGCAAGTCAGTGTGAAGCTCTTGGTACAGATGCTAGAAAGAAGCTTTCGAACTGGTTGACTAATGATGGTCACTTTGTGAAGACGGACACTACGTTTCCACCAAATCCTGGATATTATGGCTTGTCAGCAATCAGGAAGGTGAGTGAATATACTAATTGTCAGCTAGAAACTGTACATTGATTCCTGGAGCTTCATGTGCATGCTGTTGATCAGACCTACATTTTACACGGGAGATTAAACCAAAGATCTTGCTGTAATACTTGAATTTCTAGTCTTGAGCTAAGAATTTCTAAGCTCAATTAGCTATTGCGATAATTGTTGTGACGTTTGGAACTTCTATATTGTAGGTAAGTAGTGAAGATGGGCCAGTTTCTGGTTTGGAAATGCCAACGGAGTCATGGTTGGCTCTTAGGTTGCCTCCTGCAAGTCCTTTTGACAACTTCCTCCGAGCGGCTCGTGGTTAGAGAGAGGCCTTGTTCAGCTTATGTATCATCTAACTTTGTGCTAGAGAGATTGTAAATTCGTAGGTAATGTTTAGAGGAGGTTAGCCTTGTCAAGCCTAGAACATTTGCAGTGTTTGCACCCCCTGCACCTTGAGATGATGTGTAATTAGTTCGCTAGTTGCCTAGTTATATGCCATTCGCAGCATTGGCTTTCACATTGACACCAACAGTTTGCAGTGCAGACTAAATTATGTAGCCCCTCTGGGCTTGTAAAGCGCACAAGACAAAACCCTGTGTGTTTGTGTGTGAAAATGCGACCGAGTTTCTTATCTGCAGTCTACGTGGGTGAAATGCTTTCTGATGGAGAGAAAAAAAAATATATATATATATATGCAGAACTGATTTTCTTGGAAGATTTTCTATTAGTTAATATTGTCCCAACCTTAAAAAAAATGAACGAAAATTGAAATGCCAGCAGCCAGAAAGAGAGCAAGAGCAGTTTCGTCCCTATGCATGGTAATTTGTAGCTGTTGTTCAGGGTTCAAGAAACTTGAGATGGCACTACAGAAGAACTTGAAGAACCAAGCTGAGTCGCTAACAAAACTAAAAATCCCACTTAAAAATCATGGTACTTAAAAATCCCACGTACAAGTTTCAATTTTTTTCCCCGGAAAATCATATGCATGAACTCTAATGAATTACAGAAAATGTGGTTCTAGACCAGTTTTAACCTGATTATGGCTGTAAACTCAAAGTGGAATATAACTCCATATGTGAAGCGAAAGGAAGCAGGTAGCAACTTGGAAAAATGTTGGTGACTCAGTCACGACCATTATTCGTTGAGGTAACAAATTTTGGAGTAAATTTCCTACACTGACAGTGTATACACTATCATCGTTGGATTCATGATATTTGTGCAAAAATTGAATTTCAAATTCAAATTTTGCATAATTGTCATTCATCCAATATTGATAGTGTATACACTGTCAGTGTAAAAAAAATTAAACCTAAATTTTGACCATCTCTTTTCTGTTTCATACCCAAAAAAAAAGAGATAAAGTTAAGAGAGAAAGCAAACTAAACTCTAGAACACTAAAACAAAGGCTTTATCACATGAAAATTTCTCGAAGTATAAATGCCGAAGTGAAATAGGGGCCAAGTTGTTTCATTTGGTTGTTATTTTCTGGAATTCATGTAAAAATATGTATATATTGTAGCGATTTGTTGTATGTGAGATTAAAAAATATAATTAGAAAATGTGATTACGGAAAATGTATAAATTTTTCTTTGGAAAACTGCAATCCAAACAAGAAGCTAACGACAAAAATTGCAACCTAATTTCCATTCCCACTAACAAGAAGAAAGAAAAGCATGGTTTTTCGACATCTGGTTTCATTAGCAATTCAGGAAAGTTTAGGCCCCTGTAGGATCGAGAAATTGCTGCCAATGTTTGTGTAGATGACATAAGCTTTTCATGAATCGTCTGGAAACACTGTACTCTTGTAGCTTCTCTTGTGTCTCTGTCTGTAGTGCTGATTTAAGCCTTGTAGAGGTGCCTTGAGTATATGGGTAAACTTTCCTTGTTTCGGCCTACTTGTTCTTCTGGTGGACTCTCTATGGGACCTCCTTGTTCTCTTTCAACTACGAAGAGCCCACCAAAATAATTGGCGTTCAATTTTTGTTCGTATGTTATACGAATAGGGTTAAACTGTCAAACTCGTTAGATTTAAACTGAATCGAATATTGAAGGAATTATAAATGTTACTTGATTTCGATTTGCTCATTTGTATAAATATTCAAGTTCCAATTCTAGTTCTAACTTCTAACTCCACAAGAAAAGGTTTTTTACTCTCACAATTGCAAATCACGTATACTTCTCCAATTATCCACAAGACGGCTCTTTCTATTATTTTGGCTTCTTCTAGATTTTTCATAATTTTTAAGCATTTCTTTAAAAAAAAACAATTCTTTCATTTTGTACTATAAATAATTTTTTACAAATATATTTGTATTAATTACACGGATATTGAATCGAGTGTGCCTTAATCACCAATACGATATCAAAAAGACAAAAACAAAAGTATCCACATATATTTGGCTTTTATCATAGTACTTATCTTTTCTTTTTGTTTTTTGTTTTTGGGGAAATGCATTTCCTATTTAGAACACTTATTGGGGGCCCTATTGAATGTGCCAGCCAGTGGCCCTCAATTCAGGTGGGCACCTAGTAAGGATCCTAGGTCGAAGAAGTTCATTTAGTTTCTGCAACAGTGACTATGCATTAAAACTTATAAAAATACTAATACTTTTTTAGCACAGCATCATGTGATTATTAAACAACATAATCATTTCCAAATGCAGATTCACAAATCACAATCACTTTTTCAACCTACAATTTGAAATCTTAATTTAATAATATGTGCTAAAAGGTTCTGGTCAATAAGAAATACACAATCATATCTGGTGAACAAAGTATATCCTACATTACTCATAAGATTTGCCTCCAAGATTCGTTTGATTTCTGGGGATGCTATTGAATATCTCTGCTTTTTCTTTTTTTCTCTTTCCTTTTGGTTGACATTTTGTTAAAAGTTTACTTTACATGCTCATTATTAATAATGATTTTTCTAACGGGTGCCCAACGGGTACTCGTTAACATATTTGAAATTCACTTTTAGACTTATGTTTGGACAGAAGATTATTTGGGATAATTTTTTGAAAAAAAATATGGATAGCATATTATTTGAAATATTATTTAGAGTAATTACTGTAGCAACTTTTTGTGATGTGATGTATGTAAGATAAAAACGTAGGGTTTGTTTGGATAGGGTATTATTTGGAATAAATACTGTAGCATTTTTTGTGATGTGATGTATGTAAAATAAAAACGTAGTTGGGAATATAAAAAGGTAGATTGAGAAATATGTTTATGATACAAATGAAATATTATGTGAAACAATTTAGCAATCCAAACACTTACTGCAACACTTTTTTGATGTGATATATATGAGATAAAAAAAAAGGTGGTTGAAAAATATGTTGATGCTGCAAGCAAGTCAGTGTGCGTAAATAAGATGCAAATCATATACTACAGTTATTACCCTTTCTTGCATTTATACACTTTCTGTATTTAATCTTATCTACCCTCTCTTATATTTATTTATTTTCCCTAATTAGTCTTACATTTTTAAAAAGGGTTTTTATAATAGGTGCTCTTAGAACACTCGTTAACACACCTAATATTCACCTAACCTAGGAAACATATACACGTACAAATAATTATTATCCTCTATTGTATTCATATACTTTCCCTATCTTAACGAGTGCTCTATAGTCACTCATTAGATAAACTGTTTTAAAAATATGACACATGAGATATATCTTAATGAGTGACCACTGGACACCCGTTAGACAAACCTTATTATTAAATACATTCTGTCACACATGCACCATTCTTAGTGAGTTATTTCTAAAAACTGCCAACCAAATGAGCCCAAGTTTCTATCGGATCTCAATACTATTGACAATTATACACTGAACAAGAGTGCATAAAGATTAATTATACATTTAAGACAAGATGATGTACTACAAACTTGTGTGTGTACGTCACAATATCTCATTTACTCAAATAATTTGTCCCCATTGTCACAACTCAAATATTTCAAGTGCAATGTAATATAACTTTTAATAAAAACTTCAATCCTAAAGGCATGGCAAGAGAGTTTCAAGTATTAATTTTTTTAATAATAAGGGTAACTTTATTTTTAATAAAAAATTTTCTAACGAGTGCTCTCGTTAACATATTTAAACTTTACCTAACCGATCATGTGCATACATATATTACAATTATTACCCTATTTTGAATTCATATAATTTTCCTATTTAATCTTATCTATATTCTCATATATTTATTTACTTTTCCTAATTAATTTTATATTTCTAAAAATATCACACCTAAAATATATCTTAACGAGTGCTCATTGGGCACCTGTTACACAGACCCTATTGTTAATCACATTTTTTGTCACACATGCACCATTATTAGCAAGTTATTCCTAAAAACTGCCAACCAATTGAGCCCAAGTTTCTATTGACAGATCTCAATACTATTGACAATAATACACTGAACAAGAGTACATAAAGATTAATTATACATTTAAGACAAGTAGATGTACTACAAAGTTGTGTATGTACGTCACAATATCTCATTTACGCAAATAATTTGTCTCCAACGTCTCTACTATTTCAAGTGCAATATAATATAACTTTTAATAAAAACTTCAATCCTCAAGGCATGGTAAGGAAAAAAAAATTTAAGTCATTTTAATAATAAAATCTAGTTAAGAAAGTTCAAGTGTTAATTTTTTTTGGCAAGAATGAAAATAATTCGGGAAAGTGTCTAAATTCAAAGGACAATAAATGTAAGTGTGTGCATTCATATAATAAATTAGATGTAATTTAGGTATGTTAACGAATATATTCGGGACACTCATTAGGAAATCTAAATATTAATACCAAGACAACATACATTTCATCTACTACTATAGGGAAATGAGAAGGTTGGTAGAATATAATTAAGAGTTGATGAAAAAAAAGGAGAAGCTCTTAATTTTTTTAGTGTAATTAGGAGATGAAGCTCTTAATTAAAGAAAAAGATTTCTCAAAACTATATAGCACCTATATCTGTGGGGTTTTTTACTAGATTTTTTTTCTTCTTTTTTTTTTCAAAAAAAAAAGAGTCCAACGGTTTTTTTTTTTTTTCGTTAGTCTTTGGGCCGACGACGTTTTCTCAATTGAGAACTAGGTATACATTTCCACGGACGGTGTATTTCGTTCAACGGGATATATTCTTCCTCATCGCTGGTTACGTTGACAAATTGTACTATATTCTACTGCATCGACAGAGTTCTTTACTTTTCTCTTTTGACCAAAAAAAAAAAAGAAAAAAAGAGAAAAGAGTTCTTTTCCCGGTCCATTGGCTTTGAGGACTTTTAATCCGCTCTCACGCTGTTTTGGTAGTTGAGTAATAGCTCTCACAGCGTTCATTACCTTGAAAACATTTATTAGTTATTTTAAGGCCTTTTGTTTTCAATTGATTTGTATGCACCATGTAGTCTAGTTTAGAAATTGTTTTAAGAAACAATAACGTGGCATGTTATGTTATGTTATCTGTGCAGGTAAAAGATAGTCAAAAACATAAAATAGCTGTTTAAATATATAAGTTTAAAGATTAATCTTGTATACATATAGATATTATATACATCATAAAATCTATGTGCATAATAACTAATTTAAATTTGAATTTAAAATTTAAAATTTGCATACATGTCATGTATCTGACCGTAATGATATACACACTATTAATGTATACAAAATTTACTTTAAATTTAATCAAAATTTGGGTGTTGTTGATTGGGTTTTGAAATATATTGTGGATTTTATCTTTTGAAAGAATTTCTGAATAAGATATTCTTAAGATGTTTTTTAGAATTTTTTACGTTATTTTTATAAATCAGAGCTGTTCTTCTCCCTTATCTTTCTAGCCAGCCACCGTTCTTGGCCATCTTCTTCCTTCGTAGGGAGGGAGTGAAATGTGGCGAGAGGTGGTAGTAGAGTGAGATTGGATGATAGCGTGTTGGTGTGTTTTGTGGATTGTTTTTAGGTATTTTTAGCATATTTTTTTAGATACTTACTATACATTTTGTAAAAAGCAAGGAATCCAAATAGAATTTAGAATGTAATTGGATTGGTTTTTTTAAAGACACGTTTTTAAACAAAATAAAGTTTGTAGCAACCCCTTAAAAACACGTTAAAAAAAAAGAAAAAAACACACTAACGATATCATCGCTTCTTTCTCAACCATAATCCCTACCACCTCCAGCTCCCTACTGCCATCCCCTTCCACCACCCCCTTGACTACCCTGTATCCTACAACCAACCTCATTGCTTTTTGAATGGGGCTTTAGCAAACCCAATTTCAGTTTACAAATTATATGAATTTTTGAGTTTCGAGCTCATATTAAAAGGTTAAACTCAACTCACACTATTATATGAATTTCAATCTTAAATTGGATTTAGCCCAAACTCGTACTAATTAAATACATAGTTATATATAATATATATATTATAATTATTAATTAATACAAATTTATATATAAATTATAAACGTTTTATGTCATATTATGTATAATTTTAAATTATATATATTGTTATATATATATTTTACATATATAATTATACTCATATATGGGCTCGGCTTTAACCGAGTCTGAATCTAGTATAACCCAAGTTTAGCTCATATTTAGTCCGATCCTAATATTTAAACCGAAATTCTGCCAAACCCCATTAAAGTTTAGGCTCAATGAGTTTTTTCGGGCCAAATGGGTCGAGGTCGAGTTGACCCGACCCCATTGACAATCCTATAGTAAGTAGAGGTGATGAATTAAACTATTTGTGAACATGTTCATGTACGACTTGCTCGAGTTCAGAAAAGTTTGATTTTATAAAAAATGAATAGAGTTCATACACAATATTATGTTTATTAATAATCAAGCGAACATGAATCTGTCGTGAACTAATTATAAAAATAATAAATACAAGTATAAATACATTTAATATTATTAAATATATATTGTATTTTTTATCAAAAAATATTTATATATAAAATTAGTATTAATTATTTTTATAACAAAGAAATATAATTAAAATTACTCTAACTAAAGAATTATTTTTTAGAAAATATAATTAAATAATTTTCAAACTTAAATTCAAACTCTAGTTCAAATTTGTCTCGTTAAATCAAACAAGTCAAACTCGAATATTTATACAAATTAATGAATCAAATTCGAACAACATTTATGGCACATTTAATATTCGATTGAATTTGAAGCCTATTCTTATAATATATGAACAGGGTCTAAAATCAAGTATTTGACTTGATTCGACAGGGGAATAGAGGGAGAGGTTGGCAAGTTGACAAGTGGTTGGACGAGATGGCAAAAAAAAATGAAAAAAGGGAAAGCAAGGGTGGTGGTTTTAAACCAACCCTAATAACTTAAAAAAATTTTAAATTACAAAATCTACAGTTAAATTTTTCTTAAGAACATCTCCAAGCACTCCTAATCCAAACAAATCTATTTTGACAGCAATTGTTTTCAAAATTTTATTGCATCATAAACATGTTTTTAATTATTTTTTTGTTAAAAAATCTTTTTATCTCATAATCATTAATTCTCTGTCTTGAAAAATGATATAATTATTCCATTTTTTTGAATAATCTTCGATCCAAACAAATTGATAGTTACCAGGGTATCTTTTGATATATGTACTTGTATGTTTTTGGTGATTCTTAATCTAATTTAAATTTAAATCTATGGAAGTGACATAAGATAACATGCACCTCTCAACATACAGTGCATGTCTTTTTAGTTTTTGAAGTGGGATAATTTAAGAAACCTCCCTTAAGATTTTTGACAATTGTGTCTATCTCCTCTAAAGTTTAAAAAATTATACTTACCTCTTTTGATATTATGAAAAGAATATGATAAACTTTACAAACTTTACAAATTTTAAGTGAAAATGAGTCTAAAAGAAAAATTAAATTCTTTTTTTGGTAATACTTCTTTATCGTAATCCTAAAATTCTAACGTCAACTAATCTAATGCATTATACTTCATTCTCAATTTTTTGACTAGATTTATTAATCAATTTACAAAAAGTTGATTGACCAATTAGGGAGGTATTTATTAAAATAAGTATCTTCAAAAATCACTTAACCGAAAAAGAATGCTTTTAAACCATGGTTTAAATTTTTCTACAAAAAGTTAACTTGAAAATTTCACCTAACGCGTAATGGTGATAGTTGATTTTTTAACATTTAATTCTTTTTACATGTTAGTGACGGATAATATTGGATATTCATTGTTTTTTTTTTTGGCTTATACCATCAATTTTAGTATCCTGAGAAGGTTTTCATACTTTTTCAAAATTCATGAGAGGTGGTTTCAACTGTCAAAAACCTTAGCAGAAGTTTTTTATATTATCCCTTTTAATTAGAGTAAATTATATATATATTATTATAATTTGATGGATGACACATGATTAAATTTTAAATTTAAATTTTATATATATGACATATATTTAACGGTGATAGTAATATATACACTAATAATATACATAAGATTGACACTTGTAATTAACACAGCGAAAGGGAAACATCAAAGAAACTCCTAGAGAAAAAAGAGGAGGTTTTAACAACGGGGAAGGAGGGAGAGAGACAAGAGTTTGGCTCCTATAAATTCAGCAGTGTAATGAGAGAATTGGAAGGATTCAGGGCTAGGACTTCCATGCCTTTTGGGAGTCATGTTGTATCACTCCACTGATGACAATGGAACAGCTGCAAACTCCCGTCAAAGTTTGAGCAGCTGTCCCACAATTGCAGCTCGGCCCTCTAATCATCTCCCGAAACGTGGATTGGTCACATCACAACAGTCTCTTTCTCTCTTCCTTTCTTTCTATCCCTATCTATCACTACTGCACTGACACATCCATCTCTCAGATAGATACAGGCCAAGTCCACAACTATCCCCCTCTTCAAACGCTCAAAGCCAAAGGCAATCTATGCCTGGTTCAAAAAAATTGAAGCTAATACCACTGTTTCGTACTGCCACTGCAGCAGCACCCTCGGCCCCGGACCCTATCACAGTTCTACTGTTGCCCAGCGTGCGAGAACGTGCCAAAATACCTCGAACATTCAATCCTTCCTCCGTAACCCTTCCTCATCACTTTCCCCAACTTTTTCACCCACACATTATACTAAACAACAATGCCAACCCACACGCATGCATCTGTGCATATTTGACTAGTTGAGCTGTTGGGGAAAAAAAAATAAAAATCAAGTACAATGCAATATTGCAATATTGCAATACTGCAAGTGCTATCTGCCTATCTATCGTTCTTCTCAAACCCCACCACCTCAGCTAATTAATCTTAAATCTAAGTACTACTATAGTTCTACATCTACTAGCGTTCTTTACCTCTCTTTTTTTCCTCCCATCAAATATTGGAACAGAAAGAAAGTTATCCAAGACTAGTCCTTTTTATCTTTTTCCCTTTGCATAAATTTGTTAACTCCCTTCGTAATTTCTCAGGTTCCATCCCCGTCCATCTTATGATATGTGTACAAAACCTTGTTGAACTTTTCCTCTTTTTTCACTCAATAGTCTGGATTCTCTGAGCATGGCAGTTGAGCGTTTTCATCGCGTTCTTGTATATAGTGTAATTTCTTGAAGATTTTGTTTTTGTTTTTCAAAGCGAGGTTTCCAAGTTGAAGAAAGAAGATAGTAACAATATACACGCTGGGGTTTGGTTTTTTTTTTTTTTGGATAAAAGCTCATGGACGAGTTATACAGAATTCACACCTCATTTTCATGTCCCGATGGTGGAGCAGTTGAAGTTGGAAGTATGAGAGGGCTAGATCGCAGTAGCCCAGTTGAGAATTTAGTTCAGTTTAGACCTGGTGAAAATAGTCACGATGAAGTCATTGGATCAGAGATGTCAGATCTTTTAAAGATTCAAATTGCTAGTCATCATCTATACCCTAACTTAGTTTCTGCCTATGTTGAATGCAGAAAGGTAATCAGTCTTTCATAACTCCTCCCCGCACATACTATCAGTTAAAACCCTCAAATTTTTTATGATATATTATGCTTAAAAAAGGTTGGAGCACCACCAGAGATGGCTTCGTTACTTGAAGAAATTAGCAAAGCAAGTCGCCCCATAAGCAGTCCTAGCGGGATAAGTGCTGATCCTGAACTAGATCAATTCATGGTAAGTTGGAAAGACTTTGCTCTAGCAGATAGAATTTAAGGGGTTCAAGGGTTCTACATACGTTAATAATGATTCTTGATTTTGGAGTACTGTTTTCGATTACTTGCTATTGGGAATCACTACTATTTTTGATGCTGTTTCTTCTTTTTCTTTTTTGTTGAAGGAATCATATTGTGAAGCTCTACATAGATATAAGGAGGAGCTGTTGAAACCGTTTGATGAAGCGACTACTTTCTTGAGCAATATTGAGTTGGAACTCAATAACCTCTGTAAGGAGAATTTTACCACAACCACGTCTTCCTCGATGACCTCCACAAACTATCATTCTGGTACTCGATCTTTTGAAGCCCTTGATTTTTTTTTTGGTTGTTTTCACCTGCTATTGGGTTTGGGGTTTTAAAAAATGGATTAGAAAATGAATGGAAAAAATCTTTTGTAGTCTGTCACAAAAACGTAGAGGCGTGACAAGAAAGAGAATAATGCATGGTGTTGCTTTGCTTGCTCCTGCAAAAGAAATAGGGTAACAGATTTCAAGTAGGAAAAGTTCTTGGATCGACTATTGATAATTCAAGAAACAGTGACAAGGAAAAGTTCACAACAAGGGACATGACATGACAACTCTGGGATGCCTAGCTTTGAACATAGAGGAGCTCGTGAATTTTGAACTTTACAATCTATGCATGGTACATTAGTTTATTAATAAGGCAAGCTTTTGTAATGCATTTGTTCGTATGTGTAGCATTTATCTATGCTGCCAAAAGGAGGGTGCAAAAGATAGAAATTTGGCAGCAAAAGTGAACCTATAACCATTATATATTTCCTCTATTGCCTTTATGGTTTCTCAAAGTACATTTCATGTTGACCTTCATCATTGTACAACGTATACCGCTTGAGCGTTTGTTTCTTGGCTATTAAATATGGTCGGATCAGATTAGTTTTTATTTTGGTATGACAAAGCTAGCTAAATGCCTAAACCCTGAATTATGCGTATGTAGGAACCATGTATTTGAATATTTTCTCGGTCAATGTTACTGTGAGAACACGATATGCGTAAACGTCCGAATCCGTGACTCTACCACTGATGCCGTAGGAATAGAGAAGCAGCTAAGAGCTCCCGTTCACTTGAGCATTGGCTTTAGGTTAGGCCCCCTTTTAATGGCCTTGTCAGTTTTCTAGCCTAGGTAATTGACGCTTGTAGGAGGTTAGGGTCACTATTAGTCTTCAGTTTGTTCCCTTTCACCTACAGTAGGAAGCAGTAAAAGATGAATAGTTTTGACGATAATTATGATAGTTTTCATAGGTTAGTAAAGATAGTAATCGTGGAACAGAAGGGTTAAGGTTTTTTTTTTTCAACTTTCAGAAGCATTGCAAACAGCAAAAGAACTGTCTTACTCCTAACGAGAAGGGTAAAAGAGAAAAGAAAGGAAGATAAATAAATGACGAGCAGTGATTATGTCCCTTTTCTGTTGTTTGTGGGACTACAGGTACCTTGACTAGGGATATAAAGAAAGAAATGGACGTTGGCTTTTTAGTGGAAATTTTCATCGGCTAATTGACTTTGTCATATGGGATTGAAAAAGTTAGTTGGAACAAGGACGATGCAATTATAGACTGCTGTACAGCTGATTTTGAAGCTGACCAATGTTAGTTTCCCAGTGAGAGTTACTGGAAAAGGCATTTAGATCTACTTGTTTTGGCTAGGCGCTGGAAGCTAGGTCTTTTCATGGACACCGGGCACGTTTTTATTTACCCAAATGAAAAGGGAAACAGTTAGTTTTGTGAACCCTACCTACTGAAAGGAATTCTTGTTTATGTGTCAGGTAACATAGGTGACTGAATATAAGAGTTCCCTTCAGTGATTTTTTCATACAATTGCATTCATTCACGATTTAGTTCCTGATATTCTACCATGTGCAACTTCATTTAGCCTGATACGGGCGCTTCACATTCAAAAGAACCTCTAAAGGACCATGGTGCCTAAAGTTTCTCTCTGTTTGTTAAATATATCAACAGAAAGCAAACGGGGAGAAGCAAAGTTTCACTTTTGTTCAGAAAAAGTATTAATTTTCTTAATAAATTGGAAGTATACACTATAAAGATGTCTGTAAACCTGAAAAAAAAAGGAAAAATACAAGCTTAGAAAAGTCTTATAAGAGATCAATGATGAAAGCACATGACATCATGATTTTTGTGTTATCAGATGGGCTTAGGTAGAAGAATGTTGGGTTGCTGTTATGTTCAAGTGAGAGGAAGTCTAGATACGACTCATAATGAAATTTATATGCAAAATGGATGTAGAAATGAAACGGATCAGGAAGTTAGAGGCATGGAAAAGTGCATCTGAAGTACTTCAACAATGGGGCAAATTTGAAAAGACAACCAGTGAATGCAGAATGCTTTCGAGTTCACGGAGATTTAAGGAGAGAATAACCTAGGGTGGAATTTTGGTTATAATCTGAAGTAGAAACTCTGAAGATGGAACAGTTTAATAATTTAGTCATCAAGTCTTGGTTCATTTTTCCCATTTACTTATTCATTAAGGCTTAGCAACTTTGTGCTTGTGCAGTTTCATAACCCATCCAGTGCGGAGCCTCAATGGGGACACTTGCCCCCACTGCCTCCAGAGTGTTCCTTTGTGTAATAGGTTAAAAACTTGAAAGAAGTACAAACATAATAATAAATTCAACTTTTTGCCCCTACTAAGGTATAAACAATGCTAACTACATATAACTTTAAGTCTATACCATTTGCATTAAGTATTATTTTGATCATCTAAATTACACATAAATATTGATGACTCTTGTTTTTATTTTGTCAAGCAAATTGGTAGCTTTAATTTTTCTGATCGAAAAATTACTTAGAATGATGTTTGTTTTGGTAGCTATATATTTTGAAAAGAAAACCTGCAAAAAATGATGGAAACCTTTTATGATAAATATAAAGCGTCAAATTCCAACGTGATTCTTTTAAATTGAAAGTTAATATGAACTATTTATTATCTTGCAAGTTGTACATCGGTCTAATGTTCTTTTCTTGCACTTTATCTAGCTTTTCATATTGAAGTTAATCTAATAAGACAACCATATGTGGATGACTCCAAAGTGAGAAAAAAATTAGTTGTCGACTCGAAAATTAACTTGAATGCTATAGGACTTGAAAAAAGAAAAAAAAAAGAAAAAAAAAAGAAAGTACACGAGATACTGAAATCATCCTTCAAACACATAGCTTAATAAAGTTTTGCTCCCACTAAGAAGATTTTTTGGCTCCGCCATTAACCCCATCCTTGGTATACTTTTTGGCAAGACTGAAGCAAAGGATGCTTAGAAATGCGGACCATGAAATTTCCAGTGATTTTAATAGGGTGCAGATTGTCGTTTGAGTTTTTAGGTGCCCTTAAGTTGTCCTAAGATAGATATAGAACTCACCAAAAAAAGAAAAAAAGTTGGGCTAAGACTTGTATAATAGCTAAAGAACAATCATGTGATATTGCTGTATGGATCCAAACTCCAACACACTAGCATGACTTGATTTGAATTTGAACTTTTTGCTTGCTTATACTATTTTAAAATGTAGTAGTTGATTGTTCCTATGTATGGTATGACATCTGGATTACCGTATCAGAAAATGGTTGGAAGTTGAAAGGGAGATGATCGTAGGTGAATGTTTTCATAGTTAATGATGCATAATTGGCCTATATCTTGTAATGAATTAGAGTCCAAGTTCAATGAAGATTTCCTTGTACTATTGTGATGCCTCACATGATGGAGATAGATTAAGTTTGATATTTGACTCGTCTCTTTTGGTTAATAGAGCTTTCACTCATCAATATGTTGCTTTCTCTTCTTGTTAGCCCCATTTTTTAGCTCCTTTTGCTCGATGTGTTCTCTGTTTAAGTGTGTAACATGCTGGATGCTTAAGTATCTGTAATAAATTTAGATCCTGTAGAGACTTTTGACTTGCTCATACATGAGGTTGCACCTGAAGTACTTGTTATGCGTCTGTTTGTGGATAAGGATTTGATCGCTCTTTGCCACCTCATGTCATCAGATGAAGCAGGTGTCACATCAGATGAGGATCTAAGCTGTGGAGAAGTTGAAGTTGCTGAGAGTCAAGAATCTTCTGCTGCTGGTCAAGGTGAGAGTGAGCTCAAAGAGATGCTGATGCGCAAATACAGCGGCTATCTTAGCAGCTTGAGAAAGGAATTCTTGAAGAAACGAAAGAAAGGAAAGCTACCAAAGGATGCAAGGATAGCACTCCTGGACTGGTGGAACACACATTATAGATGGCCATATCCGACGGTAATTCCATTACATCTGATTCGCTAACATGTCTCTGAATTATTGGCTTGGAGTAAATACGTCTTTCGTTGTGAGATGCAATTTGAAAAGGACATTCTGTAGTTTCTTTTCATTGGCAGTCCCACACAGAGTCTTGAACCATGCTTTTGAGTTTAACAGCATCACAAAATATTGAACTCATTTGTACATTAAATGAGGCATCTTCTCACTATATGTCTCTTTTTTGCATATTAAAAGAAGTGAAGTAAGAAGCAGATTATTTCATGTCAATGAATGATTATTCTTGTAGTTCGGCATGAATACTCCTAGAGGCTATCACCTAGAGCTGATTATATGGAGGCTATCATAAGAAATATCAGTGACAAGACTCTTAGGAACAGAACCTGAAAGATTGATTAACTTGTCTGGAAATCCTCTGGAAATTAACGTGTAATTTGTCCTTGACGACATCAAGAAGTTTTCATTCTACTTTTGTGCGGACCCTATTTGTCCTTCCAATTCAAGCATATGTTGTGATGCAGGAAGAGGAGAAAAATAAGCTATCCGAGGTAACAGGATTAGACCAGAAGCAGATCAACAACTGGTTTATAAATCAGAGGAAAAGACACTGGAAACCATCCGAGGACATGAGATTTGCTCTGATGCAAGGTGTTAGTGCTGGCACTCCAAGTCCAGGAGGGCCTATATGTTTTGATACTGCTGGAGGAAATGGAGGTTTCGGAATCTAAGAATGAAAAGTGCTACTAGTTGTATTAGTTAAGTTGCACACACGATAGAATTTATCTTTACTGACAAATGTAGCATGGCATATGGAATTCATATCTAGTTCTATACAGAGTTTTATTTTCTTTATCAGATTTTTTCTTGTTTATCTTTAATTTAGGCAACATGGATCGTATTATTTATCTTGCTTCTGGTCTTAACTCCATTCACCAGCTTTGTTGTTCCAAGGCTGAGCAAATCTTCAGAAAAGAAGTCTCAGACAATTGGAAGTACTACTACCCGAATTCATCTAGATAAAAAAAAATTAAATAAGGTCTCTGTGGCTATTTTTTTTCTCAGGTATTCCATGAAATGGCAAAGTTTTTATTTTTTCCAAACGGGGGTGAACTTCAGCTTGTGTACGGGAAAGAATAGACTGAATATTTGGAGTCTGTTGGGGAAAATTTTCCGTGTTTCTTTCTTGTATCATTAACTTATTAAGTTGCAGTATCGTCGTACATTTTTCCCCCCTTTGATTTGTAGTTATTTGGGCTGACAAATTGACAATTTCTAGAAATTGTGTTGGGTCGTATAGATCAAAGAATTCCTTAACAAATCATAGCATTTAGGATTTTTGTTTTGAATAATTATGATTCTTCTGTCACACTTATGCATGGGGAAAAAAAAGAAAGCCTTGTGTCTGATGGGCCATTTAAGAGGATTTACAATAAATAAGATCAATATTTGGCGTAAATTGGTTGAGCTCAAACATTTTGCTTACAATGGTAACAAACTTGTCCAACGAATTTGCCTACATAATTAGCATGCTTTTTTGGAAAAATCGTTGAAAACGTCTCCCATATTTCAGTCGATGAATATTTTCATCATTCACTTTTAAAATATTAATTTTACGTCTGTTATAAATTTAAATTAGTAAAATTTACTTGGAATCTAAATTTTTTATTACTTTTTATCCTAAATCTATCATGTGACTCACATGTTATTTTTTAGCAATAAAAATGTTAGATCTTATTGTACTTAAAGAAATGTCTTGATCCATATTTATTTTTATTCCTAAAAAAAACCTGATCCAAATCACATTCATTTTTTTTCTAAAAAAGTGAGATTTAACCTAATTCATATTTATTTTTTCCATTCAAAAAAGTGAAACCTTGCCTTTTTATAAATAAAAAATGACTACGTGTAGGTCATATAATAATTTCAGGCTAAAAAGTGATTATTGACTTGAACTAATATTACTAAATTGAATTTGTAAGGAACATAAAATTAATATTTTAAAAGTGAAAAACGAAAAAATTCATTTTATGAAATGTGAAAGATGCTTCGAATGATTCTCCTTCTTTTTTAGAAGAGCTTTTGTTTTAAATCAATTTCGTCCAGAGTTTTTATCATGGCTGCTCCCAACTAGTATTTGGTAGTGCTGCCAATAGCAATGACGAGAAATTTTGTTGTGTATGGTATGAGAAACCCGATATGGAAACTTTTTCTTATGTGTCATGATAATTGAAATTCTGAAACAAGACTAGAAAAGTACCAAGGTGTCCAACAACTTCATACATTTCAGAGGAGGAGGTTAATATGGTCCCTAAAAAAAAACCTTTAGTAATTAGGCTTACCAAAAATTTCCTGAAAATTTAAAGTACTAATTTTGATCTTTAATCAATTCATTTAAAGATAATTTAAAAAATTCAAACAATTTTTACAGATTTATCGAGTTAGTTCATAATTGGAAGTGAATAGCTAGGGCCAGGGCTAGGGCTTAGCCCACGTGCAATGGATAGCCCAAACTGTTACTGATCATTGATTTGTGCTATTACCTATTTATTCCCAAAATCCGAATATTATAAGCTCCATATTAATTTTCCTATATTGTACTGCTATTGCAACTACTGTACTGAACTTACCTTGTATATCCCCCCCCCCCCCCCCCCCCCACACACACACAAAACATCCAAAAAAACAAAGATCAACTAAGTTTGGTTTAAACAATAGGAATTAGAAATGTTAAACTTGCATTTCCAAACTAATTACTTCCTTTATCTAGCAAATTACAGTTTCATGTAAAATTCCAAACCTATGATCTGGGTGGAAACTAGACCAGCCCTGTTTGGATTAGTTGTTTTTGGGAGTGTTTTTGAAATATTTTACTATAGTAGTGTATATGAAAAAACTTTTTACTGTAAATGTTTTTCGTGATATTTTTTAAAGTGTTTTTGAGATATATTTTAAGATATTTTTAAAATTTAAAAATTTTTGTGATATTTTTTAAAAAATTACCACCACCACCTCCTCCCTTCTCCCTCCTCTCTTTCTTCCTCCTCTTCCTTTCCTCCTCCATCTCTTTCCACCTCGCATCTTCTTCCTCTCTTTCTTTCCTCCCTATTCCCTTTGCCTTCCCTTCCCCTCCCGCCATGCCTTACCCCTCCTCTTTCCCTTTCCCCTACCCCAGATCGGCCAGATCAAGGTCTCTAGTCACGACATCACGGGTAGATCATAGCCTTTAGTTGAGACCAAATTTTTGGGGGAGGGGAAGAGGAGGGGTAAGATGTGGCGGGAAAGGGTATGGAAAGGGGAAAGGAGGAGGGGAGGAGAAAGAGGGAGGGAGAGGAAAGAGGAAACAGCAGAAAGGAAGGGATGATGGCCGGTGGTAGGTAGGTGTGTTAGTGGTGGGTGGTGGTGATCAATGGTAGATGAAAATGGTTTAGATTTTTTTTATTTTTTGTATATTTGGAGTTGTTTTTGATTTATTGTATGGATATAGTGTTTTTGGAATTTTTTTTTTGGTGTATTACTGTACTATTATATATGAAAAACTTGTTTTTGAAAAAATGAGGAATCCAAACAGATAAGCTGAGTAGCTGCCATTTGAAGGTTATTCATTTTAGAATCTGGCCTGAGCCCCCATGATGAAGTTCTGGTATGTAGCATTCCCAACTCCCATATTCCGCAAAATGATATTTTTGACATAAGACTAAAGTGTATCTTGGTGCATATTACACAGGTTTTTATGGGGTGAGATATAATTGCAAACATCATGTAAAAAAAAATAAGAACACTCAGGAACATAACTTGTAAGCTTCGGACCAAAGCTGAAACTCTCAAGTAAAATTTTCGTTGTAAGTTAAAAAAAACGCATCAATTTTTGACCCTTTACCTTGACACCAAATCGTTAATTAAAATAACTTTTTACCATAAGGAAAAAAAAAACTTGTAGAACTCAAAGTTAAAATTCACTTTGAAACCTTAAATATAAACACATTTTCACTTTAATCTAAACTTCAAGTTTGGACACTTTATCCTTTAAAGCATGAAATTCATTATACTCTAATTTCTTTGACTTTAATTTTGGACGCTTTACTTCCTAAATTATGTAATCTATCCCGCCAAAATTTAGGGTTGTGAAATAGACATTAGCAGTAAAACTCGAACTACATTAGTTTCGTGTGATAAAGTGTTTCTCATAATTAGATGTCTTAGCTTTAAGATATGGGCAATAGATGGCTCTATTTGGATGATGAGTTTTTAAGGTGTTTGTATAAAATTATACTTTAATTTACTACAAAAATTATAGAAAATCTTTTGTGTAGAATTTGGAGAAATAATTCTTTTCCTTTTCCTTTTCCCTTCTTTTTTTTTTTTATCCTTTTTCTTCCTCCTTCCACCCTGCCACCACTAGTCACCACAACCACCTCACCCCTCTCTTTTTTTTTTTCCTTTCGCTTCCCCCTCTCTAGTCCTCCTCTCCCTCCTCCTCCCTCTCTCCCTTCTCCTCCTTTCCCTTTCTTCTCCCCTCTCCTCCTCCTCCTTCCCCTTTCCCTTCCTACCAGTTGTGAGGTAATTAGTGGTTGGTTGAGGTAGGGAGAAGGAAGAAAATACGGGAAAGAAAGAAAAAAATTTGTTGTGTTTATTGGATATTTTGGGGGGGGTATATTAAAAATTTTAGAATGTATTTAGAAAGTTATTGTAGACAAAGTTATAAAGAAAATTTGTCTGTTAAAAGTAAGGCAAATATCTCGGGTGTTAAACAGGCCCGAGTTTTTTCTTTTAGAGTTGGAAATGACCTTGAAATACATAGATGTTTTTCACATATTCAAGATTCAACGAAAAAAGCGCTTTGTTTTAATGTGCATCTTCTCATTGGAGCTTATAGTGCGGTTAATTTAATTCGGGGGATAACCATGAAATAGTTAAATCACAAGGCAAGAAATTCTAGTTATATCTATTTAGTCCTCGTCAATTTTGTGGGAATCAGTACATGGCCAACAAACAAACAATCCGAATCCAACCATAAATTAAGAAAAATATCAGAAAAATGTCCTAGCTAGCGTAAATTATTTCGAGATAGCATAAAGAGAAGTAATACTTAACATGATGAAATTTCAGCTCCAATTAATTTTCACTTTACACAACAATACAGGATGAAAAGAAGAATAAGAAAGCTGAAACAGTACAATGTGCAATAGGATAGTAAGTTCTCTAATGTGCTTTACATTAAAGAAAATTTCAGAAATTCAACTTTGGACATCAGACTTTAAATAGTTTTGTTCCACCAATTTAACAATTCTTGACCGTCTATAAACAGACAACTTCTTATTCTTCACTTGGCCTACTGGATTGTGGATACATTGCATTTCATCTTTTGCACTGGACTACCAATTTTGTTGATTAGATGGATGTTACAATAAGGGCTACCAGTAAAACCAAAATAAACACACAAAGAAGCTTTCTTTGTGTGGGAATACTGATGAGCTGAAAAGGTTGACCCGCATCCCTGGTGATTTTCAAGTCAATAGCAAAATGATCAAAATTCAAGGGGATAATTTCAGAAACCTACCTTGAGGTTTCTAATAATTTCACTAACCTCCCCTGAAGTTTAAAAAATTACACAAACCTCCCATGAGATCAAGGTTTTGATAATAAAGTTAGTCCAATTAGGAAAAGTAACATTAAAAAAATACTTTAAGGAGAGAGATGAAACTTTTATTTCATAAATACCCTTATGCATTATATATAAGTCGTATTAGTAAAAGAATAAAAATAATTAAAAGTTAGAAATAATTAATACATACATTTAATCACTCAAAAAGTTCATATTTAATAAATTAGATAATACAAATAAACAACAAAACTACACTAATGATTACAAGATTCAGTAAAACAGACTAGTCATCTCTTTTAACTTGATGTTTGCTATGATTCTTGTGATTTTGAACAGAAAATTTTTTAAATTTTGTCTTTTTTCCTTCCTTTCTCCTTTATTTTCATGAAATTACTTTACTTTTGTCTCTTTTGTTTCTATAAAATTATTTTACAATTGTCAACTTTAAGAGTTTCAAAAAAAATTGAAAGGAGGGAAAAGAAAGGCAAAATTAAAAAATTTTTCTATTCAAAGTTACAAGAATCATAACAAACATTATATTAAAAAAGATGACTAGTTTGTTTTGATGAATCTTGTAATCATTAGTGTAGTTTTACTTATCTATGTTATCTAATTTATTAAATGTGAACTTTTTGAGTAGTTAAGTATGTGTATTAATTGTTTCTAAATTTTGGTTATTTTTTTTTCTTTTACTAATACAACTTATGTACATGCATAAGGGATATTTATGAAATAAAAGTTTCATCTCTCTCCTTAAAATACTTTTTAATGTTACTTTTTCTAGTTGGACTTACTTTGTGATCAAAACCTTAATATTAGGGAAGGTTTGTGTAATTTTAAAAACTTCAGGAGAGACTATTGAAATTGTCAAAACCTCAAGAGAGATTTTTGTAATTATCCCAAATTCCAATGCTTGCACCATCTAGAGAAGTTACTTCAAGACACAACAAGAATAGAGTAGCCATATCTACTATTGCTTCTGGATCGGCATCCTTGGTGATTCACAAGTCAAAAGGTAAAATGAACAAAACTCAAATGCTTGCATCATCTAGAGAAGTTAATTACTTGAAGACAAAAGTGCAAAATTAGAGTTGACAATATCTGCTATTGCATTTGATTGACTGATTGATGGTGGCACAAATGGAAGCATAAATAGTCGAAATAATGTGGGGTCTATTTGAATTTAAGGGATTTTAAAAAAACTATTGTTATCTTTCAAATCATATATATATAATAAAGTCGTATTCTTATATTTATCCCTTCATGTTTTCTCTTTCCTACGTGGCTTAACGAGACTGCAAGTAGTTTCCTACGTGACTTGCTCCTTTTTTATTTAGATGTATATCAATTCTTATTTCCTATAAGACGTTTTAAATTTCAAAAGAATTGTTATCACTACAAGAAGTAGAAAAGTAACTAATTTCAAAAGGAACCATTAATAATAGAAGTCAATATCTGATGTTGGAAATAAGATTTTTAATAGGATTCTATTAAAAATAATCGATACGATCAAGTAGATTTAATGTACTATTTTACTTTATTAAATTATAATCTTTACGTATTGTTATACACAATCTTGAATGTGATAAATCATTTATTTTTTTATACTTAATTATCCTGCTTTACTATCATGTAGTGATAATGAAAAATCAATAAATGTTGATTTGCACGGACAAATCGAGGAGAATGTTCAAACAGAAGAAAAACAAAAACAAGTTTCTGAAGAGTAGAATATTATTTGATACTATTTACTACACTTTTTATTTATTTTCAAGTTTTTGAATATTATGGTATTGTTGAATGCTATTTTTTCCATTTTTGAATTATTATTCACTGAATTAGATGTTCAAATTTATATTATAAAAATACTATATATTACAATGCGTACATAGTAATATACTTAAGACAAGTTATAATATATTATACATTAAATTTGTATTTTATATCGACATTTTTATAAAATTAACTAAATAGTTGATTATTTTTTGATGATTCCCGTTCAATGAACGGGTACAAAACTAGTTTATTAATAAACTTCAAAAACAACTTAAAAATAACTAAAAAAAACAATACATCTCAAATATACCTAAAAATAACACAAAAAAATATAAATCTCTTACTTTTCTTCTTCCATACATTATCCATCACCACCACCCGTCACCCTCTACTACCACTGTCCCTCCTCCACCATCGCCACAATCCTTCCCTCCCTGATCTCTCTTTCTCCTTCCTCCCTCCTCTTACCCCTCCTTCTTTCTTCTCTCTCATCTTCTTTATCTCTCCTCCCTTCCCTTCCTCGCCATCCCTTCCCTTCCCTCGCCCCTGATACCCCCTTGTTAGCTGCGACTAGAAAGGTCATGATCAAAAGCCGTGACTAGTTGTGGTTTTTGGCCACAACTAGAACTAGCGAGGGAGAGATGGATCTGAGGGGCCAGGAAAGAGAGGGAGGAGAAAGGAGGAGAGAGGGAGAGAAAAGAGAGAGGAGAGGGAGAGAAAAGAGAGAGGAGAAAGGGGTAGTGGCAGTGGGTGGCGGAGGTGAGTGGTGTAAACTTTTTTAAAAAATTCCAAAAAAGTTATAAATTCTAAAAATATTTTAAAATACATTAAAAAAATCCTCTGAAAAAATCTTCAAAATCACCCCCAAAAACATTTATAATAAATCTTTTCATATATATAATTACAATAAAAAATTTTAAAAATATTTCAAAAATAACTAATCCAAACTGAGCCCGACCATTATGGGACATGGGGCGTGTCATATTTCAATCCATCAATTATTGCAACGAAGCAAAAGCACAGAAAACAAGAGAAAAAAAGAGTTGATGTCATATTATTGCTACCTTCTAGATGTGTGGCTATCAATATAGCAAATTAAGTCATCTTCTGTTACCTTCTTTTCATAGCCGTAATACCAGAATGAGAATCGCGCAAGCTTGGACTTTCTTGTGGTAGATGCAATCTTGATCGGAAAAATGGTCACCCACCATCATTGAGTACATCTGTGCAAATTCAACTCTCATTGTCCCCTTTTTCTTGTATGATCCGATATAACAACAAATTAAAAATTGGGCTAAAAAACAAAAGCATGTCATAGAGGGAATGGGGCAGCAATCATGGACTTGCAACCACATAACATTTATTGATACATAGATTACTAGAGAAGAGGTACACATATAGCTATATAGTACTAGTACAAATTTTTGAAACAAGGGGTAATACTTCTGTTATTTCAAGAAATCACTACATAAGGGCACAAATGGGCACATTGTTTGAAGTGGATCAAACAGTTAGGGAGAGACATAGAAAAGACCAAAAGCAATTCCATCAAGGGACAGCATAGCCAGAATATATCTTTTAGGAGAAAGTGAGATCAGAGACACTTCACAGAAGGCGATCCTCAGCTGCAAATTCTTCAATCATGTTCATTTTATTAAGGGGATTGAAGGCTGGAATCTCAGCACATTTGCATGGCAACATCACATGAGCTCCAAGCCCTGATCCAGTGACTGAACAGGCATTCCAACTGAAAGCTTCCGGGCAATAACGACCGAATTAATCACCTCATCCGTGGGATGAAAAACTGAGAGTACCTCAAAACCTTGAAGGTCGCGAGGCTCAACAATTGGATAGAGAAAAGCTCTTGCTCCATGAGCGCTTCTGAGCATCAAGATTGCCCCTGGAGCCATGTTCTTGGCCAAATGATCGATAACTCGAACTTTTTCCTCCTTGTCCATGCCCACCAGGGCTGCCAAAAACACAACGTCGTAGTCCTTCAACTCACTGCTTGTAACATCCATAACATCTTTGGTGTGGAAAAACATTCGTTTGGACAAGTCAGGATCAGATGCAACAAGGCGGGACGCCATGGAATTGGCGGAAGGGTCAATATCATAGTTGTGAAAAGGAAGTAGTAGTCAGGTGATAAGTAGCCAAGACAATTGAAGTAAGAGGCAGGGGACCTGAGCCCACGAATGCAATTCGACTTGGGACTTTGATATTGGTCAGGTGCTGGCTGAGGATGTTGAATTCCAGCCGGCCGAGTTTAAGGTAATTATTGAAGTATGGGAAGATGTTGAGATGGTCAAGAGGGTTGTCAAAGGAACCTAGGATTGTCGAATAGTGGCTCTCTAGATGCCCTTCAGCTTCTCCACAAAGTGTAATGAGCTTAGACCTCATTTCTTGAACTCTTTTGCACAGCTTTGTAACATCAATTGGATTTGGTGGGATGCACGTGAGAACGAGCTGTGTAAGCAGCATGTCGACATCTTTGGAGGGCTTGAGGCTCTCAAGGATTGAGATCTTCTCATAGAAATCGCAGACTTTCTGCACCAAAGCATCTTTCTGGCAAACCATGTCGACACTATGAGGTTAGGGAAGTAAAAGTCTGATGTCTCTCTCCTATGGAATGTGCTAAAACAACTTGAAAGAACTTGTTTACTAACTATTGTTGAATTTCACACAACACACACTCACTTGAGAGCGATGTATTCCCCCCGGGGGTCGCTATTTATTGGCATTTGTGGGGGCCCTTTGATGCCAGGGGCGGGAGGGATGAGACATGCTTCACTAATTTTTCTGGGAGGGGAAAGGGGTGGAGGGGTAGGCTAGGAAATATAAGAACTTTGTTTATTAGCAGTTGATGTAAGAATGGTTAACTTTTCTATGTTGTTCCATTGGTCACTTTAGTACTTACAATTTGTTCTTTTTCCTAGTAATTAATCTTTTGAATGAAAACTAGGGTTTGCCTTGTTGGATCATTTCTTAGGAATATGTAGTTTTCTTGGGATTTGAGGTTAAAGTAATATTTTAATGTACAAACTTAAAACAAGTTTTTGTCGATAAGGAACAAATAGTTCGTGGTCACCTGCTCTATGGTGTTTTTACTTTTTATTTAAGTTATCGCATGTAGCTGCGGTCCAATAACGTGCATTGTTGTCAAACTTCACACTTCCTAGGAGCAAAATCAGAAATTTGTTTGGTCAATTAAACCGCGATAAGCAATTAATAACGCACGATGATCAATTATACTATTCCAGCAAATGCGAGTGTGGCCAATACAACCTTTCTAGTAGCCAACAGGCATTTTGACCTTAACTAGCCCTGTTGCTTTTCGTTAGGAAGAAGTTGTAATTTCTTCTCTAGACAAGACTCTTTCTCATTGATTGTGCTAGATATTACCTCAAAAAGATCACAGAACTACTTTGTTAGACTTTTTCGCTTCACTTTTCAATTTGATGGTTAGATCAGAAATTAGTTCTTGAGTGAAAGGGATCATAAAATCGAGGGTATTTTGGTCTTGCTCCTTGTTGAAAAAGAGGCAAGTCTGCTGCTGGATGCAGGCGGCTTTGCGAATTAATTGATTGAATTGCGACTACTTGAAAGAATTTCCCTTTGATTGATCTCAAATTCTTAGTACTTCTTCTTGGATCATGATTGCCACACGCCTCTAGCAGCAGCCAATTGACGTTTCTCATCAAGAAACGGCACCTTTCATGCAGCACAGGATCTAGTACCATGACTGATGTTTGCAACAAACATTCAAAGGTTTTTGTTAAAAAAAGTTACCCAGCGTTTTCATCCTTTGATCAACAGATGTTATTCCTTGATATTAGATTCTCTGGTCCCCCATGCTTTCACACTCTCCAATAGAATTCTTGAACGACAACATTGAAAAGAAACCATCAATGATTTAATTACAAGCTAATCATATGGTTTACTATTTCTCCCTGCGTTTGGCATCATTGAGTTCACACTTATCCCAGCAATTGAAAAAATCAAACAAAACTTGTCTTACCAAAAAGCGTTGCGTGCAAGCATTTGGATCCCACTTATTGCAGCGATTTTCCACATACAAACGCCAATTTATGTAAGTCGACCATATTTCTATTCAGCTGAAAATTGCCACCATTCATCTTCAATATTTACCATGTCATTTTCAACGTTTCTTGTTTTCCATTCTTCTTCTCTGTTCTCTAGTTATTGATTGTACTCCAGCCTCGCAAGTGATGCCACATCAGTTCTTTTTCTTCTCCATCTTTCCAAGCTTCTTTGATGCTTCAAAATCTAGGCTGCTTCCTGTATGAGAAAAATTGGAGATCACAATAATGTCTAAAAAGTATGATTACGAGATCTTGATTTTCTTGAACGTGGTCCTTTATGAATTCTATGGGCTGATAAAAGAGCCCTTGGTTTGGAATATGGGAGGTCGATCAAGTCTCACTTTGTGAAACATGAAAAGCTTCAAATGGTCGAGTGAAATCGAATACGACCAGAAGTTCCTAAAGCTCGATTTCTTTGAAGAGATTCTGGACTAATAATCGGTACATGTGGTAAAGTTTTTTCTTCACAATCCTCATTTCTAAAAGTTTATTGTAGCCCCTAAATTAGAATTCAAGTTTTTCAGTTCTTAAACACATTATTGTGTTTTGTGGATCTATACCTCAATTCTGATATAGATACATTTATTTTACTCCTGAAGTTTATAGCTTTGTTATATATATATATATATGTAGATATGCCTATTGATGACGCATTCATAAATTGCAAAAACTAAAACTGAAACTTCATTTCCCTCGAAAATAAGCTCTTAAATAATGCAGTCATTTCAATGTATCATTTCATACAACATCAGGTCATCAGCATTATCAAATTCGAAATTTGGACCCGCATGGTTCCTGGAAACTCTTGAAGTTTATACAGAAGTTTGGATGAAATGTACAAAGTGATCTCTAGATGTAAAAGCGTTTGTTGAAACGTACGAATTCTAGTAAAATGCAAAGATTTTTATTTAAAAGAAGTAAAAATGCTCTCGGGGGCGATCTGGAACCGTAGGCTGAAACTTTTTCAGAATTTTGCTCAGGAAACTGCATGGCCCAGAATCGGTTAGTTAATTGTGTAAGGAAATTTATTGTTTCTGCTTTAAGATTGGTTCGCGCGGACGGCTCAACGTAAGAGCCGTTCGCATGATCCAATCTAAAGTAGCGTGATAACTATAAAGAATTATGTGTTCGAATATCGATGTCAATATAAATATTATATTATTAATATGAGATCTGTGTTGGTGAACGATATGTAAAAACAATTGTTTCGGAAGTATGTGTTGGTGGACGATATGTAAAAACAATTGTTTTGGAAGTATATTATAGTGATGGTGACTAGAGGCGAATTAAACAATATTTTTGTACTTTATGCGTGTTTTCTTATGATTACCCTTATATAAATTTCTTGTTAATGTATAAAGTGAGTGTGCATATATGTGGTACTTAGTGTTGGATATTCTTTTTCCTTTTTTTAACTTATCATACTCTTCCTTGTGTAATTTTGTAGCCGCACTCTTCTACTTGCAAACTTTTGTTAGTTGTATATTTACATATTCCTCTTCCTTGGTTGTCCATTTTTTTTTCATTTCATTTTATATTTTTTACCATTTATCTGTTTCTATTTTATTTTATATCTTTTACCATTTATTTGTTTCTGCTTGTTGAATGACAGTTTTTTATTTTTATAACCAGCTGGAAGCATTTTTTTTTTTTGCACTTTTTCCTCCATAGTTCTCTCATACAATCATTTGGTGGCTAGTTATTAATAATTGGATGTCTGTGAAAATTTTCAAGTGTAGTTTAAAGTTGTTTTATAATTTTGGAGGACAAGAATTTTGATTTTATATAGAAAATTAGTAGGAGTGAAGCAGTTTTGGTTTCATAGAGAAAAAAAAAGGCAGCGATATAAAATGAAGCTATTGAGTGCTACAAATTGTGAGATCAATTTTATCCTCATGAAAAAGTGTTCTAATTGAACCATTAGTTATACTAAAAATGCTAGCGTTCATATCAGACAATTAATCCGTGAAGCCCTAATAATGTTTAATTAGCATATAGCAGCTGCAACAGACAAGTTTTTCTTTGTCATCCAATTTAAACTTTCTGCTCGAAGTTTTGCTGGCCGTTCTTGTTTGGATTATGATTTTTTGCAGAAAAATTTTTACATTTTTCGTGAACATATTTCTCAATTATTTTTTTACCTCATATATATATATATCAAATTGTTATAGTATATTTTTTTTATAAAAACTTGTAAAAATAGCAATCCAGACGGAATCTTTCTGTGAGTTTGTGATGTCTCACTGCAAACGTGCTGAGATGGACAACAATTTCATGGCCAATCATTGGCAAAAGTGTGCAAGCAAGCCTTTTGTTTGTCGTGAACCTGAAAAATTGAATCGGGTGTTTAAGATTGGTAAAGGAAAAGTAATCTCGTTCTCAACTGTTTCCAATTGTGTTAAAGTTGAATTTAAAAAATCAAAATAAAAAAATCACCAAAATAGATGCCTATGATTTTTATTTTTTTTTTTAACTTGAAAAAACTAAAATCAGGATATGAAAACTAATTAAGAACACAAAAAAAAAAAGAATGACTTTTTCAAAATTAGAATCTAAAATCAGATTTTGAAAATTAGTTGATAACAAGGCCTAAATCTCTTTTGCTAAAATATTGACGATCAGTTTACCTCAATCGATGAATCAAAGATTCAAAATGTTCTTACAGTAGCAAGTTAAAGGTACTTCTCTTAAGGAGTCAAACGCCCACAAATCAAAGAATCATAAATGACCTTTAGCCTGATAATGCAAAGGTTAATTATGCAAGGGATTTCTCTAAAGAATGTTTGATGAACACCAGTCAATACCCATAATTTACTGCTAGTTTATTGTTTAGAATACTTATATCCACATTTACCGTCCCTCTTATGTCCAGACACTTTCATGATCAAATTTCATCTAATAATATAAAGGATTTTTCTAACGAATGTTCGAAAAACACTAATTTATTCTTCGGAATACTTGCATTCACATTTTTTTTTGTCCCTCTTACATCTAGACACTCATAATCTACCACCAGTTTATTGTTTTCATAAAACTAATATCTAGTGCCTAGCTATCGATCCCCAAACAATAGTTTAGACAAATTTTTGTACAAAGCCTTCAAAGAATACCTACTGTATCGAAAGACTGCTTCCCCACCTAGATCATGTCAATGATTTGTTCGATACCACTCCATCATGTCCATGTACAGTGATTTGTTTGATATTACTCCATGATGTCCATATATAGTGCATTATTTTATTTCCATCTAGGGCAGCCATTGCTGTTTGCTGTCTGCTGCATCGATCAACTCAACAAAACCAAGCAGGACTGTTGCAGTACTGGCGTTATTGTGACGACATCTCTGGGTACGATGGAATAATTGAATGGCAGCTGCTTGTCACCACACGGAATAATAGTTTAATTTCGCTTTTCCTTGTGCTTATGATTACAAGAACAAAAGTTTCCTTGAGAATGTCTTGAACAACTTCTGATAAATTAAGAATGAAACCCTACAAAACTGGTGATTCTCAGAGGAGCTTGAGAGGATACGTTAGGTAGGACTTTATGTTTTGCAAATATTCCTACATATTTTACTCAGCAATAAGGTCCATAATCATCCGTTTCGACAGAAAATTATTTAGAATATTTTTTTATGTCCGATTGACAGTTCTTGTGATATATGTAACGTGAAAAGGCGCATCTAATTGGAATAAAAGTTTTCTTTTGCACAATGAGTAATTCACACAGAACCTCTTTTTGCCCTTCTAAATTTGTTTCACTAAAAGTGGTTGGATTCTAGCTAAAACCGTTCATCTGAAGTAAGAATATTATACATGATGTGCACTACCACGAATAATCTCATCCATTAGAGTTATGGTTTTCTCCTTCTTATAATTTTTTTTCCTGCTTTTTCCGCCCATTGGTGCATGCCAATTATGATTTACTTCCCAATTTGCAGAGTTACGACAAAGAAGCACACATGGGTAAGCACACGATCCATCATATCAAGTTTTTACGGGTGAAGGCCCCATATTTGCACACATGAAGGTTAGAATTCTTTAGAGATAAACTTTTGAAGACGACTCTCTCTTAATTGCCTTTTTAAAATATTTCCTTTATGCCAACAAACAAATCCTGTCCTTTATATTAGTTGAATGGCCAACCCACCCTCAAATGAGCCTTTACTATTATTGTGTTGACTACTGATAGCGTGAGTTGAAACTTGAAACTGAGAACTAGTTCTTTCGGTCCAAGAAAATTCGGCTTGGCTAGATGCCATTGATTCTTTTTCTGAGTTCTTCTTTGCCTTTTTCACCTTCAACGGTGCAAATAAGAGATGAGGTCTTCGCTTTTGGCTTTTTGATAGTGCTAGTTATCAATTGGACCGCAATGCGATTTTCTTTATGGTATTCAAAGCTTCCAAATTCAAGTACTTATGGTGGGCATTTACTTTTTGGGATAATATCAGAAACCTCCCCTGAGGTTCCTTGAAATCTCACTTAGCTCCCTCCACATTTTGGAAATCTCTCTTACCACCCCTCAAGTGATAATGGGTCAGAAGTCAACAAGAAAATTCATCAGCTGCCAATAATACCCTTTGCTCTGCTGTTACGTTATTCAACTGATAAAAGGGAAACAATGACAAAAAAAGCAAGCATGCAACTGTACAAAGCCCGGGAAACAATTGCCGCCCCAAGCTGAGTTCCGTACGTATTGCATGGCGCCATTTTGCTCTGATAAGACGTCTAAATGCCCGGGAACTGAAGAGGATTGAAATACTACTTATAACTGTGATTGTTATTTGTTGCTTGGAGAACGAGTTGAAGCTATCTTTCTGGAAATCTCTTGCTGGATATTGCAGAGGAGGAGAAATATGGCACTCCAATGAATTGCATGCGTTCGGTTGGAGTGAAAGTGATTTTGTCAAAACTAAGCTGCACAACAGGTAAAAATCTTGCATTGCTAGTTGATACGATCAACATGTAACAGGAGAAAATGCAGGTGTTCTTCATCAGTTGCCTATAATATCTCTGTTTTCTTGTGTTTTTGTGTTTTGTTGGACTTGATGACCGAGTTCCATTGCTAGTTGATATGATCAACATGTAACAGGAGAAAATGCAGGTGTCATGAACTATTCTTCATGATTTGCCTATAATATCTCTGTTTTCCTTGTATTTTTGTGTTTTATTGGACTTGATGACCGAGTTTAAAATCCAACCAGAACCTTTGTATGTGATCCTTATAGTAAGTATTGTTGATGTTGGATGCTGTAAAGAATGTCTGATTTGATGAACTATGCTTAACCTTTATTTTATTGGTTCAAAAAAATATTGAGTTGAAGCTAAACTATAATACATAAGAACAACTTAGCTTTGTAGCTTAAAGCTGCAATACATATGACAAGCTCTAAGTGTAGTGTATATAGTTGGTTTGTAGACAAAAGTGAAAATAGAAATGAAAACTGGTGTAGTTGAATAGGAAAAGGAAGCTGCTATGAGTGTTCTGTTATGCAACCTGAGTTTGACTTTGATTAAGCATGCGTGTGTTATACTATGACCTTTGTGAGAATATGTGATCCTTATAGCAACTGATAGAAAGTTTTCTTGTGAACACACTGATATGTAGGATGGGAGAAATTATTGCACATGATATTGTAGTCCATTACATGGGAAACACTGTCAGAATTCCTAATGTCGATCCAAAGAACTACCAATATATTGACCTTCTCGGTGATGTTACTGATAAGGCAATGAATGATTTGCCTGGAAATTTGAACATGCTTGTGCATATGAAATGTGCGATTCCTAGGACAACAGGCTTTATGGACATCAGTAGTGACAAATCAGTCCTTGATATGTTCAAACTTCATGAAAAAGAGCTTGTTATAAACTTGTACTTGCTGCACCTGGATATTATTCCTACTACAGAGGAGAATATAGTAGACAATAGGAATAACCAACTTCAGATGATACAGAAAGACATAGGAATCGAAAAAGCTCCTATTCCTATAGTTGACAGTGAGGGTGATGATGAGATTTATGCTTCTAGTTCTGATGACTCTTGGAAGGATGACATAGATAGTGACTTGGAAGACGTCATAGCTGAAGATAGGGCCTTAATTTCTTCCAGTGACAAGGAGGAAAATGACTTGTCTGATTATGAGGAGCTTGAGGATGCACTAGTTGTGCCTGATTCAGAATCTGACCAAGAATCAAATCCTATGAGAGCAATCATGCAGTCAAAAATGTGGACTTACAATCCAAGAGAGGACATTGAGTTTGAGAAAGGGATGCTATTTACCAATGTGGATGCATTTAGAGCAGTGTTGAAGGACTATGCTATTCAGAAAGGATTTCCGTTGGTGAGGTTGAAAAATGAAAAGAGCAGGTGCACTGCCAAGTGTGGGGCTGAGGGTTGTAATTGGAGGATTCATGCATCCCCAGTTGCTGATACAACCACATTTATGGTTAAGACATATACTCCTGAGCATACGTGTGTCATGAATAGGAAAAATTCAGAAGCAACATCAGATTGGATTGCAAAGAAGTTAATTTCTGTTATGAGAGATCACCCAGAGATGACAAGTAAGGGAGTAAAGGCTGAAATGCAGAAGCATGGAGTCTTGCCAAGTAGAATGCAAATTTACAGGGCAAAAAAGAAAGCCTTGGAACAGATAGAAGGATCACACAGTGAGGCCTATGGAAAGTTACCAAAATATGCTATCCTTTTGAGGATGCACAACCCAGGAAGCATCATGAAAATTCACTATGATAGGCCAAACCTTCTTATAGAGCCTAAATTTCTGAGATTGTTCATCTCTTTCAAGGCACAAAGAGATGGCTTCCTGGCAGGTTGCAGGCCATTTATTGGCTTTGATGGCTGCCATTTGAAAGGTGCATTTGGGGGCATTCTGTTGACTGCTATTGCTCTTGATGGAAACAACAGTTTGTTTCCATTAGCTTTTGCTGTTGTAGAATGTGAAAACAAGGAAGCTTGGAGTTGGTTTTTTTACTATTTTCAGGAATTCTTTGGACCATTTCCAGCCAATATTCCACTCACCTTCATGAGTGATAGACAGAAGGTATGTTACCTGATTGTATGTTTCATGTTTCAAATTTCTTCCATTGCTGTTATAGTGGCTGAATCAAGTATTTGAAAGAATTTGTTTCTAAAACTTCTGTATAGGGACTCAACCTTGCTTATGAGGAACAAGTGCCTGAAGCTGCTGCACGATATTGCTGTTGGCACATCTACTGCAACTTCAAAGTGAAATTTCCAGGATTGCTTCTAAGGAGATTTTTTTGGCAAGCAGCTAAAAGTTATGATTTGATAGGACACAATGAGGCTATGGAAAGAATAAAGAATGTTAACATAGATGCTTGGAGATACTTAGCAAACATTCCTAAGTGTAATTGGGCAAGGCATGCATTTTCTGTTGAAATTAAGTGTGATCATGTCACCAATAATTTCACAGAATCTTTTAATGCATGGGTTGGAGAACTGAGAGGAAAGAATATACTTGCTCTGGCTGATGGACTGAGGCAGAAATTCATGAAGAAACTACATAAGAGGTATCAAAAAGGCTGCACATGGACATCTAGTGTTACTCCACATGTTATTGGTAAGTTGAAAGATATTGCAGCTGAGTCAAGAAGGTGTTCACTAACAATGGCAAGTGAGAACACATTTGAAGTAGCAGATATTGATAAGTCCTATATAGTCAAGTTGACTGAGAGGACATGTGAATGCGGGGCTTTCCAGTTGACTGGCATTCCTTGCAAGCATGCTGCACTAGGAGCTATTTATAAAAGAGAGAAACTGGAAAGCTATTGTGATGTAGCCTTTTCTAATGATCAATATTTGAAAACATATGCATTCATGATCAACCCAATTCCACATATGAATAGGTGGCCTCCCATGGAAGATGTGACACCAGCAGTAGTTTTGCCACCACCACTTAGAAGAAAAGCTGGCAGACCAAGAAGAAATAGAAGAAGAGCACCTGATGAAGGAGCTCCTGCATCTCAACACAAGAGATCAATCAGTTTCAGGTGCTCTAAGTGTGGTGCATTTGGACATAATAGGAGAACTTGTCAAGGAGCTCCTGTTGCTCAAAAAAGAGGCAGCAGTACTTCTGCAAATCAAGTAGCAAATCGAAGAGGAAGACCAGGAAGAGGCATTGCTAATACTGGATTAGCAGGATCTGTTCTATGGGTAATTGTAGCAATGTCAAATTACTGAATCTTTATGTATATTAATTCCTTGCAAATGAGCTTAGCTTTTGGTCATGATGTTTCAGGAACATGCACAAGGAAATGTCCCAGTCATTGTATCAAGTCAAGGCAGTAATGGAAGCACTCAAAATCATGTTGCTGGAGCTAATGTTCAACTTAATCATTCTGCCTGCACTAGTACTAATACCAGAAAGGTATACTTAACCAGAAATTAGTTTCATCGCCTATTGCTAACTATTCTAACTGTCAAGGCCATTAGATTAAGTGATATTTGTTGCATGGCTTCAGAGAGGAGGGCTAAATGCAGGGGTTGGAACTACTGTTCCTAACAACAATAAGAGAGCTAGACCTTCCATTGCTGTTTGTCCACAACAAACTCCAGCAGTCACTCCATCTGCAAGATTTCCAACAGTCACTGCATCTTCAGTATCTACTTCAGCTGATACGGGATCTCACATTGACAATAGCAGCATCAGTATGTGGTTCTAATTAGTACTAGTATTATGAGTTTTGCTTAGGGATAGTGATCTGGTATAGTTGTATATGTAGCAATCCTCATCATCTAGAATGATGTTTTTAGATGATGTTTTCTGAGATTCTTGTTGATTGCTACATACTTTTGATTAGTTGTATATGTAACGTATGCCAAGTGGTTAATTGCATTCCCAGTCCTAGTGAACGACTAAAAGACAGTAGTTTTGGTACTTGTTTGGGAAATTGCAATTTACTCTTGCCAAGTATGCTCTGCTGCTATCCACAGATCTTGGAACATATGACTTATTACCTTTATGTATGGAATTTGCTAACTTCAAAGATGTCATGCTGTGTTTTTTTTTTAACTATATGACTCTGATTCCTTAGGATTATGTACTGAATATGAACTATTGTTTTCCAATGAACTTAGCAGTAAAGTATTGTTGTTGCCTTCAGGAACTTCACCCGTGTGCTTAATGCATTTTCTGCCAAGCATGATTTTTGGTATAACATTAATGTCACAAATCTGAGGGGCATACGTATGAAGTAAAACACAGCTTCAACTCTTTTTCACATAGTTTAACATCTTGTCCAACTTACACATGCCTTCTGGTTCTTTCATGTATGACCAGTAAGGCTCCAAACAATTTGGAACACATCTACTATTACTGGAACAAGAAAGTGTCATTGCTTTAATGATTTGAATGAAAAGATAAATTGCTAAGAGTACAAGATTGATGATGAACAAGAAGGTGATGCATGCATTCTGTTGAGGCATGAAGTTACATTCCTGATTTGCTTTCCTCAATGGAAGCACTGCAGAATCAGCTTCATTTCTTGTACGCTGCACTTTTTCACCTTCATTTCTTTGGCTCTGGCTCTGTATGTTACCTTCATTTCCTTCATACCACTGGAAGTAGTTGCACTTTGAACAACTAAAATATAGCTTATCCGGATTTCTTTCACTCTCTGAGATTCGTAATGTAGCCTTGCGGTTGCATTTACAATACCGGTTCTTCATGCTTAATGATGAAGGTGATTTGTATGACTGGCCTTCAAAGGATGAGCTAGCCATTTCTTTGCCCAATTACCTCTTTAAGTTTGCAGCTATTTCATGCGGTTCCCTCAGCTTTTAATACTGCTGGAAGCACTCAAATTACCCGTTGCACTTCCAACGGTCATGCAACAGTGCTCATGCCAGAAGAAATTATCTCCAATTCACATTTTTCACCTACTGCAACTTTTTTATGTCACAGGATTCAGTCAAACTAAGGGTATGAAGGGAATTAAAATACTCTCCCTCCTCCAAAATGCATATTCTATTGTTACTTTTGCTTAGAGGGCTGACATTGTTAAGAAAATGTCAATTCAAAGGGTGGTAAGAGAGATTTCCAAAATGTGGAGGGAGCTAAGTGAGATTTCAAGGAACCTCAGGGGAGGTTTCTGATATTATCCCTTACTTTTTCTTTGTCATTTCAACGGTAACGAGGGCATATGAATATTTTGAAAACCAGATTGAACTGGTTTTTTGCCGCATTCCTCCCCACACTTCTCCTACTTTCAACTGTCAGGTACAGAATTCGAACCCTGAATCTGATAATAAAAAAAAACATTACCATTTGTCCGGACGGATTTGATCGAATTTATGATTAATATATAGCCTAAGCTAATTGGAGTTGAAAATTTGGGCAAAGAATTTAGGGTTTGCGTGTTTCTTTTTAATATTTAGCTATGATTATGCTGGAACAGCACTTGCAGAGGAAAGCAAACCCAAGAAGACAGAAAAAAATTATTCTTTGCGTCATAGTAGCTTCGTAAGAAAAACAAGACAAGAGGACAAAAACAAAAAAAAAGAATAAGTTGCTGTCATAAGAAATTTGTAAGCACAAGAATTTAGACGACAACATCGCTCAATCATATCAATTTTCTAGTTGAAATGAAAACCATTCTTAGACTCATTTTAGTGCATGAAAAGATGTCAATAACAGTCCAATTTCCTCACAACTTCTTTTTTTTTTTAAAGAAAAAAAATTTATCCCTCTCCTTTCACTAAATCAATGATCTAAAACGTCCAACAAATTATACAACTGCCAAAAATTAACCAAGTAGAAAATTATGGGCAGTTGTCTTTAAGACTTCCAATCCACATTAGCTTGTGTTTGGATTGCATTTTCTAGGATTTTTTGTAAAAAAATTACTGTAACGATTTGATGTGTGTGAGGAAAAAAGATAATAGGAAAATGTGATCATGACCAACGGTGCAATTTTCTGGCAAAAAATGGCTGTCCAAACAAGGCCTTCAAAATGCAGAAATGCATTTCCTGTTTGTGGTCAAATGCTAAGCAATTCAGCTTTGCATCCCAGATAAGGTTCCCCTTTTTCGTGACGCTTGTGGCTACTCGACGAAGAGTTTTGAACACCTTTGTCTGCTTTGGCTTCATTTCAATGGTTGGAGAGTTGGACAAGTTGAATAGCCATTGATGCTTTGGAACTTTCTTTCAGATACTGGCCAACACCACCAACGAAAACAGTGGTCAAAACTTGGAATTGTCTCTTCATTGATATTTCTGAAATTATTACAACAAAGAAATCTCTCCAAGAAATTGCTTGGAAATTTTTACATAATAAAAAATACAAAATCTGGGAAGTCTTTAGGTAAGCCTTAAAGTCACCGAAATGACTATATGTTCTTTATAAGTCACCGGCAAAAAAAAAAGTGTTGACAGTCAGAAACCTTTATGTGAATTGTTCGGCTTAGAACAGAGCAAAATCAATGGTCCCTATGTATTTAACTTTTGAAAGCAAATCAGAACATGCATCTGTCTACTGTCCCTATGTGAGCTCTTGCAGGCTAGTCCCTTGATGTTCTCAAAGTTTTATTCAATCAATGGCGCCAATAGCCACATATTTTGCAGCAAGTTTATGAGAAAGGGTTGCAATACAATCAACCCGTTGTATCAGCTTTAGATCACCTTTTTTTTAAGCAGGAAATGGAGAGATTTAAGAAGTGGAGAGGAAAAATGAAAATTTGATCCTAAAATCTCTAATTCTAGATTTGTTAATTTTAACAACTAAATCAAGACCTACTTGAAAGCTTTAAAAATCACTTGGTTTGGTTCCATTAAGTGCCTTTTTTTCTTTTGTTTTGTTTTCATCTTTTCCATTTTTTCTCCCCAATCTCTTCATCAACTTGATTTTTCATGTACATCCACCGTACCATTGACTAGACATGTCAATGGATAGGATCTAGGTTAAATCCTTTGATTCAGATCCAAATCCATTAAATTTAGGTAGATCCAGGCTCAAAATTAGACTATTATGGATCTGAAAAAGTAAGTCTAGACCTATATCCTCATCGATCTAAATGTCCAATGGATATTCGTTATATTTCTTTGAAATACTAAAGTAAAAATTTATTTAAAATATATAGTTCAACAATGATATAAATAGCATTCAATTTTTATTTTCAAATAATAAAATTAATATTCAAGAAACTATTATGAACTCAAAAAAAACTATTATCGAGGAGTTCTATTTATTTTTAAAGTTTCGATTGTAACCACGTCCAATCTTTTATTTATTTGCTTTACTTTTCTCTTGTTTCTAAAACAATTTGTATCAATTACAATAACAACTAGGATTAACTTGAAAACAGAAAAACAATCACGAAACTTTACTATATTCGATCCAATGACTATAAAATATTAGATTATTTTATAAATTTACTAATATACATGTGTGTGTATGTGTATGTATCTATACACATATGTGAATCTAGGTAGGGTTTGATACGAGTATTGGTTTGGGTATGAATATCTTATAGAGTCTTGATTAGAGTAGGGTCTAAGTTTGAGAAACTAATTCTAGACTCTATCTAAATATCTTGGGTCTCGGTTAAATTTCAGTCTACCTACCAAAGTTTTTAAAATATACAGGAGTACTTTTGCACATCTTCTCCTTGACCTTACTTCCGCCAATGCACCATTCGAAACAATTAGAATGACATGGTTTAGCAAGCAAGCCAATTAATTACGTTCAAATTCAAGCAATTCATTCTTGAGTAAATGCCAATTGAACAATAAGTTGACCAAAAACGTTCCTAATTAAAAAAAATCAAACAACACATACTAATATCCTCTGATTCTCCAAAGATTTTTGTGCATCACAAGCATAAACACGCAATCTTCAGTCAACTCTCCAAAATCTCAACTGGTAAGCAAAAGCTACGTATGATGCATAACATTGATTACGTTAATCAGAATATAGAACAATATCTAAGACAAAATATAAGCAGTCGCTAGGGACATTAGTGCCATTACTTCTTTGCATCCTCCTCCTTGCATTTTTCCATGAAATGAAATTGTTAGCATAATTAATCCTAGCCTCCTAATAGTGGTTGTTTCTTCTTTTAAAATTAGACGTTCAAGCATAATCCAATTTTAACAGCTTACTCGTTTAAGATATAGAAGAATTAACTATTTGATAATTTCATTTCTTAGTAGTTTCCTAATTACCAAGTCATAGGAGTGTGTTAGTATCATATTCAGTTGAGAACAATGGGCGAAAATTTTTTACAGAGTTCTGATTGTTGTAAAAATAATCTCAGTGTACTTTATGTATTTATGATTATCAAACTCCTCTTTTTTCACACACACACACACACATATACATACATATATATATATATATATATATATATATATATATATCTTTATAACATATAAGAAGACGTTTTGAGGGTTACTGTTCATTGGTTTTCATCTGCTCTTTCCAGGGGCATTTTTGTCATTTTAGGCCATCGCTTGTTCTTTTTGTTGCAGCTGGTACAACTGGCTGCTGCTTTTGTGCTGGGTAATATGTCCCTTCTGCCCTTTTATGCTTATCATGGGGCCTTTGTTGTCCATTTATGTCTTCTGTGCCAGATTTATGCTTCCTATGTACGCAGCTATCCCTCCCTCAACTTTCAAAAATACCCTTGAAATAGTGCAAAATTTATTATATATACATATATGAAATATATTTTCAGGGCACACCATTCAAAATCATTAGATTGGGGGGCCATCCGCCATTTATTGCATGTTGCTTTCAGTAAAGTCAAATTCATCACGGCCATCTAAAAAGATGTACAGAAGAGTGGCTACCACAGCATGACAACAGGTGTCCTGTTAAATCCGATAAGCAAAATTTTTCAGATCACACCTGTTCCTTGCAGCAGTTCAGACGTGTCTAGCTACCAATATGTTTCCATTCATCATTCTTGTTCTATGAAATTCACTGCACAGTGGCAATGGTGGTGTTGCGGGATCACTGACATGGAAGTGTTCTTCTGTTGGCATTTCTTGTTTGCTTCGCTACTGTTGATGGGATCATGTTGAGTGCTGCTCATTTCGTTCAAGCAATTTCCAGCAGTGATTGGCACTGATGCAGTCAAGAACAAAGACATTTGACAATTAGAGCAGTGATTTTGGGCGGTTCAATCTATACACTAGCAAGTTTTCAATCCTTGGCATTCTGCTTAAAAGAAACGAGGGGATGAGGGAAAATGAAAGAGATAAATTATGCCAATTGAACTTAGCTTGAATCATGTTGTTCCATCTGAAAGTGTCCTTTATTTACAAGTCATTCTTTGCTTGGCAATCTTTTCGAAGTTGAAACAACAGCAAACACCTTCAAGTTAAAAAGAAATCAACCAAGACTGTGTTACTAACAGGCAACTTTTCTATATTAATTTAGCTGCACAAATTCTGAGTGAGTGCATAACATAGCACCGTCAGTAGCAACAAGGAGCAATCGCGAAAATCTGCAGAGCAGCCAAGCTATGCTTATGGTTTCTTGATCTAGTGAGAATACCTCCTCAATCACAACGAATTTTTAACTGCAGTTCTGTCAAGGAAGAGTTCATCATGGTCAATGAAAGGCCGGAATCAAAACCCAACGCATTCTCAGGCACCAATCCAACAGGGTACTGGAAGTCCACATCCTAAAGAAAAATTTTTGAAGCAATAGCTAAAGAGGTGCATGAATTTTTAAATGTTCCTAGACCAGGAACCAGACAATCCATGCTCAACAAACAGGTCCAATTACTTGCCCATTTGTTTGCAGACGTCAAAGAACTAACAAGAATTCCAAAAACATACATACAACTTCATGTTCTGAAACATAGGGTCAAGGTTAACCGTACAACCTAATTAAAAGCCATAAGCACTTAACATAATAATTAGATCTCAAATATTATTGATGATTTTCTGTTATCAGATACAACTAAAACATGCAATGCATACTATTTAAACCCTGTCTACAGGGTAAATCCAAATCATTCCTCTGTTTTCTTGCTATGCAGGATGGCATCCTCCATATGAAATTACCCCAAAATTAAAACGTGGAACATATTACACTAATTTGATTTCTGTACAAACAAGAATGGAAAACAATGTGCTTGCATCTACAACTGACGAACATTGCCACTTCCAGACGGCCAAATATGTTGTATGGTTTTGCATTAACCTACATCATAAATCTTCATGAAATTCCAAGTTCCCATGATCAGAAGCCTCGTATACATTGGAGTCTTCTGTAGCTTCAGAGCTCATATATGTTGGTGTTTCTGAAATTTATGATTCTTCTGCTGCTTCAAAACTGATTCGAGAGTCCTCATCTGTTGGTGTTTCAGAAACAAGTGATTCTTCTGGAGCTTCAGAACTGCCAAAAGCAGCACTCTGGTAAACTTCGTCGGCAGTATGATCAATAATTTTATTTTCCACGAACTGAGACACCTGAAGCAAGTAGTGCACTCCATTGACAACATCGTACACCATCAACCCAATCCTTCCCCCAACCCAACTACCCAAATGGCTTCCTACAAGATAGCCAAACCTCCCGAACCTCTCCTCTCCAATAAAGCCAACTGAATAGGTGCCAAACAAGGTTCCAGTGCCCCTGAGGAATCCTTCCGTCATGGTACCGCCGAAGTAAAGTGCTTCAAAAAAATCCCATCCTGAAGAAATTATAGGACCTATTATGCGCTTTGCTTGTCGAGTTGCCAGTTTTGCAGCTTTAGCTCCCTCTTTCTGGGCTTGCTTGGCTGCGTCTTTGGCAACCAGACCTTGTGCGAGTGCGTCACCTAGAGCACTCTCAATTGCTTGATTCCTTGCTCTTTCAACATGAAGAGATCTGACGTTGTAAGAGTAGAGCTTCACACCCTCCTTTACTAAACATGCAAGGGTTCCAGTGCTCCCATCAAAACAATTCAAGAAGGTAAACTCCCCACTCTTGGAAGCAGCTTCTTGACCAACCAGCTCACGGCATTTTTCAGCTGCAAAACAGCACATCATTAAGAACATTTTTGGAAATAATAGAATTGGAAAGGAAAACAAGAGTTTACGAAACAAATGACTCAATAATCTAGCTAATAACACCGAAGTATGTATTTATGTTAATGTACAGTTTCAAGCATTTATTAAAGTTTAAATTCAATCTTCTTTGAACACAAGTGCTCTGTCAAAAAATAAGAAACTCAAGTTACCTTTATGTCTCTGTTTGTCTGGCATGTATGTCTGTAAAGTTTGAAACTAAGACTAATGGACATCACTGATGGTGGATTTATCTTACGATGGTATTAGTGACAGACAGTAGGAAGACCTGCACCTATGTCTGTCATCACAAATATAGATGGCATATAATTCAAATGTGCATGTCTAACTAACATTCACATGAAGAATGTGTTTCCAAAACTCACATCAAGTTTCTTGGAGTAAATAACTAAGTCTAAATAGTTCTTCATATGCTGATGTCCAAAATCTTCAAATGCCAACAAAAAGACAGCTGGAGGAGTACCCACAAGAAAGAACCATGCAAGAAAAGCGAAAAATTTGATAAATGGATGCAAAAAAGCAGAAAATGTGAATTGAGAAGTCAAACCACCGAGCAAAAGCAAAAAATATGATAAATGGATGCAAAAGACAGTTTCAAGCATTTATTAAAGTTTCAATTCAATCTTGTTCGAAGACAAGTGCTCCGACAAAAAATAAGAATCTCAAGTCAGCTTTATGTGTCTCTCTGCTTGTGTGACACGTATGTCTGTAACATTTGAAGCTAAGACTAATGGACATCATTGATGGTGGCTTTTTCTTATGATGGTATTAGTGACAGACAATGGGAAGACCTGCATCTATGTCTGTCATCACAAATAAAGATGGCACATAATTGAAATTTGTATGTCTAACTAGCATTCACATGAAGAATATGTTTCCAAAACCTGTGTCAAGTTTAAGTTTAAATAGTTCTTCATATGCTGATGTCCAGAATCTTCAAATTGCCACGGTTTTCCTATTCCTTTTTATTGAAGAATGTTACGGCAAATGCCAACAAAAAGACAGCTGCAGGAGTACCCACAAGAAAGAACCATGAAAGAAAAGCAAAAAATACGATAAATGGATGCAAAAAAGAAGAAAATGTGACTTGAGAAGAAAAACCTCCGAGCAAAAGTGCAATCACTTTATCCACATGATTGTGGTATATACCACATTAAAGGATAGAAAGATGGGTAAATATCTCTAGACTGCTGTTGGTTTTTTAGACATTTAATCAGCAGCTCCAGTTTAGATACAAAGCTTCTCAGATAATGCTAAACCACTATAAGTAGACAGATATGGAGTGGTAAACTGCGCATTGTGGTGGCAGGAGATGTTTAATAAGTCCATTCATACTTTAAGCACCTTTAGAATATCCTCTTCAAAACTGAAGCATGTCAGATAACAGGAATTCCTGTGCCGTCAAGTTCCATGATACAAGATGGACATCAATTTCTATTACTTTCATGAACACTACTTATGTACTAATCATAAATCATTATCTATATAAGGATCTTTAGTTATCAATAGAGAAACTCTCAAAAGTGATATGAAATATGAACATATGAAATATGAACTCTTCTATTTATCAAGTGTAAGCACTTACACTTGCTACCAGATTTTGAGCTTTCAATGTAAGCTCCAAGTAAACTTATTTCATCAAACCACACACTAAGGCTGTCTAAATTCCACAACAACCCCCCCCAACACAAAAAAAAAAAAAAAAAACAACACACACACACACACAAATACCCCCAAAAGAAGGGGGTGGGCGAAGGCATGGCACAACAGACCTAAACATGGTACCACCCATCAACTATTTTTATCACCATGAAGACCACATCAACCAATTTCTAGAAAACTAAAAATGTGAGAAATATTCACAAGCACAAATACCGTAAAAATGGAGTAACTCATTCTAATCAAACAGTCTAGTCTTCGCTTAATTAAGTACCGAGGCCCCGTACCTAGGAGGCAAAAAAACAAAATCAGGTGGTAGATTACTACTTGAAGCACAAATTAAATACTACATCAGTTTCAACATAACTAAATAGATCAGTCATACAATATCATTCATTTTAAAAAACTAAATGCACGCTATATGATTTCTCCAAAGACAATATAATTCCAAAGCAAGAATTTAATGACTATAAAGATTAAAAAAGAACATAAATATGCCAATAGGCCAACAATTACTAGTCACAAAGGCCACTCCATTCAAGATCAGTATATGTGCAAATTAATGGCCAATAAACATTTGATTAGCAAGGTAAACAGCAAATTCGCAACTGCACCTTTTAATCCCAAGACAATTTTTTTACCTTTCTTTCAGCATGGTAACTATTAAATTTAAAAAAAAAACTGAAATGAAAACTGAAAAACTGGTATCTTGTTGGAGATGTGGATAATGGTAGTAAAAATATTACCACCGATACTGAGAGCTATGACGCCAACCAAGAAGAGCAGAAAATGAACTCTTTTTTTCTCCAGAATCGTCATGCTACTGGGGTTTTGCTTCTATTGATCTGGGCTTTTCTTAAAATCAGAAACTTTGACGTGATCAGAAAATTCTTCTGCTAGCAATACCTACAAAATCTGCTAAATTTTCGCAGGGGTTGATTCCACAGGGGGAATCCAAGAGGGAGAGAGGGACTTGAAGACTTCGGCAACGTGTCTGAATGATCCGTGGAAAGTCAAGAATCTTTTGGATTTCCTGTTCAAGAAAGGAATAATCAATGAAATTTAAAAAAAAAAAAAAGTCAAGGCATGAGGATAAAGGAGCAGAGAAAATAGGCAGTAATTAACTGGATTTGGGCCCCTAACAATTGCAGACAAAGAGGCGGTTAGCTGAGTCAAGTCCACTCCAGTATAAGATTAATGTAGTCAGTTGCAACCATAGACCCAATGAGAAAGCAAACTATCAATTAGTTTCTCATTTTTATTCCGATTTTACTATGCAAAAAATTTTTGAGTGCCATTTAATATGGAGTTCATTATTCATACCCGTGGTTGAACCATACCCGATATGTGTGCAATTCAAAAGATATCAAAAAAAGACTAGTGTTTTTTTTTGTTGGAAAGTAGTAGTTTAAAATAGTTTGATTGTTTTGGTATTTTAGAGAAGTGATAGTTTTTTGTTCGGGAAATAGTAGTTAATTCAAGATGTGGAATAGTTGCAAGGAGGTAAATAGTTAAAATAATGTAATTATCTTTAAAAATAAGGATAAATTAAGCGATACGTTAAATGACATAATTTGTTTACATCAAACCTTTCTCTTCCGCTATGATAATAGATTAAGTGACATCAATCAATTTCATGACAGTGTAAAGTTGTTAATTTTGAGTAAGAGTTGTTAAATGGGTTTTTTTATAGCAGTCAAAAATACAAGAGAAAATATGAGAACTCAAGAAATAGGATTGTCAATTGAGTCTAACCAATTCGAGATCGGTTCGTTCGGCCCAAAAAAAGTCTTTGAGCCTAATCTTTAATTGGATCGGATAGAGTTTGGACCTAATATTAGACCCAAACTAAATATGGGTTGAATTTGGTCTACACTAGGGTCAGACCCAATTAAAGCTAGGGCCCATATATGAGTATAATTATATATATATATATAATATATATAATATCATCTATAATTTATAGTTATACATATTATGACATAAAATATTAATAATTTATGTAAATTTGTATTCATTCATAATTATAAAATATATATTATATATATAATTATGTATTTAAATATAAGTTTGGGCTAAACCTGATTTGAGTCCGAAACTCATATAATAGTGTGAGCTGAATTTGAACCTTTTAATATGATCCCAAAACTCGAAAAATCGAAATCCAAAATTTCATATAATTTGTGAGTCGAACTTAGACTTGCTAAAACCCAACTTAAAAATCCAATTGGCACCCCTATCGAGAAACCATAGATGATTCTTCTTGTTTAGAAAGGGATGTGGATTTAGACCTAGTTTTTTTTTTTTTTGACCTTTACATTTAGGTCTACCAATTCAATCAAAATGATTGTAGCTCGATATATAATGTTTTGATGTAATTGTAATGAGAATTGAGAAATTAGAAGAGAGATGATTTCATTTTACTTTATGAAAAAAGGAACACATTTTTATGTATTATTTTTACCTCCTCTCTTTTTCAGAATTGGAGAGTTTTTTCCTTTTTCCTCTTAATACTTTTCCTCGCTAAAGGCGATTTGTATATTTCAACATTTAGAATGGCACTTAGAAGTTTTAATTGTAGTAAGGGAATCTTTGATAGCTAAAGAATGCCACTTACGAGTTTTGGGTGGGTCAGTTTGAACGGTAACAAAGTAGAGATTGTAAATAGAAGGTGCTAAATTTAAAACCTCCCACTTATTAAAAAAAAAAAGCCATTAGTAAGGGAATCTCTGACAACTTTTAAAATAACAATGGCCATGCAAAGCCCTAGGTTGGAATTTGAAATGGAATGAACCAAGCCCAAAAAGTTCTCAACACGTACGCGGTTCCTTAGCACATGGATTATGAGGAAATTTCTCTAAACTAGAAGACGTAATTAAACACCACCTTTTATATATTATTAGAAGCCCTTGATAGGGAAATTAATAAAAAAGTTGGGTTATTTATAAGCTTCTTTTTAGGGGGAGGGAGTGTAAATGAGAGATCTCAAATTCGAGACTCCCACTAACACTAAAGAAAAGTTTTTTTTTTTTTTAAATTTTGTATATGAAAGGTGATACGAACTCAACTCAGTAAGAACCTGTCTTAAAAACCAAATCGATCAGGCAGCGGAAGGATCTATCTTAACCAAGTTATGAAACAATAACTACCTTGTTAGATCTAAAGAGAATCCGTCTCTAGAAATCTAGTGAATTGATTATTGGTTTGAAAAAACAAGATGATGTGATCATCTTGTCATTCTTCAAGGACTACTCGAGAAGAAATCGATTTGATCAGGCAGCGGAAGGATATATTTAGATCAGTTTATGGATACAAAAGATGGAAAAATCTCGACCCCTCTAACCCCCGAGGTGTGAATCTTGCATTTAATTTCAACCCACAACCTAACGAATGAGCGAACAAAGATTTGTTAGTAGAATGGCGCCACAATTCAACGTGATCTTGAATTGATAAGCCAAAACTTGAACAAAGGAGATATAACTCACTTTGTATCAAGAGATGTTCCTAAGGAATAAGATAGAAAAAAACTCTCAATTTTTATTCATTTGATAACTATTTTACAATGAAATAGAAAAGGCCTATTTATAACTAAAAACTAAACTACTAAAACTAATCCAATTTAGATAAGCATTTAGTCACTTATTTAGTCACTAAGACTAATCCAATTTGGATAAAGATTTAGTCATTTATTTCCCTAACTACTTTTAAATGGCTCAAATAGCTCACTTAGTTGGCCATATTTATTCGTAATAATAACTACCTAACCAACTAGACAAGAAAAATCAAACAAAATAAAAGAAACTAAAAACATGAAAATCAAATAGTTAGCGTTCCATCCTCTTCGTGATTTCATGTATTCCAACAGAATCTTGAACATTATGAATTGAATTGAAAAAACCCTCAAACATTTTGACACGAGCTAATGATGGTTCCACTACTCATATCATTCCCCTCCTCTTGAAAGCGATTCGTCCTCGAATCGAGATTTGACCAAAAGAAATATACAAGTGTAGTAATAATGGAAGACTTTTCATATTGTGAAAGGGGATGGAATTGGTAATAAAAATAAATTGAAAATTTTCCTTTTTTTTCACACATTTAAGGATTGGAAATAATAGTTTTGATGGACTCCCAAAAATGTTAGGAATTGGACAGCAAAGAAAAGTTGTGCATAATGGGAAAAGAAAAATCACGAACTTGCTAATTCTAAATAAACTAGGAATTGGAAACTCTAAAGACTCTTCTATCACTTAACTACGAATGGATATCAAAAACGAAAAAGCAAATACAAAAAATACAATTTTTTTTTAAAATTCGAATGAATAGCAACTCGGATGAACAGTAACACTACAGTACCCCCCTCGTGAACAATATCTGATTTTTTTTTTTTTTTGCTTTTGACGACTCGACACAAGATTACGACTTCATTTGGAAGAAATTTAATTGGGAGTTAAACTTTTGAAAAACCTGTTTTTAAGAACGTAATCACACCAAGAAATTTTAATTTCGATCAATCAACGGGGTAAATTAGACTCAACTGATAAAATCAAGAAAACAAGAATAATTTTTTTTAAAATAAAAAAGCGGCAAGGGTTTTCGTAGAAAAACAAATAGGAAAAATAAGAAAAGAAAAAGGATATTAACCTGAATCATGAGTCGAAACTCTGATACCAGATGATACGAATTCGACCTAGCAAGAACCTGTCTTGAAGAATCAAGTTGATCAGGCAGCGGAAGGATCTATCTTGACTAGATTATGAAACAATAACTACCTTACTAGACCTAAAGAGAACCCGTCTCCAGAAACCTTGTGGGTTTATTGGTTTGAAAGAACAAGATGATGTGATCATCTTGTCATTTTTCAAGGACCGCTCGAGAAGAAATCGAGTTGATCAGGCAGCGGAAGAATATATCTAAATCAGGTTATGGATACAAAAGATGAAAAAATCTCGACCCCTCTAATCCCCGAGGTGTAAATTTTGAATTTAATCTCAACTCACAACCTAACAAATTAGCAAATAAAGATTTGTTAATAGAATGACGCCACAATTCAATTTGGTTTTGAATTGATAAGTCAAAACTTGAATAAAGAATACATAACTCACTTTGTATCAAAGGATGTTCTTAAGGAACAAGAAAGAGAAAAACTCTCAATTTTTATTCATCTCATAACTGTCTTATAATGGAATAGAAAAGGCCTATTTATAGATAAAAACTAAACCACTAAAACTAATCCAATTTGGATAAGGATTTAGTCACTTATTTAGTCACTAAGACTAATCCAATTTGGATAAGGATTTAGTTACTTATTTCCCTAACTACTTTTAAATGGCTCAAATAACTCACATAGTTGGCCATATTTATTCGTAATAATAACTACCTAACCGACTAAACAAGAAAAATCAAACAAAACAAAAAAAACTAAAAACATGGAGATCAAATAGCTAGCGCTCCATCCTCTTCGCGTCTTCATGTATTTCAATAGAGTTTTGAACTTTATGGATTGAATTGAAAAAACCCTCAAGCATCTTGGCACGAGCTAGTGATGGTCCCACTACTCATATCAAAAGATTTTGAATTCAGCATCTTCTATTTACAATCTCTCACCTTACCATCTAATCCAACACAATCCACACCTATTAGCTTCATTTATTTGCCAATAACGAGACTGCAAAAGCCGAGCGGCACTTTTGATTTTGATAGTTTGGAATCGTCTACAAGGCATTAGAGTACGTTCTATCCATAGAAATGAAGGGCACCTGATTTATTTATGTTCTTATTTTTAATTTGTTGACAACATTTGACAGAATCAGCTGTTGTAAATTTTCCTTTTTTATACTTTGCCTTGAGATGAACTTTGAATGTTAAGGGGAAACAATAAGAAAAGCAATGGGTTTAAACTTGTTCATGCAAAAGAGGCATTGCAAGTCACATAGAACATCAAAACTGAAAATTTGTAAACCAAATGAGCAGAACTATTAGTTAGCAAGTACTGCTAACTATCCTTAATTTAGCTATGATACAGATCATAATAATAAGGTGCAAGCAGACAGCACATACACAAACTCAGCCATATCATTAGAAGATATATTGGATGGTGGATTACATTCACCCTATCAGCAATTACAAGCTTGGCAGGGACACATACATAAGCAGTATATATATAGACATGGACAAAGCCTAAATTTGTTGATGTCTGCTAGAGGGTTGAAAGTTTTACTTATGGCAGTAACATTACTAGTGGACTCGTTCGGGTTTGGATGACTTAGGTGGGAGAGTCTGATTTTTTCTGGAGATGCATTCCCAGTTTCTGCCATCTGCACAGGCACAGCTGCACCTAAGTTGGACCAAATAGCTAAAATCAGGATAAGGGATGCTGTGGATAGGAGGGAGGATTTGGCCATAGTGAAAGTGAAGATAGAAGGAAGTTGAGTTTTAGGGGTTGGATTGAGAGGAATTTATATTGGATTTCATGTGTGTGTTTCCATGGAAAATTAATAGCAGATCTGATTTGACTAAATTTATAGTATTAAATTTTCGCGTTTGATGCAATTAATAAGATGATTTCTTACCAATCTTAAGTAGTACATTATCCCCAGCGATATCTGTCACTAGTATGAATCTCGTGCATATCTTTTTGTTTATGACAAATAAGGGAAGGGTAAAGAAAGGTGAAAATAGAGGGGAACAGTTTTAGGATCAACCTTTTTCCACACTAACAGTGTATCTATCGTCAATTTTGGATAAATGACAACTATGCAAAATTTGAATTTGAACTCCAACTTTCACACATGTGTCATGAATTCAACAGTGATAATGTATATATTGTCAATGTATATAGGATTTATTTTTTAATTTTAAGCAGAATTGAAGGGGGAAAAAATTACGCTATCATCTCAATAAATTATTTCCTCCCATCCCATTACCGTCTCCCCTTTTAGAGAAAGTTTCTGTTGCATTTATAAGCCTTCAATTTTTGCTTAATTTGGTGAAGTTTTTGCTAAATTTTAACACCTCTAGAAGAACTGAAACAATAATGAGTAATTTTTTTAATTGCAATATAGTTTTTCTGTCCAGTGGTTAGGGAAGAATTTGTGAAATCTTTCCTGTTGTGAAATTCAGGGTTTAAATATTGTGCTTGATAATTGGGTATGGAAGAGTGGTGAGAGGGCCAAAAAAAAAACTGCGAATATAACTTTATTCTAGACAAAATTCTTTTTTTTTTTTCAAACTTACCCAAACAAGATTTCTTCTTTCCTACTTTAATTTTCCCCTGGAGATTTAACCTTCAAATTCTTTTTGTCTAGCGATTTCCTCAGAAAGGAATTCACCAACTTTTTTTTCTTTTAGTCTGATCAACCAACTCTGTGTTATATTTTTCTCCTGTCTATAAAAAGACTGACTGTATATTTGACATGTGTATGTTTGTTGATCAAAATTTCGATAATTCAAAAACCATGAGAATGCAGGTTAGCTCTACCATTCCCGTGGCTAAGGTTGAAATCTCAAAATATAGAGATTTTGGATTCTAATCTCTTCGCTCCCGTTTCATTTCTTAAATCACATCCCTCTTTTGCTAGGAGAGAGAGAAAAAAAAAAAAAAAAAGGCTCGTTCCACCGTTGTTTGGTTACTTTCACCAATTTTGTACCTCTCATGTGGCGTTTACCTTTAAAATTCACTACCTGTGCAAGACCGGCATTCAGACATGCATGTCATACATACTGCAAAGCATTAAACTGATTTCTAGAATCAAGAATGTTAACAGAACCCGGAAACGAAAAATATCAGTAATAAGCAATGGAGATGGGCCAGCCCAAAATCAGCCCATTTGACCCAAAACGCTCATTGAGTCTAAGTTTTGATTGGACCGAACAGTACTTGAACCTAAGCATTAGCTCCGAATTAGATGTGAGTTGAGTTTAGACCATACTAGATTCAGGTCCAATTAAAGTTTGACCTATATTTGAGTATAATGATATATGTAAAAAATATATAATAATATATATAATTTATAATTATCTATACTATATATAAAAAGAGAGAGGAGGGGGTTTGGGATAAATAAAAATCTGTCACTTTATATACTTCATAAATTGCCCTTAATTATGAGAGAACTTTTGATATAAATAAAAATCGATCTATCTTTGATAACTACTCACGACCAATATAATTGTTTACCAAGTAATATTTATTTTTTCATATTCTATTTTTAACTTATTTAGTAAATTTTAATTTTCATTAGCAACTACCAATTATAATTTTGAATAACTACCAAATACCTACTTTTTATAACTTTTATTTTGGTGAATTTTTTACATATATATTTTCAAAATATAAAACCAATTTTCTTGCTAATGATTTCAATAAATATACTCAAAATATTTCACAAATATATTTTTCTATTTGTTGCACACAATTATGTATTTAATTATGAGTTTGACCCAAACTCGATTTGAACCCGAAACTCATATGATAGTGTGAGTTGAGTTTGAACCTTTTTAATATGAGGTTGAAGCCCAAAATGCCGAAACTTGAAAATCCATGTAACTTGTGAGCCGAACTTGAGCTTGCTAAAACTTGGTTCAAAAAGTTCGATTAACACCTCCAATCACTAAAGCAATTATAAATTTACAATCTATACGATATATAAAGCAAGAAGAATGTCCTATATCTATATATCTCCTTTTTTATATTTTTCTTTTGCAAATTTTATCCAAAAAAACCTTTGAATAACGTGAAAGATTTACACAATAATAACTACCGATCAAATACTAGTCATCTACGTATTTCTATTTCGTTCATGTCTCCACATATTCATAGTTAAACTACAAAATTAATTTCTATAAATAACTTTAGTTTTGTATTAGTTGCAGACACACATAGACTGCGTTAAATAAAACTAAAATATGAAATCCGAAGTCTAAAATCAGAAAATTGAAATATGAGTTTGTTAAATTATTGAATTGTAAATATTGAAATCCTAAAATTTGAGCACATTCTACACTAAATGATAGATGAATAACTTATCACTTATTTTTTGGAATAAATTTTACCTACACAATTCAGACCTACTTAATTAATTAAGATTGTTTAGTTTTTGCTATCAAATACACCTGAACTTATTGGGAGTGTTTGGATAGCAAATTTTCCAAATAATATTTCGCTTGCGTCATAAATACCTTTTCCAATCCAACTTTGTATATTTTCATTCATCTTTCTATTTCACATATCTCACATCACAAAAAATGTTACAGTAATTATTTCAAATAATATTTCAAATAATACTGACTTAGATTATCAAATGTGGGCGTAATGCGCCTCATAAGATAACCCAAGTGTATAGATGGTAGGATTCATGATGATGGGATAAGCTTCCTCTCCTCCTAAACTTTTTTTTTTTTTTTTGAAAAAAGAAAAAACAAATGATGAGATCCATGATGATTTCTCAGGGAGAGACTATTTTAACCCTCGTTGCAATGCTTGCCACCGCAAGGGCAAGAGCGACAATGGCACGAGCAAAGTAGACATCTGCAAATCTTGGTACCAACACCCGTAAGACTGCCACCAATGGTGGAGTTGGTGGGGTAGGTTGTGTTTGGCGGGTAGAGATGGGAGAGTCTCATTTTCTGAGGTGCTTCAGCCACTTTTTGAGGTGCTTCAGCCACTTCCCCAGCTGCACCAAGGTTAAAGCAAAGGGCCAAAACGAGGACAATTGAGACTATGAGCAGGGAGGTTCTGTGACCTTTGTCCATGTTGAGTGAAAGTTGATATAGGAGATCTCAAAATAATAATAATAATAAAAAGTTGCAAATAGGAGGAATTGAGGTTGAGTTTAGGAGTTTGGATTATAGAGACTTACAAAAGGAGAGGGTCATTTATAACATATATATGACCCCTCACCATTGTTACTTTGACTTGATGGTGAACAACAGGAAGAGATTTTGGTGGTCAGAACAAAAAGAATTAATGGTGGGGAGGATACAATTTAAGTTCCATACGATTGAGACTGCAAATGACTGGAGAATCTGCAAATTTTAATTGGACATGCAAATGAATAGCCTCATTTTACGGTTTTCCAGTTACATTTTGAACCCACATTTCCCTCAAAAATTATGGAATTGATGATCTGAAGTCAAAAGCTTTTTATCCTCTTACATGTTATGTAATAAATTAATAAATACTAGAATTTTGCCCGTACCTCTTTTATTTATTGCGAATTTATACAAATATGAATAATTTAAACATGAAAATTAACAACAATCCTCCATGTCCATTCATGTTAACTTTAAAAAATTAATATATTCTAAGTGTTCAATTATTTACTAATTTTAAAAAATTTGTTTACATACTTTCAATTATTTACTAATTTTAAAAAAAAATTTCACATACTTTCACTATAATATGATAATATACATCAAATAATGTATCCCATATCAAAAGCTTGGTAGATATTCTTTTTTTATAAATATTCTTTTAGATAATTTGAATTTCTATAATGACCATAAATCTAGAACTATACATTCACATTTAATTAAGTAGAAAAGATCTAGCAATCTGTTTTTGTTCATCAATAAATATTTAGTTTCCAACAATATTGATAATTCTATTAGTGCAACAATTAATTCTCTTTTTTACACTAAGTTAATTCAAAATTAGGGGAAGAGATGATGAATAATTTGAATACTAATCAACGATATGGTGATGAAAGGAAGTAATTTATGGAATATGTAAGATTTTAGTAGTTGTAATTTGAAAAATGCTTTACTATAGTTCGATGTAATAATTTGATAGAAATCAGATATCATTAAGGTAAGATTAGTTATTTTTTAAAAGTTATTTTAGTTATCATTAAGACAAGATTAGTTATTTTTTAAATTTATTTTAAAATTAGGGATAATTTTTAAACATATGATATAATATTCAATATAGGTAAAACTCAAATAACCCATAATCCGTTCATTTTCTTCAATTAGGCATGCCACATAGGAGGGAGAAACACTCTAATTAAAATAGTTACTTTCATATATATATATATATATATATATATATATATATATATATATTAGTGCTTTGAATATGCTCAATGTGTGTGCAATAAAGAAATGCATAATATGTATGATATATAAAATTTTCACCTCTAAATTAAACTTTAATCTCTTAAGTTTCTTTCACGTAATAATTGTTATATTGGTAGTTATAATGCTTAGGATTAGTCATGTTGAAAAGTAAATAGTTAAAGTAAAACATGTTTTTAAGATAACTAATATAAACATGTTTTTAAATACTTAAAATAAAAGTAATTTCTAGAAGGATAAAAATGAAAGTTCAGAAAGTGATAAATAATGTTTATACGTAACCTCCCTCCTATCCCTTTATATATTGTATATAAGATAACTGTATGCATTCACATAGTATTTAAATTTATTTTAAGTGTAATTTCAAAAAAGGAAGATTTAAGATCATTAATGAGTGATGAACTGGTAATGTGAACACATGATCATGAATTTTATGATTTAGCCAGCAGATTCATATCTTTAATCAGGCAATGTGAACACATCCCGCATTTAAGTTACTGGTAACTTGGTTTTGGTACTAGCAATCAAATAATATCAATCTCCATTTGGATTGGCCTATTTTTTCAAAAAGTAGTTTTAAAATATAATGTTACAATAATACACAAATAAAAATAACTTCAAAAACATCTCATCCATACAATGGTATTTGCATTCCCATTTTTGTTAATCACACTTTCACTATCATTTTAATCAAATACGCCAGTAATTTTCATTTATTAGACGATATGATAAAACAAATGGTGGGAATGTAAATAACAAAAAATAGAATGCAAATAACATTTCTCGAGTTTATATTGAAACTTAATTTGACTCCAAAAACTCCTACTAGAGACTCTATAGGCTTAAAATGATATCTTTTCAAACAAAATAGAAATGCTTAAGTGTATACAATTTGCAGTCCCTAATGGTTTGCAAGACTACTTGTAATTCTTCATGGCCTAGCACAAGTTGAGGATGAGCGTTTTTGAGGTAAAGAACAATCTTAAAGGTTGCAGTAAGCATTCGTTAACTTATATAAAATTCACCTGAACTTCATGTGTACACATATATTAATAATTATTTCCCTCTTTTGCATTTATATATATTTTTTCTTTTCTACCCTCTTATGCATTTATTTATTTTTTCTAATTAATTTTACATTTCTAAAAATATGACATCTAAAATGTATTTTAACGAGTGCCATTGGACACACCTTTGATAGACCTATAAAAATTTAAATAGTAATTGGCCCGTTAAAATTCTTCCACGGTGAAGAAAAACAAACTTAAAATAACAAAGAACAATATATTGAAAATAGAAAACTTTATAAGATAACTTCCCAAATTTCCAAAACAATGAGAGGAATAAAACAAGGGGAAAAAAAACTCAAGATTATAAAAAGTAACGAAAACTGCAAAATTTAGATCTCTATCTCACTCTTTCGGTGGTGCGTCCAAAGTCTTTATTTTCTTTTCCCTTACCTAGTTGGTCTTCGGCTGCATCTGTCACAAATATGAACTGATTTTGCTGCTGAAATTCAGAGAACGAAGGACAGAAATCAAAACTTGCAATTTAATGCATCTACAGAAGTGGGCAAATTCTGTTGAGCAAACAGACGTTCAATGGATCTGTGGCAACACGGTCAAAATACGTAACTTGACGCACAACCTGCAACTACTTGCATCCAATGTCAATCTATCAATTGGCCTTCTATGAATAAGATCTGCTATTTGTTTTCTGCAACAAAATTTGAACTTCTTCTTCCAACAACAATAATATGTATGATGTAAATATAAAATCCCTCTTATTAATCCAAGCCTAAAACACAACATTCATCCCAATTTGGATTTCAGCATGGCCAAAACCTCCCTGCTAAACGTACCGTCACTTGTTCTTGTTTTAGCTCTTTGGTACATCTTTGGTGCAGATGTGCCTGTGTTCAGCGAAATAAGTTTTGTCTCAACAAATATTTCCTTTTTTTTTTTTTGGGGAGAACCTCAATGCCAATCATGAAGAATGAAATCTATAGTTTATGCGTAGCCTCAGTATACATGGACAGAAATTTAAGCCCTTTGTTTCTGAAGACTCAAAAAATTGAATACGAAATAATTGAATACAAATGCCAATAATATTTGAAAAATAAAAAGTATTGAGAATTGGAATTTGATGCTTTCGACACTTCAATCGGTATAACTCTATCGCATTTGACGTGAGACCTATATTTTGTGAATGAGAAGGGATAAGAGTCAGCTAGACATGCACACCAATTCAAAATTGTAAGAAATTACATTGCTGGTAAATAACAATTTCAAATGGTTTCATTGTAGCAAAACTGTGAAGCCAAATATTGATGAATTAAAATAAATATAAATTCTAGAAAAAAGGGATTGGGATTGTGGAGATGTGTGGAGCTTTCTAATAAAAAAAAAAATCCACCCTGTAATACATGTAGATATAAAAATAGATTTGTAGATTTTTTTTTCGGTTCTCTCGCCCTTTTTTACTTTTCCACGTCCAACTATCAAGCACACAATTCAAATTTTAAACCTGATAGTAGGATAGACTTTACGAGTCATGCCTTGAACACTGGGTCGCAAAACTATATATTGTTTCAGCTCTTCTAGTGATGTTAAAAGACAGCAAAAACTGCACCAAATTAAGCAAAAATTTAAGGCTTAATAAATGCAAGAGAAACTTTTCTCTAAACGGGGAGACGATAAGGAAAGGGAAGGAAATAATTTATTGAGAGGATAGCATAATTTCTTTTCCCTTTAACACTCTTTTAAACTATTTCCCTCTATTTTCATCTTTCTTTACCTTTTTGCTTAATTGCCATAAACAAACAAAAGGACACGCACTATTTTTTTTTTCTTTTTTGTCAAAAAGATAATGTACTACTTCAGTGTGGTAAGAGACCTAACAAGAAAAGTTTTTGGCTGTATACAGAAAAACGTCAAACAATTGCCAAAGATTTGACACCATAAATTAAAGTATGGTAAGAAACCATCTATTATTTGCACCTAACAAGAAAAGTTTTTGGCTGTATACAGAAAAAAGTCAAACAATTGCCGAAGATTTGACACCATAAATTTAGTCGAATCAGGTCTGTTATTATTAATTTTCCATGGAAACACACACATGAAATCCAATATAAATTCCTGTCAATCCAACCTCTAAAACTCAACTTCCTTCTACCTTCAATTTCACCATGGCCAAAACCTCCCTCCTAACCATAGCATCCCTTATCCTGATTTTTGCTATTTGGTCCAACTTAGGTGCAGCTGTGCCTGTGCAGATGGCAGAAACTGGGAATGCATTTCCAGAAAAGATCAGAGTCTCCCACCTAAGTCATCCAAACCCGAACAAGTCCACTAGTAATGTTACTGCCATAAGTAGAACTTTCAACCCTCTAGCAGACATCAACAAATTTAAGATTTGTCCATGTCTTTATGTATACTGCTTATGCATGTGTCCCTGCCAAGCTTGTAATTGCTGATAGGTTGAATGTAATCCACCATCCAATATATCTTCTAATGATGTGGCTGAGTTTGTGTATATGCTGTCTGGTTATCTAAATAATTGTGGTTTGCTTTAATTATTGGATGTTCTATGTGACTTGCAATATGTGTTTTATATATATTGCATGAACAAGTCTAAACTCGATTCTTTTATGATTGTTTTCCTCAATATTCAAGGTTCTTCTAATGCAACGTATTAAAGAAGGTTTTTTTTTTTTTGTTAATTTTTCTGTCAGATTTGATCGACAAATAAGAACATAAATTAGGATCGCAGATATATTTAATTTAGAAAAAATATTAGGAATTAATTCGACACGTAAGATAAACATTAAAAATCAAAATTTCATTTCTCCCTTTAATGTTGGATTTGAAAATTAAAGCGGTTAAGCTCAGAATGTGGGCTTGTGACCAAATGGCTATAGCCCTCCTTCTCCTAAGCTCTAAAACCCCCAGCCCACCATGTAGATAGAAGATCCGTTGGGCATTTTTTGTTGTGACTTTTGTGCATGATCAAAAAACGACGTTGTTTACTGTGACTATAAATAGTGGGACAGAAGATTGGTTGCGAAAAAAATAATGCAGTTTTTCCATTTTACAAAATCTAGTAATCTACTTAAAATTTTCATCATAATTGTTCTATCACAGATTTGATCGACAAATAAGAACATAAATTAGGATCGCAGATATATTTAATTTAGAAAAAATATTAGGAATTAATTCGACACGTAAGATAAACATTAAAAATCAAAATTTCATTTCTCCCTTTAATGTCGGATTTGAAAATTAAAGCGGTTAAGCTCAGAATGTGGGCTTGTGACCAAATGGCTATAGCCCTCCTTCTCCTAAGCTCTAAAACTCCCAGCCCACCATGTAGATAGAAGATCCATCGGGCATTTTTTGTTGTGACTTTTGTGCATGATCAAAAAACGTCACTGCAAATAGTGGGACAGAAGATTGGTTGCGAAAAAAATAATGCAGTTTTTCCATTTTACAAAATCTAGTAATCTACTTAAAATTTTCATCATAATTGTTCTATCACAATGATTAAACGTTGCGAGCAAATTGATGACAAAGCATTTGTAGATGAAATACGAGTGTTAGTAATATTGATGAATTTATCAAGAAGTGTGTTTAAATAGAGTATTATTTGAAATATTATTTAGAATAATTACGATGATACTTTTTTGTGATATAACGTATGTGAGATAAAAAGATATTTGAAAATATAAAAAATGTGATTTATAAAAGGTGTTTATGATGCAAGCGAAATATTATTTGGAATAATTTGTCCCTCTTAATTAAATTATACATGGATATGTGTAACACATATAGCAGATATATGTACGTAATAATGTCTTTTGTACATCCATCCTCTTTTTTATGCACAAAAATTATGAGTCTTCTTCCAAATCTTACTTACAAGGCAGTCATGGACCATCGTAAGTCAATAAATCCCCCTCTTAATTCAACTCCTAAAAGTCCAAATCCTCTTATTTCCCAACTTTCAAAAAGGCCTATGGTTCTATGCGTGGGAGTGAGAGAGGATTGAGAACTATCCAATACTTGAAGGGCTAAAATTATTTAAAACATGAGAAACTAAATTTAGATCAACCCAAATTATACGGGACGAAAATTAACACTCTCCTAAAAGTTAATCTTTATTCTTTTTTTTTCTTTTTTTCCCCTCATTTGACTTTTGGCCTTTCATATGAAGCACTACACTTTCCAAACTAATATTTTGACCCGTGCATACATTTTAAACTATATAATAATAACAAAAATTTATTTTTACTACATGAAATTAAAATCTAGAAAGTTTTTAAGAAGTATTTTTTTGTGTCCAAATTTATGAAAATGAATTATATACAAAAATGGTTCTTCCCTTTGAATTTCACTAAGAAAGACATGTAGGAAGTCAAATTCCTCCTTAAATTCATTCAATGTGGGGGAAAACCACCCCTCTAATGAGTTTTTTACCAAAATAACACTCTTGCTAAAAAATATTCCCAATTTGATTCACTTTCAAATTTTATTACCATAATGATATTATTGTTACCATCTAGTTATCCTGATTGCCATGTAGGATAACAAGAAATGAAAGTTCTAATCCAGTTTATAGTTTCCAACATGCACTGAAATTTTAAATTTTTTTATTATAGAAGCACAAGAAGATTGCATAACTTTTATAATTTCCTTATAATTACCTAAAATAAATTCTACCATTATTGACCTTGCTATTATTGGTCTCTAAATTTTTTTAAATGTATCAAACCTACTACATATATTTTTTTCAAAAAATAAATTTAGCTTGTTAGTGCCTCAATTGAGTTAGGATGACCTTGTGAACAAGCTGGTATTTGAATTATGTTGCTCCAACACACACAACTTGTGTGAGAAAAGAACCAGCCTATTTGTTGCCAGCTTTTCAGAGTAATGCATCTAATATGACCTGAGATTATGGCATTAAACGTGCTAGTTCTTCATCAAGATGCCAAAAAAACACTTTTCGGAGTCTATATAAATCCCATCTAACCAACGTAGTAGATGTCACATTATTCAAAACTTTGTTCCATATTTCAACTTCCACTATGACCAATACAACCCTCTTCATTATAATCCCAATCCTCATAGCATTTGCAGTTGAATCCAACCCTGGTGAGGAATGATCTCCTACAAATCGGTCAATTAGTGCTGACGGTGATTCTGTGCAGCGCAATTCAACTGCACTGCAAATTGCTGAAAACCCGCATGAGCGATCAAGAAAAATGAGACTCGCCCACCTGGACTACCCAAACAACCTCAACAAATCTGCTACTACAAAAATTTCTCCAATACGTACTGGCTCGTGATTATCTTCTCTAATAGAGACAGCAAAGGTGGAAAGTTGTCCCTGTGTATATATATTTTGCCTGTGCCAATGCCCCTGTGACGCTCCCCTTCATGTTGAGGCACAGCTTAAAGCTTCTCGTACTTGTACTCAAGCAATCGTGCTTCGAATAAGTGTCATGCATGTATATCAGTAATCCTTCGATTATAATAAAATTGCACGATCAAGCAGTTAGAGGTGTTTATTTTTGTACCATCTTTGTTTTGTTTACTTGTGTTGTCTTGTCAGAGTTGTTACCTAAGTAGCTTTGCTCTCCAGCTTCTTCAAGTTAATTTAGGATATAAAAATCATGATTCTGAGATCAACAAGAACAATTTCTGGGACATGCATTTAATTTAATGCTACTAATAAAAGGGTATAATGCTTTTAATTTGTGACAGTATGACATTTCATGTATAAATGCTTAAAATTTCTAAAGTTGTTTAGCAAACAAAACTAACTGAGATGGATATAGTTTGTCAGCGAATATGTACTTTCTCTTCCACAAGAGAAAGGCAAATGGTGAAAAACAATAGAAAACACACTAAGTTGATCCTTTTCGAGCCAAAAAACGATGATGCTAAGTTATGATTCTTTCAAGCAATTTTCAAGTTTTTTCTTTGAAAAATAAAAAACTTTCAAGGTTTTAAAGAATTCAATACTCTTATCTGTCCATTAAGCTACAACAGTTTTTTGTGAATTTTTTTATTGAGTAAAAGTAAACTTCAAAAGGATTAGAATGCTCTGCTCTCCAATTAAACGGGACAATATTTCCTTCATTATAATCTCAATACTCGATGTGACAACGTAAACCACGCATACTTGACTACATTATCAACTTCAACTTTGGTTAAGCTCAAATAGTGAAACTAGCTTGATTAAGCATTGCCATTTGATTAAACGTATGATCTTTGTCATAATTGTTACCAATCTTGTATCACAAAAACTATCTATAAGTTTTAATTGTGTAGATAACAAAAACATGAATAGCTAATTAAACAGAGAAAAAGGTGATCAGAAGGGAAGTAAATCGAGGTTAAGTTCATTGACCCAACGTCTAATAACCCATCTTCCTCCTATTTACAACTTTGAACATGGTCAAAGCAACCGTGATAGTACTACTCTCAATTTTGATGGTTATCCCAATCTTAGTGAATAGGAACCATCTTGGACTAGCCAATTCACTGCTGATCGTATGATTCTTCCCAGAAATTAACACTACCATGAAAATGTTTCATGTTAACGTTTGTATGTCTTAAGTTTGTTGATTACTAACATGTAATCCCCCATCTACATATCCTTTCTGATAAGATTTATCACTACTCAACGTTTGTAGGTTTGTGTACTTATATCGTTAATAAATAGCACTCTTTCCTTTACTATGCAAAAAATTCACAAAAAAAAAAAAGAAAAAAGAGACGGTTTGTTTTTCTATCCATCCAATTTCCTGTATTTGTATCTTTGGGCACATAAGAAAAAATTGAAGTCTAATCCTCCGAAAATTGTTGCTCCAAACTGACCACAAAATTCTTAAAACTTCTAACAAACACCATAACTGGTCGCGTAAGCCAGCCTATAAAAATCAGCTCTTAGGAATTCTATCAACTGTTAAAACAATTTCACCACCTATATATGGTCCATCCGACACCTAGAAATTAACCTAAATGCCTCCCACTTTCAACATAGGGAAAACCACCCAGTTGCTGCGTCACATTTCATGGTTTTTGCAGTTTGGTGCTGCCTTGAAGGGATGCCATCATCATCGGTTACTAGTTTGCCGGAGACAAAAATATCCTAGTGATGGCTCTCAGTTTTAATATTTTGTGGAGTACTTTGGTACTACCTTGGCTAATCGTGTGTTACCTTGCACATGGGATCCTCATTATCACTTTTTTAGTGACAATTTCAGGACACTTTTATATTTATATCAAATGTCTTATCTATATAACTTATTATGTGTTATTTATTTAAATTTCTTTTACCCTATCCTTACGTGGGATCAATACTAAATTTGATACTGAGTAGTGGCGCAGAGGATTTCAACTGGCTACCTTGGCTATTCGTGGCAATATTCAAAGAATTCAAGAAATCTCATAATTAACTCTCCTATTTGGACGAGCCAAACGTCAACAGCTTCAGTACTCCTCTTTTGCCCTTCTTGACTGTATCAGTCTCAGCCCAGCTCATTGCTGCAGGAGTAAATGAAATGAGAGCTAATTAATTAAGAGGGACTGCTGCATTGTATCAATTGATGAAATTCTTAAGTAATTGTGCTAAAACGTCTTGTGTTGTGTATTTATGTTAATATGTGTCATGGTTTTCTTTCTCTAGTTATATCCTACTTTTTCAGTAGAAGATGATGAAATTTCAGAATTGGCAATCAACATTTTCCTGTTGCAAATTAATCCTTTGGATCGTTCTTTTTTTTTTTTTTTTTGATCTCTCTCTCTCTCTCTCCATGTACAAATATTAATATCGAACCGAATCTATAGTCATCAAATAGGGGGTCGTAAAAAAAAAGTGCTTAAATTAATCAGTCATTTTTTTTAATCAACAAAAAGTTCTCTCAAGTTATGTGCCGCAATCTGGTCACATGAAAATTTCATCTATTTTTTGCACGAATTCTGAACTCAAACATGAATGATGAACTTTTGGTTGGAAGAACGAGCTAAAACATATTGTCACAGAAAATTCACAGCAACCATTTGATTCCAATATAGTAAAACAACAAAAGCATAAAACAGTTCATAGAAACGATAGGAAAGAATGCATAGTGACACTGCTATTCAAAAGCTGCTTGTATCAACTCCAAATATGGAGCAGTCTTATTATGGGATGGTGGATTCCATGCATATATGGCCAGTAGCAAGTGCGTAGTTGATCATCATAAGCAAAACGCGACTTGATTATGTTTTATTCAAATTCTGGGCTCTGCCTGAATTTTGTTTATCAGCACTCAGCAGCAAAATATATTGCATTTGCGAACTGCTGGACAACCGTTGCCGGGGCACGCTGGGCAATCATCGCTCTGTAGCAGTTTCCTAGTAATGCTACTTGATCCAAAGTCGCGGTCGCGGTTAGGGTCATAGTCCGGACCGTTCCATATCGGTTTCGACATATTGGTTGCAGTCTCGGCAAGATGCAAATTTTTAAAACATTTAATATTGTAAAATTGTAAAAAAATAAGACAAACAAAAATAATAAAAATTCGAGTTGACTCGGAGCAACTCGGCCAATTTTTCCGTCTTGGAGATGTCTCAGCCAAGTTCTCAACGATCCATTATTTTAGAATCATCTCGTCCTGGTATCAGAATGAAAAACACTGTTCCAGTGATGACTCGGTCGAATCATCTCGGTCTCGGCCAAGTCTTTAAACCATGGATCCAATAGCAATCCAACTTTTATCATTCAGTGGAATTCTTTCAGCCATCATTTTTGTAGCTGTAAAGCTTGGATTAGAGCCATCACTAGCATCATCAGTAATTGGCTCGTCAATGGGCTTTGAAATAGGGGTGGCATGAGAGGATGGATACCCAATAAAAAGGTTGCAGTAGCACTGTAGTGCAAAAAACAGGCAAAGTGAGACTACTTTTAGTAGTGTGGTTTTGGCCATGTTGAGCAGCTTGGAGAATAGAAACAAGCTTGAAGTACATATTGGTATGCTTTGTTTACTAAAATTTGCAGAGAATGGTGAAGAGTTTTATTTGTTTCTAGTTGGAAGACTTGCATAGAGAAATGGGGGAATTTCTGATGCCAAAGTTCCTAATTTATTTGCAGATACTGATAGTTGTTTTCTTCTTTTTGGGAAGATTGTGCAAATTTGACGCATAGCTCCAGGATGCATTTCTACAGAACTCTCGACTGCAATGGGTGCAATGCAAGCAATCTGTTATGCTTAATTCAATGTGGGCACATATGTCCACATAAAAAAGTAATAAAAGAGATGTTGCAATATTTTGGGAGGATTCTTTCTCGTTACATGTTATTAATTTTTTTTATTATCATCACCATCATCTTGGTAATGTTTTCAACTTCAAATATCATTTTATTTTCCATTCCTCCCAGCCTAAACCACCAAATTTGACTAAATATGGTCTTTGAATATAAGTCATTTAAATCACTTTTTTGGGACTGTTAAAAGGGAAATTTTGGTGTGAGCAGCAACAGCATGTGTTTGGTGAGAGTTATTACAGTCATTTTGAACAAGGAAGGTCGATGTTACAATCTACACTACAGGAAGCTGGACTTGGTTATCACAGGCAAATGGGAAGATTCTGGTATTATCCCCTTAAACCTATCTATATCTGCCTACAACAGGATATACCTAACCTTAATGTTATTCATATTTCCAGAGGTCAACAACCAAATAGCTGGAAGAATTTTTGTCATTCTTCAACTAAAATTCTCAACCAGCTGCAGAATAACTTGTACTGCTATATTCTTTCTTGAAGACCGCCAACTTCAAGCTTCCCTAAGGAACAAATAGATGCTCCAAGCACATAGAATAATGATTATCCAACATAATTAATCATTTCATCAAGGGACCAGGGTATGTGTTAAAAGTCCTGAACAAATATCAGCTTAAGCTGTAGCTGTTCATCAGATGCCGTCATAATTAAAGAAAAACAATACCATAGAATCCAAAGTTGTTAGTGGATGAAAGGCTAGCATTAGACTTCTATAAATCATTTGTGGACACAATATGTTAATGAGTTCCTCGGGTGAATGCATTTCTTCTTCTTCTTCTTCTTTATCTGCTGTTTCTGGTTTCCTAGACTTGTATAAGTTTCACAATTCTTTTATTCCCCCTTGTAATATTTGGAGCATTAACTAAAGTTCTTATAGTTAAACCATTATTGTCTCAAACTCCTCCTAATGACCTTTTAAACATCTAAAATAAAATCAACTTTGAACTTGAGCACCTAATCCAAACCATATGAATTTAGTATTCTATTACTCCAGCACTGTCTTACTAAATCTTCAAACTTTTGAATTCCCAAGAGAAGATCAAACATTGTAACTAAAAACATAGGATATCTGCTTTCACAAACATAATGGGATATACCCTTTGCCTCACTGGTCAAGAGTAAACGGCTGATAGATTCCACACTAACATAAATGAGAGGAGGCAATAGTCCGTGACCTCAACAAAACATTTAACAGCTACATGCTGAGTTAAAACTAATACAGACAGAGCATACAATAAACAGAAATCCAGACACAAAGTAAGCTAAACGAATATCCAAAAGGCTATTTACTGCAAAGGAGGGAAGCCCATTAAGGTCGCCATCATTTCAGAGCTGAAATATTCCTGAAGAAGCAGGGATAGGCTGCATTGAGCAAGAAACCTGCCAAGGCTTCAGCAGAGGATCAGGCAATTGAGTAGCATCCCCAACCATTTCCAAATTCTTGATCACATCATTCAATGATCTTAATCTCTCAGTCAATTCCGTTAGCCGAGCTCCCAAGACATTATTCTCAGCTGCACAAATCATATATTTCTCTGTAATCCCATCAATCTTGCCCTCAATGCCATTGTTTGCCACCTCCAATCTGCCCATTTCATCTGTCAAATCCTGCAATTGCTTTTGCTTCCTCATCCTTGACCTCCTCGCAGATTCCCTATTGGAAATCATTCTTTTCCTCTTCTTTTCATCCATCATTGCATATCTCTGATCACTTTCTGATGACATTTTCTCTATTCGGGCCTCCTTTATTTTCTTAAACAATGTGGATTAAACTAAAAATCCTAACTTTTTCTACAATTTCAGGGACAAGATTCAGATGAAGCTAAAAATCGAAGGCCTTAGAATCTGGGGGTTAGATCAAAAAATCACATAGAAATGGTAAAGAAAAACAACAGAGAAAGATTGGAGAAGACAAATGCCCAAAAGGGTTGTGCAAACTATAGAGATCATAGATTGATTTTTCACGACAGGAAAGCAATCTCAAATTTTGAACATTTCACCACCAGAAACCCCCCCAAAAGATGAAGAAAGGTACCTATAAATGGATAACAAAAAAAATAAGAAGAGAAGAAGTGTACGGTACTCAACTTCTAGAAAGCTAACCTGATGAGGCCTGATGGCTGTAATGGTGTGGGACTAATTTGGTGTGGTGTATTAAAAGTCTAGTTTTGGAGGTGTAAATGGATAAGGGGTGGTGCCAACAATGACAGCTGTTTCAGATAAATAGCCTCGTGAAATTAAAGAATTATCCAAAAATGCAGTGCAGTAATTTAATTTAATGAAGGAACGTTCACGGGCCAGTCTAATCGTTATCCATCTCATCTTCAAAGCCAGGCTTATTGGTCAAACAAAACACTGTCCTCTGTCTCCAAATCCCTCGTAATTCTGCCATTGCAGTCAAAAGGAAATGTGAACTAATCTGTCACTTTCAAATCGTTTTTGTATTAAAAGATTAGTTGAATTTTGCCTGCATGAACTATTTCACTGTATCACATCACAAAAAATATTACAGAAAAAATATCTCAAATAACTTACAATTCAAACACACCCACAATTAAAAAAAATTTCATGAACGCACCAGAGTATCCCTTTGACATTATCGAATCCATTTTTCCTCTAACTCCTGATACAATTCAATTAGATTCCCTTTTCATGTAGGCTGTAGATCCCACATCGAAAGATCGTGGGGTCTTCACTCTAGATTTAAGGTCCACAGGGACCCTGTTCAGTTATCAATTGGCTGAACAGTGATTCTTTGTGGGTCCCCCAAAAATATCAATTATAATAGGTGTTTGGATCGATGAATTATCTCAAATAATATTTCGCTTAAATCATAAATATATTTTTTAATTAACATTTTTATGTTTTTAATTATATTTTTATCTCACATACAGCATATCATAAAAAGTGTTACAGTAATTATTTCAAATAATACTTCAAATAATAGTACATCACATTAAACACGATACCTTAGAGTTGTCAAGGGCAGTGACTTGAGGGGAAATGGCATTTAGTTTGAAAGATTATATAAACTCTCTTGTTTTTATAGAATAGACAAAATGCCCATTTCAGAATAGAAACCCAATTTATCAACAAAAAAAAAGAATAGAGACCCAATTATAAATCTCTTTTCGTTCTCTACTCTACGATGCGAGGAGTACGAGGAAAAATTAGTTGCTATGATGAAAACGTTGAATTTGGCATTTCAGTCGAACAAGGGTGTCTATTACTGACTTTTTATTAAACTGTAAAAGGCCAGACAAATTTCAAAATTGCGGCAGATTGAAAGTTTGAGATACTTGTAATTTCATGATTGATGGTTTAAACCTGAGAGGCAACTGGTGATTGTTCATAGGACAGACTAGTGTTAACCCTATTAAAAATGAATAGTTAAAATCAAGAGCAGCAAGAGGCGTCTCCTCCTAATAGAATAGGATTTTCCCTTCTCACGAAACTCCTCTCGTAATAAAATAGGATTTCACAAAAAAAAAAAAATTATGGGCATTTCGGTGCTTTGGAAGAATGACAGCATAGTAAGATTTTAGACTTTTACTCGTGTCCTTGAAAATTCAGGATTTCCTTATCCTTGGGATTTCCCTAAACCCTAAAACCCATATATTTGCCTGATGGTGGTTTCCATTCAAGAAATTCAAGTGAACACTCAACAATCCTAATCCAATTTCGATAACACAGTACTGGATGTCATTTTGTTGAATGCGACGTCCAAAGAAGAAGAAGAACCTTTAGAAAAACCAGGGGATAATTCCAAAATCCTCCCCTGAGGTTTCTGACTATTTCACAGGTCTCCATTTCGGGTTTCAAAAATTACACTAACCTCCCTTAAGATTAATTTTCTTGTAACATTTATACCCAATCAATAATTAAAAAGTGATATTAGAAGAGAGAAAATAATATGATTTCATTATTGTCCTTCATCTAGTACATTGTTTAATTAACTTAATAACAACCCACACATTAAATAAAAACACTTATATTATTTCATATTTTTCACTTAATACAATATCCAAGTTACTCTTTTTCCATTACATACCCATTATCAAATATGATCAATAACAAATAATCAAAAAACTCGCAAGCAACATATTACAGAGAACAAACTTTAACATCACAAATATTCTTGTCAATATATTAAGATTAGTTATTGAAATTTTAATGGTATTAAAGTTCACTCTTTATAATATTTTGATTACAAATTTTTTTTATTATTTGTTATTGATCATGTTTGACAATGAATTTGTAATTGAAAAGAGCAAATTGAATCTTGTATTAAATGAAATATATATATATAATGATATACTATTTTTAGTACCATATGTGATTTAGTCCCTAGTGATAAACAGCAAGTTACAATATTTTCTTTAACATTTGAACTGGTATTAAATTAATTAAACAATTTAATAGATAAGAAACAATGATGGAATCATATTATTTTTTCTCTCATAAAATTACTTTTTAATTGTTGGTTGAACCTAAATGTTACAAGATAATAAACTTTAAAAGTGGTTAGTGTAATTTTTAAAATTTAAAGGGAGGCCAATGAAATAATTAGAAACCTCAGGGGAGGTTTTTGAAATTATCCCAAAAGACAGAAGTAACACCAAGAAGTTAACAAAAGTCGGAGACGATGGCTTTGATAAAAAGCATATTATACTCATGGCGCATTGCTTTTTCTGTTCTTCCAAATACAAAGCAAGCACCACAATGGAGACACTGGTCCCCTCATGATGACCAAATCCAGGTACATATCAACGCAATGAGTGTTTAACTTTGCTACGGGTGTAAATAATTGGCTCCGGCCAACCCCACTTTGTAGTTTGGTCGGACGAATTTCCCATCAGCCAAACTCTCTCCCCCCATGGGGCAACAATGAATTGTGTGCATAGTAAAGAATTGGTCTTGACAAGGATAGACGTGTTTCTTTAAAATTAGGTAGCCCATCATGCAGCAAGAGCGAAGCACTCCTTTGCTTTAAAATTTGCAGAATAAAAGCACGATAACAAGGTAAAATCATTACTGCAAACCTCTGCTGCGCACTCGTATAGTCGTCCAAGAAATTGGTTTTTCTTATCTTCTTGCTCTTGAAAATCGTGGTTGATAGCATTTTGAAGAATTACTGCAAAGGAAAAACAAACAGGATAAAAAGATAAACCTCCATTCTGATGTGACCATCTTGGACTCTGGCACAAAAACAGACAATTACTTTGCATGCCACGTTCTTAAAGATGATAAATAACGGGAGCAGAACATAATTGAACCAGCACCTAGAATCGCGAAGTTACATTGGGATGGGGAGAAGGCAACCAAACGGAGAAGCAACTAAATTACAAAAAGAATCTGTCTGGTTGAATTCTTCTCTTTTTACTCTGCATAAGCGTTTTCCCTGCTTTTTTCCTATTATTATGACTGACACCAAAAGTAAAATGATCACCAATTTCAGTTGTATCACCAAAAAGAGTAGTGACTCCATTCATTAACAGCAAGAAAGAATAACGGAACTCGATATCAACTAATTAAGCTCTTCCTTAACTAAGTTTGACATGCAGCAAGGAGCTGAAGCAATTTCAAACTCATCCCAGGGAAAATTCCAAAGCTCAAACAGAAAACAGCAATAGTGTGCCTGAGTTTTCTGAGAAACAGCACATTTGTAGGGCTAAAGCTTGAGTATAGGCTGAAGAGCACAACCGTAAAGAAGCTGACCCAATCGATATCAACTTATATGCAGTGACGACCACCCACCACAATTGAAAACCCTCGCTTGATTTTGTCAATTTTTGAACATGAAAAAGCAACAGGGTATGTATTGGAGGAAGTCTAGGTTTCCCTGAGGCACGCACAATAGCTATGCATCAGTGCATATATCATTATTTGCAGAGTAAATTCCTAACGAAGGTGATATCATAAGTAGGAACTAACCAGTAAGGAACATTATTATCAACTAAATAGGAGTCAGACCCACCTATATGAGACGATGTTCAAGATCTTCATGACTTGTCTAGTTCCTCCACTTATTTGCACAGAGCTTCACTGTGGACATAAATGAATTTCCTCTGCCTCCTGCAGATTCAATCTAAAAAAATACAGTCAAGAAGCTTGTCTTCATTAAACATGAAAAAGTGGAAATGATGAATAGAAAACCTTCTGCATTTGATAAACTAGTATCAAAGAAAGCACCTGATTAAGACTGGAGTTACAGCTTAAAAGCTGACACTGTACTTTCATTTCTGACCCTTGAGCACCTCAGCAGTTTTGAGCAAAAGTTGAGCCAAGCAAATGCATTACAACCAGCATTAGACAGACACTGACATTAGGGAAAGATGGCAAACCAAAACTTTACAACCCTTCAGGCTTCATCTCTTTCATCCACATGATAGTACAGTAAAACCTTAACCACTACAAGACCACAATAAGTTTTGCCTATAAGGCTAAACACTAACAGAATCAGTATAGAGATGCCCATCTATGTCAGGGACAAACCCCTTCTCCATCATTTCCTCCCTAATAATTTCATATGTCGTCCTATTTGGGACCAATCCTTTCTCCAACATCTCATTAAGATAGGAATTTGCTTCCTCCAACTTACCTTTCTGGCAGAATCCCTTAATCAACACATTGTATGATACCACATTAGGATGCTTACCTTCCTTTTCCATTCGTCTCCTCACTACCAAAGCTGCAGTAGGATTTCCTTCTCGACAATAGCCAGCCATCAAAGTATTATAAGTAATATGACTAGGAATTAGGCCCTTCTCAAAGATCTCATCTAGAAGTCTAACTGCTTTTCTAGATTCTCCTCTCTTGCATAGTTCATCTATACGTATGTTGTAGGTGACAAGATCAGCTCTCAAACCCTTCTCCTCCATTTCCTCCAAAAGCTTGTTAGCTGCTCCTAAGTTACCCTCTTGAAAAAAACCGCCGATAAGGCAATTGTATGTGGCAACACTAGGGCACACCTTTTGAGTCAACATTAATTGATGGAGTGCTATAGCTTTTTCCATGTTTCCAGCTTTACAATAAGCATCAATTAAAGTATTAAAAGTCAATGCATTGACTTCGACGCCTTTCTTCACGATATCATCAAACATCTCTTTAGCTTCCTCTAGCATTTTATTCTTACAAAATCCATTTAGGATTACATTATAAGTCCTTGTATTTAGCTCAAAACCTAATCCAACCATTTCATCTCGCAGACCAAGAGCTTCATCAATTTTCCCTCCACCACAAAGACCATTAATCAACGAATTATAAGTTGATATGCTTGGTGTTATCTGTTGCTCTTTCATCTCTTTAAAAAGCTTTAATGCAGCAACCACATTATCAGCCTTACAGAACCCATCAATCAGCACATTATATGTAATTTTGTTTGGGCATACGCCCTTCTCCACCATCTCCTTCAAAAGTGCGTCGGCTTTATACATTTTACCAGCCCCACCTTTCTTACAAAATCCATCAATCAAAGTATTATAAGTAACCACATTAGGCATAATCCCCAGAACCTTCATATCCTCCACGACATCACCTGCCTTATTCAACTTTCCAGCCTTACAAAAACCATTGATCACCACATTAAAAGTAATCAAATTAACATCAACTCTCCTCTTAGTTATCTGCCTAAACACAAACTCCATAGTTCCAACTTTTCCATTCTTCACCAACTCTCCTAACATTGGATTACACGAAATCACAGATAACTTAAACCCGTAATCTCCAGCCCTCCTAAACCCATCTACAGCTAAATCCAATTTTTTATTATTCACTAAAGCTAGTATCAGCATATCAGTAATAATAGAATTAGAACAAAAATCATCACTACAAGTCACTAGTGTGTGAAAAAACGAAGAAACCGAAAAAGGTGGTGTTTTTTTAACAGAAAAATGCAATAAAGATCGGATTTTTGGGTATTTTTTATCATTTGCTAGTAAAGCTATTAACTTGCATAAATGTTGTAAAGAATGGGAAACCTGGAAACCATGTTGGGACCATCTAAAGAAGGTGAGAATGGAATCTGAAGGGAAGTTGTGGTCGAATAATTGTTGGAGAAAATTGGATGGAGTTGTGGGTTTTAGCAGGGGTTTAAGCTCTGACCAGTGTTGGTTTGTGATGAGTTCTACAATTTTGGATTTGAATGACGGGTCAGACAGGGGGAGAGAAGGGTGTGTTGGGGTTTGACAGGTGTGGCAGTAGTGGACGGATTGAGGAAGTTTGAGGCGGAGGAGTGGTGGTGCAGCAGGGTGGGGATGGCGGAGCCGATTCATTTGGTGGGCTGAAAAAGGGGTGTGAAATCTAGAAAGCGAAAGAAACAAGGCTGAAATGAAGCATGTGAATAGCCATTTAAATAGGGCAGTCAATGGTGCTGAGCTAGCCCGAACTTGGCCCGTAAAACGCCCAATAAGTCTTACTACGTAATTTGGGTTTAAATAATAAATTTAAATCAAATATGAATCCACTTTGAGTCTCATTTAAGCACAAATTTGATTAAAATTTGGCTCATTCATATGTATAATTATATATATAATTACCTATTAAATGATATATATAATATATATAATTCTACATATTATAACATAAAAATATTAATAATTTATATACAAAGTCATAATAATTTATAAATATTAATATACTATATATAATTATGAACTTAGTTAATTATGAGTTTAGATCGATCCCAATATGAGTTCGAAAACTCATTTAAATGATGAGTCAACTTTGAGCTTTCTGATCTAAATTTGAATTCGAAAGTCCAAAAATTGCATTTATTTTTTGAATCGAGTTTGGATTTGTTAAAGTCATGTTAATGGAACTTCATTGATATCCCTATTTAAAGTGAGATTCAAATTGAGTTCGGGTTTTGATCATGTACATGTGATTTTTTCTTTCGTTCTTTCCTTTTTTCAAGCCTTTCAAGGAATTAATTGTTTTTAGGCTTCTTTGTAGATTTTTGAAGGAACCCTTTTAAAATACTTCATTTTAGTGACTATGAAATGATATGTTGTATAATTGTGAAGTGTACACAATCTAATGAAAAAAATCTCTTTGTCAATATAAAACCAATTAATTATATGTGTTTGGATAGCAAATTATTACACAAATTTATCTGTGTACATTTTTCAATTATCTTTTTATCTCACATACATCATATAAAAACAAATGTGCTACAGTATTATTTTCAAAAAATTATCCAAAATAATCTCCTATCCCAACACACAAATAATTTAAAGGCAAATCTGCTCCAATATTTCAAACTATGAATTTATATAGAAAAGAAAATGCCAAATATTTCCCTCTTAAAAATGTTTTGTCTGTAGTTTAAAAAAAAAAAAAAAGAATTCATATACTTGTGGTTGTGGGTCAACAACTAGAAAACCTTAACATGTCTGCCAAGGGATGCATCGAGATTTTAATGTTAACTGCTGCATTTTGCTGGGGTCAACAGGGAAGCAGGGGGAACGTTCAAATACCGTCTCCACTAACTGAAATTACAAAACTAACCTCCTTGGACCCTAAAATATCCCCCTTTTTTTTTGGGATGCAATTCTCATAGCTGGGATTAGCAATGAATAATAAATTTGTTTGGGTATGCAATTCTCATAGCTAGCAATGAATAATAAAAACGTAGACAATTTACAATAAAACTCATTGTTAGAAACAAAGGTTAACCTCTGAATAAAGAGCTAATTGTTTTAAACTCTCGATAGTAAATTTTTTTCTTTCTTTCTCTTACCCACCCATTAGTGCTATAAAATATGTGAGCATCAAGTATAAGTATTTCCTAACATTCTATTCTTTTATATCATTCTTATTATTTTTGAGTCGAAATTCAAGCATTTTTTTGATGAGAAGGACAAGCAACAATTTATTTTTAAAAATATCATAATAATTGCAAACGAGAAAATTCATTCTTTTTTATCCTCTTGAAATAGTACTTAAGAATGCTTGGATCCATATGGAGTCTCCAAAATACATATTAGAAGTTTAGAACGCTTTACTTGTATGTCAAATTTAATCATTAAATTGTATAAACAACTATTTTATTTATTGACCATCCAAAAATTGTACAAAAATAATTCAAGGAGACGTCATCTAAATTCTAAAAATTACTAAAGGAGTCTACTTGTTTGGGTTGCCATTTTTTACCAAAAAACTTTTACATTTTTCGTGAACTAATTTCTTAATTATCTTTTGGTCTCATGTGCATCAAAATTAGTACAGTACATTTTTCTATAAAAATTTCAAAAATAGCAATCCAAACGAGTGGGTGACCGGGATAATTTCTTTTTGCAGGGAGAATATATATTTTTTCACACACCCACACCAAAAAAAAAAAAGTGTGATATATCTGGAATTAAATGACCAAGAGTGGCAATTTCGCCAATCAATATAAGCTCAAGGGTTTAAGCAGGGCTTAATTCCTGCAGGAAAATGAAAATGTCATGCTCCTAGTACAAAACTGCGCCCTTTCCCCACCCTTCTTCTTCAAGCATCCAAGGACTTCCACCAATGGCGGTTCAGTCCAATCCAATTCCATCTATTTATTAAACTGAAATCACCGAAAGAAATAAAAGAAAGGAAAAACCCACATTTTCCCCTAAGTTAACGACCTCTGCTCCTGAAAATGTTGAAGGCCGTAGCATCAACTTGTTTACAGTCCCGTTTCCATGTGGCAACGACGGCGTTTTACCCCTACCTCCGCCATGCTTCCGAGTCGAACTCCCCATTGCTCAGAGTTCTGGGCTCACTTAAGGGGCCCAATTACTCCAATAGAAGTGGCCCATATTTTTTCCGGCGATTCTTCTGCTCAGACTCCAGTGAAGATTCTGCCGAATCCGGGGCTGAAGCTAGACGGGTTGAAACGGATGGAGAAGATGCTGATTCTAAGTCCACTGCCGCAATTGTACCCACTGTCTTCAAACCTGAAGATTGCCTAACGGTATAATTATTGAGATTTTTTTTTTGTTTTTGTTGTGGTAATTACCTTTGCCCATTTGAATTTTGCTTATATCTTTGGTTTTTTGGGAGGTGATTAATAATTTTTGCCATTTTGAAATTAATGTGAAGTGGGGTTGGAAAAAGTTCGTCACTTTTCCTTGGTAGACATGTTTTAGTGGTTGTTTGCATCAACTGTTTTTGCTTTCTGAAATTTACTAATTGTAGCATTTGAGCATAAATTGAATATTCATTCCCTAGTCAAACAGGGAAAACTGTTCTTGTAATCTAATATTGTTTTGGCATGATAATTTCCCTAATCACAACGTTGAATGAATAAAGAGTTGAAGGAACTGGGAAATAATGCTCGCGAGGAGAGTTTGCTGTAGCTGAAAACGTATATTGTGAAATGAGAAAATATATTTTACATGTAACTCCTAGTCTTAGGTTAAAAACCTGTTGCTTTCATCAAATTGTGTGGGCAAATATAGGATTCTAGTGCAGGATACAAAGGTGATTGTCTGGTTCCACTTTAAAATAAATTCAGTTGCGTTCTTGGTTCCAACTTGAATCCCGAAAATATGGCAACCATCAGTTGTGTAGCCCTAACTACCATTTTTCTGGAGTTGCAATGTGATTGATAAATTTAGAATGCAAAAATTCCTTGATGTGGATCTTTGACTCTTACATGGGAATTCAAACATATGGATACGAAATAAAGTCATTAGATTTGATGGTGAAGAAACTTACTTGTGTTTTACTAGTAAAGCTTTGATTGAGGATTGGTGGATTGCAGGCTTTAAATCATTATTTTCATAGCACGGAACGTACTTCAACCCATAGATATTATAGTTTATAGCCATCAGACATCAAGGTGGCTATGTAGCACTCTAACATTCATTACTGATGAGGTGTGGCACAGCCTCGTAGAGTCTCAATCTGACTAAAGAAATTAAGCTTCAGAGTGAGGCATTTGTGACCCATGATTTCATTTTTTTTACATGGAAAATAAGCAAAATTAAGGTGTAAGATAACCCTAATAAGCAAAAATATGAGCAATTCTTATTTACAAACACTAGACCTTGCATTAGTGGTTGTAGATTGTGGTAATTTTGTGCATCAGAAGCTAGATATAGTTGTGAAGAGGGTAGGGTAAGAAATTTGATCAAGACAACTATCCTTGTAGAGCCCATACCTGCACTTCTCCTTCCCTTTCTCAATAGTTTAGTTTGACTCTCTTGGTTATTAAACTGAAATTTTCTCAAGGTTTTTCACTTACTGATTGAGACTGTTTTACTTCTGACGTTTGCTTATAGATTCCAATTTATATTTCTTCTTTTTTATACATAGTGGTAATGAATTTGTATTCTTGTGCAGGTTCTTGCACTCCCATTGCCTCATAGGCCATTATTTCCTGGATTTTATATGCCAATTTATGTAAAGGTATGGGTGATTAGTTCAAGATTCTTTCACTAAAGCTAATCTTTTTCTTTTCCAACATTATCGTTGATGATATGATTGTGGAGACCTGAGAGTTTTAAATATGATGCTTTTTAGAATGATCACAATGACTTGCTCTATTTTCTCTATTGTAAAACTATAAAAAACTATGTATTGTTGATGTGTATCTGATGCAGAATTTTTCCGATATTTGGGCAACCTTTGTTCTATGTTGAATGTATCCAGCAGTTTGTGATTGACTGATAATTGGTCAAATGCTTTAAATGTCTGTTCCAGTAGAATATAACGGTGTTCTTTCATTGAATCTTCAGTAATGTGGTGAAAAAATGCTTTCTTGGATGAACTTGCGGAGAACCTTAAGAGTACAAAGATATGGGTAAAAGTTCTTAGTTCTGCATAACTTCTCACTAGTACAAACTAGGTTGTTGAAGCATGAATCTGACTGTACATACATGCATGCATGCATGCATATATATACATACATGCATACATATATATACATACATATTAGATGTAGTATAAGTTTCTCATTTAGTATCAAAATCTATAGCTTCCTACTAATAAATTAAATTGCTGCAGTCCATTTGTGGAATTTCTTCTTCTCCATTGGATTTAGGTTTCAAATCATAAACTGCTGAGGAGAAGAAACCTAAAGTCTAAGGCAGGCTACTTGGGAAAAACACTTTAATTGGCTGTTATACCAATAGTTATTGAAATATTCTACTAGTTTCAATTGTCTTTCACCTGCTTCAACCTTTTATCCATTGGTTAATGTGAGGAGCTTATCATACCTTTTACCCTTTTATTTTACATGGAATATCATCTGCAGGATCCCAAATTATTAGCTGCATTGGTTGAAAGTCGAAAGAGACAGGCCCCTTTTGCTGGTGCTTTTCTTGTTAAAGATGAACCAGGAACAGACCCTGCTATTGTTTCTCCATCTGATGCAGAGAAGAACATATATGAACTTAAAGGAAAAGAGTTGTTAGGACGCCTTCATGAAGTAGGCACACTAGCTCAGGTAATTAGATTTGCTGTTGTGTTTCTTGTTCTTTATTAAGAAAGAAATCTGAAGTGCAAACTGAGTATATTTGCTTGAGTAATATTGTTGTCAATTTTTTTTAATCCAAATTGTGATGTACCTAATGTGCAATATATTTGCTTGAGTAATATTGTCGACATTTTTTTAATCCAAGTGAAGATGTTCCTAATACTGACCTGTACTGGTTTTGTGATCCAGATTACAAGTATCCAAGGTGATCAGGTTGTTTTAATTGGTCATAGACGAATTCGAATTACAGAGTTGGTGAGTATGAGTTCTCTGCCTTGTGGTCAATTTTTTCTGCAAAAAGTTGTGCTTTTGCTCTAATTCGTGTTTGACTTTATTCTTTGTGGTATATTAGTGGTGGAGCCTTATGAATATTTACTGGGTGCATTCTGAAATGGATCTTTATTTACTTTTCTGATATTATAAGCTATTCTCCATATTCTCTGAACTGAAAAATCAGAGGCCTGATATGCTTGCAACCTGCACAGGTTGATGAAGATCCCCTTACAGTGAAAATTGATCATCTCAAGGTAACTATATCTGAGTATATTAACTTACTGTAAGTTGAAGCTCCATTTTTTGCACTGGTCTTTCTACTCTAGTTCTTGTCTTGTGCAGGAAAAACCTTATGACAGAGATGATGATGTAATGAAGGCAACATCATTTGAAGTCATTTCAACCCTGAAAGATGTCCTGAAAACAAGTTCCCTTTGGCGAGATCATGTCCAAACCTACACTCAGGTTTGAACGTTATCCTTGTCATTCTCTTAATCTTTATTGTAAGTGTAACTTCATGAGAATGTTTTATATCTCTCTGAGTGGTATATATTGCTGTTTCCATTTTCTTCACTTTGTTATCGTTTGCATTTTCTAGTAAGTTCAGTTATCACTGGCTTCCACTTATTTAATGGTTTTCTACTTTGTCTCATGCTTGGTTGACTACTGGGCTATCACTGCAGCTTTACTTTTTGATAATTAGTCAAACTTCTGAATTAACTAGTGGTGCATGAAAAGTAGATTGGCTTGGATAAGGATCTAAGAAAATGTTAACAAATGTGCAATAGAGGAAGTTGTGCTAATTGTATGTCTGGTATTTGGTCATTAGAAAAAGTTCTTTGGAGCTGGCTCAGACTTTTTTTTTACCCTTCTTCACTTTACATTTCTTTAAGTAAATAGAAGTGTCACTTTCAAAATGTTGGGAAGCTTGGAGCAATTTTCTGTTTTGGAGCTCTTGACAAAAGCTTGATTTTATTTCGTCCAAAACTGAAGAAAATTTGGAGAAATTCTAAAATTATCCCATAATGCGTTCGATATAAAACTTATTAGAAGAGGCATAAGTTTATGAACTAAGTAATTGCTTTTTGTGGTCTTTGAACATTTCCTTTCCTTTCTATGCAGATTTTCCGCATTTACAAGCATTAAGTTGTCTCAAGTTTCAACTCTATAGCACTTGTATCTCAGCTTGTATTTGGCGTTTTTTGCAGTGATTCTTTTCAAAATACTGTTATTCATAGAAATTCTCTAGAAATGGCCATCTCTATTGTTTATGCATGTTTTGGGTTTTAACAATATTCAGTAATTATTGCCATCATCTAACTTCTTAATTGCTGCAGCATATAGGAGATTTCAATTATCCTAGGTTAGCAGATTTTGGAGCAGCAATATCGGGTGCAAATAAATTTCAATGCCAAGAAGTTCTTGACGAGCTGGATGTATGTCAGCTATACCCCCTTATTTTGAATTATGAAGTTTCTGTCTCTTCTTGTTTATTTCATCAACTTGTGATGATTTGAAATGTTTGGTCCAGTCCTGACCCCCGTCTCTCTTTAATAACCGCAAGGAAACAAGTTTCAATTTCTCATAAGAATTTGAATTGTTTGGTTTATCTCTGCAACTACAGTTTTCAATCTGTTAATTGAATATAAGCATCATAAGCATTTTTTTTTTTTTGATATTTACTGTTCAATACCTTCTCAGTAAATGTATTACCTTTCACGTATATTTGGATTGATTCAAGGAGAAACGGTAGTTGAGGAACTTAAAAGTTGTACTGCTTTGTCATTTGAACTGATATCATACCTCGAATACACCAAAATCCATTGTACATCATTTGAATTGTGATTGATGTTATCTATTTTTTGCAAAGGCATCTTCTGTTAGTACTTTTGGCTGCCTTTATAGTTCTCTCTTTCTTGACTATTTTGTCATCCAAATTTAGTTGTGAAAGATTAAATGATGCTTGAATTGCCATTTTCAACTAATCAGCACTTATAAAGGTTCTTGCCATGGATTTTATTCCATAACTGTTTCTGTTTTTGCCTTTCTTTCTCTTGATTAGGTGTACAAACGACTTAAGCTTAGTCTGGAACTATTGAAGAAAGAATTAGAGATCAGTAAAATCCAGGTATGTGCAGTGCCATCCACTTTGAAGGTTTGATGTGAAAATTTTCATTGTATCCTCTTATGATTTTAGTGATTTAGGAAGCAATTGCCAAAGCAATTGAGGAAAAGATAAGCGGGGAGCAGCGCCGCTATTTATTGAATGAGCAGCTTAAGGCCATAAAGAAGGTGAAGCAATGAGTTGATATATCTATACAAATAACTATTTCTTGCTTTTCTGTAAAACCATGTGAAATGTCCTCTAGATAATGAGTGGTTACTTAAACATAGCTTGATTGCGATGCAGGAACTGGGATTGGAAACTGATGACAAAACAGCTCTTTCTGGTGCTCTCTCCCTCTCTCTGTCCCTCTATTTGTCTCTCTCTCTCTCTCTGTGTACCTGATTCTGAACTTTAGCTTGTCACACCAGATTTCTGAATGTGTCCGTTTCGTTTTCGTGTGGTTCTTTAGGAAGTTATAACACTATAGCATTGGCCATACTAGGGGACATTTTGGAAGCCTTTGCTTTACACTATATCATCTTATGCCATATTTTAGTTTCTCACAAGCATAATATTTGTTTTTGGAGATTGAGGCAGTCGCTTTACTTCTAGTAGTTCTCCTTAATGATGTTGATTATCTGTAAAGGTAGGTACAATTTAAAAAGTTAAAAATCAAAGGTTAAACTTTTGAAGATTCGAGAAATTTTAGGAAATGGATAAAAGATTTTCTTCTAACTTTTTGCTTTTTTTCATTTAAGAAAAAAAAGATAGCAAAAGGCAAGCTAGTTTCATAGCTTTCAATACCTATATCAAGTCCTTTTTATTCAACATTTAAGCAAGAACTATAGAAAGCATGAAAGCTACTTTTCATGCTTTCTATAGTTGATTATATAACCCTTTTTTTTGGTTTTTGGCGGTTGATGCAATTGCTTTTACTTCTAATAGTTCTCCTTAATGATGTTGATTGTGTCTATAGCGAGGTACAATTTAAAAAGTTAAAAATCAGAGATTAAACGTTGAAGATTTGAGAAATTTTAGAAAATGGATAAAGGTTTTTCTTCTAACTTCTTTTTTTTTTTTTTATCTAAGCAAAAAAGGATTGCAAAAGGCAAGTTAGTTTCATAGCTTTCAATACCTATATCAAGTCCTTTCTTTTCAACATTTAAACGAGAACTATAGAAAGCTACTCTTCATGCTTCCATGGGAGAATCCAGTTGTCTGTGAACTGCATACAGTTGGTAGTCTAATGATAGATCTTCTTTTAATTTCAGCATCTAATGAAACCAGTAACAGCTTTGATTTTTTTTTTTTTGGTTTTAACATAAAGAGTCTTGATATGTTTAGATTGCTAAAATTCCTTCTCCAGATCCCAAGTCTTTTAAATCCTAAAAGAAGAGGATAAGTGATATTGACTTCCCTCGAGGTCTATCATATTAACAAAGTTATGAGTCGTCTAGTTTCTAAGATTACATGGACCTCCCATGTCAACCTTTTCTGTTCAACATGTAGTTAGTTAATCTCCCATATATGTACTTAATTATGTTGCTGGGAGAGTGTATTTGCTGAAACAATGTTGTTTTTGGGGGGGGGGGGGGGGTTCTATTTAAGGATGCTAAAATCACTCAGTAAGTTGCCTTAATTTACCAAGAAGTACCAGTATCTGGTTCCCTTTTTGGATAGTTTTTAAAGTTGTGTAATTTGCATCCCCTCTTTGATCTGTATTCTTTTCAGTCTTTGTGAGAATCTAGAATTGTTATACGATTTTACTTCCAATTGTGTGAAATCTGATCAAGTTAGAGATACTGTTCTTATTCTTAGGTGATTATTAGTTTGTTCGTAATCGATATGTTCATATCTGTTGCCTGCTTGGAGATACAGTAATTTTGATGTGTCATATCTGTTACTTATTTTGGGATAGATTTATTTTTCCATGTTTTCCCTTCTGCTCTTTAGCTTTTGGTGTTCTTACTGATCATTCATTCTTAGATATGCAGGACTTAGATGGGTGTTTATTGTTTTATTCGATACTTTACAATCTCAAATACATTTTAAAACTCCTTGTGGCCGCTGGATCGTAGTTTCCCGCCTTATACATGCTTATGCCCGCAAAAGTGATAATTGCTGGTTCTCTAGATTTGCATTTCCTATGTTCGAGGAAATAAATATCTTTTATTATCTTTAATGTGATTGGTGCTATTTGTGTGTGTATGTGTGTTTTTTTCCTTTTTTTGTTTTTATCCCAACTTTTATTGGTGCTATAGTAATGGACAATATCTGAGCTTTCTACCGGCTTCTCTATGAAAACAATCATAATTGTGTTGAATATAAGTCTTCTAATATTCTTATGAGTATGGGAAAAATGGTTGTTGTTTTGAAACTACTTTTTTATGCTGCAGCAAAGTTCAGGGAAAGGCTTGAGCCAAAAAAGGATAAATGCCCGCCTCATGTATTGCAAGTCATTGAAGAAGAACTGACAAAGCTGCAGTTGTTAGAGGCTAGTTCTAGCGAATTTAATGTTACACGTAATTATCTAGATTGGTTGACTGCACTGCCTTGGGGAATTTACAGGTTTGCTGTTTGCTTCCTTTCCCTTTTATACAACTTTGTAGCTGAAAATGTTTATTCTGCTGTTGGAATGTTACTGTTTTGTGATGTAGCCCTGCTGACTAGTTCCAACTGCCGGTGCTTTAATGGTTTCTTTCACATATGCAGCGATGAGAACTTTGACATTTTACGGGCTCAAGAAATTCTTGATGAGGACCACTATGGTTTAACTGATGTTAAAGAAAGGATATTGGAATTTATAGCTGTGGGAAAACTCAGAGGAACTTCACAAGGTTTTTTCTATGATATCGACACTGTAGACAATGTTAATGTTGTTTGGCACTTTTCGTTGGAAAAAAGTTAATATCAATTATTCTTTAGGGCATTGTAAGAGTCTACTGGATTCTGCCGATTAAACATAGTGCATGGGGTACTACTAAAATTTTTTCATGCGGCTGTAGTTTCTGGAGGATTAACTAATTCATGTATCTCTTTTTCATAAAAGGAAATACAAACATTTCTGGGGGAGAAACTAATGCATTCAGTATTTGGAATATTGCAGTTTATATTTGCCTGAGCTTTGAAAATTACTTGAACTGCATTCATTGACTCTCTTTGGTTTCTCAACTATATTTGTTGGAATTGTTAAGCACACCAAGAACTACAGAAAGAGCAAATCAATAGAAAATTTTGCAGAGGATCAGGGTTATTACATGTCCATTGTTTCATAAAACACCAACTAGGAAATTCATTACCTCGTATATAGAAAATTTTCATGTGTAGAAATACCTGTGGTGGGTTACTAATTTGGGTTGTCTTCATCAGGTTGATTGACTTTTGATTTCCATACCATTTTAATCATCAAATATTGGCTGATTACCTTTAGTGCATTAGTTATGATTGACCAAACCTTTACCACTAGATATCTCCACGTGCATCCTTTTTTTTTTTTAAAAAAAAAAAAAATTCATTTGAATTCTAATCCACTAGGCTGCACCTGGCAGAGAGGTTTGTTTCTGCTGATTTTCATAGTAGCGCATTTAGATTGCACTAAAAGTTATCACTTGAGAAGTAAGAATTGGTTTCGATACTTTCAGGAAAAGTTTATTCAATTACAAACTTTCAAGAATGCATATTTTTTATGTAATTTAAGTTATCTTGTGCATCCTTTTTTGATTGAACGTGGAGTGATGTTGACCATGATGATAATGGCCAAGGGCTGTTAGAATTTGAATGTAGTTAGCGAGTTGTTGTGATAGACTATATCAAAGCAACAAGATTTCTGAGGAGACTCATTCCTGATGCCATGCACTACACGTGCTGAATAAGAATTGCCTTTATTTTGCACTTCAATTTTGTGCAGTGCTACAAACGACCTTGTTCTCTGACGCATGCTTCTCCATTTGAATAATAACAGGAAAAATCATCTGCCTCTCGGGTCCTCCTGGAGTTGGGAAGACGAGTATTGGCCGTTCAATTGCACGTGCATTGAACCGTAAGTTCTACCGGTTTTCAGTAGGAGGTTTGTCTGATGTTGCCGAAATAAAGGTAGGTTGTGAACTAGACATGTGCAGTTACTTATTCAACATTTGTGTTTGTCATATGTTACTGACTTTGGAAAAACATATCCAGGGGCACCGTCGAACCTATATTGGTGCCATGCCAGGGAAGATGGTGCAATGTCTGAAGAATGTAGGAACCGCTAATCCTCTCGTCTTAATCGATGAGATTGACAAGGTCTGATATGCTTCTTTTGTTGTTTCTGCTTATCCTCCTGTTCAATTAACTTGTCCTGATTGACCACAGTACAATTATTCTCCACTAATTATCATTTCTGTTGACTCCTTTCTCTGAAGAGGGTGAGTGGTCAATGAAATTTGCAACACCCATGGATTCTCATCTTTTTCCTCATACAATTTTGCTTTTGGCAGTTGGGAAGGGGACATGCAGGTGATCCAGCAAGTGCTATGTTAGAGCTTCTTGATCCCGAGCAGAACGCTAATTTTCTAGATCACTACCTTGATGTTCCAATTGATTTGTCAAAGGTTAGTCAGCAAGCAAATGTACCTCTTCTTGCAATAATATGATATGGAAAAAGTGGTGCTTAACCTATATTAAATAGAATGGAGAGTTATCTAATAATGTATTAAGCGGGAGCAACTCATATGCTGTGAAAGATTTTTTTTTTTTTTTTTGAAATAAAGATTGTTTTTAAGTTTATAGATATACAGCTAGTGATATATCACTAACCACCCCAACGTGGTAAGTGGAAGGTTCGGAAATACTTTAGTGATTGCAAGTTCTGGTCAATAGATAGGTAAATTGATCTTGCCCAACATACTCCAGCCCACTTCTTGTCTTCAGTCTTCACTTCTTAATTCCAACATAAATCTAATCATGGAGAGGTCAATCTGGTAGTTAATGCTGATTCTTTGCATGATATTACTAATGTATTGGTACATTATTGCTTCTGGGAGGTTCGTTTATGGTAGAGTTGCTGCAGTAACAATGCTTGTAAACCAATCCTTTGGATTGCATATTGGGTATCAACCCTCCCAAACATTGTAGTAGTCCACCTCATTTTTTCAGAAACTATTAAAAGAATTTTCTTCTCTTCTCATTGGTGTTTAACTTATTATTTATTGCTGCCTGGCATCTTTTTCAGTTGCATAAATGTCGCGAGTGAAAGGTTAAGTAGATATCATTCTGCATTATTCGACTAGGGGGATTACTTATCTATTCCATACTGCAGGTTTTGTTTGTCTGTACAGCGAATGTGGTGGATACAATACCCAATCCTCTTTTGGACAGAATGGAGGTAATTTCCATTGCTGGTTATATTACTGACGAGAAAATGCACATTGCCAGAGGCTATTTGGAGAAACATACTCGTGAAGCATGTGGCATCAAGCCTGAAGAGGTTTCTCTCTCTTTCTCTCTCTGTGAAGTTTTGTGTCTTTGATGATGAGTTGCAGTCATTAAGTTCTTGTGACTCTTCTCAAGGAGAGTTTTTTTTTTTTTTTTTTTTGTCTTTTCAAAGTTCCTGCCAATTTTCGAGCTATTTGCGATGCTCTTCAAACATTGGTGAAGTACTTGCCTTCTGGATAAGAATGTACTTTATATGAGCTTGTGCACCAGGGTTGTTTAAGCCCAGTGAAATAATATGATCAAACTTTTCATTCAGGACATGTTTGAGGTTGATTAATCTAAAATAAAGCAAGAGGACTTGATTGATTTTAAATAGAGCAAGGCGATTCAAGTGTTGATATGTGGTGACTCTGCATAGTCTTCACGGACAACCCCAAATAGTTTTTTGATAATTATTTGCAAATCATTACATTCTGTATTAATTAATGCGAAGCCAAAGACAGAATTTTTTTCCCCACATGCATATGCTCATTTCCTTTGAATTTCAGCCCACAGAGTTATGTCTTCTTGAAAGTAGAGATTTATTTACACACGTGTGTGTAGAGATGTATTGTTCTATATATGCTTTTGATAATAGGGGTTAATAATTATTCCCAGGTTGAGGTTACCGATGCTGCTCTTCTATCTTTGATAGAAAATTATTGTAGAGAAGCAGGAGTTAGGAATCTTCAAAAGCAGATTGAGAAGATATATCGCAAGGTTTGCTGATTCTCTCTCTCTCTCCCCCCTACATTTTTCTTGTATCTGGCTTTCCTTTTCCTGATTAGCTATTCATGAAAAATCATTTATATTCCCATTTGTGCTAGATAACTGAACTTTTCATTCAGGTTGCAAATTTGCATTATGTATTTTATTGTTTTCATGTTGCCACAACTTTGGTGAGAAATATGATTCAGAGTTCAGAAGTTTGAAACCTGCAAGGATATTATCAATTGGCTTAAATATTGAAATTATCTTTTGGTGTCTTGAAAGATTGCTCTAAAACTTGTGCGGAGGAGAGCACAAAATAATCCTCCAGCTACAGAAGTTCAGGATGGTCAACCTGTTGAGCTAACGGCAGAATCTCATGGTATCTTGACTGAAACCTCAACTGGAGAAGGGGCACAAGATGGTGCAGTATCTGTTGAATCAAGCAATATTGAAAAGGCTTCTGAAACCTCTGTAGAAGAAACAAAGTCACTGGATCCCACAACTGACCTTATAGAGGAGTCTCCAGATCAAGCAGCAACTACAGAGGTATATTATAAATGTCTTATATCCAGTATAAAAACTTGTTCTTTTCTTCCCCCTGGTACGCACATCTTCCAATTATAGACCAACAAAATGCTCTATTTTGCTCGTTCATTTGATTATCCTGGAAGTCTAGGATTGCAAATTCCTCCGGTATCTTTAATTAAAACTTCCATCTCATTGTAAAACGCAACATATACCTGACTTGTAAATTTGATTGTCAAACAAACATGCTTTATGGTTAATAACACACTTCAAGAATAATGTTAAACAACTGTACCAATTGTTAGAATGATTGTCGTTTGTGGTGATTGTCCGACTCCAATGTAATAAGAATAAATGACTACCTGGATGTATCCTTCCATGCTTGATAAGTTCATCTGAATCAAATCATGGTCATAAGATGCACTTTTGTGAACTTTTACTCATTTAGTATTGCTATGGTGACTATGACAGGTCATTCTTGAAAGTAACGAGAGTAAGAGTAACGAGATTGAAACAGTGGATAAGGTGTTGGTTGACACGAATAATTTAATGGATTTTGTCGGCAAGCCTGTCTTTCATGCAGAGCGCATATACGAACAGACCCCAGTTGGTGTTGTTATGGGTCTTGCTTGGACAGCTATGGGTGGATCAACATTATATATCGAAACAACTCTTGTAGAGCAAGGTGAAGGGAAAGGTGCACTCCACGTTACAGGACAACTTGGAGATGTCATGAAGGAAAGTTCCCAGATTGCTCACACTCTCGCAAGAGCTATATTGCTTGAGAAGGACCCTGCAAATCCCTTCTTTGCTAACTCCAAGCTTCATCTTCATGTTCCTGCTGGTGCTACCCCGAAGGATGGTCCAAGTGCTGGTTGCACCATGATTCACTTCCTTGTTATCTCTTGCCATGAACAAACCTGTCCAGAAGGACCTGGCAATGACTGGAGAAGTAACACTAACTGGGAAAATCCTCCCGATTGGAGGGGTCAAGGAGAAGACAATTGCTGCAAGACGGAGTGAGGTGAAGACAATCATTTTCCCTTCAGCTAACAGGAGAGATTTTGATGAGCTTGCGGATAACGTGAAGGAAGGCCTGGAGGTCCATTTTGTAGATGATTATAGTAAAGTATATGATTTGGCTTTCAGTTACGACGAGAAGAGGGAAGAATAAGTCTGTTTCGGTCTATCATGTATCATGACGTTCGTTGAGTTTGCCAGTCCCAAAAATTATCCTGTTCTGATCAAATTCAGGGAGCAGAGAAAGTCCCTTGTTCCAACTGGTTTTTCAGGCGGAATTGGTCCCGGAACGGGACCTTTGTATACAAGTTTATGCCATGATTCATTTGTTCGACAGCAACGTTTTTGTACAATAATCATTCAAACGTATAAAGCACACTTGTCCACCTATCTAGGATGAAATTTTCCCCGGCGGCCTAAGCCTTAGAGCAGCATGTTGTACCATATATTTGGCTATGGTATTCCTAATATTATATTTTTGAAACTCTTACAATGTTTTCTGAATCCCATTCATGCATGTGGATCCAGTAACAACCGCTAATATTCTTCTCGCCCATTTGCTTGTGTAAAGTATCACTCGAAAGTAACAAGTGCATTCTTCTAGACTTTGTCATTTCTTGATTCTGAGAAGGTATCGACTTTGTGATTACAGATCCATGTGATTATTTTGGAATAAAAGCACATTTCTCTTTTCGTTATCTGCTTATAATTCATTTTTGTCATTTCGTTAATAAATTGAAATTTTAACTTATTCTCGACACCAAATATTGTTACCAGAGAAAATGCTTTCTGGATGTTTTTGGGATCAAAATGGCACTCAAGATTTTCGGAAAGTCGGATATATTCAAGAGAGGTAAGTGTCATTCAGCAGTAGAGATAATTTAGGAAGTTGATCCTTTGAAGAAAATGGTCTGATGGCTAAAAATTTGGAGGAGAAAGCTGTGTTCTTTGAGGGTAAAATGGATAAATTCAAGTACTTAAAGGTCCACTCAGATTATAATTCAAAGGTTTTGACTCTCAATAGTGTAACCATTATTGCTAGCACAAGTTGGTTCAATTAATAAGAACGGGCCATTTGCTCACATAGATACTGTGTACCAATGTAAGGGCTATGTTGATAGGCGAAAGTACTCAATTGATAAGAACGAGTCACTTGTTCTCACAATAAGTCATGTGTAGTAGTGTGAGGGTTGTGTTGGCAGGTTATCCGTAAAAACTCTGTAACTAATCTATGGTTCAATTGGTAAAAATGAGTCACTTCTTCACAATAGATCGTGTGTGCCAATATAAGAACTGTATTGGTGGACGACTTGAAACCGATAATCGACTTATGGTCCTTGAAGCAATGTGAAACTCTGTAATTAATCTATAGTTCAATTGGCAAAAATGGGTCATTTCTTCCCAATAGGTTGTGTGTGCCAATATGAGAGCTGTATTGGTGGGCAACCTATGTGATCGACTGATGGTCCTTGAAGCAATACGACGCATGGTGATGATCAGAGTTAAATCCATCCAAACTTTTATATGCCAAAAAAAAACCATTATTATTGCAATAACTCATATCCGTTAAAGTCGCAAGTGCTATTTCCTATTTGCAATGTGTTCTCTACTTCAAAATAAATCCCTTTCTATCAAAAAATCTAAAGGAAAAAACAAGCTGGGGGGGGGGGGGGACTACTTTGATTCTGGAACGATAATCATTGCAGTTGAAGACATTGAAAGTTCAGCACCCAAATTCCTTTTGCTTCAACTCCAACCACAATTGAAGTGAAATGAATGCAGATGAGAATGCAACTGATAGGGGCCCCCCTGAATCCAAGGGAGATTATTCAAATCAATCATTTTCTAAAGCAAAAGTTGTCTGAAACTACGTTGAAATCGCAATTTGTTCCATGCCAAGTGACTCTAAGAACGTGTCTGCATCCTTGGGAAATCATCGAAGATAAAGTTATAACTTTTTCATGGCACTTCCCTTGCATCCCATAGCTTTTGGTAGGGCTTTCTTTCCTTGGACGGCTAAGTGGGTTGGTATGGTCCATCAATTTTCTGCTTAACTGATTTCACACCTACAATGCCATGCGTTTGGACTAAATTTTGCTTACAGGTTTCAAAACCTTTCCAAGCCTAAGAGGCTTGTGTAATCTTGAATGAGCAATCTTTAGCTTTTAATCAAGGAAAATCATAAGAATTTGCTAATCTCAAGAGGGTGATTTAGTGATGAAGAAGTTAAAGAGTTAGATCCAAAAGCCTTGAGGTTTTTTATATCTAAATATTTTATCTCATTGAAAGACTACAACTCAGACAAAGGTAGAATAAAAAACTGGAAGGCCTTCATAGTGTCAAAATTTGGCATGATCATCATCTCAATTGAGTTTTGTTTCCTTGCAAAAAGGCTAAATTTGTGTTACGTGCACCAAAAGAATATCTCTTGAAACCATATCTTTTATTTCATGATTCATGTTAATTGGTAAATTTATTCTTAGAATGTATTAAAGACAAATCCATCTCCATACCAACGAAGGAAAGCTCCAAGAAGTCCATGATCAGCTGGCCATCTTTTTTCTTGAACTTCAATCTTTAACCGTCAGCTATATAGATTTAGTTGGTCTTTCTTTTTTGGCTGTTTTAGACTGAAAAATGGGCATCATTACCAAAGTCGTCCTTGTCACTAAACTCAATAGCTAGATTTGTGCAGATACTATGAAGTACTAGAGAGGAGGCTTCTTTTTGACTGCATATGGCTCAATTCACATCTCAGAGAATACCTCCTAATCCAATCCTCCGGTGACGCCTAAACTGATATAATGTTATGACCCACAAAGATTCCATCCATTCATCTTCTTCTAAACGCCTACAAATATAGTTGATAAAAGACTAAATCCCATGATTACCTCAATTATGACGAAGCAAGATAGAGAGTAGAGATTGTGGAAAAAGTAGGATTTGTCAATCCACCTAATGGAAACTGCATATCAGGTGACTAGACATCCAATTAGAGAAACGAACATAGGTGATCAAGAATGAGTCAATAGTCATGGATAAAATTTGTGTTTATTTGGCAATGGCCAATAGCAAGAAATGGAACGAGACTGGAGTTTTATGCAAAATGACCAGAATCCAGATAGTCAAGCAGGCTAGTTATGATCAGGAGCCCACATAGATTGCAAGCGTGTTCATCAAAGATTTCCATATTATAATTCAACTGAAAAGCCCCACGTGATATTGATTAGTAGTTAATTATTAACATAAAGTAGAGATTGCTTAACGTTAATCACAACTGATGTATGAGTTTGTGACGATATCTCATATAGAATGGACATAGATTGCATCTCCTTTTCACTTTCTTTAATGAAGTGATGCATTTGACTGTTAATCCAATTTATTAAAGGTTAAATGAGAAAAGTTAATGCGCATTATCAGCTTGAACGGTTTGGGCTGCGTTAATTATCCACAAGCTAGGCTTATCCTAACAATTTTTTGTTTTTTTATCAAAAGAAACAAAATATCTAAACAAATTTTGCACAGGCCCTTTTATACTATGATAATATTCATCAAGGAAACACCACTAAAAGCAACTATCCAACAAATCTCTCTTGAACATTGGTTACAATTTTTGTCGTTCTACTTGAAATAAGTAGGATTTACGAAGTTATAATAATTTCTCCTCTTTTTCTCTCTTGGCTACACATATATACATTGTTTATCTAACTACGTACTCATCAATTAACCACTTGCCTTCATGTCTTAGTTCAACTGTTGTTTGTGTTCAACATTTCAAACTCAGGACGAGAGCACACTTCTTGTTGGGCATCAAAAGACACAGTTCACTAATCAACCATGATGAGTAGTAGTGAATCTCATTTTTGAGCTTAGATCTTTTATGTAGAGGACTATTGCAAGATGCTGGTGGAAGTGTAGCAATAAGCCACGGAGTTGCAGAAGTGGAGGGTGGGCTGATTATTTGGGGTTGGAATTGGATACATCGACTAGGGACCATTGAAACTGTCACCCTTCCACCAGCAGAAAGAATGTCACTTGTTCTCAAGTTGTAGACGACTTTCTAATAATGGAAAATTTTTAAGCGTTTAAAGGGTATTTTTTTCCTGACGCTGTAAAGTATAAATTAGTATTCAAGTTCAAAAAATGAGTATTAAAAAGTGTAAAATCGATATGTAAAACTTACGAGTAAAATTAGCATTCCCTGAGAGTGAGCACTCGTGAAATGATAATTGATCGAAATTTCTGAATAAAGCACTATAGAGTAGGAGGGCTCACTAATTATCAAAATAGTGTACAGGAGATTGGTTTGTCAACCAGTCACCATCGCCATAAGAAGATAGATGGTGCTGAGTGCTCTCGTAAAAAACAAATGATTGGTGTCATTTTCTTACTCAGATGCATTAATCATCGAGCAGCCAAAGACTTGTAAGAAATCTGGACGAAGATGCAAATAGTATAAAGTTACCCTTTTCCCATATGACGATGGGCATGCGCTTGCAGGTCCAATAAAGAAAAGAGGAGACTTGAGGAAGGCCCTCCCTCACAAATCCTATGGTTGCCTGCCAAAGCTTTTTTCCCTGCACTGGTCAGTGCTAAAAAGGAAGAAGAAAAAGAAGCAAATTTCACGTGCTGCATTGATGTATATTTTTATTAAGGAATCAAGTTTATCCATCTTCCAATTTTTATGCTCCAATAAATTATATCTTCTTGATACTTATCGATAAACAAAAGCCCTTGCATATTGTAGACCCACAACTTTGGAGGTAATTTTTTTCCTTGACAAAACTAAACATTTTTTACTCTTTTAATTTGTTCCAAGAAGATGTTTGCTTTAGTTTTCAAATAATTGAATTATTGATGTGTCATACTATGCATATTGAGTAAACTTTCGATCAAAAGAACTTGCATTCACAAGGATATTATTTTTGTGTCGTATCTTTTAAAATAAGAACTACATCCCAGACTAGTAGCAAAATAATGAACATCCGAAAAATAGAAAAATGATATTAGCATTCCAAAAAAAAAATCCTCTAGTGCTCCATCTCCTTTTATGTTTTTAAAGGGAGGATGGAGTGTTAGAGACTTTTTTAGGAGTGCCAATAACATTTGCTGAAAAAATAACTCATTACTCTTACTTGTTCGGGGAGTACAAATGAAAACTCCTGAGTCAAGCCAATTTATCAAGTTAAAAAGCCAATAGGTGCATTTTAAATTTTTAGTAAAACCATCAATTAAAGCAGATATTTATTAAAAGACCATATTCTACAAAACTGCAAAGGAAAAAGTGACCATGAGTTGATAATGTTTTAAGACTAAAAAAAATGCCTTTGTATATGCAAGATATAAAGGAAAAAAAAGGTACAGTGGTGTTTTTCTTACCATCACTAGAATTTAATTCAGCATTTTTACTTTTCTTTTTCGCATACTAATATAGTTTAAAGGGATGGCTTCTTCTAAAAGGTTCTCCAAAATATACAATAAAACCTCTATAAACTAATATCCGATAAATTAATAACCTTTAGTAAATGATAATTTTTCTCGACTTGTGCTAACCAGCTAAATTTATAACTTTGATAAAATAATAAGATAATAATTCTTTTTCAAAAAACTTACATAATCTTTGGTCCCATTCATATCATAAATTAATAATTTACTAAAATTACGTACCATATTTTTCTAAAATATGAATTGTTGATTTATGAACATCTTTTAGATAGGAATCCATAATTTAACAATAAGATATGTAAGAAAACTTTGTGTTTCTTTATTATAAGAACGACCTTCTTGTCATTTATATACATAATGTTAATTTGAGTCATTGTATGCATCTAATGAAATAGAAGTGGTATCTGTCATTTAATATTTCTAAGTGTTTTTTACCTCTTTATAACAGAAAATGATATCAGTTACGTATGTACATTGAAAACATTAATAGAATCAAATTATACTTGGAAATCAAGGAGATGTGGATTGGTTTATATTCCTTAGACTTTTAGCCTCTTTTTATTAATAGAATAATTCATAATTTTATAAAATAAAATAAAATAAAAATTTAGATGATTAAATGAGTGTTTCTTCGAATTATAAGTATACTCAATAAATTAATAAGTTACTAATTTATCGATTAATTAATACCTCTTTAAATTAATAGAATTTGGATGATCCCACAACTACTAATTTATAGAGAGGTTTTACTGTAATTGCGTTATTTTTATGCGGAGAAGAAATATATAACTAATTAACTACCACATGCGGTTTTACTGCTTTAAGGACTTTGCTTGAATGCGAATTTCTCTCTTTTCCTTTATATAGCCGCCGGCGGCTGTTTTCCTGTAGATATCCTAAGCACTTTGCCAATTGCCAATTGCCCATTGCCGACATGTGTTTGTTTGCATTAAAAAACACGTACTATTTATGCCTTCCTCATAAAAATAAATAAATAAATAACTTGTGCCATTTTATGAGATGACTGAAAAGGGTTAATTGGACTTAATTTTTTCTAAAATAACGTAACAAAGAACTGTTTACCTGAACAGATAATTGCATTCGTAATTTCTGAGTCTAACCAAAGCAGAGGTATATGAAATATTTTTGCAAAATTAAAGTATTTGATTGTTCGAATAAGAAACAGAGAGATGAGCTTAGCCCATTGGACTTAACTATTCCCAAACATATTAAACACGAAACAAGATTATATGTTCTTTTAAGTCGTATACCAATTCTGATTGATCTGGCAAAAAATCGAAGTGCGTAACCACCATGCACGGTTTTTTACAGTAAAAAGTTAAAAATTAACAATCAACAAATTTGACTCAACGCTTTATGATGTAATGTTATTATAGTTGTTGAGAAGCTTTGTTGTAGAATTGGATGATTGTGGACTTCTATGGCTATAGAAGAGTTAGTTTGCATCCAATCATAGGGGTCGGCAGCTATAGGGTTTTTTTAAGATAGTGTAATTTGGCCAAAACTCATTCATTCTATTAGGAAAATGTTATTGCATAGGGTTGAAATATGCATGATTTTTCAAAAAGTATCGCAATCTTAAATAGAGTCTTACTAGAAAAAAAAATAACTTACTACCTTCTACTAGATCAGAAACTCATTAATAATGTCTTTTGGTTTATGATACAATGTTATTATAGTTTAGACAGTTTGAATGGCTGTTTAGACTTGTTCAAAAGTATGTTTAAAAGCGTCTTTTTTATAATGCACGAACCTTAAATAGAACCTTATTAGAGAGAAAAATAACTTATTATTGCCTACTAGATCACAAGTCGTCATTAATGTCTTTTGGTATAGTGACAAGTTTATCATTGTGATTAAACGTCGAAATAATTTTAATCTTGACTAGATGTAAATAACTCTGTTACCTTCCACTTTAAGTGCTCTCATAACACTAATTAGTGCAAAAAAAACTAAGCAAAATATTAATTTGAATCTTGAGAAAAGGTGATAAATTCTTTCCTCAAGGAAAGCAACTCCGTTGCTTTGTACTTTTTCTTTAGTGTTTTCACAACACCATTTCATACGAAGAACTAAATGGAATAGTGATTTGAAGGAGTTGTTCCTCCTTCCCAGACTTTTAGTGGAGATCATCATCGAGTTACACTTCACATTGTTAGGCCCTACTGTCAAGAAAGAGTCCAATCCCACTTGAAAAACACCAACAACTATCATCCGTTTTTAACTCGCCGCTGTCACTCGAACATTTTCGATATTTTCTCTATTTCTCCTTTTCTCTCTCAACGCCGTATTTTGTTGCTAAGCTCAAGCGGCTTAGTCTTCATATATATCCTACTACACATGCATGAAACTATAACAAATCTGAATCTAATGATAGATTGATTCCTCCTCCAAATTCTGAGCCTTAGAACTTCTACTTCTACTTCCTTCTTCCATTGTATAGTTAAGGAAAGCAGGCAAGAGCAGCGAAGAATCTGAAGATGTTAGTTGAAGACGATAACGAAAATGGACCCTTTTCGTCTCCTGAAGAAAGCTATCAAACCCTCCTCTTTTTACTTATGTTGATTTAGGTTTCGGGAGCCCAGGTGAATCTAGCTCCAAAAGAATCAAGTTATCACTCCCTAACCAACAACAGGTACTTTTTGTGTTTTTTTTTGGCTATCTCTTTTCATCCCATACAAATCAGATTTGGAGTTGTAAGTTTTGTTTCCTAAATGTTCTAGGACCATGTTCATGCTTTCTTGGTTCTAACTTAGAGAAATAGCAGTGTCTTTCCAGATTTGGTGTATGATATTCTCTTTCATTTCTTCTTCTCTTTCTTTATTTATTTTTTTAATCGTTGTGTATATTCAATTTTTATGTTCCATTTTAATTTCTTGTCCTTTTCTGATTCTTGTGGCCTGTCCATGTCTTGAGGATTTGGATTATCTTCTTCTTCTTCTTCCTAGTAGTTTACATGTGAAGGTCTTCGAACATGCATATCTATTTAGGGTTTGTGACTTTTTCTCATTAATGGTTTTGCACCATACACTACTATCAGGTTCTAATGTTACAATGTTTGATACTGTGTAGGAAGAGAAAATTGATACATCTGAAGAATCAGGTGGACTTGGTTTGAAATTGAGCAAGTCACCATCCCTCATAAGCTTGCTTGAGATGAAGTTATCTAAAAGAAGACAAACCAAGAATACTTCTTCTAAGTTGGACTGCAAATATGATAGCAAGAAGCCCATTTCAAAGCCAGATGATATTGGATCCCAGTCCAATGCTGAAAAATTGAAGGCTTCCAACTTCCCAGCTTTGTCAATCAAAATTGGGACATGGGAGGTGATCCCCTTGATTCTACCTAGCAATACTAAAGAAAAGAATTTTTTTTAATCTACTAACAAGGGATCTTTTTTTTTCTTTTTTTGGTCAGAGACACTCAATGAATGAAGCTCATTTGGTAGCAAAATGTTACTATGCTAAACGCAAATTGGTGTGGGAAGTTCTTGAAGGGGCACTGAAGAGTAAGATTGAAATACTATGGTCAGACATTGTAGGCATTAGGGCTACTATCATTGATGACCAACCTGGAGTTCTTGAAGTTGAGGTGAATATTTTCTTTGTAGTAAAAATATTTTGCTCTTCTTTTCTAGTTGCTTGATAGAATTAGTTACTAATTAATATTTATCATTTGATCATTAACCATTTTTGATGCTTTGCATTATTTGTGCAGTTGCATCAACCTCCTACATTTTTTTAAAGAAACAAACCCCCAACCCCGAAAGCATACCCTTTGGCAACAAGCATCAGATTTTACAGGAGGCCAAGCTCCCATATGTAGGTAGGGTGGTGAATTTTCTTCAAACATTTTTGCATTTTCCATGTACAAAAATTGTTCGATTCTATTTAAGTTAATCAGTTTTTGCAAAAAAAAATAAAAAAATGTCCCAAATAAATAAAATCTCATATTATGATAAATAATTTGGTGCATGTGATTGCCTTGTTTGTAGGAGGCACCGTGTGAAATTTGCACCAGGAATCCTGGACAAGCACTACGAAAAGCTCAAGCAATGCGATCCAAGACTACAAGTCTTGAGCCGAAGGCCTTTCCCATCTCAAGAATCTCTCTATTTTGATGCAAATAATGCAAATGCATTGTCTGAATTTTCTCTCGACTTCAATGGATACGGGCCACAATTTCTTGCTGGACTGATGCAGTTCCCCTCCTATTCAAGCCATCCTTCCCTTCCTATTCATTTTCAAAACTTGAGACAAGCAGCACTTCCTCGGCAGCACTCAAATTTACCAATGCCAGGTATCTCTAGGAGGACAAAATGAGCTTAAACAATAATGTACCAACGCGCAAGTTATTTAGGAATAAAATTTTTTGGCTAATCCTTGATTTTAGGGTTTCACTACCTAATAGTTTGACAAGTTAAAAGACTATTTGAATTTATCTTTAATTCTAACCCTAGTTTGTTTGTAGACAACCTCGTGGAAATGTATGTAGGATCCTTTCCACTTATGATATTAGACATTATTATTTCTTGGTGGTAATAATAATATGTTTTCATCTTATCTACATATATTTTGTTGGTGGGCACAAGCTAGTTAGAAAAAAGATTAATCTTTTTGTATACTAACAGTGTATATACTTTCACCATTAGATGCATGACGCATAATTCGAATTTGAATTTAAAACTCAAATTTTTGCATATGTATCGTATATCCAACCGTGATAGTGTATACACCGTCAGTGTATATAAGATTTACTCTTAGAAAAACTCATAAAAAAAATATTTTGCAATCATGTTTATGGATTTTCCTCCTTTTGACATGGCAGTGAATGATCTCATAATGTTGGAAAACCATAGAAGGGGCACTGTTGAGTGAAGCAAATTTTGGCAAAATTAGCAAATCAAATTCATCTACCAGGAGGACCTGCTGTACTCCTGTGGGATATGATTTCTCTAGCCATCTGCCAATGCCATGGCTCTTGGAGAACTCAGGAGAAAATCCAATGAATTTAGTAATGTGGGCTTACTAAACTTCAACAAATATTGAGAATCATTTGTTAGTTGATAATGCACAGATGGTAAGTTCATCATCATCATCGATGAGAATTCAATTGTAGCAAGGGTGAAATCAAATGTATCCCTTTCTTGATCTAGAACAAATAATGCAAGGTAATCCCACTATTTCAAGAGGTCTAGTTGGCTATCCAGAGTCAACAGATGGGGGCATGGCAAGAGTTTGATGAGGCTATTGGCAACCAAACACTTCAAACAATTCACCCTGTCCATATGCATTAGCTGCATATCCCATGACTGAAGAATCTTATACTCTAGCTCTTAACCAAGATATATAGATTTATAAGAAACAATAGGGTTGTAGGGTTTTAATTAGAATAAGCAGATTTTAATTAGGATCTAGAGTTGTCTTGAGAATAATGAAGTTAGGTGATTGTTCATGAGGATTAAATTAGGAATGTAAGTGTCACATTGATCATGATCAATGTCTTGTTTATGCTTGTATGAAACCAGCTACATTAGATTGATTAGTTTATTGTTGTTTACAAATAAACTTAGTTTCTGATTAGAGTTCTAGATTTTCTTTGATAATTTGTTTACAGCATTTTTATTCCACGGTTGCCATTAATGGCATGCTACAAATTCAAATGAGTCTCCAAATTTTCAATTTGGAAATTGGTTTTTGAAGTTGACAGCAATTCTAGTAGTTTTTTTATGCTGGCATATACTGAAACTTAACATTTATTTTCATATATACAAAATCTTGATCTTTTTCTGAAAAATTTAGAATGTCTAATATGTACAACTTTTCTTTCTACAGGGATATTAAATCAATTAATAGAAAAACAGCTTAATTTTTTTTTTTTAACAATGAAAAACAGCTTGAGTTGAATTCTTTAATCTATTAGTGCAATGAAGATTAATTCTTTAAGGTTTTGAAGTGCTAGTGAAGCCCTATTTACACTGTTAAATATTTTAATCATAACCAACTCAGACTGCTGTTGAGGAATCTTCCATAGTCCATTTATGCTAGCAGTTTCTCAGCATGTTTAAATTTGAGAATGTTCATATTTGTAGATTACGTAATTTCCTAGGAACACAAACTTCATGCACCCCAAATTCAAGACTCAAGAGTCAAAACCATGCTATTAAAAACTAGTAAAAATATGTACCAACCAATACAATCTTGACAAACTAATGACTTGGTTGATTGGATTCAATTACTTATTCTCTTGTTTTTACTATCCATAGATCCTCCTCGGATGCCTGATCAAACAAATATGTTTAAACAAACCAGGAAATTTGGCTTTGAATCACTTCCTCAAGTTAAAAGTACAGAAAAATGTAAATATGATGGGGGGAGGGAGCTACATTCTTTGTCTGGAAAAGAGTAGGGTGCTGAAGCAATTATTATGTCCTCAGGAGAAGGAAAAACTCATTCTTGGAACTTCAGAAGCTACATGGAAACCGAAAAAATAAATCCTAGAAATCTGACTCCCTTGAGTATTTACAGTCCCTGGCTCTACCTTTCATCCTAACTAGTTTAGGACATACAACAAAGAGGTCTTCCGCATACCACTCCAAGAAACCAAATTAATGCTTGAAATACTGATATGTAATGCCCTTCTTTTCTGGGAAAGCACTATGAATTTCTCTCTAAATGGGCGGCATACAGCAAATCTGAAAAAGGACTAGGTCAGAGGAAAGGGAAAGTCAGATGATTAAGAAGACTATCTTGTCCTCATAACCTCGCAGCTGCTGATGGAAGTTCAAGATTTTGCACTTGAAGGAGGTACTCTACTAGAATCATCCAAAGAGGCTGGTGCAGCAGCATTTGATCTGCTAGCAACTTCATCTGTTCCCTCTTCTGTGCCTATTTCATCAAATTTCCTCTTCTTTGTTGAAGAATCCGAATTATCCATGACGTTTTCCTGTTCCTTTCCTCCATTTTCTTCAGTCTCTTTCTCTTTTCCTTTATCTGGTTTCAATTTCAACACTAGGAGGAAATAATGGAGCTTCTCTGCCACTTAAATCGACAGAAAAACTTTTTCAACTGTTTGACTTAATTCCTTTCCTATGCCGTTGTTATCCAAAATCAGCTCCCACACTGACTTGGAGGCTTTCTCAAGCACTGACGTTCTGCACAAATCAAACAAAACCCACAGAAAAATTATTTTGGAACCGTGAATTTAAGCAAGTGGGTACCAGAAATGAATCAACTACTCTTTCCCCAAAATCATGATTATATGGGGCAGACGCGAAAGTAGGCCTCGTCTTCATTTAATTGCACTAATGCATACTCAAAAGAACTATATTCTGTTAGCCAAAAAAGTGCGTGTGCGTGTGTATACACATATCGAATATCTCAGAGACAACCGAGAACCAATATGGAACAACTATTTTTCCTCACAAAACCTTCTGGCAAATTTGCATCAGTCACTACATAGTTCCAAACTCATCTAAAAAGGTTAATAAATACAAAAACAACTCCGTGAAATCATTTTTACACTTTCAGTTGGTGAGTACTGTCAGTTTAGAGGGTCAACATTTAAAGACAACTTGAGTTTTTACTAGAATCTAGGTAACCTCAGAGTCTTCAGATAACCCAGACACTTCCATAAAGGTACAAGATATTGTTGCGTAACCAACTTTTAATTGCAGTGATCATCAACACAAGCTAGACAGTGCATGATACTTGCATTGTCAACATACAAAGCTGTACCAAACAAAATCGTGACTCTAGCAGCTTGTTTACTATAATCAAAGTGAAAAGCTGACCAACAAACATCATGCACCGTGTTTGGGTAACTGACATTGTGAACTCAACGAATAAGAGAGAGAACATAATGCAAAAATTTCAAAGAAGCTTTGTTTCTGAAATTAGGAAATTCGGCTAGTGCAGATTCATTGGTTGTCGCACCAATCACTTTTCAACATGAGGCAAATTCAATATCAGCATGTAGCTAAGATAGGAATAAAAGGTGTTAAAATTTTTGGCCATCTTAAACAGAGTCCGAATCTATAACCTAACATTCCACAATGCTTAAAGTATAGATCAGAAGTGCGGAGATGACATTTTAAGCTATAGATACAGTAAAACACAAAAAACTGCCAAAATCAGTTTTTGTGTTCACTTTGTCTACAAAATTCTACATTGCATAGGTTTATGATTAATTGAAGCCTCTCCCAGTTATACTTTTTTTAACTAGTTCAACCGAGAGCCATTTCCAGGAGTGTTCAAAGTCGACAATAAAACTCCAATAATCAGTAAGGTTATAGAAGTACTTTATTTATGCAAAATCAGCTATTAAACCAGGATAACTGATTACTCGGTAGAATGGTTCATGAAATTCAGCTGCTTCTTAGATTTAGTAGCTTGTAGCTTGGCTTATGGAACTTTGGTTTCTCAAGCCAAAGCATAATTCAAGTATATGTTCTACATTGATGCTCCAGCTTTCTTCCATAATTATCATAAATTTATACCCTTAGAATTTTCCCCTTTCTGCCAATAGAAAACAACCATACATATTCAATTCTTTGCTAAAATCAGCCTCAACCAAATGCAAATTACTACAGCCACCAAATCATAAGCTAAATCCTACTCTTCCCTATAGAAAAAACCAAGCTTCCGGGGCAAGAGAGTACATTTGAAGCATCTACATTTCCTCCATAAGATGTTGTGTCTGAAAGATTTCATAGATAGAGGTCTCTAACAAATATTCCTCCCCTCCCATAACCAGTTAACGAGTGATCTATATTAAAGTTATATGAAAAGCTTGCATACTTGCATGGAAAACATTTTCTAGTTTACTGACATTATGGAATTCATCACTTTCAAAACCTAAATTGTGTTATAGACATCACAGAAAATTGTAGAATCTGTAGAACATACCCTCATTCTCATTTGTGCTTCATCTCATTATGTATCAAAACTTCTAAAAGAGAATGCTCAAAGATTTATTCCATACAGGAGCCTGTAAAGAAATATTCCTTTATACACTTCTGTTGCCCCACTAACTCCATAACTTACTCCCATAAGTTTGAAGTGTAAATGCCTTGAACCTATTTAAACATAGATGAATTTTTGAATAGGATTTCACCATGTCAGTGCTAAGAGTGATCACATCCCCCCCTCCCCCCCCAAAAAAAAAGACACCGGCTAATTTTTGAACTTAACTCAAAGTTGGCCTAAGTCCAGAGCAGAAACAGTTAACTTTGAGTTCAGTAATAAAATCGCAACCAAGGTGCAGTCCTTATGGAAATGAAGAGAGGAGAAACTCTGAAGAAAACTTGCACATGATCAAGGTTTTTTACCCGAGTCTGGCCCAACTTCACCATTATAAAGTCGAATGCAAGTATAAACCTATTCAGCATACCCGTCCCATCAGGAAAGATTTTTCTTTCCAACCCCAAACATGAGGAGCTCGAAACACTACTACTTAATATCATCCAAATATCCTAACCCCATATTTGATTGTTTTTGCCTTCTTTCTGCAGTTTTCTCTCCTGACAATATTTTATTTTTGTTTTACAGGAAGCATCACTACATCAAGTACACTTCTCTTGTTCCCTACATCAATCCGAAGTGCTTCCATCATACTCTCTGCCCCGTAGTCTTCCTGGTCCCCGGCTGAATAAAGGACATGAAATCTACTATGCAAACGAAAATGACAGAACCAAGTATGATCATTAAAGGTGGGCTTACATACTTTCCTAATTGATAGCTGGTTACTAACTTTCGCATGAACAACATAGAGACTAATATACTCCACCACTAAGACTACCAAAATCCAAGCTCATAGCCCAAAGAATCTTCTAATGCAGAGCATTCACTTTACCATAATTGAAGGCATACTTAAAACAGCCAAAGTACCATATATTTCCTTTCTTCAATGCATAGGCAGACACACACAAACAGAGTTTTAGAAAATCATGCGCATCTCATACAAAAGATAAATGAATTCTTCCGCGTGTGGATAAATACTTCAAAAACATGCTAACCAATTATGATCCCTAGGAACAACTCCAGCAAAGCAGGCGTCTTTAATGGGTTATAGGCGGCTTCCCAATAGAGCCATGAAAATCAGTGTCATACAAGTTCAAAACTATGATTACTCAAAAATCCAAAGAAGCAACAATACCACAACTTTTGAAGCTCTAATAAATCTTTAGGTACATAAAACAACAAAAGCAAGGATATATAGTAAGTAACTCAAATTATTGGATCTAATTTTCATCAAATTTGAGTTTCAAAAGCAGAGAAAGGCATCCTAAACAAAATTAATCTAGTACAGAAAGTTGAAAACTTACTCAAGTTCTTGTCGAAGGGCATCAAAAAGCTCTCTTTTTGTCTGCTTCTCTGCCCCTGGAGTATTCAAAACTTTACTCTGCTCCACCATTTTCACTGTCGTATTCTTCATTCTTCCTGAATAATTTCCAAAACGAAAAGCAAGAAAACCCGAATAAATAAGACAGCTTTTTTGCTGAACTTAATGATAACAATTGACAACCCTTTATACCAAACGAAGCGTCTTTTTCTGGGGTAACTAACATTGGCTTTGAGCTGAGTGATGATTTTCAACCGGATGGCGTCGATGGTTCCGTCGTTCATCAACGATTCCAATACGTCCTCCGGCGTGATTAGCTGCTGTTGGGACGATGACGATTCCATTTTTTTTATTCTATTGATAAAACATGTAAATTTTTTAGGTTTACGACTAGATTTACGAGGTGGGGAAACCAATTAGAAAAGAACTTGACGAGAAAAGGTCTTCTCGGATTGTTTTCCTGTTTGCTGATTATGCCTTTCTTGAAGAATAGTTTTATCTTCCACTTCTCGTTCTAGGCGGAGCAAAACGGTGAAAGGAAAGTATAATGCTGAAGAGGTCCTTCAAGTTTTAAGATACTGCCATTTGAGTCCTCGTAACTAATTTTCCTTGAAGAAAGTACTCCTTGGAGCAAAAATCTGAACATATTGGCACACTTTGTTTTTCTTTTTTCTTTTTTTTTTTTAAATTTTTTAGTGTAAATGAAAGGAGTCGAATCCGAGACCTCTTACTTACACTCTCTCCCCTCGTACCACCCAATCCAACCCTCCCACTTCTTTTTTCTTTTTCTTATGAGAGAAGGAATAGTTTATTACTTAAAAAGTTTAACAATGTGTTGGATAGTTTTACTATGTGGATTAATATTAGATAAATTTACTTATACTTGTAATAGCGTACAAATTAATGCATGTTTTATTCTAGCTTTATCTGATTTTACTTTCTTGGTAAAGAATTAGTTTGTATATTGGTAATTCATAATTCGTCTTGGCTAATCAAGAAAGGTAAATGCTTGGCAATTATCGTGGCTATAATTTTTTGCGACCAGTTAGTTTTTTTCACATTTATGATGGGGAATGTACTTTCAACTATGCTTTGCAATTTGAATAACCTTTACAAACTATCAAAATTATAGTTTTTCTTCCTGAAAAGCTTTCATACTCCCTCTTTCCCATAAAGATATGTTCATTTTCTTTTGTGTTTATTTTGAAATTATAGACGTATTTTCTTTTAACAAAATAGATATTGTTGGATTGTGCGGTGGCTTCTCAAATTTGCACTGATTAAGGCCAAGAGAGAAACAGTGAAAACGGATCATAGTGGGAATACCACAACAACACCTGTTGAAAATGATAAGAGCCAATAAATCTAAAGATATTAGGCCCTATTTGCCATTCTAATTTAACACTTAAACTTAATGGGTTTAAATCTTAACATATTCAAATGCGTTGATAACAAAAAAAATATTTTAATTAATAAAATGACACTGAATTTTCTAGGCAAAACTTGCTCCAAAAAAAGGTGATAGCTATTGACTTATCATGTAACATGACATTCATTCAAATGTATTAGATTAATACTTAACAATTTAGTGTCTGTTTTGATAACATAAAAAAGTGCTGAAATTGAATTCATTCAACATTCAAATGTTTTGAGTGTTTGATAAATAAAAATTCATCTGCTGAACTTATTAAGTGGTGCTGAATTGTATGTATTTTTTTCAACACAAGAATCGTAACTGAATTCTTAGTTTGATAAGAATCAAAAGATTTACTTCAAACTACTTTATCTTATTTACCAAATCTATCCTTATTTGTTAATTACCTTCAAAATCCTTATATAATTAAACAACCTAATATTCTCTGTTCAAATCCTTATCTAATTAAACAACCTGATATTCTTTGTCTAATGGATTTTCTACTTCTATTTTCTCCCTATTTAATGACTTTTACAATTTCTTTATGCTCCTCACATCTGTCTACTCCTTATCTTTTTCCATCTGCAAATGATTATTGGTTTCAACAATATGATGATGATGATGCCATAATACAAAATAGAGAAGAGGTTGAAGATGACGAGACAAATGAAGAAGTAGGAGAAGGATCCAAACACGCTGATCAATTATTCATGCATAACCTACGTCAAGAAATTACAAACAATCATTTCTAAATTTTTTAGGTCGAATTTATATGTTATATGAATTATTGGATTGTAATGTTTCTTTTAATGTTTTCATAATATATTTTCTTCTTTTGTATTAATTTGATTTAAAAATAAATATTATCATTTTCATACCTAACAATTTTAAGTTAATTAAATCATAGGTTCTATTCCTTTTGGATTAAAGATAGAAGCGCAAAATTGTACAATTTAGCTTATTAAGCATTAAGTTATAAATGTTTATCAAACAGTATAAATAAGTTCAGCATTAAGATTCAGATATTCATATATCCCTTTTCAGTGCTTAAATTCAACAAATTAATTGTTTTAGTATTCAGATTCAGTTTTATCAAACGGAGCCTTAATAAAGTTAATGGATTCAAACTTTGGATTTTATTTTCAATTTTCAAACTTTAATTTTATTGAAAGCCACCCTTGGAATGTTCTCGCATATGAAAGACATCTATAGTTTTGGTTCACTATTTATGAAATGCTCGTTTGTTTTGTCCAGGACTAAAAATATTAATAGAAATAACAATATTAGCCTCTAGGCCTATCTTTGATGAGGAGCAGGTTAACCCTCAGTGTCATAGTGCACTTTTGTATAACTCTTATTGAGTCTTTGTGAGTAAGGGTGCAAACAATTGAGTTGCTCCGAGTAGCTTCGACTCGAGTTTTGTCAATATCGAGTTCGAGTTGATCAAGTCAAACTCGAGTTCAAAAATATTTAGTTTGTTAGTTTCGCAAGCCAATTCGATTATATATTTTTTATTTTTTTATTTTAATAATAAAATTACATATATATTCATAATATTTTATTATTTATTTAAAAAATAATTATTTTATTTATTTTCAAAAAAATAAAATAATTATTTTATTTATTTTTTTAAGCTCGAGCTCGACTCAAATTTGAGTTTCATAAAACTAAGTTGAAACTTGACTCAATTAGGTCAAAACTCGACTTGACTCAATTCGTTTGTACTCCTATTTGTGAGCGCCCTTAGATTGTTCTCGCACATGGAAAACATCCATAGTTTAAGTTCAGTATTTATGAAATGTTCATTTGTTTGTCAAGGGCTACAAAATATTAATAGAATTAGCAACATTAGCAACTATGCTCTAAGTCTCTCTTTTGATGAGTAGTGGATTGACCCTCAGTGTCATAGTACACTTTTGTATAGTTCTAATTGAGTCTTTGTTTACTAAATGTATAGTTCATACATGTGTTAATAAATTACCTATCATTTCCCAAAAAAAAAATTTTAGTCAACCATTCTTCTAAAAAATAATAGATACAACACTAAAACAAGTATTAATAGAATAGCATATAAGAAAATTGCTAAGCAAAAATGATTACATTAACTACCCTTCTTGGGGAAGGTTGGGTTGTCTAGTAAAGTAAGAGGAATTGTAAATAAGATATTTTAAAAATTCAAAATCTCCCATTAAAAACAAAATAAAAAACTTTCTTATACTATATAAGATTGAGTTTTAGTCAAACTCATCTTTGAATTTCAACTGCATTAAGGGTTATTTTCATCTTTTAAAGTGGGTATTGATATGCGGTGAAGCTCGAAGTACAAATAATGGAAGCATGAAATTTTGTTAACTTGAATGTGTTATCTTTCTTGTGTTTTGAATGTGTGGTTATGCATGTGACATTTAATTAATTATTACACTATTTATGTGTGAAATTACTTTTTGCCATTTGACGTGGCCATTAACACTCAAAGGTTCTAGAACTTTGTGCATTTTATGTTGAATTGGCAATTAAATTTTGCAATATCCTGGTCTTTATGTGAAGTAAAGGTACAACGGTTAAGGGAAACTAGAATCTCTCTAATTATCATATAATTACCTCTTAATAACATTATGATAATATCCGATAGTTTTTCTTCCTCTTTTATTTCTTTTTGTTATTGCTTAATAGCTGTTGCCTTTGGGTTTTGATAATCGGGCACTCTTTATTCCAGGTATGACTAAATTATTTTCTTTTTTGTAAAAAAATCTCCTTCTTTTGACATGCATGCTTATTGATTTTGATATTGAGAAGAGATCGCGCAACATAATCCTGTGATCCTTGGATTTGAGCATAGCATGAATAAGAAAGAATTTTGTTCAACATACCATTATTTCAAGTTCCTAATGGACTCGTCATTATTGTCTCGACCCCACTACCTCGGACCTAATCAATAAACTTCAACTAATCAAAATTCTTTCTTTTGGTCTCCCATAACCTACAATCAATTGAATTAATTATTGTCTAAATAACACTTGTTTCTAATAATTCACACATTCATCCATTTGCTTCTTGCTCTTCTATTTTCCCCAACATTTACGAATGTAGGATCTTTATTCTTCCCAATCTTAAATTGCACCAGTTATGCATACCACTCTATAAAACTTTTTTTTTTATTCCTACCACTCTACAAAACGAAGATCAGTTTCCTTCCTTTTCCAATTTTGTTCTAAAGTCATATATTTCTTTGTGTTTCTTACAAGGGTGAAAAAGTCAATTGGGAAGAAAGATGTAAAAGTAAAATTAATGCAAATTATTGTGAAACTTACGTTGGATGATCATTATCACAATCACGGCCAACTTGTTCCAATTCTTCTTCATTATTTCCGATTTAATTGTATCAAAGTTATGAAGCTTATAAATTAGAAATTTGTTGATTTAACTGTTCCCTTTAGTTTAGTACAACCTTCCAAAGAGGTATTTTTTGTTCCACCAAATTTTCATTTGCTTGCTTTCATAGAACTCTATGTATGATTGTTTTCTACTAGCATAATTTCATTATTCAAATAGAATTTTTGAAACATATAGCAAATATTTGATCATCATTGCAGGGTTAGCAGTGAAAATACCATATCTGCAAGCAAATATTGGGAAATATCATTAACCACTTTCTACTTATGGCTTCCAACTCCAATTCATGTGTGCAATTTCTTCTCATTTTGGCTTCATGATGGGCTTGTTCTACCAAAACAAGCTCCTTTCACATGAGGGTGTTTTCTATTGTATTTTACCATTACAATTGAGATGTGCTATCAAAGAAGAAATATATTTTTACATTTTCCCATAGTATGAATCTTTTACGAGAGTGTGAAGGGGCATTCTCTTTAGGGCTAAATTGTGACAATGGATCATTTATTCCTTTCAAGAATGCTTTATGAAATAGACACCTTGAGCTCCCAAAGAAGTTTTACTCATATTCGTTTGTCCAATGCAACAAATTTGGTGCCGACATTACTGATTGCTTTAGGAGAGGCAAAAGTGCAGAAATTATCCTCAATATCTTCTACGAGCTAGCTCTTAACTTCAATTTATTAATTCTCAACGAATTTCCATCAATATAAACCTATAAATTTATTTCCTTCTAAAAATCCTGCTTTTGGAACATGTTATATTTCGTTTTCCTATTGATTAGAACAATTATAAATTCTATACTCCAATCCACATCATGCTTGACGGATTGCTTGACGAGACCAAAAATATATTACGCATCAACTTGCTTGGATTTTGGATTCTATGTGCACAAAAACTTAGGGACTTCCTTGATCATAGTTAAGATGGATTGTCTGATACTTCCAAATTATATGTGTGATGCTTTTGAGCTTTCCATAATATATTTACAAGGTTTAATCTTTGATGCAAAATGGATCTTCCAAATGTTTAATTCGTCCAAGACAAATAAGCCCAAGTGATCCAAGTTCTCATACCTTATTATTATTAGTACTTTTACTGTGATATTTACTTAATTAATAGGAATAAAGTCCGGTCCAAGATCTCATGTCGAGTTAGATCCAAATTAGATGGTTAGGCTCATAATTAGTTAGTCATTTTGTTAGTTAATTAGTAGGTTAAGTTCGGCCAGCTTAAGGCCTTATTAGGCCGAATTTAGTCTTTAGTAGTTTGGGTAGTTGGGTCAAGTTGTGGTTCAACCCATCTTGGGAGTTGGTAGGTTATTTATATTGTATTTTTCTTTCGTTTTGGGGAAGGAGAGTTTGGTGAATTTTCCAACAAAGTGCTGCGAGGAAAACCTCTTTTTCATGGCTTACAAAAGCTAGCTTGAGAATCTTAGTGCTGTTCCTAAGGTGATCGTAGACTTATTGATTGAAAAACGCACTCAATCGTGGCTCTTTCTACTGTTGGTTTGATACTCAAGCGATTCCTTGTGTCGTTCTCCAATCCGCCTTTCCAACATGTTACCAATCAATCTTCTAGGTCCTGATCTCGTATAGAGTTCGTATTAGTTGGTATCAGAGTTAGTTGAAGAGATATCACGTATATCCCTTGTTTTCATTTTGTTTGTGTCAAAATTAGGGTCGTGTTTCCTTGTTCTTGTTAGTCGTCATTAGGGTTTTATTCCTTCTGTGTTAGTCACTTCTTTGTGTCAAGAATTTGGTGTTGTTCGTGTTTTCTGGAAAAGAAAAAAAAATTAGTCCATGATTCAAGAAAGTTGTGTTCATCTACCTTGGGTTTCGTGTTGTCGCGTCTTCATGTTGAGTGAAGGCTGCCTGAATTGTTGTGTCTTGTTTCTTGAAATTTTGATCCAAGTTCTTGACTTTCTTGAAGTTCTTGATTGGAAAAATCCCAATCTTGAAGTTTCTTGAGAATCAAGAATTCGCCTATCGGAGATCGTGGAAGAATCTTGGCTGTTGTACAAGTCTTGAAATTCTTCTTGAAGTTTTGTGCAAAGAAAAAAAAAACAGAATTTTTCTTGGAGAATCTTGGACACTTGTCGGTTTTTTTTTTGGGAAGTGCATAAACTGAAAATTTCGTTGGAGTTCAAACCCTAACGAGTTCTTGTGTCAATCTTTGAGACATCATCCACTATATTTCGACAAAGGAGAAAACTCTAATCTGTCCAAAGGAAGTTCTTGTCGTCCGCATTTCTTGTTGCTTCTTGTATAAAAAAAAAAAAAGGGAAGTCGGCAACGAACTGGGATCTTCAAGCAAAGAATTTCCAGGACTTCAAGTTTTGGGAAGCAAAGTCACGACTGGAAACAAAAAGCAAGTCAGCCACTGCTCCAAATCCTAGCTCGACTAGGATTGCATTGTGTGACTTTCATTTGCTGCTGTTTCCAAAACCGAGGCTGACCAGGAGACTTTGAAGCTGACTTCCCCAATCTTTGTGTGCATGGGAAAGAGGAGAATTTCCAGAAGTTGATTGCCAAATCCCAGCCATAAACAAAAAGGAAATCAGCTGCTACTCCAAATCCTAGTCTTAATCTATTAGTGGAAGTATCTTTACGGACAGGAGTAGTATTAAAGACAAGGGATGTGCTTTTATTCTAAAGTATGTTTTCATCATCTACGCGTGTTTAACAAATCCCTTTTAAGACTTAATGAATTATTGTATTTCAACCCAAACAAAACTTTCAAATTTTCCATAAGCTAATGCAGGTGTATAAATCTCTTTTAAAATTATGATTGCTTCCCTAACTAAATAAAATACATAGGAAATACTCTACTAGTAAAAAAAAAAAAAAAAAAGGTAAAGCACATGTTTTAAGAAAATAAGACATGTGATTCTTAGAATTTCTACAAAATCCCTTGTATTTAACCAAATTTAAAATTCTTTTAGGTTGAAAACAGGAGGTTTTCTTGACCATTCTCCTCTTCCCCTTACCCCTCTCCTCAATTTTTCTTCATGTAGGGCAAATTTCACATGCAAACGAAACTAGTAATTAATTAAATCAAAAACTTATTTAATAAATAAACAAAGTACTAATAAAACCCAACAAAGGACTAACCAAACAATTAAACTTCGAAAACTGGGCCGGGATCATCTTGAGGCCCAAACACCTTTACCCCGTACAAGGCCCAAATGCATTTCAGAAAATTACAAACCCTAACTCCCTCCTCCAAGTGAGGCCTAACCTCCCAAAGCTTCCGACTTTCCCAAACAATCCATGGCGGGAGGAAAGATAAAGAAAGAAAAGCTCCGTAACGGCAGCGCCGGTGGCGGTGGCGGTGGCAACCAACACTTCCAAGGTGGGATACCATTCCACAAGTCAAAGGGTCAGCACATATTGAAAAACCCACTTCTAATCGACTCTATTATCCAAAAATCCGGCATCAAACCCACTGATGTCATCCTCGAAATCGGTCCCGGTACTGGTAATCTCACGAAAAAGCTTCTGGAAGCTGGAAAATCAGTCATCGCCGTAGAAGTTGACCCCCGTATGGTTCTTGAACTGCAAAGAAGGTTTCAAGGAACCCCTTTTTCTAGTCGACTCAAGGTATATCATAACAGAAGTGGATTCTGGTGAAGTTTCTTTTTCGTTAATTCAATGTTTAGTGTTTGAGATTTCAACTTTGTTGGAATACATGTATAAATCATTCGATTTGTTTGAGGAAACTATGATTAGTTTAAGGAATCATGGGACGACGGAGCAGTAATAGTCCGAGGTGCGGGCAATGTCCGGGACACCACCTGACGGATAAATGGAAAAAAACAGAAATGTTTAAGGAATCATGAATGAATTAGATAATGGGGTCATTTTCATAAATTGAAAACATTTTTGGGAAAAACTTTGAACAGGGGTGAGTTAAGTTTCACAGTTCATGAAAAGGGCTTAACTTTTTGCTTAATGTCCAGTAAAGCCATCGCCTTGATTAGGAATTGAGCAAAAGGTTAGCCCTCATAATGGAAAATTTTGCAATAACTTTGGACAGTAAATAATTGTGAAACGTTCAATCTTGTACTATATAGTGTATGCTATGTTTCTGCAGCTATATGGTATATAGTCTGCTCATTTCTCTGGGTTCTCATAGCTGATTCTCTATGCATTTAATGGTGCAGGTTATACAAGGAGATGTTCTTAAGTGTGAACTACCTTACTTCGATATATGTGTGGCAAACATCCCATATCAAATATCGTCTCCACTCACTTTCAAATTATTATCACATCGTCCGGTGTTCAGGTGTGCTGTAATAATGTTCCAGAGAGAATTTGCAATGAGGCTTGTTGCTCAGCCTGGTGATACTCTATATTGTCGCCTTTCAGTGAACACACAATTATTGGCCCGCGTTTCTCATTTACTGAAAGTAGGGAGGAATAATTTTAGGCCTCCACCGAAGGTTGACTCTTCTGTAGTTAGAATAGAGCCTAGGAAACCTCTTCCCCCTGTGAACTTCAAGGAATGGGATGGTTTAGTTCGAATATGTTTCAACCGGAAGAACAAAACTCTAGGTTCTATTTTTAGACAGAAGACTGTCCTGTCATTGCTTGAAAAGAACTACAAAACCTTGCAAGCATTACAGCTATCCCATGAAGGTTCTTCGGATGATACTGAGATGGCTTTGGCTGTTTCTGCTTTGGGAGATACGTTGGAAGACTTGAGCATGGGCGTTGATGATGGAAGAGATGACGAGGAAATGGAGGTGGATGATGGAAATGCAAAAGGATCTGAATTTAAAGAGAAGGTTTTAAATGTGTTGAAGCAAGGAGATTTTGAAGAGAGAAGATCCTCAAAACTTACACAGACAGATTTCATGTTCCTCGTATCTCTGTTTAACAAGGCTGGAATCCATTTTTCTTGATCCAAGCACCAGCTGCTCATGCTACATGTTTTGAGTGATTTCTCTGCATTTTATCCACGTCCAATTTTGTTTTGTTTTGCTCTCTTTCTTTTTTGGCAAGCATTGTAGAGATGAGGGGTACGTGTCCCAACTTTAACTTCTGTGAGAGTTTCTACGCTGTAATATATCGGGAATATATTGTGCAATTGCGTTTCTCCCTCTCAATCTTCTGTTCAATATCTTGTGCTTAAGAGCGCTACTAAAAATTTCCTCCCTAGTCTTGTTCTGCCCAAAGGAAACTGATTAGTTGAGGACATGGACAAAAACTAATGAGATGATGGCGGAGAATGTGTTTCAAGACTACATGGAAATGGTTCATATATGTTCGCAAGTATTGACAAATCCTTAATTCTTGTTCTATCCATTTCATGAGAGCTTGATCTGAAACCAGGATGCTAGCTTACTGGGGAGCGGAGAGGTTTACTATAAACTATAAAGTACTCCAGACTGCAAATTAGGCACCAACTCATTATTTCTATTATTTCTGGTCCTTCACTGACCAGAATTATACAATTTCAAGCATAGTTTCTCAAGAGATAAATGCAGGGGACTTGGTATCTTGCATAAAGTAACAAGCTTTTGACAGGAGAATGGCATAAAAGTAAAGGTCTAATCAAATCTATGGACTCAAACCAAAAATTTTTAACAGAGACTAGTTTATTACACCAAAATTGTTGCTTCTGCTCATGCATTTTGCCTACCATGTAAAGATCCAGAACAAAAATGTCAATGGTGGATTTGTTTCCAAGCACTCTAAAACCATAACCACTAAAATTGCTTCAGTACATCACCTGACCGTATAATACATTGCATCACTTGGATTGTCATAAACTAGACGTCCAGTGATACATTTCTCCTATGTACTTGACAAAACCAACTTTTTTTGAACCACACCAGCTTATAAGCTACAAAATTTTGGAGAAGGGATTATAATCTAGGGCCTCCTCATCCATGGGATTATTCCCAACTAAAATTAACTGCTTAACACTGCAGAAGTAGGTCGTTAAAACAACTGTTAACGTGTCAGCTGAAATTCCACCAGAATGTGAGAGTAGCAACCACCATCTCATTGTTTTAAAAGATGCTGTATCCGGCATCATCACTCTGAGAACAAGTACTGAGATCTGAACTTCCTTTACAGTTCATCTTCATCTTTGTCAAGGGAAGCTGACAAATAGCTCAAAATGAAGTCGTCAATATCCCCTTCAAGAACAGAATCAGCATTTGAAACTTTATAATTTGTCCTGTGATCCTTAACCATGCGATAAGGCTGCAATATAAGTAGTAAACGAGTGATAAAGGTGGCCATTCCTGGAGTAAATTTAGGAATTGCATCAAACAAGATTGGTTTTAATGCTTACATGGAGCACATAAGAACGTATTTGGTTACCAAAGCTATTTTTCAGCAAGGGATTGTGTATGCTGCGCATTCATTTGAGCTTGCCGAGCCATCTCAAGTTTGTCCAAGCGGGACTGAAGTACTGCCATGGCAGAAGCCTTGTTTGAATGTTGTGACCTGTCATTTGAATAAAGAACAACAGTCAGGAAGAAAACTTGCAACTTAAAAACAAAAGAACAAAATGTGTATCCTGTACCTTTCATTCTGGCAAGTTGCAGTGATCCCTGTTGGAATATGAGTTATCCTGACAGCACTGTCAGTTGTATTAGCATGCTGACCACCAGCTCCACCAGAACGGAATCGTTCAATTCGGAGATCAGATTCCTTAATCTGATAATGAGAAAGTCCTTCTCCAAGAATTGGTATAACAGCAACGGCAGCAAATGAAGTATGCCGGCGATTTGCGCTATCAAATGGTGAGCAACGAACCAACCGATGTGCTCCATCTTCTGCTTTGGCATATCCAAATGCGTTTTCACCATCAACTCTGATGGTTGCCCGCTAAAGAACAAAGGCCAGACAAAGGTCAGATTATGCTTTGCCCAGGCAAATTGAACAGTCAAATGGAAAAGATAGTACAGGATCCCTAGCTCAAGCATTGGAAGCCTTGTATAAATAAACATACTGCAGGGTGATTCGACCTCCATTATTTGAATCTAGTCATTCATCTGATACATCTAGAACATATTTTGAGGCAACAAATCATCTATTTACAGTGGGCTAAACAAAGAATGAACTATCCTGAAATAAGGGGACTACTAATGATAACTTGTGGTGCAACAAAGCCCAGGGTTACAATGGGAAACACAAGTCATGAAGCCAGCCCTAAGCACTAAAGGTTTTATTCTCCAAATTTTATTATATACACCTCAAATTGTTCCAAATTAGTGAAGCTTATCCTTAGAACACTCACTCCTTCGTCAGAGGAGCCAAGCGCCTATGCCTCATACCAACAGACTTTCTTATCCACAATTCATCTACAGCAAGGTACAAAGACACACACCCACATATTTATCATCCTCAATGTCTATGTTAAGCAATACGTAAGCATATATTAGAGTAACTTTACCCATTTCACCATTGAAATTGGCTTGTCTCTGATTGGAAAGTAATTTATGGCAGATTAGTTTCCTACTATATATGCATGAAACAGGAATCTTGCCTTTATGCAAAATTGTTTTGGCTATTGCATTCGGGATATATAACCAGTTGCTTTACGTGTATATTAAACAAGGTAACGTTTCAAATACCATTGCAAATGTAGCAAAGAATGACAAGGGATAGCCAATGACACCAATTGATGGGGGGTTTCAGATCCTTTAAATATAACTCATCAATTTTTGCTACATCTGAATTTTCCTGAAAAACCATAATCATGCAAACCATGTGATGCTGTGGAATCTGAAATCTATTGTTCTATTTATGCTACGATCAAGATGTGCTCCTAAAAATGTACAGCAAGCAAAAAAGAAAGCAAAGATCATGAGATTTGCACCTTGATTCCCGCAATCTCACCAGGCATTTCATCCACTACAGTAACCCTGTAACCTCGACGCTGAGCCCACTTTTTATACATCTGCATGACCATTGAAGCCCAATCCATGCTCTCAGTACCACCAGCTCCAGCTTTGTACCTAGACTTAACAACGATATTCAATGATGAATTATATATTTGATGCACCACATATGCAGAAAATGCTAGAGGTAGAGAAAGGAGGACCAGTCAAGCAGTAATAAATAAAACGTAAAATCATCCTTAGATTGATCAAAACAAATAACATCTCCTTAAATTGATAACCAATACAAGCACTGGCTGACTACCTCTATGAAACAAGAGCAAGAATCATGCTCCTCCACCAATAAAGCTTCTAACTCCTTCTCTTTTACACTTCTTCTCATTTGAATCAAAAGCTTTCACCGCTTCCTGCATAGAAGATTTATATATAAGACAATTGCCAGCATCTACCACGACCATTCATCTAAATTTTAGACGAAGCTTATGCGATTATCTCTAGTAGTGGTACAATTGTTTCTAGGCAGTCGGAAAAAAGGCTTCATTCAGTGGTGTACAAATGTCATTAACGGAAAATATTGCACAAAGAAAGTTACACTCAAACTAATTTGTTAAAGATGACATTTATAAAAGGGAAGTTCCTGGAGAACTAAGACTAGATGCCAAAAGGTGTACATGCCTAACAAAGAAAGCATTGAGGGCCCACCAATTCCAGCTCTGGATCATTCTCCTCATGAGATAGGCTTTATCATGTCAATATGTTCAAGCAGTTTGTTCGAATTTCTTGACTTCATTCATTTTCCGGTAAGCAAACCATGCTCACGCTTATCTTGCTTGCTGAATTGGATCGTCCCAAAGGTCTGGCTTATCCAATTGGAAAGATACATCCTCACCCTTACGAGTAAGTTTTTCCACTACAACCACCGGTAAAAAATGCAGTGAAGAACTTTAAATTATTACGTCCAAGAAACAAAAATAGTATAAGAAAATGCAGTTATCTGAATCAGTCAAGCTGTCCCCACCGAAAACATGATTGCTCAGAGAAAGAGCTAACTGGATTTTCATCCTCTTAATTCATTTTATATGCATAGCAATTCACTTTTACCATGACGAAAACAAATATTAGACAGTTCTCTAAACATACAAAATAAAAATTACACAATTTCAGCAACTCATTGGATAAACAGCTAATCATAAACAATATGTTCGGAATGGCGTATGTTTATGCGAACCTCCAGGATGCAAGCCAAGCGAAATCCCAACATTTGAAATACAACAAATGCTGCACTATGATAAAATGACAGCACAAACACCTTCTCATTGCTTAGGTTAAAACATACCCAAATGATGCAAGAGAACCAAATGGAACCAACCCCAAAACTGGCCAAATTGACAGACAATACAAGCCATAAACTTGATCACCTCTTATTACTAAAGTTGAAATTTTTATTGCACAAATGAAGCAAGTTTTTCCAATGCGATATTTACATACAAGTCCATATATTTACAGTTATACCTTCAGGCGTTTCTTGATAAGATGAATGGACTGAGCAATTGCAGAGGCATGGCTCTTCCAGTCACTCTCATCTTCATCAAGAATAGTCCAATTATTAGCTATAATACCATCTACAGTAAGCCCATCTGAAGTTGAGGGCTCAATAGCAGTCTGGGACTGAGAACCATAAAAACGTCCATTACAGAAAATCCCAGATGGGATTTCCAATCTTTGAAGCGATGATGAAGAGCACCCACTATTCTTTTTCCCCAAATAACCATACCCAGAAGGCAAAATTGAGTGATTTTGACTTGAAGGGGAGGAATTGTAAGACCGAGATTGAGTCAGAGAGGAAAGAAGTTGGAAACAGAATTGGGGTTTGAACAGGTGGTTTTGTTCAAGAAATGCTGATCGCTTCAGTATCAAGATATCATCTTTGGTCATATGAATCGGTGCTGTGGAATCTGCGAGTTGTTTACGCTTTCAGCACAAAATTTGCTATGGCACCGTTGGGGTTTAAGGCTTTTTTCGGGCCAGGTGTTTAAAGATTTTGGACGGCATTTTAGCGCAGCCTATAAGTCGATCCTAGTCTACAGCGTTCAAATGTTTTGAAATTTTTATTTTAGTTTTGGCTCCGAAAATCTTACTATGTATAAAGTGAGAGAAAGTGGTTTTTTTTTTTTTTTAAACACGAAAAATCGGCCCAGGCAATTTAAGGGGGATCCACAAAGAACCACTGTTCAGCCAATTGATAATTAAACAGGGCTCCTATGGACCTTAAACTCAGAGTGAAGACCCAAGAATCTTTCGATGTAGGATGGGAAGCCCCTAACCCCTCCCGTGCACATCCTCACCAGCTAATGGGTTTGTTTTTTTCCGAAACGGAAATAAACACACACACACAACTAATTAAACCACACACAGGAGTAAATGAAAAATCGGCCCAAAAGCAATTTAAGGGGGACCCACAAAGAACCACTATTCAGCCAATTGATAACTGAACAGGGCCCCTATGGACCTTAAACTCAGAGTGAAGATCCCACAATCTTTCGATGTGGGATAGGAGAGAGAAAGTGGTATGGTGTAAACTTTTTCATCACTTTTTGTTTTTGTTTGTTTACCATCCTTAAAAAACTAAATAGTAGAAACCTTCAATAACAGCCAATAACTTCTTTTTCTTTTTTCCTTTTCTTTATTTAACAATATTAAAAAATCCATTACACAACCTAATAAAACCTTTTAATAATTGCTCATTATTTTTTCTTATGAATTTTTCTTTTAATTTACACACACATAGGATGTGCATTTTCCACTAGTATACGTTAAAATGTTGAGAGGCAAAAAAAAGTTGAAAATTAGGAACAACGAACTAAGTAATTTTAAATTTTAATTTTGCAAGCAAGTCAACCGGCACAACATTTGCACATTCGTATTTTTTTTAACGTAGCAAATAATTTTCATTTTCATCACTTCGAGTTTTTTTAGAAAGTTCAACATTTTGTAGTACAAGGAAGAGAGAGAGAAAGAATGAGAGAATAAGGATAATATGCTTTAAATTTCAAGGTTCAACATTGAAAAAAAAATATATCATTTCTTTACACTATTAAAACATTTCCTAACCACTCTCCACAAAAAACAAATTGCCTGAATTACAATATCAGTTGAAGATAGTAACAAATGTAAGATGAAGATAAATTTCTTTTTCTTAAAACTAGTATTATTAAGAATATAATCCCCAAAATGTATGTTTAACGACAGTCCTGTCAAACTCAGCCCCATATTTTTCTAGGATGAGTTGCAGGATGCTCCCTGAAATCTGACTAATTCGTAATTTGTCTTCTAAATTTAATGATTCATTGTACTTGGGATATTATCCTAAACCATCAAAGTATGGCACCTTGATGGAATCAGTCCCAAGCCTACAAGTTTTCTGTATAATTCTGAATCAAAAGGCTTCACATATGCTGCTGACAAATTTATTTTATGAGTACTAAAGTCTTTTTATTCAGAAGTAGCAGGCCAAGTTAAGTGATTTCAATTAGTTTGAGCAATGCAATCACAAAAAGTAATATTACAAGATACACTTCAATTAAATTTTCTTTTTTCAATTCAGTTGTATTTTTAGATTATGTGACTTAGAAAGTCCAAATAAATGAGGAGTGCCATCTAGGTATAATGCACTCTTCTGTTGTTTTTCCTTTCTTGATATATAACTGAACACTTTGTATACTGTTTTATTGAGTTAATACAAAATAATTTAAAAGTTTCAAGTTGTGTTTCTTTATAATTGACTTTTTTGGTGAAACCATATCATGTTGTCACCTCTCCTGTTATCCTTTTTGTCTTTTTTTTTCCATTCTAATTTAAAAAATATATGCAATATACATGCTTTCAAGTTTTAACTTGAGGAGGGATGGGTTGGATGATATAGAAGAAGGGACTGTAAGTGAGAAATTTTATTTTCAAATCTCCCACTTACTTACACTAAAAAAGCGAAAAAAAAAAGAAGAAGAAAGCCAAAACCCCTGTAAACATGATTCCATACGGCTTTTTCTTTTTTATTTTTATAAACAAATAAAACATGAAAAAAATATCACTGTTGTTTTATAATCTGTGCTGTGATAAATATATAACTGAAAGAATCCTCAGTTTTTGAAAAATTATTACAATATTTTTTTATTTATCACATCATAAAAAAGTGCTATAATATCATATTCCAAAAAACTTTTCAATATAATCTTCAATCCAAACATACTCGAGGTTTCTGATGCATGAATAAGTACCTGTATGAACGTGTATAGTTCAATATAAGAAAACATGACTACAAACAAATATTCCTTTATTCTGCCACCTCCTCAAAGTGACAAATTAAGCAGGATCAAAAGAAGAAAAAAGATACACAAAATTCAACCCCAAAAAAAAAAATTTTTTTTACAGATGAAGTGTAGTATCAACATCAGAAACGTCAGGCTTTTGTGGTCTTTTCACACCCCTTTTGTCATGAGCAGACCATAAGGCACTAAATGAAGGTCGAGTAGTACCACTGCTCTTGAGAGATCGATAATCTGCATGCTTGTTGTTCAAGTTTAGTCCCAAGGAAAGTGGATCTTGATGAAAAGGCGCAGCTGGTCTTGATGGAAGAAACATTTGATGATGATCATCAGAGAAGGAATTGTTGTCGTTGTTGTAGTTTGTTGGGACGATAATTCTTTTGGCCTCTGATATTGATGAGAACGTACTCATTTGTCTCTCCTCTTGTCTCTTCTCCTTTATTCTTTCCAGCTTCTTGAATCTTTCTTGTAGCAAAGCAATGGAAGGACCAACAATGGCTCCAGCAGGATCACCATCTTGCCTTCCCATCTGAGCAAGAATGGCTATAAACACCTCAAGAATAATACCCTTCAAGGAGATGTATAGCAATGAAGTTTGAGGGCTTTGAAGGGTTGAATATTTGCCTATATAAACGATGAAGTCCTTGTCATTTTGCTTTTTGGTTTAAGGATTTTGCAGCCTCCTAACAGAATCAAAATGACGTATCAGGGAGGAGAATCGGCGACCTCGGGACAACGTCCAAGAAGAACTGCTTAAAGACTAAACCTTAAAAATGAAGGTAGATTCGGTAGAAGTGATGGCAAGAGAACTTTTTAATAGAGCAAGATGGTAGAGGAAAACGTCCAAAGAAGTTGGCATTTTGCATTTGGAAGAGCTGTTATGGAGGAATAACCGGTTTGGTCGTCTGTGTCGGCTTGTCTTTATCAATTTTATTAGCAAGATTAATGGTATCGCTATCGGTGGAATGGTGAAAGGAGAGATGAGTTCATGCACAAAATGACAAGAAGTGGCATGAATTTTTAAGATAAGTTGGAAGCTACGTGAAGGAAAGATGGCACCTAACATGATCCTTTCCATTTCACACTTGATTAACTTAGAGGAATTACGATGGACATTTGGCATAGTATACAGTTGGCAAGCTTAATTACAAATTTAATAACTTTAATCAAATCTTACTACATTATCTTTGTAAAGATTAGAAGTGTAAGCAAGTCTAATTAAATCGAATACCGTAGTGTTAAATTTGGTTTGATTATTTTGACGAGTTTGAAATTTTATTCAATTTTGACTTTTTTAATTATCGAATCGAGGTTGAACGAATTTTTTATCGAATTTGAAAGTTATTGAATACAAAATACTATTCAAGTTTAATTTGACTAGTTAGCAAATTAAACTCGAGCAAGCTCGATTCGAATATCGAGTAGTTACTTCATTTTTCAGCTCTAGTCATGATCCAATTTTGCCATAATTTGCATAAAATTTGGTTATATTTCTAACTTTGGAAAGGCATTTGAGCAGTAAGTAATTTTCCTTCATTAGAGAAAAACAATACTTGTACTGTTTATTTGGAAGTAGCATGAAAACATTCTCATTGGCGGCTTTTGCGTTTCTAATGATTTTAGATGGTCAAAATCCTGTTGTGCAAAATTGGGATCGATTACTACTCAAATTCTGATTTTATCATCAGTTCCTTTTGGCATGTTTTTCTGGTCATGCTAAGGCCGTATATTCCAAGGAAATGTGTCAAGTGACACTAGAACCTTGCTTTCTGAAACAAACAAAAGTTTAACATTTTAATACCTATTGTGGAGAATAAAAGTTGGAATGATCAAAGAATAGTTGGATTTTGTATTGTTGTAAGGTTTTGTATTAATTTGGATTTTGCAAATGCAGTCTGCAAATGCAAACAAACAATCATACAAGGATAACTTAGCGGTAAAAACAGGAATTAGTCTCTGATTATATCAACTGGAAGTGTCAGATAAGCATGGATCCATAAGAAAATGGAAAGAATTATACACGCAAGACCAACTCAAATAGTTCGGTTTATAACAATTCTTTCAAGATTCTAAAGGTTTCATTCAAGACTTGTTGACATATTCTGCAGATTTTGAAAAACCTAATGATGAAAAATTATTAAATCAGAATCATCCTATCCAGGTCAACTTCTTTTTACTCTTCTTTTCTCTAAATCCCTTCCTCTTCGGGAGGAAGATCACCATAGGTTTCGTTTTTGTTATTTTCTTGGTCTCCCTGTTTTCCTTCCATAGGTTTCGTTTTTGTTATTTTCCTAATAAGTTTCTCCTAAATTTTCTTAGTGGGAGATAACCATTTCTCCTTGGGTTCCTAGTGAGATTTTGTGTTATTTTTCATTGTTTTGTTATTTAAATTTGAATTTACTTCAGATCTAGGAGATCTGAATTTATTTCATATTTGGGTCTATGTCGACAGATCTCATTATCTTTATTGGAGATTACAACTGTTAATAGGCATATCTGACGATTGTTACATGCATAGAGTGGATTGCAGTGATTTATTCTATGAGAAGATGATTTTAAAATTGATGGTACTTTTTAAATTTGTTCTTAATTTCTCAGGTCTTTTGTATCTGTTAAATTGCAAATCTACAATTTTGGTGTCTGTTTTATCTGCCATTAGGGCAATGATGTATATCAATCGTGCTGGACGATTTCTAGCAATCCGTTAATGAAATATGTTTTGTTATAAAAAAAATCATAATCATCCTTGAATAAATTCTAAATTTTAACCTTTTTTATTATTAGAAAATTTGAAATCTAAAAAGAATAGACAATGACATCATAAAAACTAATTATTTAACATCAAATCTGAAATCAATATGAATAATCAAATGAGAACAGACTTTTAATAATCGTTTTTATATTATCACCATTGATTTTATATTAAAATGTTTAGATAGATACTTATTTGGTAATAGCCATAACTTATAGTTTCTAAATAAAAATTTAAGATTTACTAAATAGTTTAAATTCCATTAAGAAAAATACTTCATTAGAACTTACAAGGAGAGAGATAAATTAAATATTAAGATAATTTTTAAAATATATAAAGTAACAAATTATTATTTACGATTTAGACCAAAAGCTCCTTTCCATTCATATATGGTATAGATAATTTACTAGTCTAAGAAAATAAAAAGCTTCCCAGAGGAGTCGTGGAGAAAAGTAAATGTGTATCTACCAAAATTTCAATTCCAGGAATAAAGGAAAACCTCCATTTCAATTTACTAAATGACCATAATGCCCTCGGTCCGCCATCTTCCTTCAGCCAATCTCCTCTCTGCATCTTTCTCCAAACCCCTACGTTTCCTCTCAATGGCGACCAAGACCCACTTGGATTCCATCGAATCCCAGGTCAAAAACGACCCCACAAGTCTCCAAAATTACCCAGTACCCCTGTCGCCACCACTGCCCTCCATATCCAAGAACATAGAGCTCAACAGAGCCTTAGCTGCTTCTTCAAGATCGTCCCTTTTTTCTCTTTCAAGAAATCATGTGCTTTTTGAAGACCAGTGGCTCATTGCTATTAACAAGCCTCAAGGGATTTACTGTGAGAATGTCTTGTCTGCTGTCCCGAGCCTACTCACCGATTCCACTGACTCAGGTAAAGTAGGGGCATAATTCAGCTTCCTAAAAATTTGGACTTTTTTATTTTATTTGATATTAATATTATTGATTTGCAGTTGCTGTTGACTGGGTTTGTAGTTTCATAATTTAGTAGCGTTGATTAAAAGTTTAGATTATACGGGATTTGCAGATACAATGCTACGTGTACAGAAATTCCAAGTAGGAATGATTGTCGTGTGTGATGAATTCAACCCCTGCCAATGTGAGAAGTTGTTTATATTGCAGTGTATACAAAATTAATCCTTTTGTCATATTCTTTGAGTTGAGAATATTGCTACCAAATTGCTCTACCTCTTGAACTTCTTCTTTACATTTGATGGAATGTGTATTTAACTAGTAATGGATCTAGAAAGAAACGGAAAGAAAAAGAAGTGAAGTTTGGGTGCTAAGTGCTTAATTGAAAGCAGGATGAGTAAAAGATAGTTAGGTGTGTGACAGTGTGAGAGAGCTAGAGATGGAAGATGGGCGCAATATTTTGCCTTTTCTATGGTTTTTGAATTTGGATGACTAGTCGGGAAGGTAAGAGGAGGAGGGCTTAATTACTCTTACAGATTTGTAAATGCTCTCACAGTTTAGTAATCTTCGGTTGACAGTCGAAATTAAGGGGTAAGATGGTTGACTAAGGGTTGGAATGAGAGTAAAACTAAATTAGTTGTGGCTTGATAACCTCCGAATCTTTATTTCATTGGCATTCTAAGAAATCCAATGTTTATTTTTCTCTAGATGTTGTCATTATTTATACTTCAGAAACTAAGTTAGTTTTGGCTTTACAAACCTCCGAATTCGTTATTTGATGGACAGTCTAATAAATCCAACTGCAATGTTGATTTTTCTTTAGATTTTGCCATTATGTTGGATGCCATTCTGATAATTGTTAAATGAAACAAAATAGTGAAGAAGTTAGTGTTACAATCGGGCTCAGAAAATTTTAAAAAAAAAAGTATTATAATTGGATAGGGTGGTTAGACATCATCATCTGAGGTCAAGTTTCCTGTAATCTGATTTCCAGGGACTGAAGTGAAGTTGACGGAGCTTCATCTAGCTAATAGACTTGATCGTGACACTAGTGGTATCATGATAATTACCAAGTCACATAAAGTGGCTGCCAAGCTTGTAAAGCTTTTACAGAACACAAGGTCAGGAAAACATACATAGCTTCCTGTGTTGGTCAAGCTCCAAAATGGGTAAATATCACAATCAAGTCCGGTCATGGTCGATCAAGGTACGGAGCCTGGCGTGTTTATGCTGCTTCAGATGTGGGTAAGACACTACCAGGCGGATCAATTGTCAAGGATATGGAACCTTATTTGAAGTGTTATCAGTAAATGGGCAGGGACAATTTAAAGAGTTTTCTGAATCAGGAAGAGACATATCAGAAGTTATGATTATTGAACAGAAATCTGAAATTGATTGCAACTTGAAGAAAGATGAGATTTTGGTAAGAGCATACCCCAAGAGTGGAAGAACACATCAAATTCGCTTGCACTGCCAGTACCTGGGAATGCCTATTAGAGGGGATGTAAAATATGAAGGTGCCTATGAGTGGAAAGAAAGAACATATGATGGTCATGAGCTTCACGCAGAGAGCTTGTCCTTTGAGCATCCTGTTACTGCCGAAAATGTGTTCATTCAAGCACCTCTACCATCGTGGGCTTCCCAATTTTTTGAGTCTGAGCCATTGTGGACAAACTAAAGCTTTCGAAGTTCTATGAATCATGTAGCAAGATACTACTCCTGTTCAGTTCCACAATAGCACATTAGTCCTGATTTACATTCATTATTAACAAGCCGCAGAAGGTTTTGGTGCGCTGCTTAATGAGATAACTAATTGCATCTGTGTATTGCAGTCGATGATATAAGGTTTGTGCTTATTCCTTTTTTAACTAGAAACTGATGGATATTCTTGGTGAAGTCACTAGAATTGGATTTTGTGCAACATACTTTACCTGTGCATCTGGTTGCTTCATAATTCTGATTCTGACTGGCTTGCAAGACAATATTTTGTTAATAAATTGTACAATAACATAACCATTTGATTGTTGTTAGTGCAACAGAAATTTTTAAAAGGCAAGATAACATCAAAAGGGTATTGATGAATATCATGCATCTTCTGGTCAATATACATTTGAACGTTTCTACTTCCAAAACAATTGCTTTTTTGAATATCTGTGGCTTCACGTAAAATTATTGTGAGGTTATAGAAGTTACCCATCACCATGTATGACACTTAAAGAAGTCACCTTTTCTCTGTTAATTTGATGAATGGAAGCTTGTCATTATCTACCTATATTACAAGCTGGTCTTAACAATAAGATGCTCATTCTCGAAGTCTTCAAGACTATGGGAAGATGACTACATATTGGGTTAAATAATTATCTAACAAGGATATATGGCATAAAAATGAATATAGATGTACCTAGCTGATACGCCGCCCCCCTCCCAAAGAGGAAAAAAAACTCTTTGTCAATAAAATGTATCATAATAGAAGCAGGAAAAGAGCTGCTATGTGGTTTCCTATGAACTGGTCAGTGTATCTAAATTTTTTCTATTAATTGGTAGGATTTTGTTCTTTCTGTGGTTATAAATTTTGGCATCCATGAGTTGAAATGTGCAAGAGTTAGAGTAACCTTATTCTGATAGTTGACTTCACTTAATGAGAATGTTGGCCTTGATCTTGTTTAGATAAAATGACTTACTGTTCTGGATGTATACATGTGAGAGGTGGGAGGCGCCAAAGAATTGGAGCTATCCTGGGGTGTTATTCTGTCTGTTCGACATAAATTTTGAATTAGCCTTTCTTATCCAAAGTAATTGAAAATTCACCGAATAAAACAATAATTACTGAATGTCAAATAGCACCTTTTTCAGGAAAATTCAGTGCTTCTATACTCAATATAGCATACTTTGTTTACCTAATCATGCCCCAGTATCTAAAGAAGTCGTTGATTGATACTGCAAGCCTTGTTTTACTGGGTAGTTTACTGGTTTACAAGGAAGAGTGGGTGGTGTTCAGTTTCTCATTTTGAAGAGTACTCAGTAAACACTCTGTCTAGTTGTTTGATTGGGAACAACTCTGTCTAGTTGTTTGATTGGGTTACTTTTCTCACTTAGCTGAATTTGCCTGTTGCTGCTTCAGACTAGTTAGAGCAAGAAGCAAACCAGCTTCAATTGAATGGCTTGGGCTTGAGTTCATGTTAAAGTTCTTTCTCCTGGACTGATTTGGTTCTGAGAGTATGTGGACCTGGGCAAGGCTTGAATGCAGTTTGAAATTCTTCTAATTGATTTATCTCCTGTCTGTCTATAACGATCAAACGTCACACTGACCATGAGATTATCATACATATCCCTACTTGGTTGAGTCTAAGAAATTGAGTTTGGGTCGCCCTCGTACTCAACACAATATTCGGTACGAGCCTAATCAACTGTTAGCTCAGCTCAGGCTTGATAATTTTCCATCTGAAGCTTTATAATCATCTGTGCAATTTTTATTTAACATGTACTACTACATTAGGGATATGAATAACACACTATATTTTTATCTAGTTCAACTCATAATAAAACCTAGGATGACAGACATTGGAAGTCTCCAAGAGTTACTCCACTAGCTTTGAGCTGCATGAATAAGTATAGTAATATCCACCTATCAATTGAATTTTGACATATGGAACTTCATATGATGCAGAATCATGCGATTTGGAGATGAGATTGCTCCTACATTGCAGCAGATGGACTAGTGTATAATTGAGGTATAAGTAATCATCTTTAAATTCAAAATGAGCATCTCAGGGATTACTGCAGCGAGGAACATACACAGGAAAACAGCAAAGAATCACGATCCTCTTCTGCTAGAAGTTCACGATAGCTGCGACTAGGATATGTGCTTTATGCCTGGAAACCTGGATCAAAACTCATCGTGTTTGACCAACAAACCAGATTTCAGCCAGTAATTGTCTTTGACTTCCAAGTTGCTGGGTGGACTTAGGATTCTGCTTTGAGTGATTAAATGTCATAGAGCTTCTTTCTTTGCTCTAACGGTGAGGTGCTCTTTGGGCAAATGTAAAATCTAGGATTTGGCTGGTTCAATAAGACCAGGTATTTTTTAGGTGAATAGACTTGCCAACATTTATGGTTGAGTGTATGGGAATTTCTTGTTGAATATCTGGTCCAAACCATAGTTTTTGCATTTCCATTCATTATCCATCCGTCCTTTTATTCGTTTACTAAGTTTGATGAGACCTTGCACTGAAGCACAGAGAGTGGCATCTTGGTAATGCCCTAAGGTAATAGAATTTTACGATTAACTGATTAGTTTCTACTTTGTAGTTTCCAGCCGCCTATTCGGATTGTTTGCAGCCATGTGAAATTGAAGATTCTAAAGTCCTGGAGTTCTGTTCTTTCCTCTTTTAGGTTCTCTTGTCTGAAATGAGTTGAATTATTTCTTTCTGTACTGTGAAGTAAAACTATGCATGATATATAAGGAATTTCAGATTTCTCGAGTGATGTTTTTGGATCGTTAGCAGTTATGAAAATTGACTTGCTACATGTTCTCCAATGCCAGATTAAACCACAGCAGTTTGATGTTCCAGAACTGATGTAAATTTTCACAGGGACGCCCATATGTGCATCAAATTTCAATCTTGGATACAGATCAGAACGTGGGTTTCCATGAACTATGATTAATTAAAAGAGGTATAAATGTGAATTCAAGACGCAGCAAAGGTGGGGAGATTCATTGCCAAGAATACAAATAAAAGTTCTTTTTGCTTTTTCTGATGTCCTTTCACTATGAAACTTTCAATATGAAGATCTCGACCAATGACTTTCCGGAAGGAACTTGCTGCGTAGCTACTAGCTACAGAGTCGCCTTGGACATCAAGCATCAGCACTTCAAAAGAAGCAACTTTGGACTTTTTGTCACCTAATTGCTAAAATATATCCTCTGATCTTGAAAATTAAAACCCTTTTAGCTAACAGGATTTCCATACCAACCTGTTGCATATGTAATCACGTCGTTAAGTTGACTGGATGTTTAGGCATGCATTACTCCTCTCTTTCTCTGTAGACATGGGACGTAAATTTTGTTACTCCTCTTAAGGAATTTGACTGTCATGGTGCAGTTACATTTATTGCCTGTAAAAATGTTTATGATCACTGGAAATGACATATTCTTGCCTGTATCGCTGTGTTTGGGTTAGTCGGACGGTGACAGGATCAGTAAAGCTTCATTCAAGGACGTTAGTACGAGGATAAAATAATAGTATGGTTACGCAGGAAACAGGGAAATTGTGGGCTTTTTTTATTTTTTATCACGGAGTAAACTACGGAGATCAGTCAAACTACTTTCGAATTTTGTATCCTTTGCTGATGTATTTGGAAAAGACTAATGGCGAAGCTTGATAGGTACAATAATGGGTCAATCCAACATGGTTGTGAGAAATTTGCAGGACGTAATCATGATTTAGTAAGGAGAAAACGGTGTAGGAGGAGATCTGAGACTAATTTTTCAATGGGGAATGCTGATGTTAATTCTGGCTCCCTCTACTTGGTCTAGTAGCTTGCAAGTTTGAAACTTAACAAGGAAGCAAAAATGGGGACAGAACATTGACGAGGTTGCAAGATGTAACCTTTTGAAATTTAAGTACAAAGTAGCTGGTCTAGAAGTTTGAATAGTAAATGATATTATTAAACTACTTGTCCATTTGGTCAATCCAACCAAGCTAAGTTAAGGATTTCCACATTCACCCCGCATGGAAAGCCATCAAAGATAGTTTTCATTTGTAGCATCAAATTTTCATTTCAGCAGGTTCAGGAGACTTTACTCTGTGGGATATAAAAAATATATTCAAAAAAAAAAACCGGAACAGGTCGCCAAGTTTCTATTGTTTCAGATATTTGATACATGTGTTTATATAGAAGCTAGTAATCCAAAGTAGTTAAAGGTGTTGAATTGGATAGAGTTTGCTGGAATGGGGTTGATGAGTGAGGCCTTTTCACAGACTCTGATTCCTGTGTGTGCTTTGATAGGCATTTTGTTTGCTTTAGTTCAGTGGTTTCTGGTTTCAAGGATAAGAGTAGCTTCAAGTGGTCCTGACGTTATGAGGATCAGTTGATTGAAGAAGATGATGAACAAGTGGAAGGCATTGATTCGGCTGAGGTTGTTAACAAGAAGTGTGCTGAGATTCAAAATGCTATTTCTGTTGGTAAGACATCTCTGGGGTATTAAGATTTCGATTCTTCATGGTGACTTCAAACACAATATTTCTATGGAGAAAGGGATTGTAATCTATTATGACTTCAAACACAACATTGAACTGATTGGTTTGAAGTTTTCATACTTTTGATCCCTTTCTATTTTCGTTTAGAAACTTGAATATATCTTTGATACATCATCGGCGGGGATAAATTTCTGCAGAAGTTTAATATGAACATAATCAGAAACAAGATACACTAACTCTCTCCACGTCAGAAGAAATTTAAAAAACAGAATTACAAATTCGTGTCTTGTATCTCCAAAGGGTACCTTTATCTAGTTCTTTAAATTGCAATCCTTTAATTTGAAGCCATTGAAGCAGTAGAAAATTTGCAATCTTTTTTTTTGGAACTTACTCTCCACATGATTTTTGGCAGGGGCAACTTCGTTCTGTTCACAGAGTACAAGTACCTTGGAATATTCATGTTTGTATTTGGTGTAATCATCTTCATATTCCTTGGATCAGTTAAAGGCTTTAGCACCAAAAGTGAACCCTGCACTTACAATGAAGGAAATCTCTGCAAGCCAGCTTTGGCCAATGCTATCTTCAGCACAATTGCCTTCTGGCTTGGATCCCTGACATCAGTTCTCTCAGGTTTCTTAGGAATGAAGATTGCTACATTTGCCAATGCAAGGACAACTTTGGAGGCAAGGAAAGGAATTGGGAAGGCATTCATAACAGCCTTCCGTTCTGGTGCAGTGATGGGTTTCCTACTTGCAGCCAATGGCCTCTTGGTGCTTTATGTATCCATAAACTTATTCAAACTATATTATGAGGATGATTGGGAGGGACTCTACGAATCGATCACTGGTTATGGTCTTGGAGGGTCTTCAATGGCACTCTTTGGAAGAGTTGGAGGTGGAATTTATACAAAAGCAGCAGATGTTGGGGCTGACCTAGTTGGCAAAGTTGAGAAGAATATACCTGAAGATGATCCCCGTAACCCAGCTGTAACTCCTCTCTTTATGCTTTTCCTAGAGGATCTCATTCATCTAGCACTAGTAGTATGTGTACCATTGTCAATCTGCCAATGTAGAAGGAACTAATTTAAATTACAAACGTGATCTCTTTGCAGGTTATTGCAGACAACGTTGGCGATAATGTTGGAGACATTGCCGGAATGGGTTCTGACTTATTTGGATCTTATGCTGAATCATCCTGTGCAGCGCTCTTTGTTGCCTCGATTTCATCTTTTGGTATACACCATGACTATGCAGCGATGTCTTATCCTCTAATTATTAGCTCTGTGGGGATAATCGTTTGCTTGATAACAACTGTTATTGCAACTGATGTTGTTGAGATTAAAAATGTCAGTGAGATCGAACCATCTTTGAAGAGGCAACTTCTTATCTCAACTGTTCTTATGACTGTTGGGATAGCAGGAGTAAGCTTCTTTGTTTTACCATCAAAGTTCACTTTGTTCGACTTTGGGACTGACAGAGTGGTGAAGAACTGGTATTCATCTGGGGCCTAATGTTTGTACTCTCTTCTTCTCGTCCATCTTGTATACGCACTTTTATGATCCTAATTTGTACACTTACAGGCATCTTTTTTTCTGCGTTTCCATTGGCTTATGGGCTGGCTTGGTGATTGGATACATTACTGAGTATTATACTAGCAATGCTTACAGGTAAGCTGTCTTAAACTGTCATTGGCTTTCTTTTTGTGTGCGCTGTTAATTGGGACATGGTTCATCCATGATTGTAAAGTATTACTTTCAGAACTTTTATTGGCCTCATTATCCATTCTATGTATTTGGTAGATCCTAAACGTGGACGCCATAAACATGAAACTGGAACTTAATAATCTTATAACTCGTGGACCCTCCACAAAATCGTGGAAGGAAAGAAGTGAACAGTGGAGCTATTCCACTGGAATCTTCAGCTTATATTCAATTCCATCATCTTTAGTTAACTAACTTGATCAAAGATTTATATATGCAGTGGCTTTAAACTCTTATCAGTGGCTTTTTTCCCCCCTTTTGTTGAGAGAGAGAGAGATGATGTTTAATTGTGGATGTATCAGTTCTTAAGTATACATAAACGGTTTCTGTAAAATCTTGCAGTCCGGTGCAGGATGTAGCAGATTCTTGTAGAACTGGTGCAGCAACAAATGTAATCTTTGGGTTAGCTCTGGGATACAAGTCTGTTATCATTCCCATATTTGCCATAGCCATTGCTATTTATGTAAGCTTCAGCTTGGCTGCAATGTATGGTATTGCAATGTCAGCTTTGGGAATGCTCAGCACTATCGCCACTGGACTTGCAATTGATGCTTATGGCCCAATAAGTGACAATGCTGGTGGTATAGCAGAAATGGCTGGAATGAGCCACAGGATTCGTGAAAGAACAGATGCTCTGGATGCTGCCGGAAACACAACAGCTGCAATTGGCAAGGCAAGTTCCTGACAGCCAAAAACTTGGTAGCATCAGTTTATGTAGAAACTGGAGAAATTAAGGATGGTAACTTTTACATATGGACTATAATGTAGCCAAAATGATTTCGTAAACCAGTTATACATTAAGAGAATATAACTAGGGCGACTAAGTAGTTAACCTCCCATTTATGGCTCTCAAATCCTGGAAGCTCTTCTGAAGGCATCCTTCTAGTCCTTTGAGTTTGGGCAAAATCATTAACTTAAATGTCAAAAGATAATTCTTCCCAAAAGATTCACCAATCACATAGCTTCACAAGTCATTAAAAAGCGATGATCAAAACTAAAGAGAGAAGTTCTCAAACAGGCTTATTCTGGTACATCTCAGGGTTTTGCAATTGGATCAGCTGCTCTGGTTTCTCTTGCTCTCTTCGGTGCTTATGTAAGCAGAGCTGGTATCAAGACTGTTGATGTCTTGACTCCAAAAGTCTTCATTGGCTTAATTGTTGGGGCCATGCTTCCTTATTGGTTCTCAGCAATGACAATGAAGAGCGTGGGAAGTGCAGCACTGAAAATGGTCGAAGAGGTCAGGCGACAATTTAACACCATGCCAGGGCTTATAGAAGGAACAAGAAAACCAGACTATGCAACATGTGTAAAGATTTCCACCGATGCTGCACTCAGGGAAATGATACCACCAGGTGCTCTTGTTATGCTAACACCATTAATTGCCGGTACTTTATTCGGGGTCGAAACTCTGGCCGGTCTGCTTGCTGGCTCCCTTGTTTCTGGTGTTCAGGTATACTTGTTATTCTGAACCGCTTACCCGAATAGCCATATCTGCCTTTGAAAGTTGCATTGTGAAACAGTATTTATGCCCCTCGTGTTATTATCCTTTCTTAGGTAGCCATCTCCGCTTCTAACACAGGAGGGGCATGGGACAATGCCAAGAAGTACATAGAGGTAAGATAATCTGCCTCGATCAACCCTTCAAGGTGTCGTTTTATCATTACCTATTGTGATGGATACTGATTTTTCTGCCCCAATCGGGTTGCTTGCTCCAGGCTGGTGCTTCAGAACATGCTCGAACACTGGGGCCTAAGGGATCAGATGCTCACAAAGCTGCTGTAATTGGTGACACAGTTGGAGATCCCCTCAAGGACACTTCTGGTCCATCGTTGAATATCTTGATCAAGCTCATGGCTGTTGAATCATTAGTTTTCGCTCCTTTCTTCGCAAGCCATGGGGGATTGCTGTTCAAATATCTTTGAGATTGAAGCTGTTACAAAACCAGGCCATCAAATCAAAGTGCATCAGTTTTAACATCACAAGAGAAAAACTTGTTGATCAAGGAGTTTTTCCAGTGCATATCATTAGACATTAGCAACAACGAAAACCTCTTCCTTTTCTAAAAGAAACTCGCAACAACGAATATTTCAAGAACAGATTAAATCACTTGGCAATGTTTACAAGAGCATTTATCTATTCGATGCATAACTCAAGCTCCTGTGCTGCATCCTCGATCCTGAAGATCTTATCAGCCCAAGAAGTTGTGAGGAAGTTCCAGCTGAAATGATGCTTCGAGCGTTTCGTTAAATAAATAAGTACCATTTATAGGGGAATGGGATGGGAGTTTTATATGCTAAACTATTGTGGTTGTAAAGTTTATGGCGACTCAAACACTAAAAAGTTTTAAATAACTCACTCAATTTATAAATCTATGAACAATTGGCTAGTTAGTCATTTTTCACTGTCAAGCCTTTTTTTCGTGTTATCAAGTTTAAGGACATTTATGTCAACACATAATACATTAAGAAAATTCAAAACCATAGAAACCATCAATCAAGATAAAATGAAAAGAGATGGTGAGAAGTATTGGAATAAAAAGCAGAAAAAAGAAAAACCACCACAACATTGCCTTTTTTTATTTATTTTTTTCAGTAGGAGCGGGATGAAATTTAAGAAGGGAGGATTTCAATCATGACCTCCATTTCGTGGGCTTTTTTTTTTTGTTTAGTTTTGTTAAATATTTCCGGATGGACATAAATGCGCCTAACCTTGAGGAAATTTTAAACATAAAAAAGAAGAAAAAAACTTCAACAACGAAAATGGATGGAATGGTTAGTAATACTTTTACACAATTAAAAAGGTGTTGTGGGCTTTTTGAAACTTTTAAATAGTTGAGTGACTAAAATACAATCAGAATAATAAATTAATTTTTGTTGCCAATCTTCAAGTTTAAGTATTATCCAAAAAAAAAAGCCAATAATGCTCCTAATAAACGCCCTAACGGATCCAACTCAGAAGTATATCCCCATTCCTCAGCTCTTTTTCTACTAATTTATGTGCCTCCGTTTTATCTACTTATCTTGTGGATCTGGTCATTGACCAAAGTTGGCAATCTCTGCAGCTCACCATAAATAGGAAAAAGGTGCCAAAGCCACCATCATTCTAATCATCAATATATATGCAGCAGAGCTTGTATTGCTGCCTTTTCTTGCCTTTCAAGTCAAGCATCCATTGAAAACATATTTGCAGACTTACACTAACTTGTATTATTGTCCCACCATACATATTACTGAAAAAAAAAGCAGGGTAAAAATAAATTTTACATAGACTTTTACCATGCCGTAGGGAAAAAAAAAAACTTAATTAGCACAAAACAACACGTATGTAGAAGGCACTTAGAATGATATAATTTGTACTGTAATTTGTTCTATTTCATTTATTTGTTTTGAAAGGACCATAAACCCTTTTTTCTTCTTTTGGAGATGTAGTTTGATTTATTGTCATAGGATGATTTGCTATGGAAATGCCCTATTTAGAAGAGGGCAATGATCTAAAAACTATTGCCTAGGATTTTCTAACGAAAGATTCTTCTCTTCTGATATTTCCTAATGAGAGTTTCTTCTTTTCTATATTGTTCTGGTGAGAGTTTTATTCTCTTCTTGGTTTTTCCTTGTGAGAGTTTTTAAAGTTTTTATCTTTGTGAAATTTAAGATTTTGTAGATCTAGAATCTAGTTTCTTAGATCTGTAATTTCTCCCCTATTGTCAGATCTAAATTTCTTTTTAGACTTAAACCAGTTTTAATTAGATCTAATTGTCAGCAAACATACATTGATGTATTGGGTTACGGTGATTCATCCAGATGAAAGATATATAGAATAATCTATGTTATCTTTATTTGCATTCCTTTTTTAGATCTGCTATGTTTATTGATTTCAAATCTATATATATTTGTGTCATGTTTGTTTGATGTATTTTCTGTCATTAGTGCAAATTTGTTTGAATGAAATGATCTTTTCTATATATATTTTAAAAAAAAGAGTGCAACGATCTAAAGAATAAGGGTGTACACAAATCTAGTCAAAGTCAAACATCTAAATGTTCAAATTTATTTTAACGAGAGTGAATTTGTGTTCAAGATTAGTTTGTTAATCTATTGAGTCGAATTCATATGAGATGCTATAGAACCAAACTCGAATCAAATTCCTGTAGTTTGAATTTTTTACCTATAAATTCTAATTTTATGCTAGTGGAGCTATAGATATAGAAGTCAGAAGATTATTGTGGTTTGTGTCGAAGGCCCATGATGGCTAACATCCCATGAGGAGAGCCTTGACTTGCAACGTTGTCTGACTGGTAATTTTGATATAAGTTGCTTTCTATTGGATCTATCCTATCATTTGGTTCAATTAAGAGTCAATTGTATCAGAATCTTCTAAAGTTCACCAATCACTTTCACTTCCTGCTTTGAGAGAAATAAAATCGTCAATCTTGCAATGCTCATTTTCTTTTTGGTTTAGGGTCCCCTTGAATTATACTCCCTCAGTCCCTAAATGTTTGTCGTATATTGGAATTGTAACTTTTTAAAAATAGTGGATCGCTAGTGCTGTTAATGAATTTGTTTTCACAATTATCCTCGAAAATTCAAATTTTAAATTTGAATTTCGTATGAAATATAAATAAAGGTATAAATAACATTGAAAAGATAAATCAAAAGTAACTTTATGTTTGGATAGGGTATTATTTGAAATATTATTTGGAATAATTACTGTAGCACTTTTTGTGATGTGATGTATGTGAGATAAAAAGGTGGTTGGGAATATAAAAAGGTGTATTGAAAATTGTAATGGTGATGTCAGCAAATAAATTTGGACAAATAATTTGCTGTCCAAACAAACCCAAGACTTTAATAAGATGACAAATATTTTGAAATATTTTAAAATAAAAAGTATAACATTTTCAATAAAATAGGGTGGAGTGAGTATCAATCTTCTCAAAAGTACCAAAGTAATCTAAAATGGTGTGAAGCATATGTGTGAATTGGAATTGCCATTTTGGTTTAGGAATTAGGAGACGTGGGAATCTGACAAGACTAGATCAAGAAAACCAAACAATAAGTTCACGCTTTCAAAATAGTGTCAGTACCCTTTTGCGGATTTGCATTAACAACCAATCCCTAGGTCTAATGGTGTATAAAAATATTCGTTTTAAACCGTATTAGAAATAAAAACCTAAATCTCTAGATCAAGAAAACTCTCCATTAATTGTGGGGTGTGAGGTCAAGAGTTCAAAATTTGCCTCCCATCAATATGCCTCTATATGAGGCTTGTTCTAAATCCATACGGGTGCGAGGTGCACCCGTCTGGTCTGATGGTGGTTTAGTCCCTATCAGATTCTCCCAACTCAGTTGTTGGGCCATCCCCTAGATTAAGCTCTCCCTAATAGGAGTAGGAGTATGTTAGACTAGACTAGATGTGCCATTACGTGTAAAAAAAAAAAACTAAATCAGTATAATAAAAAGAAATATGAATATTTTTATATCCTATAACTAATAAGATTGATACTTGCAAGAGATCAATGACCTTAGCTTAAGATAAAAATTACTATTAATTTGCAAGAAAATTACTAATTGGAGTAATTATCTTGGAGAAATGAAAAAATGTACTATAATGATGTAAAATATGTGAGGTAAAAAGTGATTGGAAAATGTGTCAAAGAGAATTTTTTAGCAAAAACTAACAATCCAAACAAGGTCTAATTTTATTATAAATTTTGAACTTTTGTACTTGTTTCTTTAAGCTCTTAGGGTACCATACTTAATTTTGTATTCCTTTGTCTCTTAATCGGATATTAGTGGTGCATTGATGGACCATAATTGTTCTTTTTTCCAAAGAACGTATTGGGCTTTTTTTAAAATTGAATCTATCTCGTTAAGATATATTTCAAGTATCATATTTTTGGAAATATAATATTGATTAAGAAAAGTAAATAAATACAATGGAGAATAGGTAAGATTAAATAGAAAAAGTAACAAATGCAATAAAAGGTAATAATTATTAGTATGTGTATATATAGAGTAGGTTACGATACTTTTAAGTGTGGTTAACGAATGTCTATTGAGCATTCATTGAAAAAACCCTTTAAAATTCATTCAACATCTGTCAAGTAATTGCATTAAGTTATTAGTAGTAGATCTAAAGTCAAAAATTACACTTTAGGTAAAATATTAATTTTTGAAACTTTAGTTCACGCTGGTGTTAAGCATTCCTCATGTCTTTTGGAATGAGGTCCGTGAATCACATAAGAAACACATGAAATCTAGATCGAGAAACCATTTAGCTAATAAGTAAACAAAAAATTGCATTTTCAAAATCTTCGTCCAAATCAGTCATCAATTTAAATCAAAAAGCGTGGTTGATTCTAATCTGAGAAATACTTGGGTTGCATTTTAATTTAAAGTAATCTAAAGAAATCCACACTTTGAACTAGAAAATCCAAATCTAACCCGTAAAGATAAACCAATTTGATGCACAATATTTATCTTCAATGACTCGGATTCGCTACAAATGATTTTCCTCATATAATCAATTAGCTTCTACAAGAAAAATTTTATTCAACAAATCGAATCAAATCGAATCGAATTTAACTCATTCAATACTCGAATCAAATTCAAATTGATACAAGATTGTTCGAACTTGATTCACCAATTAATCAACTTAAATTTGTATAGCATTTTCTGTTCGATAAATTTCAAATTTGAAAAAGCTCGTTCAATCTTGTTTCGATAAATAAACAAGTCAAATTTGAACAAAATTTCAAATTTATTAAAATAATCAAACAAATTTGAACACTAGAGCATTCCATTAATTAAACTCGTTTACACTCCTAAGTTTGACTTTGTTCTTTCTTCTTCCTTACTGTTTATTATATTACACCACAATTGGATTGATGAAGTTTTTGTTGGTTCTTGTACGTTCATTTTGTTGGCAAAGACAATTGCCTTTTCTCAAATACATATTAAATCTTTCAGGGTACAAAAGTTTTTTTTTTTTTTTAAATCTAGAATTCCGACTTATAGGGCAGCGCTTTTGGACGCTAAGTGTTAACTCTAAAACTTTCATTAATGATTCTTCTAATAAAAGTAGAATTACTTTTCTCCAAAAAGTGATATTCCACATTTTAACCCCCACTTCTTTGTTTTTTTTCTTCGTCTAGAATAAAAAGTTCGCTGATTCCATTATATCCCCTGTCAAATCCCATTTAAATTTTTTTTAATTGTCTTTATCTAAATAATTTAAAAAAAAGCAAGTTAGGATTTAAGTCTGACGTGGAAAATCTCCTCAAACCCCAGGAGAAGGGCTAATCCGTCATTACACAGACGATTCGAGTGCCCGCATCTGCCAAAGCAGGCCTGGGCGTTCAAAGTCGTGGTGGTTCCCAATAACAAAGAGCCACGTCACAGAAGTGACACTCTGATCCACGTGGCTTATAATAATTGGACCACGTAATCAAATGGATCCACGTCAGATTCCGTCCAAAATCTTCCTTGAGCGTAAAACCCAATGGGAAAGGGAAACCCCCATCAAAATCAAATTATAAATAGGACGCTTCTTCTCTCTCTCATTTTGTCAGTGCCTCGGTCCTCACTCTGAAATTCTTCTTTCTGGATCAGCCATGGCGTCGCAGCAGCGGAGAATAAACCCTAGCTTTCTCTCTCTATGCCTTGCTCTCGGCCTCCTCTTCGCCTGCGCCTCCGCTAAAGTCTTCTTCGAAGAGCGTTTCGATGGTATCTTCACCTCCAGATCTCTCCCTCTGTCTACTACTTGTTCTTTTTCTGAGTGTTTAAGTAGTAATTGAGTTTGGTTTTCAGTTATTTACAATTTGTCTTAGCTTTACTTGTCGAAATTTGTGGAAGATCGGATTTGGATTAGCGTTGATGTATTGATTCCAGTTTTCTGATTGGATGATTTGAAATGTGAATGGAATTTTGGTCTGTTGCCTAGATCTGTTGATTCTGTCGATATGAAGTTGAGACTTGGATTTCTTTTTGATGATTCGATGTAATGGTTTGTCGGATGTAATTGATCTTTTTTTTTTGTAAGTGAGGGCTGTTTTCTGGGCAGTACTCTTGCTTCCCGGATGTTGCTTGGTTTCTAGATAAGTTAGAGGTGTGATTTTGTGCGATTCCAGGAGGATGATGGTGATGTTAATATGAACTGTTTATATAGCTTTCCAGTTGAGATGTTTGGAAAGAATTGAATATGTTAACGGTTTAACAATGTTATTGTGTCGGTCCTAGGTGGCTTTGAACAATGTTTTCATATTGCTGATGATTAGTGTTATCAATTGCACATTGTTTCAATTGGACGACTATGTTTCTGTAGAATAATGTACAATCATGTCAGCTTGTTTTTGTGTTTTGGACACCCCACTTATGCTAGACTAAGGGAGGAATGTTGGTAGATAGCTTTCTTAGATATCATTTTCTGTCCATAGGGAAGTCTGTTAAAATGTAAAGGCAGTTTCTATTTGATTTTTGTACTAAAATGAATGTAAAAGCAATTTCTATTTGATTGTCGTACTAAAATGCTTTTTGCTGATAAACACGTTTAGATGGATGGGAGAAACGGTGGGTAAAGTCTGATTGGAAAAAGGAAGATAATACTGCTGGAGAGTGGAATTATACTGCTGGTAAATGGCATGGAGACCCCAATGATAAAGGTAACCTTTTTCGCCCTGTATTCTTGGTGGACTTTTGGATGTGAACTTGGAAGTTAAGGATACATTGGATCTTAGCTTTGATGTCCCAATGCAGGTATTCAGACCAGTGAAGACTACAGGTTCTATGCCATTTCAGCTGAGTTCCCTGAGTTCAGCAACAAGGATAAAACCTTAGTGTTCCAATTCTCCGTGAAGCATGAACAGAAGCTTGACTGTGGCGGTGGCTACATGAAACTACTCAGTGGTGATGTTGATCAAAAGAAATTTGGTGGTGACACCCCATACAGGTCATGCCTTAGAAATCATTGTTATTTTCATTGTATATTCTTTAATTCCTTCAACAGTGGTTGATTCTATAAAACTTTTATCTTCAGTATCATGTTTGGACCAGATATCTGTGGCTACACAACCAAAAAAGTTCATGCCATTCTCAACTACAATGAAACAAACCACTTAATCAAGAAGGACGTCCCATGTGAAACTGACCAACTCTCTCATGTCTATACCTTCATCCTACGCCCAGATGCCACTTACAGCATCCTAATTGACAATGTTGAGAAGCAGACTGGTAGCTTGTATTCTGACTGGGACCTTCTTCCACCAAAGAAAATTAAGGATCCAGAGGCCAAGAAAGTAATTGCATTTTCATTTCCTTTCTGATTAACATCAACTGATATTTTGCTGTGGTTATGATATTAACTAGGCCTTTGTGACAGCCTGAAGATTGGGATGACAAGGAATACATTCCTGATCCTGAGGATAAGAAACCAGAGGTGAACAAATTCTTCAGGCTGTTTGCCATTTTTTTTTTGGGTTATTCTAGCCAGAAAATGATGATAAGAAGCACTTTTTGCTGTTCATACAGGGTTATGATGACATCCCTAAGGAGATTCCCGATCCTGATGCCAAGAAGGTATTTTTCATTAGAATCCTGTTTCCTGTATTGCCAACATGCACCTATACTCTGTTTGGAGTAGTGATGATGTTGCTGATGAGTTGTTTACAAATTGCAGCCTGAGGACTGGGATGATGAAGAAGATGGTGAGTGGACGGCCCCGACCATTCCCAATCCAGAATACAAGGGTCCGTGGAATGCCAAGGTGTGTTGGATCTGAATTCGGGTTTGATTGTAATTATTCATTGACTAGTTGTGTCTCTCACTATATTGTATCTGTATCAGAAAATCAAGAATCCTAACTATAAGGGAAAATGGAAGGCACTTTTGATTGATAATCCAGGTTTGCCCTCTTTTTGGAATGATCATGTACTTTGTTAAACCATAGATGTGTAAGTTGACTCAGATTGAATGTTGCTTATGCGTGCAGAATTTAAGGATGATGCAGATCTATATGTTTACCCCGAACTTGAAGTATGTAGGCATTGAACTGTGGCAGGTGAGATTGCTTCTTAAGTGTTTGAGATATTGTTTTCTTCTCATTGGATTCAACTGAATGATGGATGAAAATATATGTCCTCTTCAGGTGAAATCTGGAACTCTATTTGACAATGTGTTGGTATCTGATGATCCTGAATATGCTAAGAAGTTGGCCGAAGAGACATGGGGCAAGCATAAGGATGTATGTGGACTTTTTTTTCCCAAGCGATGCACAAAAAATAAAAAAAATAAAAAGGTTTAAATTACTGTTGTCTGCTTGTTGACACATGAAAATGTTCATGTTGTAGGCTGAAAAAGCTGCTTTTGATGAGGCAGAAAAGAAGAGAGAGGAGGAGGTACTTTTCATTAATTTTCCTCGGTTGCATGATGTCTTGAGTACATTTGAATTCCATTTCTGTATAGTTTGGACTTTGGACTTCCTTTATACTGCATTATTTGAACAGTGATCATTTGATTATGAAGAGACAACTTATATCTCAAACTCCTGTCTGATTTTGTTTCAGGAAGCAAAGGATGACCCGGTCGATTCTGATGTAAGTTCCTGACTAAAATGTTGTTCTCAAAAGAGACTCTTTTTGCTCCAGATTTTATCTGTGATATGTTCTTATTACGTGCACTTTCTTAATGGGAAAAACTTGTTCTTTTAGGCTGAGGAAGGGGATGATGATGATGCTGCTGATGAAGCAGATAGTGATGATGCAGACACCAAATCAGAAACAAAGGAAGATGTTACTGCCGCAGCTGAGGAAAATGTTAAAGTAAGGGCTTGTCTGATCCTTCAGTGCTGGGTTAACTACGATGATTTGTTATCAGCAATTTCGATTGTTTTAACTCTCTTACTTCCACCCTTTTGCAGGACGAGCTGTAGGAAAGTACGTGCGAGTGCTGTGGTTGGCCCAACATGCTGCTGCGAAGAAGAGCTTTGTTGGCAATTGAGCTCTCGACATTTTTCATTTTTCTTTTGGCTTTTAGCTGTAGAATTGCTGTTTAGGGAAAAGATATTGGAGGCTGCATGAACTTGGTGTTGCGATACTTCTTTATTCTCATCTGGCTCAGCCATTAGAATCAAAAGAGAAACATGCCTGTTTTAGTTTTAGATTTATGAACAGCCTGGACTTGGAACATTACCGGTGTTGAGATTGATTTATTTCGAAGATTTCAGCATTAGTCTGACATGGATGCTCTTGCATGTTTTGGAATTAAAGCCCCATTCCGTCAATTTGTTAACTAAGCTGTAAAACTAAAACCCCTTCAACAACCATTGGCCATGCGGCAGCTTTGACCCTTTGAGAATTTGTTGCATTACCAGGAAGTCCCACCAAAAAAAGAAAAAAGCACGTCCTCTATTGAAGATTTAGGTCCGTCAGCAACACGGAAACAGCTCCGCTAACTACAGCTGGGATGTAACCTGCACTTGGGAAACTCATGCCGGAATTTTACTTTAATTTCAGGTCCCTACGAAGTGAAAACAAGACAATATTGTACCACCTAAATCAACACGAGCACAAACCTTTGTTCCAGTTTCTTACTTTAATTTCATTGGAGTAGAAGTTTTTGAGTAGAAATGCCAGGATATATATACGCGTTTGTTCCTATTTCCTTTACTGGCAAAAGATTTTAAAGTAGAAATGCGAGGAATTACTAGTAGTGTATAAACGGTTTCTTCCTATTTCCTTTCCCTGTAAAAGGCGCAAAAGAGTTTCATATCAGCTTCCAGCACAAACATTCCATTTTTCACCCAAAACCAAAAGATGAACAAAGTCCCGGAAAACTGAGTAGTATCTCCAAGAACTTCCACTTTATTTTCAAGAGAAGACACAGAGAAGAAGACCAGAAAATTTTGTGTGTTTGGATTTTCAAAGAAAAATTGCTACGTTTTTTTCGTGGGCACATTTTTCAATCATCTTTTTTTCTACCTCACATGTATCAAATCATTACAGTAATTTTTCTACAAAAAGTCCAAAAAAATACAATCCAAACAAATAAATAAATAAACCATCCAACAGTCAATGTTTGAATTTGCGCTCAATATCTCTAATGGCATCCATTAGTTTGTCTGCATCGAATGGCTTGCACAGATGAAAATCCATTCCAGCGTCAACAATCTTTCTGTGTTCTTCAGGCATAGCATGGGCTGTTAATGCAAATATGGGAATATGGATGCCGTGAATTTCTCTTCCTTCCTTATAAGTCTTGTTGCTTCATATCCATCCATTACTGGCATCTACCAACAAAAACAAGTTCCAAGCATGAGCATCAAAAAGCTTGATATATAGCAGTGCGAACTACACATTTGTGGTCACTGTCAATCAGTTTTCAAAGACAGCTTCAATGAACTATGAGGATAGAAAATGTTTATGATGTTCAAAGTTTTTTTGCTGAAAAATGTGAGAGTTACAACTTATCTAGAGAAAAAAAAAAAAAAAAAAAGAGTCAGTAGGATGGATCTTGAGAGTACCTCACAATCCATTATTATGAAGTCATATGGGAGAGTTTCCTGATTAATTTCCTTCCCATCATTCAGGACCTTGCAGACTTTGTCGAATGCCTCCTTCCCATTCTCACAGACTTCCACTCGAGCGCCGAGTTTGGAAATCCTCGTGCTGGCTACTCTACGTAATACCTCGAGATCATCTACTACCAATACAGATTTTCCCTTGAGTGGGTTTGCAGAGCTTTGTTCAGCAGCAGCTGGATCATGTATTACAATCTCCTGGAGTTCTTGTTTTTCGTCTGTTGAAATTTTGCCTTTTTGAAGCTCAGTATTGCTGGGGAATTTAATCAATCTATTTGAAGTTACAGTAGTCTCAGAGGAGCCCTCGTTTTCTTGAACTGCTTCAGCTTTAACGATCAACGACTCAGATGGAAATGCAGCATGAAATACAGGAAGAAGTCGTAGCACGCCGTATAAACCTGATCCATGCAAGGGTTTCTTTAATATGTAGTCACAAGGAATAAGTGGCCTTTGCTCTTTCACGTCTCTTGATTTCCTTCTAGGAATAATTGGATTGTCCCAGTAAACAACCTTACACTGCAAATTTCGTGTTTCCTTCTTGAAGCTGGACAAAGCTGCACTTGCTTCCAAGGAAGGTCCAATAGCTGCATCAATCACAAGCAGTATAAAATTTTGGACAGCTTTGGAGTTCAAGTTTTTTCGTTGGGGGAGATGAGCTTCATGTCCATCTGTAGCACCCGAATGCCCTTCATTCAATCCTGAATTAGAATTGCTGGATGCGGACAGGTAGTCAGGCGGACTAGATTCGGATTTCTCGTGCAGATTAAGCTGGAAATGGTCCATCTTTTCCTTTATCTTATAAAGAATACGCCTTAGATCTTTATCTGTCTCTGCAACTGTTACTTTTATGCCAATATTCTCAATTGCTCTCTTGGAAATCTTTCTGCGCTCTTTACTTGCAAGTAAGAGTACGACATGGGATCCCTCCAATCTTGTATTGGGAGAGCGAATATGTAATTCAAAATAATGCAGAAGATCACTTGAAGAAACTCCGTTTTGCATAAGGTTTCCATGTTCATCCATGACAGTGGACACCGGATTGCATACTGTCAAAAAGACACTGAACCTAAAGGAGGTTCCTTTTTCTCCATTTTCTTTGTCAACGATTCTGATTTCTCCCCCCATTAAACGTACCTAAGCCATGAGCACTGTGTTATACTCAATAATTTCTAAGAATAAAGACAGCACAAGGATCATCCCATGACAATATTTTTATTTTTCTGATTTGATGATTCAGTTGATGAAACAGCTACTAAACTAAATGATGAAGTAAAGACAGCCAATGCAATTTCTTACCAAAGACTGAACGATGCCGAGTCCTAGACCCCATCCTTGTTGTCCAGCAGCTGCGACTGTAATCTGAACATAGTTTTCAAACACAGATTTTCGCCTCTCCTTTGGAATCCCACAGCCTGTGTCATCCACCTCAAACACGAATTCCATACAATTAGGATTTTCATGAACTGTATGGATGTCATCAAGAGAATGTAGGCTTCCACTGTTCTTGTAACACAACCTTGAGAGACAATTTAATGTGCTTCTGCGGTTAGAAGCAATTATAGCATTCTCGTTACTTGTTTTCCTTGCTATACAGCGAACAACAACATGGCCTTCTGTCGTAAACTTTATAGCATTACTTAGCAAATTCTCTAGTATCTCTTTGAGCCTTCTTCTATCACCCCTGACATGGCGAAACTTTATAATTGAGAAATCACATTGGTCAAATATGACATCTATCCCTTTCTTAACGCCAACAGGATAGTACATATCAACAACATCTTCAAGGACCTGTTCCAGGTTAAACTCTTCTTCTACAAGTTCTGTCTTACCAGCTTCAGTTTTACTTTTATCAAGAACTGTATTTAGTAGACCTACAACAATTGCCAAAGGACAAAGAGAAATTATGATTGCATACATGTTGAAAGAAATTGAGAAAATGCATGTCCACATTTATGAGAAACAAATATCTTGCAGGCTAGAGTGAAGTGAACCAGAAATTGAATGAGTACTCATCCAGCCCCAACATATTATCAATATTCACTTCAACTTCTCTAGACTTCTAAGTACTTGATTAGTCCATTATGAATTGAAAAACAGAATGGTTACCTAATAGATCATGTATATATGTATCTAGTTGTGACAAGTTGGCTGCCAACTGAGAATTTGGGACGACATCTTCACGACAAAGCTCTATCAAGCAAGTTATAGCTGTCAAGGAAGCACGTAGATCATGACTATATGTAGCAAAGGCATTCGTCTTGCTCATGCTTTTGCGCTCAGCTTGTTGAGTTGATTCCTTTTGTTTTATGAGTGCGTCGCACAAAACTATTTCTCTTCGTGCAGCCTTCAGGATCAAAAAAATGAAGAGGCAAAGCGAGACAACTGATCCCACAAGCGTAAGAACAAGAAGCATGATGGCTAGCATGCTGCTTTTATGGGCAGCAGCTTCATTTCCATCTTCAGGACAAGCCAGTACATATACCTAAAATACAAATTAAGACACATTTGATTATCCAGTTGATTTAGTTCAACTTGTTACTATAAGTAGTTGAAAGCAAAATGCATTTCCAATGTAGTAAAAAGTGTTTATGCTCCAATCAAGTATGCCAGGATGGTAGGCTGACGGTTAAGGACGAGGAATCCCTATGATGGTCTGCAATCATGGATATAAAACTACTGAAAAAGATAGACATACTGAGTGTAAGGCTATTATATCACTCTGTTAAGCAGAGTAATTCATCCAGTTCTTTCGGACAATATTGGTTTTAGATAATCAGGGGACTGCCTATTAGATCTGATCAGAATTTGGTTTCTGGTAAAATGAAAAAAATTCTCACATGATTAATTCAGATAAGCATACTGCAGGATAGTTGAATTTCATATATAAAGGTAAACAACATCAAGAATAAGCATTAGGGAGACATTTCAAATTCTGTAAAATTGCATGAATCTGAAAAGGGTAGACATCCTATTTTGTAACATGAAGCAAAACGTTCTTATCAGTCACTATTTATTCATAGTTGAACTAAAACTTGTATGAGCAATTAGAAGTCTGCAATTAGCATGAGCACTTGTACTCAATGGTGTTGCTTCGACTTCTTTTATCATTTTTAGCTATAGTTCTTTCCATGATCTAATCAGTCACGTATGCATCGATCATGTGACTGTGACTTTGCAATTCAAGAAAAATTGGATGCAATAAATGCGGTAAGATGCTTAAATACCCAATGGTGTTGTGAGCAATGTATGTGCTATGCTAACTTCATGCATAGTTGTTAGAATTAGTCAATTTCTAAAGAATCCTATAATATTTTTCACAGATTTAGCATTATTAAGGACTTACTGAATCAATTCCTGCAATGTCAACAGTTGAGCAATAAAATTTGTGCTTCTTTTCATTGATCTTCACATCCAAATGCTCTAGATCAGCATCATCCTCCAACTTGCAAGAAACATTACTGACTACATCTTCGTAAGCACCATTTTGTTTCTTCAACTTCAGTGAATATGTTCCGTTGTACACAAAAATTTGAGTATCAGCAAGCTCTTTCTCAAAAAGTACTTGGCCATCATTCGAAGCTAGGTGCAAGTGACTGCCATGAAAATCTAGATGAGAAAACTGATTTTTAACTTCATCTGCTGGAAAACCTATAGAAATGAGCCCCATTCCAACCATTGGAACATTGCTTTTGAAAAGGAGATCCTGATTCTTCCCCATCTCTAGTGAAGGATATGGTAGTATCCCTCGTGGGCCTTCTACAAATCTCGTTGAATTAAATGCAATAGTATAGTTAGACTCAACTGCTTCACCAAACAGCTTTCCAGTGTCACGGTTCACAGGCTGAGTATATGATGTTGAAGGAGCTGAAGAGTTCGAGAAAAATGCAAATGTTTGGTCATCATTGCGGTAATAGGAGAACTCCCATCTGTCTAACCCCATGAATTCCACCTCTGTTACCCGCGGGATTGTTGTAAGTGCTTGAAATAGTGATGGCGCAATCTAAGCCAATTGAATGAAAAGAAAGAAACCTGTAAAAACTGAAACTAAGAAAATTGTATCGAATTTAAACAAAAAAAAAAATTTATTCTTGCTGACATTTGCTTGGATAATAGGAAATGTTAAGTCAGTTCCATTTAGTTTTGCACTGAGCACCGTAGCTAGATTCAAGGCAGAAGAATTCAACGGATGAAGCATGCTTGTGGCGCTTTCAACATCTCTAATAGTTTTGTTGCGAGCTTCATCTGCTTGCAAAACTATGATATGCTCAAATTGATTGATCTTCAAACAGACCTCCATGACCATGTAACATGCTATTCCCTGGATTGAGATTTTCAGTCAAAACTAAACACAATTGTTTAGGCATCAGCCAAAAACACAAAAGGAAAATGCCGCAGAAATTACCAGGAGGATTAGAAAGAAAAGAGGACGAGTAAATATGCAACAACAGCGTCCCATCCTGTTAAAAGGTAGCCTCATTCTGTGAAAATGAAGTGATAAAGCTCACCACTACGTAGGATGTCTGCCCATGGCTCTGCAGGATGGAGTTATTAGCTGAGTTAATGGCTCATGCTATGACTAGCATCCATAACACACTTCCTTTAGCTCATCATGTATGGTGCATCAGAATTGAACAAATTTTGTTAATATAATCACTGAAGCAGTTTATTGTCTTTGTTTCCTGACATTCCCCAGAATCCGCTATTGCTGAACTCCCACTAATACCTTCAACAATCTGAATTAATTTTTTGTTAATATTAGCTCTGTATAACAACACACAACAGTTTCATGCTTACAGAATTCGTATAATTTTACACATCCAAATTATGCAACCATTAACAATAACATCAACATTGAATTTACTGCTATTTTGACAATTCACGTAGGAGTCTTGTATGCATGTACCATTATATCCATGTCCAACCAAATGCGAATACTGAAAAGCACTAACAAACCACCAAACTTATGCCCAAATCCAACATGCTAGAGGTTGCTATGGACACGGTCATTTATTTTCAGAAGGCAAGGGAAGCACAAGAACCACTAAAATCAAGATGAAACTCCAAAATAAGTACTAATTCTTTTCTGGGATCCAATTGGAATCAATTTTTTTAATAGGATATCACTTGCCAAAACCCAAAGAAGAAATAAAACTTTAAACCTGTGTTAAACCCTGTTTATAAACGGTGTTTTGATGAATGTAGAGAAATCGAGAACTTTGGATGCTGAATATCCCACTTACCAAGCAACGAAATTTGAGAGAAGAAGGAAAGAGTTAAAACGAGAACCTAAGAAGAAACAAAGAGCTAAAAAGAGAGAATAACACTAGAGTAGAACAATCCTGTAGAGATAACTCATGCAAAAAAAAAAAAATCTTCTGTTAATTAGATTCTTGAAGAGCAATCAGCAGGGAGGGATTTAAGGCTAAACCAATACAAAGTCAGATGGGAAATTAACGTTTGATTAACGTTCTTGGGATATGATTAGGATAGAGATTGACGGATTTTGGACATGCTCATCATTTACGTAATCTGATTATTCTCTGATTAAAACTTATTTATTTTGTGAAGAGATATTCATGGAAATATCTTGTGATAGAATCCTTGTTCTCAGCAACTATGGAACGGAGAATCTGCCGTATCCAACTTAACAAGGAAAACAAGTTAAACTACCAATTTTCATTCCCCTTGTACTCCTTTTTATTCTCAACCTTATCCGGCTATTAGTAATTGTATGCAATCTTGCCCCATCTTGTGTTCATACTTTTTTAGTTCTTGGTAGTTTTGTTTTCTTTGTTTTTGGGTCAAAACTCCAGTTTACAAAAATAGCAACAGCTTCAAATCATCTGTCATGTCAATTTTAGGAGCACTTTAATAGTTTTAAGGAGACATGCGATGTCCGCTCTCTTAAAATATACAGAAGAAGATAAGACAACATATTAACAGCAAATACGTCCAACAATCATGCGTGAATGTTTAGTTCATTGATTGTATTACGCCCACCATTGTGGCATCTTTGTAAATCTTATCAAATGAATGATATTGAATTGGACTTGAGCTTATATTTAATGAATGATATTACGTAATAGGATTTTTCTAACGGGTCCTCCTAAGGCCCTAGTTAATACACTAGCATTCATCAAATTTATCATATATATATATATATGTATGTGTGTGTATATGCACATACTAACAATTATTTTTCTTATATTTATTTACTTTTTCTAATTAATTTTATATTTTAAAAAATATAACACTTTAAATACATCTTAACAAGTGCCATGTCATGTTAAGAGAGACTAGACATGCTATAATAGTTCACATGATAACATCAATTGGGAATCCAGTGTGTAAAGGAGGGAGGAACCAGAAACAGTAGAACACACACTGCTGCAATGTCCTCTAGCAAGAGAGATTTGGAAAGTAGTCCCAATAATATGGGATGGAGCCAAAGATCAACAAGGCAATTTCCAAAGATGGTGGGGCAGAATCACCGGTGCTAGGAAAAGACTAAATGGTAAAACCCATTGACCGCACTACCAATATTCTGTGGCAGATATGGAAGCAAAGAAACAAGAAGGAATTTGAGAACCAGACCAACCATCAACCATGCAGAGTTATTCAGAACGTACACAAAGAATGGCTGGAGCAGGAGGAAACGTGTTCAAACAAAACCAGATTGAGCACAGCAGAAACAATGCCAGAACAGGGTGAGCAATGTCAGGAACTAATAAACCTGAGTGTGTCAACAAGAAGTAAACAAAGGCCAGCACTACTTGGAGTTGGAGTTACAGTCAGATGGCCGCCAAACGTAGACACGGTGTTTTGGGCAATGAAAGAAAGAAGCTCTGGAAACAAGGACATAGACGATGCCTTGGCAATCAAAGCACTGGAAAGACAGTGGAGCAAAATCCAAATCCAAATCCAAAATAAAAAACTCCTAAGGCAGCTTTAAAACAGAAGGACTACCCACTGCAGAATGACAACACTTCTTGAGGACATTTTAAATCTCAAAACATTGTTTCGAACGTGCTCCTTTTATTTAGTTAGTAATGATAACAATAATATTAGTTCATATGCTTTAGGCATTTTTTTTTGGATGAGATTATCGCTCGAATTGTAAAGCTCTCTTTAGAAAATCAATGAAAGCATCCTAACGTTTCCAAAAAAAAAGAAGTACTGTAAGTTAAATGCATGAACACCCCTTAAAAAAAAATTAAAATTTACAAAGTAACATACATATGAACATGAATAGAACATAAATGCAGTAGAGCAGAGCAATTTACAGTTGGAGACCTTGTCAAACTTGAACGGCAACATAGTAAAAATATTAAAAATAACTTGGGGAAAATGTTATACAGGAAAAACAACATAGAAGTTATTTGAGAAAAAAAAAAAAAGAAAAGAAAACTTGCTATACAAGGAGTAAAAGATCCACCAAAGGAAAGAAAAAAGATTCATCAACTAGTTTCCATCATGGGATTTGGGCTTTTTCACTATCAGAACTGGACACTTGAGGTTCTGTGCACAGTGATGGCTCACACTTCCAAGAAATGCCCTGCCCCAATTCCCAAAAAAAAAAAAAATTCAAAATCAACCAACCATTACAACAATAATGAAAAGGGATTGCAATAATAATCATCAACTAATATAGTAATTAATATTGGCAATAATTAATTACAGGGATTTATTTAAAAAAAAAGGGAAGAAAGAAGGTGGATTCCACCTCTTGATGAGGCCATAGCCGTGACTCCCCATGACCACCAAGTCAACGTTTAATTTCTCTGCCAGCTGACAAATGATGTCCCTTGGATCTCCATGCTCCACCTTAGTCTCCACCTTAATCTGTGCACCACATCCACACCCAAACATCATTACTCCTAGAACGTAAATATTATATTATTATTTTCATACCCCTACAAAACCCAAAATTTAAAATCCACCCCCTTCCTCATTAGCAGTTATCTAGTCTAGAAGGGAAAATGCTACATTTATTAATAATTTGCCTAGAAAAAACCCTTTTTTTTGATAATATAGAATTGTGCCCCCAAAAAAATGGATTTCTTTAGGAAGAGAAAAAAAAAAAAAGAAGAATGGCTTACGGCATTAAAGTCCTTGCATATTCGGTGGGCTTTCTCAAGAACGCATTCTGCAACTTCATGGCTATACTTCTCCATAGAGGCTAATATATCAGAAGAGAACAAATACCCTGCAAAAACAACCAAAATAGTAAGAAAATTTAGACTATGACATTTATTTTTTTTTTAAATTTTGATCTCCCAAAATGCCCATATAAATAATTATCTCAACCACAAAAAAGAAAAAAAAAAAGAAGTCACCTGGGAGGTGGTCTTCCTCACCTGATCCATCAAGGGTAGAGTAAACAGCTCTAGGTGGCCTGGCATAGACGAGGACAAGGGTATCTTTGGAATTTTCATTGACAATGTTGGAGAGACACCATGACAAAGCATAGGAGCTCTCCTCCCCTTCATCCACTGCAACCAGAATCTTCCGTTCTTTCTCCACCACTTCAGAAGCCATCAACCACAGATTTTTTTTTTTTTTTTTTGCTTCTCTTGCTCTTGGATGCTTAATTAATAGAAGCTTGTGACAATTACAAAACTTTTTTTTTTGGTGCGTAATTAAGCTCTGACTGTGGAATATTTATAGTGTGTGAGTGACTACTGTGTGTTCTGTGTGAGAGAGTCATGTGGGGCGGTGGCGGTTTGATGGTTTCGAGCTTTTTGTAAGTTTAATAATGCTGTTGGCGGCTCGTGGGTTCTGGGCCATGGACCATGGTTTTTATTTTACTACTCAACATTAAAAAAAAAAGTAATTAAAAGTAATTTTGTTTGATAAAATGATAAATATTTACAACATCTCAAAATAAAAACATGGCATTTTAAAAGGGAATGATTTTTTTAATTATTTCACTAGCACCCCTTTTAAGTTTTAAAAATTATATTAATGAATAATGCGTCTGATAAAATTGAAATCTAAAATCTGAAATTTAAATTATAAATCTATTAAATTATTAAATTATTAAGTATTAAATCTAATACATTTGAGTGCATATCACATTCAGTAATAAGTGAATAGTTTATCATTCAATTTTAGAAACATGTTTTGTTTAGGAAATTCAACGCCACTTAATTAATTCATATGTTCAATTTTTCGTTATCAAATGATATGAATATGTTAAGATTTGAATCCATTAAATTTAAGTGTTGAATTAAATTATTAAACAGAGCCTAAGTCAACCAGCAATTAAAAAGTGACACCAGAAAAGAGGAAGAATAACATGATTCTTACTATTATCCCTCATCTATTATATTATTTAATTAATCTAACACTTGCTTATATATTAAAAAAAATACTTTAAGCACAAAACTTTCAAAGAGAGTACTTTTTCTTAGGTGGTTTTTGTGGCAGGTATCTTCGTGAGAGCTGGCTGTAGTGGCGGGCCGTGTCTTACTTTTCCTTTTAGGACTCAGATGTGATAAACACGTGTGTTTGGATAATCATGATTACAAAAAAAAAATTTATTCATTAGCATCACAAACATAATTTTCAATACATTTTTTCATCTTTTTTATTATTTTTTATCTCATCTGCGTTACATAAAAAAAAATGTTACAGTAATTATTTTAAATAATCTCCTGTCCAAATCAAAGGCCTGTTTGGCAAATAAGTTTTTTTTTGCCAAATTTGTCTGTTACAAATTTTTTAACAACTTTAACTACAGTAATCTCACAAAACTTCTCAAAATTTTTAAATTATATATTTTAAAATATCTAAAAGCTTATACACTTCAAAAAATTTTCTTACAACTTGTAGAATAAATTACAGTAAAACTTTAAATAAATACCAAAAAACTCAATTGTCAAACGAGCTCAGGTTTCGGCTCCATGAACCACATGATGCTCCCCAGGCTCTCACAAATTCTTTTGAGGAAAGTTCCATAGTTGCCAACGTAGGCGAGAATGTCAATAATGTACTTTTTCACTTCAAAATCTAATCCAAATCCAAAATGCTCATGTATTATGTATATCCAATTCGGCATTGAATTTCTTGTTACCCTTTTTGGTACCCGCCAAATTTTAGATAAGGAGCTTGTTTCCGTGCAGTTAATGACCTTAAATTAAGAGATACATGTTACCCTGAAAACGTGGTGTATTCCAAAAGCCAGACTGATTCTTCTTGTAATTATGCCCAAGAGCCAGAACTTGTTATTCGTAATACGAAATAGGGCATATGAACCTTCCCTTTTCATAAAGATACAAAGTGAAAGATTTTCCATTTTGATTGCTATCTTCTAAAATATTTGTAGAAAAATATATTATAACGATGCGATGTATATAAACTGTAAAGTACTAAAAAAATGATTAAAAAATATATTTATAAAAATGTAAAATTTTTAAAGTAAAAAAATGACAATCTAAACATGGTTGCATCTAATTTTTGCTGTCTTCCCTTGAACAAGTCGTAAATGCTTAGCGTGCCATCTAGTATTGCCTTGTACATAGTGTACCAACACCAAGACCAAGACCATTTCCTCTCTTCTTCTCTTTCTCTTGGACTAATTTTTCTTCATTTCTTGCTTGGTTTGACCGTGAGTTTGGAGAGAAAAAAAGAGAGGAGAGAGCTTCAATTTTCATCTTAATTCTTGTATTGTTTGAGTTGAAATAACAAAAATAAACCGAACAAACTTGCAACGAGGTGATAAAGGAAACTTGGGGTGGAGTGATCTTGCATAGGCAGCCTCGGTTTTGTGCCTTATACATAGTGTACCAATGCCAATAACACATTACAAAGTAGTGTCGTTCAGTCACATGTTGTCCCTCATCAGTATACAAATTCGTCCCACCATCATTACTTGATAATTAATGATTGATACTAATACATTATGCGAGCAATGCACATAGAATGTGCAATACCTTTACATAAAAACCTCATGATGCACATAGAACGTATAATACATTTACGTAGAAACGTCAAAAACTAGCTCAATAGGTGATCACAACGGTCATGCTATCAATGGCTTTGTTTGGAGTAAATGTCATGTACGTGCAAAAGTTGAATTTTAAATTCAAATTTTATATTATTGTAATTTATGCAACGCTGCTGACAGTATATACATTGCTAGTATAGGAAAGATTAATCCTTTGTTTGGAGCTGATTATTTGTAAAAATTTATTTGCTCGTACCATTAATACATTTTTAAATCATCTATTTATCTTACGTACATTACGTCAAATGATTATTACAGGATTTTTTAAAAAAAAAAAACTATTCTAATTAATTTACTGCCCAAACACCCTCCACCACTGCTGCATAAAGTTTTTTTTTGTAATTATTTTGAGGATTTAACTCATATGCTCTTGTTTTTAGATTGTTTGCATGGCTAATCAGCTAAAAAACTTGACACAAATCTTCAAAACTTTTACGTAAACAAAAGTGATGTCAATAAATATCTAAGAAGGATATTATGAGATGTAGCACAAACCATTTCCAAGGAAATTATGTCAAATATAAAGAAATGCAACAAAAGCAAGAAAAACCATTTACATACAAGAGAACTTAGAACTCCATACCAAATACTAATATAAACACTCATATGAAATTTAGGTAATCCGAATTCTCAAACTTTGGAAGTTTAATATTTCTTTAAAAAAAAATTATATGCATTCATTCACTTGTAAAAACACTTATAGCACTTAAATACATCTTTCTATGCAAATTCAAATATACTAGTTCTTTCTTAATTAAGTGATTACAGAATGAGTTCTAAATTTGTCTTTGTTACTTATAATATATTCAAAACCAAAATGATTCAACACCATTATATCAAAAATAAAAAATAAAAGTGACACCTATTTCCTCTTTTATTTATTCTCAAGAAATAATAGGTAATAAAAAAAAGAAAAAGGGCCAAAAAAAGCAATCAAAGAAAAAGAAGAAACTAATAAAATAAAAGAGAAAGGAACAAGAAAATTAAAAAGCTAGCGCCAAACAGCCGCGTAAGAGGTTGGTTCATCAAACGCCGCTTTGTTAACTCCGCCACCTCCAACGGACTTCTCGAAGCCTTCCCTCCTCTTCCTCTATATCACACTCCCGGCGGCCCACTTACCGCCCCCAAACAATCTCCATTAATTCATCCTCTACTGCGTGAGTGTGTGTTTTTGAACCTCGAGTCCTCGAAACCTAAAAAAATGCAATCAGCAATGACAATGTCCCTGGCCTCGCCTTCCCTAACAATTGCCCCGAGATCCGACTGCTCTTCTTCCACTTTTCTCACGTCGCGATCGCTCCGGTTCTGCGGTCTCAAGAGAGAGGCGATTTTCGGACTGAATTCTTCGCATTCAGCTGCGGCGAGATTAGTTTCCTCCTCCTCGGCTGCTGTATTTTCTTCTTCTTCGTCCTCAAAGCAGCGTTTGAATTTGAAGGTTTCGGCTTCGGTGAGTAATGATAATGGAACTCCGTCGAAAGAGGGTTTGATTATGATCTCGTAATTATTGGCGCTGGTGTTGGTGGTCATGGCGCTGCACTTCATGCTGTAGAGAAGGTAACAATGCCACTCTGATCATTAAACTTCAGCTGTGTACTGTTTCTGTCAGAAGCTTCAGATATTAATGTTATGCTAATTTGAACTAATTCTTAAAGTATTAGTTACGTCCAATTTGATATTCTCTTAGTTGGTAAGTGTTACCTGGTGATTTATAGTTGTAAACGGGATTTTTATTACTTTAGCTGATCCTTACCGTTTAAATTTTTTTTTTCTGTTTGGATTATTACAACAACATATACATTACAGATGTTGATTTGTGTATTCTTGGGGGATTAAATTTGAGGGATTTTCTTTTTATTTCCTTTGTCAAAAGAGACAAAAGAAAGTGATGAAAGAAGCTGGTGGCTAACATCAAGCAGGCATTTTGTTTGACTGCTTATTCACCATATAAATGCATCTTGTGATACTTTTATCAAATTCTTGAATTTAGTGAAAGTGATTAACTGACAAATGTTTTGTTTTCAGGGTTTAAAAACTGCCATCATTGAAGGAGATGTAGTAGGAGGAACATGTGTAAATAGGGGTTGTGTGCCTTCCAAAGCCCTCCTAGCTGTTAGTGGTCGTATGCGGGAGCTTCAGAATGAGCATCACATGAAGGCTTTTGGTTTACAGGTAGGCATTTTTGGTCTTGTTCTTTTTGCTGAGAAACCAAAGTTTAATCTCTTGAATGTTTCAGTAACTGTTTTTGGGCCGGCTGTAAATTCAGCATCAAGTTCATGAAATGGTTGAACTTCTTGTATTGGCACAAGTTACTGTCCACTGTCATATTTCTTACAAAATCGCAGAAGTTTGCATTGCAACCCCGAAATGCTCTTATTCCTGTTTTCCCTGTTTTCGACAGCTTGCTCACTTTTTTAACCTCACATGATAGGTTGCAGCTGCTGGATATGACAGACAAGGAGTTGCTGATCATGCAAATAATTTGGCCTCCAAAATTAGAAATAATTTGACAAATTCAATGAAAGCTCTTGGGGTAGATATATTGATGGGTGCTGGCACAGTTTTGGTAAGCTGAGCTATTCATCGAAATTTCTCAAGTTTAAGTAGGTGTTTTCTGTGTAGAAACAGTCATTTTTAAGTAAAAGGGAAAGTGGTAGTCATTAGATCACATATATGAGGCTTTGTCATTCATTTTCACATAACTATATTTTCAGGGTCCACAAAAAGGTGAAATATGGAAAGGCTGGCGCTGGAGAAACTGTAATAACAGCAAAAGACATTATAATTGCTACTGGCTCCATTCCCTTAGTGCCAAAGGGAATTGAAGTTGACGGTAAGTACTCATGTATTTGTCCTTGTGATTGGCACATGTTGTAGCTCGTCTGTCAATGTTTAATTTCTAGCTTCTAGTTTGCAACGAAGTTGCTGCAATAGTTTCTATAGGTATTTAGATGTAAAATTGGTTCAGTTTTGCTATGCTTACTTTCATTGCAATCTCAAGGAAGCTAATAAAGTATATGCAGGACGTTCTGCCAGATGATCTTGAAAATTTGGGGGATTTAATGGATGTTAAAAGTTTCTGCTGTTTTTAAATTGTTGAAGAGCTTATAAATGCTAATGTTCTGAATGTGTGCATGATACCATGTCTCTCAAGTGATGTTCAATAGCCTCGAACTGATTTGCAATTAAACATTTCAGATTATTAGGTTAATTAGTGGCCTAAAGTTTGTGATTACCTATAACTTGCAAAGCGATGAAGAGTGCTTCTCAATTGTGTAGAAGGAACAATTTTAGCAAAACAATCGTGTTATAATTAGCTTGCAAGGAATTAGGACTTGGAAATTTTACTTCTTGAACTGCTATTATGTTTTGTCATTCTTTTAGTTTTGTTGCTCATAGTTGCCACAATGCTTTTTTTGTTGGAGGGCTGAACTGTTATAGATCATGTTCGTCTGTCTTGCTTTTTCAGTCCTCCAAATCTTCTAACTGAATACTATTGTTTGCCAATATTAGATGAACCAATATCATTGATAGTTGCCTGCAGGTAAGACAGTCATCACCAGTGAATCATGCCACTCAAATTGGAATTTGTTCCGGAGTGGATAGCCATAGTTGGAAGTGGTTACATCGGTCTCGAGTTCAGCGATGTTTATACAGCTCTTGGAAGTGAGGTGAGAGCAGTTTGTGCTTAAAAAGTTGTTTTCTTTTTGTTGAGAAGCAAAATTTCTCGTCATGTTCACAAAAATTTTGTTCTACTTTAGTCCTGTTTAGGGAGAGCTACTCCTCAAAAACCATCTTCTTTTACTAAAATATATTGTTTTGCTTTTTTAACTGTTTTAATGAAACTTGCTCTTCCTTTCTATTTCCTGATTTTGGTATCACTTTATAGTTTCCCTAAAAGAAAGTTGTGGGACAGGGTATCTATGGAAAAGAATGTATCATCATTAATGTTAAAGGAGTTCCACTACCTGACAAGGGACAATAACGTTCAATAATCATTCTCCATGTTTGATTTATCAAATGGAGGGGCTTCAAAGCTGTGGAGTATCCAAGTTCATAGAGACTAACTAAAAGCAGGACAAAGAATCATATAAAACATAAGGAAACAACTTTTAGTTGGAACGATCCAGTTTTAATTTGTATGAATTGCATAACCGTTTGCAATCTATTACAAAACTTTGATTGACTGAACTTTGTTTCTGATTGTCCTTTGAAGAGTCTTCTGTTGACATTGGTCATTGAACATTTTCCAAATGTGTTAAAACTAGGAGTGCATTATCTTTTTGTCTTTATTTTTGCTTCCACTCACCCTAGCAAAATGGCTTGTGTCACAAAGTTTCATCTTATTGCACAGGTTACATTTATTGAAGCTTTGGATCAGCTGATGCCTGGCTTGATCCTGAGATTGGAAAAGTTGGCACAGAGAGTCCTCATAAATCCTCGGAAAATTGATTCTCATACTGGTGTGTTTGCCAGCAAGGTATGTCACAGTTCACAGTCCTTTTTCTAAGTTACAGGTGCAATGCTGCCTATTAATATGTACGCTGCTTTCCTGTTTGTGCCTTTTTAAATTCATTTTCATTTATCTGATACTTTTTCAGATAACTCCAGCAAAGGATGGAAAACCAGTGATAATTGAGCTCATTGATGCCAAGACCAGGGAACCGAAAGGCACTCTAGAAGTAAGTTAATAAACATTCAGTTAATGCATGAATTCTTAGGTCTGTACATCTGAAAGCAGAGTGATATTCATTTAATATGTCATTCTTAGGTATTCAGATGTCATTGTACATAATTAGTGCATTGGATCTCGACATGATTCTTGGGTCTTGGCAAAATATATGGTTGACCAATCATGATCACTGATTCACGGAGACAGCTTCCTAGTATAGAGTGACAAGATTCTCTAATGTAATTCATTCCAGATCTTTTGTTGAAGAAATTTCATCAATTCGATACAGATGTTTGGTGAAGAGTTAGTTAGCAATTTATATGGATTTATTGCAATGCAAAATATGCAAATGGAGGATCAGGATGTGGTGACCTTATCATCCAATATAGGGTGTATTTGGATAGAAATTATTTGTCAAAAATTTATTTGCTTGCATCACAAACACATTTTTTCAATACACCTTTCTATCCTTTTAATTGCCTTTTTATCTCACTTACATCGTATCACAAAAAGTGCCTACAGTATTATTCCAAATAATATTTTCAAATAATCCAAACACACTCGTAGTTCCCGTTAAACCTTCCCATTGTTAGTTGTCGGCACTTTCAATCATATCCATATACTAGCTTTAATTGTCTTAAGGACAGACATTTTGAAAGAAATTGCAGCAGATATCAGCATTTGGCAAACACAAAAACTTTTGCCCCTTTGTTTGAGATGTAGCTTGATTTTCAACTGTGTGCTAATCATTGCATCTTAAAAGTGTGGGGTGGGAGAAAAATTCGCTCAATGGAGAACAGTAAATAGGGTTTCAAGTGGGTACCTGAGAAGATGAGAAGAATATTTTGAGATTTCAAGTGTTATTATACACAAAATTCGGTTCTCTTCATTGCCCACAACAACCAAATCGTGTTATTGGGAGATATTTCAGCAAACTTGTTCTGACAGAAGTGCATCTTCTCACTGTGGGTTTAGATTACCTTTTTCTCATTATTGTTTAATCTTTATCATAAGCATGCATTGAGTAAATAAAGTCTGCTATATGTGTACTTGAGATGGAGACATCAATGATGAAAGAGAAATGATTAAAACTTTAAGTTATTTTGTAGTAGATATGCTTTTGTCACTTGTTTAATTTTGTTAAAATTGGGAACAATTTAAGTGTGCTTAAAAGAACCTTGGCTCAGGAATTAAAATTTCTGCAATTATGAGTTTGTAAAGCTTACAATGACTATCCTTTTTCAATCCTCCAAAGTGTGCTTTATATGATAGAATCTTTTAGAATTCATTCCTCTGTAAATTCCTTTGATTCTTAAATCCTTCTCGGTGGCATCCTCGCTCACAACATGTTTCAACTGTTATTTACCACAGGTAGATGCTGCTCTTATTGCAACTGGTAGGGCTCCATTCACTGAAGGACTTGGCTTGGAAAATGTTAGTTGACTCGTTTATTAGTTTTCTGAATGAATTACAAAATGAGATCATAGCCTAATTCTATGCTACTGGCTTACACATTTCAGATTAGTGTACAAACTCAACGTGGATTTATACCTGTAGATGAGCGCATGCAAGTAATAGATGCTGATGGGAAGTTGGTCAGTCGCGGCCTTCTTTGCTCGTAATGTGTCAGTGATGTTCTGCTGGTATAGGCCTTCCTTTTATTGATATAGATCTCTCATTTATAGGTTCCACACTTGTATTGCATCGGTGATGCCAATGGGAAGATGATGCTTGCTCATGCAGCAAGCGCACAAGGAATCTCTGGTGATTACCTATTCTGTATTCTTTCACTGTGTTGTTCTTATTTTCATATATGTTTAACAATGGGTACTGCTGCCCGCCGTAGTTGTTGAGCAAGTTTACTGGAAAGGACCCATATTCTGAACCATTTAAGTGTACCAGCAGCATGTTTTACCCATCCTGAGATCAGTATGGTTGGACTGACAGAGGTACAGAATTGCTTCACCAATTCTTATTCTTTCATATATTATTGTTTAATCAATTTTGGTGGCTTTAGAATGTAGGTATCTGTGCACATTTCACATGTACTGGTGTATCGTAATAAAGGTTATGAGTTGCTATCCATTGAAAACTCAAACCCCTCTTTGTTCAATTAACTTTTACTGTACTATCATTTTTGTGAAAAATAAATTTTTTATGAAGATTACTGTGTGTGTTAAATGTTAAGGAAACTTCCTTTTGAAGTGGAATCAAGTGATACTACTAAAAGCTGTATAGGGGACACTTGCAACTATTAATTGGAATCTGACATCTGACAACTATGGGTTGAATCCAGATCAGACTTTTCTTTGTTTAGTATCGTTGACCAAGATTGACTGTAGGATAATTTAGAGCGCAAATCTTCTTGCAATGGCTACTGTAGGTTGAATCTTGAGTACGTCTCCTGTGTATTATAGATCTTATGACAACCATGTTGATTGGTTCACCTTCACTGAGGTATTTCTGGAATGTTTTCTAAAAATCTAGATTATTGCCATGTACCTTAAATATTTAACCTTTAATACAAGGCAAAGAAACTATTCGCTTAAGACATTGGATAGGCAAGTTAAGTCTTATGCTTGGCAAGCATGTGTCTGAAAGCTATTACATTGAAGGTATGGGTGAATAAATTTCATTTTTTGCAGCCTCAAGCAAGAGAAAAGGGTGAGAAGGAAGGATTTGAAGTCAGTGTTGCTAAGACAAGCTTCAAGGCTAACACTAAAGCCCTGGCTGAAAATGAAGCGGAAGGACTTGCCAAGGTTGTACTTGTGATCCCTTGAGAAAATGGACATGTCTGTAATATACATTCACTTCCAAATTTATTCCTTGGCTCTGCCAAAATTTTGGTGTTTAGTTAATCTTTTCAAACCTGTGATTTGATGCAGTTGATCTATAGACCTGACAATGGAGAGATCCTTGGAGTTCATATTTTTGGTCTGCATGCTGCAGACCTCATACATGAGGCATCTAATGCTATAGCTATGGGGACACATGTACAGGTACACATCTGCTTTGGGAATTTGCATGCTGGTGCATAGGATATATGCTAGTGTTAGAAAAACATCTTAACAGATGGCAGAAACGGAATTTCCTTGGGCACTTTCGTGATTAGGAGAAACTAGGACAAATCATGATTGTATGAAGAAAAGGTTGAAGCAATAGCAGCAATATCAAATTGTGCTTTTTCTTAAATTCAAAATGATAGTCTTCGAGGTTGTAAAGCAGTTGACTGCACGGTCTATAACCATTGAGTATGTCAACATCTATTGGCATATTTAGAAATGCTCTTCAACTTCAGGGTCTTTTTTCACTGCAATTGAATTATTTCTGGAACCTCCTTTTCTCTTGTAATTATTGTGTGCTGCTGCTTTTTTATCTTTCTATCTTGTCCACTTTATTGCTTCTTTTTGCATTACCCAGGACATAAAGTTTGCTGTTCATGCACATCCAACCTTGTCTGAAGTGCTTGATGAGCTCTTCAAAGCAGCCAGGGTAAACTTTTTATCTCCTCTCTAATTTTTATTGCACCAGAAAAAGCCTCTTAGGATACTTTTAAGAAGAACATTGAGGAAATTGCTTTAAAAAATCACAATGTGAAAGTTATCTTTGACTGCTTGCTCAAAGTTGTCGCTACGAGAACTTCAATGTGCGTCACAATCATGCTCACAACCAAATCTTAGCGCTGTTAATCATTATCTAGACGTAAATACAGATAAAGCACCTAAAAGTATGGAGTATTTTTTTTTTCTCAATTCTAAAAATCTAATGAGGAACTGCCAAATCTACCAAGATACCTTTACAAGTTTGCATGTACAAAATTGCAGGTAAGTAGGAAAGCTTCCTTAAGTCCTGAACTGAGATTCTCTGTCATTTTATCCTGGTACTCTAAGCAACCTATTTTTGAACGAATAACTAGTGCTAAATCGCAGTTTGCTTTCCTATATCTGCAATGTCTTGTCTTCTATCTGAATTTAATTTAAAAGTCAGCAACAGCTATTGAACCAAATTTATCTTTTTTGCTCTTGTGGCAGGTTGAAGTTAACGGTTCTATTCGAGTGGGTATGCAATTTGCTGCACATACTTAGATTAGTTGGGCAATGTTTTTGGGAGTATGTGTTTGTTACCTTGCTTTTGGGACCTGAGAAGAAGATTCAGGTCCAAGAGAAAGGAGCACTAGAGCAGCATATAAAATTGCTCTTGCTTGCATTTTGGTAGCATTTTTGCTGCACATTCAAGCCATAGACAGCCTTGTCAAAGCCATCGTCATTGTTTGTTGTAGAAATTATTCTACTTGAAAATAATTGGAATTCTAGCTTATACAGTGAGATGAAGTTTTGGTCACAGTCCAAGCACAAAAGGATTTTGGTGTACCTGTGATGAGCTTCAAAGAAATTCCGATTTGTACTTTGTATTCCCACAGTAATATGATTTATTATTAACTTGAGTTTTTGGACAGCAGGGGCCCCTCAAGGGTCGAATTGACTCGAAAAATAAAAGATGATGGACTGATTCTTGCAAATTAAAGTTAAAGAACCAATTGTATTTTAATTAAAAAAAGTTGGAGGTGCCATCTACCATGGTTAGTTAATATGGTACATGTATAATATGTATATATATAACATTGATTTTTTTTTCCAAAAATAAGATTAAAAATTCAGTGCAAAATATGAGTTTGTCAAAATTAAGCATAAAAATTTGGAAGTTATAAAACTAAAAGTATGAGTAAAATTGCTACAATTTTTCAAGATCATGATATATTTAATACTACCCTTAACTCTTACGCTTTGTTTGGATTGCATTTTTCTGAATTTTTTGTAGATAAATTACTGTAACGATTTGATATATATGAGATAAAATGGTGATTGAAAAATGTGTTTACGAAAAACGTTTAACATCTAATTATGATATTCAAACAAAGCTATTTTTGTGTATCAGATATTAACTTTATTAAAAGTTTAACATCAAATTATGTTAACATGTATAAATATATAAAATTATGATATACGTAAGTGTTATTCCATATATAATTGAGAGGATAGATTGTTATATGATTACACAACTTTTAAAATCTTTTCAAAAATAAATAAAGTGTAATTTGAGAAGTATAGTAGAAAAAAAAAAGTTTATTATTATTATTACCATTATTATTATGTGAAAAGTACGAATATTTTTCAGAGTATTTTTTAGATAAAGAAAAAATATATTTTGAATTATATTATACGGGCAGTAGGCCATCATGTACCAAAAAAAAAAAAAATCCAAACTCGAATGGCTGGAAATCGAGAATTGGAGATCATTATTGTTCACTTGTAGGAAGCTTAAAGGGGCAAAAAAAAAAAAGAAAAAGAAAATTCCCATCTTCTTAAACCCATCTCTCGGCTTCTTTTCCTGGACAGCCAGCCCGGTTTCCTCCACCACCACCCCTCCCAAAAAAAGCATCCTGCTTTCCGATCATTCATCGATCATATTCAATTCCTCTTCACTGAAATCGTGGTTGCGGGAGCAAATCACACTAAACAAAGTTAGCCCGGCAAAGTCCGGCGCCGGTTGCGTGAAACGGTTGCGTTGCCTCCTTCCGACCAACCCAAGAAATTCAAGGGAAAAGAAAAAGGAAAATTAAAATCTCGCAAGTTGTATTCACATTTCTAAAGGTATTTTTTACTGTGACCGGTTGTTTCGTATTCGGGTTTTTTTTTGGTAGTTTAGTTGCTGAATATTCTTTGAAATATGAGGAAAATGAATGGATAATTTGACTCTGCTGCCACTGTAGATATAGTAATCTGGAAGAAATTTAATTTTTTTCCTCTAACAGTTATACCGTGCCAATTTGTGTGGCTTTATTGATTTTTCCATGTCAGTGATACGTAGTTGATTGTTAATACAAGTTTATGCCACCAATTTTAGAAGATGCGAAAAAAGAAGGGGAAAATAACATGAATTTTAATCTTTGAAACCCTTTTTATGTTCTTTATATCTATTATGAAATCATATTACCAATTGTTCTTCTACAGAGAATAACGTTGGCATGATAGAAAATTTTTGATAATGGTTGACATTTATTTTACTGAATTCAATCTAAAAGAAATGGAAGTAAATTATGATACTGAGTTACTTTAGGAGAAAACTTCCAACTTTAAAGGGCATAAACTTGAAGAATGCTGCTATCATGTGAAAACATTGAACTAGGCTGAGAAGTAGAGGATAAGCGAGATGAATGTTGTCCCAGAACTAGTCATTGGGTGCTCATCTATGGCTAGGGGGTGATGGATTATGGATCATGGATCATGGATTATCTTGCCTGCAATTGTAAGAGCTACTATAGGTGTAAACCAGCTGAAAGTAGGAAGCAGAAGTAAACAACACCAATCCTGTTTAGCATTTTATTCATTATTTTTAATCTGTTAGATGATACTTCTTGATTGAAGTTAAAGTAGATGTTAGGAATTTTTTTTTTCTTTTTTCCGGCTGAAGACATACAGATCCCTACTTGAGTGGAAGGATCACTATTTAAACTAATATAATTAGATAAAAACACATGTTATTAGTGTCTAAATGTAAAAAACAAGATTGATTTCCATATTTTAATTTTTCCAGGTTTGTGATAGGAACCTTCTGAAGTGTTGAGAAGATAATGCATCCTCCGCTAACATTACACAGGCACCCAATGTGCGCAGAAGTAAGTCCTGTTTCGCCTCCTTTTAATAATTGCTTTGTCTAGTTCTTTCTCATTCTAAACTATAAGTTTGTTGATGTTTTACTGTCTTCTATTTGGTGATGAATGATACCTTTACATAATATCGAGCGCATTCCTTGTATGGAGTTGAATTGAATGAGGTATATTATGAACTTTATTTTGTTCATGCCTGTTGTGTGGTCAGTGTTAACTCAGCGCTGAATACCTGAAAATGCAAGAATCCTATTATTGTAAGCTCCCTTTCACGTTTAAACATTCAAATCTTGGATTATTATCGAATGAAATATGACAATTGAATACTCTATTGTAAATTGTTGAAGTTGCTTTGGAATTTTGGTGTTGTTTAATATCTTACTTTGGACTGGATGGATATGGACTTTTTTGTTTACTTGGAGTTGAAAAGGATGAGAAATGGTGTTCTTGTGTTTTGACAAAACTGCAGTAGGTTCTATAATTGTTTTCAGCTCTACGGACTTATATTGCCTGGATTTTTGTATTCAATTGTAGAGCTGTTGGAGTATGATTAAGTTTGAAGGAATTAAATTATTCGTGCTGCATGATGCAGATTATCGAACAGTTCCAGAAGTGTCACTCAGATCATCCAATTGGGAAATTTTTTGGTAAATGCACAGAACTCAAAGTAAAGCTTGATCGCTGTTTCAGGCAAGAAGTAAGATTTTGTAACTGGGATATTGATTGCTCTCCTCTGATAGGAACAATGAAGCTTATTTATTACTCTCTATTTGAGATCAAAGCTACAATACAAGTTTGCACACATCCCAACCACCCCTGGGGTGCTTTGCAATTATTTTAAAAAAAGAAAAAAGAAGGTAAAAGGGTAAGTGATAAAAAAGCTTTAAATATTGATTTGTGATGCTAAAACTTTTGCAGAAAGCTTTGAAACGAAAGGCAAATTTTGAAGAGAGCAAGAAGTTGAAGGAGAGGCTCCAAGCGCACAGGAAAGAACTTGCTGAGAGGAGCCAAGAAGACAAGCTTCATGCAAGCTGAAAAGAGTTAATGGGTCACTGAAGGCTTGATCGAATTCTGCCCTTGCTACTGTGGGATAGATGCATGGAATTGCACTTGGCTGGATACTTAAATGTACACAAAAATAAAATAAAATAAAATAAAAATAAGAAAGAATTACATTGATGTGATGAAGGCATTCTTGAACTTGTATGTATCAGGAGTTCTTGGGATCCATGTCAGGTAGAAATATTCAGGAGGTTCAATGTTAGTAGATGAAGAACTGATTGTGATGTGGGGACAAATAAATTGAAATGTCTTATTTTTGCCTTGCTTGGTGCAGTGGATGACCGAAGACCGGCTACATAGGAACTTGCATATAAATAACCACTACGTGCAAATTGTACGATGAGATTTTATGTATGCATAACTACCAATTATTTGTCTAAAAGATGATGTTAAAATACTTCTGATAGATTTTCTTGAGCATATTTGCCAGTTTCAATGCATTTCCAATTTGAGTTCAAGAATGTCTTGATATTTTATTCAAGAGTGCTCAACTCCATGGCGGGTACTCCAATGGGCTTAGTGGGTTTTCCACACAGTTAATGTTAAATTGATTGATTCTTTTCTCTGGGGTGCGAGATTCTTGGACAGAGTGGCTCTTGGTGCTAGATGGCTGTTTCAAATTTCAGATTGCCCTGCCTATTCAATGCAATCAATGCAATGAGGGTCCTTCAAGACTGGTTGGGTATCAGCTGGGGGCATAGTTAACAACTTGTGTCATCCCCTTTGCTTTCCGAACGCCAGAGAAGACAGAATATCAAGCATTCAAAGATTGCATTGCCTATGATGGTGGAAATGTTGGGCAAGAAAACACCTAGGAATCTCCAGATCCGGCAAAGCATGCGCGGACTAAAGAGTCTGAACCTTGGGGGCCTGGTAGTGGTGGTCTGTCATTTAAGGATGCTCTTTTATCTACCACGAGCCTTCCACCAATTTACACAGGCTCAGATGATGAGGATCTAGGTCAACAAACAGCTTTGAAGTCATGGAGAAAAGCTCCCATTCTCAAACTGTTGGGGAAAACCACTCATTCACTTCCCTTTCTCCCGAATTGATTAAACTTTGGAAGCCCAAATACCCATTGGAGCTTGTTGACCTGAGCATGAACTTCTTTCATGTACGTTTTCGATGCAAAGAAGATTGCTATCTGGTGCTGGAAAAAGGGTCCTGGTATATAATGGGAAACTACTTAACTATTCAGGCATGGAAACCGGATTTTAAGCCTGCCCAAAGCTCAACCTTAGTTTGGGCAAAGTTCACCGGTTTGCCTGTTGAGTGCTATGATGACAGGGTTCTGTTCAAGATTGGAAATGCACTTGGAAAGGCTGTCAAGGTGGATAAGCGGATGATGGCTATTTTTGCTAGAGTATGTATCGAGGTTGATCTCCATAAGCCTTTACCTCCTTGCATTGGATCAAAACGTTTTTGCAGGAAGTAGAATGTGAAGGGAGGCTTGCACATGATTTGCTTCGAATGTGGTAAATCAGGCCACCGGCGAGAGGTCTGTCCATGGATTAGTGACAGGTGTTTGAAGGAACTAAATGAATGGTAGGAGTACTAGGTGAAGTATGTTTTCTGAATACAAGTAGGGCTGTTTGTCAATTCCTCCTGTCTTGCGCCTTAATTTCTTGGATGAGCTAGTTTTCTACTTCGGAGTATCTGCTGTTCTGTCTCCTGTTGAATCATTCTGTGCTTATGCTTGTTCAAGGAGCACTGTCTGCGACTGAGTTGCCTCTCCTCATTTTTTGCCTTAGCTTATTCATATGCTTTGTCAATGAAGAAATTCTTGGCATGAGAAAGTGCAAATCTTTAGCTTACTTCACAAGCGCTATCAAGAAATTCGTTAACTTATGGCACGTTTTTAGATCCCAGTATAAGAAAGGATAATCCTAAAACTAGGGTAAACTACAAAAAAATCCCTGTGATAAAGTTAATATACAGAAAAGCCTTCCATAGCTTCAAAATATACAACACGACACTCCGTACTTTGAACTAAATTGTAAAGGTGACGGAATCCGTTAAACTTAACGGAAATGACTTATTAGAACCTAAAAAAAAATTTGATACCTAATTTTTAACAAATATACCTATTCTACCCCTTAACCCTCAATTCTCTCTATTTAGAGAATAAAACAAATGATTTTTTTGAGCTGTCTTTTGCTTAATTATATCAGGGCATTCTGGTCATTTCAACCATTTCCGTTAAGTTTAACGGATTCCGTCACCTGTACGATTTAGTTCAAAGTACAGGGTGTCTTGTTGTATATTTTGAAATTACCGAGAGCTTTTATATATATTAGATTTATTACAGGGGACTTTTTTATTTTTTACCCCCTAAAAGTACGATGAGTACTTTTGTACTAAAACAAAAACATAATTATCACTCTTGCATCCTACCTGTTTTTCCCTATCTTTCAGAGAACTTCAATGAAAGTTTCATGTAAAATCCTATCAGAGTCTTACACAGATTGGTTGGTCAAGGGTGAACTTGTAGAGCAAAAATATGTGCATAAAATACTTACTTATATGCATCGGTCACAACTCATAGTGACCGTCTTTGCAAGGCATCCAACTTCATATGATTTTTAATATTCACAAACTTTGAAAGCAGGATTCTTGATTACTTTCTGTGAAGTTGACAACCCTTGAAACATTCTCAGTTTGTTGTTGTCCATTTGAGCGATATTGTACAAATACAGATTACTGTATTTTTCTTATACTAGTTGACAAGTCATTTGATTTGTTAAACAAAGAATAAACACTAATAACGCTTACTTAATTGTATTAAATCTCAATATTTAGTGGATTAAAAGCTGATAGAGTGGACTCACTTTTGAAAAACACTTGCTTAAATATTCCATATAATTTTTCATTGAATAGTCAAATCGATAAAAATAAGAGCATCACTTGTGCTAATCAAATAGTGAAAGCGTGACTAGACCAAAAAAAAAAAATAGTGAAAGCGTGGAACTATGAAAAGAAACTTAGGCCCTGTTTGATAGCGCAATTTAACACTTAAATTTGATGTATTTAGATTTTAACATATTTAGACGCGTTTGATAATCAAAAATTGATCTGAATTAATTAAGTGTTAGTATTATTGAATTTTTTAGGTAAAACTTGCTCTAAAAAATAAGTAATAAACTATTCACTTATACATTCAAATTCATATGTATTTAATTTAATATTTAATAATTTTAAATTTTAATTTTCAATTTTATCAACCGACTTGGGATTGCAATCTTTTCGTTTTCACTTCGTCTTGATCGACGGTGGTGATTTCAATAATAATCGCATTTCTTTGCTTTGGGTTGAAATCCAACGGTTTTACTTTGCCAGGTGACGGCGTGAGCCCACAGACTTTCCGTTTCCTTCGAGGTGAATCCAACGGTTAGAATTTACCCGGTGACAACATTACTTACGGCTTTCCTCTTTGTTTTGGGCTGATCCAACGGCCTGCATATACCCAATGACGATTCCCCCGATTTTTAGTCAAAATAAAAGGGCTGCGGCAGGGGGAGTTGGAATAGTACAAAAGGGATAAACTTGAGAGTGCGCTTGGATAGGAAATTATGGATAAATTTTGTCAAAAAAAATTGTACCACTTATTTAATGTTATATATGTGAAATAAAAATATAATTCAAAAATGTATTTATAATACAAATAAATAGATTTGTGCAAATAATAAACTATCTAAACAAATTTGTACCTAGAAGCAAATACATATTTGAGATAATTTTTCGAGAAAATACTATAACAACATTTTAATATAATATATGTGAAATAAAAAATAGTTGAAAAATTGTATTGATTATACAAACAAATAATTTTTGCTAATAAACGATTAATTAAACAATTCTACAGTAACACTTTTTTAATGTAATACAAGTAACATAAAAAATATATTTATAGTGCGAACAAATATATTTATACAAATAATAAACTATCCAAACAAATTTATAGCCAAAAGAAGTACAATAAACTAGTACCAAGAGTAGGAAATTCAATAAGAACAATAAAAAGAAAAAGCCACCAACAACAGCCCATGATGCTATCTTTCTCTTGTTCCTTTTTTATTTCTCACAAATATCTGAGATAAGCAATCCTAGATTCACCTTTGACTTAAAAAGCAAAAAAAAAAAGAAATCAAGTACCCAAAGTCTTTTTTGCAATTCTTCAAGATAGGTAGTATTTGATAAGTTGCCTCTAGCAAAATTATTTTTTATAAAATTTTTAAAATTAGTATTAATTCAGTCTCAACTTTAACTAATTTGTGACTAGATTTTAGGCCTCATCGACAACAAAAAATAGATTTAAAATTTTATAAAATTAAAAATTTATTAAAGCACAAAATGTGAGATTCATCAAATAACTTTAATATTTTATTTTCTATATATATTAATATATATATATATATTTTGTTTTAGATATTATTGCCTCATGGTGCATGCACTATATATAAAAATTAAAAAAAGGAATCATGTACAATAGGCATGTTGATTCCGATACCCAACAGGCAATGGCTTGATACCAGAGTTCAGCATCTTCTGGTCCGCTAGTGCACGTAATAACTCTAGGGTTCCCTCTATAAATAACCATACTCGTCCGCACCAACCCACATTTTTCTCTTTCTTTCTCACTCTAAATCAACGCACAGTAAATTCAGCCCAATTTTTCCCACCCTCTAAATTCGCCTTTCTTTGATTCTCTCTTCTCTTGTCGTCCATCGATCCGACTGGTGAGGTTTATTTTTGTAGGGATCGGAGGTGGATTAGGGAAATTGGGGTGATTAATTGAGGAATTTTGAGGTGAATTATAAGGATTCGAAGATGTTTTTGTTGGATTGGGTTCTACGGAATATTGGCCTCGCTAGGACTGTGGCAAAAGGAGGCTAAGATCTTGTTTCTGGGCCTCGATAATGCCGGCAAAACCACCTTGCTTCATATGTTGAAAGATGAGGTATAACTTTTGCATTCTTTTTCCTTGTGCATATAATATTTGTGGTTCCTTTGATTCATTGATTTGCTGAGCTGATTTTGTGGGTTGTAATTTAGAGAAATATAGTTGGGAGTGGTGGTAATAGGTTTCCTAAGGTATTTCACTCGATTAATGCATATCTTTTTTGGTTCTTGGATTTCGTTGCACGTGGAGAAGGGAATTGTTGAAAGTACTAATTTGATGTAAAGGGATTTTGGATATTGAAATGAATTATTTGCATTTTGTGGGCAGAGATTGGTTCAACATCAGCCAACGCAGTACCCGACCTCTGAGGAGCTGAGTATTGGCCAAATTAAGTTTAAGGCTTTTGACTTGGGAGGCCATCAGATCGCTCGCAGAGTCTGGAAAGATTATTATGCCAAGGTATAATTCTTTTTTCCTCCTTTGTTTACTGGTTTTGGCTGCGATATTAGGTGCGAGATTGAAGCGCAAATCCCATGTATTGGGTTATTGTGTTTTATCTTTGTAGGTTTTCTGTTTTCTTTGAATGGCCATCTACTCTCAGAAATTTAGATCTTGTTGATTAAATTTTGGGATTATTTCACAAACCTCCCTTGAGGTTTCGGACCATTTTAGTTGGCTTCCTTGTGGTTTCAAATATAACATTTACCTCCCTTATTTTTAATTTTCATGTAACAAAGTCAGTCCATGTATTTAAAAAATGATATAAAAGTATAATAAGCGTTTCCATTCCCGAGCTTCCCTTGCATATTAGCATAATAGATTATACATGGACCAGAAAATGGTGTGAAAAACACTGCTAAATTTTTCACACCCTCTAAAAGATTTTCACAGCCCTATTTTCAGACCCTCTAGATTTGCCTCCCGTAAGGTGCTAAATTTCTTTTGTCGTGTTTCTTTGCCTTCTTTTCCCCCCTTGTTTTTTCCTTGTCCATCCTTTATTTTTCGAAAGAACCAGGTTTATAATGTGTCTGTTACTGGTTGAAGTCTCAATAAAAAACTTGCCTTGATATGCTTCAGATAGTAGTGAACATTGTTATATGCTTAGCAATGTCTATATAACTACTTCAACAATTTTTATCAGTTTATTTCTGAATATTTCAAAGTCGTACTATTTTTTTCCAGGTTTACATGAAAGTTCCTTTTTTCCCCCCATGGCTGTGCTGTAGCCTAATATACAAGGTGTAGGGGACTTAAGAGAAGAATTATTAGTTTTGGCATCTAACAGAGTGAATGGGAACCATCTATATAGAGGATAAAATGAGCTCTCTCATTTCCCAAGATGTTTGAGTGCCTTCATTAATCCCAAATAAACGTTTTCTATGTTTATTTGATTCATGGGAGGCCAATATCGATGTGGAAGTTCGCTGATAATACCTTTTATATTCCAGAAGGTGTTTCAATAGTACCTTGCCCGACAAAAATAACTTTGCTGTGAAAATGTTGTTTCTATCTTCTTTATGGGTTTATTTTGTTATCTTGAGTAATTATACCTTAGATTATTAATTATTAGTTCCTAAAGTACTCTTTATTCCTTTATTTGGCTCTATTTGTGGAAAATGAATGGAACAATGAGTATCACATAACTTTTTTCGAGGGATCTATGATGTTTTATGAAACTTCTTTTGTCCGATGAGGATATAGGTTTATTTTTAATGAAGTTAGAAAATAAACAATCTCGCTAATACAGATGGAAGAAATGGTCTTCTTGATGGCATGCAATACATGAACTTTTTCAGCATATTTGGACTTTGAACTGTTATGATCTGGAGTGTATGTTTTAAGCTTTTGAGTGCACTTACAGAAAGTTTTGAAGTTGTCAGGTTCTACTAGCTTGAAGGTTAAAGCAGGTTCTTAGATTCCATATTGTGTTTGCACCTGATTTTGTGGCTTGGACTGCTGACATTTTTCAAGTGTCTAGCACAAAATCTTTTAGGATGCTGTGTGGAATTTAGCATTCCATGATTTGTTTCTTTTCTAAGGTTCTTCTCCTTTGATATTCTGGCTTAGGATATGTCTTCATTTTTTAAGCTTTTATGGTGTTGCTTGATCATATTTTGCATGACATGTCAAGCATTCCTTTTTCTGGTGGTGATATACTAGTTTCTGTAGCTAGCTTATGTTCATGCGCATGTTCTTTTGATTAAAAAAGGCAATGAAAATCTATTGAGTTGTGGATAGGATTGGATTATATCTTGCTTTTGTTTCTCAGGACCTGGCTGATTTGAAGTTGTTGGTTTTTCTATCCCTTTTCTGTAGTGGTTTATCTTTGTTATATTCTTGCTGAGGAATACTTTTCAAATTGTAATTGGTCCAAACCATGTGTATAACATGCAAATTTGGGTGTGAAGGTGGATGCAGTTGTTTATCTCGTGGATGCTTATGACAAAGAAAGGTTTGCAGAAGCAAAGAAAGAGCTGGATGCTCTTCTCTCTGATGAGTCCTTGGCAAATGTCCCTTTCCTTATTCTGGGGAACAAGATAGACATTCCTTATGCAGCTTCTGAGGACGAGCTGCGTTACCACATGGGCCTGACAGGCATCACTACTGGAAAGGGGCAAGGTAAACTTGGCAGACTCAAATGTCCGTCCCCTTGAGGTCTTCATGTGCAGCATTGTGCGCAAAATGGGTTATGGAGAAGGCTTCAAATGGATGTCTCAATATATAAAGTAGTGGGCTTTAGTGGGGGTGAGAAAGAGAGCTGTTTTTTCTTTTAAAATGTAACTCCTGCCAAAATGGAATAGAACATGTGTGTCTGGAAGTGCTACAGTTTTTGGTGAAATGACATACAGACGTAACTACGTCATTTAGTATTACTATCAATGATTGATGCTTGTCTATCAGATTTGGAGAGAAGAATGCTGCAATGTTTTTGCCTCTTGTATTTGTTATTGTTCTCGAGGATTTTGTTAGCTTTCCCAAAAAACGGTGGAGGATTCCTGCTTTTTCAGCTGCAAAGTCAATTGTCTGTGTCTACATATTTTCAGCTTGTCTGGTAATATCTGGCCAACTGTATATGTTCCAACCAATGCGTGGATGAAACACGGCTAGGTGATGTATATCAGAAATGCTGAGAATTGCTTACCGACAGTGTATCATTTTGTCATCTGGATGGAGCATGCTAACAGGAGTCAAGTGCCCTCCTGCTGTGATTTGAGAAGAGCCCTCCCTCCAAGACCACTTGTGAAGCATGGCTGCACTGGATTTCATTTTTGCCAAGTCATAGTGAAATGAAGTGGCTGGATTCCCGTTAATATTAATGTGAAGAGACACGAATTAATCAATCACCAAATGTATCAATCTTTTCCTGCTTCAGTGACACTTTTTGAGTGTTCAAGATGAATGATTGAAGAGCCCATGATATCAACTTTTTCCTGTTTAAGCGACACCTGGATGAATGATTGAGAGCTCAAGATATCAACTTTTTCCTGTTTAAGCGACACTTGACTCTTAGGGCCTGTTTGGAACTCGAATTTTTGGCCAAGTTTTTTATCTACTAATTTTTTAATAACTTTAGCTACAGGAACCCAAAAAAACTTATCAAACTTTTTAACCTACACACTTCAAAATATCTAATACATAAAAAACTTCCTCTTTTCTTCTTCTCTCTCCCCCACCCCGATCCACCACACCTTCATCACCGGCCCACCACCTCTGCTGCCGCTTCCGGCGCCGGTGACTATTCCGGCGCCGGACTCCCTCTTTTTTTCCCTTTCTCCTTCTCCCTATTCTGGCACCGGTCACTGGATCGGAATTTGTGATACCAACACATGTTGCTCTTGAGACGGTGCACAGGATTAACATGGGAGGTCCACTTTTGACACCAAAAAATGATACACTGGGAGAACTTGGAAACCAGATATACCATTTCTCTTGAATGCTGCTAGTGCACGTAATGTTTCCAAGGATCCCAGATTGATCGAGTATCTTGCTGGAGCCTCGGTTGAAATTGCTCCTAATTGGGTTTATGCCACGGCCTAAGAAATGACAGATGCCAATGTAACTGATCAGAAGGAGAGAGAGAAAAAGCAAAAAAAAAAACCATGACTGCCGGTTCTTTGGCTTCGGGAGGGTGAAGGGGAGTAGAGGGGGAGAGGGGAGCAGAGGGAAAAAAGAAAAAGAAAAAAAAATTGCTTCACCATGGCTGTTGGTTCTTCAAAGTTGGAGGCAGTGGTGGCGGGGGAGGGAAGGGGAAGGGAGAAGGAAGAAGAAGAAAAAGAAGAAAAAGAAGAGAGGAAAGAAAAAGAAAAAGAAAAAGGAAAACTTAAAGCAATTTTGGACCATTTGCTGGTTCTTCAATGTCGGAGCAGAGGTGACGGGGGAGGGAAGGGGGAGGGGGAAGGAAGAAAAAGAAGAAGAAGAGAGGAAAGAAAAGAAAAAGGAAAGAAAGAAAAAGAAAAGAAAGAGAAAAAAATAAAAGGAAAAAAAGTTTTTCATCTTAAAAAAATTTTTCAAAAACTTCTACAGTACACTCCAGTAAAATTTTAGATAAATTTCCAAAAAACTCAGGTTCCATACGGGGCCTTAATTGTTGGAGGTTTTGGGTCAAGGATTATTATTTCCATTTCATGGTGTTTGATATTGGTACATGGCACTAGTTTTTCTTGGGACATCCTTGTTTCCTATGATAATAGTGGTCTGATTTCTGGTTTTACAACACAACCTATCTCGTCCAAACTCGACGTCGATGCTAAAGGAGCTAATGCTTCTTGATGGAAGTAGGAGAGAAAACAAAGCCGCCATTTGACAAGTGAATTTTTTGGGTGTTTGTCTAAAACTTTACTATAATTTACTGTAGAAGTTATAAAAAAATTTTTGAAGTGTGTAAATTTTTTAATATTTGAAGTGTATAGTTTAAAATTTTTGAAAAGTTTTTTGAAGTTACTGTAACTAAAGTTATTAAAAAATTTGTAGCAACAAACTTGGCCAAAAATTTGCTTGCCAAACAAGGCCTTTTCCAATTTTATATGGGCTAAGTCTTCTGAGAAGCAAAGTTAATTGGCAAATATGGATTTATAGATGCCCAAGTAGCATCAATGGGGATGTAGCTCAGATGGTAGAGCGCTCGCTTAGCATGCGAGAGGTACGGGGATCGATACCCCGCATCTCCATCCTTTTTCATTTCTTAATCAATCTGTATATGTTTCCTCCTCCTGCTGTGACACACACAACAAAAGATGTCAGAACTAATTCATGACATAAGAATCTTCTGTTGATACTGCTCAAATCAAACCTTATTCTTACCGTCACTTCTGTCAAATTAGAGATTAAAATGTGGTTTTTCCTGCCTCCAAGCCATAGAAATTTAAGAACAAGTAAGAGTTGGTGGCTGCTTACACACCAAATTTAGTGTATTCTTTTCAAATCCTTAATTTGGTCTTACCTGTATTCACTAAAAAAGAGTTGATTGATATCCTTTCTCTTCTTCTACAAGCGATGGTATGTTCACCTTGACCTATCAGATCAGCGCCCTTTATATAGTTCAAGAAGATAATCATTATCAAAACTGCGCAGTATTTCCTTTGCTGATACCATTCACTAGCTCTGCAAATCCTCTTTATCTTTTTCATCCTAACTTACTCCTATGGTAGCCTTAAGTTTCTTGAGGAAACAATGCTTCATACTTGCTCTCCTTGCAGTTGCTGCTATCTTTTGCTGCCACTTAGGTAGGTAACTGTTTTAACTCGGAAAAATTGAGAAAAAATTGTTGTACTATATTACACTTGTGCATGATGAAAATTTTGATGGACCAATCAACAGGATATGCGCAGATAAATCCCATGCAAGTTGCTGGCAATGCGATTCTGTGCTTCGACAACCAACTTGTAGGTGCCTCAGCATAATCCTGAACTAGATGTCTAGAACAGGCACTTTCGAGTTCTTCTTTTTCTTTGTTGTTCTTTGGTTCTAACTGTGTCCTAAATCTTGTTCTGGATCTGAAAACAAAAAAGATATACAGGGGATGTTATAAAGACTATCAACTAGACCAAAGCGGGGGTCTTTACGTTCCTTGTGAAGCAACAAATAAATATTGCAATGGACCTTGCTTATCTGAGACTAAATCTCTGCTTAAATGCATTGATAGGATGGCCTCCAACTTCCTGTTTTTGAACGGGGCCACGACTCAGTTTATCAGAAATGCACTTGATACTGGATGTAGCAGATACAGTAATCAAAGAGGTAGGTCCTTAATTGTGAAGCAAAATCATGTTTACTTGAATTGCGTTTGAATATCTTCTCTTTGAGCGAGGTAATGAAAATTGTTGACCTTTGCATCCCATTTCTGTTCTCTGTCTCTCTTTTTTTTTTTTCGCAGAGACGTTTATTGTTGGAGATGATTTGAATAGACTACATGAATCCTGCGGTTTGAATTTCTATAGCAGTGCTCCACCAATCGGGTTTCAACATTATGCCATGTCTTTGATATTAGGAGGGTGTTGCCTGTTACTTTTCCAACATGTTTAAGTCTCAATAAAACAGCAGGGAGGGGAAGTACAGAGCTGGAAAATGTATTCTAGATTTGTGGACTACAAAGTTAGATGCATATTCATTATGAAGTGAGTGAATGTTTGATGAGCTAGTTATGCTCTCATTAAATGTCAAACAATTATATCATCAGCTGCATGCACTGGTTTCATCTTTCATGCATTTATCTGTAATCTTCCTATTACTACGTCTATTTTTACATGAGTAGCTTTCTGTGAGAAAATCAACCTTCAAACAGCTTTTCTTCATGTAAAGATCCAGATACTCTTATTCATTTCCATGATCTCATCGGTGGAATAAGTATTAAGGTTTAATCATGGAATTTCCGGCCGGCCGAGCATTGACACTAAGCAAACCATCTTACTCGTTTAACTGTGTAAAATATAGGAAAAAGGACAATGAACTTTACTTTAGCAATTTGGTCAAGGTACATATGCCAAACTACACTCAGCTGGAATTCCTACCTTAGCTGGTGGCATCCCAGCAGTTGTTGACAGATTTGGCACCAAGAAAGCATGAAGTAGCCAGAGTTAGGAGCTGGAATTTCTACTTTGTGCTGGGCTCTACGTAGCTTCTCAGCAACCCCTGCCATGGTCTCAGTCCTGACAAAAATGCTCTGCTTACAATTAAGAATACTGGAGTTCAGAAAACTTGTTATCTATAAGAGGCATTAACAATGAAGTATCACTGCTGTGGAGGTATTGATTTATTTTTTAGAATGTGAGAATCTTAATGGGAAAATGATCACGCTGCTCTATAAGTGTTATCATGAACCTTACCGTATAACAGAAAAAATATGTCACTTTACCTCATGCTAAGAGCCAATACTTTGCTTATATACCTTTGATCCAATAATACAAGGGGTGATGATCTCAACAGTTTCAAGTCCTTGCAGAATTATTTCCATTAAATTTCATCTAAAGTTTCGAAAGGACTAATATCTTTCTGAACCAGAACTGGCATAGAAGTGGCAGCATCCATTATTTTCTTCACCAATTTTACTCAAAAGAACAACGGAAATTTGCCTGTTAAACATGCGGCCTTTCATGGTTCTTGAAATTTGAGAGCCAAGTTCCAAAAAGGGGGAAAAAAGATAACAAGAAATCTGTACGGCCATCCTGTTTAGAAAGCCGGAATTACTCAGAAACTGGGACATCCGTAGTGCATAAGGAAGTGAAAACTTCCCATATGCAGAATAAAGATAGAAGAGCATAATTGTTTCTCTTATGGGCAATAAAATGCTGAAAGAAAACACCAACAGAGTCAGCAGGACACTACCGGGAATCATGCATTCTCAAAGACGAAAGCACATAACAATCTGTTTACAGAGTACCTTTGAAGTTATGATGTCGTTTTTGGGGAACTACCTAATCTCAAAAATCTCCAGGGACCGAAAGATTTGGGACATTAAGAGAGCAATATAGCTTGTGAAACTCTATATCCCATAGCCAAGAAGAGGCAGGTTGAGTTCATCAGTTTTCATTGGATAATTGGAAGTTATACGTACATATGGTATTAATCATTCCCCGCGATGCATATCACTACTGTGGCATGTTACTTCCTTCTGACAAAAAAAAAAAAAAATCCTCAAGAAGAAGACTTGGATAGAAGGATCAAGAGACAATGTTGGAATATTTTATCCAGTCTAGAAGGTTTACCTTCCTTTCAAACGTTTGGGGACAAGTGCGGAAGTTGGTGGCTAATATTACCAAACTCCCTTATTCATATTCCATATGTCTCCATATGTGCATTTCCTTACAGGTAAGTTGTGTAAAATATCGACTACATATATCTCTTCTTCCATAGAATTTTTCCAAGTGGCATAATTGATTGACGGGAAATCAAAGCAAAGAGTAACATCATCTATATTTTCTCCAACCATCCTTTAAATTCCAAAAATAGCATGAAAGTTTGTCCATATTCCTTATTGTAGCATCCTAACAATGGTCTATTTTATACCGTATACATCCATGATAGTCTCAATCTTTTCAGTGAGATCGAGATGCTTCATGCTTTCACTATTTATGGCTATTTCCTGCTGCAACTTAGGTAATAGTGTTTCCCGAACAACTGCAACTGGTTTATCTTTTCTTCAGTTCTCGTGTTAGCTGATTTTCCATCTGTGGGCATCTGCCTATGTACAATATTCCTGAACATTTTTGTTTATACAAACAATCAACAGGGCATACACAGGATGCAAATCAAGACAATAACCCAACCTTTTCGTGCTTCAACAACAAAGTAGTAACATGTTAATAAAGCATATCTACAAGACCTCCCTGGCTTCCTTTGCCCCCCTCCCCCCCCCCCCCTCTCCTTTCTTTTATGTTTTGCTGTGTCTTTTTTCTTTCTCTAAAGATCAATTGTTATCTGCTGATTAAAGGGGTGAAGGGCTCCCTCTAACTACCTTTTGTTCTCCTTATGGAATATGACTGAAACAGACTTATATTGGCTGTGATCAAGCATATAGATTAAACCACAGTGGTGCCATATACGTCCCGAGCAACAGTAAAGAGAAATTCTGCAAAGGACCTTGCTTTTTGGAGACCAAGCTGCTACTGAAGTGCATTGACAAGTTAGCTCCTAATTATCTATTTGACAATAAAGCCACAACTCAAGACATAAGCAATGCACTTGATTCTGGATGCAGCTGTACTGATCAAAGAGGTAGGTATACTGACAGGAGTTAATCTACTAAAGTAGCACAGCATTTCGCTCCAGTTACCAAATGTAATCAATCAATCATGTCAATTATAATTAAATGATGTTTTGGAGTACCATCCGGTGACATACAGATCTGTAGAGGGTTGCAGGTTTATAACATCTTCCCTTTTTTATCATTCATAGTTATCTTTGATGTGGCAGCTTGCGTACATGGTGGTATCGGTTATTCAAGCAGAAGTCACTTTACCTTCAGATACCATGCCTTACCCGTCACAGCACTTTGGTTTTTTTGGCTTCTGCACCATCATTAACAATGTCCAATATGTGGAGTAGATATATGCTTTACTTAAAAGTTACACTTCTAGTACGTGTAAAAAGGTATCACATCAAGAAAATGCACCGTATTTCTCGCAAACTTGCTTTTATTAATCTTTAGGCAACAGCTTCAGCTGCAACCAACCTGGAGTGGATTATGCATACTGACTCGCGTTTTAACTTCTCAGTGAAAATACGAGGCACTATCAAGATTCAAATCAGATTCCAATTTTAGACGACAACATTGTCACAGCGAATAAGAACTCAAATAACGTAGATTGATAAAATCGGATTTTATATAGAGGGAACCTGCACCACCATTCTTATTACGCAGAACTACAACTACTAAAGATCCATGAGGATATTAATCACTTCATCATTTGATATCTGACTACCAAAAGGCACAGGCCCCATAATAATATGCAACTACTTAATCACATGAAGGCTCACCACCTCCACGGACCCCAACATTCACCTGCACTGGGTCTTGCTTCACAGCAGCTGTCTCCTTCTCCTCATTCTTAATGTCTTTAGCTACTGGAACAGCCTGACTTGCAGCAGGAACAGCGGCTGTCTCCTTCTTCTGACTTGCAGCGGCTGTCTCCAAAGAGGTAGGTATACTGACAGGAGTTCCAACTGTTGGTTCCTTCTTCGGAGTTGTTGCAGCTGGAGAGCTGGAGGTGTACTTCCTCGAAGAACAGCAACTACTCTTGTATTCCATCTTTTCCTTCTTCAACAGATTTTTCCAATAAAGGCTCAAACAAAATCAAAAATCTCTAGGTCGTACGCTGATGCGATGACAGAATGCTAGTGAATACTATTTATAGAGCTTACGAGGCTCATGGGATTCTTCCTTAAAGGATATGTGCATGTCTTCTGTGGAACCAATGCGTCTCAAACTTTTCACTTCTCATGTGAATCTCCCATTAAATTCTATACAAAGTGCTTATTCATTAATTCTATAATTAATTTTGTAGAATTCTAGGCATCATTTGTTATGTAATTGGACATGGTTATGCCCCATGCAATGTATCAGATATGCAGTGGTGGTGGGGGGGCGTTGAATTAATTACCAACTGGCGTAGGTAATTTGCCAAGGTTCTCAGATGCAGTCACTCTGATCATAGTACCATTAAATTTGACCTCGTTTTATGGGATTCAACATCTGTTTGTCAGATAAAATGCACCAGATAGCGATTGGTATAGAAGATGAAGACTCACTTTTTTTTTTCAACTATAATTATTAAACAAGTTCCATGTTCTGATTGGAATATAAATGCTCTTCCGGTATATGATCAGCTACATCAAACTTGTGTCATTGAAGGAAATTATAAATTTGATAAAGACCTTGATCATAAGAGCCACTTTGTATTCTGTTCAGAAGCTCCACACAAAATATAATAGAAACAAAGAAAACGAAATTGTTTCCACCCAATAAGGGCAAAAAACAAAAATTGGGGGAAAAGAAGGCCGATGACAAACAAAGGACATTTTTTTTTCGTGAAATTTGCTACATTGTATCTGCTCCCATCTTTGCATATCCAACATTCAAACTATTTTCCAGTTTTGTCCATTCTGCTGTTTTACTTGATCATTTTCTTCTGTTGAGAATTTTGTGGAATTACTCGGTCAGTCAAGCAATATTGGCTTGCAATGCCTTTGCTCTTCTGTTCAATCTTTGCTTTTCTTGTCAAACATTTTGCTCCCAGCAGTTGCGAGTCAAATGGGTCGGGCTCACATGCAACGAGGGCCAACCTCTCACGCCTGATCTTCAATTCATCCCATACCTTGCGCCAACTGGCTGTGTTGCCTATGCATCTCTCCATCTGCCATAACTAACGGATCAGATGTTCACAAAAGAGTTCGTCAATTGCACCAGCGAATTACCCAAATATGCTTTGTCCTGGCACCTTAATCACACTGTTTTCTCTCATCAACACTCTCAGCTTCTCAACTTCATCCCAGTCCCCCCTTTCTGCATATATATTTGACAACAACACATAGTTTCCAGAATTCCAAGGTTCCAGATTAATAAGCTCCTTAACAGCTCTTTCTGCAAGTTCCATATCACCATGAGTTCTGCAAGAACTAAGCAGTGCACCCCATAATCGGGCATTTGGCTTCATTGGCATTGTCTCTATTAGATCAAAAGCCTCTTTTAAGCAACAACTACGTCCAAGAAGATCGACCATGCATCCAATATGCTCAAGCTTTGGATTTATACTATGCTTTCCAAACATCAAGCTAAACAAGTCCCTACCCCTTTGCAACAATCCCGCATGGACACAACATGCTAAAACTCCCACAAAAGTTGAATCGTTCGGGCTCACACCTTCATCTGTCATCTCATCAAACAATTCAACCCCAAGTTCCCCCTTGCCATTGAAAGCCACACCTGAAATCATTGCATTCCAAGAAACCACATTCTTTCTGGCAATCTTCCTAAATACCAGAAAAGCAGTATCTAGGTCCCCGCACTTGCAATAGAAGTCAACTAGTGCGTTACCTACTGTTACAAAATCTTGAAAGAGACCATTTGACTCGACAAAAGAGTGAATCCACTTACCAACCTCAACTTCCCTCAACCGGCCACAAACCGGCAACATAGTAACCACAGTCGCCTCATCCGGCTCAAACCCACCATCCCGCATTTCATGAAAAAGTTCCAAAGCATCCTTATCCCTCCCAATCTGCGCCAAACACGAAATTATCGTATTCCAAGAGACAACACTCCTCTCATCCATTTGCCTGAACAGCTGAAACCCCATTTTAACATTTCCAATCTTACAATACCCACGAATCATCAAGTTCCAAACAACCACATCTGAATGAGACATTTCATGAAACACCTTCCTTGCATCATCCATCCTCTCACAACTCGAGTATAGCTCCACAATTCCTATCCTAATGGACCCAAATCTCTCAAACCCAAGAACAAGCACCTCTTTATGAACCGCTTCACCCAATTCAGGGTCACCAAGATTCGTACACGCCTTAAGTAAAGGCGCAAACGTAAACTCATCGGGCATAATGCCGCGGCTTTTCATGGCCGTAAATATATGAAGGGATTTTTCGTAAGGCCCGGATAAGGAGTAGCCCTTTATCATGGAGTTAAAGAGGAGGATATTGGGGTATTGAAATTGTTGAAAGATAAGGTTGGCATAAGGCATTTTATTGAGGGAGCCGCAGACGGAGACGAAATGGGAGAGAAGCTGGTTGGAGTGGTGGAGATGGTGGCGGAGGCAGTGAGCATGGATTGCAGTGAGGTGGGTTCGGGTTTTCCGGCCGTGCAGAAGGTGGAGGAGCCTCCGCTCCACCGCCTTCCCGCTTCCTCTGTTCATGCGCTATATCTCGCTCAGCATGATCTTGTCAGCGGGAAACGAGGAGAAGGGGTTGGATTTTGGCGGGAACCTTTTTGGCTTAATTATGTGGAATGCCTTACAATTAATAATTACGACTAACAAAATATTCCAAAAAAAAAAATTAGTTTGTCAACTGAAAAATTCATTTCATTTCCCTCGGAAGCAAAATTCATTATTTAACTCAAAGTCCCATTATCCCCTGATAGGAACAATTTTGTGGAATATTATAGCTGTTTAGATTGGAATTTTTGAGTCTTTTTTTAATAAAAAATATTATAGTAATAGTATGTAAGGTAAAATGATAATCAATAAATTTATCGAGAGACTATTTCAATCCTCCAAATATGCTGCTGTATTTGGAGTTCTCGCCGTGTTTTTTCATTTGTTTAGCAACTTATTTGACATAATTAGTGGTGGCAAAACACGGGAAATCTACCCTATGAGCAGTTGCTTACCTAATTTTTGTCGAATAGGATTCTTTAGCATCTGAGGGAATTTATCAACAAATGTTGCAAGAAACTGGACAAATGAATTTTAGAACATTTCTTAGGATGCGTTTCTTTACATTATTGTTTTCTCTGGATTAGTTTTGTGGTAGAAGTTTAAGATACGCTGTCTCGCGGTTACTAACTGCAACGCACAGGAATACACTTCATTAACCTGCAAGCAGAAGCATCTGTGGAGAAGATGATTGCTCATGGAATCATAATAGTTGGCCTGAATTTTTCAAGCACGGAAAGGTAAAGACAGTTATTCAAAAAGAATGCATTTGATTTCTATAGCAACAGGGCAAAAGTCAAACACAAATCAGCCCAACAAAATCCTACCAAGCGCAGGCTGATATTTTGACAACTTTAAGTTACATTCGGGTTTGCTGTCTGTTAAACTAGAATTAGACAATCTCATAGAACACCCTCCTTTGCCAACCCAGCTAGTTTGCAGACTAAGTTGCACAGGCTTTCCATGACAAACCTTCAATTTTGTACAATCAGAGCAGTTCAAAAGTAAGACAGAAGCTCAAAAGGAATACATCAGGTGAAGGTGATATAAACAGGCAAACGAATCATGCGCACCATCACTTTTTGGTAGATCGAAATCCCCCAAAGCCCATCATAGCTGCAACATCAGGATCTAATTCAGGTTCCTCTTCTACAGCCTTCTCTTTCTGAGTAAAACAAATCAGCATGCACCATAAGCTCATGATGGGTCAGAACCAAAAGAGTAGTAAGTAGTAGACTACAGAAATTCAAGTACAAACCTTCTTCTCTTTCTTTTTTTCACGGCGCTGGCGCTTCCTTTCCTCCTCTTCTTGCTGCTGCTTCAAGATTCTCTCATCAAAGTCTACAAAGGAAACAATCAATAATGAGTCTGACAATCATAATTCATGTATAATAACTATGAGAAACACGTTTTATTCAATACTTTAACATCAATTAGTCATTATTTAAATATTACCTTGCTCAGTAAACCCTACAGTGTCTTTCCGTTTCTTGAGAAGCTCGAACCGCTGCTGGACCTGTTATATATATTCTCAGCACTTGCATTAGAAGCCAAAACCTTCATTCCAGTTCCAGAATAACTTACAAGATTAAAATCATTTCCTAGGAATGGCAAACAAGAGCACTACATGAATAGGCCTGCTAATAGACTTTCAAGACCATGGCATGTCAATTGGCATACTTCGGCTCAAAACAAAATGTCTGTGCACATAAATCTTTAAGGGGAAAAAAATAGTTGTAGTTGAAGTTTCAACCTATATTTACCCAGAGATGAATCCAAACATAATATCGACATCAACCACACAACTGAAAGAAGCCCAAAAACTGCATCTTCAGTTAATGCTGCAAACTTGCACCCCTTATCAAACTAAACATTTATCAGGTGTCTTCATAGCAGATCAATAATGTTTTCAAATTTGTACAGAATTACATTAAGCAGTTGATCTTTGTTATTTCTTTTCTTTGCACATACCAACTCTTTCAAAACAGTTTATAACATATAGTGGCAAAGTATGATAAAAATTAGCCACCAAAGATGGTCTCAATCACAAACCTAGCAACCCCCTATCTTCTCCAATCCCCTTCCCCTTTCCCCATTGGGCAAAAGCCAAATTATTTCTTCTCTAAAACACAAGACAAAAAACGACTAAGAAGTTGAAGGACAGATTGCACAAGCTTACCTGCTCCAGGGATGCCCGCTCCACCCGCATAGACATACCCAGAGCTCGTTGATCTAAAAGGAAAAACAATAGCACATTAATTGACTGAAATAATGTCCAAAAGGAACAGTTTCAACACACATGGAACACATACGCTTCTTCCCATTAATATGGTCCAAGTAATTTGCTGAATCTTTTACTACACATTCACAAACCGAGCAGTAGTATCCTGCCTGCAATACAACAATCTCTGTCATGAAAATCCAAGGTAAAAAATTACTAATGTATGAAAAAGGATAGGAACTATTAAGATTTTGAGAAACAAAAACATACATATACTACTTCATAGATAACCATGAAACCCTCATACAGTACAACACATGGACTAATTAACAATAGATTTAAATTGCGATCCAGTTTCATGTAATCCTTTCATTGTATTAATGCCTTGGCATATATAAAGTTCTTTTCCAAGGACATTAGGAACATAGTTGTATGTCAGATCCAACCCTTACAAAGGAATGTGATGATGCTAGTGAAAGTAAGCCTGGAGATTACCTGTTGGCTTAGGGGTGCAACCGGAGTGACAACCTGCCATAAAATCCACAGACAGAAGGCATTAGCACTGTGAAAACCAAGTGAGGAGCTACAGAAGGTTAGAAACGCAGCAGTTCATTTTCAACTCAAGGTTGTATAACATATTGTCAATGGAAGCAGCATGATAAAATAAGGCAAACCTAGTAAACAGAATGTCAGCCCCAAATCCTAAAATATAACAGCATATACGAACCCATTAAATTGTTCTAACATGTGATACTTCTATCTCGGCCCCACATCTACATCAACTGAATCTTTTTACTTAGCTGTGACGAACAAACAGATAATAAGCAGCCATCAACCGACCATATGGGAGACCACCAAAGCAGCCACTGAATCTTTTAACATAACTTAAAGCAGCTGCATCAAGCAAGTAAAGATTTTCAGCAGGCAACTCCAACACAAGATGGACAACAGCTGATAAATACCTCTTCAGATTATATTTAGCAACTCCTAATGTCCAGAATAGTCACTAAAGCAGATCATTAGACCTACAGCTCATCATGATTCAAGCTCAACGCAAGTGAAGAATGCAAGTTAGTAACATAACCTACACCAATAACTTCAAAGCCCAAGCAGCAGCAAGAATACAAGCCCAAGATCTTCTTGATTTCAACGAAACAATCAATTACAAAGAGAACTGAAGGACACTAACCTGAGTCTTTCCTAATCGAGATTCAAGGTCGACTTGATAATCTCTGTGCTTCAAGGGTTTCCTCTGCACTGGTGGACCTTTGGCTGCACATGAAAACTTTCAAGTTCAGCACCTAAAACCAACAAATTGGAATGGAATGCCACTATCTAAACCAAGTGCAGAAGAATTGAAAACTTGGCCAAATGTGCATCAGCACACTATACTCAACAAACAGCCGACTGAAAACAAAATCATAATAGCTGTATATTTTCATATTTTTTTTGCCAAATTCGGCTGAACCAACTCCTTTCTCACAGCTGAAGAACAGGCAAGCTAAATAATCTTACATTTTTTGAACTTCGTCTCTGCCTCCTACAATAAAAGACAAAAAAAAAACTTTATTCGAGAAATCAAAAGAAAAAGCCCCCAAAAAAAAGAAAAAAACAAGGAGAACCTTTTCTTCACGTTCGCGAGCGCGTTGCAAATACTCTTCTCGATCGAATTTCTTGCGGAAAGTGTTGTCAACTCCAGCAACCTGCCCCAAAAAATATCATCAAAATAGGAAATATTTTCAAAAAATCGATTAAAATAACTAACTTAAATTACATGATAGGGTCCAATAATTTGTTTGCAAGTAAGCAAACTTGATAAGGTTTTGAACTTACGCTATTATTAGATTGAGCCATTGCTCTTGATGCTTCAGAGATGTAAAGCTGCTTCGGACTATGAATTAATCACCAGGTACAGCAACTTAAATTGAAAATGAAGTTGCTAAACTATCTTCTTTTTTCAAGAAAAAAACCCTAATTTTCAAATTACAGGGGTCCTATAAACCCTAATTTCACATTTGAATTCAGATGGAACGGCCTGAACACTCGGGGGAAAATTGGGGAATTAGAAGGAGGAAGAGGAGGCAGTATAAATTTGGAGAAAAAAAAAAAGCTATTTAATTTACTTTTGACCGTTGATTTACAAAATAATCGTACGTCGTCTTCTTTAAAGGGAGAGAGGGTGTTTGGTCTAGTGGTATGATTCTCGCTTCGGGTGCGAGAGGTCGCGAGTTCGATTCTCGCAACACCCCCCTTAATTTAATCCTTTCTTGATGGTGCAATGCTTTTACAATGAATTTGGCTTGGCAATATTAATATTTGTTGAATTTATGATGGTTTGCTTTCAAATTGTTTTTCCAGTAGAAAGAAACAGGAATATAATATGACAATTATCTCATATGTGCGTTTCTTCTCCTACCTTTTTGTGGGTTCAGTTGTAATGCTATTGATTTAAGGGAAAATGATCGGTTTCATCTTTCACATTTTACAAAAATATTCTTTTCGTCCTTCACTTTTAAAATGAAGCAATTTCCTCCTTAACATTTAAAAACTAAAATTATTACATCCTTGAACCCAAATTTCAATTTGAATCAAACCACCAATCAACCTAATTACAAATTTTGGGGGTGTAATTGGTAAATCATTTGGTTAACTCAACTTGATATTCATGTGAAATTTAATGAATCTAAAAAGAAAAAATAAAAATTTATAACATAAAAAAGAAAGATTTATCTTTCCTACATTATCATTGTATACACTGACGGTTTTATATACCGCCATATCATTTTAATTTAAATTTAAACACAAAATTTTATATTTATGATACACATCTAGATTCGCAAGCAGATATACTAACGGTGCATTAAAAGATTTACCCAAAAAAAACTCTACTATTCCAAAACAAAGAATGGCCTTTTATTTTATAATTTTTTTTGGTTTAATAAATGTCATGTGAATATGATGAAATTGACCGAATGATATATCAATTCTATTTTCGAAATTTATTACTGGGTTATTGGATAGTTTGATTTAGATTGAAAATTAGGTTCAGGAATGTAATAGCTTTAATTTTTAAATGTCAGGGACGAATTTGTTTCATTTTAAAAGTGAGGGACAAAAAGAATATTTTTGCGAAATATGAGGGAAGAAACAGATCATTTTCCCTTGATTTAATGTGATAATGGGATTTATGTGTAGTGCTATTGATTGAATTGTGAAAATTGATGGGTTAGCAATTTGTTGGTTGTGTTATTCCATCTATTATGGACCCCTTGTAATCTAATTATAAAAAAAAAATCATGTCAGGTTAATGTGTTATTATACACATATTTTGATACAAAAAATATGAAACTATCATCCAGCTGCAAATTCTGAAAAAAAAAAACAATTCACTTGAATATTTTTTCTAACCAACAATTAAATTTTTTTTTAGTTTAATAGTTAAGATTGAAATCCACGAATTAGTGGTTTTGCGTTTAATTCCTATCCTTCATGTCCGTGCTTCTTAACTAAAATCTCACCCCCTCCCACGGTAAAAAATTTAGGATTGCTAATACCTTGAAGTTAGATGCAAATAAGTAACCATTTTATGAAGGATTGCTATTTACCCATAAAAGAAAAGAATTAAAAATCCTATACACTGGAAAATTTTTTTTTTTACTTCGGGGTATTCCAACCTTTCGGCCAGACTAATTCCTTAAGTCTGTGTAAAATCTTGTCCTAAGAATACACAATAATGTAGCACATGAGAATCAATCACGGGACCTGCTGGTAACTACCAGATTATGGAACCAGTTAGAGTAGCCGTGGGGGGGGGCCTATACACTGGACTTAGATCCAATGAAAGTTTCTGTGATTGTTTTGCTAGACTAAACAAGATGATACTAGTATTAGACAAAACAAGAAGGTGTTCTTGTATTGGCTGCCTTTCCCTGGTTTGGTGATAATGTAGTTCCACTTATTAGGTCAACCCATAGGTTTTTTCTGCTAGTATTTTCTTTGTATAGGTTAAGAAGAAAGCTTACACCTGGTTTAAGGAGTACCATTTATGGCTATAACAATTGTTTTTATGTACTACTACAAAAGTGTTGCAGATTGCAATAGCATTCAAAGAAGGTATACAGCCTCATCTACGACTTCTATCTCCTTGAATTTATTGCTGTAACTTTTTTCTACATTCATAAGTAGCTAGTTCATATTAGACTTCTTATGAAGCATTGCATTAAAAAAAAAAAAAGAAGGGTGCTCCATTGCGTACGCAACATGAGTGTGCATCTGTGCATGATCTTGTGTTCCCTTACCTACATGTGTTCATGCACTTCATTCTTCCCACTTTACTTTGTTCTTTTTTTTTTGAATATATATAGTGTCCCTATTTGGAGTAGAATTTGATTAACAAAATATATACCCATTGGTCATTATCTCTTACAGGAAAAATAACTTGGATAGTAGGTTATTTTGAAAAATTATTTAAAACAATACCGTAGCACATTTTTCTAACGAGATGTATGTGAAATAAAAAGGTAATTGGAGATATAAAAAAGGTGTTTGAAAAACGTATTTATGATCCAAGTAAAAATTTTTTTTGCAAATAAGATGGTATCCAAACAAACCTATTAATAGTACTTCACTTCTTTTTTTTTTGTTATGATGGTACTTTTATTATACCTTTTCGAATTTCAACAACACACAAATATATATCCTTTATATATATAAGAAGCACTTTGCCCTGTTACTGTTGCTGGGATTTCGAGTGCATCTCCGTGCTTGAGGATGTTGTACGTTCGAGTGCACTTTCTGATGATTGTGCTTTGTACGTTGCACCCTTGGTTTATTGGTTTTGGCCTGTGGAGCCCACTTTAACATTCTGCTTCTCATTGTGGACCGTGGACCTCATATATATAAAGGAGAGAGATAAAGGATTTCTGATTTCTTGCTTGTGGAACGTGGACCCCACATTGATTGTATGTATGGTTCTGTGGATGGGGAAGAAAATACGTTGGAGAGATTTCTGCTTTCTTGCTTGTGGACCGTGGACCCCACATTGATTGTATGTATAGTTGTGTGGATGGGGAAGAAAAAAATATATCTCATCTTGAAATTAACTTTTGTTAAAATTAAATGATAATGGATGTTCCCAAATTATTCAATTAAAAAATATTAATTTTTTAAAAGAATTAAACTGCAATTAAACTCTTGAATGAAAAATAAAATAAACTTGAATTAAACTATTGAATTATACGATAATACACCTAACAATCATAAAAAAAAGGAGAATTGTGGTACATATAATAATCGCAACTCATAGATTTAGAGATATTAGATTAAAACTCTAATTAAACTCGAATTCTGAATTAAAAGATGGAGAATTAAACTCGAATTAAAATTCTAAATTAAGATTAAAATTAAAGTTTTGGGAGAGATAAAAAATAAGCTTCAAGTGAATTATTTCAACTAAATTATTGAATTAAATGATGTTTTCATCATTTAAAGTCATAGACCTAACAATCATGAAAAAAATTCAAGAATTATGGTCAACATAATAATTTGGAAGTCATAGATTTATGATATATACATAAATAAATACATATAAGGATATATATTTTATTTATATATATATAAAGGATAAGTGATGATATTTTTAGATAAATTTTGTGATTAGATAAATTTTGTGATGAAGATAAAGATCACATAGATTTTACTCTTGAATTTTGACCAAGGAGTTAAATCATCTAGCTGGAAGGTTAAATCACTTGTCTGCCACTACCTCTGCTTTTTACTCTTTTGGTCATTTAGATGCTTCTTTTCTGCCTTGCTCTGCTGCCAAGGTTGGCTATTTTTGTCATTTCAACTTTCTTTGTCTCAGTTTTCCATATTTTCTTGTTTTTTACTGATGGAGCTACAATACACAAGTACCACAAATTCATGCAAATAGTTTGCTACATCCACACAACCAGTTTACATGCAAATTCCACTACATTTGACTACTTGCTTGACATCAGGTACTCTTTGATTACTTCAGATTAGCTGTTGATTTCTTTGATAGTAGTATGTATATTTGTTTGATGTGAATCTTTCCTCAGGTGTTTCGGCTAAATCTTTCATCCAATGTTTCAGATCAGCAGTGATTTCCTGTCTTTATGGAGGTCTTGTACTGTCTCTGCTTGCTTTAACTGCTTTCTACTTATATATTCATTACCTTCCTGTTTTTTACGTAGATAGTTTGTTCCTTACGCATCAATATATATAGCTGTTTACATGCATATGTACAAAGAATATATATCTGTGCATACGGCTAGATTTTTCTTCCCGTGTCTTTGTTTTCTGCTTGGTCTCTGTGTATAACAAACATGAGTTGCTCTAAGCTGTTCGTAAGGAATGATCCTGATAAACTTCGTGAGAAAAAGGATAATCGAAATCGTAAAAAGAGGGAAAAATTTGCTGCCCTTTCGGCTGAAGAAAAAGAAGCTTGTCGGAAAAAGAACAAAGAGGCCTATCATAGAAAAAAATTGGAAAAAATGCTTTGCAAGTCCTTCCCAGAGCAATTTCAATAGGCTTCCAAATCACCAGCTTCTGCATCTGTTATGCGTACCCTTGCTGCTGAACAATGTTCTCATGGTACATGCTAATTCCAAGACTTTTATTATATTTTCATCATCTGTCTGTTCAGCATTCACTATTTCTCTTACGTGGTTCATAGTTACCGTTGAATGATAAAGTTAGCAGAGTAACTGGTTCTCAAACTTTGAAAGACAAGGAGAACGTTGATCGAATTATTGATTGTAATCAAGGTTAGCCATACTATTTACTTTTCTATAAACAACATATCTACGTATACTCAACTCACATTTTTTCTGAATCATTCGTAGCTGGTTCCACCAATCAGTTGTCATCCTCTCATTTTACAGAACACTGCAGAGGTACTATTTCTATTTAGCATACTACATTCTAATCACTTACACTTTTCATTGTTTCTTATACTAATCATTGATTCTGATAGGTGCTGCAAAACCTGCTATTCGGATTTCTGAATCTGCAAACAATAGTACTGAACTATCTTATACACAATCGAGTAAAAAGTCAAAGGAACAGATTTCTTCATTCTCAAGCTATGAGAAAGGTAGATTACATAGTTCATTTCCAATGTACTGTTTATACTCAGATTATAAGCATTATTCTATTTATACAATGATCTATTTCCAATTTTTAAATGCAGGATCTACATCTAACTCTGAGACAAAACATACGTGCCTACTTTGACAAACAGTGCAGGTCATTTAGGCTTCAAAATGCATTATTGATTGCTGTTCATTATATATAACCATCAACATTATGGTCAGCACTTACATTACTTACCTTCTTTGATTATCAGATAAATCATTCATATGTATGAACTGCTACAAATTCTTGACAGAAATTGCTGAAGAGGTTTCAGGTGATAAATGTTCTTCTAACTTTTTAAAAAAGGTCCTGATATCATTATTTGTAGCAATTTGATCAACTTCATGTTTAATAGATTTGTCAGCTATTCTTCCAAGATACCAAGTGTATCAGCTTCCGGACACTGGCTCTGCAACAACAAGGACAAGTGGAGGTTACTACCTTCAACTTGACCAGTGATCATTAGCAGGCATCCAAAAATTATGTTGATTGTACCTATCATACTTATGCACCCTTCAATCCTTCATCCAAACACATTAAACTTTTTAATTGCTTCTGTCATACATGAAAATACTTCAGTTCAATAATCCAAATGATATTCATTATTACTACTCACATACATTCAATCGTATTAGAACTCATTTCTTCTGGTAGGTTTCCAAAATCTCAATATCAGCATATCTGACTCATTCAGAACATCACCCTGACATGCATAACTAATAGTTCTATTATATAATCTGAAATCACTTCTGTTTATGCAAATACCTTTACCATGTTCCTACGAGCATGTACATAAATCTTTTCACCTCTGGTTCTAATTATACATAATTGAATTATTCAGGCAGAAGATATTCACCAACGAAACAAATGAAAGCCATCAGTAACAGAAAGAGAAAAAAAAGAGGTCTACATTACAAACCATTACTTGTTGCTCTTCTGCATAGTTATTTTCACTTTCAAGATTTAGTTTCACTCAAGTAATTGGTAATTTTACAGGTAATCAAGTTGTTCATGGAGTTCATGCACTACAGTTTATTAATGAGAATGTAGATAGATTAGCTACCAAACCTGATTGTCAGTACTGTGGAGCAAAAAGGATGCATTCTGAGACACCTAATTTCTGTTGCTCTGACGGACAAGTAGTTCTACATGAAAAACAAGCTTCCAGATATTCTTGTAGAATTGTTTATTGGTCACTCTGATGAAGCTTTGTCCTTTCGCACATATGTCAGAACATATAACAATATGTTTGCTTTTACTTCTTTCGGTGTACACTATGATAAATCCCTTTGCAAGAGAACAAATGGTATATACACATTCAAAGTTCAGGGACAGACCTATCACTTCATCAAAGACCCTTATCCCGCATGGAGGATGTGGATTATATCTACAGCTCTATTTTCATGATACAGACCATGAGCTTCAAAATAGAATGGCAGTTTCCGAAAGATTAACAGAAAGCATAGTAATGAGGATCATGGAACTGATGAAGTCTAATCCATACGCATGCTTTCTGCGAAGCCTAAAAAATGTTCCAAATTTAGATTCATATCAGATAGTGCTCAAATCACATTCAGAAAATGATCAACGAGTATTCAATCAGCCAACAGCCTCTTAAGTTGCAGCTCTTTGGACAGAAGGACAAAATTCAGAATCAAGTTATGCTAGACCACATCCAAATTTATACAAAAGAAGGAAGAGATCACCTGGTGCAATATTATTATGGCTGTTACGGTCCTCTGCAGTATCCACTATTATTTGCACTTGGTGAAAACAGGCTAGCATCCTTGCATCAGAAGAGTAACCACGGAGAATCCAAAAAAGAGAAAAAGATGTATTATGAAAACTAAATCTACTGCTATTCTAACCAATTACAGATCTGCTGAAGAAATGATATCTGCCGAAGAACAAGGTAGTTCTCCCCTCCAATGACTTATACATTAATCATATGCAAATGACTTGTACATTACCCATATACATTAGTTATACATTACTCATATAATTACACATGTACACTTACTTATATGCACAAGACACTACTTCTATTGGTTATATGCAGAACACACTACTTATATTTTCTGAGTGTATTCAGTTTCATCCAAATGAATCAATAACTTATAGCTTATTTATGTAACTTTCAGCCTGCAATGATCCTGAAAACAACAGCGAATCCGTGTCAATGCGAGAATATTATGCTTATAAATTGCAGATGAAAAGATAAATATTGTCCAAATATACTGAACACTGGAAGATTACTTCAGTAGTATGTTGTTGATATGTATATAAAAATTGAAAGCCAAAGACTAGATTACTATAAGAACAAACAAGAATTTATAAGAAGAGAGCAACTACAAGGCGTTATGGACAGCGTCATAGCAGGTCAATGCCAAGGTTCAAAGGTAGGTCAGCGAATGGTGCTTATAACTTCATTTATAGGAGGCCCCCGTGACATGAAAAAGAGATATGTTGACGCTATGGCTTTGGTACAGAAATTTGGTAAACCGGATTTATTCATTACGATCACTTATAATCCTTCATGGCCAGAAATAAAAGATCATATGCTACCAACAGATGAAGCACACAACAGGCCAAACTTACTCACTTGAGTCTTCCATGCAAAGCTTGATGTATTGAAGCAAGAATTATTCAAAAAAAAGATATTTGGATCTGTTGCTGCTTACACCTATGTCATTGAGTTCCAGAAACACGGTCTCCCTCATGCTCATTTCCTCATAATCTTGAAGCCATGTTCAAAACTATACTCCACAGATTCTTATGACAAAATAGTTAGTGCAGAGATTCCAGATGAGACAAAAAATCGGCATCTCTTCAACATGGTCCGTAGACATATGATTCATGGTCCGTGTGACAAAAAAAATCCAAACAATGTCTGTATGCAACGAGAACATAAGAAAAAATGCATAAACAATTATCCGAAGCCATTTGCTGATAAAACCTTTCATGGAGATAATGCATACCCCACTTATCAAAGAAGGAACAATGGACACAAAATGATGGTTCGTGGACATGAGGTGGATAACAGATGGGTTGTTCCATACAACTCTTACCTTCTCACAAAATTCAACTGCCATATAAATATCGAAATTTGCTCTACAGTAAAGACAGTGAAGTACATCTACAAAGGTCATGACAAGATCCATTTTCGAGTGAATTCAGACAATTCTAATGGCTCAAATTCTGATGGTTATCTACCTACAATTGATGAGATCAAAGACTACCAGTCAGCTAGATGGGTATGCGCTGTGGAAGGTATATGGAGGATATACAGATTCTTGCTATTTGAAATGCATCCTTCTGTTATTCACCTACAACTTCACTTAGAAAATTGTCAGCCATTGAACTTCAGAGAACATCAAGACTTATGTGATGTGGTAAGAAACAGATTTGTTAAGAGAACTATGTTAACAGAATTCTTTTACATGAATTTCACTGATTCTCTAGCTCAGAACCTCCAATGCACTTACAAAGAGTTCCCTGAACATTTTGTCTGGTATTCAGGGAGAAGAAATAGGAGCCAAGAAAACAGAAAGATTCTATAGGCAGGATAGTGACAGCAAGTCCAATGGAAGGAGAGCGATACTTCCTCAGATTGCTTCTCACACATGTCAACAGTCCAATTTCATTTGATGATTTGAGAACAATAAATGGAGCATACGTACATACTTTCCGCGAGGCAACAATTCTGAGAGGTTACTTTGAGTCTGATAAATCACAAGAACAATGTCTGGAAGAAGCAAGTTTGTATCACATGCCATATAGTTTGAGAAGATTGTTTGCGACTCTGCTTGTTCATTTTCCTGCTTCAAATTCGAGGTATCTTTGGGAGCAATTTGAGGAGCAATTATCTGAAGATATCAGCAGAATTCCAGGTATATAAGTTGATCAGATTCGTTTGCAGGTATTATCCCAAATAAATGAGTTTCTACAATCAATGGGAAAAGACATTAATCAATATGCTTTAGTTCCAAATACCATGTATTTTGATAGCTTGAACAAAAACACCCGTGACACAATAGCTGAAACAAGAATTTCTGTACCAGAACATGACCTATTAGCAATTAAACAACTAAATGCTTATCAGAAAAAAGCTTTTGACATTATCATGAATGCAGTTTTTGTTCACAAGAAAGGAACCTTCTTCATTGATGGACCAGGTGGAACAGGAAAAACATTCCTCTATCGAGCACTACTAGCAGAAATCAGGTCAAAAGGCTACATAGCTCTTACTACAACATCCTGTGGAGTTGCGGCTTTGATTCTGCGAGCTGGAAAACAGCTCACTCAAGATTCAAGATACCAATTGGTGGAATAGCAGATAAACAATGTAGAGTTAGTAAACAAAGCTCATTGGCAAAACTCCTTCAATCTGCAATTCTGATAATCTGGGATGAAGCTCCAATGGCGCATAAGGCCTCAATTGAAAGTGTTGACAAACTTCTGAGGGATATAATGGACTCAAACGATCTGTTTGGATCAAAGATCATTGTTTTTGGAGACGATTTCCATCAAGTCTTGTCGGTGGTAACAAAGAGATCAAAATCTGAATTTATTGATGCAAGCATAGTCAATTCATACATATGGCCACAACTACATAAGTTACATCTGACTCAGAACATGAGAGCAAGACATGATCCAGAGTTCACTCAATATGTACTTCGCATTGGAAATGGAACAAAACCAATTATCTTCAACAATTCTATCCAGATACCTTCATCGATGCTAATAAGATATACAAATGAGCAAGAATCAATGACTGCACTCATCAGGATGGTGTTTCCAGATTTAAAAGCTTTTTCTATGAAAAATTTGTCTGCAGTTAACCGTGCTATACTGACAACAAAAAATGACTTTGTTGATGAAATTAATGAGAGGCTCATTGTACACTTAGAAGGACAAGTGCAGGAATATATCAGCCGAGACAAGTGTATCGACAACTCTGAACAGACAATCATGGAGGACTTGCTAAACAGTTTAACTCCAAATGGTTTCCCACCCCATAAGCTACTTCTTAAACCATATTGCCCTATCATGTTACTGAGAAATATTGATGCGCCTCAGGAATTATGCAACGACACTAGACTCATATGCAAATCCTTGAACTCCAACATCATACATGCCGTCATAACATGTGGTGAATTTGCTGGAAAAGAGATCTTCATCCACAGAATTTGTTTTAGAGCAGAAAACAATTCAGACTCACCAGTATCATTTGAACGTATTCAATTTCCAATTCGACCCTGTTTTGCTATGACAAAAAACAAAGCTCAGGGACAAACACTTGATTTTGTTGGCATATATTTGCGTGAACCAGTTTTTTCGCATGGACAGTTATATGTAGCAATGTCAAGAGCTAAGAACAATAGTTCTATCAAAATTCTTATTAAACCATCCATATTTGATGACCAACAAGACTCGATTACTGAAAATATAGTATATACAGAAGTACTAGATCTAGCTTACCAGTAATTGCTTTAACCATGTGCATATGACTTACTTTTCTATGTTGATAAGTGTATATCTGTTATAGTCTTCATTCAGTACTTATGTATTCTTATTACAAGTCACAGGAGGAAAAAAACATGATCCCATTCACTGAGATAATCCCTGGACTACAAAACTGGACAACTGTGGTCCAGGTTCTGGACAAGCAAAAGGCATTTACTCTCAAAAGCAGGGAACCGATATCAGAAACTGATATTAATAGATCAGCAGGTAATCCAAATTCTCAACTCTACTCTATATGCTTTGTTACTCAACCTTTTTTTTCAAATCAACACAACTATAATTGTTATCAGGGCACAACAGTTGAAGCGATGATTTATAAATCAGACATCGACTTCTTCAGAAAACCATTTCTAACTCTACAAACGATACATTCTCTGCAATGCTAGAGTTGAGTACACGCCATCAGAGTATCAGACTCATCCAAATCAGTGTACATGGTACATAGACAATTCTACTGTTGTCCAAGCAATAGATGAAGTTCAGCCACCTCAGATTCCAACTATGTTCAACTTCTCATCCTTTAGAAGATTCCACTAGCACATAGATGATAATACAGATATAGGTAACTCAGAACTCCATTTGCTCAACTGACAATATATGTAATTTTCATAAGAATTATAACGTAGCACATTCCAATATCAGATGTCTTAGGCATTGTTGCTGAAGTTCATCCTCGAATACAGAGAGCTACTACTGCTACCAGAGAAGTGGTGATTATAGATAAAAGATATGTAAAACCATTCATTTATTCTATATCAACTCTAAACCATTACAGATTGATCAAAATATCCTCTTCTAACAAAGTTTCACTCATCAATAAAACACAATCCAGCATGATGCCAGTGATTCTGACTCTTTGGGGTGAGCACGAAATAGATGAAGGGCAAGCGATTGCAAATATCATTGACACAATGCCACTGATTGTTGCACTTCGAGTTAAAGTATCATCATATCACAGTAAGTACATAACAAATTTCTCATCCTCCACATATTTTCTGAGTTACTATGTATTCATAATACTATGTACCTTACGACGCATAAATATTGCAGTACTCAACCTCTCAACAAAATTTGGATCAAGCATTCTCCTTAATCCTCCAATACAACAAGCTGCTGATCTCAAACAATGGTACTAATCCTTTTGATAAGTAATCATTCGAAAATATTTTCTATTAAATATATTATAAGCCTTACAAATAAAACTTTTATCTTGACTCACAAGGGCTATTGAGACTCAAGCAGAAATCAAGAAACTGATAACAGAAAAAGCATACCACAACCGAGCTAAGCTTCTGCCACAACCAAGAGATGATGAGCTAACCACTATTCAAGACTTTCTTACATTTCTTACGGTAAATTCTACTTCTCATCCTTTATTACCAATAACATTTCACAGATATAGTTTCTTTTTTCTGCTTTAGAAAATATATTTTTTTTTTTACACTCTAGAAAATTCTCAGAAGCAGTATCGAAAGCCAAAGACTCTTATTTTGGTTTCTTTTTATTTCAGCATTTTCACCTTCTTGTTAAACACGTTGAATATTCAAATGTACATCTCAATTTACCTATCAATGTAAGTTGAACAATAGTGACTTTAATACAGAAAAAAGCCTACTGGTTGCGTGGTACACCAAGATTACTAGACAAGAGCCAACGATTATGGTATAATGCTTGTCCACAATGCCACAAATCATTCAGAGGAAAGCCTGTCTGGAAAATTGTTTGCACTTCATGCAACAAACAAGTGAATATTGCTCCAAGATGCCGATTAACTGTAGAACTTGCTGATTATTCTGGAGTTTTGACACTTGATCTTTATGACAACGATGCTCTTCAATTACTACCTTTCACCCTATTGGAGATGCAGGACTTAGAAAACAAGGTAACAAATCGGCTTTTCATATGTATTCAGAATACTCTGAGCAAAAACTAAGTGTACTATATTTAATGCAAATCTGTTTATCTTACTTCTACAGCATGAACTGAACTATGAAACCATTGAAGAAGCCATTAACAGTACTGTGATAACATGCTTTGTGAAGAAAATTATAAACACCCATGCATCCACAAGTACTGAGAAATACTCGGCCATTATCCTACACAAAACCCCTCTGGCAGAGATTTTATCACAAGTTCCTTCCACCATTACTTACTCAGAACCAAGCACAGAAGCTGCAATCACCACTCCACAAACCAATGAAACTCCACTCACTACTGCTTTAAAAGACGCAAATGTGCATGGCAGTTTGCTCTCGACTCTGAAAATCACAGAGAGCCCAACTAAAAAGCAACGTACCGAAAAGTCTGAAAAGGAAGATTGAAACTGCCATATAATACTTTTTGTTAGCAGATATTTTTGGAGGTCTACTGGTATTTCACAACTTTTGATCCCTGAACTTTGGTTGCTCAGCTTTCTATTCCTTAACTTTTTGTTCCTGAACCTTTACTACTCTTTATGGTTTGTATAGTTGCTGAACTTTTGATGCACTTTTGCTTCAAGATAGTTAGCTGAGCTTTGTGAAAGTGAAAACAGACCAGAGTTATATGTACAGTTATTCCCACTATTTTCCCTTCACTGGCTCTATTTGATTTTCTGCAACTTTACAACAGTTTATTCCTTCACGCCTGGAAATCCATTTCAACTTTACAATAATTTATTCCTTTTACCTTCATTTCAAAAAAAAAAACACACAACAAACTGCAATCAAACCCAACATTAACAAACTATCAAACACAAAAACATTTGCACGATACATATAAATCATATAACAAACTTATACATATAACAAACATAGCAACGCCCTACAAATTTCTCCCAGACGCATCAGAAAAGCCACTCATCGTGCTTTGAACTACTTTCCTCTGTTCTTCAACTTCTACTTCCATACGATGAGCAATTATTTGAAGAAATGGAAGCTCTCCAATATCTCCTAATGCACTTTCTAGTACACGAGCTTTCTCTGGATATCGATAAAAAGATTTGAACAAGTCATATATCTCATTCCTAAGTAAAATATTATTCGCTAGAAGCCGATCTGCACCACTCAACTTTCCATTATCTCCATTATGCCCAGCCAAGTTTCCCAACACACCACTTAGTGATGCTCGATTCAGCATAACCTCAACATCTGGATGCAAATCACGTAATACTCCAATACGATTGTGAGTATAATCCATCTTGAACTCAGAAAGAACCAGAAATAAATTAGTAATAAACCATACAAAAATCTATAACAATACAGCAACTAAATAACCAAATCACAGAACTAACGAATTTATACACACCAAGTACATCATAAAGCAAAAACAAACAAATACAAAAAACAAAATAACACTATACACATGTGAACTAAACAATACTGACAAAAAGATATCTGCCAAACAAAAAACTGTTGTACACACGTGAATTCTCTTACTCTTTCTCCAAACCAAAACAAAAAGAATCAGTACTCAAAAACACATGTCAACTCGTCCACCATCAATTTGCCTGATCAATCTGTTTAATCTATCAATGTTTATCCCAAATCTGCTATAACTATTCATTGTTGACTCATTCAAAAATGTCATATATGATACGAAATAGTACAAAATATCGAATAAATCTTGTGCATTTCATTATCTATTCAATCAGCTTTTAAATTTTTAAACACCTTGATGTATTTTCTCTGTCATTCATCCAACATTGAATTCTTGTCAAAAACTACAGATTCAATTCCCATTCAATTTCGAGTTTCCTACAAACTTTCATTCAACAATAATTCATTGTTCAGTGCCTCCAAATCTCATACATAGCATGGAACAAATATCCTTCATTTTATTATGTATTTAATCCACATTTAAATTTTTAAAACACGTTCATGCGTTTCAAGATACAAATTTCTAAACACCTTCAGCCCACAAGTTTTGCTTCTGCTTACAAGTTTTGCTTCCCAAAAACTACAGCTTACATTCGCATGAATTCTGAGCAATCGAAAACTAATACATCCCAAAGCTTAAACTTTTTTACAAATTTTCATTGCATACTATCGTACCACACATTTACAAATAAAAACTCCAGTACTTTATACAGCAGATACAAATACATATGATGCTACCTTATGTAGCAAATACAAGATCACCATATCCCTCAGAAACTGACAAACACATCTTAACCCCTAAACACCATACGCCAAAAACCATACACCAGAAACAAACAATACCCAAACTAACAAACCCATCTTGCCAAAGCCAAAATCTTTAATCAGTTTCGCCACCCAAGTCACTAGAAGATGGCGGACTGGGAAAGTAATACCTTTCTTCTAACACCTCCAACCTCATTCTACTGGCAATCAGCCCCAAGATCGGATAGCCCCTTCCAGTCCTAAACGCAGCCTCCAAAACTGAAGCCCAATCATCATGCCTATAAAATTCTTTGAACAAATTACATATCTCATTTTTCAGCAAAACGTTTGCCACCTGAGCTCGTGCAACAGGTTCAACTGGACGATTTCGACAGCCATTACCCATAGGATAAGCTGCTCCACGAACAACAGCTAGTTGATTCACCTCTTCATCCACCTCTGGATAATACAATTGAACAGTCGGAAATCTCGCGCTTCCATCCGCCATCTCCAAACGTTAACTATCTGCAGACAAGTACCAAACACACACTTCTTACCCCTATCTGACCTTCAAGTATATAACCAAGAAACACTAATAGACACACGTGAATTTTCTGTACTTCTTACTGCCTTTCCACCCAAGAAATTACACGTCTCACACTAGCTACACATGTAAACAAATACCTACCATGCACACGTCAATACACCATACATTCTCGTAATTTCAAGACACAAGAACTTTCTGGTATACATAACAGTAATATACAGTAATAAATATATATAACAATTATACATATATTCTATAAGTAATATACAATAAAACATATATATCATAATTGCAGATATATACAAAAATATACATATATATAGATATATACAAAAATATACATATATATAGATATATACATATGTATTAATTAATATACATAATAATTATACATGTATACAGATATATAGATATATATACATATAATACTAATAATACAGTAATATAACAATGTAATAATATACACATATATATAACAATAATATATAGTAACAAATATATACATATAATAATTACACATATATACGCATAGATCCATATATATATATAGATATAATACTGATAAGTAAAATACAATATCATAATTGTACACATATCAAAATATATACATATATATATAGATACATACATATAAGTAATAAATATACATAATATATACATATATACAACAGTAATACACACTAATAAATACATATACATATATAGATGTTCCCACATCGATATACATATACTTTAGTTAAATTAAATGATAATGGATGTTCTCAAATTACTCAATTAAAAAATATTAATTTTTTTAAAGAATTAAACTGCAATTAAACTCTTGAATGAAAAATAAAAATAACCTTCAACTAAATTATTGAACTATATGATAATAGACCCAACAATCATCAAAACAAATGAAGAATTACAGTAGAGATAATAATCGCAACTCATAGATTTAAAAGTATTAAATTTTTGAATTAAATTCAAAATTCAACTACAATCAAAAGATGGAGTTAAATCAAGAATACAGAATTAAAACTCCAATTAATTTTGAAGAATTAAACTCCAATAAAACTTTTGAATTAAAATTAAAACTCAACTAAATTATTGAATTAAATGATGTTTCCACCACTTAAGCTAAAAAAAAACTTATCCAATGTATAAAAATGCATATAATAACTCATAACGTATAGATTTAGATATTTTACTCTTGAATTTTTTCCAGAGAGTTAAAAAATTTCTATTTAACTAAAATTCTAAAATTATCCATCAAACCATTTGACCACACGTCCACAAACCGAAAACCAAACTTCGGCAGAGTTACCGCCTGCTACCCAGCGCCCGCGCATTGCACGGGAAAACAACCTAGTATATATATATATATATATATGTAAATGTAAAGTCAATAAGAGTGACATCATAAAAAGAAAAAAGAAAGTGCTAATAACAATTGTGAATGAGATAAGAGTAAATCTTACATATACAATGACAATGACAATGCATATGTAATATTTGAATTTTATTTTAAATTTAAATTTGAATTATATATCATATAACTATCAAATAGTGAAAATATATATATTATCAGTGTATAAAAAATTAATTATATGCAAAAAGTAAAAAGAACAACTACTGTATAAGAGCCCTTTTTCCAGAAACACTACTGGAATCTTATTGGCAGGGAAAACAAAAGCAGTACACTAGTCATTCCCTCATTGGTGGAATGAGCCAACGTGACATGTTTTCGACTTCTCTCCTTCAAAGTTCAAACTTTGCTCCTCCTGCATTACGAAATAGATAGGAAGTCTTCAGTTTTTTTTTTTTTTTGGGCACTATAAAATTTGGCTTTTTTTTTTCTTCTAAAACTATAAAAGCCTTCAATCCCTTGTTTGCCTAAAACCATACCTGGGAAGTATCCCGCATCACTCTTTGCCTGCGATTTAGTGGCAGCAGTAGCAGTAGTAGGAGAGAATTTCCAGTTATATTAGAGAAAACAATGTCGAGGCCACGGATCTCAATAGCTTTGGTAACCCTAGCTCTGTTCTTCTTCTTCGCATCGGCCTTAGCTGACGACGTCGTCGTTTTGACTGAAGAGAATTTTGAGAAGGAGGTCGGTCAAGATCGCGGGTCTCTCGTCGAGTTCTACGCTCCTTGGTATGCCTGATTGGCTGATTCCCTGTTATTTCCTTCATTTGTTAATTTTTGCGAGGTTTTTTTGTTCATGGTGAATTGGATGTAAGTTTTTTGATGGTTTTGATGAATTGGAGTCTGATGTATTTAATTGCTTTTAGATCCTTGACTTTTCTTTTCTTTTCTTTTGGTTGTAATAGTCGAATTCGGATCTTTGCGAAAAAGATTGCTGTGATTTTGGTCTGTTGCATATTTATATGTGGATTCATAGGCACTGCCAGTTTTTCGTCTGTTGCCGTGTATGATAGTTAGGAGATAGATGGACTAGCATGAAAGACTACTGTGTCGGAATGCGAGATTGATTTTTTATATCATTATGTTTGCTGATTTGAAGTGATTTTGAGCTGTTCCTGTAAGGGAAGATGTAAAGAAGTTTTTTTTTTGGTGGTTCTCCCCGTGATGAATTTGCAGGTGTGGGCACTGTAAGAAGCTTGCTCCAGAGTACGAAAAGCTCGGTGCTAGTTTCAAGAAAGCTAAATCTGTTTTGATTGGAAAGGTTAGCTCTTCAGCTCTTTTATGATACATTGACCCTTTCAAATATGGTGGGAAAAGCCTCTTTTTTACTCTAGGCTTGTAGTGTTGCTATATTGATAAGAATATTTGCCTTGGGTTATTAAGTAGTTTAGCTAAAGTTGGTACAATCTAAAGCTTGTAACTTCTGGGAATGTTACTATTGCATTGCTGTAGAGAGCTCAGATATGATGCAAAATTCATGGCTTTTGCCATGCCATTGTGGTGTGTTTCTTTTAATGGATTTTGGAGTTGTACATTATTAAGGTTTTTGCCATTGTATGAATCATCTATCTTTGTGCTTTTTCTGATCACTGGTTTAGGAGTTGTCATCCTTGGCAGCTGCATTAATATAGAGCAAGATGCTATGGCAAAACTCTCTCAGACAAATATACGGTTATTTCATGTTGAAAAAGTGCTTACATTTTATCTTTTCATCCTCACAAACTGGGTATGCTCTATTTGATTTCCGTCACTAAAATCTTGAGAGTGTGGAACCTGAGGTCCATTACTATCTGGTGGCTTGCTGTTATCAACATCAGTTTAACTTTCTTAGCTGTTGTGAATCTTCTATTTTGCATCTGATTTAATTTCAATACTTAAAAAATATTAATCAATGGTTTAGCTGTGAATTATAGCAAAAATAAGTTTAATTTTTGAACTTTTGTCAAATTATATTTGTTGTAGGTGGACTGCGATGAGCATAAGAGCCTTTGCAGCAAATATGGTGTTTCTGGCTACCCCACCATCCAATGGTTTCCGAAAGGTTCCTTGGAGCCCAAAAAGTGAGTATATGTGTAATACTGGAGTTTTCAAAAGGTCTTTGTTTTTCTTTACTTGCTCTGCGAAAATGATTTCTGTCCTGGTGTTGACTATATGTAAATATAACTTACATGCCTTGAGTTCATACAATTGTATTCCTCATGAATCTATTTTTATTCTTAGGTATGAAGGTGCACGATCTGCAGAAGCCCTTGCTGAGTTTGTGAACAGTGAAGGAGGTAATGTTATTGGCTAGCTGGCTTGTATTTTGTACTCCATAATTTAATCCATGTTAACAAGTTTGTTAGATTTACGTTAAAGCATATTTTGGTAAAGCTGTTTAATAATCCACGAAGATGTTAAAATCCAATCCATATTACTTATGAAGATTAGAAATTTACTTCACCTTAAGATATCACCAAACTCTTTTGGATTCATTGTGCTGAAATATCACCTTAAATACCTGATACTGGGACTTTGGCGTTAATTCTTCCTGATCTTGAGCATACATGAACTGCATCGTAGCTAGTATTTCTACTATACATGGATTTTTCTGCTGCAGTAATGTTTAGTTGTAATCCCTTCTAAGCATTTAATTTTGATTGTTCATCTTGAATAAAGAGATTATCATATTCATCGAATTTAGTTACAGCAACTTGAAGGAATTGTCATCATTGAATTTCAAGGTGCCTTTCATTGATCTCTTGTTTTGCATGCAGTTTGGAGAAAAATAAGTAATTGATAACTGACATATTACTGCACGCTTAATCTCTTAATATGAAATATTCTAATGACTTTTTTATGTGCTGTAACATTGGTAGAATTTTTTTACCTCGAACACATTGTGTTTGTGTGTTAGGTGTGCAAAAAGCGCCTCATATATCATTAGAAGTTGTTAACAGGAATACTTGGAAGGCTAATTCTTAATTTTTTTTTTTAAAAGAACTTGTAATTTCAAAGAGCGTGAGATATGTCCACTTCATAAAAGACAAAATTCTTTGTGGATGGACTGACTGCAGCTTGAAGGAATGAAATCAGTTCTTATGTGCTTGGTTACCTTTCATTCTATTCTGTGTTCCTGTTCAATGTTCAATGCTTTTCTCTTCCACTCCATCTCAAAATTAGATGCTATATAATTAAAGCTTATTATTGAGGGGCGGATACTCATCTAGACAAGTTTCAATAACATATCCTTTTCCTTCTCAAAAGGAATACTGAAGTTGTATGTTGTATGCTGTGTTGTTTGATAGATTTTGTCCTGTTGTCTTTTCAAACAAATGTTACCAAAAATTCTATTGCAAATTCAGTGAACTCCATCTATTATCTAGCTATTTTTTTAATCCGCATCTAGATGATATATGCTCAACATATGAAGATTGAATACCATTTTCTGTGTAGGGACAAATGTCAAGATAGCTGCAGTTCCTTCAAATGTTGTGGTATTTACTCCAGAAAACTTTGATGAGATTGTGCTTGATGAGAAAAAAGATGTTCTGGTTGAGTTTTATGCCCCCTGGTAATAAATAGGTTCTGGTACATTTTCTTTGTTGCAAATCCTCTTTTAGGTTACCAATTTATTTTCCAATCAACTATGTGTGATAGCTCTGGAAGTCCAGTATGATTATACGTCATTTCGCATCTCTGATTTTGCTTTATCTTTTGCAGGTGTGGTCATTGCAAAAGCCTTGCTCCCGTATGTGCATTACTAGCTAATGGAATATGGTGGAAGCTGTCAAACAACTTTTGACTAAAAGCCTGACTTTCTATTTTTATATTATGCAGACTTATGAAAAGGTGGCAACAGCATTTAAGTTGGAGGATCATGTGGTTATTGCTAATGTTGATGCAGACAAGTACAAAGATCTTGCTGAGAAGTGAGTCCTTGATATGTTTGCATTTTTGGTCCTTAGCCAATTGATTTTTCCATCAGATTTCTGCTTCTGCTGTTATTGTTTCTAGTTGATCCATCTTTGTGCAAAGAACTGGGATGCTCTCTCTCTCTCTGTCTCTCTCTCTCTCTTCACACCACTGCCCCCAAAAACCCCTTGTCTTCTGTGTTTGTAGAAGATTTTATGCTAATATTTTGCCAAATCAGATATGGTGTAAGTGGTTATCCTACATTGAAGTTCTTCCCAAAGGGCAATAAAGCCGGCGAAGATTATGATGGTGGTCGCGATTTAGACGACTTTGTTACTTTCATCAATGAGAGAACTGGCACTAGCCGTGATGCAAAAGGACAATTAACTTCCCAGGTTAGTGGCAAACTCCCATACTGTTGTAAAGTAACACAACACCGGTAGTAATACCAGTTTTGTATTTTTGTTTGTCTTACAAAACAGGCTGGTATTGTTGAATCCCTTGATATCTTGGTGAAGGAGTTTGTAAGTGCTTCAGGTGAGGAGAAGAAGTCAATATATACACGGCTGGAGGATGAAGCCCAGAAATTGACGGGTCCCTCTGCAAGGTTTTTATGATGATTTTTTCTCTTATTTTTTCTGCAAATTTGTATTCCTATGTATTTTCCATTTGATAATGAAGCTTAAATTACAAACGTTGTGGTCTGGTCTTGTAATTATGCTTGAATCAGTTTCGACTAAATGTTCTAATGAGGATCATGCCTTTGTCAGAAAAAAGGATATATATTTAAGCACAGTCCAGTGTTGATCATTTTGTTTTAAATTGTTTTGTTTAGATATGGGAAAATCTATCTGAAAGCTGCCAAGAGCTGCTTGGAAAAAGGTGCAGATTATGCTAAGAATGAAATTCAGAGACTTGAACGTATGCTTGCCAAGGTAATGCTCGGGCTGTTCTTATGTTAGTTCTTCAAATTTTCTGCAGCTACTCTTTTATTCTTCTTTGATTAGCACTCAGTAATTATAGTTGCACATCATGTCTTGCGACAATGACTATCTAGAAATCACAGCACACTTCTAGAACAATAAATCGACAAAGCTTCTTTTGAAATGATGACTAAAGGAAAGATGCAGTGAGAATTTTATAGAGAAAAGAATGTCATCTAAATGATTGGTTTTTCTTAGAGGTGGCAAAATGGGCGGGATTTGCTTGGGTTTGAAATGGAATCGAGTCATATGGGTTTGGGCCCAACCTTATCCATATGTGTTTTGGGACTAACTTGGGCGAGATCACTTTGGGATGGGTTTAGATTGATTCCGCCCAATACCCAAATCTATTTTCTACATATTTTTTTCCTTTAATTCATTTTTAATTTTTTATATAACTTTAATATTTTTTATTTATTAAATTTCTTTTAGTTTTATTAAATAAACATGCAGGTGCTTTATACTCAGGATTCCCACCAAAAATTAGATTAACAAATAAAGGAAAAGATAGATATACAGCCATATTCCAACATATATCAAGATGGCCAAAGCACTTAGGGTATTGAATATTTATGCTTATCATTGTCCAAGGATGACAGGTCTAAACTAACTGAAATGCTGGAAATTCTTGTGGATAATGACTAGGAAGACTGCTAGATTATTTTCGCTAGTATGACTATAAAAATTGTTAAAGATAATTTTTGAATCTAAGACTCCGTTTGGATTGGCTATTTTTCAAAAAATAATTTTTTCAAATACAATGTTATAGTAATATACAATAACTCAAAAAACATCCCATCCATATTAGTATATCAAATGTTTCAAAAAAATTTTATAGTAAAAATTTTTCATATACACTGCTACAATACAATATTTCAAAAACACCCCAAAAAATAATTAATCCAAACGGAGCCCTTGCTATTTGAGCCCAATGGGTACCTAAGTATTTCCCAAAATTTCCCATCAATTAATGGGTATAATTGGGATTTGTCCCATTTTAAACCCAATAGCAAATTCCAATATCCATCCTGCCCAAAGTCCCCATGGGCATGGGTAACCCATTGGGACTTGGGACAAATTGCCACCTCTAGTTTTTCTAGTGCTATAAATGCTATGTAGGATGTCGTTTTCTGTATCTGGCTATGAAAAGTTTGTTGAGCTTCTCAATTAGTTAATCGATTTGAAATTGTCACTCAAAGACTTAAAATATTCAAAGTTTTCTGATATCTCTACATTACTCGATTAATGGTGATGCAGGCAATAAGTGCAGCAAAGGCTGATGAGTTCATCCTGAAGAAGAATATCTTATCTACATATGCTTGAAAGCATAGGAATTTCAGTATGGTAATTCACGTAGAAGCTGGTTCCCTGGAGATGTATTCATGGATTCGTCTGCCATCCAGGCTTTCCCAACACTTGGGAATTGTATCATCTTGTTACTCTTAATTTGCTTCTTTTTTTGGCATTTCCATGCCTGAAGTATGTTTAGAAGGTAGATCTGGGAAAAAGTGGAACATTTTGCAGTTTTACGAGCAGGAATAACACAAATATTTAACGTAGGAAATGCTTATTATGACTTTGACTTTTGAATGAGACGGCATCCTGCTTCCGCAAGACATTTCCTACTCCCGCCTGTAGCAATCTTGCTCTTTATTCTCGTTTTGAAAGGATGTATCCAATCTGATGAGAGGATACCTTGGCGAATCAACTTGGGGAGTTTTGAAGAAACAACTGCATTGATTGAGGTGGTACAGATATTTATTTTGATAATAGTATGGAAATTTCTCGCACCAGCGAATGGTAGTACTGATTTTCCACTCCACTTGTAGTCGGGCCGTGTGTGTGCCCTTGCCACACACACACACACACTAGTACATTAGGGAAGCTGAACGGCGGTGACCTTGTCGAAATCCTGCAAAACTCTATTAGTTTCTAGGTTGTGTATGACGATACACAACTCAGGAGTAATACATGAATTCAGAGTCGCATGCATCTTCAGATCACCTTCCATTTTCGATTGCAAGAAAATACTACTAGTAGTACTTTGCATCAGGACTCTGTTTTTACGTCTTCATTCTCCCTGCCCTCTCCCAAAATTACAAACTTTATTCCTTCCGCAACCTTAATCACAAAGGTTGGTATGTGATTATTATATACAAGAAACTACAATGTCAAAGGACCCTTCACTAAAATATGCAGTAGAGTTGGATAAGATGAAATGATAAAAAACTTACAATGAAGAGAAGATGGTCATAGGATGATGGACTGATTAACAAAATCCGACTTCTCTAACTTCGTAACCACACAAATATTTAATTACAGTAGTTTCTTCTTCTTCTTTTTTGTTTCGGTCCCCCTTTTACCTCAAGGAAAGAACTAGAGAAGAAATGTGAAAAAATTGTCTCCAATTTGCTTTGCTTTGCTTGGCTTGGTGGACATTGAGCCTATCAAGCTGGCTCAGTTCTGCGTCCTAGCCAAGAAAAGAGTACATTCCTCATAGAATAGAACTCCCAAAATATGGGTTCTTTTGCTCGAACTCAAAAGCCATGAATCATGACAATCATAAGCTGTTGCTGCTGCTCATTGATGCATACATGCATAGTCTGGCAAATGATGCCATTGCCACAACAATGAAGCAAAGGCTGTCTGTCACTCGGGCCCTTCATCTTATGTCCGGCGTTGTTTTCTTTGCTTTGGTTTGATATGACTGTCTTCATTTCAAGCACTTTTTGCAGGCTTAGAATTCATGGACTTTCAATGGCTAAAGGACCCCTCGGTCAGTACTGATATATATATATATATATTCGGTGCAATTTGTGAAAAGGTTCTTCTGAATTCTTCTTGTACTAGATTTTACCAGAAACATGTTCTTCAACCTCGTAACCTCTGCAGGCAACCTCACTGATGCAGTAACAAACATAGGAATTTGACCAACCTTTTTATGGATGGGTGGAATCTACAGCAATATATTTGTTTTTACTTTTCCAATCCCTGGAGAGAGTACAATCTCAAGTGTTCATTTTTACTTTTTCTTGGAATTGTTTTCAGAAAAACAGAAACTGTCTATGAAGGAGAAATCAGTTTGATTCTCAAACTGTTTTGACATATGATGAAAGTGGAAAATAGTTTTGTAACGTTTTTTTTTTTGGTTTTTAGATCACCACCTTAGTGTGACAAGTAGAGAGTTAATATGTGAGAGTAAGAGTTGTCGCAAGTAATAAATTATCATTTTCCATTTATAATATTGTAGTTATGTACTAAAACCAAAAAATGTTCTGGGGTGATATTGCTTATATATATATATCCAGCATCATCTATCTAACATAGACCTTATATGTTGGTAGTTTAGGGATTTCATGTTACATCTTTCATCAAGAATATAGGAAATAAGGCATATAGAAATAATTAGTAGGAATATCTTTGCATACTATTGCATGCTTGATTTATCTAAAATTATTCAATTTCAATCATACATCTTAAGAAATTATTCAAGTTTGACCCAAAAACTACTGCAATTGAAAGGTTATATTATCAATGCCATCTTTTAGTATCACAAAAAGATGAGTGATGCCAAGATGGATACCTCTTTATACTAAGAAACAATTCAATGAGATAATGGCGTAGATACATGATTTTCTGGCAGATGTCTACTGAACACTTGTTAAAACGTCTAAATTATATTTAGCATAACTTGTGAATACATATATTTAACATATCATTTGAATGCATATACATTTTCAAAATATATATACACTTGAATTACATCTTATCGAGTGTCCAAGGACACTTGTTAGACAAATCTAGATACGTGAAGGAAAGTTACATTTATCCATCCTATGTTATGGGTGGTCCCTTGAAGGCTAGAACACATTGACTAGTGGTGTTTCTAAACATATTATCAATAAACTACTCTGATTTTGCTTTGTGGATTGCTGAAATCTTGCTGATACACTATTGGGTGGGTGGCAAAAGCAAGCATAGTCCAACCTGAAACCTTTTTTACCAACAAGAAATGATGATGCAAAGTTATTCCGATAGAATGACAAAAAGGGGAAACAACCCTCAATAGTCATCATAAAAGTGGAGAAGGAAAAGGAATAGAATAGAAATGCAAATCCATGTCTCCATCAACCTTCTTCATGTCAAACTCCGGGAGACAAACCGACCCAATCAAAGCCCAATTAACAATCCTTCCATTTGGAGCTGCATGAGTTTGCACAAGTTGCAAGTCCAAACACCACAAGTTTTTTTTTGTTTCCTTTTTCTAATTACCGTTTATTAGGAGAGAAAACACCACAAGTTGGATTGGCTAAAACACATTTTAGGAAAAAGAAAAATCAAATCATGCCACCTCCTCACTTCAAATGATAGAGAAGATATAGCATGACCAAGGGATTGGGCATTTATAATTTAATCATTCATATACATTAACAGTCTATATATATATATATATATTAGTGGGGGTAAATATACGATATAATTACTGCTAATTTGAAGTTGAACTTCAGATTTAACACATTTATCTTGCATTCACTTTTGTTAATGTGTAGAAATAAAATGATATGATTATATATTTGGTGCATATTGGATAAGTCAATATCATTAACAGAATTTAAGAGACCAATTTATTGAATGAATATTAACCAAACTTATAAATGAATGGGTCTGTGGATAGAAGATTATTGAAATGAAGTTCAGAGCTCGAATTCTATATCAAATAGTTCGAGATGGAAAAATGATCAAATTCTATACCTGACAATCGGAGATGGAAAAGATATCACTAAGACGAAGGTATTAAAAAAAAGGTGCTATTAAAATATAAAAATAAAAAAAAAAACTGCAGGGCGTACAATGTTGTAACCACTAAATAGAAGGTGCAGGTCACGTCAAAAAAGAAAGCAGTGGGGTAATAATTAATTAATAAATGCATTGTATTGACATGTATCCTCACAGAACTTGCGCAACCTGTCAATCCAGAAACCCAAAACTTGCCAACTCCGAATTTATCAAGATCGGTCTATTTCCACTTGAGAAAAGATCATAGAAAAGATAATATCAAGATGACAAAGACAAAACGCTTTGTTTAACCCCGAAGAAACTTTTCAACGTCTCCCTCAAATGGACTTTGTATAATTAACCAAATTGGATTACGGTAGGCCCTAATTTATCCAGAAATGATCATCTTTTTCAATCAATCTGAGAATGCATATGCTTTTATCAAGGCTGGCCCTTTGAAAATACAACCAGAAACAGCTACGTGTCCTTATTACATTTGTTTTTCAGGCAACACAGCCAATTTTGCAATTGTAGAAGATGGGGCCTGCTCCCATACCTAACAAGGGCTCACCTAGGACAGCATCCATCAAATAATTGCAATCAAAAATCTAACATGGCCTCCAAAGCTTTTGCCTCCCATGCATCATGCAGCATGAACAGTTCAATATTTGATCAATGAGGATAGCTTTTGTTGCACTAGTAGTATTTTTCACTTTCTTTTCTTGGCAACTTGTAATCCGTTTGGAATCAAGATTACTTAGAAAAGGGTTTCTTTTTTTCTTGTATTGCTAAGTGAAAAATGTGAAATGATTAAGGGAATAGCCTAAAATGGTTGAATTCTAAAAGTAATTGGTAAATCTATTCAATTATGAAAACTTTTAGGGACTTTTCGTGTAACTTCTGTTCATGTAGCCATCTCTCAGGACCTCAATTGCCCCAACAAGAAAAGAAAAGGAGAAAATCTGTTGCATCACCTGTGTAACGGAAAAGATAAACCCCTTTCATTCTTTTTTCCATCTTTTGATTAAAGTTTTTACTCATCCAAGAAAGGACAAAGGTATGGCATATGGAATTAACATCGCTTTTCAGTTGCATCTATCTAATCACAAGTTTTAACGTAAATAAGTTCAGGAATCTTTTGGAAGCATAAAAACAAAAGGATGAATACAGAAGTAACTGCGAAGGGATGATAGGTACTAGCAGAATTCTCATCCATCATCCACGCCCCCAATTGAGCTGTTATTTTCTGTTACTACATGATGATCATTGTTTCTTGAAACAATATGCCTCTCTGCAACAACACGGATGGAGTTACTCTTTCAGGCCCCTGTGCATCATCTTCTGCCAAGCATCATGGCTCAGCAGAGAGTTTGTTGCTTTTGAGAGAGATGGAAAGAGACCTCTGTCTCTCTGGGGAACCAGGGAAATTATTGTGTTACAATTATGCAGCAAGTTGGTCAAAGATTACAACTACCACTGAAAAATGGTCTACCAAGCAAGTGCCAAAAATACCCAAAGAAAATGTCAAGAACTGAACAATAGAGATGAGATCAAAAAGTGATTAGTCGTCTAGAATAGATGCTTTGACTTATTGGAGCTACTAACCTAACTATGTGGTGGATTGTCCATCCAGACAACAACAGAAGAAAACTGCGGATCTAAGGAATAGTTTGCCAAGAATGGCTAAACAAATCCATCACAATTAATCAACAAACTTCTTCTATTTCCAACCTTCTAACGAAGAGATTGCCATCAAATTCGTAGTAGAGTTAACTACATACATAGGCAGATCCCAAAATTACACTGAAAAGTGAAGAAGGCACAATTAAAAAGAAAGTTTCTATACAAACCCCACTTTACGTTTTTTTTTCCCCACTAGTAATAATTTTCAACCCCATGAAGGATAATCTAATCTAATGATCATAGATTTTTTTTAAAACTTACTTTACATAATCTTCTTCCCCTTTTTATTTTTACCTTGAAGAAACAGGGTTCAAAGCTCTAGCAAAACCATTCATGGCACCATAACTTTTGGAACTAAATCCCAAACAACCAAGCAATCCTTGCCTATATGGCAAGAATGTCTTCTTCCTCATCTCCTCAGCTTGAGCTCTATTGGCAGTATAATGCAGTTCATGAGGTGATGGAGGAACCCTTCTCTTTCCAACCCCATTTACCGCCACCTTCTTCTTCCCATCTTTTTGGCCGCCAGTGTGTTTTGCTCTTTTCCCATCTGCAGACTCCGTTGCCAACAAGTCAGGTGAAACTGTTGCTGCAGCTGTGGGAGCGGCCTTCTCTTTATCTTTATCCTTAGGAGAGGAGGAGGAAGAAGAAGAAGAATGAAGTGATGGGAACTTTGTTGGCATTAATTTCTCCATTTTGATCTTGTCTTTAACAGGTGAAAATGACAGAGACCCCCAAAACTTGTGCCCATTATTTCTTCCTTCACTCTTACTCCTATAAAGAAACTCCTTCAAGAAAACCCATCTACTCGAACTCCTCCCCACGGATGAAGATCTCGAGGACGCACCAGACTCGCACGGGGTCGTCTCGCCCGAAACAGCTTCTTCCTCCTCGCCATTTTTAGCAGCAGCCAGCTGCTTTTTGTCCTCGAAAATTCCACCTGATCTATCAACCTCAAAATCGCCTCCATCGTGCCACCCGAATGGGCTCGAGCTAGTCCTCAGGGGTGACATAGATCTAGTCCTCCTCCGCAAGGATCTATCCCGCATCTTCGCCTCTCTTCCTCTGACAATTTCGTCAACTTCATCATCAGCCACATCTAAATCCAGGAGCGGGGCTAAAACTTGAGGTCTCTGGAGGTGGGAGGACAGCTTCATGGGCCGGATCTGGCCGTTCAAGAAAAAGCTCGTCAGCGGAGCTCATGGATCCGGCCGATGAAGTCCCATTGGTGGAAACTTTACTGGCTGAGAAATCGAACTCGAATGAGCAAGTGGAAGAAGTAGGGGAAACTTCAGGTTGGGAAGACAGTCCTAAGTCGTTACTGTTACAACTACTCATGGCCGTAGAAAGCATGAAATGCATAGGACTCGCCGGAGCACTGTAGTAAAAGCCGGTGACGGGTGCACCCTGGCCGCGGCCGGGGCTAGAGGGTGCACTTACGTATGGGGTGGAGCAAGTACTATCAATGTCATAGTAATCGGTGAGCATGTTCATGGGCTCATTCATTGCGGTGGTGGGATCACATTTCTCGAGTGTTTGAGTGGCGGTGGAGGAGGAGGAGGTGGTGGTGGTGGGAATTTCGAGTTCTTGATTTTCCGGGAGCAGCATTTTTTTCTGTGAAAGGGACTATAGGGAATGGGGAGTGGGGAAGGGTGGTGAAGCGTGCAAAATAATGGTGGGAAGGATGGGAGGACGGTTACATTAAGGAATGGACCTTGAATGTTGGGATTTATATCGTCAATGCCACTGCTGTCTTTTCAGATTTCGTATTGTTTTAGTAAATATTTGTACCTTTGCTGATGGATGTGATATCATTATGAAATGTTCATTTACTGCGAGACACAGTCACACGCCCCCACATTTGCCTTGAGTAAATGATGTGTTGAGTGCTGTGCAGGATTTTCTTTCTTTTTTTTTTTTTCAATTCCTTTTGCTTTGGTAATTTTTTCTAGTTCTAATAAAATTAGGACAACAAACGAATCAAATAAATTCAATTTTTAATCGAATTAAATTAAGTCTCGATTCAATTTTATCAAACTCGAATTTAAACTTGAGCTTGACGAACCTTTAATATAAAGCTTGAATTTGAGTTCGACCTCAAATTGAACGGTAGTCAGCAGCAATTGTTCATATGCATGTTACCATATGGTGGTTCTAAATTTATACATATTTGTTTGGATGAGAGTCATTAGGGAAAAAATTTTCTTAGAGATTTTGAAAACAAGCTTTTTTACAATCTTTTTGTCTTTGTGATCAAGTTTTTATTTACTCCTATATTATGTTTCAAAAAAGTACTATAAAAAATTATGAAGTATTTGCTTTCTTATACTACTTTGCCACAATAAACAGTAAAAAGGAAAGGGCAGTAGTCTGACTGGGGGGTCTATGGGAACAACAAATAATTTTAGGACAACATAAATGGTATATTGAGAATAATTAGGGGATGATAAAGAAGACATTATTATTAAGTATCAAGAAAGATTGTGGACTTGTGGTACTCTAACTTCCAGCAAAACTATTAGCTGATTAGCATTTTATTTTAATACTGGGAAGCACATGGATGATTTCATTGACATGATTTTATCCCACTTTTTTTTTTACCCTAGTGGATTGTTTAGATTTCTTAGCATGATTTTATGTCTTTAATTGAATCAGCAGCAATTCTTGGGAACATCTTTTCACCACAACCAAAACACAACAACAAAGTCATATTCGGTTAACCTAACACCAAACATAGGTAATGAATGCTACGCCTTGATTTACCAAAAGGCAAAATTAAACCCAAGACAAAGAAGGTGTTAGCATAATTACACCTAAAAAAATGTGGCGAGGCAGAATTATGTTGCTGAAAATTTCAGCAACATTAGCGTGGTTGAATACATCCTCAAGAATGTTCTTTTCATTTTTATTTTTATCAAAATATTAGCATTTGTATTAATGGGTTTATCTGATATTTTTCAGAAAATCGAAAGTTGGATAATCAGCAAAAATGTCGCCAACACAAGTTAGTTTAGTTGCAAAAATGACCTACTCTTTTACAAAATGTCACATGTTCGAATCCCGCCACTCATATGAGAATTGTGTTAGTAAGCAATCTATAAGAAATTCTGTAAACGACTTATAATCTCAGAAGTGTGTCCTGACTCTTGATAGTGATTGAAGTTAAACACGCTCAAACTTCATACTCTCTCCGTCCCACGTTGATAGTCATGTTTCTTTTTTCACACAATTTAAGAAAAAGTAGTTAATTTTATTGGAAAAATAAATTTAGATTGCTATTTTCCTAAAATACCCTCATATTAAATAGAGTACAACTTTATGGGAACTTGAATTGATGGTAAAAAAAGAATCAACTCTCATTAAATGGGGTAGGTTTATAGTAACAACAACTTACATTAAATAAGGGTATTTTAAGAAAATTAAAATACAGCTACGTTTTTCAATTGGAAATTGGATTACAATTTGTGATAGACAAAAAAAAAACAGAACTATCAAAGTGGGACGGAGGGAGTATTATTTTAAAAAATAAAAGAAGAAGAAGAAGTGTCTTGACCTCGAGGTGGAGCACGAGAAATCGAGAGCGTACCAAGCAAATCTTTATTAAGTTTCGATAAATTTGTACCATGTACTAGGCTACTAGCTATGCAATGTAAGTGGTAGCATAGTGTAGACTACAGTGTGACAGATGCAAATCGGAGGTTTTGCTGGAATCCAACGCTGGAAACTTTTTTTCAAAAGGAAAAAAACAATGCATTAGTATGGTGCAATACTCGTAAGAAAGAAGAGATGGTATGAAAGAATTAAAAATGGTGGACATAGAGAGAAGATTAGGGATCTTGATGGGAAAATGGGAAAGTGCAATGGACCACTCGCCACAGACATGCCTGCAAACAAACAGAGGCCGGCACGTTCTTAATCTCCTAATCAAGTCCCAACCCTTACCCTTTTCTAGCTCCTCTTAACTGCCACACCACAGTTTTCTTACCCCTGCACATTTGCTAGGTTTCATGTGCCTTGCTCTCATCTTCTGTGCACATCATTATGCTCATACATCATGATGCATGTCAATCAAGATCCTAGGTCTGTTTGGCCATCTCTTTTGAGACAAATCAAAGAGCCACCTTTGTGGTAAACCCTTCTTTTTTGTTTTTTGAACTTAAAAAGAGTTGCATTTGTGTTATTCTTCTCCTCTTTTAGTTAGTGATGCATCTTCAAGGGTTATATGGACATGTTCTTCTTAGTTTTTACAAACATTATGAAGTTATGGTTTAACGTTTAATTACAATATAACGTTCACAAGATGAAATAATATTGGTAGAGTTCTATAGAATAATCAAGATGAAACACCTCTTTGACCTCTAAATGAATGGCAATTTAGGGCCATTTTTCTTCTTCTAAAGGAAAAAGTTTAAGATCCTCATGATATGCATGCTGGAATTTAAATATCAACAGAATAATTTTGAAGTTTGTCAAAATTTTCTTATACCTAGAATGAATGTGAAGTAATATAAACTTCATATCAGAAAAGCTTTTTATATGAATGATCACAGTTATTAATATTAGTTCAAAGTTATTCCCAATTCTTGCTGTCAAGAGCAATTCGAGCGTAATATATAGCGAAACAAACAAAATGTTTAACGGTTTAAATTTCAAGATAGCCTGTAAAGTTGAGCTCTAACTTGTATATCAAATATTTAACAAATTCCTCAAGATTTCCTCCCAAACAAATTGAGTAGTAATTTGGTGGTTTAGTCATGCAAACAAGCCTTTATGTATGTCCATAGCTATTGATCACCATGTACTAATTGTGGTGGTGTGTTGTGAATGGCATTATGCAGTTTGTAGACATCATCATCATCATCACGAAGAGAGTAAGAAATGGAATGCATCATTTGTACATGTATGTATGTGAAACAGTAGCTAGGGAATGTGGACACATGCAATGGCAGAAGCCAAGAGCTCCTCCATAGGATTCTGACTTTTGGGGGCAGCTAAAACGAGGTGGGCATTGCTCTAATTAATAATTAATCATTGGTAGAATAAAAATGTCTAGGCTTCCTTAGTTTAGTTTATATACAGTATCTACTTACTTTGTTGGCTTGTAACCATAAAAAGATAGTATTGGCATTAATCTGTAAACATTACAGAAAACAGCCTCTTTTTTCCAGTTCTTCTCTAACCAAGAAAGCAGATTCAGGTATCCATAGCAGCCTGCTGCAGAGGAATATCATTGTGGCCAAAGGGGCACTTGACACGTAAAATATGGCCCTTGCTTTTTACATTATTATTAGTATTTTACCTGTTTTATAATAAAATTAACTAACTTTATCAAGTTCCAAGTCCCACTTGTCAACACCAACAATGGAATGATAGATTATTATTTGCAAGTCAGAGACTCAGAATTACTCTCAAAACCAAAGCATGTTTTGGAGCGAAAATGTACAACAGAATTATTATTTTTCGTAGTGTACTTGCAATAATTGCAAACTGATCAACAGAGAAATTTCTCTAATATCTTCGAAAGAAGTAAAGTGATTTAATTTCTATGGTTCCTCTTCTATGGCATTTTATTTGTCCAAACACATTTGCCTGCCTCAACATAGAAATGGTAATCAACCCTACTTCATTTAGTTAACTTTCAAAGGATTCTTTAAAAAAAATTTTACGTTTTTCGTGAACATATTTTTCGATTATCTTTTTAACTCACATACATCAAATCAATATAGTACCTTAATCTACAAAAACTTTAGAAAATAGCAATCCAAACGAGGTTTTAGTTTTTTAATCAAAATTTTTTTTACGTTTTCTATAAATATATTTTTCAATTATTTTTTAGTTTCACATACATCAAATCGCTACAATACATTTCTTTTCAAAAACTTCAAAAAATAACAATCCAAATGTGCTGGATTCGGAAGTCTCCTTTCACCAAGGATGTTTTCTAATACTATATACCAATTTTTCCTTGCAACTAATATAAGATTAAAATTAATGGAATCAGATTTTAACATATTCAGACCGTTTGATAACAAAAAATTGAATATCTGAATTAATTAAGTGATACTAAATTTTCTAGACAAAACTTGTTCTCAAAATTAAGTAATAAGCTAATTACTTATCACTAAATATGATAGACACTTAAATGTATTAGATTTAATATTTAACAATTTAAAAACTTGATGGATTCAGACATTACATTTCGGATTTCAAACTTCAATTTTCAGACTCTAATTTTATCAAACGCGTCCTAACAGCGGATTTCCGTATATGAGTACCCATCACTTAGGAAAAAGAAATAATAATACCAAAATGTTTCTTGAAGAAATGAAAGCTGTGGCCAGAGCAAGCGGGTCGTCTGCCTGCCCTAATTACCTGTGGGATAGTACTCTTTGACTGCTGAGTGCTGATGGTTAGGGAGCACTCAGAGTACGTACTGCTTAATTTCAGGGACAGCATATGCAAAAGAGAAGTTAGATGGTCCTTTGAAAAACATTTTTCTTTCTTTCTTTCTTTCTTTTTTTTTTGGGTTAAAGTAGAATAGTTATGGTTGTGCAGCAGAATAAAATTTTACATATAAAATTTTGAGTTAGTCAATTTTTTTCATTTTCTTTTTTTTTTTTGTTTAATATCAATGTATATAAGTTGGTCAAAAAAGTTAAAACAATTAGTTTGTTGAAATAGTATTCAGGGTTTAGCTTTTTCCTATGGTATTTGATCGCCCACTGATTTTAGAAAAGTAGTCTACTTTTTATGTGTTACCATATTTGGGGTTTGGGACAAATACAGTTGAGATTTGAAACGGTTGAGAGGTACAAATTGTTTATTTTATACTATGATGATTTGGTGTATACTAATGTCACTTTGTTCTAAGAACGAATTTTATTGATGTATACTACTCAATATATGAATACAACCATGTCTATAAGCGTATTTATAATCTTGAAAGAAATATGACAACTATATTAATTTGGAATATTATTTGGAATAATTACTATATTACTTTTTGTAATGTGATGTATGTAAGATAAAAAGATAATTAGGAAAATAAAAAGGTATATTGAAAATTATATTTGTGATGTAAGCAAATAATTTTTGGCTATCCAAACACACTCTTCTATATATGAGGTAGCTACTTGTAAGTTAAACAAGTAGACACATATTGTTGTGGTAGATTCATAATGATTTTGAACTGAAAAAAAAAATGAGATTTGAGCTTTTCGGCCTGAAAACAAATAGAAAATGACCAATGGAAAAAACACATAGATACAAGTTTGTTTGATTGTGAATATTGGGAAAAATTTTTGAGAATATTTCATTAACACATTTTTAAACTACCTTTGTTCATTCATATAATACATCTGAAAAAAGTGTTATAATAAATTTTTTTATCCTAAAAATGCGAGCCAAACACAATTTCTAATAAAATTGTTCATCAATGATGGTGTCTTACTCAAATTTTTTGGTAAGCAAGACACTAAAGGTGACTCTACCCTTCTGATCTTGAATTAAATGAATTTGTTTTTTCCATTTATACTTAATAGAAAAAATTTTCAAGTTTCTCTTATTTTTTTTCTTTTCTTTGGTTGGCTCTTTGTTCTCAAAAACTTGTACTTACAAATGAAATAATTCTCATTTGGATTGCTATTTTCTGAAGTTTTTATATAAAAATATACTGTAACGATTTAATATATGTGAAATTACAATGTGACTAAAAAATATGTTCACGAAAAACATAAAAATATTTTGGGAAAAAATAGCTTTCAAATCAATCTTCCTACTCTTGAATTAATGTCATAGCAAATTTGGTTTTAATTATTAAATTAAATTATCCTTCCAATCAACCTTCCTAGTCTTGAATTAATATTGACATGTGAGGATACAACAAGAAAATTTTCTCTTGTATAAATTAATTTGTTTGGATAGTGAACTTATGCCAAATAATATTTCGCTTGTATCATAAACACATTTTTCAACCCATTTTTTATATTTCCAACCACTTTTTTATCTCACATACATCACATCACAAAAAGTGTTACAGTAATTATTCCAAATAATACCCTGTCCAAACAAACCACTATAACATGATCTATTAACTTTTGGAAAAATAGATCATGAACAATGTACTGCTTATATAACCCGTTTGGATTGTTATTTCTAGAGTTTTTATAGAAAAAAAAATACTATAACTATTTGGTGTGTGTGAGATACAAAAAATTAATTAAAAAATGCGTTCACGAAAAATATAAAAAAAATTTCAATAAAAAGGCAATCCAAAATACTAGCACTCTAAGCAATAAGGCGAAGAAATGATGGGATCACGTGATATGTTGGCCGGTTAACCTACCAATATTAGAAAATGGCACGTGAGCCCATTTGGCAAAGTATGAGCATTCTATGTTCATCTCCACAGCCATCTTCTGCCATCCCATTACACAACACATCCATAAAATACTTGTCTGCAATAAATACCACAAACATCAACTTGCTCATAAACAAACATTTTGCTTGGAATTCATGTATTTAGAAGCATGTGCTTTGATTTGTGCCCAAGTTAATGATGCCAATCACAAAGGGCTTCTTGGAAGGATCACTCCCCTAAGGCAACATTTTGTCCTAAATTCCATCATCATCACTCCAAACCATATAGTAATTCTTCCCAACACCTACTACTTAAATGTTGGACCACAATTCAACCTATAATTGCGGTGAAGTTCTATTTGTGTACCATTTGGCTCAGTCCCATTGGTGATTGGATACCCCTAGCAAGTCATTTCAAGAAATTCACTCCCATCTTCTTGCTTATCCATTTGACATTCTTGAGCCTCAACAAGTAGGTGCCGTTCAGCCAAAATCAAGTGCTATTGAACCCATCTATTTTCAAGGTATATTAAAAACTCGTTTATATCAAGTTATACCCATATCAAAAAATGTTGAAAATGTTAAATTTGATGTTCAAACTTTGCAACTTGACTAGTTTTCCACCTCCTCTAAGTGATGGTACCACATTTTGACACATACTAGGGCGGCCCAAAAGAAAGCGATTCTCTTGATAATGAAGTGGTAACTCCATGTTTTTTCTTTTTCTTTTTTTTTGTCCTTCCTTTCATCAGAGCATGGCTATGACTCCTCAAGTATGAAAAGACTCAGCCTCAAACCATTGGATCTACAAGGATTTGGTCAACCACCAGCACTAAAACACTTGAGATTGTGTCAATTGTCAGGTTAATATGGTTCAACCGTGTAAATCAATTATTCCCATTTATGGGGAAAAGAATCACTACTACAACCAAATTCAACCTGACCAATCCCAACCAAACACCCCACATGGCCGCCCAAAGAAGGACAAATAGAATGATTAGTCTTCTACAGTGTACCCTTTTAGTCATCTTGGGGATTGGCCCATCATATGTCATATCGAATCCCTCATGCCTGCTAGGCACAGCCTAACACAGTTATACATCAAAATTGATTTTTCAATGCCTATATCTGCATGATATTTTATGATTACCAGTTCAATCTTTTCTCTTTCTACAAAGAATTGGTTTTACACAAGGTTGTAATTTTTGAGCCAGTTTGTAAAAGTCTTATAGTAGGAGATACGGATGGAATCTGTAATGTCCCTGTTTATGAGGTCCTATAATGAAAGGAAGTTAGGCCTAAAAAGGGTTTCAAGAAATTTCAGTAGTGCAGTTCTACTTCTACCCGGGGGGGCAACAAGCAATAAAGAACGGTGAAGTTACAATCAAAATGCAATCTGTTCAAGTATGAATTCTAAGCCTTTATATTTTTGGGCCCATCACAACAACCATGTATCTACAAGTCATACTTGAGAAATGTAAAACCTATGTAGCCTATGTTGCAATGCTTTAGGACAAGAAGAAATCATCAACCAATTCATCAACCAGATTACTCAATATTCTCTTCTCAATTTCTACACCTTCTTCAAATGCCTCGGCCTCAAAATCAACCCACTTCCCCAATTTGGTACTCATGTCCTTGTCCACAAGCTCATCTACCATCAAATCTTCCATGCTTGTCCAGCCTGAAATCTCCCTGCCCAGTTCTTCAGCCAACCAATCTTTCTTCTGAATCAGAGCTGCTAGCTTAGTCCAAGATTTCCAGCTTCCACTAAAATGCTGCGCGCACTTTAATTCTAGAGATTCTTCAACATAGTCGAACAATACCTTTTGCACTAACTTGAAGTTCTTTTCCACATTTTTACTTGATCCTAGTTTTACTTCACCCCACTGATCAAACAGATTGGGAGCTAAGATCTTGTGTGCCTCACCAAGTGCAAACTCCTCCACCAACAAGTCAGTGTTAACAAGTATACACCGGATATATTCCAACTCCCAATTGGCTGTTTCATTAGTAATCATTGAAGTGAATGATGAACTTGTATCTGTTACACTTGTGGCCCCGGGAGAGGCTGAAGAGGCAGAATCTGACACTTCCATGTCGGCTTCCACAGGTTGGGACTTTCTAGTGGAGCTCCATTGAGTCATTTCATAAGCTTCAACTGCCAAAAACATCTTGCTCGCTGAAATTGAAGCAATTATTACATTAGATCCTAAATTACACCCCCCAAAGAAAAATCTACTAAGGACTAAAAGAGTTGGTCCCGATTGAATATTTCAATCAAGACTTTAAGGCTCACAGGCTTCTGTATATTCATAACCTCCTTGTGTATCCTAAATGTTAACAGCCATCAGTTAAATCTTTATTATGCAGTTGATCATAGATCAATTATATAGTTCTTGGACTATGTATAAAATGCCAGATAATATAGTCTATCTCAATCCAGTGTAGATTAGAAAAATGTGATAACAGTATATAGAGGACAAGCAATCTTACCCTCACTGCTAATACTTCTGTTGCTATCTAGAGAGTTGCAACTACTCTCTGAGTAGGCGGGTTCCAAACTTGACACTGGACCACAGGATTGATATTTGGGGTCTCCGTCATATCTAATAAAGCCAAGCTCTTCCATCTCCTGTACACCCTGAGAATGGTGAAGAAAATACAGAGTACAATACTTCTTTTCAGCACTATATGGGCAGAATAAAATTAGCAAGTGTTATGCTGCTTATTAACCCACACAAATGCATGCATGCACAAAGAAGAAAGAGGCCACTACATGCATTTTTCAATTAATATGGAGTCTAAAATCATGCAAGACACCATAGTTTGAACTTAAAAGAACAAAAACTACTTGACGGATGTTTATTAGGACAAACCAATAGTTGAAGCCTAAGAACTAAAAGGGAAACAAACTTGTTTGGGTACAAGCAAACTTAAAAGTAGCGTATTGGCGGTAACTGTTCATCATCTGGCATTTCCAGCCAAATCTCATTTAAATTTGCCAACTGACATTCCACAGAGAGCTGTTTTAAATGAATACTGTAATAATAATGAATAAGCCTCATTAGCTGACTCTAAACAAGTGGGATAAGAGTTTAAACAAACAGACTGATATAATGTACAGTAAATGAATCACTTCAAGAGTTGTAAGAGGTAAAAATTCTAGCAAGAGCAACTTCATTATGTGATACTTGTAAGAGTAACCGTGTGATTTACTCCATGACGATGAGAAAGAAAGATATGAAATTAGCAGATGTTAATCCCCAACTAACGTATTCCAGATATTCAAGGAATATGAGAAGTGATCACGGCAGTTAGTTTGCAATATAAAGGCTTCTCTACATGACTGTACAAGTACTTATACACGTTAGAAATGTAGATTTGACTTAATCATGGTCAAAAAGAAGTATCTAAACAAGGATCGTAGTACAAGGAATAGAATTGGTCATTCTACGATACTGTTGATTTGAGTTATTTATTAGAAATGCAACATGCAATGAACTTTTAAAATTTTTTGATGAAATTTGGTTAAATAAGATAAAAGAGAAACTACATAAAGCAAATTAAGGCCGCCAATTAAAATACTCTATTGCTGATAAGGGAAATCACCCAATTTGTCCTCGAGTTCAAACTTCTACAGAGGCTCATAGCCATTAGGCAGAAGTTCGACAAATGAACCAACATCCACCATAGGACCATTCTTGGTTTGTAACCCATATTATTGAATTACATAGATGCCAGAAGAATATCTACCTAGTTGTTCAACAAAAAGAAGGAATCACGGGTTACAGCACAGTTGTATTGAAGCCATTCCTTGATCACAAGATGACACCAGCTGATAATATTTATTACCTGTTACCTAGAATGCACTAGTAGTTGTATTGATGTGATGTCTTCATTCACAAAAACCAGATAAACTTTTGAACCAACAAAGGCATACTTGTAATGCTCCAGTGAGATAGAGAATTTCAATCACTTTTTACTGTTTGCAGCATTGTCAAAGGTTTTTTTTTTTTCTTGGATAAACAAAGGAATATGTATGCTTCTTTCATTTTTTACTACAGCAAATGCAGTCAAAAAAACATGACCCATAAGAATACACATACAGACAAAATCATAAACCAAATTACCTGCCACTTTTGCATTGCTTTAAGGTGAAGTTCATCAATAGAAGAGCTATCGGATTTAGGTTGGATGCCCAGTTTGTCCTGAGGCACATCAAGTTGGGAATTTTTGTGATGTTCACCAGATGTGGTATGTGTCATTGTGAGAGTAGACACTGAATCTTCACAACTGCCAGCAGAACTACAAGGAAACTCTGAATGGAAGTGATCTTGATTAGATGAGTCAACTTTAGATGTCAACTCCTTGAGCTTTTGTTCCAAAAGAATGCTTAAAGCATCACCACCATCAGCATGCAGACCAAAAGAAGGCTGATTTTCACTAGTTGTGGGAACAAGGAATGAGCCTCGTTTCTTGTCAGTGACTTTCACAGGTGAACTAGAAGCAGATAATGACTTTTTAATTGGAGAAGTGAATGTGAATGATACAACATCCGTGCCATTTTTTCTCTCAGCTGCATCCCATTTACTGCACCTATCAATTTCATAATTGCATTTTATAGACCTTACGCCTCTACTCACTGATTGGTTATCATTTCCATGAGAAAAATTGTTTCCATTGATTGGTTGCTTCTTTCCTGAAGATCTCTTTACTGCTGATGGAAGTTGTTCCTTTCCAACATGATGGATTGAGGTCTTTCTGGGCATGACAGGAGTGCTTACAACAATCTTATTTACAGTCTTATTCGGCCTAGATACGTCATTTGAAGACAGCTGTTTCCTGTCTTTCTGATGAGAAAATGGAGGCCTTGAACCTTCCATCTCTTTAGCTGAAGCAAAGTTTTGCTTCCGGTTATTTTGCCTAAGTACATCAGAAGATTTGTCAGTCAATGTTCTCCTTTCAACATTCTTTTGGATTTTTGATTGGTTCCTACCAGAAGAGCTATGCCTGACATCATTAGGTTCCTTATGGTTTACAGAACTCCGGTTTCCAATTGCAGTACATCCCTCTTTCTTCTGAACATTAGCCTTAGCTTGAACAGCCAGTGAAACTGATTTTTCCTTATTCTTGATACTCTGAGAACCAGCATTTCTTGATGTATCAGAAACCCTAAACATGTCTGGAGCTTCTCCTTGACCTTGGACCCTGTCCCTAGTTTGTCTCTTTACCTGTTTGGAAGAGCTTTGTTCTTTGGCCTTCTGAGAAGCTTGAAGAGTCCTAGAAGATTTCTGAGCAACCTCCATTTTCTCTTTAAGATCCTGGATTCTCAAAGGAACTGAAGAAGAACCCAAAGATGGCAACTTATGTCTAGCAGTTGAACGAGGACTTTGTTCGATGATTTTGGCAGCTGCCTCTACTAGATAAGCAGCATTCATACTTGGAATGAACCCTGGACTCTTAATGGGAGACAAAAGCTTGTGGTGAGTAATTGAAATGGGCTTCGCAGATTTTGGGGGCAGTACTTCAGTTTGAAACTTCTGAATTGGTCGATTCTGCACCTTCTGAAGCATCACTTCAACAGGATTCTTGGTGAACCCGTCTAGCTTATTCCGCATGCTGTCATAGATTATGATGTGTTCTTCGCTCCGGAAATCAGGCATACCTCTTGAGTAATGAGAATCTCTAAAAGAGTGAGAATCAAAAAATTGTGTATAAGAGGGCTCAGAAACATTTGAAGTAGGAAGCGTATCCAATCCCATAAGTCGTGCAACGACCCCCGGAGCTCTTGCGCCATATATTTCATCACCATTTACAGATGAAGCATAACTTGAACCATCGTTCCCTCTGGTACTTGGACCACACCCATTGTCATGCGCCTTCATAAAAGTATTTTGAAGCTTAAATACTTTCAAACAAATTTAGGTAAGGTGAAAAATAATCTGGATAATAAAATGAAGAGAAAAGTACCTTTCGAAGACGTGAAATTGTTGTATCATCAAAAGTTTCTCTACCTTGCTGTGGATTATCTGCAGTCAAAACATCATACATTAAACCTTCAGAGAAAAAACAGCAATACAGATTAAACATGAAAGAGAGAGAAAGTCAAACTTCAACTTAAGAGAGCAAATGAAACAAAAATGTTGAACAAAAAATTACCAGATAACTCAGATTTGCCGGAGAAAAGCTTCTTCCGGGATTTAACATTCCAATCAAACAACTGAAGAAATCCACCCTTGGAACTTCGCTTTTCTACTTCCATTTTTTCATTCAAATCCCAAAAATCAATCAAGTCCCCTAAATCATCAACACAACTAAAGGAGATCCAGCTAGCTGCATCAGCAAGAGATATCCTGAGTCTCAAAATCATCAATTTATACAAAACTGCAACAGTTTCAGTGCCCGCATTATTCATTCAAAATCAAGTATACCGAGATTATAAGTCAAACTACAGAAGAAAACAGAAAATGTGTGTTTCCAAAAGCTTCAAAATCCTTTTATTGACTCATAAACGTAAAAAATCGCTTCATCATTTATTAAATTATCAAGAAAAACCCTAGATTCAAGAACCACAAAAAACACTAAAACAAGCAAGCAACACACGCTGAGTTTACACATTTATAAAATCACTACAGCGATTATGCAGATATAATTGAAAACATAAACAAATAGAGAAACCCAGAAAAACCCATCAACAAAAGTACCTATACGATCAAAAAATGTGAACTTTCATATTAACATTTAAGTCCAACAATTCAACAAAAGTGAACCATGGTAGCATTTTATGCATACAGGTCCTTTCTTTTCTTGTGTTTAACAAACACTAGAACTAGAACATCAGTACTACGTTATCGTGGGGCAAGAATGCACATCAAGAAAATCTAGTAAAGTTGAAACATTTTCAAATCAGAAAGTTACCAGCCAGGAATCCGAGTAAAACCCACTAATATTTTCCAGATTTCTGAAATGCCCTTTTGATTTTACATATATCTGGAGTAGAAAAATAAATAAATAAATCTGTAGAGAGATCTGAATAGCAGAGTGGTTGGTCGGTTGAGTTTAAATTTTGATGAGCATTGTGTGTGTGTCTCGGTGGCCCTCTGTCAGTGTGAAGACTGAGGAAGGGAGTGAATGAAGACAAAGCAAAAAAGCACCCTCACCGGTCAGCAGGCAAATTAAACATTAGAGAAAAAGTATTGAGCTGTTACTGTGTGACTGTGTGTGAGAGAAAGAGAAATGACGTGTGTGAGTTTTGAGCGTATTTTGGTGCCTGTTTTGCCTGCCTGGTACATATTCCGGTAGTTGAAGATAAAACTATTACCAAGAAATGTTTCAAAATGAAAATGGCATATCTTAAAAAGAAAAGAAAGATAGTAACAGTAGTAGTTAAAAGAGTGAACGAGAGGGCAAGTTTAGGCGAAAATTGATGTCAAAGATGAAGAGGAGAAGATGAAACGCATTATTTCCACCCGTTACGTAATACGTAAGTGCCAAAACTTGGTAGGCCCGGTCTACCCAATGACCCGCAATCTGGACGCGACACAACAATCTGAATTATTGAATTTTTAAAAATAAAATTTATTCAATTGTTAGCCGTGTAATAAATAATTATATATCACTCAATGAAGCATGGCGTTGTATGTCAAGTAATTAATAATTGTTATCACTCAATGAAGCGGCTCTGTTTGGATTGGTTATTTTTTGAAGTGTTTTTTGAAATATTTTATTGTAACAATGTAGGTGACAAACTTTTACTATAAATGATGTTAGGTTATTTTTTGAGGTTGTTTTTTATGTTTTTGGTGTTTTTGAAGTTGTTTTTGTGTTTTGGAGGTTTTTTTTTTGTGTTGTCCATTTGGATTAGCTATTTTTTTTGGAGTGTTTTTGAAAAATTTTACTATAGCATAGTTTTTATAGTATATTTTGGGATATTTTTAGAAAATATTTTGGGATATTTAAGAGTAAAAGAATTTTTAGAATATATTTTGGGATTTTTTTAAACATTAAAAAAAATTTAAACTACTTTTTAGAGTATCTTTTAAAGTACTTTTTAAAAATTTTAATATTGTATTTGAAAAACTAGTTTTTGAAAAACTCAGCAATCCAAACAAAGAAGTTGTTTTTGGTGTTTTTGAGGTTGTTTTTGTTTGTATATTATTGTAGCATTGTATATGAAAAATTTGCTTTTTAAAAAATGACCAATCCAAACAAAGATAATCCTTTTCAAAAGAAAAAAAATACCAAGGCAAAAGCAAAATTATTTTAGACAATTAACATATAGTGTGTGTGTGTCTATATACATATATATATATATATATATAAAGAAAGTTTGCATGCTATGTTATACTTTTTGTGTTACACCTAATGAAATACGCGTATTAAAACTCAAAAGGTAACGCCCTATATTGATAACGGATTTGGTTAGTAGGTGCCTTGGACTCTCACGTGTTAATTCTTTTGATAAAACTGAAATTAACTTTGATAAGTATTTAAATATAGAAATGTATTAAAAATGAGTGTATATTCACATAGTAAATAAAATGCTGATGAGGTGTACTCATAGGTGCCCTTGACCCTTTTTTTAAAAAAAATATATTTGATATAATATTTACTAAAATTTGGTAATCAAATATATAGTCACCTACATAATTTAAAGAAGGGCAACATACAAATATTCATATTATCTATGTGCTTTTTTACTTGCTTTTTCTTTCTACTTCTTCTAATAGGGGAATGATGGAATTTAAAAAATGGGAAAAAGGCATGAATATTTGAATCCAAGACCAGTTTTAAGTAATTGTTTTCTTTGAGTAAAAATAAATGTGACTACTAATAAGGCAATGACTTAAATATTGTCAATTTATAACTTACTATTGATTTTTTAAAATGTTTTTTTTTGTATATAATTTTTTTTAGGACAATGTTATTTGCACTCCCATTATCCCATTTTTATTTTGATGAAACCATATTACCCCTTCCCTAATTTCTTCTTCTTGCTTATGAATTAACTTTACTAGATTTTTTCTTACATTCTAAAACCAATTAATTGTTCCATTACACATTAAAATGGATAATTTAAGATTGTTACTAATATGTATTATGTATTTTTCTACAAAACTTCACCAAATTGTATGATGCCAAAGATCAATCTAGCAATATAATATGAACCGATTCCAAACATCAAGTCCAAAAAAATATATATAAAAACAAAAATCCCAATCTTCAGAGATAATAAAAAACTAAGTATAACTACAATATCTCATAAATAGGACACTAATACTTCAAAAAATCTACTAAAAATAGCTCATATAGTCACCATAAAGGGAGTAAAGTTTTCTAGTATATTTCAACAAAAGTATAACAGCATCTAGTATCGAAATGATGCAAGAAACCTCAATTACCCCCCTGTTTTTTATAGCGTAAGTGAGAAGTATACACTTAACGTTCCGTTCCCAACCTACTATTGATTAGGTAAAGCATTAAAGCTCATCGGCAATAAGTACTACTAAATTCCTTTGGTACTGAAGAATCAGATTTTGGCATCTTCATTAACTTTTCTTTAATTTTTCCCCTTTTTATCAGTTTAGTTAAGGTTAAGACTGCCATTTGCTCCCCTCTTCTGAAATAGTAGTACAATCAATTCCATTGGTACAAACTCTGCTGAAATTCAATTGCGTATCACTTTGATATTCATCAAGTTAGAAATTTTTTGTTGAGAAAAATCACTTTTGCAACTTTTAGTAACCTATTATTCTACCGAGATTTTTGACAATGAACAAGGGTTTACAAATATTCAAAGAGCTAGATCAGAAAACCAAGACTTTTAGCAATGTCTTATACTAGTATATGCTATATTATTACTGTTTACATACTAAACGAGGCAGTTTCCCTTAGTCCAAGGCTGGCCCTCTCTTCCCCCAACCATTCCCAGTTTCCTACTAAACTCTAGCACGAGTAACTTTGCAAAACCCACATTCTTGATTTGCTGTCTCTTGAGTAACTTAAGCAATTAGGCAATTTCTGAGATGAGGAGAAAACTTTTGTTACTCCTTAAGTGTCGAGGTACACGTTATATAGTTCTTTGAGCCGTTGTTTAAATACTGTAAGTTTTTATCAATAAAAACATCTAGCGTTTCCGAAAAAAAAAAAAGGAGTAACTTAAGCAATATGTATGAAGGATATTGGAGAAGGTTAACCAGGTACTCAACCTATTATTAACTTTCACTTGAAATCACCTACTATTATTAACTTTCACTTAAGAAAAAACCATTTATTTTATGAAAAAAAATCTTAAGTTAATAATAAGTTGAGTAGAAATTTGGAATAGTGCAACAAGTTTTACCACATGAATGCGAGTTGAATTGTTCACAATGAAACGGTATTACATACTAACTATGCAGTTTTGCTGAACTGACCGAAATATGATTTTCTTCATTTCAAAAGGTATCTAGACAAAAACTTCATTCTGCCCAATGTTGGAGATGTGTTGCAACATTCTGCTCAGAGGAAACGTATCCCAAAAAAATGAAAATCAAGAAGATGACAATTGTTGGAGATGGGAAGATTGACTCTTTGGATGGTCAACTAAAGAATGACAGATTAGAGCAGGTCTGTTTGTATGCCAGAATTTATTCCGTTTGGTCCTTGACGTACGATTGCGCCATGAACTAGAAAAATAAACACTTTAATAAAAGTTACTCCCTTTGTCCCACTTTAATAGTTCTGTCCTTTTTTTTCATACAGTTTAACAAAAAATAGTTAACTTTGTTGAAACAATCAATTTAGATAGCTATTTTTCTAAAATGCCCTCACATTAATTAGAGTACAACCTTATGGGAACTTGAATTGATGGTAAAAAAAGAATCAACTCTCATTAAATGGGGTAGGTTTATAGTAACAACAACTTACATTGAATAAGGAAATTTTAGAAAAATTAAAATACAACTACATTCCTCAATTGAAGAGTGGAATATAATTTAGGAAGGACGAAAAAAGAAAACAGAACTATAAAAGTAGGACGGAGGGAGTATTAAAAGGGGGTGGGGGGTATTTTAATTGAATAGTAGTCAAAAGGAAGGGAGTAGATAGTAGTTACGTTGGTAAGTTGGTTGTAGTACTAATTTCCTTTGCTTGTAAGCAGACATGGTGATAGAACCTAAAAAGTTTTTGTATGGGGAGTTGCAGTTCTAGTTTTTTGAGGGCACCAAGCTTGATAACTTAGAAAAAAAAAAAAAGAAAGAGGACAAATGTATATTGTCCTAGAATTTTCAAACATTCATTTATCAATTACTAGGTCAGCCTTTAGAATCATTCTCTCTGTCACATTCAGGATTCAAATTTTATATCAAAAAGTTGGGAATTAAAAATAGAAAGGATGTGAGGAGTAACGAGAAGGTTTAAAAAAAATCCATCTATCATGTACTAGTGCGTTTATCTTTTAGGGTTAATTACACTTTGGTTTCTATGTTATGAAACTTGCCACACTTCGACGCTTTAAATAAAATTTATCATCACTTTGCCATAGGCAGGTAATAATATCATTTCACCATTTTGGTGCGAAAATACATATTGATGTTAAATTATCAAGTACTTAAACTCACTCCATCTATAACAAGTAACTTTCAAGTCCCAATCACATGCCCATCTTGTTAAATCTAACCAGCCTATTATCCTTTTGTTAAAAACTAAAATCTCCACAATTGAATTTTATTCACAACAATCCAATCATCAAATCCCATCAGTATTTCTCCCTTATATAGGGATACTTTTCTTCCTATAAATATGAACTATTTAATTTCTTTAATAGATGAGATAGGGTCAATATTGGGTATTCACTAGATTTGTTATACTTACATCATTAGTTGTTACCTAGTTATATATTTTAATAAGGGAGATTTCTGTAATCATTGAAACCTCAAGGAAGGTGGCTCAAATTGTCAGAAAACCCTAGCGGAGGTTTTTTTTTTTTAATTCTGCATTGTGAGATAGATAGAGACTTGCCCGGAAATAAATAGCTAATTATGTACGATATGATCTGTACATACAAACTATAGTTGATTTATTTTGACCATGCACATGCTCTCTCATTTTCATGGAACCAAGACAATTGTATGTTACATCACTCAGGGGTCCTCATAGGCTACAAGGAATCAGACCTTTAAAGGCGGTTCAAGTACAAATTTTCCAACGTTTTTAGCTGCAGGAGGATCACGAATCATGAGTGCGTCATTTTCCAGTCCCGACGACACAAATCCAACGGGCTCTGATTAGGTCTTCCCAACATAATTCCTTGAGCTTGTTCAATTGCTTGTTCTTATCATCACTATAATACCAACCAGCATTAGAGGTAAACATAATTTTGTTAGAGCATGCATTTCTTATCACGAAAATTTTTCTCATGAATTTTGGGGATGAAAATAGTTTTTTTTTTCTTGCGCTTCAATTAAATAGGTATCTATCATACTGGTTGCCTATAGTAAATGAGCAAGACAATTTTTCCATCTTCAGAAGAGGGATGCATTATTTATTCTCTGGTGAATTGGCTTTGTTTGGATTTGGTTATTTTTCAAAACTAGTTTTTCAAATACAAAGTTATAGTAATATACAAATAAAAATAGCTCCAAAAACATCAATTCATATAAACATAACTGACAAATACATAAAAAATATTATACTACATCTTCTTCCACCACCTACCACATAGTACCACTCTCACCATCACCCATCATCACCATTCCCTCCCTCCTCTCTCCTCTTTCTTCCCCTCCTTTCTTCTTCCCCTTTCTTCCTTCCCCTTTGGTTGTGATTGATCATGGAGGGGGAGGGGGGAGGATGCACGAAGGAGGGGAATGGAGGAAGAGGGAGAAAAAAGGACGAGGAGGGAGAGGGAGAAAGAATGAGGGGAAGACAAAGGGAGAGAAACGAGAGAGGAGGAAAGAAGAGGAAGGGAATGGCAGAGGTCAGTGACGATATGGAACGGTGTAAATTTTTAAAAAACATTCACAGAAATTTTAAATTCTAAAAATTCCTTAAAAGACATCCCAAAAAAAACCCCCCAAAAATGTCCCTAAAAACACCCTAATACATCTACATCTCTAGTAAAAGTTTTACAAACACAATGATCTAGAAAAATTTTTGAAAAAACACCCAAAATATAGTTAGGACTATGTCATTTTCTCAAACTTGTCAAATACATATCTGGTGTCTAATATATGGTTGCTCCGAAATCGCTCTCAATCATATTTTTGTTATCCCTTTCTCTTTAGATGGAGTCGCTCTCTATCATTGTTCCCTGTTCCCTTTTTTTTTTTGGGCCGGGCTGGGGGGTGTTGAAAAAGTTGTTCCCTGTACCATTGAATAAAAACAAATTAGTGAAAGGACGCATATATTTCTGTAATGTATGGGATATAGACTATTGAGGAGTAGGTCCAAGATTTCCTTTGGCGTGTGACGGTTTAGTCTAGTCCACGTAGTGCCGTCGCAGTCGTTTCTTGAACTAAATCCTGAATTTTGACTTTGCATGTTCTAAATCGAAAGTGAATGAAAATCAACCGATATAATTGGTACAAGAGAGTGAATAGAGTAGTAATCTTTAAACAACTAAATAAAATTTTCAAATATTATTTTAATTGCATCATAAATATATTTTTCAATCATTTTTATATTTTTAATTACTTTTTATCTCATAAAAAATATTACAATAATTATTCTAAATAATATTTAATTCAAGTTTGTTTGGAGATTTAGACGTTCAAATGGACAGGGAAAAAAAAAATACTAATCCAACATGCTGTTAACGAGTGGTTATGTTTTCTTGGTGTAGTAGCAAAAGTTTTTCACAGTTTCATTAATATTTTAAGCTGTTAGGCTTCTAATGCATGAAAGCTTAAAGCCTCACATTTGGTCTTTTATTGTGTTAAAATTATATCGATATTATTTGGGACTCACTTGATAATTTTGAAGGCCTACCCTTGAGTTCGAATTCTAAAATTAAAGAACATTATTATATGCAAGTCTTACATAGATAGTTGTAAGACTATTGATAGGGACTCACTTGGGTAGTTATAATATTTAATTTTTTTGGTGATAAGTTTTAACGAATAACAAATAACTGAATTTATTAAGTAACTGAATTAGAGGTGAGTTAAATTTGATGGTGAGGTGAAAGGGATATTATAAGTAAGTAAGTCCTGAATTCAAGATCTTCACTTGTAAATTAAAAAAAAGAATTTGTTAAATATATCCGTACATTTAAAAATGCAACAAATACCGTGTTTGGTAAATACATTTTAAAAAAATTGACAGAGAGTTTGGTACAATTTTGTAAAAATTTTTTAATATCTTCAAGGATAAAGATTAATAATCAAATTGAAACTTCTATAATCTGATGAATATGACATGAAATTTCGGTAGTAGATCTTTTCCATTTTGCTGGAGGCTGCATAAAATCGTGGCTTCTAAAAATAATAATAGTACTAATTAAGAACAAAAAAAAAAAAAACGAAGGCGGAGCAGGCTCCAAAGTCAAAGATGTAGGCCACACTGTAAGAACTTATCCGAAGAAGAGCTTCCATACTCGGCGTCGACTGCGATTATTGAGAGCCGGCCAGAGACGACTGACGAGTGGGTTCAATGAATCTTTCTTTTTTTGTTTTTTTTTTCTTCCCCCTCACATTTGGTCGGCAACGACAAATGGGACTTCTTTGGAGTGATTTGATGAATACCCTATACAAGAAACTGTTGTATAGTTTACAAGATAGTAGCAGCAAAGATTACATATTTTTATGGGTGCACAATTTCATAATTTTTTTGGTTGTGGTCCTGATGATTTTTTTATGGGTGCACAAATCATTAGTTAAATTCAACCAACCAACCAACCAACGATTATCACAGATGATAATAGTACGTAGTATAATAACAGTACTGGTGAGCGAGTAAATGAACGTGTGCATGTGATGTGCCGTAGTCAAGGTGGCAAGGCAAGCCCTCGTGTATTGGAATTGGATGGATGGATAGATAGATCTAAAGTCAGGGGTCCATCAAGATTCTGAAATGGTGTGTCATTTCTTCAGAAGAAGAATATAAATGCGATGGGATGCAATTGCAAGCAGCGATTATTGACCATAGTCCAGCTCTTCATGCACTTCTGTCTCCTTGAAATTACATTACAGGAGGTCTTCCTCTCTCTTCAGAAGGAAAAGGATCAGACTAAAATCTCTCTCTCTTTCCAAATCATATGACATTAAAATATCTACCTCTCTACCAAATACACTCAGTTACAATTCTCTCGAGCAGACTTTGACTTAATAGTTGAGGCTGAAGCTCCAAAATTAAAAAGTTTTGAATTCTAATCTCCTACCCTCCTCCCCACTTCTTGCATCCCACCCCCCTCCTGCTTTACCCAACCCAAAAAAAAAAAAAAAAGTTACAATTCTAAAGTTTCCAGACTGCTAGTAACATTCCACATTCCATCTCTATTCTTTGTCACATTGATAGCATTTTGGAATACAGGTTTACAACTTTAAACGAATTGGGCAAAAGACGTTGAAACCAAGTATTTACCTGAGAACATCTGTCCAGTGCCCCGGATATGTATTGAACAATAATGTAATTATTGACTTGGGCGGCACTTGTCAATCCATTTCGTTTCTGCTTGCTTGTTCTTTGGACGAGTAGATAGTTGTAAGCACCCAAAGATTTCCCCTATCATAGCTTTCACTCACGATCAGAATTACTCTATGAGGAAGCCCTCAAGCAGTTGTCACAGGGACTAGAACCATTTTTACAGGCATTTGGGTCAAAGGACTCTCCAAAATGAGCTAATAAGTACTGTCTACGACATTCAGTCTGCAAAAGATCAGAAAATGGATTTTAAAAAATTGAACTAGCACTTTGTCTTGAGTGTGTGTTTCTGCAGCAGAAAGGCTGAAACTTTGTTAGCGGAAGGTCTGAGGGATATAGTAATTTAAATTACTTACCTTAAGTCCACAATAGTGTTGCATTTTTCGAGCTTGATCCATAGCCAATTTGAAGCTCTCAATTTTGCGCCCTTGTCCATTTCTTAACATACAGACCACACGACTGAAATCCTTCTTCTGGTATAGAGCAATGCATGTAGCAGGAAAGTTATCTCTGCCTGCTCTTCCAGATTCTTGATAATAGCTTTCAATTGATTTTGACATTGTATTGTGAACAACGAACCTCTGGACATACAAAAAACATCCGTATGCGCAGTAAGCAAATGTCAAAAATTAACACTGGATAAACTTTGCAAACAAAACTTGTCTTCATCAAATAATTTATGACAAATATTTTGACCAACAACATATCAGACAAAAGCTTTGCATGGATAAATAAAATTTTTATCATAGATTTATCATGTCAGGTGTTAACCAATTGAATTAACTGTTTCATGATGGGTTTACTTATTCCACAATAACCATTGATGAAATAAAAACAACCATTGAATTTGCTAGCAGATAATGAAAAGCCAAAGAAGATTAAGAACAGTATGCAGGACTCACAACATCTGGCTTGTCTATTCCCATCCCAAAAGCTATCGTGGCACACACAACATGAACTTCTCCAGCATGCCATTTCTTTTGAACTGCTATCCTCTGACGAGCTGCCAATCCAGCATGGTAATACTCTGTTTTGACGTTACATTTTTCATTAAGATATTTTGAGACCTCTGCACATTCACTTTTTGAAAGGCAGTACACAATGCCACATAAATTCTTGAAACGATCCAATAGTAATTTTCCAAGCTGCTTGAGTGGTTCTTTGCTCTTCTCAAGTACTTCATACTTTAAGTTGGGTCTGTCAAAGCTCATCTCCAGAATGAGTGCACGAGGAATTGCAAGGGCATTTAAGATGTCCTACAGAGAAAAATGAGCCTAAGACAAACAGCAAACAAGACAAACAACAATGTTGGGATGAAGTCACAAATTTACCTCACGAACTTTTTGGGTTGCCGTGGCTGTTAATGCCATTAAAGGAATTCTGGGGAAGTTCCTCTTGAGGCATCCCAAAACTCTATAATCTGGACGAAAGTCGTGTCCCCATTGGCTGAAATGTGGAGTAAACCAGATTACTAGATGGTCATTTCACCTCATCAGAACAAGCCAGATATTGTCCCAAATTTCACTTATATTTTCATGCTCTCAAGTTTTCAGGCAATTTCCTTCTTCAATGTTCCCTAAAACGATAGTAAATATCTCCTGAAATAGTATATTAAATTCAATTGGTTCAATGGATACAACTTTTAAGGGATGCAACATAAGAATTTCCAGGCATTTAGTTTGATTTAAGAAATACATCTATCCGATTCGGTAATACACTGCAATTGATAATTAGAAACGTCAGACATGAGTTTCATTTCTTTATTGGTTTCCAATTTTGGCACTCATGATTAAGACACTTCCTCTACTCTCATTTTCTGAAAAATTCCCACACACAGACCTTACACAATGTGCTTCATCAACAACAAATCCAGCCAATTGCCCCTGCCAAATTACAAAAGTATCTTAAATCAGAATAACTGATCCAAAAGCACATGACATTAAATCACAGATCTGACAAGCTAAACAATGCACTTAGAGCTTACCTTCCTGTACAGACATTTTAGGATGTCTTGAAATGGTAAATTTCCTGCAATTCTTTCAGGAGTTACATAAAGTAGCTTACATGATGGTCTAACTCTCCTGGAAACATTAAAATGAATGATAACTGTCATACTCAAACACAAAGAACCATTACGTAGACAATCGCTGCACAAGTTGTCAATTAGCTATTGAAGCAATTAATAGAGAAAAATCAACACTCGAAAATTTTTTATGAAGAAAGGGTCTGTTAAGATAATGGAAGTTTTGGATGCAAATTCCTAAAGAAAAGAACAAATGATGTTTGACTTCATGAAATTGTGAGTCTTATTCACTATAGATGAAAAAAATCAAAGGAAAAAGAAACACATACATTATAGCAAGGGGAAAGAAAGTGATCCTTGCCTTAATTCTTCAAATACTGCTGCAGATTGTGAAGGAGTCTGTTGAGAATTTAGAAAAGTAGAAGGTATGGCAAACTTGAGGTTCAGGGTGAATATTTGGTCCTGAATGAGGGAAAGCAGCGGGGATATTACAATTGTAACCCCTGGTTGTAAAATGGCTGGTAGCTGCAGTGCAATAACATTATAAGAACAGCGACTGTTGACACAGCAATGTTCAATACCTAAATGCAAAAAGACCATTCTTCCTTTACACATTCACACATATAATTTAGTTATGTACCATATTCATTCAACTCTCACATTAAGTTGGAACAAATCGATGTTTGACTGCCAGCCTAAAGAGCAACCTTAATTAACTAACCCCAGTGTCAGAGGAAAGTCAATTAGAGAAGGCAGTCTTTGTAGCCAATAAATCAACTACAAGAAACCCTCTTTCAGCTGCCAATTCAAATATACAACAGAACAAAAATAGAAAAACAGAACTTGGAGAAAAAGGACACAAAATTATTCTTCCAACTTAAGGCAAGACATATCCTCATGCTTCATATACATACCAAAACCAAATAAACAAGAAGATAGTTCGACTGGTTGACCTTTTTTGCAGTAAAGAAGAATAAAAACACTAATGCCTATGGCAGTTTTCTGTGCCTGCAGAGATCACTTGCTTAACGATTGTAGGGAAATAAAAAAATAAATTTCTTGACCAAATAAAGCAAATTGGAGTGCTGTAAGTTCAATGCAGAATAAGGAAATAACTTAAACTGGCCAACAAGTTACAAATCATAAATTTGAGACAACAATTTCTATGAAAAAATTTTGTCTGTTAATTCGGGTAAAATTGCGAGATGAAAGCCCATTAAGCAAGCAAGAACCTGACCTGGTAACAAAGGCTTTTACCACCACCTGTTGGCATGAGGATAAAGCAGTCATTCTGTTCCCGAAATGCTTTACAAGCCTTATACTGTAAAGGCCGAAAGCTACGGTTTCCAAATACAACTACGTTAGCCAATTCAATGTCATCCAGATGCAGCAACTCCTCATATGTCAAGGTCCTGGGTTCGTTATTTGTCTTGTCTGAAAATCTCCTTGAGGATGAAACTGAACTAGGTGTAACACTGCTTATGCACTCCTTCAAGGAAAAAGTCTGTCAGCACTTTTAAAATCCGAAGGCTTGTTAATACAGCTCAAAGGCACAGAGTAGATGAGCTTTATTTACTTAAAAGACTACACAGAAGCACATTCGAATGATTCTCTTTTTCGGTTACCTGAATTAAAAAAATTGGTAAAAAAAATATACAAGTTTGCTTCATATAAATTAGAACTGAAAATCTCCTAGTATATATATTATTTGGTTTCAATCGTGCAAATTCCAAAACCTTAATCTCAAAAATCCCACTTTAATTCACTTGAAATGTGGAAAAGGGACCTCCACACAATGCCCCGTTATTTTCCAAATTCCTAGTGGATTACAACAAAAGATAATTAACATAATTCCAGAATGTAAAATTATAACTTGTCCAATTGACTCAGCATAAACTACTGCAAAAGGTGCGTATCACTCACTCCAATAAAACTTCTCTCAAAACTGCCTTAATAAACCTCCTGCTCCTGCCCCTGCCTCACCCGCGCCCCCAACAAGCTAAGGTATCAAATATAATTACCAACTTTACACAATTAAATTGGAAAAAAGGTAAACTGATTCAAAAAAGCATCTAATACCTCAGACATCGAAGTTCTTTTACTCGAACGTCTATCAAGGCCCTGACTTTGAATTTTAATGCTGTTACCACCATTTTTTCTAGGAATTACAAAATCATCATCGTCGTCATCTTTCTCACTATCACCTGAAGAAGAATCTAGAATAACCTGAACAGAATTTTCAGAGATAACACCCCCATTATCCTTTCTTTCCTCATTTCTTTCAACCCGAATTTTAATATCCTTGTCCAACATTTCGGCCAAAGCTCCACAAGCCTCCGACTCTATTGCTTGAAAATCATTATTGTCCCAGTCCTCCGTGTCTCGCATGGATTCCGCCAATGCAGCCAAAAAATCATCTCCGCAATACTCCACACGGATGAAATCTCTGCCCTCCTCGCCTTCAAAAATTAACAAAGTTAGAATGAAACAATGCTCTATAACAGTGTGAAAATCAAATGATTGGAAAATGCAAAGGAAGAATTGGGGTTACCGTAGAGTTCAATGAGGCGATCTAAGCATTTCTTAGAGGAGTATTCATCGAATCCGAATTCGACAGCTAAGCTGATTAATTTTACTTTTTCGAGCTCAAGATCGTGATCGTCCATTAAACTAGGGTTCCGGGGCTTCACAGTCGCCGGCGGTGGACTGGGGCTTGAGTTTCCCGCGCTTTTCACAAACCTGCGTTGTTTTATGAATTTTTGATATGAGAAATTCAAGCTTCAAGCTTTTACAAGAACCTTTGGCCAGCATGAACGACGTCGTCTAGCAACAGATCTGTCGCTCTTGGGCTTGATCATAGTATGGGCTTCTACCCTGCCTACGATCCACATAAAGCCCAAAACTTATCCGCAGTCGCTTGGGCGAATCTGGTTGCTCAATGTTAAAGACAACTTCTCTTTCATTCTTTATTAGTCTTTTAATCTTGGACAAGTATTCAAAATAAATCTAACCCCTAATTTCTAGAGCCTTAACTTTGATTCTATTCCCTAAAGCCGAGGCCTAATCAGCTACTGTACTTAAAATGGAAATTTGAATAATTCTCAATAAGTTTGAATTTGTTGTTGCTTTGGAGTTCATAGCGAGATTTCAAATCTTACGAGGGGAAAAGGAGAAAGAAAAGAGTTTGAGAGTTGAATCCGAGACATCACAGTTATCAAGTTAATATCCCCGTCAATATAATGCATCCAATGTTTTTCATAAATTTTAAGCCAAGCATTTACTATAGGGATTTGTGATACAAGTTTAAATTCTGGGACTAATTGTGATTCTTTTGGTTTTGTAAGTGAAATTTGAGGCCTAGTAAATTTGTTCCAAAACTAATTAACAAGGCAGATGAGAAACATTCTCCTCTTTGTTGGATCAAAATTTTATAAACAAATAAAAAGATTTTTTTTCTTTTTTACTCACTTCCATTATAGAACACAGCCTAAAACGATTTCAAGTAACAAGTTTTGGGTAATGCATTATTTTTTTTTAACAGTAGCTAAATTTGATCTATATAATCAAACATATGTTCAATGCATTTTCCCCCCTCCTTATTGAGATCTACATCAAACGTCACCACTAGTAAATCCAATAAAGTCAAATTGAAAACGCACTTTGTTAGCATTTTAATTAGATCGTTACACCTACACCTATAATCTAAGTATTAGCTCCACCAAACCTAAGAGGAAAAGAGTAAGGAAGTACATCTAACTTCACTAAATGGGGTGGGGTACAGGCAACCATACCAACAACCAAAAAGGAAATAACACACTTGTATACCTTTATCCCAGAAGAGAGGCAGGAACAGTTGTAGGTCCCGAAAGTTCATGGCCAAGATTTGATTAAAAAAAATGTAAGATTCAAACTTTATCTTATATCTCATTTTTTACATTATGTGCATGGTTTACAAAATTTTATTTTATAGTTATATGCTGCCGTGTGCATTTTACACAAAACCACTCTGAAGGGTTATCTGGTAACCGTCCGGCCCCTTGTCACCTTTATCCCTAGTTTTAATCAATGAAAAGTTGATACCCATAGTTCTTTATCCCTAGTTTTAATCAATGAAAAGTCGATACCCATAGTTCTTTACTGCACAAAAATCTGAATGGTTCTCAAACTATTATAGTTCTTTATATTGGTTGATTTTTAAAGCTCCAATTATTAAGTGCATATTTTTTTCCCCTCAAACTTTTAAAAGGGTATGTTCTCCATCCTTTTGACTAAAGATAATTTAAAAACCCACTATGAGGTGTATATTAATAATATCAGTTGGCACTCCTAAAACTTAAAAATATCACTAACAACTCCTTAAATTGTACCTTTCATAACAATCTCACTCTTATATCATTAAAATATGCTTATAATAATCACTTTTCTCCCAATTTTACTCTTTGATGTTGTCTTATATTAAATTTTCTACCAATTTGATTATAACACAAGATTTATGTTTTGCCTAAAAATTTTTCTCTTCCATAATGTTTTCTCTGAAAATTGTTAAATTAGTGAAGATAATTTTGTCAATTCGTATGCTATGATAGTGATCAATGGTCACATCTCACTGATGTAGGATTTAAATGATATTTTGAAATTGCAAAGATGCCAAGTGATATTAACATATACCTCAGGGGAGGTTTCTAAAAGTATCTCTAGTTTAAAGGGCGTAGAATATACCCTTTTATAAGTTCAAAAGGCAAAAATATATATTTAATAGTTGAAAGGCTAAAAACCGGTCAATTTAATAGTTGGAGGGTTGTCTAGATTTTTTGCCCTTCTCTATTCCACTTGATGTTTCGTGAGGTACCAACAGTCTACCAAGAACTCGCATGAAACATGAACACATTGATTGTCGATGTAAATTATTTATCCCCCTTTACACTTGGAACTTTCTCGGGACAAAAAGAGTTAACAAAATTATTTAAACTTGAAAGAAATACTCTGTCAAGTAAGTCATTCTTAGATATGAACACACTTTTCTTGCAATCAAGAGTGCTTGAAGGCGTATTTGCTTTATGTAGATTTGGAAGTTGAAACACAGACCGGGTAATAAGCGGCCATGACACGCTAAATCGAGTAAAGTCTCTAGACTAGCAGTCCAATATGCTATAGCATGAGAATAGTAGGTGTAGAATTCCAACCTAATAGGAAGAAAATGGAACATGCTTAAACTACTGTTGACTATTGTGTCATTTGACTGCAACTTTCTAACAATTGATATACCCAAACAGACAAGAACCCGAAATTGTTTTGGATTTTTTTTCGACAACTCCCATTTGCAACATTTTCTAGCTCTTCATTCCTAGGTTTTATGAAATCAATCAAAACTTAGAAAGATAAACGAACATACATTAATTTCAATTAGTATTAGTGGAATCATACATTACAGAGCTTATGTATCATGTCATAATGGAAGATATTATGCCATGTTGCTTGAACTTTTACATTTCAACAATTCGGAAAAACGCAATATACACAAATCATGAAAAGTTCCAAAAAAGAAAAGAAAAAGAAAACAAAGAAAAAGCATCAGAAATAGCTTCAATATGAATCTACCCCTTGCCAAGATCGCTTTCTGGCAGTTGAATCCCTCATTCGGGATAGATTTTGATCTCATATTCAATGAGCAAACCACATTCTTCTACGTAATTCTCAAGGAAACAGAATAAAAAAAAGCCAACATATTTTGCGAGATCTCATGTTCTGCAAAGCATAGAATATTGGACAATGAAAGAAGATATAAATAGGAGGAAAAGCACACGCAAATAAATATGGGCCTTGCATGCATGGAAAGTGATATTGTACCCCAAGCGTACAAACCCTCTTTCATGGTCATCTAACTCAATATTTCACGTCTAGCTATACCTAATATCCATGAACTATTTTCCTGCAGGTACGCTTGATCCAACGGAAACCTTTCTTGATAGAATTCTTCACCTTGCCTTCGTATGCGTAGTATTTGTAGGTAGCAATTCTCTTTCTTCTGTTCAATTGGCGATAATCGATCCACGAACGAGACGACGACGTTGGTGGTGGTGGGGGTGGTGGTGTTGCTGCTGGGGTGCTGGTTGGCTCGTAACCTGATGTCTTCCAGCTTGGTTTGCAAAATGATTATTTGATCGGATTACACATACATTGTTTGCACCATATGCTTTACCATTGATGATTTCAAGAGTTTGCCCCTGTCCCTCCTCCGGTGATTCACCTCGAACTCGGTCATTCTCTCTCTCCTTCTGTCTCTCTCTTCTCCGGATGGTTTGTTGAGAGGAGATGGAGGAGGAGAGAAAGTTCAGGCTATGGATAGATATATTATACAGAGATGCCAAGGAACGGTTGTAATGAAAAGATAGATTTCTTTGACTCCTTTAGATTTCTTTGACTCCTTGACTCCCCAAGAAGACGTTAATGAGACTAGAATTCGAATGCAACATAATAGGTAGAAATTAGAAAAGGGGATAACGATCAAGAATTCTAATTGCCAGCGTATACTCTAAAGGTACAATCAAGAAAATATCCCAACACATAGAATTTGGAAGGAGATCTTTGTTTATGCAAGACACAAGATTAGGGAAGTTTTCGTTTAAGCCCCCATAGATTTACTCATTTAATCGAACCTCTTTGGGGCTAAAGAGAAGGTGTTTACAACATTAAGCTTGGACTAAAGAAAGAAAACCTGACAAGTCGCCCAACAATTTTCTGTCTTGGACTAAAGCAAGAAAACCTGAAATTCCTTTCACATACTAAAGAAAACCTGAATTCCTTTCACTTACTACGTTTGCTTGCCGTGATTCTGGGATGTACCTGAAAGTGCTCATTTAAGAGGAGCGAGTCAAACTTCAAAAATAACCAAGAAAATATATAATCAGTCCATTTGAGGACTAAAAGCGTTCATTTGCAGACATTGTTCGCCCTGCTAAATAAGTTTCACATGCACATCAATAAAGATTATAGCAAAGATCTTTTCCCTATTTGTCAAAACAGAAAATATCTGTCACAGCTAAAAGAGAATTCGGCTGAAATATAGGTTAGGCGTCCCTAGCATTATGTTCCTCAGGTGAATTGTTAAGATCTCAGAGCACCCTCATCTGCCTCAGGAACATTCTCTTTTCTGCTTTTATTCTTGATTCTTCCAGCTTTGTCCTTGTGCGAAACCTGAAAAGTTTTGGAGGTGAACATCTACTTAAGGAAATTGAGAAAACTTAACTTATAGCTTAACCAGCACAATAAGGGGTATGCCCTTCCCCCTTGTGCAAACCTTTCTTCAATATTAATGATCTAGCACAGCACGGCGAGGGATAATATTGTGCTTACAATGTAAGATTTCCACTCAATTTTGCTGTGTTCATTAGCAACAGCTGCAGGCTGTACATGGTCACGAACGTGCCGGAAAATGTGGAGGAGCACAGCAGCATCAAGAGCAGCATACTCTAACTGCACAAGCATTCAACATGACATTAATCTGAAAATCAGAGCCGCAAAAGTTAATGAGTATGAAACATTGAATCTAAATCGGTGATCTATCCGCAACAACTGTGGTTTAAATGCTGAGAACCTTAGCCTAAGTTGATACTTCAAAGATTAAAAGATGCACTTCATTCCCTCAATCTGCTAGTGTGGTCCCAGTATTTAGAACAGGTCCACGCCTCTATTGACATTTGAGATTTATGATCTTACTTGTGAGTAAAAGTTGAGTCCACATAAATCGATTAAAAAAGAATGTTAAAAGATCACACACCTGATAAATGCTTAAAGGTCTCTTCTCCCAGTTGCTATTTTGTCTCGTTTTGTTTAAGCCTCGTCCCAATACTTTCTGTACCCATTAATATTATTCATGTCCATCAGAAAGTTCAGTAATTGATGCCAATATATGTTGAAATGTTATAAGAAAAAGAAACTTGAAGGAATGCCATAAGAGATACTATATTGAGCATGCTTTGAAGATGCCAAATTTAGGAATCACCTCTGCTAGACCAGAGAGACCGCCACAGTGTTCCTTGAACACATTCTGAATATCAAGCAGCATCTCATACTGCTCAAAGCACTGCAAATCTTGATAAGAGTAAGCAAGCTGCTTGATGTCACACTGAAAATTGTAGCCTACAAATTTGTATGTCAAAACCACCAGTACTATTTTGACGTATAAATCTAACTAGCAAAATATGACAGAAATTGCTTGCTACTTTAGAAAAGAAAGAAATTGCAGTGCTTTTAGATAAAATCGGACACAATGGTTCGGTACAACAGACTATACAGATAAACCAATACTAATCCAACAGTTTCATGGTAATAAATACGAGTCAGATCATAAAATGGGAATGTAGTACAAGAAAATTCAGGAATGTTAACTGGTTTAATCCTGACTAAAGAAGAAGCAAATATCTGTACAAGTATAAAAGAATAATTATGTTGTAAAGCTCTGCAGAGTGTTTTGTACTTACCAAGTTTCAGAATCCTGGAAGAATGCAATATTCGGCTTAGACATTGATTTAAACTATCAGGATCACTGTCATATAACTTTATCAGGTCAAGTATATAGACCTTGGTTTCCGAAGCAATTTGCATAATAGAGACCTGAAAATTCACAAAACAAGCAGATATTGCAAAAAAAAAAAAAAGAAAAAGAAAAAGCAATATGTACGATAAGAGCATGTCTAGCACTGTTAGATTTCAAAACATACTACCAATCAAACACCACAAAATTGTTCTGCTACATAACAGAATTTGCTTCTTGCAGAAGATCCACCCTCAACCCCCACCCAAACACCTAAAGGTACACAAAGGAATTACTTTTTTTCTGGTTATTTTTTTGTTGGGGGGGGGGGGGGGGAGGGGGGAGGATAGATGAGGAGTCAAGGATCATGTGAAATTGGAGACTGTGGGAGACAAAGGACCGTACCATATTTTAATGCCAAGAAAATTGCCTGTTCTACAATTAGACAGGGTAACAAATTTTTTATGCAGTACATCTCTAGGGCAAACAAACCACAGATGAACATGAAATGCCTATAGACAGTTTAACAATGATCCAATTTAGTGATGTCAACCTTAGGAACAATAGTTCTCTCAGAGCTAGATGGTAGCAGGTTAAGAACTGAGGTTAACATAAGGTCACCATGACGCAGAGAAGCATTTTTCCTCTCCTGGCCTATGATAAAAGCTTGTGCAATGCTGAATAGTGAATAAGGATATTCCCTGACTAGTCATAAGACCATTTTTTTCCCCCAGTTCGACTAAACAGGCAAAGTTTTTGTTCTCATACCATCTTGAGCACATGCTAATGAATCCTTTTTCTCTACTAGTCATAAGACCCTTTTTTTTTCAAATCGACTTACAATTTCATTCTTTCGGTTTTCCTCATCCACTAATTTTACAGTAGAAGTTAATATGTTAGTACTCCAAATTGGTCCTCTATTTGTTCGTTTTGCCAATGAGCAAAAAATTTTAGATCACTTTCTCTTGCAAAATAAAAAAAAAATTCCGTGAAACATCAAGCATTTTCTTTATAACTTGGAAAAGATTTTTGAACCCTCCAAGCAGAAGAAAACAATAGAGAGAACTAATGCTTTCTAAGACATCCATCAATAAACAGGCAAACATTAAGAACATATTGTTGCTTGTATGCAGCAGCAGGATTTGAGAAAAATCTCTTTATTCTAGCATAAAATGTAAGGGTTTTGGTAAGAAAATACCCGTGCATCCTTCTGGCGGATGCATTTTAAGAAGTTAAGCCAATTTAGTTAAGGCACATTTATCATCAGCATCAAAACATCTCCAGCTAAATCATGTACTAAACAATTATCAGTCTTCCTGACAAAGCATAATTCTTAAAAGCACCAAAACAGACAATTCCATAGCATTACCTTATTTGGTGCACTGCCCTTTTCATAATTGGGCTTCCATTCAGAATCAAGGCCAACAACTTTAAATTCCTCAAGGTGGAATGTAGCATCACGCAAACCATCTACTTCATCAACCCACACTACATCCTCGATGCACAAGTCGTCAAGATGCAGGTAGCAACTCTTTCTGAGATTTGCTTCAGTCTCTGCAAAACAATAATGAAGCAAATAGATTTAAGCACTACTTATTCTAATGTTAATTAAACAAATGAAATGGTCTACAAACAAATAATAATTTCTCGTTGGTATCTGAAGTGGATGTTGTACCCATATAACAAGAAGACTACTGAAGAATTCTACAAAAGCAAAAGAAAATTTGTAGGAATCGTGGTCTAAAAATTTCAAAATTAGGTGCTTTCATCTCATGCTCTCTGTAAAGCAGAAAAAGCGGCTCTGCCTAAATAAAAATTGAGACCAAATGCCAGCAGAGTTTCAGAGCAGATATCTTCTTACAAATGAAACTTGCAAATCATGACATAAAGCGCTCCTGTTAAAACTTGGGCAATGGGAGAGGGACTAGAAGAAAGGACCTTCTATATCTATTCTGATAAGGTTCTGTTATCCATTATATTTCTCTCTCTATCTATCACCCACCCCCACCCCCCCAAAAAAAAAAAAACTACAAAACCCCCACCCCAAAGAGAAACAATCACATGCACAGACACACATCCAAAGTACTACCAAATTCTTCTTTCAAACCTTAAAACTTCATAGCCAACCATTTCTTTGTTTGTAAAAGGACAGGATGTTTTGAGTGGCTGCTAACTTAAGTATTTTAAAGAATTTGATAGGAAAATAGATGCAGTGAATACAATAAATATCTGATACTGGGGATATAACTTTAAAAGGCATTTACTAACTCTTTTATGAGTTTTTGTTATTTCTTTGATTATCTGGTACAAAATCTCCACTCCACCTAATATCAATGCACAAGCTGTTCAAAGCTGTGCATGGATGATGGCAGATGTAAAACCACAGAAAATAACTGATGAGAGACGAAGGAAAGACGCTATATTCAGATCATTGCATCATCGTCAACTCAAATGAAGATTCAACAGATAAGGATTTCGAATTCACAAATGTAAACAATGCGAAAAGAAAAGTTAGCCAGCTCGGAACCATTAAGCTAACTTTTATGCTGTATTGCTGTGGCTTAGCATTGCCAAAACAATTCAATGCACTTGCATTTTACAAATTAATAGCAGTCATAATAAGCAGTTGCAACATACTTCATTTCAAATCAAATCTGCATGACGGCATCTTCTTAAGTAATAAAATTGCCTTATAAGTAAACCAAGAAAGAACCAGTTAGAAACATAAGAATGAAGTGAATAAATTGTTGCAGGTAACACTTCAACAATTTGCTTCTCATGCATATTAAGAAAGCTGTAAGAATCAAGCACAGAAATGGAGATCCAGCTTACTTTTGACATTCTCGAAACCTTCAAGTGAGTATTTCGTGCAGAGTTCCTCAACTTTCTCTACGTAGCCTGCTTCCATTGCCAAATATACCTTAAAATGTAAAAATTATTAAAACATTATAAACTACATAGGTCTCAAGAGAAGCAAAAATCAAAAATCATGCGCAATAATTTGCAGACCACAACTTCTGTATCTATGAAGTTTACCAAAGAACTGTATGGAGTTACTAACATTTCCACTATGTGAAATTTTAATGGCAAATATTTCTTTTAAAAGCAAAAATGTGGAACTTTATATATGCATGATGCTGAAGTAAGAATTATTGTCAACGATTGTGAATAGGTAGGTAGTGACTCATTATTCAATAAAAGAAAATATAACAACTAATTTCTCAGCCTCTGCTTAATGGTGTACATTTATCAGATTATACATTCAAACCATCTGGAAGAAAAATAACGAAATTTAGTCCTTGCTATGGGCCCAGTGGCTTAGTGCAAGAGAGAAGTGACTAGCCAGTCTATAAGCTCCTCAATTTGGAGGATTCTACAAGAAGAAGAAAAGCTCTAGCTGTCTTCGACTCACTCTCAGTCTGTCTGTCTGTCTCTCTCTCTCTCTCTGTTGTGTGTGTGTGTCTCTCTCTCTCACACACACAAATGACATACACATGAGTGGTGCACATTAATACCAGTGGGTGAATTGGAAGAGAGACTTTTTTTGGGTTTTTAAGAGGGGGGGGAGGGGGGACAAAGAACAGATGGAATGGGCAAATGCAGCCTCAGAGATGAGAAGATCAAACAAGGAAAAGAAAGAAAAATATTAACAACACCAAGCAAAAAATGTCCCTAAATTCTAAATAAGTCTCTCCCTCAGCGGAGTATTAATTGACCCACAGTACCACGAATTCCACAACACCAGAACTTCACCAAGGCTCTTCCTCCAACTGTCATGTGGTTAAGCCAAATTGAAGGAGCAATTACTGTCCACTACAATAATCACCTTAAGATTTTTTAACAAGTTCATTCCACTACAAGGACCTTTACATTTTGGAACCTGAACCACAGTGAAAGGATGATACAATGGTAAACTGATGTGCTCAATCCTAAAGCAAAATCCTAACCAATAAGCCAGAATAAACTTGAAAACAGATTCTTCTCTATCATCCTTTCAGACACATCACCTCTATATTCATTAAGCAAAGCATGACTAAATGTTTACGATAGCTTCTATGAAACATCTCCAAAACTTTTCTTAATTTGAGCATAAGAATAGTTGTCAGGGAAGATGAACATATATTTCCCTTGATATGTTTTATTATGGCACTAGTTGTATAACACCATAATAATCCTACAGGATTGAGGAAGTCCAAGATGAGGAAAGTAGAAATATATCCAAGTAGTACCCAGGCCACAATGGATCTCAACAAACTTACACAATTACTCTACCAAACTTTGGCGGTAATCCAATTTCAGACAACTATTTTTGAAGAGAAGGAAGTCATTGGTCAACTACAGTAAGTTGGTTTCAGCAAACTATTGTGCACTAACAACTTAGAATTAGGGAAAAGCCTTTCCTTTGTTTTTCTTGATAATAAGGACAAAATTATCCACGGAGTTAATCTAATTCTATTGTGTACACCACCTACCACATACTCCAAATATTGTCTATTGCCTTTTGCCTTTGCCTCTGCATTGTCCCAGCAGCCATGTTCTGCTAGCTTCTTTAGCAAGCTGCAATTTGAACTCATACTTATCAATATGACGAGTACAATAAGTAAATTATTACAATAATTATGACCATAGGAAGATTGAAACATGCAGGATGCCAGCAAGAAATGAGTAAAATAAACTTGCCTTTCTTTATATTGTTGACACACTTCTGGAAATTCCTGGCGAAGATTGTTTTCCTTTATAACATCATAAGCAGGCTTTAGTTGTTTTTGCTTAACATATTCCTGTACAAGCACTTGCAGCATTGGTTTTCCCATAAATGTAGCCCACCTTTCTGCTGCTCTAAATTTATTACATTGAATCATCTGTAGTAGGAAAGGTTCTCCAGACCATTGAATGGAGAAGCGTTCTAATAGAGAAATTGCTGTCATAAATGACTCAGATTCTATCAGCTTGGATACATACTGCTCGATAAGTACTTTTGCTGTGTCTGGACTAACGGCACCTTTTGCATCCAGATCTTGCATGCCTATCTCTATATCTGTCAAACTTACATCAAATACTTCAAGGATCTTTACTAAAACCTTTTCATCATGAACCAGACTGTATTGGACTCTAAGCAGGAATAATTTGGCAGCTAGCAGTTTTGCTTCTAGTTTGTCTTCTTGAGTGGTTCCCGATTTCAAAAAGTGATGAAGAGCAGATATTATCAAGTGACTGAATCCGTTGCGATATGTATCAAATATGGGCAAAATGTACAGACACTGAGCAACAAAAAAGGCCGGTCCAGGTTTGGGACCATTGTGTAGGACCTGAAGGACTTGATCTTTAAGTCTACGGAACTTGGCAGATGCTTTTAGTTCACCTATAAATGCAATATTTATGTAATAGAAATACAGGGAAATAAAAGTAACTGCAGTAAACATTGCAAAATAGAAATAGCAGTACTGAAGAAACGGAAAGCTGTCAAAACCTAAGCATAAAGTACTGCTGCTTCTTAAGCTTCAAATCTAAAATACTTTTACTATAATTCACAATAAAATCCAGTAATTATGATGCTTCTGTAAACTTGTTCAGCAAACCTTAAAGATTTCAATTTATTGGCCACAAAAAGAAGCAACTGTAAGTTTACATTGATACAAAATATCAATTGATATCAGAGTAAAACAACCAAGTTATTGTCACTATTGCTTGCAATGAACATACCAATGTTTTAAAGTTTAGACAGTGGCTAAAACTATACCATCATATGCTCACCAAACACTATAATGAGCAGCGTAGCAAGTGGATAGCCTTTCTGCCAAACTTCAAAGAAATCCATATCTAACTGACTACAACAGCAATGAAGAAATTCCGACTAGTCTGATATCATGCTTTAGCCCCACAATTTGTCATACGCACTGGCAAGTGCTACCACAAATCTCATCTCATATATTTTTCTGATGCTACACTCAACTCTTTTTAGATGATGCTTTCATTTTCTCCAACAACTTACTTTTGTTTCTTTCTTACTCCATTTCTAAACCTTACCCTGTCTTCTTCCGAGCGTAGATATCACAGTGTAATTAGTTAATTCTTGAAAGCTTCTTCAAAAGGCACAGTTTAGGTGGTTAAAGAATATATTCTGAAGGGCTAACATAGTCCATGATAAAAGGTTGTTATCTCCTCCAGTTTTTGTGGCAAACTTCATGATTTGGGTAACAATTTTCTCACAATCCAAGCATGATTCACATCTATTTTCCACCATCATGAATATGGCAAATTATAAAAGCATTGTTCCTTCAAAAAAGACTTTCTTCAATTATTACAACTCTTCAGCCAATTAACCCATAGAAGATAAAGTAGTTGGCCACCACATGTATTTGTAGGGTGGGAGGTCAAGGGTTCAAACCTTGCCTCCCATCACGTTGCCACTAATGTGGCTTCTCTTAGATCCATATGGATGCGTGGTGACGATCAACAAAAAAAGAAAGCAAAATGAAAGCCTGATAATGATCATCAATTCAACAGAGGAATTAAACAATCAGCAAGGTTCAGCAACAACAGATTCCATAAAAGAGGTAGATTAAAATATCTTCAAATTCAGAAAAGGATGGAGAATTTTACCGTATGTGTATGATTCTTTTAGAAGGTACAGAAACATCAATGGTGAGACATGTGATAAATCAGAAAAGGCATGTGCAGATATCGACCATGCTTTTTGAGTTTCATCTCGGTTCTGCAGATCTTCAACCTTTTCATCCATCGTCATGTTTAAGTAAACAAGATGAAGGTCCTAAATGATAACAAATTTCTGAGATGCTAATATAAGTTGCAAAAATAAAAGAAAGTTCTAATGAAATTTCAGAGAAAATAATGCAATCTAAATTCACGACCTAGTCATAGAAGACGAGAAAAATAGTTCTTTAGCATTTGATTTTGTTGTCTATATATATATATATATATATATATCAAATTGTATCTGACATAGCAAATTTAATTACATGACAACTACCTCAAGGATGCGAAACACGTGTATTAAGTTGGAAAGCAAATTTATGAGTTTTAGTGCATAACGCACACTTAACACAGGAGGTGACCAAAAAATTTTCTATCGAAGAAAGTTAGTCTTTTTTTATTCTTTTTTCTGCAGGTGCCTTTAATCTAATTATTCACCTTAAATTAATAAAATAGGATTCTATTGAGAGTTCTGAATAGGACCAATAAGCACTACTAAGAATTCAGACACGCTGACATTTTGCTCACAGTGAATCACCTGGAAAAAAATCTAACGTTACACCATTCCAGATAAGGAAACATCATTTGCCTCCAATACAAATTTCGTTCCAGCAATCAATGTAATACTAAACACTTCTTCTCCAAGCTACCAAGACAGGCAGAGATTTGTTTCCGATCTTATCTTCTACAACTAGAAGGACCTCCAGCACAAGTCTATAACCTGAAAGAGCAGATGATTGTTTATAGAAAGGGCATTGACAAGGGAAACAATCAAACTAAGAAATACTAGCCTCAATTGGAGGTAAGTAGGTAACCATAACGTATTAGGAAGAGAGAAACCAAGAATACAAACAAGAGTACACGGTGGGAGGTAATTAATAAAATTACCACAAAAAATTGCAACAAACAGTAATTCATCTCACCCTCTTAAAAGCACATAGTAAGGACAACATTCCTGGGACCAGCTAAAACATAATACTATTGATGAATTTAAGAGATTTTCAATTCGACAGACGCGTATTTTATAGTCTTCCTACTGAACAAACAGAGTATTTACTTGATTCAGATTCTGCCCATATACGCTATGCACGCCACATACTGCAGAAGGTAACAAATTTGATTTCAGAATTACTATTCTTTCAAGTAGAAAATTTACAAAAATCAACACAATTTTGTAATTTGGTAGCATAAAAAGACTCTAGATGTTACAACATTGTATTCTGAAAATGTCCATAGCAATGCTGATTGACCAAATTCATAGAAATACCACATGTTAATTGTTGTGGTATACTGCTAAGACTTGCCAATTAAGTTTTCTGATTGAGATTGCAGCCAGGTCAGCAACCAGAGAAGTTCTAAATGCCCATACTGAATCTTCCTCTTCACCTTCCAGATTAACTGGGGAAGAACTGGGCAATGAACCTTATATGTATTCTCCTTCACCTAGAAGTCAAACTTGGGTTATATGAGACTAGTGACTATCACAAGCTTGGCTTAAACAATACAAATGCCTGTATCAGCAATTAGTCTAGTATGAACCTTATGACTTGTCCTAAGGCACATGTTTATACTGGTGTAGAGAACCTCCGGTGAAAGCAAGTTCAAACAGCTTAATGAAAAGCAAAATAAGCGGAGATTAAAAACTCAGGAAATGCTCTAATACTTAGTCTGACCAAGGTTGACAACCATTAGCCAATCTCTTCCCCCAAATTCCAATAACCATACCTATCAAAAAGTGATAAGAAAACAGCTGCTTCCCAAAGCCGTTCAAAAATTTGAAGGAAGAAAAAAAGAAAAGAAAAAACAAAAGAGCCAGCAACCAAATAAATGTCAGTAAGAACTGAGCGTGAAGTGAATGACCGTGGGATATAATAGCAGCAAAAATGTACAGGAAAACATAGAATGGTATTGACAACAATACTTGCAACATGACAACAAGACTAACATCTTGGCAAGAAACTCAGATACTACAGGATGTAACAAGTGTAAGATGATCACACCAAAAACACTGGCAAGAAATCCTAATGTCATAGACAATGATAAAACCATCTCCAGTGGCACGTTAGCAACAAGCCCAATTATCAATTCTATCATAGGACCACCACAGCAGCAGATAGAAAATAATATCATTAGCATGCTATGGTGAAAAATAGTACTCCGTAAGCTACAAGATTGACATTTGCCTTCACCTTTTGCACCGTGCCAATTATGTTTATTTCACTCTAACTCCACCACAAATATCAAAAAAAGGAAAGATAAGGATAAACAACATTCTCTCGTCTCTTTGCGCTAAAATATATGTGTACTCATTCTTCATGTAAATGCCATATCAAAGCAGCGCAGCTATCTTAAATGGCAGAAGTTACAAAGCCACTCTTCAGAATCCTCATGACTGCAGTCACTACAAGAATCCAACTGTTAGATTTTGCTTGATAGAGGAAAAGCATTGCATAATTTGAGGCAAATGAAATTGACATCATGGAATTGCAAAATGAGCTCCCTTTATAGGTTCTTTTGATTAAGGAAAGAAAACAGATTGATCTGCATAGTTACTAAAACTTGCTCCTAACAAACATTTTCCATCAAAACGCTGCAATTTTGTGTAATACAAGATGTAAGAAAAATTTCCAGAGAGTTAATCCAAAACTTCTTTGCAAGCCAAAAATAACTAAATAAAAAAATGGCCATAATTGATCACAAAAAAAAAAATTTTTGTTGTTACCGAAACAATTGATTGATCAATTACAAGAATCCTAGAAAGTTCCATGAGGAAAAAAGTGAGGCTTAGCTGAATTTACTTATGCTAGTAATATCTCGAAAGACAACCATCCAAAAACATGTAAAATATGTCTACAGTACTTCTGTAGTAATTGATAACAGGTAAAGGAACATAATATGCGTAAACAGCAGCATTACTAACATGGAGAAAACCTTTCCAACCCTTTGACGAGGCATCATCATAAAGAAACTTATTACTGTTCAATAAAAACTAAACAGCCCAATGGAACAGTTAAAGAACTACATCAAAAACGAAAAATTTAACAAAACAGATGACTAGAAACTAACAAAAACATCACACAACTCCTAACTAACAGGCATACGAGATTATCAACATTTTGATGATATTAATAAACAACTATAACGATGTCAAACAAACAGCAAACTGTAAACAAAAGAAAAACTAACCAGTTGAAGAAGTACTTCACAATGCTTCTCTCCTTTCTCCTTCCTCTGCAGCAACAATGTTGTATGTGTATATATAATATGTATATCTATCTGTATATGTTTCAAAATATATTTTTCATGTCGGTTCTATCAATCAATGCAACTAGTAAAATAATCCCAGCATGAATAAACAAATAAATACTGATGTGATAGTTTAGAAAATTCTCAACATTAAAAAAAACCACTTTTTTAAACCTTTTTCTTTAACCGCTGTTTTTTTTTCCCCTTTGGAGCTAGAGTGTGTTTTCGAAGATAAACCGATATTTTTACTATTGCGTGAATTTGTTTCAAGTAATTAAAAATGGCTTTAAAAATGGAGAGAAAAATGGAGTTTTTGGTTGTTGCAGTAGAAAAATCTGCAAAAACCCTATTACTGGTAAAGAGAAGAAGGCAAAGGCAAGGTGTTTGTATACTCAAAATAGCAAAAATTGTTGCTGTGTCCAGCTTCCATCTGTGTTTTTTTCTCATGTGATTTTTTTTGGAATTTTCTCTGCTTTTTATTTTAGTCTCTTTCTCTCCCTCTCAACCCAAGAGTTCTGACTCTCTGGGGATTTCTTGAAGCGGTCAATGCCAGTTTGCGCTGGGCACGTAAGTCTACTCTCTTTTGGGCACTAGGAGATATTTGGATTGATTTTTGAGGCGGAAAAGGAATGGATTAGGAGGGAAAGGAAGTGATAAAATTTAGACCCTGTTTAGGATTTCGGTTTTTTTTTTTTTTGATAAAAAAGTATTTTTGGGTGCTGAAAGTATTTTTGAAGCATTTGATGAATATCATCTTATGAAATTAGGAGTAAAGGTTTGGTATTAAAAGAACTTCTAACAAAAGTTCAAATTTAATGCTTTTAGAATAGCTTTTGTGTTTTAAAAAATAAAATATTTAATTTAATCAGTTTATCCTATATTGTGAACTAAATAAAGGAATAAATATGTTTAAAAAAATTTAAATTATACATTATTCAATACAATAAGTACTTATTAAACTATATTCTCAAATAATATACATAAAAGCATTTAAACAATTAATAAGTACTTTTATTAAAAGTTAGCAACCCCAAATGGTCCTTCTTTATTTTTTGTCAACTTATTTTTCATCCAAAAGTGAGCTGGTATAAAGGGAAAAAAATGCCAGTATTAATGAAAATTTTAAAATTTTCTAAAAAATCTATTATGCATTTTTTAAATTATGAATAAAAATGTAACTAATACATGATAGTTTTCTTTCCTTTTCTTTCGTTTGTAATTTATTTAAATATATAAGATGGATGGATTCGCATTTTCTCTACTATCCTTTTTTTTTCTTTTTCACTAGAGTTTTCTCCTTTCCTTCCCTTCCCTTTCCTTCAATCCAAACGGTGCCTAACGGTTTGGATTTGTGTCCTCGGAGGAAATAATTGAATTTTATTGAGGGTTATTTTGACTTTTGCTTTGTGTTTGTCTGCGTTCGATGTCGTTTGGGCAGCTAGCTTTTGGTGACGTGGGACAGATGGAAGTCAACCGATTAAGCATTGTGTAAAGGGGAAGGGGCCGGAATCTGAACTGCATAATTAATTCCTTATAAAATTGTATAAATAATTGATACTAAATTATAATTTATTTAAATAAATAGCTAAATATCACAGCTTTTATCATGAAGTTTGTACAAAAAGTTAATTATAAATTATAATTTATTTAAATAAATATTTCACCTTTCAAGATGTTTGACCAACCACACCCACTCTCGTGCGGGTGCTTAGATGTTTTAACCGTCGCTATAATTACAACGTGCAACAAAATCCCGTATTCTTTCACTGAAGCTTACCAAAAATATTTGTAGTTTTCTTGGTGAAAAGGATTTTCCAATTGACTTGGGTCTTTTTTTGTTTTGTAATTTCACTAGAGTATAATTTCATGAGAGAAATTTTGTTTAATGCCTTTCGTATTCTGCTTAATTACAGCATTGACTATAATCTACACCTCAACTTCGTCCATTTAGCACAAACCCAAGTGAAATTGTCTATATCCTATGTGCATTATTTGACATGAAGTATACAATTGTTGCAACTACTTCTATTCTACACTAGGAGAAGAGAGATCTAAAAAGATCAAGAAAAATTCAGTGAACCATCACCCGTCCAGATGAGTGCATAAATCTAAAGAGATTAAGAATAATCTGGTGAACCACCACCTGTTCAGACGAGTGTTTGCCTTTGCTTCCGTTGACGAAATATTTTCAAGAAAACCTGAATATTAAAATGTAAACTAAGGAATTTGATTCTCTAATTTACGATAAAATAGAATTTTAAAATTCTCTTGATAGCCAAGTTGGTTATTTGATACGAAGCAAGAGCAATAGACATATACACACAAGCCAAGACACAAAAGATTTGTCTTCTTTTGGGTACAAAAAAAAGGCGGATTAAACTGTCGGCCGTCTTTCTCCTAAGCCTTTTGACCTTTTCAGGAGAAAGAGAGCACACGAGGGAACCTTTTATTTATGCGTTAGAATAACTAGATTGATATGACGCTGTTTTCAAGAAAGATAAGCCTTAGCTTTTAGTTTATCCGCATATGCCAAATTGGCAAAAATGGGGACAAATGACATGTTAGCTCTCAAATGTTACAAAAAGGAACTTGTCATTTTCGTCGACATTATAGCACAATCAAGATTGTGTTGGCATATTGCATGGAGATGGAAGACTTCTCCACCAGTCACTTCCTATAGGCCTATGGAAATGACATCCTAACAACAACCACTTTGTCCTTCCTTCAATAGCATCTAATCAAAGTACACCAAGGCCAAATGCCCTTTTTCAGTTATCTTGGGACATTATCATTGGTATTATGGCTAAAATACCAATAATTACTAACATATGGCTAAAATGTTATCATTGCTACAGTACCCAGAATTGAGGGACAGCAGATGGGATATCCCCCCCAATTCAATAAAGTATGAACAAGAAAGGTCTTTAGACTCATTATGATGGTTTCTACCTTTGAGTAATTCGCCTGTTGCATGAGGGATTTGGGATCATCTAAACATCATTAAGGATAACTGTTTGAAAGCGTGGCTGTCTTACTTACTTTGATATTCAGAGGAGATAAAATGCATTATCATAGTGTTTGTACTCTCTAACTACACTTCATTGATGCCTAATTTGACAGCTCCTAGAGCCAACAAGATTGAAAACTCGATTGCAACTGAGAAGACAAAAGCGATGATCAATTGGCCTACATCCAACGCAGTAATGGTGGCAGAGTTATTTCACATACATCACATCAAAAAAAATATTACAATATATATATTTTTTATAAAATTATCTCAAATAATTTATTATCCAAATACAGTGTAGAGTTCCTTCAAAACCTTACTGTTCTCCAGAACGAATTCGGAATTGGTCAAGAGGTAAAGGCAAGCACTTGAGTGCTAGACTGTATATTTTTTATCTTCCATATGAAAGCTCGATAATTCTCCAAAAGGGAATTTCAGTAACCACAATACAGACATTCTGAAAGTTACAATAGGATGCAGAAACCCCAACCCCCAAAACAAAAAAAAAAGAAAATTTTTTTTTCTCTTACCGGCGTTTTGCATTAATTGGAATCTTGAACAAGGAATTTGAGGGATGGATGATACTCTAATTATCTGGGATAATGGAGATCGGGAGGCAGTTAAATTCCATGAGCTTCCCATAGAGATAAGAGTAATCTTGTTCCAACGTCTCCAGTGATGTTCATTGTGTATTCAAAGCATCCAATTCGAGAAAATGACAGAGAGTGTTCACCATGCCTATTCACTTTTAACTACTGCAGTTACAGCATTCGTGGAAAGTTTGTGGATCATGAAGGCTAGATGCAACCGAAGGAAGTCGAACCCACGAAATTTTACCTTCCACCAGCATTCTTCTTAGTTTGGAGCATTTTTTTCTAGAACTCTTGCCACACTAATAACATATACTTCAGGAATAGGCGGAAGGAGGAAAACAAATGGAAGAACAACGAATTCTTAAAAGGTAAATTACTCGCAGGAGAAAAATGTACGCTGTTGGATTTGCTATTACACTAGAATATGAGAGCCAGCATTTACATATTTAAAGAGAATAAGAGAATCTGTTTTCTAGCCAAATTTAAGTTTCTGTTATAAGACAAACATGCTAACGGGATCTATGTAATCATTTCAACAGATAACCTACAAATTACCAGTGCGATGTATCCCTTGTTTTGCAAGTATCTTCATCTTCTGACCACAATCAAGTGCTGCACGGAATCATGACTGACAATTGCTTTGCAAAAACCTTAAGGACAAAGCAAGATTTTATGAAAAGAATACAAGACAAAGACAGCGAATTTGCACAATCAAGAGACTATTTGCATTACCATTCTGAAGTTCTCCACCTCTTTGTCTATCTCTTCCCTGAGGTCCCCTGCTAATGGATGTAGAGTATAAGATGATTGAGGTTGGTTTCTTGCCTCACCAAGAACCTGCAATTCCAGAATGTCAAGAAACCATCAAAATATTGCCATTTCTAGTTACATTTCTCCTAAACTGCCCTAGCATAGAAGCCTACACAGAAAATTAACACAAATAGAATTAAATGCATACCACTCCATCACTCGTGACGAAATAGCAAGGCCCTTAAAGCAATGCCATGGGTCCTTGCTATTAGTCCACATGTCAATGAGTTAGCATTCCTCTTAAGTGCATAAAAGATGACATGGAGGCACACATAGTCAACATTGGAGCATCATTGTGTCAAGTTATTTTAGGTAGCATAACAAGGTGAAGCAAACAACTCAAAGAGAGACAACTTTACAAGTTTGTTCAATCAATGATATAGAGCCTGTTTATGGCTCCAAAGTACCCCCTTTTCTCACTTGCTACAGCGTGAAAGAAAAAGTTAATCAACAAATCCTGCGTATTTAGAACCATCAACTAGAACATTTAGAAGCCTTAACACTGTAAATCTTAAACCAGGCAGAAAGATCAAGAGAGCTCCATAGCTCAAGACAACAATTTCAACGTAAACTATGTGTTTATTTAGTTCACCTTTCTCTGGCCCTTTCCTCAATTTGTTTACTTTCATGACCACGATTAAAGACCATCGAGCTGGTAAGCATCTAGGTTTTCTATTTTCTTCTTCTGGTGAATTGATATACATATATAATATTAAGGTAAAAAAACAAATAGAAACACCAAATTATCTCTTTGGGATAAATCAATCATCAAAATTCTCTATCGTCATGTCTTTTGAGAGAATAAATGCTTGAGATTGCACAAGTTGGAAAGAACGGATGTAAGCAACTCCACTAAACAAAATCATGACAAGACAAACAACTGGTCATCAAAAGACAAAATACGTGCAGCCAGGGCTCTTCAAGAAGCCATAGAAGTATGAATGAGCTAGTTCTCCTCTCCATGGAAAAAGAATAAAAAATCTAAGCAGAATACTATGCAATAAATAAGGGCGCCAGCCATCACATCCTGCAGTTTTTATCATTCACCCAAGAATCCTCGAATTTTAATCATCAATTGGAGCTTCACAGTCTGTGAAATGACTTTTCCTTGCATTTAGAGTAATCAGTTTGCAGCTCAAAATTTCTACCAAAGAAGCCTTATTGGATGGAAATATAAAAATCATTAGCATGCTGGGGGAATTTATGACAAAGAACCAGCATAAAACAATCAGAGCTAGGGTCTTATTCTTGAAGCTGTTTCTGAGGAGTTTTGGGCTTACTTGCACTGTATATTTCTGTTAAAAGGAAAAACGTTTCCAGCACTATTTGTTGAAATGAAGTACGGACACCATTAGCAGTACCCAGCTCATCTATTACTGGAGAAGAAAATTACAGCGGTTTCATCTGAAGTCTTACAGTTTTTATTTTTGGCCCTTGCATGCATAACTGTCTGAAACCTGGGTCGATCACATTTGTTCTGAACACTCTCCTCATGACACAACACAGCAAATAGATACTATGCATTTGTCATAAGCACAATCAGCGATGAACAAAAGATGAGAATCAATTGATACTTCTATAGCTGGTAGATTTGGATAGCACACTTCCAAAACATGTAAACCTATACCTGTACAACAACTCAAACAAAAGAGATAACAAAGTAGCGAGCAGATCTTACCAGCCTAAAACCTTCATCAGAACATGAAAATTTGAATGTTTGAATGCCTACAGACTGAAATTGCAGTACAATGGCAGAGAGCCGTAGTATAGCACAAAGCATTCTGAACTTAAGCTTCACCTAACATTTAAAGTTAGCGGCTATAAGTATTACATAGACACAATAACATCGTCACGACAGGAATTGGGATTAATTTTCCGTAAAGTCAGATACCTCTTCTTCAAACCCCTCCAGCAAATCAACATCAGGCTTGGGAATTTTCTTTCGGTGATGCTTCACAAGTAGTCCTATGAACTGAAAGCAGATCAAAGTGCCATGAGCATGCCAAATTTAAAGAAAGGTCACAGTAGAGTGTTATTAAAGCAAAGAAAACTAACCTTAACCTCTTTGTCACTGTACCCTTGAAGATGATTACCATTCTGTATGAAAGTTTAAGCTTCTCAGAATAGGACTTAACACAGTTAAGAATAATTAATTAAAAAGAGACTCCACCAAGAGCTTGAGATTTCAACAGCTTCAAGCATATTCCAAAGCATTGTCAGGATACTCAACACTTGATAGACAGAAGGAAAGCTGAAGGTTTCAAAATGAACTTAGCTAGAGCCATTCTTCCTCTTATATCTTTTATATGGTAGCAGTGGCCATGACAATTCAATTCTATTTCCGTTAATCATGACTACATCTACATCCCTCCACCATGAATATTGAACATCATAAAGCTCTTCATAATATGACAGACTAATTTGATAAATTTTACCATCATATTTGATAGTTTTATGCATCTAATTCTTAACTATCGAGTTACCATTCTATAGCAATCTAAAACTGCCAACATGCTAGCAAATGAAAATTCCAAAATAGAACTTTTACAAGGATTACTCACAATTATGACTTGATAAGATTGCTTGTGATACCCTTTCTTGCCAGCATACAGACCAATATTGTGAAGCAAACAAGCAGCTTCAAGATATTCAAGGTCCCTGTCCTCAAAGCATACCACTAGCTGATTATCAACCTCCTTCCACTTCTTTATCCCTTCAAATATGTCCTGTGACCATGATCAGCAAGCACACCACAAGATACCAATTTTTTCTGTGTAACAAATGATGAATAGGATCCAGAAACAGCTACTGCATTTTCTTTGTACCTTTGTTATCGCAGCACACATTGCAGAAGCCTTCATCCTCTTCTTACTATTGAGCCTTGTCACCAGCCTCACCACAGATCCCCACCGCACATCTACCTCCCAATCACTAGATCTTTTACAAATCTTCCTCAACATTTCTGCAACAACACCCTCACCCAATGCAAACTCGGATACCTCCATTTCCTCAACGCCAAGCCCCTCAAATATTTCCTCCAATAAAACCGCCCCTGCTAATATAAACTCAGCCCTCTTCTTGAAAAATCCCTCCCTCCTTTTCTTCCCTTTTACTCCCAAACCCTCCACCAGCTCAATCAACTCTTCCTTATTAAATCTCCAATCCCTTTTATCAATTTCTTTAATTTCTCCTGCATTTTTCTTAGCATATCCTTTGTATACTGCCTCCTCAATTGCCTTAATTGTTCCTGATGAACCTAACACTTTATCAATCTTATACTCCTTAACTTTATCAACTAGGCCTGAATGATCTATCACACTTCTAATATGCTCCCGCATTTTCGTAATTTCTATGAACTGCTGAGTTAAAGTAACATGCCCTAATTTCAACGAAATTGCATGCAAAGTTTTCCCATTTTTACCTATGATAATTTCAGTCGACCCGCCGCCGATGTCGATAGTGAGAACTGTATCGTTAACGACCGGAATGAACTGGAGGACGCCGAAGTAAATGAGGCCGGCCTCTTCTTGACCGGAGAGGACGTCCACGTGGAGGTTAAGGTTCTGATGGAGCTTGAAGAGAAACTCGGACTGGTTGGAGGCTTCACGCACGGCGGAGGTGGCGACGAAGCGGGAATGGGAGGAGGGAATGTGGAGACAGTGCATGATTTGCTGGAATTTGCTGAGGGCAGCGATGGCGCGGTCCACGGAGGAAGGAGAAATGACCGTGGCGGCGGTTGTAGTGGCATCGAGGCCTAAGAGGACGGGCTCCTTGTGGCGGTCGATTGGGAGAAAGCGGCCAGTGGAAGGGTCAGCTCGAACAATTAGGAGCTTGAAGGAGTTCGTGCCCATGTCCACGGCGGCGTAGAGGTCATCGGCATTGTCTTTGTTGGTGAAGGCGGCGGCGGCGGCAGAGGAGGAGGATTCTGACAGTGTTAGACCGGTCGACATTTGCTCCGGTGGCCGGCGGGAGATTTTTTTTTTTTTTTTTTCTTATTCTTCCGAAAACAAAAATAGTTAGCCCAAGACTTTACTAATTAAGTGCAAAGTCGTCTCACAAGTCAACTCATGCGGTTGATGACTTAAGATATTAGCGGAAAATTGTAGTTTTGGTCCTTAAACTTCAATCACACCATCAAAGTAGTCCTTAACATTTCAACTTAAAAAAAAAAAAACTGACTCTCTAATTTTTTACCAAACAGGAGCTAGTTTTTTCTTCTTCTTCTTTTTTTTCTCATGAAAATAATAGAAGGTGCAGTTAACATTAGCATGAAACTAGATAGAGGGTTCTCTCCTAAATGATTTTAGAAGGTTGCAAATCCTTATTATTATCAATTTGCAATATTGGGTGTGTTTGGATTAGGATGATTTGAAATAAAAAAATTTATTTCACAAATTCCAATCACTTTTTTATCTCACATACATTACATCACAAAAAAGTGCTACAGTAATTATCTCAAATAAACTCATATCCAAACAAAATATTACACTTCCAAACCTAACTTTTGTATTCAAGTCTAATTGTGTCTAAGTTTCGTTGCCGCTAATGTATTTTTAAACTATTATTGCAATATTTCTTTTGATGTGATTCATGTGAAATAAAAAAGATTGTTAGAAATAAGGACAGATAATTGAGAAAAATGTTGATAATATAACCCAAAAAAAATTTTTGAAAAAATTTAACAATCCAAACAGACTTAAATTTCTCAATGTATATTTATTCTCTATGTTTCCTCAGCCAATCTTGGGGAAGGCTTTATAGGTGGAACGGAGGAAATTTGTTAAAAGTATGCATAGACTATAGACCATTCAGTGACACTATTATGATTCGTGGATGATGAGAATAGTTTTCCAATGAATCAAAAAAAAAATTTGTATTTCTTATCAAAACAGGGTCGTTTTAGATTGCTATTTTTAAGAGTTTTTATAAAAAATATATATAATGATTTAATGCATGTAAAATAAAAAAATTAAAAATAATATTCATCCAAAATCTAAATTTTTTTTACGAAAAATCACCATCCAAATAAATGAAGCTCAAAGTTCAAAACAAACCTACCGAACCATAGGTAGACAAACATTCTGACCATAGGCTTCAAGAAGAGAGCTTCCTCGAATTTACTACCATGTGCTAGTTAGGGACAGATTTTTCCAAGTAAACACCGTCCAAGAAAATCCCCCAAATACTGGACTGGAGTTTCCATGGTATTTCCCACTTTCCTTTTTCCTCAAGTTAATACCACTAGTATTAGCAAATGACTAAAGCAGCTACTACAAAATCATGCATTCATGCCTCTTGTAATTGTCAACCAAGGCACAGCTTTGGTTAAAGAATATCCTTCTTGTATTAACCTAACACTTACTTGCATGTATGTGACTCCAAATTACTCCATGCGATTGTGAATCCAAGATAACTAGCTTTTGCATAATTAAGATTAATAATATACCTTATTCTTTTATCCAAGTTTGGGAATTTTGGTGTTAACAAAAGATAATTAAATATGATGACAATTGACCAACAAAAAAAAGTTAGATGCATTGTAACCGCATTCGATGAAATTCCAGTTAAGTGTGTTTGGATAACAGATTATTAGGGATAATTTTTTGAAAAAAGATATTGTAGCGCTTTTTTTTATACGCTGTATGTGAGATAAAAAAAAAGTGATTAAAAAATGTATTGACTATGCAAATAACTAAAATTTGGCAAATAATACACCGTCCAAATTTGGGTCTTTTATTTCCAAATTGCTGTATACTCTCCAATACTAATTCTTGTTTTTATGCCCGAAGCTCTCAAGAAACCAAACACAACTTGGTTAAAAACAAGGGTTGACTTGAGTAAATTGACTCGCTACCAAAACGTGTGCACGTGTTAGATCAATGGTTGGTTTAACTGATGGGCACAGGATGAGTACACCAATAAAAATGAAATAGGCTGGTAGGCAAATAAACCAATTCTAACATTAAGTGTGTTCAGATAGGAGATTATTTAGGATAATTTTTAGAAAAAAAATACAATAGCACTTTTTACGTGATATATGTGAGATAAAAAGGTGTTTGAAAAATATATCGATGATGCAAGTAAATAAAATTTGGTAAATAATCACTGTTCAAATTTATTATCCACAAAATTTACACTTTTGCAAACAAAACAAACAAAATAAATCAGACCTACTTTTTATTTTGTGCTCATAGAATAAAAGAATCCATTATTTTCCCAGAAAAAAGGAGCTAGATTAATTTAACCTATCACCTCTAAGACTTTGAACCCACTTCTAGACTCTAACTACGAGCTCATGTAGGGGTGGAGGGGGAGAAGAGATACTGACCCTCCTAATTCAGTATCTCTCACTTGTACTTGAAAAAAAAAAAAAAAAAAGGGCCCTAGGAGCTTATGTGGTGCTGGTGCATCCATTTGTGTGTCCCTGCTCTCTTGGCCCACGAACAATTGTAGAACAAACAAACAAAGTATAAATGTTTTTAGTTTCTCCAATGATGTTGGGAACTAGGGATGTAATCAAATCACGCCGCTTGCGAGCAACTTGGTAAAATTCGATTAAAATTTATTTATTTGTTAAAATTTAACTATAATAAAATTAGATAACACATTTTTATTAACTCTACGGGGCTCGCGGAAGAAGCGGGGCGGGGCGGGGACGGGACGAGAGGAGCAGGAGACGGGGGACGGGGCGGGGGTGGGGGGAATTTATAGGCAGCGGGGCGGGGGATGGGGGAGAGGTCCCCCGCCCCGTTTGCCATCCCTAGTCACCAACGAAACTTGCCTCTGCGATCTTGCTGGGCACATATTTTATACAAAAAAACAGACGACTTCGCAATTGACTTGAAATAAAGACTGCCAAAAGTCTAAAAGAGCTTCCCCCCTTCCCCCCATCTTCCTTCATAGGTCGTTTTCTAGTTGAATAGTTGTTTTTACTCCACCAAAACGGGTCTTCATCTCAACTCCTAGTCTCTCCCGCCGAGTTGTGTGTATTTAAGAGTTTTCTCCTTTCGTTTTAGCTAAAGCTGCTGAGGAATCTTCCTGCAAGTTTCTCAGAAGATCACTCTCACAAGTCACATTATCAGTCTTATTCAGCAACCCGCGTTGTTTTTAATCCTTTTGTGTCTTCATTTCAATCCAAATAGATAGCGGTTTCATTCCCTTTTTGAAAATTAACCACAAACTGCCACGCGGAGGAGTTTTTTCGACTTGTACTTTATAGTACATTTCCAAATTAACGCGGTCGGAATTTGTTGAATTTTTAAAATTTCAGATTTTCTCCTGATGTGTTAGAAATTTTGATTATTCCACCTTTGGCAATGGCATGACCGAAAAAGAACTCGGTTATAGTACAAAGCATAGGTACAACACCACCACCACACACACTTGTGTGTGCCCGCGAGTGTGTGTAGAAATCAAAATTAGCCTATTTATGATGCAACACCATCACACATTCTAGTGTGTGCCCGCCAGTGTGTACAAATACACAACAGTCCCTGCATCAACTACACAGAAATTGTTGCTTTGTGTTAGTAATGACTAATGACTGCACCATGATTCATTAAAGGGTTCTTTTTGTGTTTGAGTAATATGATCACATCTAAGCTTGACTTTTAGTATCATCGCCGCATTTTATTAATGGTAAATTGAAGCTTCTAGGCAGTTTCTTATCAATGACACACTAATTTCTGTATCTATAAATATACATTGACAGTTGGGTAGTTTCTGGTGGAAGCCAGCTTTTAGATTTCGAGGAAATAGTTGTTTAGATTGTGTTTCTTCTTAGGCTTTTGATGGTACAGAAACGATACTTCTGGGAGGGGGGTGAGGAAGGCTCTGATGTCCCTAATCGTGACTCTAAGCGCAGAAATGCCTCCATCAGGTTGGTTATTTAAGCTGCAAATGAATAGTCTTTATCACGGAATTGTTCTTAACTAATTATTCCTTTTCCAAATGCTTTGTTGTGTTTGCAGGGATATGAATAAGAGTTCTATGCAAGAACTTGTGATCAAGTTGGAACCTTTTCTTCGGAATTGTGTATGCTATCTGCTCCTTTTGCTTATAATTCATTTATTTATTTACAGAAATCGAAAATTTTTTATTTGTGAGTTGCTGCTATTCAATTGTAATTGGAGTATAATAGCAACAGTTCATTTGGTTCGTGTTTCTTCCTCTGTGAACATGAAGCTTGATTCTTAGCTTGTCCTTAGGCTTTTCAAACTTTATTTGTTTGTTAAACTGTTTGTAAAGAAGTCATTGACTTTCCCTATCATACTTTTTCTGTTATATTTTTGTTTTTAAGCCCTTGTAATTCCACTGACACCAATTCCCCAAAACCTTACTAATACAAATCAAAAGTGATAAAGAAAAAGGAAAAGCGTGGTCAAGCATTATGTTTCACATTTGGACATTTGCTGATTTATAGTTGCAATTTCACCGTTCCTGAATGGATCCACTGACTTCAATCTTCAGGAATAGGTTATTAATGATGACAATTGAGGTCTCGAGTTAAAACTACATACTTGAGCTTGTGTTGATTTAGTTGTTTTATGTTCTGAGGTCCTTGTTGAGAATTTGATATAGCTTGCGGTTAAGAGTGTTAGTTCCTAATCTAAAGATTTGACTGTCCCATCCAAATTCTGTGTATGCAGTTCTTCCTTCCTGCTTCTCTTCTAGGTTAGAGTTGTTAAATAGTTGTGTGCTTTCTGATTTATTCTACCCGAGGTTTAACCAGCTATTTACCAATGTCTTATAATGTTCCCTTGTGCTTTGACAGGTAAGTCAGGAGGTACAACGTGCAATCAACTCTTATCTGAGGTTGGTTTTCGCATTCACTACTGCTTTGGCTATTTCTCCTTTCAAGACACTTTTTTTTTTTGGTGTGCTCATACATTTTTGATAGTACTAGTTTCAAATACAACTGATGTTTTTGTGGCATTAAGATGCCAGATACGGGTTTAGCTGGGCATATTCACTAACATTCATCTACTTTACATTTTCTTTTGAAGGTCTCCACTCAATCAGATTGGTTCTTCCGAGGGATCACGGAACTTGCAGTTGCACTTGGATGATGAGTTACCTACCACCCTGTTTACTGGTTGTAGGGTGGAGAAAGAGGACAGCACACTGGTTAAAGTAGTTTTGCGTGATTCTATGTCCAAGAGAGTTATAACCTCTGGACCACTTTCCTCTATAAAAGTCACTATCGTTGTGCTTGATGGTGATTTTAACAAAGATGATAAAGAAGATTGGACACAGCAGGAGTTTAACAACAGAATTATACGAGAACGAGCAGGCAAAAGGCCACTGGTGACTGGGGCTGTGGCATTATCATTGAGGGAAGGGATGGGTTATATTGAAGATGTCAGCTTTACGGACAACTCAAGCTGGATAAGGAGTGGGAAGTTTAGACTGGGAGCAATTTCAAGTGAAGGAAGCATTAGGGAAGGAATGAGTAATGCCTTTAAAGTGAAGGATCATCGTGGCGAGTGTAAGTTTCTCTGTTCTCACAAATCTGAGCTTAGAAAAAATTTGAAACATTTTTTGACTGACTGGTTAATAACTGATAAATCTGTGATTATCCATCTACTGGCCTCTCCTTGACGGTATTATCTATTGAACAATGAAATGCTGCTTAGCATTTTGGCGACACAGGGATAAATCATTGTTACCTATCAGCTTGGGCAGTTGTATTTTGTAAGATTTAGACTATATGTGTCTAGATCTCAGATCACGCATCAGCAGAATTTAGCGCATTTGTTAACCTTTAGTTGCCCTTATCAAGGTTAAGAACACATCAACTTGGGCGGTATTCCTGCACATACATATTGTCAGGTTGCATTATGTCTCTATGTAAATCCAGTATCTGGGGAATTAATAATTAAATAACTTCTGCCTGTTCCCCAAAAATGGGGCAGTGTCTTTTAAATTATGGGAACAATAGAGGATTTTGTCTGAGTTTTGTTGCCTTATTTATTTATTTGGTTCAGCATACAAAAACATCATCCACCATCATTAGACGATGAAGTTTGGCGATTGGAAAAGATTGCAAAAGATGGTGCATCTCATAAAAGGTTGACTTCCCACAGGATATGCAGTGTGAAAGGCCTCTTGCGGTTGTACATCACCGATCCTCGCTCACTACGCCGTGTAAGTTAATTTCCTGCTTTTGCCTGTGTGTTTACTATTAGATTAAAATAGTATCAGGTTTGTTTGATATTATTTTAGCTGAGTCCTATAATCCTGTAAATGGCTAATGTAGATACTCGGCGGTAATAAGATCTCAAGCAAGGCATGGAACTCCATCATTGAGCATGCTACCACTTGTCCTTTAGACAGCAATGAGCTTTATCTGTATAAGGCTCAGGATGGGACTGTTCTTGTGCTCAATTCCATTTATGACGTTGTTGGAGCAAATTTTGGATGGTGAACATTACCTATCTGTAAATATGTTCAATAAATCTGAGAAGGTTTGTAATCAAATCCTAATTTATTGTCATTTCTTACTTTATTTCAATTGAGAACTGTGACACTGCATGCAATTCTGGCACTTCTTGGTCCATATCAGTCACTTTATAATTGTTAATGATCTTTCAACCATGTGAAGTTACATATAATTGTTAATGATCTTTCAACCATGTGAAATTTATGTCCAAGGAATGTAGACTGTCTTGGCAAATAACACTGTGTTTCTTCATTCAGTGATTAAAAGAGCCCACAGGAGCTGGCAACAGCTGAAATAGCAGCACTTAGACCTAATTGCACTGTAGCTTTGAGTATTCTATGAACTGATTATTTTAACTGGGATGGAAAGAAAGAAAGAGAGAAAGAAACTCTTTTGATTTCTAGGTTTATTCAGCTCACTGGTGAACAGAAGTTTTTGCTTCCTACCAAAAAAATTTTGATGATGAGAGACTAAGAATCATACTTAGTGTGGTAGAATGGTAATATATCTTCAAGATATTACATTCCACTTCCCCACGGTCAAATCTTGCTGCAACCCTTCTACTTTCACAGCTTATTTGTTCTTTTTGCAGTGATGCTCTGATTTATCACATTTGTAGTTCATGTGCTTGTCCTGTTGAAACTGTCATCTTTGATGTTTAACCTTTTGCATTGCCCCATCTTATTGGCAGCTTTTGGTTGACAATTTAAAGCAGCATGTCTACAAAAATTTGGGTTACTTGGTTCCCCTTGGTGACCAGTCATTTTGTTGCAGACCCATTGTTGCTGCCAAATTTGCAAACTGGCTCTTACTGCAGCCCAAGCATACAGAACGTTGGTTTCCAAGGTGGACAAGGTAATAAACTGTATTACATTATTTTTCCTTCTCAAGGTAATTTGGGGAAGTATTTGATGGTTTAATGTGGTACTGCAATATATTTCCTCACCACACAATAGTGTTCACTATCACTTTTAAAGTTCATTGAATTGTTCTGAAACCATTTTGTCTGAAAATTCTAAGAAATCACATGAAAATTGGCAAATTCCAACTCTGCATTTGAGTTTTGCAACTGGACGCGTTTTATCTACCCTCCTGTGAATTATGAAATATCTTGATTAACCCCCTCTGGAAAGCGAAAATGAATGAAAAAGGCTGTAACCTGTGTTTTCACTTGAATGAATAGCTATAATTATTGTCTCATACATGCCATGCAAGTCCACGCAATTTTCATGATGGGCACGAACACTTGCATAACTGATTTCCAGAAGTGAACCTAGGTACAAAGCATTATCTTCTTTATGTTGCACTAGAACTTACTATAGGCTTTTACAGATTACAGCCTGTAGAAACACTGGCTTCAGAAAGTTTCTGATCTCTCCTCTTAATTCATTATCATGTTATGGTCATTGCCTCTATTCGGAGGTTGATAAAATCATCTTTCCTGCAGATCAAGTGGGAATGCAGGTGAACCCTGGCCACATGGAAATTGCACCAGCACATACTTATGGGGTACAAGACAGCAACCAGTTCAAGGTTTCTGGGGCTGGGACTTCTCATCAGATGGATGCTATCAATTCTGTTTTGAACAGTGGCTTTGGTCTTACTGATTCTTACGATGAAATTCATACAGGTGGGGGACACAGTTGGGATTCCCCTGGTTCTTTGGGGGCATTTGGTTTGACTGATCAACTAGTCCTCAACGATAACTTTCCGGTTGAGACATCAGCATGGCAGGAGAATGGTTTTTTAATGGCACCAGGAAATCAAGCATTTGGTGTTGTTTCTTCTGGCTTTGGCATCCGTATCTCAAGTAATGGAAAGCCTAAAGCTTGTTGGTGCAAGATTAGGGCTGTCATTAAATGGAGGATGGTTAAAAGTAGCCGCCAGAAGAGTGGAAAAGCTTTCAAGCGTAGCATTCAACTCATAGCATCCAGCTCCTGAAAAGGAGCATGGTTCTCTTCAATAGGTATCAGTTCTTTATTTCTTTGTAACAAATTTAAGCAAGTCTCATGTGCATAAGACATAAATTTCTTTCTTAGTGTAAGGGTGCATCATAGGTAGGACTTTTCCTCATCTCTTAAACAAGAGCATGAGATGACAAATCATAAACATACCTAGGCAGAGTTTGGTTAGCTGAAATGACAGCAAATTTCTTTATTAAGCTTCTTTCTTTTGTATACAGAGCTTGTATTTGGTTCCACCCCCTTAATGGAGAGGTGAATAATGTAAGGTGTGTTGTAATGTAAGTTATAAATTTCAAGTCTTGGCTTAGTCACTGGATAGCATGTTTATTGCGTCTGTATTAATTCACAGCATGGATTTTAGACCAACACTACATATTTCTCAGCAAAGAAACATGGCCAAATAGCAGAAATACCAAAACATAAATAATAATGCAGTATATTGAAGCTGTAAACAGTTCAACGGCCTAAACAGTAGTATAATGCCCCAGATACACAAAATTTGCACATTGGCATGGACCCATTGAGATAAAAAGTCACAATATCACCTATCGGTTGCTATGTTCAGCCAGTATAGCTACTTTCTCTTCGTTCCAGTGCCTCATACTTCAGCAGCAGGAAAGAGCAAAGAAAAGTTTAAACAAGAAAGGGCAGATGGCTCAAGAATGCTATCTTGCAGGCCTTAGCCTATGAATATTTTTTTTCTTTCTTTATATATGTTCTAGAGTCTGGACTATTGACATATTTTTTTCGAGCATCCTCCAATCTTTCCATTGGAGGGGAGGTTCACGTCCATGGTAAGACATTCTTAATAGCCAATTGGATAAAATCACTTCAACTCTATTATCCTGCTCATTTGTCGTACCGCCAACAGAAAAAAAAAAAAAGAAAAAGAAAAGGCAAAAGGATTGTCCTAGGGGTGCAATTCAATCGAACAGCTTGACTCGAACTCGCAAATAACTCGGTCAACTGCTTGACTCGAACTCGGTATTGACCGAGTTCAAGTCGAGCTCGAGCTACTTGATTGAGGTTTCGAGTCAAGTTCAAATATGTATATCATATATTCGAGAGTTCGTTGAGCTCTATCGAGTATTCGATGTAATATTTAATTAATGTATTATAAATAATAAAATTATCTTTTTAAGTTGATTATTTGCAATTTTTACGACCCTAATCGTTCGTCGAGCTCGAGTTCGAGTAGTGCTATTATGTATCGAGTTCAAGCTTGAGTATGACGATACTCGAACTCGACTGGACTCGATATTACCCTTAGATTGTTCTACCAAAAAACTAACTAGCATGGGTAAAATTTGTGCCACCAAAAAGTCAAAAATTTTTTGTCACAATAACAAACGTTTTGTCTCTCAAAAAGAAAAAAGAATAGAATACAGTAAACTCCCCTACCAACATCTTTATTCCACTCCCCCCCCCCCACCTAAATTTTTTAATTTATTGATTGATTTAATCATAATCAATTAATTGAGAGGAACAAGTCTCAATAATGTGAATTTCCCTGAGAGCTTATCTTGTTTAGAACTTTAGATTAACCTCTCCTTTTGTCTAAAGACATATAAAAGTACTTGCTTACACATCGGTTCAAATAAAAGTGCTTGTTTAGAATACATTTCCATCGATTCAACCTCATCTAATCCTTAGTGGTAGCAGAAGTAGGCATTCTTTTATATTAATTAATTAAATAATTAATTTTTTTGTTTCCTTGGCTAGATCTTTTCTGAACTGAAGAAAGGGCAAGGAGGTTTAGGCAAATCTACCATCCACAAATTGTGGTAGTTGAGAGAAGTTCCATCAAATTAATAAAATCAACAACTATTGGATTCAATTAGTATTTGAATGAGATTGAAAATGAAAGGGAATTAACCGTGGCATTGGACCAGGAAAAGGGCAAATTGGGATATGGAGTTAGTTAAGGGAGGATTTGCTATATTTTATCCTAAGAAGTAAAAAATTTTAAATATCCATCCCCAATGAGTTTAGTTTTAGACTTTAGTCGGAAATAAAGCATTCCTATATCTGCAGTGAGACTTGTATTGATTTTTTTTTTTCATATGGAAAGATAAAAAGAAAATATACATACCTTTCATTTTATAGCCACTTCATTTCCTCTTACACTGTAATTAGAATTAAACTTAAAAGATGTTTTTTTATTTTCAAATAAAAGGAGGGCTTCATCAATAAATAGGCAAAAAAATTTAAAAATTTGCCGTGCAGCAATTGAGGACTAAAACATCTATTACATAGTCTAAATAAATATATTTTTCGAACACCTATCTATTAAATTTTCGGACAAAATCATCAAATTTCTTCAACCTATCTATTACAGCAGCAAAATATTTATACACCAAATCTTGTGCTTGAGAGGCAAAAAAAAAAAAAAAAGATGTGCATGAACAAGGCACTATTTCAAAATATTTATAAAAAAAAAAGAAAATTTTGATTCGTTGCCAGCATTAGATTTAGAACACCCACATCGATGATTACATTTGACGGATAATTTTTATTTTTATTATTATTGTTAAACCGAGAAACTTGACTCAATAAATAAGACTGCCCATGTGAATAAAAGGAAATATGCTTAAAACGACGAAATCAAATCCATTCACCCGGGCCTGAGCCTGAACCGTGGGGCGGCGGTCCAATTGGTTTCCTTCCCGCTCCCGCCTTTTCTTTAAACCTTGACCATAACCCAATAACCCGACAAAGTACAACCCCATCCAGACGGACCCTCTCAAATTAATTCCCCCCACGGGTGGCACGACCGTAAATTCAACCATGCTCAGACCCAGTTCCACACCCCGCCCATAAAATATCTTCTCCATCCCAGGAGGTCCAACATCTCTCGAACTTTCTTTCGTTTCTGATATCTCCTCTGCTCCGCAACTTTTCTTACTCTCTCAGATATTTTCACCCCACCTCTTTCCCCCGCCTTCAAGAGAATATTACCTTTTTCAGAACTTCCCCCGTATATTTATCTAGCTCTTTTTGCCACCGCTCAATCTTATTGTGTATCAGCTCTAGCAACCATTCCATGATTTAATTGGCAACTGAATTGTTGCTGTTTCTTTTGCGATTTTTGGAAGCGGTTCGTAATTAGGATTCGAAAAGTTTAAGCCGGATTCCGGTATGGATAGACACGGAGGATCCAACGGATCTTGCTTCTACTCCGTTCTCGGGATCCGTAAGGATGCCTCCTTCTCCGACATTCGCTCTGCTTATCGCAAGCTCGCCATGGTACTTGCTTTTTCTTTTTTTTCTTTTGGCTAAATTCTCTTAAAAATTTTTCTTTCTTTGTTTTTTTCTGGGGGTAGGAATTCACTTCAAAATTAACCTGACTAAAAGGGTGTGAAATTTATCTGTCTGTGTATGGATGTATGTGAAGAAATGGCATCCGGATAGGTGGACTAAGAATCCGACCGTCGCCGGAGAAGCTCATCGGAGGTTTCAGAAAATTCAAGAGGCATATTCAGGTTAATTTATACTCACTCTAAAAGTCTGCTAAATTTTGACGGCGCTATGTTTTTTTTTTTTGTTTCTTTGATGGTGAATTGACGGCCGTTTGTTGCTTCGCCGTTGATTGGTGGTAACAGTGCTCTCCGACGAGGGGAAGAGGTCAATGTACGACGCCGGATTCCTTGATCTACTCGAGGAGGACGAGGTTCGCTCCTCCCAACGAATTTTGTTATTAAAATATTCTCAGATATTTTCTCCTCCTCATTTTAATATTTCCCACTTGAGATTTTTTTGTTCTCGCTACGACATCGTTTCTTGTTCAGCCCTCGCACAGATCATGATTACTGATTTGCCCCCCGACCTTTTGGTATGCAGGGGATGGGTGATTTCCTGCATGATTTGATGAACATGACGGATAACAACGTGGGGGCAGAGGTATGAAACTATTGATACGTGTTAAGGGTATAAAGGTAATTCTAGATTTTTCAAGGAATCTTGCAATGTGGCTGATAAATACTTATTTTTTTCTTTTTCGGGTTTTTTATTTTTTGGGGGAGTGAATAAAGGAGGAGAGTTTAGAAGATCTGCAGCGGACGTTTGTTGAGATGTTCGGTGGTGATTTGGCGAAGATGATGGAGAATGATGATCGGACGACTAGGAAGAGAACACGGGACAGTGGGTCCAGCTAAGGGCAGCTCCAAAACGGAGCAACGGCTGTGGGACGTCATATCACTGATGGTCTGCTTCGTACCAGATCATGGCCTTTGGCATTTTGTAGTAGAAAAAAAAATTATATATATGGCCTACGATTATGCACTTAATTCTTCAATTAATAGGTGCAAATTTTAGACTAAAGGGGAACTAACTGTCAATTTGGGGGGTAGATTAGGCAAAGTGCCACAGCTAATTTGGCCCTTTTTGGACTTTTTCCGTTGTTCGGTGGTGCAAGGAGGATTCCTAATGCTTTGGTGGTTAGTTTACGTAATAAAGCTCTTTTTTTTTTTTTTTTTTTTGAAGGAAGCTCTTTTTATTCAAGTAAACATGTTTGTGGTTACACAATTAAATGACCCGAGATTAGCATTCTTTTAATGTCTATACAAGCGGCGGTGTATATTCGAGATTTTTAGACTTTTGGCATTTATTCATATTCATTCAATCGTACCCTCTAAAACTATTCTCAACTTGGCATCCCGCACGACTCTTCATTCTTTCTTTGACCTTATCTTTTTGCAATTGAAAACATACATGAAATGGCAAGCCATCACCAAATATGTTGCTCAAATGATACAGCTTGAAGGGCAATGCAATGGATTTCAGTTGTTAAAAACCAAATTCAAATTCCTGTAACTTCGTTTGGTACAGATTTTGAGTCGCAGGGATATGGAAGAAGGCTTCTGCCTCTAGCAACATGCAACTTGGGATATCGCAAGTTTCCATCCTTTCCTCTTTGAGCGGCTGACCACAATAAATGTTCTCAAATAATTACCAGCCCTTTTTAGGCAAAAACTTGGATGGGCTCGGTCCGTATCCCCACCCGTGTACCTTGGAGCGCCAGATCTTTCCTCGTAACAAGGGTTAGCAGATTCCCTCTTCTTGTATTTTTTGTATTTTCCTTAGAAGACAGAAAAAAGAGGATAAAGGACAAAAAACTTTTCAACCTTTCTTCAGGGTGGTAGTTGGAGAGATAAATTGGTTTACACAAATTGGTGTCTTTGGTTAAATCTTTTTCCTTGGATTATGAAGAAGACTACTAAGAAGTATGAAGTTGAGGAGGATGATATTTTGAAAAAAAAAATTCTCAAGAAATAAGGATCTTCATATTCGGCAACTCCAACCTAATTAGCATTTTTACAAAAATTCACCAATTATTACTACACGAATCTAAGGTTTGCTTGTGTCTTTGCTTTTGGAACGACAAATCAATCAATATTTAACAAGCAATTGATAATTAATTATTGAATTATTCTTTTCATTTTTTTCCTTTTGCTCTGCAAAGCTTTGGAAAACTAATAAATTACTTGTGTTATCTATAATGCTAAAATGGGCTATTTATGTTCAGTTTTTTCCCCTTTTCAGGTTATGTCAGTGAAACTCAAGAAATTGGTATGAATATGGAAGATGCACGACGATTTTCTTGAAGACTTGGTTATGGACGAACCGAAACTTTTGTATTTCATGGAGTCCTACATTTTTTTAGGATTCTTGTTGAATTTAATTTTTTGATTAATTTTTTTTCAGATATGATAGATTTTATTCTATATTTACTCCTACTTTATACTAAGGGGAGAGAGATCCAAAGGGGTCGAAGGAAACTCGGAGGAACTAAACCACCACTGATTCAAATTGGTGCCTACGCATACGGTGGCGAAATGTTCCGGAAGGGAAGGGAGGGATCCAAAGGAGTCGGGGCTACTCAGGGTGATTGAAATACTACCAGTCCAAACCGGTGCCTACACACCTATTAGTGAAATGTTCTAAAAAATCCTGAATTTGATCTCTTGACCTACAACTAAACAAAGCCTTAAAACCCGGTTGGTAGCGAACTACTCCAGGAGTAGAGTAGTTGGCTTGGTTAATTTTTTTTTTTTATTAATCCGGGGATTGTTTTTCGCCTTTCAGCACTAACAGGTCACGACAGCCACGTGTGGTTTTAGGAGCCACATGGTTCATGGGTGGGGCCATGGATTGGGTTCATCCAAGTATTTGCCCATCGTGGATATAACTCTAAAGTGGGGCAGTTCATGGACCAAGTAGTCGGGTCCATAATGCAACTATCCAAATCCATAATTAAACTACAGATTTGATTTGAAAAACCAACAGAAACCAATCCAACTCAAATAATAAACGAAAATACGAGTTTGATACATTGCCTTTCCTATCAGATTATATTAAAAATTAATTTCATTTTTTTTCAAACAAATAGAAAATTTTGTACAAGCTTCTTTCCATTTTTCAAATCCCTATCTTAATTCTTCTTTTGTAGATTGATTTTTCATATAGATTTTGTTTGTGTTCTTAAAGTACCTAAATTACTTAAATATAACACCAATTCAAAAATTCACCAATTTTTTTTATTTCCAAAAGACGACCAGTTAATAAACAGTATTGCTCATAAATTTGGCAATTGGAACAAAAATACCTTCCAAGGCTCAAATAAAGATTATAAAGAAAGGTGAATTTGTTTTTTTATTGATTGATTTTTTAAAATTAGTCTTCTTTGTATCTTCCTCAAGCGTATATCCATTTGAGTGATGGTGAAATTTTTTTTTTCTAAACACCTTGAATAGCAGAGTGGGCAAACACGGCACCCTTAGTCGCGTGAAATTTGAATTAGACAACGAAAAGGAGACAAAGGGTTCCCTAATTTCTGTGGATCAAAACAAAAGAAAGATAAAGTTAAAGTAATGAAAAATTCTATGATCCCTTTTAGATACTGACTCCGTTTGGATTAGCTGTTTTTGGGGGTGTTTTTGAAAAATTTTGCTGTAACAGAGTTTTTAGAGTATATTTTGGAATATTTTTAGAAAATATTTTGGTGTATTTAAGAGTAGAAGAGTTTCTAGAATATATTTTGAGATATTTTTTAAAATTTTTAAAAAATTTAAACTAATTTTTAGATTACCTTTTAGAGTACTTTTTAAAAATTTTTATTGTATTTGAAAAACTAGTTTTTAAAAAATACTTCAAAAACAAGGGATCCAAACAGAATTTAAATACTTTAACAATTCTAATCAGAGGGTCAAAATAATTGTTTCACCGTTCAACGTTGAATTTCACTTATGGATGGGCAGGACACAAAAAGAGACTGTTGAATATCCCACAAACAAATAATAGGCCAAATTCACCAACATTACCCAAAGGTCGCAATCCTTCTCAAGAATAGAAAGCATCAGTCACCTCCACCGTCCAGGCGTCCACACAACAGGAAGGAAACAACTTGTTTGCAACTTGCACCACTAAAATTCCTTGAATTGAGGAGTATTTTGATTTCTCCCCTTGACGTGATTTTTGAATGATAGTCATGATTTCCATATGTAAAACGAAATCTACACGTCTAATTTTGGCATAGCCTAAGGAGTTGATTGGTTCAAATTCTATAATCACAGTCACTGTTTAAAAATAAATTTATTTGTTAATTTGAATTTAGTCCAGGTGGAATGGCCATACCCATATAATAAAAAATGTACTTCTAGAAACAAAAAAAAAAATTCTAGTTCTCATTCTATTCTATTGCCTCGGTAATTACTCAGTCTATTTGGCAATTGAGTTTTTGTTCAAGTTTGTCTGCTACCAGTTTTTTTTAACAATTTTAGCTACAGTAACATTAAAAAATTTCTCAAAAATTTTAACCTGCACACTTCAAAATATCCAAAACATACAAAAAAATTTCCTTCCTCCTTTCTTCTTCCATCTAAACCCACCACCACCTCCACGCGCTGGTTCGAGCTTCGACCACCTCTTTTTTTTTTTTCTTTCTCATCTCCCTCTCTTCCTTCTCCTCCCCTTCTGCTCGATCTGGTCACGTGACTAGATCGAGGCTGCGATTTGATCTCGTGACAAATCGCAGCTAGGGGGAGGGGGAGGGGAAGAGGAGGAGAGAAAAGGCAAAAAAATATATATATATCCATGTTTGCTACTGGTTCTTCTGGCATCGGAGGGAGAGGTGGCGGGGGAGGGAGGAGAGAGAGGAAAGAAAAGAAAAAGGAAGAAAGAAAAAGAAAAAGAAAAGAAAAAAAGTTTTCTATCTTAAAAATTTTTCCTACAACTTCTACAATAAGATACAGTAAAGTTTTAAACAAACATCCAAAAAACTCATTTACCAAATGGGTGCAAATTCAGGCATGTTTGTTGTTGTTCTAGGCTTTTTAGCTTGGATAATGTTATTTGCACTTCACGTGTGCTATTTACGCTCCAACCATCCTATTTTATTTTGATGAGACTATATTACCCCCTCGCCAATTTCTTCTCCTTGTCAATGAGTTAACTTTACTAGATTTTTTCTTACATTCTAAAACCAATTAATTATTCCATTGCACATTATAATGGCTAATTTAAAATTATCACTAATATGTATTATGTATTTTTCTACAAAACTTCACGAAATTATATGATGCCAAAAATTAATCTAATAATGTAATATGAATAGATTCCAAACTTCAAGTTCAAAAAAATAAATAAAAAAAACCCCAAACTTCAAATATGACCAAAATTTGAGTATAACTCATATAGCCACCATAGAAGGAGTGAAACTTTCTAGTATGTTTCAACAAAAGCATAACAGTATCTAGTATCCAGATGATGCATTGGAACCTCAATTGTGCTCATCAAAATCTGCAAAATTGAAATTGAAATAAGAATATAAAAAGTAAATTAAAAATAGTTTTGTAGATTTAGAAAAAAAGAAGCAATTAATTTTTTTTTTATCTTTTGGACACATACGACAATTGTGCCCAACTTCCTTGCATGTGAATACAGGATTGGATAGGAAAAGAAATTAGGACAGAGGTAATATGGTCTTATCAAGATGAAAATAGGGTAGTGAGAGTGTAAATAATATAAGAGGGGGGTACAAATAACATTATCCTTTAGTTTTTATCCATTTTTTGTTTTCTTCCTGTTCTTTAAAGAATTGCTTTACCATCAACATTATTCTTTGCCATTTCCAATCAGATAACAATTTGTTTGCGTGCTTGTCCGTTAATTTACAGGCAGCGAGAATTAAACTTGCATATGAATGTATGATCATTGGCAAAATTATGTAAAGGGTAGTGTTATTACTTATTATTGTGGTAACTATTGTCCAAGGGAAACAATTACGTTCTATTGTAGTAGTTCTACTTGAGATTAAGGACAGTTCAGCTCTTGGGAAAGCCAAGTCTTTGTTTAGTCTTCAGATTGGTAGATCCTCCACCTGCATCAGCCTGGAATACCCTTCATTTTTTTGAGAATTAATGAATGCATAAACATGTATTGCTTTTTGTTGGCTCAACAAAATATACGTAGCTGAAGCATAAATAATTCGATGCCCCTTGTTGAGAAAATTTTAACTCACACATTTTAAACAACCAAATAAATTCGAGGTACAATAACAATGAAGGGAAATCAGTGGTGAAAAGGAAATATGAAGCCTTTAATTTGGGAGGCAAAATGATATTTTCTAGGGTTAAAAACAAAAAAAAAATCCTCTGTGGTATACCTAATATACAGAAAAACCCCAAGTGGTTTCAAAACATACAAAACGACAGGTCATGTTTTGAACTAAATTGTAAACTAATAGAATTCGTTACACTTAACGAAAATGACGGTCCTACCCGGTAAACTTAATTAAACTTACCGGATTTCGTTAAGTTTACCGTTAAATTTACCGAATTCTGTTAAGTTTTCCGTTAAATTTACCGAATTCTGTTAAGTTTTCCGTTAAATTTACCGAATTCTGTTAAGTTTTCCGTTAAATTTACCGAATTCTGTTAGTTTACAATTTAATTCAAAATATGAGATGTCGTTTTGTATGTTTTGAAACTATGGAGGGTTTTTCTGTGTATTAAATATACCACATGGGACTTTTTTTATTTTTAACCCTATTTTCTATTATTACAAAAACCTCACGTTACAATGAAGCAGCACAACATGTATATATAGTGGTCATCGACGAAACTCGGCTTTATACAGCTGAATAACTTAATAAGCCAAATCCGAATTGGACTTAGATCCATTTATCCTAATAACTATGACTAGCGGCCTATTGAGCTGGCAGAGCTGACCAATTTATGACTAATAATAATAATATAACTAACTAACAGCTAACTAACCAAAAACCAAGAAGAAAAACAATGAAACAAGAAATCCTAACTATCTTCCATAAAGTCCAGTGTCGGAGTTTTTGTCGGGCTTAGTGCTGGTGTTATTTTGATCGCTATAGTTTGTACACTTATTCAAGTTGACGAAGATTCATGCCAGGAGGTGATCCAATGGCCTAGGCTGCAAATCAAGCTGTCCGCGGATCTAGCCATCGGTGTTAGCAATTCCTTCAATTGCTTTGTGAGATTCAACTTGCTCTTGAATAGCTCGAGCTAAAGGTTGGAGTAAAGATATAATCGAACCGAGTTTCTCGCGAGCAATTCGATCAAAAGCTTGACTCGCATTCAGTTTTGATCGAGTGCGAGTCAAGTACGAGTAGCTCAATAATTATTCAAACGAAATTCAAATATTGTTTTTTCAAACTTAATTTATAGTCGAATCTTATCAAGCACAAAGTTATTAATTAAAATTTATATATTTAATTATTACAATTTTATTCTTTTAAACTTGAGAGTTGCATAAATTATCAAAATTGCTCTTTTAGTCGAGTCAAGTACTCGAGTTTGATCATATTTGCAAGAAAATTGAGCATAATTGAGTCGATCTTGAATTTTCGAACCATTCTTCGAGCTCGAGTTCGAACTCCATTTTTGCTGCTAGCTCGAGTTCGAGCTCAAACAATATTTCTCTACCGTCGAGTCGAGCTCGAGTATAACGATACTCACGCTCGACTCGATTACATCCCTTGGTTGGAGTGATTTCTTGAGCTTCTTAGCGCAAGCTCTAGTCACCGGTCCAACTAGAACTTGAACTAGATCATCACTCAACCCCTGGACAGCCTTGATGTCCGCATCACTTGACAACTAGAAAACGTTCACCGCCTAGCTAGGTGAATAAGAAAACAACAAAATTGATAATTAAACTTGGAACTATAATGACAACTATTAGCCAACATTTGTCACCAGTCAAATCACAACACATATGCTATCAAATAAACCTTGCAACTCAATTTAACCAATTAAATAGCTTGGTTTGAAATTTTGCTAAGACTTCTGTTTATTGATCTTCCAAGCAAAAGGTTATATCATCAACAATTTATTTAAGCAGATCGTTTACCATAATTCATCTTCTTTTTTTTTTAAATTTAGGTTTTTGGTTGATTTTGTTGGGGAAAAAAATGTTTTTAGCATGTGAGTTTCCAATACCAAAATCACCCATACAAGTAAATCCCACACTGGACTAAGATAATGACGATATGATGAATTACTCTTGACGAACTTTACAACGCGACTAAAGAAGCACTAAGCTTTTTGTCTTTCGATCGCCAGAAAACTTCTCTAGTATACAGGCCAAGCATGAATATTGGTTTCTCCATTCCAGCTGCAAGATGTGGATCATAACGATGAGGAAAAAAGACAAGAAAAGATTAGATGACGGGAAGGATGGATTTCTTATAAATTCTGGTGCATGGAAGATCAGAATAGTATCAGAGTAAGTTCAATAAAGAAATTTGATCAATGGAGGGATTAATCTTCAAAGTCTTACGCTCTTTCCTAGTGTTAATCTGGTTTCTTGTGCCGTTTCACGCAAGCCTAGTAGTATCAGCGAAGAGGTCCACATACATTGTTCATATGGACAAATCAGCCATGCCTAAGGCTTTCTCTAGCCACCACATGTGGTATTCTTCCACTGTTGATGCTGCAAAATCTGTCTCATTTGACAGTCTTCGAAACGGACCAAAATTTGTCTACTCCTATGATAATGTCTTGCATGGTTTCAGCGCATTGTTGTCCGAAGATGAGCTAGAAGCTCTGAAGAAATCACCAGGATTTCTTTCAGCTTACACTGACAAGCTTGTCACAATGGACACCACTCACACCTATAATTTTCTTTCTCTGAACCCCACAAATGGGCTTTGGCCGGCTTCAGACTTCGGCAAAGATGTGATTGTAGGGGTCATTGATAGCGGTGTTTGGCCTGAAAGTCCGAGCTACAAGGATGATGGAATGACACCTATTCCTTCCAAGTGGAAGGGAACATGCGAGGCTGGACAGGATTTCAATTCTTCATTGTGCAACTTAAAGCTAATTGGTGCAAGATACTTCAATAAGGGTCTTGTGGCTGCAAATCCTAAGATCGTTATTAGCATGAATTCTACAAGGGATTTTTTGGGACATGGCACGCATACTTCCTCCACGGTAGCTGGAAATTATGTTGAGGATGCCTCATTTTTCGGCTATGCTTCAGGGACGGCCAGAGGAATTGCCCCTCGAGCTAGAGTGGCCATGTACAAGGTTTCTTGGCCCGAAGGAGGCTATACTTCTGATCTAATTGCTGGTATAGATCAAGCTGTTGCGGATGGTGTTGATGTGATATCAATATCTATGGGCCTAAATTTCATTCCTTTATATGAAGACCCTGTAGCAATAGCTTCATTTGGTGCAATGGAGAAGGGCGTTGTGTTCTCTTGTTCAGCTGGAAATAATGGTCCATCTCTTGGGACGTTACATAATGGAATTCCATGGACCATGACTGTTGCAGCAGGTACTGTTGATCGTTTCCTTGCAGGGACGGTAACTTTGGGGAATGGAATGACTATCACAGGGTGGACTACTTTTCCTGCCAGAGCTGTAGTTGAAGATTTACCTCTTATTTACAACCAAACAATAGCTGGATGTAATTCAAGTGACTTGCTATCTAGTGCTCCTGGAATTGTCATTTGTGACAATTTCAATGCTTTCCACAATCACGAAAATATTTCCAGGTCAACTGTCCCTGCTACCATCTTTTTCTCTGATGATCCAGAGATTACAGAATCTACCACTTTTCCTGATCCGGGAGTCATTATCAGCACAAAATATCAAGAAGATGTGATTAAGTATGCCTTAAATGGTGTCAAGCCTACTGCTAGCATCACATTTCAACAAACTATCTTAGGAACAAAGCCTGCACCAGTTGTTGCCGATTATAGCTCAAGAGGCCCTGCACCAAGTTACCCAAACATCTTAAAACCTGATGTTATGGCACCAGGGACGTTAGTGTTAGCTGCATGGGTTCCAACAAGTCCTGTAGCAACCATTGGGGACAAAATTGGCTTGTCAAGTGATTTCTTTCTTGCATCCGGCACATCAATGGCTTGCCCCCATGCCTCTGGCGTTGCCGCACTTCTCAAAGGTGCACATCCCGAATGGAGTCCAGCAGCTATTCGATCTGCCATCATGACCACAGCAAGCACCCTTGACAATACTCAGAGTCCGATCAAAGACATGGGATTCAACTATGACATAGCTTCACCTCTAGCCGTGGGAGCAGGACATATTAATCCAAATGCAGCGCTGGATCCAGGGCTCATATACGATGCTACAGCTCAAGATTACATAAGTCTTTTGTGCACCATGAATCTCACTCGGAGCCAAATTGCATCTATTGTCAGATCAACCGACTACAGTTGCCTCAACGCTTCCTCTGATTTGAATTATCCATCCTTCATTGCATTGTACAACAATGGAAGTACAGAGGTGTTGAATAAGATATTTGAGAGGACTGTTACAAATGTTGGAGATGGTCCTGCAACATACAAGGCCATTGTGACAGCTCCAAGGGGTTCCGTTGTTGAAGTGAATCCACAGACATTAGCTTTTCAGGAGAAATATGACAGGCAAACCTATTCACTGACCATAAGATACACAAGTGACAACAGTGCAAAGGTTAGTTTTGGTTCAATTACATGGTCAGACTTTGGAGGGAAACACGTTGTCAGAAGTCCAATTGTGGTGTCACCAATAACCACAGTTTGGTCTTGATAATGTCATTCCATTTTAATTTGTTGAATTCCTGAATAGGGCTTCTTTTTTTTTTTTTTTCCTTTAATTTTCATCATGAATAAGAATTTTTTCCTTAGTAGGGAAAGGAGTGGGATTTAAGAAGTACCGTGAATAAGAATTGTCGAATGGTAACTAGTTTAATTGCTGTGTTCAAGGTAATTTAAGATCTTTGGGTTTAAGGCTGACTCATTAACTAGTACTATGAAACTTGTAAAGTAACCTTTTTTCCAATCAATCGTCATTTATCTGCCTTACACCTACTCTAGCCTATTTTAGAGAGAGGGTCCAACTGGACCTATAGGAGAACCGACAAGGACTGAACTATCATCGGATCAGATGAGTGCATTACGCACTAGTATAATTTTAGAAGAAGCCACTTAAAGTGGCTAAGTAATGGAAGATAAAGTTTGAACTCCTAACCTCTCATCTCACCAAACATTAAAGATTTTGGTGATGGCCAACAGCAACTTGTAAGTAACTTAAAAGTACTTCAACCTCTGAAAATGTATAATATGAAATAGATTCTTAAAAGGAAATAGCAAAAATAACCCCAGCCCCAGATTATTCTGTGAAATCTCCATCTTACATAAAAAGGCTGCTGCTCCAAACATTTTGCCCAGCAAGAAAATTTGATTTGAGGGCCTGAGGTCCTTAATTTTCTCTTGGTTGTTTTGCAAACAGGGCAATTCTGACCATGTCTATAATTAAGCCTAGCTAGATTACAACAGCAAAGGTTGAACGGTGACCTCAACTTTGGGCATTAATCCCCCGGCCTTTCCTGTATCCAATCTTACATATCCTCCGCCAGGCCCATTTAGTGCAGATGTATTTTGTCAAATTATTGATTTAGCCTTTAGAGGGTCTCTCTAGCAATTCAATACAAAATCCGCGTCCAACACCACTCCTCCCCCGGGCCCCAAAAAATACAAAAGAACCTACAAAAATAATAAACATACATTAGAAGAACAGAAAGCATTTTATATGTTATTGTAGCTTTCAGGAGTTAAAAGGTGAAATTTAGTAGGGGAAGGTTGGATTGAGTTGTTTGGTAAAGTGGGAGATTTGACCTTGGTTCAAAACCTTTCAATTACCCAAAAAAAAAAAAAAAGTCTTTAAACAAAAAGTGAAATCTATTACTTGTGGATTTTGGAAAGTCAATTAGAGGCGTGATGTGTTACAAGAACCTTAGATCACGCCTTCATGACTGATCTACCATTGGCATAAACAATTAACATCGGTTTATTTTGATTTCTTTGCTTAATTTGTAAGCAACAAACGGATTGTTTTGATTTCTTCGTTAATTTGTAAGAATCAAACTTTTATCTGTTTCTTCTCTCCTCCAACTTCTTTCTTTTTTCTCATCTTCTTAGAAGGCCTTTCTCTTCATAAGCAGAAAGGCCTTTTTTTTAGGAGCGAGACCACCATGAACTTCCTCTCATAGATTTCGTTTATTATATTTTTCAATAAAATCTCTTCAAAGTTTTCTTAGTGAGAATCCTTTGTCTCTCCTAGGGATTTGTAGTTAGAATTTTCTGTTTTTTTCTAAAACTTCTTAGTGAGAATTTTCTATTTTTATCCTCATTTTGTTGTTTGATTCGAATTTACTTCAGATTTAGTTATCAAATTTGAAATTTTTTTAGGTCTTGGATCTATTTCAACAGATTTCATCAGTGTTTAAAATCGTTCATAATTAGTAGATTTGGTAATTGTAACATACACAGAAGGAAGTTTGCAGCGATTTTATCTTATTACAAGACAATTTTGTAAGAAACAGGTCCAAAATAATATTATATGCTTAAAATCACTTGTTTTCTCAAGAAGTACAAGGACATATATGGCTCTGTTTGGATCCCCTCTTTTTTGGAGTATTTTTTAAAAATTAGTTTTTTAAATAGAATAAAAATTTTTAAAAAATACTCTAAAAGGTAATCTAAAAACTAGTTTAAATTTTTTTAAAATTTTAAAAAATATCTCAAAATATATTCTAGAAACTCTTCTACTCTTAAATATCCCAAAATATTTTCTAAAAATATTCCAAAATATACTGTAAAAACTCTGCTACAGCAAAGTTTTTCAAAAACACCCCAAAAAACAGTTAATCCAATAGTTTTATGTTATAACACCATTTTGGCCCTTAAATGGGTGATCATACTACCTATTGCACCTTGAAAGTTTATTTCGAAAGATTTGTATTCGCACCCTAACATATAGAGGTGCTCTGAATTGGATAAATGGCTAACATCTCTGAGTTTTGGATGGAAAATGCCCGCCACCATCCGGAAAAGCACCTTCTTCCTTTGGGTCACGGACTATGTCAATACACACACACACACTTATATATATATATATATATATATAAGGTTGATTATGCTTTATAACGAAATTCTGTTTTTGGCTTTTGATCTTTTACTGAAAGCAAATTACAAATAAATATGAAGCTTTTTACAGTTCCCCCTAGTTTGCATTTCCAATTGATGTTAATTGTGCCAATTTGTTTTTTTTTCAACTGCATTTTGAATTTTATGAACTTGACACCTCTCCATTTGTTTAGGGACATTGAAAGGTAACATATTCGGCCGGTATTGACAGAGTATTATTGATAGTAGAGTTATTTTCTTGGACAGATTAATGATGGTTAAGAAGTCAATGTCATTATGGTTGTTTTTTAATTTCATTTTCTTATCTATATGTAGTGTTTGAATGGAGTAAATGAATGATACAATAACATACATCCAAACGTTCAACCCAATGAATAGCTTGAGGGTCTGTTTGGTTATTCTATTTTTTACTTGTTTTAGAAACTAGGGGTGTCAATTGGATTTTTTGAATCAGACTTTGAGAAGTCCAAATTCGACTCATAAATTATATGAATTTTTTGACTTTGAGCTTTCGGGTTTTAGACTCAAATTAAAAAGTTCAAATTTAACTTACACTATTATATGAGTTTCGAACTCAAATTGGACTCGGCCAAAGCTAATAATTAAATACATAATTATATATAATATATATTTTATAATTATAAATTACTATAAATTTATATATAAATTATTAACATTTTATGTCATAATATGTGTATGTATATGTTCGCGCGTGCGTACACACACACACACACACTCTCTCTCTCTCTCTCTCATATACAGGTCGAGTCTCAATCTAGTTTGAAATTAACATGATCTAAGCTCAACTTACATTTAGTTCGGACTTATTATTTAGGCCCAAATTCAACTGGGCACAATTAAATTTTAGGTTAGTATTTTTTTTGGTCAAAGGGGTTGACCTCAAACTGGTCCACCCCCTTGACAATCCTATTAAAAACACAAATTTGTCTAAAACACCATCTACACTAACATTATAAAATAACCATTAGTTTTGCAAAACACAAAAATACATTAAATAAGATACCGTTGACAAAGATGGGCACCTCTAGCCTCTAGTGGGTGGTTTGCTAGTGGTGAGTGGGAGAAGAGGGAGGGGGAAGGAGAGCTTTGTGAAAGTAAGGTATTTTAAATAAATATTAGTAACATTTTTTAAACAACTACAATAGCTTATAGTAAAGTTTTAACTTGTTGGCACAATTAACTTCAACATATTACAAAATTTTCAATCTTATGATCTCGGGCTTAGTGGAAGAAAAGAAATTGTTCCTTCATATAACATGATATGGAAATATTTTTCCCTTTTACAAATTTGTTACTAATTAATTTTCCCACTAGGAACTTACCACTAATAATCTACTTCACCATATAAATATCTCAAAAAAAAATTGTTTTTATCAAGGACGGCCATTTGTTTTTTCTTGGGTAAAATTTCCTGTTTCTAATATATTACTGGGAGCTGGAGGGAGTATAATATATGGCAAAACGAGTTGAAAGCTGTATTCCAACCATTGCGAGAAAAATCTGCATTGTCGCAATTGAGGACTAATAACTTTTTCACTATCATTACATATACTCTTCTAGGTCATGCTCTAGTTGATTTGCCTTCACTGTAAATACGTCTAAAGTGCAATAGCATCATAGAAGAGTTTGGTGCAGGAAATGGAGGGATTTAAAGGTGTTTGTACCTTTCTCCTCCAATTTAGTGTGGTTTCTACTGCCATTTCATGCATGCCAGTCTAGCTTTAGCAGAGAGGTCAGCATATATTATTCACATGGACAAATCAGTCATGCCCAGGGCACTTCACTGGTGCTCATCCATTCTTGACTCTATCAAATCTGCCTCATTAGACAGTCCAGCTACTCTTCCAAATGAAGCACGTTTACTCTACTCATACAACAATGCCCTGCATGGTTTCAGTGCATTATTGTCTTCAAATGACCTAGAATCTCTTAAAGCCTGGATTTCTTTCAGCTTATCCTGACAAACTTGTTACCATGGGCAAAACCCACACCTCTGATTTCCTATACTTGAATCCAGTAACTGGACTATGGCCGGCTTCAAACTATGACAAAGATGTGATTGTTGGGGTGGTTGATTCCGGTGTTTGGCCAGAAAGTCCAAGCTACAAGGACGATGGAATGACACCGATTCCTTCCAAGTGGAAAGGAACGTGTGAGGACGGAGGAGGACTCATACTTTATCCATGGTTGCTGGAAATTATGTTCCTGATGCCTCAATTTTCGGCTATAGCTTGGGAACAGCAAGAGGGATTGCACCTCGAGCTAGATTGGCCATGTATAAGGTTGGATGGAAAGATGGAATTTATGCATCTGATGTTGTTGCTGGCTTGGACCAAGCCGTTGCTGATGGTGTTGACATCATATTCATTATCTATGGGCCTACACGTGTGGCCTCTGCATGAAGATCCTATAGCTATAGCTTCATTTGGTGCAATGGAGATGGGGGTTTTAGTTTGTTGTGCAGCAGGAAATAGGGGTCCAAGTCTTGGAAAATTATACAACGGTTTCCCATGGGCAATGACCATTGCAGCAGGTACAGTCGACCGCTGATCTGCAGGAACATTGATCTAATGGCACCGGGAACACTGATCTTAGCCTCATGGCTTCCGAATAGTCACAATTGGTAGCAAATTTAACTTGTCAAATGACTTTCATCTTGTAAGTGGTACATCTATGGCTTGTCCCCATGCTTCTGCCATTGCTGCACTCCTTAGAGGTGCACACCCTGAGTGGAGTCCTGAAGCTATTCGATCTGCCATGATGATCACAGCCGATGCCCTTGATAATACTCGCACTCCAATCAAAGACGTGGGATTTGGCTATGATATTGCTACACCTCTTGCCATGCGGGAGCAGGACATGTTAATCCCAACAAAGCATTGGATCCAGGTCTCATATATGATGCTACCCCACAAGATTACACAAATCTTTTGTGCTCTGTGAATCTGACTCATAGTCAAATTTCATCAATCACAAGATCAACTAGCTACAATTGCTCAAACCCTTCATCTGATCTAAATTATCCATCCTTTATTGCTTTCTACGACGAGGGTAGTATGAAATTGTTAGCTAAGACTTTTAGGAGGACACTTACAAATGTTGGAACTTGGAAGTGGTTCTACAAAATATAAGGCCATGGTGACAGCTCCAAGAGGTTCCATTGTTAGGCCTGTCAATCGGGCCTAATGAGCCGGACCAGCATAACTTCACGTTCAGTTCATTTAATTTGTAACATTTTCGGGTTTCGAGTTACAAGTTTCGAGTTAATAAATGTGAAATTTATACTCAACTCACATAATATTTGGGTTATGAACCTTATTCGGGCTTAGCCCAATCTCACTTATTACTCCTTAATTTTTTTAATATAATTACTATAACTATTAAGTTGTAAAACTAATTTAACATTTACAAGACTATAATATTAAAACTAAACATGAATAAATAATAGTTTTTTAAAAATTATATAAACCAAACAATTTTCAACAATATTTATATTTAATTCATTCAAAATACATGAAAAATAGTAATAAAACATGCGATCATAAACCAATACATCTTAAAAGTTGAAACTTTTTTTTTATATGATCTGTGTTTTTAGACCAAAAAGAAATCAACCAATATTATGCGAATACAAAAATTTACTCAACCAATAAGAAAAGTTAGAGATTTAATTATGCATCATTAGTTTGTTTGGATAGGAGTTTATTTGGATGATTTATTTGAGATAATTACTGTAGCACCTTTTATGATGTGATATATGTGAGATAAAAAGGTGATTGGAATTTGTGAAGCAAATTATTTTATTTGAAATCATGCCAATCCAAACAAAATTGGCTCTCAAGAAAGCTCATGGAAGAGTTTTCAGATGTATTTTTGTATTTTGTAATTTATATATATATTTAGTATTTAGTAATAATATAATTGGATATATAATTATACATAATATCAAAATATAAATATTATATATATAGGTAATTAAAGGATCGGGCCTATATCGGGTTTGAGCCTAATGAGGTCCAAGCTCGACTCATATTTAATTCGAACCTAATTTTTAGACTCAAACTCAGACCGACTCACTAAAAGGTTGGACTGATCGGGCTTTTTATTGGGCCGAACGAGCCGAGCTCGGGCTGCCCCAGCCCCATTGACAATCCCATCCATTGTTGATGTCAATCCACCGATATTAGCTTTTCGTGAGACAAATGATAAACAAGGCTACTCCCTCACCAATTACCATACAATACACAGGTGACAATAATGGGACGGTTAGTTTTTGCTCATTGACATGGACTGAGGTGGGAAGCAATCACACTGTGAGGAGCCCTATTGTAGTCTCTCCACATGTCCAATGGACTTGATGAACTGATTCCAGCGAGGGTTAAGTACACTTATTTTGTCAGAATTTCAAACTGATTCCAGGATTAAGTACACTTATTTTGTCAGAATTTCAGTAATACGGTACTGAAAGGAAAAGCATGCTGCTGTCATGCAAGAACAGGCTTGTTTAACTTTATTCTCATTGAAAAATAATGGGAACCAAAAAAAGAGGAAAAAAAAAAAATCGAATGCTCCCTGTCATTTTCGTTTTGTATATCTGAATGTTTAATTAGCTAGTCATTCAGATTGCAGTTCTACTTCTTGTGCAAGTTTTCTTATGAAGTATTATTTGTTTCATCAAACAATACAAGCGATATTGTCTCTCCTTCATGCATAGAAGCTTGGTACATTTCATTATAGCCTTTCTTTTTTGAATTATCAATTACCCTTCACTGGTATGCTGCTTCTCAGGTGCTTTGCTCACTTCTCCATTTCACTTTCTGGTACGTCACAAATGTCAGTTCATTTCACTTTGCCCTTTTTTCTCAGATTTTTGTTTTTTTTTAATCTTGTTTTATTTGGGAGGCGATGCAGTTTGCACAAATTGATTGTATATATGCTTTTCTTGCACTCTTTTTGTTTACTTAAGATCACGGATATTCATGTTCATGCATCCAATTCTTGATCCACTGCCAATTATAATGGATGATGAATTTCTATTGTCTTTTTTTACTAGTCCAATAATAAATTAACCAAATAATTCTGCATTTTTCAGCCTCCAAGCCAAAAGGATCAAGGGAAATTAACCTGCTTTTGGTTTCATATTTGCTCTGCGAAATGTGAGTCATATATACAGACCAGAATAAATGAATAATACGAGGAATTAATATGAGGAGCTTCCGAGCTTAGATTTCTGGATTTCCCTTTTGTGTTTGGTCTTTGTCATAGAATCAGACAAGTTTTCTAGTGTGGCTAAATAGACTGCAGGACAGAAGCTAAAAGAACTCGTCTGATCAGCTAAACTAACTCATAATAGGTACATAGAAAATTGAGAAAGACAAGCAAATGAAGAACTTTGCTAGCATATATTGTGAATTTCACTATGCTTCCAACAAATAACTTTGCTATCAACGACTGAGGTTGGTTTTGCAGGACGTTTATGAAACCATCCATGCATGACACTGGGAAACATCTTGTTCTTGTAGTGTACACCACTAAAAGCTCGAAAATTGATCTCACTAGAATGAATCACTCATTTTTCTTGTAATATTTTGATGATTTGTAACTGACAGATTGTGGGTTCGAGTCATCTAGGGGTTAAGTAGGAAATCACTAGGGATTCTTTTAAGTGAAAAAGGAAAAAATGCTTTCATAATTTGATAGAATTCCTAGTTATTATAATAATTAAAATTGTTGTAACCAAATACGTGACACAAATGTTGTGCATGACTAAGATCAACCATAAAGTGATTATCTAGCATTTTTCAACAACAATCCTAAAGGTGTATTGCAATTGAAGTAGTTTTTAATAATAGAAAACACAAATAGAAATTAAAAAAAAATAATAACTACAATTGAAAATAAAAGAAGAAACATATAGAAATAAAAGGAAAGAAAAAAGATAAATCCACCGTCTTTGCTAACAAAATTCGAATTACGAAAATGAATAGCCAGCTAGAAATAAATTAATTATGGTGGATTATTTGCATCCCATCATTAACATATAGTGTGTTTGGATTGTAAATTATTTGACATATTTTTACTGTAGCACTTTTTGTGATGTGATATATGTGAGATAAAAAGGTAATTTGGAAGATAAAAAGGTGTATTGGAAATTGTAATGATGATGTAAGTAAAAATATATTTGGGCAAATAATCTCTTGTCCAAAATACGACTAAAAAGAATACAAAGCTTTCATATTCAAAGAACACACATCGACTTAATTGAAAAATGTATATTCAATTATCGAATAATTGATCCATTTTAATAGTCTATTACAAGTTGTTTGTCTTGTAAGAAAAAATAAATATATTAAAGTTGAGATTGGGGCTCTCAGCACAAAATATTGAGAAGATGTGCTCGATTATGCCTCAAATGGTGTCAATCCTTCTGCTAGCATAAAGATTTCAACAAACCATTTTGGGAACAAAGCCTGCACCACTTGTGGCTGATTACAGTGCAAGAGACCCTGCATCTTAGTTAAGCAACATCTTGAAGCCTGATCTGATGGCACCAGGAACATTTATCTTAGGTGCATGGCTTTCCAAATATTCCAGCAGCAAGAATTGGCACAAAAATTGGCTTGTCAAGTGATTATAAATTCTAATGTTCAAAGAGTGGCTGCTCCACATGTGATGCGGTTGAGCACGAGGCCTAGGTAGACCCTGTGAAGGTGTCCCAAGGGCCAGTGACACGACCACGAGCTAAGAGATTCAAGGAGTCGCTTCAAGCCTTGGTCCATGCATCCAAGTCCAAGAGAAATCGCTCATTGAAGGGATTGAGTTGAAAGATCCTTGCAAGACTACTAAAGTGTTGCTTACAATTGAAGATGCAAGTGTTCAAACTCCAAACGGCGGATTGGGCTGCTGAGCTGTTCAAGGGTGTCAAGGCTATAAATAGCCTTAAGTGATGTTTTACATTGAGTTTTTCGAGATTATTCAATAAAAATTCCAGAATTTCATCCATTGATTGTGGCAAATTCCTTTAGCTTGTGAAAACTAGTTTGAACATCCTAGAGTTAATCCTAAATTGTTTATTGACTTATCAATCAAGCAAACACACTTGATTGTGGCGTCCTCTACCGTTGAATCCGTTCTTGAGTGGTCCAAGTTTAGATTTGATTCCATTCGTCTTGCAACGTGTCCTCTAAAATCCGAAGATAGCTTCCGCGCTGACGTCAACATGTTTGTGACATTGCAGCACTTCTTAAAGGTGCACATCCGAAATGGAGTCCTGCAGCCATTCAATCTGCAATGATGACCACAGCCGATGTCCTTGACAACACTCAAAATCCCATCAAGGACATGGACTGCAGTCTTGATTTTGCTTCATCTCTGTCCATGGGAGCTGGACAAGTGAATCCAAATCAGGCATTGGACCCTGGTCTTATATATGATGCTACCCCACAAGATAACATAATCTTTTGTGCTCCATAAGTCTCACTCATAGCCAAATTCCAACCATCACAAGGTTAACTAGCCATAATGCTAACAAATCCTTCGTCTGATCTGAATTATGTGAGGAGTCCAGTTGTGGAGTCCCCACCAGCCAAAGCTTCAGCTGATGAGCATACCCTGATTTCAAGAAACTTCTTTTTCCCTGTCAAGTTCCTATATGGAACACAGAATCCTTCGATTCTATGAACCTAATTAAAAGTAAGTCTGAATACCATCTTTAAATCCATTGAATAAGTATGAGAATGGTTTGGCTATTTTCTGTTCCCCTCAAAAAGTTTCTGAATGCCTAATTTCTTGAAAAAGTTGTTTCAATTCATGTCTGATTTCTACAAACAAGTTTCTAGGTTCTGATCTTGCTCATTCCAACCCGTAGTGATACAAAACAAAGTAGCGGCTTTAAGACGACGACTCTGAAACCAGTACATATACATTTGACCAGGGCGCCTTCATCCTTACACAACGCATTCATTATTAATTCTTCTTTTCAAGAGTTCTACTGAACTCGTTGAATCAATGCTGAAAACTGACCAATCACCTGATCCTAATCCCTAATATGACACTCAGTTTGACAACTTAGAAGACTTTTTTCCAAAGTACATTAAATATCTACCAAATAATTACAAATTTACAACGATTCTTTTGTACTGACGTGTCAAATAGTCAAAGACAAATTATTCAGATAGAATGATTCACCTTACATAGCACAATGAACATTGACAATACGGCATAAATCAGTGGAAGCCAGTTTCATCAACTCCAAAAACCAATGGATTCACCTTTCTCTTTTTTTTTTTTGGACCTTTTTCCTTGGAAGTTGGAAAACCAAGTTTGAGAAACATTCGGGGCAAACGCTGGTTTCCACCTTTAAGTTGTTCAATGATTATTGATTAGCGGTTACCTGTTAGATTGATCCATGCAAAAGGACAAGAAAGAGAAAATCTGTGAACAGAAGTCTGTCAAATTCATATTATCGTAGTCCAAAAATTGTCATTGCCATTGAAACAAGGTTGACACTTACGATAATAGTAGTATTGTGTGTTCATTGCAAAATATAAGCAAAAAGTCGTCTTATTAATGAATTCCTAGGAGAATTCGTCCTTCCTGTACGATTGTTATCAACCAAAAGCTCCAAGATTTACATTGACTTAATTAATGCAGGTTTTCTATGAAGTCAGAGGGGTGATTTTTACACTTTGTATTAAATTTTTAGACAGATAAGATTAATTAAGGAAAGTATATTACATATAATGAAGTATAGTAATTATTAATATGTATGTGTGTATATACATATACACACGATAGAATTATATGAAATTTAAGTGTGATAACGAGTGTACGCTCGACACTTGTCGAAAAAAAGAACCCTTGTATTAATAATCATTTTCCTTGGTACTTCCTTAATCCTTACTAAGGATGCATTTTGGAAATGTTACCCTCCAGATCTCAATTAGGAAAGACGAATCTACATGTTAGGGCTTGAACAGTTGTTATTGGTCAAGAAAATTGATGGTGTAAATTACACATACATCCAATAGTCCAAAGCCCTCCAAACACACACACATATATGTTACCCATTTTATTTCCAAAACTATTATAATATACAACAACAAAATAAATCATATATGTTTGTAGCTTTTGTAACACATCTTTCCTTCAATACATATGTTCATGTATTTAAAATTGTTAGATACATAGCATAACTCAATCTAGTCTTGTTTGAATTGTGGTTTTTCACAGAAAATTTTTTGCGTGTTCTGTGAACACATTTTTTAATCACCTTTATACTTTATATACATCAAATCATTACAGTAAATTTTTCTATAAAAACTTCTAAAAATAGCAATCCAACAATTAAATTGAAATCCAAAATTTAAATAGTATAAAATTTTCTTACAAGTAAAATTGAAACTTAAATGCCAACAATTACTTTCCCATTTTGCATTATCCCCTACCCTTGATCCCTCTCAAGAATTAAAAAAAAATAAAAAAATAAAAAAAGAAATCCATGGTTGGACTCTTGCTTGCTTAAATAATAATGAATAGTGTGATGTTTTAACCCAATTTTAAAAGATGGATCCTCCAACGTTCACTTACGGGTTTCCCACACCTTCAAATTCAAATTCCTGACCCATAATCGTAAATACCTCCTGATCCATGCCCTTTTTCCACACTCCACGCCTCTCCTCGGTCGTCGTAAACCCTATTTAAATCCCCATTTCATCTCTCTCTCGTCTTTCAAATTTCTATCCACTATCCCAAAACCCAGATTTTTGCCAGAATTAGGGTTTCATCCAATTAAGTTACTCAAACGATGTCGTTGAGACCAGGCTCCAGAGCTGAACTCCGTCGTGGCCGCTACAAAGTGGCGGTGGACGCCGAAGAAGGCCGCCGGAGGAGGGAAGACAACATGGTCGAGATTCGAAAGAACCGCAGAGAAGAAAGCTTGCAGAAGAAGCGCCGCGAAGGCCTGCAAAATGCATTTGTTGTTCAATCGGATACCTCTTCTGTCGAGAAAAAGGTCTAAACAAATTAGAATTTCGATTTTGTTTCTTTAAAGTTGTTGCAGATGGTTTTAACTAGGGTTGTGATCGAATTCAAATTTGCGATTGTGTTGTTTATGGGCTGGATATCCGCAATATTTTTAGTTTCGTTGTGTTTGAATAGGGCTAGGGCTTGCATTTCAGCCTTTTTCGGCAACGGGAGATTTCGGAAAGCTTAAATAATTTAACCATCAGACCATAGTTCGAATTTTATAAAGAATAAATTTTGATGGAAATTTTGAAACTTGATGGGCTTGTTTGACTTCAACAAGTAGTTGTCATAGCTTTTTTTGTTCGAATTTGTTGTGTTTAAAGCTTTTAATTGCATATGTTGATTACAGGTGTGAAGTTTTTTTTATTTTTTCGCTTCTATGCGTTTGATTAAGTTTTGTTACTTTGAACTTTTTTATACTGAATTGGAAAATATGTTGAGCATGTAACTCTAATGCTTGGAATGGTTATGGGTTTTGGTTGCAGCTAGAAAATCTACAAGCAATGGTTGCTGGTGTTTGGACAGATGATGGCAGTCTACAACTTGAGGCAACCACTCAATTCAGGAAATTGCTTTCCATAGGTTTGGATGCTTCTTTAGACTATTGCTATCATCATTTTTTGTTCCATATTTGATTCCTATGTTCCGGTGTTGATGTTAATGCTTATACCAGAACGAAGTCCGCCAATTCAGGAAGTGATTCAAGCTGGCGTTGTCCCTCGCTTTGTTCAGTTTCTTATGAGGGAGGATTTTCCCCAACTTCAGGTTCAAGATCGTTATTCCCCGTTCTGTATACACAGTGAAGATTAGATTAGTTTGGTGTGACATATAAATATTTTCTTCCATCCTTTGCAAATTTGTAGTTTGAGGCAGCTTGGGCTCTCACAAACATTGCTTCTGGGACATCTGAGCACACTAAGGTTGTAATAGACCATGGGGCTGTTCCCATATTTGTTCAGCTTCTTAGTTCTCCCAGCGATGATGTCCGCGAACAGGTATATCTTTTACAAATGATGAAATTTCCTCTTCTGGTGTTTGTAATCAAGTTCAATGCCTTGCATTATTTTCTGGATTTTGAGTGTTGCATGATATAATTGAATTTTGTTGTTATTTATATTTTATTTCTTATTTTTCTTTGAACTACATTTAGGCTGTATGGGCTCTGGGAAATGTGGCTGGTGATTCCCCAAAATGCCGTGATCTTGTTCTTGGTCATGGAGCTCTGGGTCCTTTGCTGGCTCAGCTAAATGAGCATGCAAAGCTATCAATGTTGCGAAATGCCACCTGGACATTATCTAATTTCTGCAGAGGCAAGCCTCAGCCTTCATTTGATCAGGTAGTTCTTTCACCTTGAATGTTTGTTCATCTCACAGCTCTTTCAATTCTACATGATAATGTGCATGCTTAGCTCTTTCAAAGCTAATTTTGTCTTTAGTGGATGCAGAGTAGGCTGCATGTCCCCCATAAGAAATTGCTTTGACACTCCCCTTGTCCATGTTGCTACATTCTTGTACTATGACACATTAAGTAGTTGTCACCTATTACAACTTATAAAGTTGATGAGATTATTACCACTGCCATTATTCCTACGAAATACCATCTTGTTTTAGAGGAAATAACCATGTCTTAGGTATAATGTACGTAAGGGCGCGTATTTTGTGATACTAAAAGCACAATTTGCAGACAAGACCAGCTCTTCCAGTTCTTCAGCAGCTTGTGCATTCAAGTGATGAAGAAGTTTTGACTGATGCGTGTTGGGCACTCTCCTATCTTTCTGATGGGACAAATGATAAAATCCAAGCTGTCATAGATTCTGGAGTATGCCCTCGATTGGTAGAGTTATTGCTGTGAGTATCTTGTGCTCGTATTGTAAGTTCCCTTTTGAATATGTTTTCTGTGTAAAAAATATAACATTTTGGCATCTCAGGCATCCTTCTCCATCAGTGCTGGTCCCTGCTCTTCGAACAGTTGGAAACATTGTAACTGGAGATGATATGCAGACTCAGGTATCAACTAAAAGAATCTTAAGTACTTTCCTTTCTCTCTTATTAGGTTTGCATAGTGGTTTTTCTGCTTTTTGGGTTTTGGTCTCTGGTTTCTGGGGGATTGTGGGTTGCGGAGTATGTTGCGCATAATAGTTTTCTACTTTCAAGTGCAGGTCCATGCATGAAGCTCTGTTGCATAATCAATATTCACTAGTCAGAGTATCAATTAAGCTAGTCCTGTGTTCTCTTGGACCTGAATATTCACATATTTGGTTTAATGAGATGTCAAAAATTTAGCCGCTTTATATTTATGCACTTAACATATTCTTAAGGACATCATAAATCAGCGAAATTATCTCCTTTTCTTGGACTGAGCCATATTTTCTATATTTTATACAATATCTGAATAATGATTCTGGTTGCTATATTGTCATTGAGTGCTGCTATGCTTCTGCCTTTTTAACTGGCATAAGTGGCATTACCAATTAAGGCTTTTCAACTGTGATAATGATGTTTTCTAATTTAGTAGGTTGTGAACTGTTGTTGGTGTCAACTTGCATGCAATTGGCTAAAATATTTATTCATTACAATTTTCCTTGCACATTTTCAGTGCATTCTTAATCATCAAGCACTAGGCCGCCTTCTGAACCTCTTGGCTGGTAATTATAAGAAGAGCATTAAGAAGGAAGCTTGCTGGACCATTTCTAACATTACTGCAGGCAACAGGGATCAAATACAGGTTAGCAGGCCATTCATTATATTATATATATATATATTGAACATCACGGGTCTGTTGATAGTACAATTCTTACAGGAGTTTGAATGAATATTTGTTTGCTTTTTTTTTAATATGTGGATGCTATGTATCTTACTTTTCTGTAGGCTGTTATTGAATCTGGTATCATCAGTCCGCTCATAGATTTGCTTCAGAATGGGGAGTTTGAAATTAAAAAGGAGGCTGCGTGGGCCATCTCAAATGCTACCTCTGGTGGCAGTCATGAACAAATTAAGTACGACGTAGCTCTGGAATTTCTGTTTGCTGTTTAGCTTGTGATTGTATATTTCCGGATATGAATTCATATTCATTTATGTTTTGCACCAGGTACCTTGTGAGTCAAGCATGTATCAAGCCTTTGTGTGACCTTCTTGTTTGTCCTGATCCAAGAATTGTCTCAGTATGTCTGGAAGGGCTTGAAAACATCTTGAAGGTTGGAGAAGCTGAGAAGAATTTGGGAATAACAGGAGATGTGAATCTCTATGCTCAAATGATTGATGATGCTGAAGGGTTGGAGAAATCGAGAACCTTCAGAGTCATGACAACAATGACATTTATGAGAAGGCAGTGAAGATTCTTGAGACATACTGGCTAGAGGAAGATGATGACACAATGCCTCCTGGTGACGCATCTCAGCAGAGTTTCCAGCTTGGAGGGTCACAGATCTCAGTGCCTTCTGGGGGATTCAACTTCAACTGAAGGTTTCTGTCCCTCCCATGCTTAAAATGTTTTTGCATCTATTTGTTATACAGTTAAAATACAAAGAGAAAAGTTGTCGAGTTGATAGGATGTTGTGGTTCATAACTAAATGACAAACTTGTGACAATTTTATGTGTAGATGCCAGGAGTGTTCCTACTCGTTTCTTGTCTGATTGTAGTTGCAGGAAGGTGCTGGGTATTTGGAACACCAAAAGTAGCTTCGGTCAGACAGCATAAGCGTTATGCCGAGGGCGTTTTTCACTGTTTAGCAAGAATTTTTTTTTTGGAGATTGGGCTTCTAGCTACCAAAGCTCATTGCGTCAAGGTTGAATACCCTGAAATTTTTCTTCTCGGGCGTTCTTAATTTCTTTTCTCGTGTCCATTTTAGCGTGTGCTGGGTTATTTTGGCCCTCCCAAAACCTGGCTTGTACTTAACGGGGGTATTGTTTTTCCCTTGGTTTAGTGACACTGCTTCTCCCTATTCCAAGAGCTTCTAGTGTCATTATTTAACTTCCAAGAGCATTGATTTTCCTTTTCTTTTCTTTTTTGAAGATGATTGAAAAGATGTGAATGCCAAAAGCGCTGAAATCTTTATTAGAAAATTTGTCTTTTATAATTGATCTCCAATTCTCTGTCCTTGTGGCTACTGACTTTATTTACCCGGGACCCAGAAAAAGAAAAATCCAATCACGCTCATTCTGACCTGTGGAATGTTAGAGAGCAAACTGGACTCAGAGGATTAATAGAGCTTGGGTTCTTCACAGCGCGTCAATAATCCTGGAGGCAATGAAAATGGGTCTGATTTCATCAATGACATTTAGAAGTTTGTGTCCTCCACATTCTAATGCCAAAAGTATAATTTGTTTGTCAATTTATTTGTAATTTTGTACGTATTGGCATACCGGAAGTGCAGACCAAAACTATTCTTCCGAACTTCTCCCACTAATTCTTGTCGCCCTTTTCCGACTGGCAAAACAGGAACAATAAAAGGTGACTGAGTAGGTTGGGTTGTAAAATGTCTTCATGTTGTGTGGATGCCCTTCAAGGTTTTTAGGAGCATTTTGTCTCTCTTCAAATTCCAAATCCACGTATTGACTCCTTTTCACATGTATTCATTCTGTATAATATCTTTCTTGTTTTTTTATTTCTTTTATCCTGATTACTTGAAGCATCCTTCCAACAATTTCTCTATAACGGGTTGCCATATGCTAAAACATTTCACTTGGTATTTTCCGCTCTACTTGTTACAGAATATGTAGTTTACCATGTCATACATATTTGTATTACCAAATGTATGATTGCTCTGTCTTTATTTATTTATTTATTTATTTGTCAACAGGAAGATTGTCCAGTTACGAACTCATGGTGCAGGGAACGAGGGAAAGTGAGGAAGGAGTTTGTGTTGAGTTATTAATTTGGATTGTAGAGGCACAGGTAATGCTTAAGATGCGTTTGATGAGTTGAAATTTGAATACTGAAATATGAAATATGAAATTTGAATATATTAAGTTATTAAATTGATTTTTTGATAGAAAAAGGATTATTTCATTCAATAAATCTGATGCATTTAAGTATATATTATAATAAGTGATAAGTGAATAGTTTATCACTTATTTTTTAGAACAAGTTTTGGTTAGGAAATTTAGTGTTATTTACATAATTAAAATGTTTTATTTTTTATTATCAAATATATCTGAATATGTTAAAATTTAAATTCATTAAATTTAAGTGATGAATTGAATTATCAAACAGGTCTTAATCAAATTTTACAACACAATTATGTCTCTACAAGATTAGGCCTATCTAAGTTTTTTTGGCCTAGATTTGGTGGTTGAGATAGAAAAGAAACTAAAAAGTTTTAATAATTGATGAGGCAAATTGCAACTTAATTAATTTCATCATTTTAGATTGTCTAGATTAGGGCTGTAATCGAGTCGAGGCGAGCTCGAGTATAACTCGACATACAAAAAGGTGCTCGAGCTCGAAGCTTGCTCGCAATACTCGAGCTCGACTCGCATGGGCTCGAGTTACAAAATTTCATTTTCTTGATAATTTTTGTGCGAAAAAATATTATTGTCCTTTTAAAATTTTATACGATTTGAAACATTTCGTAAATTTAACAACTCTTTTGGATATAAGTGTAATTTTATAATAATAATATATTAAATAATTAAAATTAAAAGGTTCGACGAGCCTTCGAGTATCGCTTTTGAATACTCGAACTCGACTCGTTTAGCTTATCGAGCCGCTCGAACTCGATTCGAACTCGGTCAACCGAGCTTGAGTCAAGCTTTTGATGGAGCTACTCGGCTCGGATTACATCACTAGTCTAGACGCCATAATTTACTCGGATTTGGCCTTTCCATGGCGAATGATGACGTTCACTGACACAGTTGAAAGTGGAGGACGGACGTGGAAAGGCCTGTTTTAGAATTCTGACACGCCATAATGAGTCAATTACTCCACCAGGCTACCTGAATCAATTCTAAAAAGCAACAACTAAGCTTTGGTTCATGGCTATCAAGAAGGGATTAATGTTTTTAGATTATAAATCGGAGGTTGGAATTTCATTTATAACGAAAAAAATTTTTAAAAATGTTAAAGCATTTTTGATATAGTCAAATTTGTATATCTACTAATTCCCTACACAATTTTTTTATATTACTCTTTTTGTATCTGTAGAATATAGTGGATTAAATTATAGAAATGATATCGTTGCGGCAAAACGCAAATTTTCTACTATACGGTCTTAAATAATTGAGTGGTTACATACAACCCAAATTTTGAAGCTTCATGGAATACTCTTTACTAATGATAATGTATAAGTGAATAAAAATAGGGAATTAGAATACAATTAAATCCTAAATACTTATTTATTTTATAGATTTTATGTTTATGTTAACTGTTAGATATAATTGGAAAATACATATCTACTTATTTGATCAATAACTTTTTTAATGCGTTCCGTACACATTTAGACATTTTTTCAGATTAACTTTACTTTAGGTCTTGTTTCAATTGCAATTTTCCTTCAAAAATTTTATTTTTTTATGAACATATTTCAATTACTTTTTCTTATCTCACATATATCAAATTAGTACAGTATATTTTCTACTAAAATTTCAAAAAATAGCAATCTAAACGGATTCAAGCGACGCTTCGATGAAGAAGTGTATCAAGACTTGTCAGTTAAAAACTTTGACTAAGTCATACACAAAATCATATTTTCACTCTCTATCATGTGAAATTAATTTCTTAACCTAACCAAAAATAAATAATTAGTCCATCCTTTTCCAATAAACAGGAGTAATAAAAAAATTATTCTAACACATACCAAAATAATTACTAAAAATTAGTCACATAATAGGCACTTGTATTCCTCAGCCGTAGAATTGCTAAGTATCCCCCACTCGTGCATGCAAGCCGACACGTGGGTCATGCGCCCCACTTTGGCTCATTCCGACCAATTTTATAACAATTCTTTGGCGGGCTACAGTGTAATCAAAATCTGATTTCAAGCCTATTTTCGTCATTTCACTCCAGCTTCTAGGGTTTATCCGTCTGCGGTGGCCCGGTTCGACCAGCCAAGCAGTCGGTTCCCCACTATCTTTCCTTGTCGGTCTTTTATATTCCCCCCTTCCGCCACTTACTCTTTCTCGACCTTTTCATTTTACTGCTACTTCTTTCATTCTTCTCAAGAAAATGAGATGATTTGATCATAAGCAACCTTTGTTTCTCAGGATTTTTCTGTTTGCTACCTTAAACTTGGCTACATATACCTTACCTTAAGTTGCACATTTTTTTTTGGTTACATAACCTTAGAATTTGTGCAAAAGGGCATCATGGATCCAAACAAAAAGGGTGGATTAATGGGATGATTTTCTTCATCGATCATTAACCATCTTGCGTTTGTTTTGTTTATCCCTTTTTGCCATATTTTGACTGGTGATCTTGTCTTTCATTATTTAGGTAGAGGAAGATCTCTTGCCTCCTCAAGAAATGATCACAGGAACTGTGGACGAGAAATGCTGTGTTGATTGCAAGACTACCAAGACACCGTTATGGAGAAGTGGCCCTGCTGGACCTAAGGTAAAAAATTGTTAAACTTTTTCAGTGATTATTTGTGGGTTTCTTGTTCTAGTAAACGGGTTGTTCTTAATTTCTCTCTTTTTCCTTTTGGGGGGATATATGGTATAGTCACTATGCAATGCTTGTGGAATCAGACATAGAAAGAAAAGGGCAGCCACTGGCACAAGTCCGGCCGCATCCACAGCCACAGTGGGTTTGGACAAGGAGGAAGAGAAGATCAAGAAAGAAAAACATGAAGAAACTACAGTGAAGAAGAAAAGAAGGGCTAATATTAGAGATGGGAAATGTGGTAAGCTAAGCGTGGGATGGAGGCAGAGATTTAGGGCTTTTGGTCAAGGGGTTGTGTTGTATCAGAGGCAGAGGTCTCCAGTCTTGAGGAAGAGGCAAAGTATCCATCATAGGAAGTTGGGAGAGGTTGAGCAGGCTGCTGTGCTTTTGATGGCTTTGTCTTGTGGTTCTGTTTTTGCTTGATGTGGAAAGACAAAATCTTGAGGAGTAAAAGGGGTTCAGAACATATTCTAACCCCAATTATGCCTTTGTTCGTATGTTGTTTGTTTGCCTTTTTTTTTTTTTTAAATTTTAGTTTGGACTTCAATTAGGACTTTGTCTATGATTAGGGCCCTTTATTAGTGGATGGTTAAGAATGTTGGCCTTTACCAAGAAAGACTTACAATTCTTGGTTCTTTTTTGGCTGGTATTTGTACATAGTTAAAGGAAATGTACATATAATGATATGTTTTGATGATGAAGAATTGAAGTTTCTTTATTGTCCATCCATAACCATAAAGCTTCAATATGCCCTCTTTTGTTTTTGGACGTTGTTGATGGTCATTGCCAAATCTTTCTATTTTTAACAGTCCAAAGGTTGTCCATCAATTTCATTTGAACTGATTAACAATCCTGCTTCCTTCCGATTTTTAGTACTAGTACTTTTTTTTTCCTAAGAAAATGTAATGTGTCTTTTAATTTTGCATCAAATTAGAAACCAAGTAATTTGTTCTGATCAATTGCATTGCCATTGCCAACATAAATCCGGGGACAGAAAAGTTGCTTTACAGTGAGAGCTTTAGTTGATTATTCACTCTATGCGCCTACTAGCCATAGGAGACGTGCAAGTTTCGAATTGGAGCTATAGATAATCAACCATTGATAAAAAAAATATTCAAATGTCTTTTCTTGATACTTTAACCTTGATTGCTAAAAGAAACACGCGTTGTGTAATGGTACAAATGAACTAGTTAAGTCAATGTCATTTGCTGGAGTTTGCACAACATCTTCCTTAGCTATGAATCATTGGCACTATTTGTTAGGTGTTATACACTACTATTATCATACAGATCAACATGGTTTAACTACATTGTTTGGATTAGAAAGTGGGACTTGATCCTAGGCCTCATGATTGATTCAAGCAAATTTCAAACCTTACAAGCGAAAAGGATAATAGTGGGGGGTTTAGTCTTCGTTTTTAGAGTTAGAGGATTCAGGCAGAAAAAGAAAGGGAAAGAAACGTGAGGATCTATTTGGGTTCCTCCGTTTTTCAAATAAAACATTCCAAAAATACTTCGAATAGACAATTTCAATTACAACTAAATCAAATCACAAAAAATTTAAAAATATAAACAAAATCTAGTGCCTCTTTCTTCTTCCACCCATCACTACCAACAGCCGCCCCCCCTCCCTCCTCCACCGTCATTCACCACCCTTCTCCTATTTCTCGTCGTCGTTGCTTTTTGTCTTTCTCCCTTTTCCTCATCTTTTCTCCTTCCCTCCTTTTTTTCCCCTTCTTTTTCCCTTTCCCTCATAACCCCTCTCTCCTCCCTCTTCCTTTGGTCGCGTCATGACTAGAAGAGGAAGAGGAGATTGAAAGGAGAAGAAAGGAGGGGAGGAGATGAGAGGAAAAGAATAATAGTGAAGAGAGACGCTTGTATATGATGAAAGATTCAATAATTTTTAAAAAATATTTCAATAAAATTTAAAATTTTTTAAAAAATATTTCAAAATATATTGATTAGTGACAAATTTTTGACATACAATGCTACGGTATTGTTGAAATACACAGTGAAAAATATCTAATCTACACGGACCTATAAACTTTCACTTGTTTGGAAGTTTTTTCAGAACAGAAATGGAAAAGAAACTGGCTGATTTGGACTAATACTGTTGATGCTACACTTTGAAAACGTTTTCTGCCCAATCTGGGTGAAAAAAGGACGAAAAGTTGGCTGGAACTTTTATACAAACTTTTTCAACGTCAATTTTATCTTTATATGTCTAGAACACATTTTTATCTATGCATATATTCAAAATCATTCCATTTTTTTCCTACACTTCTGAATAATATTAAAATCTCTGTGCTTCTCTTCTCTTCTTTTTCTTTCTTTCATAAATTAAAGTTTTTGTTCTTTTCTTTTCGATACAAAACTCCCAAACGAAGCCTCGGAGCTGAAAGGAGAATGGGAAGAGCGTGGAATTTAAGAACTCACTTGGACTGCTATTTTAGGAGTTTTAATAGAAAAATATATATATGTATATAAAATAAAAAAATGGTTAAAAAATGTATTTAGTAAAATCTTTTCATAACAATTTTTCTGTAAGAAATAGCATTCAAAAGACGCCCATAATTTTTGTTTGTATGGTAGCTTCAGATGCCACATTCCAAAGCCCGGGCATAAGTGGGACAACCGTAAATAAATTTTAGGGCTCCTATTTTTTACAAATATCCGGACCTAGCTTTTCGAGCTGGATCATGGGTTTTGGACCCTTGGTTTTCCTTTATTATTCTTGGGCAGAATCAGAGTTAACCTTCTATTTTGGGCTTTCCGTGCATGCCTTTTGGGTCAAAAATATGGGTGGAGATGATATTTAGGCCACAGGAGTAACGGGACGAAAAAGACTCGCGAACTATGATCGGCCCTTTTCTCAGAGCTGAACCAAACCCCTGTTGATAATCAACCATCTGCTGTTGCACACCCCAATGAGACAAGTTGATGCTATTTAATTAAAATGGGCCTTTAAATAAGAACAAGAATTCATCAAACAAAAAGTTAAAGTAATTAAGAAGACATTTGCTTGGTCAGTTTAGTCGTAGTCTACACTGACAAAGTCAAAAGTATCTTTAACACTAGAAACGGGCTCAAAAAAAAAAAAAAGGAAACAGAGTTTAAGTAATAATTATAATACATATGTAAATCAATTATAGTTAATCACTGGGGTCAGTCTAATGACTGCTCAACTAGGTTCAGGGTTCAAATTTTATACATGATAGTTGGAGGTGAAAAGCGTGTGACGAGGGGTGGGAGAGTGAAAAAAAAAAGAAAAAGAAAGAATTAAAAAAAGTATATCTATTATAGGCTAAATTATTTGTGTCTCATTGTTGTGAGGTGGAAAGGATATGGGGAGGGGGAGAGAGTTAAGGAAAAGAATTAAAAAAAGTAGATATATTATATCTACTCTGACCCAATTATTTTGTCATATTTGGGGAATCCAACATTTTTAAAAATAGTAATTTGATTGTAATATTTGTACTTTTCTTTCTAATTTTACCTTCATAAATTTAAAATTAAATTTAAATGGTAACATGTGTATGATTAAAGGATAGGATTATATTAAAAGGAGAAATTAAAAGGTGCATTGATCTTTTCAAGATGACAAACAATTTGAAATATTTCAAAAATGAAAAGTATGAAACGGAGCGAGTACTCTAAATCCTTCGTGCATTTACCCAATTATTTTGTCATGTTTGGGAAATTTAATATTTTAAAATAATAATTGATTGTGATGTTTGTATTTTTTTTCAAATTTATCTTCATAAATTTAAATTTTAAATTTAAATGGTAACATACATATAATTAAATGGTGAAATTATATTAGAAGGAGAGATCAAAAAGTGCATTGACCTTTTCGAGATGACAAATAATTTGAGATATTTTAAAATAAAAAATATGATATATTCAAGGGATAATTGCAGAAACCTCCCCTGAGGTTTCTGACATTTGCACTGACTTCCCCTGTGGTTTAAAAATTACACTGACCTCCCCTGAGGTTACTAATCCTTTGCAAATTCAGTCCAAATGATTAAAATATTGTTTTAGGGAGTGAAATTAGAATTTTTTTACCAAATTTGTCCTTTATACTACATGTCCAATGAATGACAAAATACTACAAATCAATTAACAATTAATAAACTTTAAGGAGTATAGTTTATAGGCAAATATGCATTACCTATTTAAAGTACCGGCTCTTTATGGGTATTTTACTTCTAAACATTTAATTTAATACAAATATTTAAGCTCAAATACAGATTTGTATTTACTTTCAAATATTTAATTTTTTCTAAATACAAGCACTACCAATCTCTCTTCCGTAAAAATATTAATATAACACTTTTTCAATTTTAGTTACAAACATTTATGTATTTAATATAAATTAAATGATTCAGAATAAAATGCCCATAAAGAGTCAATACTTACTCATGTAATGGATGAAAGCCATAAAGAATTAATACTTTATCGCCATTTCTTTTTTAAAAAACTATTTAATTTATATTAAATAAATAACCTTCCGATTCCTTTTTGCAAGAATATTACTGTAACACTTTTTGAATTTTACTTACAAACATTGATATATTTATCATAAATTAAATATTTGAAAGTAAAATATCCGTAAAAAACCAGTACTTTAAATGAGTAATGCGTGTTTGTCCATAAAGAGCCAATAACTATTTAAAGTACCGGTTCTTTACGGGTATTTTACTTGCAAACATTTAATTTAATACAAATATTTACGCTCAAATACAGATTTGTATTTACTTTCAAATATTTAATTTTTGTTAAATACAAAACCTACCAATCTCTTTTCCGTAAAAATATTAATATAACATTTTTCAATTTTAGTTTACAAACATTTATGTATTTAACATAAATTAAATGATTCAGAATAAAAATACACATAAAAAGCGAATACTTTACTCATGTAATGAATGAAAGCCATAAAGAATTAATACTTTATGAGCCATTTCTTTTTTTTAAAAAAATATTTAATTTATATTAAATAAATAACCTACCAATTTCCTTTTGCAAGAATATTGCTGTAACATTTTTGAATTTTACTTACAAATATTGATATATTTATCATAAATTAAATGTTTGAAAGTAAAATACTCGTAAAGAGTCGGTACTTTAAATGATTAATGCGTGTTTGCCCATAAATTATACTCCTTAAAGTTTATTAATTGTTAATTGATTTATAGTACTTTGTCATTCATTGGATATGTAGAACAAAGGGCAAATCTAGTACAAAATTCTAATTTCACTCCCTAAAATAATATTTTAATCGGTTGGACTAAATTTGCAAAGGATTAGTAATCTCAGGGGAGGTCAGTGTAATTTTTCAAACCACAGGGGAGGTCAATGCAAATATCAAAAATCTCAGGGGAGGTTTCTGCAATTATCCCTATATTCAATGGAACGAGAAAAGGTACTCTGAATCCTTCGACTCCTGTAGTTGTGTGGTGTCTACATCATGCGGTAGGTGAAGACTCTTCAATTATGAGTGCTAAGAATCACTACAATTTTGGTCTTGTGGTCATTCGTGTCGGTGTGAAATAAGTTTTACCCAACTTTAAGTCTTTGGCATCTTTAAAAAAGAAGATAAAGGTTTTAGGCTCATCATCCGGAAAACCGGAAATAGACAGTTCTTGATTTGGATTTCTTAACATACGATGATTATAGAAGTGAAGAAGGAAGTGGTTGAGGTTTGGACTTTGGAGTTTCCAATAGCATCCCTCCAATCGTCCTCATCAACAATTAAATAATAAGGTCTTGCCTAGTATTAATGCTATTGTTCATCTGCCACGTGAAGCATAAAATTTCTACATAACCTTCCCATTTGAACGTTGAAGTGGGCGATTGGTATGTTTGTGGACATGATAAGTGATTGGTATGTTGTGAATTTAGAAGTGTGAAAGGCTTAGCCCTAAAGCAATTTAGCTTGCTCTATAATCCCTAAGTGTTCGGATTTAGATTTTCGAGAATTTTTGTAGAAAAATATACTATAACGATATGATGTATGTGAGTGAGGTAAAAAGAGATTATAAAATTTTTTTTTTCATAAAAGTTAGCAATCCAAACCTACGAGTATTGTTTTTCTAGTATTTTCAGCTCTAAAGGATACGCACACAACACACACACACATATATATATAACCACTTTACTCCAAAATATATAAATGCAGCAAAAAAATCAAAGGTGATGTGAGTAACATACAATGATTTTCATAAAAAAAAGATGAAAAAAGTACAATGCTTAAATTGACTTTAACAAAAGGAAAGGAAAAGTATTATCGTACGATTAGTTAGTCAAGATTTTTTGTATTCTTCTTTTTTTTTTCTTCTGTCTCTGTAAGTTGTACATAGTTTGCCTTGCCCAATTAACCAATCGACCTCATCACTTTGAAAATTAATCCATTGCTTAAGGACGAAGACATCAAAGAGACGTTGGAAATGGTCTGAGAATTTGGATGTTAATTGCCACTGGATATTATTAAATCCCTTACGTCAAACTCCACGGATCCATGATGCTTAGTACCATATTTTTCTTTCTTGGTGGGTAAAAGTTGTTAAAGATTGTTAGAACGTTTCCTCGTAGCAAAAGCATGTGCTTTTGAAATCAACTCTCATCCATCACTCACCTTAATGCTTCCATACCTAAATATGTAGCATAACATTATATACCATTTTATGCACTAATGACTTTGATAATAATAAATTCGAGATTAGGATGAAACAAATTGAAATGGTATTTTTGTTCTTGGATTTTTTTTTTTTTTTAAAGATCATTGGGCGTGTAGAACTGAGAAGAATGCATAAACAAAAATTTGAAGAGTAGGGAAAAAAGGGGAAAATTAAAAAAAAAAGAAAGAAAATGTGCTTAACTTATGAGCTTAGAAAAAATATGAAATCCCTAATTTTTTATCTGAAAAATAAAAGAAAGAAAGTTGATATGTGTTGATATATGCTGCTATTTTTATGTTTTATGTCCACTGAGTTTGGTGACTAGTAATTTGGTGTATCTTTTGATTAGTTTAATGTTGAGTTGAAGATTTCTTCAAATACGCATTGCGCTGTGCTTTCCTTTTCAAATCTGCCTCCTCCTTCCCAAAGAATAGAAGAATAATGCACTCTTCCAACGTTTCTCTTGAAATTAGATTATGTAGCATGCATCTATACCCGATTCGTGTAAACATTTGATAGTGAAAAAAAAAATTTATCCCTAACTAAATATTACATTGTGAGATTTAAGAATTAAAGAAAACAAATTTTTATTTTTTAAAAATTATTTGTGCGTCTAACATGCAATTCCATCATTGAATATAAAACTTATTAGGTCAAAAAAGAATAAATCTAGTTTGAGAAGAATTGAAAGATGTAGAGGTGAGCTAAAAAGCTTAACTCATCTCCTGAAAAAATAACTCCTTTACAAAAGTTCAAGCTATAATATTATAGCTAATAATTAAGAAATCAAAATACCGAAATGTGTAAAACTTATAGGGTCATAATTTTGGCTTGCTGAATTACTTGGACTAGTGTTACATAGACAAAATTATGGGTAATGAATTCCTGACATCTAGAAGAAATATCCAACTTAAAGAATTAAATGGAGAAAAGAGGCACTTTATTTTGAAAAGGGTAAAAACAAAAAAACCCCTGTGGTAAACTTAATACACAGAAAAACCTCTCGTGGGTTTCAAAAATATACAATACGACACCCTGTACTTTGAACTAAATTGTAAAGGTGATGCAATCCGTTAAACCTAACGAAAATGGACGAAATGACCAAAATGCCCTGATATAATTAAGCAAAAGGCAGCTCAAAAAAAATCATTTGTTTTATTCTCTAAATAGAGAGAATTGAGGATTAAGGAGTAGAACAAGAATATTTGTTAAAAATTAGGTATAAAAAAATTTTTTTAGGTTCCAATAAGTCATTTTCGTTAAGTTTAACGGATTCCGTCACCTTTACAATTTAGTTCAAAGTACGGGGTATCGTGTTGTATATTTTGAAACTACGGGGAACTTTTCTGTGTATTAGGTTTACCACAGGGGGACTTTTTTTGTATTTTATCCTTCTGAAAATGTACTACTAGCATATTTACTTGGATTGATATCATGCTATGAATTAAATATAGGTGCTATATAGATAAGCTCCAATCAGCTTTCAAAACATACTCTTCTGCTATTACTTTGGTCGAAAATTCTAAATATTTTGGATTACATGAATTTGCGGATTAGAAATCCATTCAATTAATCTCACAATTGTTAAGAAGTTTCAAATTTATGACGGAAAATTTAATGTCGATCTGGATCAACTTATGACAAAGTGGTTTTAAGGCTGCTAAGATTTGCAGATGACATTTTAAGTCAACTTAAATACTTTATTAAAGAACTTGTTTAATGTTAAGGCATTTTGAAATAGAATTCAGTTTATTAATATATATCCATTTGTGATCAATTAAAAAATGTCTGTTGGGATGGACACATCATAAATAACGGTTAGTTTTGGCATTCCACATTTCCACTATTTCTACCCTTTTCAGTGGGGTGAGAAATTTTCAAGAATTTAAAAGGTAAAGACTCAGACAAAGTCAATTCATCCCCTAGTAAGGACTCCACCACTCCACATATGTCTGTGTGTAGTAGTATCTGTTTTGTTGAGCTTATATATGATCACCTTAGAAAGATTGAAAATTGGATCAAGAAGAAAAGAACGTTGAGAAGCAGTCTCTAATTTGTAGCTTGTGTTCTTTTTTTGTTTTTTGAAGATTGATTGATTTCTTGAAACATTTTCTGTTTCTGATATAGGTCTAGAAGAAATAGACACCAAGATTTTCTGATAAAGAAAAGTTGGCAATCATCAAGGTTGCCAATTTAGTGACCATTTCAATCGGGATCATCCTATTTTGTCCATCTTTTCAATCATCTCCTCCTGCAGAAGCCATAAGATCAACCTCATTTTCAATCATTTCCCAGAAAAATTCAGTTCCCCACCTGCAGTTTAACTACAGGAAGTCGGTGCCATTCAACAACGGAGAAAACAAACAAATGCTTATCTTCCACTTTCAGCAGCAATTCTCTGACGATGATCAATCATGGCCATCATCCAATGCAAGTGGCAGTATGCAATCCTTCTCTTATTCATTTAGTAATGACTCTTGATACTCAATTCCTCCGTGGCACAGTTGCTGCTGTTAATTCCATTCTGCAGAATGCTTTCTGCCCACAAAACATTTTTTTCCATTTCATACATTCGGATTCTGATCATCATCTTCAAACCCTTATTAGAGAGATTTTTCCATCCTTGAATTTCAAGGCATACTATTTTAACCCTGAAACGGTGCAGAACAAGATATCATCCACTATAAGAGAAACTCTTGAACAGCCACTGAACTATGCAAGAAATTACTTGGCTCATCTTCTTGAGCCTTGTGTGGAAAGAGTCATATATCTTGACTCTGATGTAGTTTTGGTTGATGATATATCAAAACTATGGAGAACAAGTCTTGGATCAGCAACTTTGGGATCACCTGAATATTGCCATGCAAACTTCACAAAGTATTTCACTCCCAACTTCTGGTCACAGAAGAAATTCTCCAGAGTCTTCTCTGGCCGGAAACCGTGTTACTTCAATACAGGTGAAATGTCAAGTTTTGTCACTTTTTTCTTTATTCTATTTACTTTATCTTTAAGCCTGTTAAGACAAAGACACCTGAGGTGTAGACTTTAATGCATGTCGTTATTGTTCCAAGTTTTCTCCTTTGCTTAAGTGCAGGTATTTATGGTGGATAAATAAAACAGTGGTCTCTTTAATTTTTTTTCCCCATTTTTCTTCTAATTCTGTCTTGAGTTGGTAGTGTACTATAAGTTTGGACTGTATGACACGACATTCACAATGCACCACCATATATGCTATTGGGGTATTTTCCACAGTTATCCCTTATTTTATCGTAATTCTACATCAGTCTTGGGTGGACACTCTCAATGTAGAAGAACCCTGCAAAGACTCTAGAGGACTAGCATAAAATATTCTTTGAGGGCTTGCTTCTAAGTTTAAAACAGTTACCTGAACATATGGCATTGTTAAAAAGGGGAGGCTCCGAAAGTTGACTACGTGCTAATTTGAGCTGCTGATGACTTTTTCTCAGGTGTAATGGTGATTGACTTGGTCAAGTGGAGAAAGTTTAAATACACAAAGATGATTGAAAGATGGATGGAGATTCAAAGAAATCAGAGAATCTATGATCTTGGATCATTACCTCCATTTCTTTTGGTATTTGCAGGAGAAATTTCACCAATCGACCATAGATGGAATCAGCATGGCCTTGGTGGTGATAATCTGAGTGGTAATTGTAGGCAACTGCATCCTGGTCCGGTTAGCCTGTTGCATTGGAGTGGAAAAGGCAAGCCCTGGATCAGGCTGGACTCTGGCAAGCCTTGCCCACTTGACATAATCTGGTCTCAATATGACTTGTATGGCCAATCATTGTAACCAGTAACTCAAATATACATTTGTACTTTCAGCTCAATTTTCTTCTGACAGCAGGTTCTTCAATGTGAATTTCTTATTGTATCTTGAGCTTGTCTATCCTCATCTAAAAATGTTGGATTTCATCTAACGTGAGTGAGAAGTTGAGGAAAATTCCTTAAAGGCCGGAAAGGATTAAGATATCATTCTTCATTCAGGCAAGACAAGTTCCAAAGTTATTGCCTTTAGACATTCCAGTTACAGAAATGATTTTGCCCACCAAGTAATTTGCCTTGCATTTATTCCTAGCACTGCATATTTTCTCTCTGTTTTGCTAAGATTGGGTTGTTGAAAAGTTCCCAGCTAATGCCTCAGATACATTGGCAAAAAGTTTAAAAAGTATTTAATTACTGCAGTTAAGGTCAAGAAGTACAACCATGTTTGCATGCACTGCCTGCAGCAGAGAGACAGAGATAAAGAGTTTACCTAAGCATTTGACCATTGTGACAATCTCTTTTGACTAGTTAACAGGAAATTCAGTTAAAAACTGAAGTCAAAACCACTTGTTTCTCTTTTTTTTTAACTGGCTTTGGTTTCATGCAGATGAATGTTATCAGGAAGTGTTGGTAATGCATGTCAGGATCCCGCTGGGTGTTACATCCTACAGTTTGTTACTTTATACACACACCCGGTGTTTCAACCTTACTACTAGCTGCTAAGTTACCCTCCCCCCAACCAAGTCCACTGTCCATCTGCCCTCGTGTCTTCGTCTGGCTCCAATTCAATTGCAAATTAGCTGATTAATTTACTGAACTATATTGGAAAATTTGCATAAACGTGTTAAGAAATGCATATCAAAATTATGGCAATCATCAAGTTTGCCGCTTTAGTAAGTAGTGTTTCAGTGATGATTATCCAGTGATTTCATTCTCTTCAATCATCTCCTCCTAAAGAAGCTAATGGATCGTCTTATTTTTCAGACATCACATAAAGAAATCAGCTGTACTTTGAACAATTTTGCTACAATAAACCGCTGCTATTCAAGAATATACAAGAAAACAATGAATGTTCATCTGCCACTTTGTTCAGTCGCAACCCCTTAGACACAAATCGTCCAACTCAAGTAGCATGAAATCCCTCTCTTGTTCATAGAGCCATGACCCTGGTAATCAGTACATTCTTTGCTACGATTGCTGCTATTCATTCCATACTTGAAAACATCTTTTTCCATTTTATATATTCTGATACAAATCCTCTTCTTCAGTCCCCTCTTAAATGTATTTTGCCATCACTGAAATACAAGGCATGCTACTTCAGTCCTGATATTGTAAAGGACAAGATGTCCTCCTCTGTGACAAAAAAAAAAAAAAAACACATGAACAACCACTTAATTATGCAAGAAATTACTTGGTTTACCTTCTTGAGCTTTGTCTGGAAAGAGTAATCTACCCCGATTCTGATGTTATCTTGGTCAACGATATCTCAAAACTTTGGAGGATAAATGTTGCCTCAGCAACCGTGGGATCACCAGAATATTGCCATGTAAACTTAACTCAAATTTTCACTGCCAACTTCTGGTCACAGACGAAATTCTCCTGAGTCTTCTCCGGCAGGAACCCGTGTTATTTCAACAAAGACGAAGTGCTATATGCGTGCTGTAGTTTTTACAAGTTTGCTTAAATGCATGCCTACAATTGACACCATGCAGAAGTACTACAAGGGTCACAAAACTGGTAAAATTATCTATCTAGATGGCCTTGCCTGTGTCTTTCCTTCTAAGATGCACATATATGGTCTTGTATTAGTTTCTTCTGTGGACGTCCCGGGGCAATTCTTTATCTACCTTATATTGGTATTGTGCAGACAAGCCTAAGATGAACCTCTTATAGAAAAATGCAATGCCACATTATTGTCGAGGTCCTAATTCAACTTTAGCTGCTCATCCATTCGGGTGTTGCGGTGATTGAAGTGGCTAAATGGACTAAGTTTCGACACACTCAGATGATTGAAGAATGAATGAAAGTTCAGAGAGAATAGAGGATCTATGGCCTTAGAGCCTTGCCTCCATTTCTTTTGGTATTTGCTGGAGACATTCCCCCAATCAACCGCAGATGGAATGAGGTTGGCTTTGGTGGTGACAATCTCAATGGTAATTGTAGGCAAGTACCCCCCCCCCCCCCCCCCAAGTCCATTTAGCTGGCTGCATTGTAATGGAAAAGCAAAGGCCTGGCTCAGCTTGGACTCTGGCAGTCCTTCCTTGCTCCACTGATATATAATCTGGTCTCAGTATGACTTGTACGTTCCTGCAAAGCCATTTAGAGATGCATATCTTCTCTCTCAGTTGCATCTCTAGTTATCGGAATTACTCAGTTATTGGCTCTCTAGTCTTTGAAACATGCCAAAAGACCTTCGGATAATTGTTCACGAAAGCAAGCATATGGAAACCTAATTTCTGCACTGGTTCAACCACCTCAAAGGTTAAACAGTCAATACCACTTCACGTCAGTTGATACTTGAGGTTACTGTTTTTCCTAGTCTGCTAAAGATTTGGCTAACGATCAACTCAAGATTTCATAAAACAAGCGGTAACCTAGAAATCCCTTTTTTTTTTTTGCTTCCTCCTTTTGGGCAGTGAACTTAAAACAAGTTCAAATTGTGAAAGCAGTGAAGAAAATCTATTTAACTTCACAAACTAGAGAAACATTCACAAAGGGCCTGAAAATCCTAAGCCACTTAATCTGACTCGGATGATTCTTCAGAATAGGGACTCAAAGTCCTGACCATATTAGACAGTGCCTCTCCAGCATCTACCAATTCCTCCTTGCCAAAACCCCAACTTCTAAGAAGTTCGGCTCCGAGCGCTCCTCGCTGAATACCAAACCTTTGAAGATTGTGCAATCTACTTTCCAGAAATGGCAAAATAGCGCTGCTGGAACGTAGTCTTGCTGCCATGGGAATGGAATGGACATCAAGGGATCCCCTTGATGGAGAACCTAAAATTGGGGTTCCCAACAGCTCGCCATGTTGACCAACAAGGTTTCCAAAGATTGAGGGAAAAGGCAGAGGAATGGGAAGAGGGCATCGAGACACAGACAACTGTGAGAATCTGGGTCTTCGCAGTGCCTTTTCATAAGCATTCTGAACAGCACTTTTCACCTCAGAAACTGTGGCTTCGTGCACTCCTAAAAAGAAAAGAAACAAAAATAAAGATAAAAATTAAACAAACTGACTCTGTAACTCTCTCTCCCACGAAGCAGATTAAGCGTCAAAACACAAAGCAGCTATTAACTACTTGTGAAGGAGTCCAAGTAGAATATGCTTTCATCATGGTAGTCGAAACATTCTTGCTAATGCAGTTCGTGGCCTCAAATATATGGAAACTTCATGATATACTGGCTAGTTTCCTTGCAACAATTTGTCCATTCAAGCATAAATTAAATTATTTTATGGTTACACTAAGGGTAGGCCTTCTAAGCAACTCTGGAATCCCATGAGTAACAAAGCTCAACCGGACCTTCATTCATTGGCTTCGCAAAGGCTTACAAACTCCAATATAAACCTCTGCATATTATAACCAAATTGGAAAATTAAATAGTTTTGATAATGGGTTAAAATCTGAATCATCTGATTAGATAATTTCATTTTTTTTTCCTTTTTTCATCTAAGTGGACAATTAAGATCAATGATTAGCTGCAAATTTCCAACTAGTTCCAGATACATGTGTTTTGCGTACAAATAAAGGTGGGGAAAAGGAAGATGATCCTTGGGATGACAAGAAGTTATCGGCTTATAGCAATGGAGAAACAGCTAAAGAAACCTGCATCTTATTTAGAGATCTTGGAAATCTCTACATTTCATCAAATAAAATTGGAGGGCATAATTTTTATACTACGTGCTGGACATGTTTAAGAATTTTTCTTTATTTGCTTGTAATCTTGTATATAGCTTCATGATTACTGTTTCTTGTCACATTGAAATGGTGTGGATAAGTGTGCTGTTGAGTAGTCCATAGTCCAAACATCCTCTTAGGAAACCAGACAGGAAAGAGAAATTATTGCACAGTTTTCAAATATCAGTATAGTCTAGCACAATATGGACAAACTTAAGGCAAGGTAGACTAATACACATATGTTTGTTTGACAAGACGGAGATAAATAAGTTAAAGCACACCAGCCAAATACCTGCCCCAAGTACTCCATGAACTGACATGGCCTCCACTGCTTGCAAGTCCTCAACATTTTCAGCTATCTCAGGCGTCAAAGGTTCCAAATTTTCAAGCAAGGATTGCTCAAGTTGGTTCCCTATGCATAAGAATTAAACTTAAAAAGCTAAAGAAATTAACAGCTAAGAAAAGTCAAATTTCAACAGGCAGACCAACATACCAATCAAAGAAGGTGCTGGCATAGCGACATCCAAAATAGTGACCATATTCTGTCTTGCTTGTCCAGCTAACATATGTATGACCTCGTTCATATCCAGTGCACCAGACGCACAGGTCAGATCTGTAGTGGGCCCAATAGGTTCCATTCGAAAAGGGAGGCTGATGGAGTGCATGCCAGAGGCATAAACTGCACTGGAATGGTAAGGCTTCTCATCGTCTATGCAAAGATACCTGGAAGCTTTACCTTCACAGTTTTCCAGGCAGAAGAGTCAATGCAAGTTTTCTAGAATTTGACTAACCAAATGGGCAGCGGTTAACATAAGCAGAGTACATATAAAGTTCTGCAGACATTCATGTCATTATTAAACTAGAAGAGGTAGAACCATAAAAGAAAGACGGCGCTGATTTTTAGTTCTTAAATAAGCTCCAATGAGCTCAAGAGGATCATCTGATATTCCACAAAATGTATATGAATGAGGAGACAAGTATAAGAGAACAGGTCATATAAGTAAAACTCTATTATGGAATGAGGACTGCTTACTTTTACTCAGGGAGGGTAGTCCAGCAGGGACGATCAGTTTACAGAAGGTTGATAATCTTGAAAATGAAATTGCATCATGAAGACTACTAGAGATTGACTGCTTCTGACTTTTGGTGGTCATGTGCAAGCGAGGATTGCGGGCTGAATATAGTAATACAGGGATGTTGGTGTAATCATCTGCAATGTTCTCCAGAAACTCTGCAGCTACACCAGAAAACCCTCCAGAGTCATCAACAACAAATTGGATTCCCTATTCAGAAGGGTATGGAAGATCGAAGTAAGACATTCTGCCAATAGAGGAAGAAAATGCACAAGCATAATAGCAAGATCCGTGAGATCCATGTCAAGGATCTTTGCCCCTGAAAGTGCAGATAATTAAATGATAACCGACTGTGATTGTCAAGGTTGCAGCATAATTTTAAGGCTCAAAGCATGTGCCAAAGTGCCAAATTTAATGCTTACAATCAGACTCAATTTGCAACTTTTAAGTCTTAAAAGAGAAACAGAAGAAAAATGTAAACTTAATTCTCCTTTCCTTGAGGACAAGAAGGGAAATGTCAAAAATTATAGCTGATAGACCCAAAAGAAAGGCAAAGGAAAGAAACATAAGTTGTGTGGCAGAGACAGACGATTTGCATCTCATTCAAGTCTAAAGGCCAAAGCAAATATGGGAATTTCCTGCACTGGACAGACCAAGTAACTATGAAAAAGGATCCTACTGTTTCAGAATTTCCATGATACAAAAGTGAGAAGGCAGTCTAATTACTGGATGAGCCCTTAATTATACCTTTGTGTCGCATAAGTATCTAAAGAAATGTTTAATTAGAAAAGAACATGGAGGTTTACACTGACTAGATATAAGTCCTAATTTGTTGGAACAAATCACAATCTTCCAAAAGGTCCAATCAAAGCCAGACTCCTTGAACATTATCCTATCAACACAAAAAAGTTAAAGATATGTTGTACAAATGCCTCCTGTGAAGATTTGGACTTATTAAATGGGTTCAATGCGACTATGATGTTATTTCTTCAACTTTCTGCTCATAACAGCGGACTGTCTTTAAGGACTAAACCCCCACAGATAACAAAAACAACACCCAGGTACCAGCTCACAAGCTTGAATTGAAGTTTTGACACAGACAAATCATATCCTTTATTCCCTTTACGATTTTTACGTCACAATGAGGAAAGACAGACAATACAATAGTTAATAAGAAGATAGGAAATATTGCCAAAACAGAAATTAAACTAAAGTATACATTTGATTTTTACCTGAATATGGTCACACTCTTCAATGAAAAAACGAAGCCTGTCATTTATTTCTTCTCCGTGTCGGGCCCCAACAAATGCATCCCTTCCAATTCCATAGTTGTCAAACCCTTCACCATCCATCCACAGCCCATTTAGTTCATATAAGCTCTGTGGATGATAGTGAACTTTCGAAAAGTCTGTCCAATATTGAACACCATTTTCTAGACATTCAACAATGTCCTTGTCCTGGATTTCATTCTGAGATTCATTCTTCCCTGAGTCAAATCCGTTCACTGTATCCATCTTTTCCTGCTCTTCTTGATATAAACTCTGAAGGAACAGGTTTTTCTTTAGAGGCGCAGAAGCCTGAGTTGTAACTTTTCCACTCCTGCAGATTGGTGAGAAGACATTCAGTCTTTAACCTACTCATCTTAGAAAAAAAATTTTACTTAGAAAGAAAGGGAGATGAGCAGCAGTCAAAGTTCAGGATCATATTTTCAAATGCTTCCGAGTTTCAAATTTCAATAGAGTCCAAAAACTAGTTAAATGACTATTATGTAGCAATACCATTGAAGATCATATCCATTTACACAATGTCCAACTCCAAATTGCAAGGTTATCCTACTGTTAAAGTTGCTATCTGTATAAAAATGGAAACCCATATGAATGTAGCAGTTCTACACTTCACCATGTAAAATAAAAAATAACAATCAAGCACTGGAAAGCTACATTCTAGTCATTTTTCACTCGCAGTTCAATATGCAAGAGGAAGTAAAAATGTGCCTTTTTCACCAGTTTATCATCTTTTAAGCAATGTCATCAAAGACAAACCATAATGTGAAACAACTATTCAGTTTGAAGATCACTCATACAACGAAAAACTTAAGAGAAAACAAAATAAAGCATCTAAGCTCAAACCCTTACCATGAGACAACATCCATTGGTCTAGAAGGAGCCTCGTTGTATAAGGTTCCACGTGAACTCATCGATCCAAGTGAGCCTGTCAAATCACATATTTGAATAACAATCTCAATCACAATGAATTATGCTTAAAGAGACATAATTGACATGAAATTAATATCTTTTAGTTTAATTCCCTGAAAGTAAGGTGTAAGCCACAGAATAAGGACTTCACAAAAATTCCCGATTCACTATCAGATAGTCCTACAACTTAGACCAAACAGAGGTAAGTATGAATGACCATCAGCATCACAATTAAATAATATACCTTGAAAATCTACTGAAACCAGGCGAGGGGTGTATGTTAAAATGCCCTGCACGTGATTAACATGAATGATAAATATCAGAAGATTTTGCCAGAGAAATGAGAACTAATAAGAAATTTGTGGTATAAAGCTAGGCATTTTGAATATGAAGGTGCTTGAACCAAAATGTGCTAGCATAAAAATTTCAGCTACATTCACCTGCTGTGTTTCACCAGTTCGATAGAGAACATCCATATTAAGACCATGATTCTTGAATGCTGGATTAGTCTCAGGAGTATCAGCCAAACCAAGCAATTCGTCCTTCAAGAAGGAAAGGAAACTAATTTCATGATTCAGGAAGAAGACAACACTAATAATGATCCAATAAGAAACACACCAAATTCTATTCATCATTTAAATCCCACCCTAAATCTCCATTACCCCTAAAAAAATTTTAGATTAAAGTAGGTTATAGTCCAAATATATATGTTTCAATAGAAAAGAGAAAATCAACAAACTAACAATGAATGACCTTTTCTTTTTCAGGCAACAAGGAATAAGCTTTACTAGAAGAGATGCATCAAAGTTCTATTACTTCCTAAATCCCACCCAAGTCTCCACAAACCATTAGAACAATTCCAAGATTTCATATCTTCTACAGTAAAACTGACAGACGTTAACCAATACAACTAAAAAAAAATTTTAATATCAAAATGTGCCATTAACATTCTATGATATAACCGGTTGCATCAACTTTAATATGATCTATCAAATCATAACAGCAAATGGTGCATTTAACTTATTTATTAATGTTTTTCTTTTCCTTTTTTTTATTTACTCCACAACCTACATCACTCCAAATAGTGACCAGTCAAATAAGCTCTCAGCTCTCCATGTCCAAGAAGACAGACATACACACACATATAGTTGAAAAGTTCCAACCAGGTCATGTATAATGCTTGAGATCCAAACGTAAATAAATCTTGCACCCTTTGATCAACTATAAACCATCAAGTTAACCATGCCAGAGAACCCAAACTATTGACTAAGTACCATTACAAAAACAACATATCCTACTGAAGAGCCCTGAAGCATACCGTGTACTACACCTAATGACACGACTTGCTCCTTCAAATTCAAATGTTCCATCTGACCATTTCCCAAAACCAACCTATAATCCAAAAAATTTGCAAAAAAATAGTACCCCATCTGTTCACTAGAGCAACCATAAATCCGCGAAGTTCATGATTACTCATTACCCCAGATCATCAATCATGATCAAATATCAGCTTCAAATCATGTATTCATCAAAATATACATTTCTTCATCCAACTATTCTCAACATCACACCAAGTAGCTTTTGTCTACTAGATATCAAACATCACTGGTAACAGCTTCTCATTTATGAACCACTAAGATATCACATAATGAAAGAACCATGATTTCTTGCCCCCAACAAGGTTCATGGTCAAAGTTTGAAACTTAACGACTTATCAATTACTTATTATGCTTTTCCAAAACCCCACCTTGAGAAATAAAGTTTGCACCTTTAAAACTCAAAACATTATTAAGTTAATTTTTTTCTACACCCTTCAACCATGTTAGTTAAAAAATTAGCCTTTTCAATAAAAAAAACAACAAAAAAACAAAAACAGATAAGCCCATTAGGATTTCATAATTTGTGAACTTAAAGAACCCAAAAACAGAAACAAATTGACAAGATAAAGAATTACCTGAAAATTCCAAAAATGAGAACCGATGAAGTTCGCATAGCCCCCAACCTGGATGGTAACGATTTCCCTCATAGCTTAACGTAATTAATCTTCAGTAACGGAATCAGAGTGTAAAAGTAAGCTTTTATTCAAAAAGACAATTGGGTTCGTCGCGCAGGGTGGACACTGCCACACTGGACAGTATTGTGGCTTAGTTTAGAATTTGGCGGCTTCAGAAGTATTTCTCCGTTTAAGTAGGGGCGGGCGCGGGTTGGCGGGCACGGGTTGGTGGGCCCGCCCCGTGCACCATTAAGCTAATTCGACCACGTCACACGGGTTGGTCATTTTCTGATTTTTATCCGGTATATTAGTGGATATCCGCTAAAATAAAATCGGATCAATGAATATCTGTCTCATCTTGCTTATTATTTAATTTTTTTTAAAAAATAATTTATACTAATTTTACTTTACATTTTACATATTCATTTAAGATTTAATAAATATTTTTTCAAAAAAAGTCCCTTACTAAGAAACAAACATGTAAAGAGAATACAAGAAAAAAAATTAAAGAATTCAAAATCAATAAAAATTTAAAAACAAGTAAAGAGAATACAAGAAAAAAAATTAAAGAATTCAAAATCAATAAAAATTTAAAAACAAGTAGCACATTTTTTTAATTATATATTCTATATAAATTAAACTCTTTTCTAAAAAACATAAGATCATAACCTCTACAAATAAATCTTGTAAACAAACTATAGTATCCTATATTTGTAATGCAATTTATTCAATAAAATTGTTTATTTAGCTCTAAAAATATTATTTTATAATATATGTATAAAAAAAATAAATATATATATATGCTGGGCGAATCGGATGCCTTATAAATTTTTAATTATATGATCCTAACCAGCCCTATATTTAACTGGGTGTCAACCCTCTTTTAATCCGATCAAATAATAGGAACGGGTATATTAATTTTTGGATTGAATATGGAGGCTTTTAGGTTGGCGAATATTTTTGTCCACTCCTTCTTCGCCCATACTTTTTTTGATTAATTACATTTAACTCCCCTGAAGTTTGGCAAATCGCGAGTCAGTATCTTGTTTTTTCACTTTCTAGTGTTGCTGGCTGGGCAGCGCGAGCCCGAGGACATCCGGGGTAGAGGACAGTCACATAACAAATTCCTCAGAAGAGCCAGACGGCTCTGTCCTCCTCGTACAGCCACATTCACTAGATCTACTAATGTAAAAGCAAAAATGAGTATATCTTCCATTAAGTAGAGTTTGCACAAAGCGATTTACTGGAAGGGTTTTCCCAGCTCGGATGTTGGAACTACTACAAAAATTCAATGAAAAGATACAGGTCAAATGCAAAAAACGATTTTCTTCATTTTGCATTTCAACAATTTATAGACACAGACAACTTATGTTACCTCATCCCAAAAGATGAGCATTACTGAATAATGCTACAAAATTCTCCCAGGGAAAAAAATTAAGTGTAAGTTTTCTTTTCCAATCTACCGTTGCCGAATAACACCAAATGCCTCTATACAGTGTCCCTGGAGCTGTCTATAGAAACCTTTTAAGAATACCATCCTCTCCCTCAGGCCTAGGAAAACAAAACATTAATAAAAAAAATAAAGCAGTGTAGAAACCGAAATCAGCCAAAAATCCCAGAAGTCGAGCAATATTCTTCCACTGTAAGTGCAGGGGAGGGTTCCAAAAATAGTAGAGGGTGTAACTGTATCCTCATGCATCAAATACGTAATATCGTCTTCAGAATCAGGAGGACTAGCATGACAAAACACATGATGACAAGCACAGTGGCGCACATAACCATCCCCCCTTGTTTTTGTGTTCTCTCGGCCTGCAAATTGTTATAGAAAAGAAAAGGAAAGGTGAAGAGTCAAGAGTACAGGTAACAGGTCATAGAAGAAACACCATACAAGATGAGTGGGAAACTTAAAGCAAATGGGGATAGAGACCTTCTGCAACTGTTTAAGGCCCTCCTCGACTGATGCAGCGACATTTTGGATATTGTAGTCTATCCTATCAACAATTGTACCCTGCTTGGAAAGAAATGCAATTCATCACCATCCACTATGTATTTGAGTGCATCTACTAGATAAAACATATCTGTGGCTTATTACCTGGTCAATCACGAGGACCGACAGATCCTTCATTATTTGGGCAAGTTCAATAACTGATTCCACAACCTACAGATCCATGGAAAACAACATTAGCCCAAATGTAAAAGCAAGGTCATTCAGGGGAGTGACATTGAAGAAAGTCCAAAACATTCAGTTTACCTGTTGAATTTCTCTCTCCCTCTCTGCTGTGAAAGCCTCACTTTTCTTTAATCTGGCCATTTGATGTTCATTAAATCCCTAAAAATACCAGTTAAATGGTGAAGAAAATTACTCAGACGAAGAAAAAAATGTGCAATGTAGATATCCAGTACCAACATCTCAAGAGCATGTGGTAGATGATTTTCAAAACCTTATCAAATCAGGAGATCTTCTATAGGAGACACTTTCTACAGAGAATTTACTCACACTTTCTATATAGTAACACGAAAATTAGTCAGAAAAATATTATTACAGTCCTATTAAAATACAAACCTCAGGAGTACAAGTTATCAAAGGTCCTGAAACAATCAAGTTCATACGAAACCCAAGAGCAGGTGTATGCCATCCGGTCGCAAAGAGAAAATACTGGGACCCAGAAGCAATGTGGAAACATAGTTTGCCTTTGTTCTTCAATTAGCAATTGTGTTGCTTGAAACATGACTCATTTTTCACATGGACTTAGATTGTAATTTACTGGTATACTTAATGCACCACTTCTTACTAAGAGACATGAAATTGAAGAAAAGATGAAAGTAACAGTTAAAACATGGCACACAAGTCAATTTGATATATTAAACTATTAATTTACAGGGAGAAGTAGAAAAACCTGGATCTCAATACACAAAGTTGCATATGAACATACCAGGTCATCAAAATCATCTTCAAACTGTTTGGAATGGCTTCCATTCAAGTTCATTTCCAAGTCAACTCCATCAGGACCCTACATAGAAAGGAACTGAATAAGAAGCTTTTTATCTATTAGAATAACTGTCACGGTCAAATTAAAAAACAAAGTAAAAATCCATAGGATTTTGAAAAGGCTAATCCATTTGCTATACAGAAGCGCAATAAAACCTTAAAAATTAAAAAATTTTAAATTAAAAAAAGTACATTTTCAAACCGAGCACAAAAAAAAGTAAAAATCTTGGCTCAACTCAAATAAGCTCAAGATTGAAGTAGTGCATCAAGCAAAGGGCAACAACCGCAGCACATAATTCCACCTCTAAAGGGATTTAACTAGTAGCCTGTTAATCTGCAATTCAATATTTCACACAAACTAGACACTAGAATAAAATCTAGACCATTGATATCATCGTTCTCAATTGAAGACATCCATCTTTACGTACTAATATATCCGGTTTTAGTTAAATAATTCTCAAGGTCAAGCCCCCCTTGGAATTAATAATCCAAATTGATAACCAGTCTAAACAATAAGAGGTTGTTTAATTACAAATTAGAACAAGTCCATTAATTTTTTATCAATGATCCATGATATCAACTGTGCAGTATGTTCAGGTCGATTGGAAACCATACTCTACATATTGCAATTTGCAACTACCAAATTAGTTTAAAAGTTCCAAGAAATCAGTAGCAAACCTCTTTCTGCTGTTGCAATCGCTTCAAATATGTTGATTGTTTCTTACGTAGTTCCACTGACAGACTCTGAAGGTCAGTAGCAAGAGACCTCTGTTGACAAAAGAAACCAAACATAAGCACAAAGCTCATAGTGCTTTTTTCAGTTTATGCACATACAAGCTGTAAGTGCAGACCTTATAGAACGACAAAAGCAGGTCAGAGAAAGAAATTGGTAAATCAGTAGAAATTAAGCTATATGCTTCCAATTTTTTTTAATCGAATGTCTCAGTATAAATTTCTGGGAACTATAAGCAAATTCAATGACAAGAAAAACTTAACTAACAATAACTCCGCCACCAAAAATAAGCCATTTGGTTCGAATTTCTACCAAATATCACTTCTACAACTGTAGTACATGATCTTTGACTGCAGTAGTACATGATCTTGTAGATAGTTGAAACGATGGTGTCAGCTATTTTAGCTATACCTGCACATTTTTTCGAACATTTGAATCCTCAGAAGGCCCACCTTGAGAGAGCCTCTGTAACTTCTTTTCTGACTTTCTTAAAAGATCAGTTATTTCTTGGGTAAGAGACTCAATCCTGCGTTGATCTTCTTTGCCATCCCCAAATGAGGGCATTAAAGCCTTTGCATGAGCCTTGGCTAGCTCTGCCATTTTTGCTCGAACACGTTGCACATTTGCTGGCAATCTCTTCTGAAACATCTACCCAAGCTGGTGGCAGACCAACCGTTACTGCACCTCTACTGCAACAAAGAACAACAAACAATAATAAATTGCAGGGATTTACCTCTCCAGCGCAGAGTAAAGGACTTGCGCAACAAGAGTACATAAAAGAATGAACTACAGAAATAGAGGATGAGCATCAAAGAATTTTTAATTGCAAAAAGACGACAGCAAAGGATACAAAGTTGCCACATATTCAGAACAGAAACACCTAAGGAAACATTATGTATTGCAGGTTTTCAGTCACAGAGAGAAAATTAGGAATGTATAGAACACATTTTGGTTTTTCTTTAAAAATCAGCATCCTTATCAATTCCATGAGTCAGTTGTCTCAGGTAAAGCAGTGCAACAATCAAACTAGCATATTTGACCTTTCAGAAAAAAAGGGACCTGAATTATATCAAAGCTTCCGCTGGAAGTCTAAACTACTAAACATACTTGAAGCGTATAACAGATATAACCAAGAATTGATACCCTCATTGTCTTAAAATTATGAGATTGCTTAAGAAAATGCAATATGCACTACATAATTCTCCAAGAAGTATCCTAGCAGTCAAACTTGACTTGCACTCATAAAAACAACGGCATAAAGTCCAAATATACATAGAGGCCTCTCCAAGTTTTATTGGATCTATCCAGCCTACCCGTCTTCAGACCATCTTTTGATCAGACAGACATGAACAACTTTCTAACAAGTATTGGTTGTAGATTCTAGTAAAATATTATGCTCATAGGATAAACTAAAGAAATAAAAGCAGGGGGCTTTTGGCATACTTTTCCTAGTTAGGCCACTGCATGCTACAAGACTTTTCTTCATAGACTGTTTAAAGCAGTCCTAAACAGCATAAAAAGGTCAAGAGGAATTTGGAAAAAGGATTTTCAAGGGTATATTTAGAAAATCAAATTCGGGGGAAAATTGGTTCCTTGATGATCTGAAACAGGCAAATGATAAGTAAAGTTTCAAAGCAATAGAGGAAAAGACAGAATTGATTGAAGGGTTGACTTGAAAGATGATAGACAGTGCCCAAGAAAGAGGAAACGTATTGTACTTGTTCATTTTTTGTTCCAGTATTCCTTCTTTACATTTGCTTGTTTTTCTAAATCATCCAAATCAATTATCGATGCACAGAAAACTGAGATTTAAAATAGATAATGAAGCCAGAAGAAATTAGTGAAACTCACAGGAATGGACCTGCGGTTAGCATATAGGGGCTGAAACAGTAGGACGAAGATCAGAAGGAGAAGGAGGGAAGATCATAAACCATCAGAGAGCACGTATTGAGCCTCTGATATTTAGGAGAAAACCCCAAATGAATCATTTTGGAATTCTTACTATTCACAAAGGAGTTTGAGTCTTTGACTCTTACATCATCAGAAAAGGACCACGACATGCATCCTACACCTACAACAAGCTGATGCACTGGCCAGCAAAGTATCAGATACCCCATATAAAGGTTCTGATATTAAGGAAAGAACATCAAATAAAATCATTACGTAATTTTTATAATTGACTGATACTAAAGATCCACTGCCAGCTGTTTAATGAATCCTGTGGCCATCTTTTAGTATAAATTGAACATAAACGACACCAAGTGGCCATGTCTTCTTGATCTCTACGTCTCCCTTTTATTCTTAATCTCTAAGTTTCGTCCACAACTTAATCAGCTTACTGAAAGCATCATAATCCAAAATTCATGAAGTTTCATATAAAGTACAAAACTCAGCATCCGGTCCCACCCTTTGCTGTACCAGAAGGCTTATATCCTTCCATATCCATGGTGTGTGTGTGCATACAACATCCACAGTCACCCGCAAATATAATGATCTAAAAGGATAATTTGTGATTAACTATTACTCGTCCTGAAATATGTATGCTCATGTACTATCTTGTTCCCACAATGGACAACAGTTGGTTTCCAGTTGCATTCCATTTCTTGCATTTCAACTTCTCTATACTATTACTATACCACAATATGCTCTACTGTTGGTTTTGTAAACCTAGCAATCATAATGCACTAAGGGGAGATAAAATCTTAAAAATTATAAGCACAGAAAAACACCATAAACCTCATAGTTGCCAATACGACCTCACATCAAAAGAACACCGTGTGGGGTGAAAGGCAAAGTAGAAAAACTTACAGACAGATTTGCATAGCAACTGATCACTACTTCTGGCCATCTAATCAAACCCATGGAACTGAATTCTAGCAGTTTCTGAATTACTTTCTAAAGTCACAAATCCCAAAGCCCACATTTAGACAAAGCAGTTGCAAAATTATCTTTACCAAAACCGAAATAGTCTAGGAGTTTCCATTCAGCTAGTACCATTATACATCTTTAATCCTAATCCCCCTACATTCTTCCATCCTCTTACCCAAGAAAATCTAAAGCGCTTACAAAATACTGTCTTCGGAGGAGAATACATCACATCGGATGATGTCTTGCTTCCACAATGGCAAGACCGGTCAATTCTCACTGTTCTCCTCCTCTCCCCGCCCGTTTCTTCCCTCCCAGACCTACCCTTGCAAAACAATGTTTTCATTTTTTTTTAAAGGAAAAAGAAAAAACTACAATCTTGGTTGCTCATTTCTCCATAGAACAGGAATATTAATTTCAAGACTATGCAATCATTCAATGACCTGAAAATTTCATGGAATCAGGCAAATAATAGGCAAAAAAATTTTAAATATAAAGAATAGAAAGACGACGTACAATTACCTAGAGGTTCCAGGATCTTCAGTGCTGAGGGGAGTATAAGCCCGATTGGGGTGGAGCAACGACGTCGTAGACAACTCGATCACGGGGCCCCCGCCGGAGGAGCTCGACGAGGGCGATGGCAAGGAGCCACCACCGGCCGGAATTCTAACGCTTTTTAATGCATCCCTATATTTTCTAAACAAAATCGTCCTATTTCTCGTTGCCATTGAGAATAATAAATCCCACAAGAGCAAAAAAAAATACGAATTACAAAAAATTATTTGATTCCAATTAATGGGTTGTTCTAATTAGATCTGAAAGTGGTATGGTCAAAATTGAATAAGGACGGGTTCATAATTCGGGCCAAAAACGACCCGGTTGGGGGCGTGGCGTAGGTGTTGGATCGGGTTTAGCAAGAGATCGTTGAGTCGGCGGGGTTCCAGCGAAGTTGGAAAAAAAAAAATTTGCTGCAGCTGAGTTAGGGATTGGACCGAGTCAAGTTGAGCTGAGTTAGAGTGGCGAGTTGGGGAGTTAGTTGCAGTATGAGTAATTCTCCATTGTTAAGGAAGATGAGGATGACGAGTGAAATGAAATCAGAAAAAATGGGAATTGGGAAGTTGGAAGTGGGGTTCGAGTGGGGGCCACTTCAGCCAGCTTAGACTGAGGAATTTGAGAGTTTCTCAATTTTAACTTTTGGGATAATATCAGAAACCTCCCTTGAGGTTTCTCTTAATATCACTTGACACTCCTAAAATTTTAGAAATATCACTTTCACTAATTTCATTCTTTGCTCATATGACTACTCTACAAAGATTGAAATTTATATTGTTTTATTTGCTGCACATTTTTTACACATTTTCAAATTTATACTGTTCAAATTTATATTGTTTCATTTTCACAAGGTAGTAAATTTTATTGCCATTTCGTCACGGCTAATTTTTTTTTGAATATCAAATGGAAAAAAATTGTACAAATATTGAGCTTTTCTTCAACTCTGCACAGGCTTGAGAAATATATATATATATTTTAAAAAAAATTAAAGACTGTTGGACCGCTCAGGAAATTGTTTTGAACATCAAAGTTTCGTCCAATTTTACGAAAAAACAAGAAAAAAGTAAAAATCCAAGGGGTATGCACTATGCAGAATATCAAATAAAATCTTTAGATGACAATTATGAATTATCTAACTGTCTAACATAATCATTTCATATAATAATGTTAAAAAACTATGATTTAACCAATTTTCAAGCAATATTTTCCGAAACATATAAAAATTGAAATGAAATAATTAGTAATATTATTGATAGCACACTACTACTTCAATTACCAAAAATAAACATAATAAAAAACAATATGAAAGGGTTTGTGGATGACAAAAAAGGGTCTGCCTTTCCTTCCTTTCGGTGGATTTTCATATGTTTTCATTTCACCTGCACCCAACAAAAAGAGAAAAAGAAAAAGAAAAAATATACCTATATAAAGGCCAAAGCCAGCAAAGCTCTCTCTTCTCTCGTCTTCTGTCTCTCAGCACCAGATTTCTCACTCCTCACAATTCACAGCCCTACCACCGACCCTTTGTATATCTTCAACTATTTCTTCACCCCAATCAGTAATCAAAGGGATCATTTCAGGATCAGACCCCAGCTCGATTCTTGTGGCAGAATACCAGCTAATATTTTGCCACCCCTTGTAATTATTGTCACTGTTTTGGCTTAGCAAATCAAGAAATAGCCATGGATGCTGAATCTTGGAGTGCCCGTTTGTCTTCTGCCTCTAGGAGTTATAAATCTGCTCTTCAATCTCGATCTGGTAAGCCTTCCTACACCCCCCTCCCCCAAGAAAAGATTTTCTTTTTCTTCCTTTTGTTTTGTGTGAATTTAGGATTTGTTTTAGCTCAGATATGAACTTTCGTAGCTTGGATGCTGTAAAGATTGGATTTTGATGATGGATTTTTTCTTTTTTCTGAGTTGTGGATAGGTGGGACAAAGTGGGATGGTTTTGATGCAGAATTATTGATGGGGTTCGAGGAAATTGAGGTTGCAGATGATGATATCAGGGAAGAATATCCATGCCCTTTTTGTTCAGAGTATTTTGATATTGTCGGACTCTGCTGCCATATTGATGATGAGCATCCTGTAGAGGCCAGGAATGGGGTGGGTTTCTGTCTTGATCACTTTTTCTTTTCTTTTTTTTTGGTATATGTTACCTAGACTGTATTGCCAACTGTTAGGAGCTCTTTTCCCATATATGGATGTCTAAAGATTGGATTTTAAAGAAAAAGTTAAAAATTTTATTGCAGTTTTGGAGTATGCTTGCTAGCCAGTTTCCGTAATTTTGACGTTTTTTTAATATTAAAGAAAATAAGACAGAAACTTGAATTACTAAGAAAAAATAATAAGTATAATTTCTAAGGTATGAATATGGATAAGTATCTTTATTGCCTTTCGGCTTCGCAATTTTCAATTGTGACCGATTCAACTACTTTGTCAAGTTTGATTGTAATTTCAGAAGTTTCAGAAAAAGATTTCATGTTTCAATTTCTTTTCCTTTCCCTTAATCTTCAACAAATCCTAGGTCTTCGATGGGGCTTTTGAAATCTTCAGTTTTTCCTTTTCTTCTATCCCTATCCCATAGGTATAGGACAATGATTTATTTGAGATTATGGATGCCTGGTTACACAGGAACCATTTCGTTTTCGTAGGCTGGTCTGGCCTATTGTTCTTTCTTTGTGCCTATTTCCCTTTATGGGGTTGGCGTAAAACAAAAAAATCAGTTGATGGGACTGGGGGCATACTATCTATAATGATTCCACCGTTCACAAAATAAAAAGAAAAGCCATTCCATTTTGACAACAGACCGACACCCAAGTTCCATATCTTTTGGCCCGCTATCCCCACCATCTTTTTACAGTCCATTCAGTAATAATTGGCTTACTTCTCATTTGAGTTCTCTCATCTCTAAATTGCAGTGTATCAATTGCGTATAAATATTATAACAACTGATAAGGTTGCTTGGTTTGTCCGGTTATGTTAGTGCTCATATTCATAGAGTCATTTGCTTATATTGCTATCTAGTCCTGTTTTTTATGCATTTGGACTACTGTTAACCAACTTTGGAAAAGAAATCACCCTATTTCCTTTCAAATAGACTACAATTGCAATGAGGCAATTTTACTTGATAAATGAATCGACAATCATTTTAGAGCTGTAAGAACTCAGACAATCTAACATCATGCTTGCACATATTTACTTGCTCAGTGACACAGCCTCAGTTACTTTTTATGATTAAACTTTGGCGAAGAATGCCTTATATATGACATCTTGCTAATTGATATTTTCGTGTCCGTGCAGGTTTGTCCGGTTTGTGCAATGAGGGTGGGGGTTGACATGGTTGCGCACATAACTTTGCAACATGGGAACATCTTCAAGATATCCTTTCTTTTTAAGTCCATGTTACTTTGCTAATTTTTTTTTAGTTTAATCAATATTCTTTTTGGTGCTTAAAAATTTGTCATGCACGCTGCATGCTATGGGCTTTTCTAACTGAAAAATTCTCTTGATTCTTCTACAAGACTCCCCTTTCTTTGTTGTATTTTAGACAAGTTGTGATTCATTTGCAGGTTGATTATCCATTCTACAATTCTACATTTTGGCCTTGAGGGTATCTGGTTGTTCTTTTGAATTCGCTAAGTACACTTGCTTTATTATGAAACTCAAATATCTTGCCTTTTTGAGCTTAACCACTTGGCTTTGACAACTGAAGAATATAATACTGGTTTCCCATTTTTGTATATTAAGTTTTTTATCATGATGAGGATTTACTTGTCTACAATGGGTTCCTTGACCGTAGATTACATGCAGCGCAAGAGGAAATCACGTAAAGGTGGCTCACATTCAACACTTTCTATGTTGAGGAGGGAGCTGAGAGAAGGAAATTTGCAGTCTCTTTTTGGGGGATCTTCATGTATAGTTTCTTCAAGCAGTGCTGCTCCTGACCCGTTGTTGTCATCATTTATTCTGCCAATGGCTGAAGATTATGGAAGCCACCAATCACATTCTTCTACTGAAACAGTTACCGTCAAGAAAAGCAGCAGTGAAGTTGCCGCAGAAAGGTATTGCTTGCATTTTTAAGCAATTTATATACCAGTTTGTTGGCAATGTATGAATATTGAAAAGTCCTGCTTCAAATCCAAACCATGAATATGACGACAAATCACTTGAGCAAATGGATTCAGACCTGTAAAAACTTAGGCACTAGGCTTTTAGCTGTTTATTGGTCTAAATGAACTAAACTTTCTCCATATATGCTTCAAAGGAAGTTCTGAACTTTAGATTTTGATTGCTTATAATTGCTTTGATTTCCCTCTCATTCTCATTGCTGATCATTTGGTAAATTCTGTCAGTATGCCAGACCTGGACATAACTCAATGTTTTTTATTTATTATCTTCTTCAACTCTTAGTTCAAAAAATTCCTTTAATAAGGGGTTTTTGGTGGGAGGGTATTTTTAATAGGGCTAGTGTTTTCTTTTTTCGTTTGTCATGTCTGTCCTGCTAGTGTGTTCATTCATTTTAAATAGTCCTAGTGTACATTTTTCTATCAGAAGGCTTCCTTTTTTTTTGCAGTATCACCTCTTTAAGCTTTTTTTTTATTCGTTTGCAATTTAGTTATTTGTTTCTGAAAGGATTGCATCTCCTTCCAATTTCCTTGTGGGTTTTTTTTTTTGGGCCCCCTTTTGTGTTTTGCTTGTTTCCATTGAGTGGGAATGCATGGTTGAAGTCTTTATCCCAAGGTTGCCAAACTGAATTTTGGGAACTCAGAAGAGTTGGTGTTAGTTGCAACTACAAATCTTGTCAGTAACAAGAAAAATTAGTTATTAGCTGTTTTTATTATAACTAGAAATGACATCTTTTTCTGGGCATGAAATTTTTAGCAGACGGTACTTCATTTGAGATCGCAAACAAGATCTAGAACTGTTTGTTGGCCCTTTGGCTTTTCTACATAGTTGATCAGTTTTAAAATCAGCAGTAGGTGTGTATTGCACATACAGTAACAGTTGGGCAGAAACCTAAAGAAGTAGGTGGGCATACGTTAAACAGCAAATTAGACTTTAGATTGAATTAGAGGAATTTTTTTTTAGACTGCACTGTAGGAATGATCAAGTCATCCCGACGCTCAAGACCTCTGAAACTTGGGTTCAATTAGTTCCATCAACATACAGAAATAGGTAAATTCCTCAGCTGCTGCAATCTTGTTGGTGTTTGGAGGCCGGCAGCATTTAGAGTTGGATATTCATTTTGCAGCTCATTGTTGCAAGGATATGAATACTTGGCATTTTTTCCTGCCTCTCTCTTACCCATTCTCCCTTCACTGATTTATCAGTGCTTCAGTTTGCTTGTATTCCTTTCCAAACAGATTCGGAAAACTTTCATCCTATCATTTTCTGTTTACTTCAACCTTCCTTGTATCATGCATTTGATTTTGAAACAAGCTTGAAGCCATGGTGGCTAAGCTCATTACTTTGTAAGTTACAACAGTTTCAACTGCTTTTTTTTAACCGTTGTTCTGATAAATATTGATTGAGCACCAAGAGCTAAAACCAAAAATCATGCTGTATAGATTGTAAACAGACGCAGTTGGAGAGAGTAGGAACTTAGTTATGACAAACAGGACATGTTAGAGCTGGTTTACAGTGTTTTTGAATTTAAACTCAGTAGTTTGTGTCTGGATCACATAATTCTGGTCTAAGGGGGGTTTGCTTAGGTAGTCACCTGAACTGAGAGAAGGAATGCTTGTGCAATCTTATCATATGATATCTGAAGTGCCATCTTTACTGGAAGACTCTGAATAGCCTTTTTGTAAAAGATGAATGCGAAAGGAAACTCTTTGGGCAATCTGGTCCTAGATACCTCAAATACTGGGTTATCTCAAGGACCACAAACATATGCTTTTTCCTTTTAGGAGCAGTCTTAAAGGACAACTAAATTCACCCCTTGGTGGATAATCTTTCGTTCAAATGTTGAGCCTATTCAGTGTTGTACTAGTTGTATGATATATAAGAGATTTGCAGGGCCTTGAGTGATGTATTTCTTTCTCCTCCTTTACACCCGGGTTGGGGATTGTGAAAGAAAAGAAAAATAGATCACACTTTAGTTAGGAGAGAATTAAACATTATATTGTTATTTTCTTTTGGTAGGAAGCTATGAGGAGAAAAGAGGTAAACATGTATTACAGTGTGGGGTTTTTCAGGCTTATTGTTCATCATCACACAGAAATAGGTAGTTCCTGATGTTTGTTTGATGGGAAAAGTGGCACTGCAAATAGTTTTAAGTGCTAAATCTACTTTCTTGTCGTTGAAACGTACAGAAAAAACCGGTAAGAAAGCTGGGCGTTTAGACCCAGAGGAGGGCTGGGAGGGGCTGGTCCCCACCCTCAACCCTCCCCCCCCCCCCCCCCCCACCACAAAAAAAAAGATCCAGTATTCACCTGTTAGAAAGTTAACATTTCTGATACAACTTAAATAGTTTACCAGCGGAGTCTTTAAAGAGTGAATTCTATTCCGCTTAGGCCAGTGTATTTTTTGCTTTCTGCCTGTGAATGTGAGTTTAAGGATCTCCCCATGCTTTGGCTTATCTCCATCTTATAACTCTAAATGAACAAACATTAGATTTTTGTTTCCAAATCTTTCTTCTATAAGTGAAAAAAATTGACTATTTCTGCGAGTGACAGTTTTAAAATTATGCATTTTTTATCAAAACAATCTGATAAAGAGAATGTGTTGAGTGTTATAGTAGCTCCAAGTTTTAGTGTAAGCTCTCTTCTCTGCACCTCATAATGCTGCAAGAAGAAATTTCAGTCTGTTCAGTGCGAGCATGAAAGAGGGGTTTCATCCTTTCATTTGTTTCCGTTTAGTTATCTAGCTATTATACTATTTGGTGTCACATAATATGGTGGTTAACTCTTAAGAACTTGAAAGAAGGGTTACAGTGAATTGATTTGAGTAGCTTGCCTTTACTATTCTTAGTTGAACATTGTATAACAAGCCATCTCAGAATCTGTATTGGATGCTCTGTTTGCAGAAAAGTCCAACAACCTCCCTTGTCTATTAAAGATCAAGAGGAGAAGACGAAGAGGTCTCAGTTTGTCCAAGGACTACTCATGTCTACAATTCTTGATGATAACTTATGAAGTTCCAGTGGGGGGATGCTTCGGTCACAGAGATAAGTTTACCGGAGAAGCTGCTTGATCAGTGGTTTGTCTGTAGCGCTTATGCCAGTGTATGGATAGCTAAGATTGAAATAATCTGTAGTAATAAATGTAATTTATGTTGCCTGTAGAATTTAGTTATGTAGGCAGGAAAAGAAAGGAACTCATGTATCATCTTTCTTCAAGTGCAGTTTATACTTTGATAAAGAAGATGAATAAACTTACCGGTAGTGCCTGTATGAGTTTCTGATCTGTGTTTTGATTTCTTCTTTGCTCATCTCATTTTCATGGAGGTGATCTTTTATTTGACTGCCAATCAAGCATAGAAGGTCGTCTACTGATGGAAAACCTTCATACTGGTATTACTAAGTCGGATGATACTGTATTGTAAAACTGGTATGTTACAGAAATGAGCTTTATGGTGTGAGGTTAACACCGCACTTATGGCCATCCATCCATTGTAGTGTCATTTGATTCGTGCCATTACATTTCTTGTTCTGGAGATGTGATATCTTCTCCATCGAACATTTTTTGTCCGTATCATAACATAAACAACATGACGACTGATCTTTTGGATTTGGGGCCTCAACAGGCAGGCTGTTCACAATCTAGGCCATCTACTTGCACACACACACACATACATGTATATGTACGCGCGCGCGCATATATATATATATATATATATACACGCATACATGAAGAGTTCACACGGCCTAGACAAGATTGGGGAACATCAAACTGGCTTAATCGGAGCCATCAATTGCTGTTGACAATTGCCACAGGTAATCACCGGACAGCCCCTTGACTGAATGAACACTTGCATTAGCCACCATCTGATCTGATAGGTTTGATGTTTGCCACTGACAACCATAGACAAGTTCAATTAAGATAAACAACGCCCTTAAAAGGATTTCACAGCTCCTTCCATCAATGAACACTTGCATCAGTCATTAACTGAGGTTTGGTGTTTGCGACTGACAAACCTTTAGACAAATTCAATCAACAGAAACAAACGCCCTTAAAACAAAATAAAATACAAAAAAAGGGTTTTCGAGGGTTAAAAAAAAAAAAAGCAGGTTTGCTTAAAAGGGATTTCATTCACAAGAAAAGACATGGGGCATCAATAATTGGTAATTTTGTTGCACACCTCCTAGCCATTTTCACAGACTACTAAACCTCATGACAAACTATTTTAGTGAACCAATGAGCTTCAGTTCAGTGATCCAGTATGTCTCAAGTTTGAGGCTTTTTTGGAATTTTATTGTGCATCATTAAATTTAAACTACACAATCATAATTAATGTCAACTCTCATGCTAAACAACATGGCTAATTGAGACTTGAGACTACTCCATCCATTGTCGACACAGGATGCTAACTTTCTGGAAGAAAGAAGTTAATAATTGAAATAATTTGCTGCTATCTACAATAATAAAGAAATGAAGGGTTAAGGGATGCTTAAGAAAAATTCAACAATTTTACATGAAAGACAGTGGAAATAGACTGTCCCACAGAGTCACAAAATCATCAAGTTTGTCAAAGAATACAAATCTTTAAATTGACAGTGGGAAAGCTCGCAATTTCTCAAGAAATGGCGACTAAAAAATGTCTCCTGTATAGACAACAAATGACTAATTATTACCCCCCAAAAGTCAATGATTGACAAGGAGACGACCCATTCTTCTATAATTCTTTCCATTATCAACAGCCTAAGTAGAAAAAATCTATAAAAACGAGTTGCCCAATGGGGTCAATGGATGGACAGAAAGAATGGTAAGCCAAGCAATATCAACCTAACTGAATCGAGCCCTTGGAGGAGAGTGCAACTCTGGTGTTCATTATCTCTCTCACCACATTCCTCACAAGCAAATCAAAACAAGATGAGCAGTGATCTTTAGAAGGACTTGATTGTCCACCTGCCTTCTGCCCTGCATGTGAGCAGATTAAGAGTGCTTGCAAAGGGTAGACTTCATTCAAGCGGTGCTCAAGCCCACATGCAGCTAAAATGGTGTGTGTAGAGCTCCTTGCAACATCCTTGAAGGTACTGTAGTCTGCAGCAACGTATAATAACATTTTTCAGCTTTGCCGTTATCTTAAACTTGAAGAAAGAGATCAAGCAAGGGAAACGGGAATAGAGGAACAAAACTTCTTTAAACCATTAAATGATTGGAAGACGCATTTATAGGCACTAGAACATTGTCTTATGCTTGACCACTTCAGGACTAGAAAAACAATATGATTAAAATTCACAGGAGAAGGGCATTTTCAATGTAACCGAGTGTTGCTGCATATTAAACTTTTCTATTGGAAAGAAGGCACCTAAATGTTCTGATGGAGGGACAAGAATCAGGAAAACAAAGAGGATACTTCTAACATGAGTATGCCAAGATGGCCAGTTAGTTTTTAAAATGCATGTTTGTAAATATGATAAGCGTTAGTTGTTGTAACTCAAGACTCAAGATAGGCAAAATGCATCTATCATTTAACTGAAGAGCTCAGTAATAAATGTTATATATGAACATGAAGAACCCTTCTAGTCTATTGCATATTATTTAGAATTTTAAAGCGCACTTCTGCCATATGCAGTTAAAAGCGGATGATTTCAAACTAAACATACCTAACTCCAATTCTCGAGATAAGCTTTTTAAATGACTTTTTAACCATTGATTGCACTTGTTCCTTTCCAACATTACGTGGGCTCACCTCTCTACATTGATGAGGAGACAGATTTGCATCAGACCCAATATTGGATTTACCACTGCAGGGATGTATTTGTTGATAACCAGATCCTAAACTGTTCCTGGTATTGAACCCAGGAAAACCATTCTGTAAGGATACACCAAAAGAACCATCACCAGATGTTGAAGCTTGAGATGGAGTCACTGGTGCTCTCAAATGAGTCGGTATAGGAGGATAAGCATCACTATTTTGCACAAGGTGTGTAGCAGTGTCCTGGACTCTTCCCTGAAAAGGTATATGAGATGCTATCCTCTCATCTGGCACTACTGCATGTTGAGGTGCTAATTCCCGAATCCGACCAACTTGAGAGCCAAAAAGGCCATTCCCGGAGACTGTAGGCCGTATACCATTAATTCCTGTGTCCTGTTGTCTTCTGTTGGAAAATATTTGGTGTATCTGACGCTGTATTCTGCGTCTTTCATATAACGTAAAAGCCCCAGATCCAGAAGCAGGTGAAGTTGCTTGAAAGTCTGCTCCAAAAAGCCTAGGAGATGGCTGTCCAGCTACCTGAGTCAATGGTGTGTCAGGAACATATGCTTCATTGAGATCGAAAGTCTCCCTTACAGTGGTAATGGGGGATGATACACCTGCCAAGCTGCTACTTGTTCTATGATTGGGTGTAGGATTCAGACCTTGGGGATTCAAGGAATCAAGAGCAGTTGGTCTGCAGCCTTCACAATACCAGTTACCTTCAGGAACTTCACGTCCAAGCCCAACACAATAGGTGTGAGCAGGTGAATCACATAGATCACAGAGAAGCATGAGAGCATCATCTCCCCCATGGTTGCATTCAGTACATATTACATTTTCATATGGATCCAGATAGCCCCGAAGCTCTTCCTCAGATGGTTGATAAACCTGTACACCAAAAAAGGACATTCACTCGAAGAACAAAACAAGTTGCACACTTCAATTGAAATATCAAATTATCTAATTTTACTCCAAGGAGATTTAAATGAATGGCTATATAATACCTGGTCACGCTCAGGAATCTGAATAATCATAGTCCTCAATTCAAATCCAGTGTCTGACCTTGCAGGTTTACTTATTGTCGCAAACCTTTGCTTACAGAGGGGGCAACGGGATTCCACCTTCGACCATTCAATAATGCAAGCAAAACAGAAGTAGTGACTGCAACAATTCAGTGTCCCTCTGACAGTCCTCTTCCCTTCTTCAGACAAACAAATTCCACACACCTGCTTTCCTGTTTCAATCTTCAAATCCTCTTCCTTTTCCTTACCCTTTCTTACTAGACGTTTTCTTTGCGGATAAACAGATTCTTCATCCTCCCTTGACTTCTTTACAGGAGTAGAACTCCTCAAAGTGGTTGTCAGACTTCTGCAGAATTCATTAGCTTCTCTAACCTGTTCTCTCTCTTCCTCCGAGATTGTATACTCATAATCAGATAAACCAGAATTGACAAAATCTGAATCAGAATCCAAAAGCACCCTCCTTCTCCCTCCCCGTCCTGTTATCTTCTTGTTCTTTTCGACCAGTCTAGTTTTACTTTTTCTAAACTCCCCATCAGTATTATGCCTTGATTTCCTTGGCAACCCATGATTCTCTCTTTGTTTCTTTCTAACCATCTTCTTGGAAACCTTGGGGTTCCTCTTTCTTTTCTGACCTTTGGAAATCCTCTTCTCTGGCATCCGAGGCCTACCCAACTTTTTATTTTTCTTTCTCTCCACCATCACGTCTTCATCATCTACATCATCATGAATTTCATCAAGCGTAAACTCCTCATCATCATCGTCGTCGTCATCATCATCTTCTTCATTCAAATCATCATAATTGTCATCATCTCGTTCTCTATAAGAAGTTCTTTTTTTCTTTCTTGGCTCTGCAATTTCATTTCTCGTTCCACCAACATATTCATCTGAGTCATTACACTCATCTTCTTCACTATAGGAAACCCGTTTCTTAGTTTTTGGCTTAACAGCTGCATTTTGCTTTTTCCAAGGGAAACGCTTTTTGGGTCTACCGACCTTCTTCACTTTGTTCAACTTCTTTTGTACAAATTCCTCTTCCTCATCCTCCTCTTCTTCCTCAAACTCACCCAAACTGTCTTCTGATTCATCCTCATCAACAAACTCCTCTTCTTCTGACTCATCAAATCCTTCATCCTCACCCACTATATAATCCTCATCTGACTCATCCGAACCCTCATCTATTCGCCTAACCCTCCTCCTACTTCCCTGCTTGAACCCAACCTTGCCTCCCCTCCCCATCAATTCACACACCGACTGGAACACAAAATACCCTGTCTTCAAATTAAATCAAGTCATATAACAAAACCCTTGACCAAATCAAATCAAAACTGGTAAATACAAGATCCTATCAATACTTTCTCCAAAATACACCTCTCCTATTAAAAACCCTGATTCTCAACACCAAGAAGGTCTCCAATTTGAGCTATCTGGGCAACAAACAAATCTTCTAGTTATTCTCCAAATTTATTCACTGCTAAATAAGCACCTTCCCATATGGCAACTTACAGCATCAAGATCAGATTTTGATTGCATATAAATACATGATAACAACAATATTCCGATCTGGGATTCTCCAGAAATGAAACCCCAATAGCAAAAGAGCACAAAAAAACAAAAACCCCAGATCGAGATAATTACTATGCTACACTACCCAACTTCAATAATACCTCCAAACTTCCTTAATCTTAACTTAAGGTTCAAATTCAGGACCCAGTCAGATGAGTTTCTTAGTTAAAGAACAATTCTAACCATATATGGCATGGTCAAATTTTCCTCTTTTTTTTCTCTTCAAATTTTCTCAATAGAAAAACCACAACTTCTTGTTGAAAATAAAGGAGATAAAAAAAAAAAAAGGGAATAAATAAAGGGCGGGGAGAAGTCGGGAGGTTTGGTACCTGCTTTTTGGGGAAGAAAGCACCAAGAAGCAAACTTCAATTTGCAAAGATTTTTACCTCCTCATTATTTATACAGACATAGATGGGAATACATACTTATACGTACATATGTACGTACACCTGTACGTAAATAAACGTAGATATAGGGGCCGAATACGTATGGTGGCGAAAGAAAGCCAGGCCAGCGAGGTGTGTGTGTGTGTGTGAAAATTGTAGTGTAAAGGTAATCTAATCATAGAGTTAGTGAGGGGGATTTTGATTTGGGTTGGAAGTGGGGATTACTAAATTACCCCTGAATGCCGGTTTCTGTCCATGCGTTGAATTTTCGATCTTGGTTTGGTTGGGCAAAAGTGGTTGAGGAGCCAAACTAATAAATTGGAATTTGCTGTAATGGGACCCCAGATTTTGGAACTTTTCTATTCTACTTGGACAAATGTTTAGGGTTAGCTTTATTTTGGTCCTCCAACAATGACCAAAGTTTTCAATAGATTGAGTCCCTAAAAGTGAAAGAGGTTTCAATTTGACCTTCCAACATTGAAAAGTTGTTAGAAAAATTTACTTATTTGGATTGAAGTTTTTTGCAGAAAATTTTTTACATTTTTCTGGTGATCACAGTTTTTAAACACCTTTTTATCCCATCTATCAAATCGCTATAGTATATCTTTTGCCAAAAAATTCAGAAAATGGCAATCCATTAGAAAAAAAAGAAGTTGCGAAGATAAACAAATTTTGTTCTTTAAGGGTCAAATTCGAACTTTTTGACTTTAATTTGGGGTCTCAATTGAAATTCCTTACTTCTTTAGAAGGTCAATAACTCAATATAAACTCATCCATGATTTTTTTTTTAGGTAATTAATCCTACTGTCTATTGCTAATGCGTTATAGCCATGAAGATTTGTAGGTTTACTGTATTACTAGTTCGTAACACTACAAATTATCATTCTTGGAACAAAAAAAAAGGCCTTAATTTATACACAGAGTTGAAATATGCATTCAATAGTTCTTGAGAATAGCATATTCATAGAAATTTTATTCTGTTTGTTTTCCGCACTATCTTATATGTAGAATTTATAAGATTTAATGGACAATTTAATAAAAGCAATTTTTCTAGTGTATAATAATGTATGATTTCATAAAGATTTTTTTTTTAAGGTTTAAGGGATCTCAAAAAGATTATTCTGTAAGAAAATCAACCAAAAAGATTGCAATGTATGGGTTTTTTTTTTCTATTTTTCATGATGATTTTAGTTCAAAAATTTTGTGAAGCTATATACTCTCTCATGTCCTAGTTCAAACAATGGCATGCTGCTTGACAATGCTTTTATAGCCACACAAACAACAACTCAACAGATTATTCCAATCACAATTATCTATATTTATAGAATAAGTTGATTTGTTTCTCAAAACTAAAGGATATTTATTAGCTTCAAAAAAAAAAATCTTCAATCCAGTATAAGCATCATTTATCCTTAAATTTATTGTTTGTAACTGAAAATTGTGTAATTATTAATGTAGTGACTAGTGATTAATAATTCTTAAAAAGGGTTTGGTGAGGATCTTCACAATTAGACACTTGTCTCAATTTCTTTACATATGCACCAAAATATTTAGCTAAAAATGTTTCACTTAGAAATTGGGACAAACTTCAGAGTTGCGCATGTGAGATTGGAGAAAATTTATTTTCCAGCTTGTACTGGGAAATTCTTGCAAGTTTCTATACAAGAAAAAGAAAAAAGAAATTCTTACAAGGCTAGGCATATTTGCATTCTCAATAGACTTTAATGCACTCCATATTTAGAATTGCAATTATGAGAAGCATGGCGATCGATAGTAGATACACTATCAATGTATATAAGATTTACTCTATTATATATGTACTTTTTAAGTCTGAAATAAATTATCTTTCTACTCTTTTTTCTTTTCTTTTTTTGGGCAAATCAGCTTCATTTTGTCACACACAAGTTTGCTAATTACCACGAACTACACGCAGAATGGATAATCAGCTGAAGGCTAACATTCAACAGAAATAGTTTCGTTTAAATGAAACATTCAATTTTGAAGGAAGGAATGAAATATTTCTATATATAAAGCATGCAGAGGGGGATTTGATATTAAATTTTATGTCATCTCCTGGTTTTCTCCCATTTGGATTATTATTTTTTGGAGTTTTTGTAAAAAAATATACTATGGCAATTTAATATATGTCAGATAAAAAGGTGATTAAAAAAACATACTCACGAAAAACTTAAAAACTTTTGGTAGAAAACTCCAATCCAAACATCAAATTTATCCTCACCATATTAAAGATTTATTAAAAATAACTACTTAAGTTTAGTAACTTCTAGTAACTTCTATTTCTTTCTATGTATAAAGCATGAGAGGAGATTTGGTTTTAAAATTTTGTGTCATTTTTTTTTAATTTTACTCTTATAAAAGTAGAGATTTACTAAAAATAACAACTTAAATTTAATAGCTTTTAATAGCTTCCACTTCGAATAGCTTCTCTTTTTTTTTTTGTGTTTGCCAAAAAAGAATCATAACTTCTTTTTTTTTGACAAAAAAAAAGCCTCTGATAACTTTCATTGGTTTTAATAGAAATAATTTAATTTTTTTCTTAATTTGCACGCCACACAGAGCATATATTCGCCTTTTCCCTCTAGTCTCAGGGCATGGCAGCGAAAGAGAAGTGACGGTGAAGATCAAGTCCGGCCGTGCAAGTTGGATTGTCATTGATGGTTAGGATTTAGGCACGTCAGTTTATACTAATTTATTTCTGCTCCTATATTGGATTCCTTCTGTTCAGTGCATAAGATACCATGGAGCAAAATATTCGGATAGCCATTCAACTTTTTGAATAGTTAAAATATAGTCACTCAAATATTAATAATATGTTTTTATCCATTAAACTATCAAGTACGTAAATTTTGGACCATTCTGTTTGATTTCATCATTAACTCTGCCAAATCTAAGGATCTACACGATTTACAACACATACTATTAACAGTTAGATTTTTCAGAGTTAATAGTAAAATCAAATAGAATGATCCAAAATTTATACCTTTAATAATTTAATGGGAAAAAATATACTATTAATAATTAAGTAGTTAAAACTTAACTTTTCAAAAGGTTCAGTGATTACCCACATAATTTGCTCAATATCATGGTAATGTCAAAGTTTTCAACTGCGTTATCATGCGACTTGGAGCGGCTTCTGCGATTACGCCCCACATTCACCACGGCTTCTATTATACATGTGGGGTTCGGGGACAATAAATTTCAGAAGAAATTGTCAAAGATCTTTTGTAGGACTAAACGTGAAATTCATTGTAGAGTTTGCAATTAAAACGTACGTATTAAACTGAGTATAAAATATGCGAGATAATTATTTTATTTGTGATACTATTGAGGCACTACTTAGAAAAGGATTGGTATTAAACTCGTAATAAAAAAAGAAAAAAAATTCCATACTCCCTACCTTTTAACCCTCAAGAAACTTAACTGCTTACACGTAATATATGCAAACGCATATGATCTTATATATTAGCCCATTACTAGCTACTAGTCATCGAGACACACTCGATGCATGTGCAATTTGCAAAAAAAATATTATTAATTAAAAAATCAAAAAAATAGTGCAAGTGAATATTACTATTTTGTATAATATGTAATAAAAAGTGTATTATACAGAAATATGTACAATTGAAAGTGAACAAATTGTTGGTGAGGGAGAACGTGAGAATTGGAGAGAGGTAGTTTTGACTGTGTAGAATTTGTATGTCAGTTGCTAATAGAAATAAGGATAAATTTAAAAACAAACAAAATTAACACCAAATTAACTGCCTACACGGACTTTGTTGTTGTAAAGATAATTGAGTCCTTCGTTCATCTTTTACCTGATCTTTTGGATCATGGGCAGTTGCGGTTGGTAGTCCAAAAGTAGGGCAAGAACTCAGCATAATTATATTATGTATAGTTCTGTTCAGTTATTGTAAATGTTTAAATTTTTGATATACAAATATTTCATAACGTGTTGTATTGAATATATGTCAAATATTTTATTCACGTACAATACTTTTATTTTAAATATAATAATATAATGTAATTATATACCGAATAAAATAAAAAATACAACAGTGAAATCGAATCGTACTAGACTCCAACTGCACTAGCCCCTCTCCCCCAAAGGTACGGTGTCGTTCTATCTTGAATTGGAACACATGCCTCACCTCGATCTAAGTTGTTGAATTCAAATATCACAAGCTTAAAAATCGATGACTAAAATCGACCAGAACTCGTTTACCCCGATGTGAGCTGTGAATAGAATGATACGGTTATAGATCATGTGATAAATGCAATAATAACTGAATTTTCTTATATATTTTATATTGCTCGCCATTATTTTTTTTTTCTAACATCATCATACTCATTATTTAGTTTTTCCTTATATTATCTTATAACATTTTAACAGGAAGCATTATTAATCACATCAAATTACCACATATTTTAGATTAGCTCAAATAAATTTGTTAAGCCAAGTGGGGGACATCTAAGATGCACCAAAATTTCTTCTGCTATCTCTTTTCCTTTACATCTTAGTAGTTAAATGAATAAAAGGTCAAAATTGAAACAGAAATTGAGCTAAAATAACCATTGTAATTGACTTGATAAATGCGTTAATTTGAATCTCAATAGTTTGAACAAGTACTTGCTTTCTCATTTTCCTTGCTAAATACATTTCATTTTTTTGCAACAATTATTTGATTGCTTCATTTTCATTCACGGAAATATAAATTACTCGAACTAATCCAGTGTAAAATACTCAACAAAGAGGAAAAACATGATAAAAAGACTCAGATTTTGATTTTGAAATCTGAACCATTCTCTGAACATGTTCGATGAGTAATGATTGTTTATTTGGTGGTTAGTGAACAAAAAAATTGATTTCCATGTGATCAAGAGAGCTTGAGAGCGAAAGAGTAGAGGTTGCAGGTGGGTTTGGTAGATCAACAGTAGTAGGTTTGACTAATCGTGAAATAGATACTGCAGTAAAATTTCCTTTTTTTTTCAATTTCTTGATAAAGTAGTATAATTTTCTTTTTGCTACATAGAAATAAAGCCAGCCCACATAATGTAGAAGATATATTATATACAATCCAAAATATTTAGCATAGTTAGATAGTAGTTAAATCATTTTCTAGCTTGAGATATCAGAATTCAACTAATTTCTGAGGTTTTTTTTTAATAATACGAAAAAATAAAAGTAGGTATTCTCGTACTGATTTTACTTATACTGACACTCATAAAAAAAAAGAACCACATAATCATCTAGGGAACTAGTTATTAATTACAATCCAGCATAAAAGTCACAAGATAATAATTAAAAAAAGCTTTACTTTGACAATTAAATAAATTTAATTTTAATGTTTGATGGCATTTGCTTATGGATACTTCTTTTTGCTATATATTTGTTTCAATGATGATAAGTAAAGTAAGTATTGTCTTAAACAAGGGGTGTCTAACTTTAGCTATGTATATTGTTAGCTTTGCATAGTCATGTGAACCATCTAATCGTTGAATGAATCGACAATTTATTCATCACAATTATGATAAAGATTTTCATGCTTTATCTAGTGTTCTAAAATATGACAAAAGGATCAAGATTCAAGAATAAAATAACACGCCGGAAAGAATGAAAACACAAACATGCTATGCACAATCTCGTCTCAGGCTTTATTTGGAAATCATTTGTATTAGTATAGTAAACTACGACTCACTCACACTTGGATAGATTCGATTTTCAAAAATTTAATGGTCTAGATTGTGCCACATCGTGGTGTGGTGTGGCATAATTTGGACCATTAAGTTTTTGAAAATCGAGTCTACACAGGTTCTAAGGGTTTGTTTGATAACATAAAAAAGTGCTGAATTTGAATTTTTTCAAACATTCAGATGCTTTGAGTGTTTGATAAATGAAAATCTATTTGTTGAACTTGTTAAGTAGTGCTGAACCTATGTGTATTTTTTTCAGCACAAGAATCCTAACTGAGTGCTTAATTCTGTAAAGAATCAATAGAATTACTTCAACTACCTTATCTTATCTACCAAATCTTCCATTGTTTGTTAATTATATTCAAAATTCTTATCTAATTAAACAATCTAATATTCTCTGTCTAACGATTTTTAGTTTCTCTTTTCTCCCTTTTTAATGACTTTCACATTTTCTCCATACTCCTCACATAATATATTTCATCTTTTATATTAATTTGATTTAAAAATAAATATTGTCATTTTCATACCTAACAATTTTAAACTAATTAAATCATAGATTCTATTTCTTTTTTGAATGAAAGGATATAAGGGCAAAATTATTAAATTAAACTTATTAAGCATTCAGCTATAAATATTTATCAAATAGTATAAATAGATTTAGCATTAAAATTCAGACATTCATATATTTTTTTCAGTGCTTAAAATTCAGCAAAATTAATTGTTTCAGTATTTTAGACTTCAAAATTCAGATTCAGTTTTATCAAACGGAACCTAAATCTAAACTAATACACAGTTGTGGTTTTACATTTTTTTTCTTGAATTTTGGACGATATAAGAGCTAAAATTATTACTAAATGCCATATTCACATCAAATTAAACATTTCTCAAAAAGTTGAGTTTAATTTAATTTCATATTAGTGTTCGCCTCACTATTTGTGGGTTAAGTTGTAAATCTATTTATATTGATCCAACCACAATTGACTGAGTTGTGAACTTTACTTTCTTAAGCAAAATGATTATGAACGTGCCATTTTGTAGATTTGGGACTTCCACCATAGCCCTTCACACCCACTATATTGTATAGATTCTCTTTTCTGCAATCTTCTAATCTAGAAGCACTTAGATATCGTTTACTTATCATACCAGTCAAAACATGACGATTTGAACGCAATAATTGGCTCAGTTCCACAAGGAATTGAGAGCCAATCCAAATGAACCAAATGAAAAGCAATAAATAGACAACTCACAACAGTTAGCCGACATGCAAATGAATACAAGAAAAGAACAACATTACTGGTAGAGTATACGTGTGGGTCTCGGCTTCTCAGAAATACTGGAGTGACTAAAAGTTGATAGCTATGAATTGGTCAATTTGTCAAAGTTGGGTTAGATGATAATAGGCCCAAATCACAACTATACGACTGGAGTCACTGCCTAGGTCCAATGTCTCCAGTGCTACGTTTATCCAAGCTAATCTAGGATTCAGACAATCCAAGATTCCTGAGGAACTTACATAATCAGTGTAGATTGTTCATCAAGATCGCGTTTAATTTAGAATATCTTACTTACGATTACCATGCAACCTAACCCTTCTTGAAATCGACCGTGTAATAGAACTCGTGTGAGTATCCAAAAATACTTGAAGTTTTTTAGATCGACAGCTAATTGGTAAAGAACAAAGCGTTTAGATTCGTGTGCGTTATGGGATCGCTTTTTCAGCAGCGAGTTAGAGAATTAACAAGTGAAATATTTTTCCATCATTGCAAATTGATTGAACCAACAATCATCTCTTTGAAGAATTGGCGTGGTTGTGACGACGGTGATGTTGTTTTATTACTTAGAATGTGAAGTGGACTTCTGTGCCGGAATGTAGCTTTTTAGTCAGCCCACGAATTTTTTTTTTGGAATATGAATGCTATGACAATGTTGTTCATGGAGGTGGAAAACTGAACAGAACTCTTTGGACATTCATATAATCAAAAAGATTCTGTTGAAAAATAAATAAATTTCAAGACTTCACTTAATTAGATCCTATTGCACATCAGAGATTGTGTTAACCTCATGAACAATTTAGATTGTTCAGTATAATATTCACCGGCAGAATTTAAAGCATTGGGATTGCGACTGCGTTCCTGCAAGGCCACAAATGTTTTATAAAGAAGAAGAAGAATTTTGTTGAAGTTGATGATTCCTTGTTCTCGTTGGAGGTCATAGGTACCTTCCTTATGATTCTTCTCCTGTTTTAGAAAAGTCTTGATAATGCATTTTCAATAGGAATGAGGCCACTCTTCTTTGGTCACGTGAAGCAAAACATTTTTACACAATTCATTTCCCAGCAAATGTCAAAAGCAAAGATTTTAGAACTACTTCTCTGATGGATCCAGACACATGTGAAGCATATATTATATATATATTATCAACTTGGGGTTAATCAATTTTTTTTTGGATTCGTCTATCTAAATGATCTGATAATACGTGTAGTGTAGTATGTGTTGAAAATGCTAATTCACCATAGTTAACAAAAGTTTTATGTTTTAATGGTTAATTATCTTGACAACCCTCCTAACCCTTTTCACTTTTGTCTCTGAACTTTATTTATTGATGTATGGGGGGATCCTTAATCCTCCATGTATGTAGTTTGTCAGCTGAAATTGAATACAAGCACTTGCTTGCTGTGGAGTGTTACTTGTAACGATTTGAAATATCATATGATATAAAATAAGGGTACATTAGCTTTTACCAATTTGGTGTTTATCATCTATCCCAATAGTTTAAAAATTTATATATAACTGCTTCATAGTTTGGGTTAATAGGTCATCATTAGTTTTCTGTTAAAACTAACGATCAATAGTAAAAAATCAAATTTAAACTAATAAATTGACAAATTTACCCTTCCATTACTTCTATTTTTTCTCCAAACATAAAAAAGAAGAAATTGAAATATAAAATAGATAAATAGAAAATACCATTAAAGATTTGGTTTGAAAACCTACAATCATATTTGTAGTAAAAAAAGATTTTGTATTTTTTGTATCTTATTTATTTGTTTTATATTTCCCTTCCTTCTTTTTTGTTTCTTATTTATTTATTTTTTGTCTTCCTTCCAACTCTTTTGTATTCGGAGAAACTTAGGATTTTATGAGTCAAAGTATAGGATTTCAAAATCATCTCCTCTCTTTCCAAAAAAAAAAAGAGAGAAAGAAAAGGAAAAAAAGGAAATAGAAGAAAAAGTAGTGAAAGAGTGAATTTGTCAATTTATTAGATTGACTATGACTCTTTACTATTAACCATTAGTTTTAACAGAAAAACTAATAGTAACACTTTAACCTAAATTATGGGGGTGTTATGTATAGATTTTTAAACTATGGGAGAGTTATGTGGTAAAGTACCAAATTATATGAGGTAAAAGGTAATTTACCCGAAAAATAATCAAACAGACGAATTGAACACTTAAGGACCAAAGTTCAATTTGTTCACAAAATTGGAGGTCTTTCAGTATATGTAATTAACGTGGGAGGAAGGTTGAGTCGGATAGTAAAGGGGAGACAGATTGTAAGTAGGAGGTCTTGACTTCACTTAAAAAATAAACATAATTAATCAAAAGTACACCCTTACTTTGTTACATTCATTTTGACACTTTAGTAACTATTTTATATTTTGTAGAGTGTGATATACCAACGCTTGGTGTGATGTGATCTAAGTTCCAAATTCTAATGTTGGACATACCTTTCTGTCTTTTTAAGTACTTAGAAACAATTCGCTCTCTCCAACATTGTGCTTTAGAAAATGTCATTCGTCTCCTTTTTAAACATGGCAGAGGGAACTTTAGAAACGTTGAGTTGTTCCAGTTCACTGATTAGCAGAATGGGGGGGATATGCTCATGACGTCCATATGTTTTTAACTAGTAATAATTAGCTCAAATTTCTCAATTTATCACATCAAGGCCTAATCAGGGGACCAAAGTGTGTATAATAATGGAAAAAGTAGTATTTACAGCATGAAGAGACGGAATAAAGATGGTTTATCACTTCATAAAATAGAAAAAATGGGGACCTTTGCTCCTAAAAAGAAAAACATCCCCATTGAGGAGAGCCAAGTCCCTGATTATCAATTTGTAGCCAATCCTCCCCCCCTCAGTGCCCTCAATGCTGACATTATCTAATTTAAAGCTTTAAGGAGGTAGGCGTGGATTATAATTTGACCTATTGCTTTGCCAAAAAAGGATTATTAAAACATGTCAATCAATTAGAGTTATTGTTTAATTATTTCACTTGATTTTAGACTCTAATAATTGAGCTTCTGATGTTCTCGTTTACTTTTGTGAAAGCCAAAATCTAAAACAAATCCAAGAATAACTTTTGTCGATTCTGATTAATTATCTTTTTGCAAAATCAGCAACAACCAAGAACAGTCCCTATGTAATACCTTATGCTATCTCATCAATAACATGGCATTTTTTTCCCAAATCTAGTGAAGCATTATACACTTAAAACGGATGAGTAATTAGCCATAGTGCCTCCATTATGGTTTGGTTAAGATGCCTCTATTGAAAATGTAGTACAAAGAAAGATTGGAGAACATGAAAAGTTTGAGATATCAAGTCATTTAACCAAATTCTGATCAATGATGGAGATAACTATTTAAATTAGACCTCCTACTGATAATCCTTCTCGTCTTACCGGAAAAAAAAAAATAGCCTTAAACAGTAGTATGTTTGCCATAAGCCAGTTAACCTAGAGAGGACCTAACTGTATAGTAAAGGGTAACTAAAAAACATGTTTGTAATAGATGCTGAATATACATTCTAGTTGTGTTCATTTTCTTTTTCAATCGGCCTATTCTGCCATGGCAGATAAATTTTCACCTTCCATTATTTATGTGCATTGATCGACATTATCAGATATTCAAGCTCTAACAACACTAGATATAGTACTTTTTCGTTGTGCTGATTTTGAATCCTCCAACTCCTGTGCACCTAAAAGGATGTCAAGAAAGTAACACATATTTTTCTTGTTAAGTGAAGTTCTCCTAATGCAGTAGAGGTTGATGCTGATTGTAAAAAGCTCATACTTTTCTTGTACTTTCAACTGCAATTTGTTCATCCAGACAAGATAATTTGTAAAGAAATGCTAGTAATCATGATTAAAACTCGGGGGTCATAATGATTTGTTGGGAATAAATTCATCAACTTGTTAGTTTAGTTCATTCTTTACCTTTTTTGAACTATATGCTGCATGATTACTCTTAAAAAGTCTATGATACTTCATCAACTGCTGGAGATTGAGGGCTAAAATCTTATGTCTTTTGTGTCAAATAAATTAATCACCGGAACTTTAGAATTCGTGGAACATCTCAGAACTAGTATTCAAATGCAAAAGGATGGGGGAGAAGAATGAAGGGCCATCTGTTCAAAAAATATTCAACTATGACTTTGGAAAAGAAGTAGTCTTGACTAAATAAAGTTAAAACTTTTTTTAAAAAGAAAAAAAAAGTAAGCTCAGAAAATAACCTATCAAGCTATTAGCTAGGAGATAGGGGCTAGGAGCTAATGCTTTTGGTTTTTGTCGTTTAGGACTTGAAGAAATTAATAATATCACTAGAAATTGTCATTTTCATATGCAAATTTTGGTTTAATTAGTGCAATTAAGAACTATGGTTCAAGAATGACAAATGTTTCTCAATCTACAACTTAATCAACCACAAATCTCTTGACCTATTTATGGCCCTTGAGAATATCAAACAAGTTAATAAGACTTTAAAACAAACTATGGTCAACATTCACAATTATCAACCCACAAATACCATTTAGCCAGACTTGAACGCAAAATCTCTTATTCCTGATTTTCAATCCCACTTTTAAAACTTGATCATGAAGACCTCATTGCCCTAAAAGGGGACCAAAAATTTGTGACAATCGTTATCAAGAGTCAGTTTATCGTTTGGTAAGGAGCATACACTTTTGCTTCTCAATGCCGGTACCAAAAAGATGTGTCACTCCTCTCAAAGCATTGGGGCATCAAGTAATTGACATGATAGTGATTAAGAGAGTGAGCCCTATACATGTCTGAATCTGATGCCAAAGTTGCTAAATTTGGAAGAGGATGTTTTGACTGTTTCGTAGAAGGGAAAGAGCGAAGCCTTTAATCTCCTAACACATTGCAGCAAGGATAGATGGCATTTACCTTCACAAGGAAAAGGCATTTTTCTGTGAATGGTCCATCCACAATGAGGGACTAAATTTGTTACTTCTACAGGTTATGCCCACGATATTTAAGTTGGAGTTAATTACACACGAGTATACCATGTGATTGTTGATAATTATACAACTTTTTCATATAGTTTTAAATTTACAGCATCACTCTTTTATCTTCAGGACTGAGAGATCTCGAGTTTAAACTCTAATTGAAGTGAAATAGTACTAGAAAATATTTTATATCATGTTTGAATTTGAGTTATACATTGTTGGTTTTAACAAATGGTTTGATTTAGACTTTCCTTTTACAAATAAGATTGGCAAAAGAGTAATAGCAACGTGAAAAAAGTTAATAGAGGAGGCCATCATAATTCCAGGAAGCCATAGAGAAATGTTTTTGTATTTTATGACAAACTTTAAGGAAGTTCTAGAATTCTTGATTAATAACATTCCTGCTGGCATTAGAAATCCCTACATTGAATTTTTCTGCTTGATTGTATTCTCCTTTGGTTTATGCTCGTTAGTTACTTGTACAAGCATTTTGGAGATGAGTCTACTCAAGATAGTTAGATAGATTCACTGAAAAAGTCAATTCAAGTTAGTTCAATTGGTAAGGATGAACTGCTTCCCTACAAAAGGTCGTAAGCGATGTATAATTTGAGTAGTGATAATTGCAAGAAGAAATTATACTACAAATGTTTGGGACTGACCGTTTCCACGAACAAAGGTGAAATATTAAAAAAAAAAATGAAGTGCAAACCTAGAGGATAAAAAAATTCTTAAACTTACGGCATATATTTGTTTAATTAGTTTTGATTTCCACTTTAACGATTTCAATTCTTATGCCAATTGCCAAATGGATGACAAATGGAAGAACTAACGACGTCAAACTCAAGCCTAGTCAATTTCACTTTCAAATGAGCAAGAGAGCCCTACCCAAACTCTAGAAAACACAGACACATATCCACCGAAAAAAAAAGGGAGTTATCAAAATGATGATAATATTATTTATTTAGTTAGTTATTATAGTTTTTCTATCCTATTTTTCACCATTGGCATATTTAAATTTGTTTTTTTTTCCTTAAATCTTCCGATCAGAGGAAGAGATATTTGGGATCTAGCCTAAAATAATTCTAAATGCCTCATTTTCAATTTTGATTGTAGAGGAGTTAATTTTTTTTTCTATTCTCAATTACTTTTCAAAATCTGTTCTTAGCTCTTTCATAATTTTTTTTTTAAAAAAAAAAATCAGAGGTGCTACAACTTCTAATTCTTTTTTCTTTCTTACTTCTAATTATATTTTAAGAAATCATATTAAATTCAAAAAAAATTTATGATACTCCACAGAAAAAGAGAGGTTGAGTTGGGCGGTAAGGTAAGAGGAGTTATAAATAAGAATTCTTAACTCAAAATTTCTCACTTACAAAAGATTTTAAAAAGTATTCCACATAAATAATTTCTTTCAATAAGATAATTATACGAAACATCGGCACAAAAAGGATGATATTTTAAATAGCTTTTGTGCTTAATACAAGTCTATTAATTCGTAGGTGCAAACTGGAAATAGTGCTAAAATATTGGGTGACCAAAATAATACTTGCTTCTTTGTTAACATGTTTTGGCGGGCCTTTGGCCAAGCGTTGGGCCCCTTTTTGCTGCAAAGATAGATTTCCCGCCGGCCGCGGGCTGCCGGCGTGCAGTTTTATGGGGGCCCCACGTTGGTAAAACAAGCCTAGTCCGAACCTAATCATAGATAGCTTCGGTTCGACCCTGTATTTAAACTGATGGTGTTTATTAATTGACCATAAAGCCCCTTGGCGGCAATGAGTTTAAGCCAAATCATTTAAAGCATTAAGGAGTGGAGCAATTAGAGACAAATTTCAGTTAATCGCATGCTTATCTCACAAGAATATATATTAAATGAGGATACTTTACAGTTGGAGTTACCATTACAACAAGAATGTGATCATGTTGCACATTGCAATATTCTCTAAATTCTTTTGTTCTTGGTTGCTAAGAAGTGGAGCAATTAGAAACAAATTAATCACGTATTTATCTCACAAGAAAGTATATTAAATGATGATATTGTGCTGTTTTGGAGTTACCATTATAAAAGACTGTGATCATGTTACACATCAAAATTTCCTCTAAATTCTCTTGTTCTTAGTCCTTAAGGAGTGGAGCAATTAGAGACATTTTAGTTAATCACATATTTTCTCTTGGGCTAGAATCTATGGTTGGTTTGTTCTTGGTTGTTGTGGAGTGAAGCAATTAGAAGTGCATTATGAATGTAAATATTTGGATCGTTTAACAAGGATTGACCAAAATTTGAATTGCTATTTTTATAGTTTTGTGATTTTGATGGCAAGACATATAAGTTTGATATAGAGTACTTATGAAAAGAATACAAAAGAGTTTGAGAGAGTGTTAGGAAAGTTACAACTATGGAATAAAAGTAATAACAGGAGGGGAAAAAAGAAGGATGGTTAGACTACCATAGGTTAGAATTTCACTACATTACAAGAGAAAAACTACACTGCATAAGTTTTGGACTCAAAAAGCAATTACTATTCATATAAATCTTTGGATGACGTTTAAAGAACTCTTATTTGTAATTTTGGCCAACTATTTATAGCATCAATAACATATTAATGTATTTTTTTTGGGTAAAGTATAACATATAAATGTCTTTGACATGCTGTGTGTTATCTGACTAATTCGTTATGATATTTGATCTCTCAAGGTTCCCCTTTTTTATTTGTAACTTTTCTTGATATCCTTAAGATATAATTAGAATACATGTAAAATAATATGATTTGAACTATTTCGCATAACAACTTTATTTCAAACCATAAGGTTTGCTTTCAAGTATTAACAGAAAACGTATTTTCAGCCAATTATCTCGCAGCGGATCTTCCGTTCCACTCCTTATATCACTCTCTATTTCGCTTTTTATTATATTGCTATTTTGCCTTCATAAATACCATGCTTTAGTTCTTTTTGTTTCCTTAACATCTAATAACTATTAATTAAGTAAAAAAAATAAATACAACAGTTTCAAAAATTAATATATAATGACAAATTAAAAATATAGCAGAAGATTCATAAAAAAATCCCAAATTTTATGTATTTTGATTTTTTGAGTTTGTTAAATTTTGTGTATTTCTCAATTAATAGTTATTGAATTTTAAGAAAATAAAAAAGAACTAAAACATGATGTTTATGAATGAAAAATAGTAATATAATAAAAAGTGAGAGAGGGTGACATAGAAAATGAGACAGTCCGTTGTGCAATTACCCCTTTCAATTCCCCAACTTTCCCAAATTTTAGGAAATAATCCATCTAGATCCTTGGTTCCTATATTGGACATCTCACATGCTTCTTTCCCGCAATCTCATTTTGTTCTCCCTTTGCAGGAATTTGTGTCAATTAACAAGCTTCACAAATCAAATATCTTGTTCTTGAAAGGGAAAAAATAAATCTTGAGATATGCTTCAATATTGGAATATTGACGAACATAGCATGTGATCCCAATCTGTTTGTGCAAAAATTTTGATTCATCGATCATTCTATTCTTATCATTTATGTTCAATGAGTGTACTGTGAGAGGTACAAGACATATAGGGTTATCCTTTGCAGAAGCATAATTTGTCCTCCTTTTTCCATCCTCAGTCTTAATTTTCTAAACCTGTCTTCATATCCAGTAGTGGAGTTGAAAAAGAAATCTTTAGGTCATACCTACAGATGTACAAGGTCCCTCATATTGCACCTCTTTTGCTTTTCCATTGTATCTGTCCAAAGATTTCCGTATACTTCAGTTTAGAAGTAACCCCTCAAGATAGGACTTCTCATATGATGGGATAAACTTATGATTATGTGTTTGATCTTTCGGATTTTGGACTATTGCTGGAAAGGAAAATGCCCTTTTTTCTCTTTTCTATCCTCAATTAAACCAGAACATGGTTGGAGTCAATTTTGTGGACTAACTTCACACACTGACAATTTAGTTTGCTCGTAAAACTTTGGCCATTATAGTTGAATTTGCTACAATTACCTCCCAATATGACAAGGTTAATATTGTTTCTGAGGATTTGCTTTAGTATCTTGATTTGATTCTTAACATAGATATACACCAAATAAAGGAGCACTAAGATATCATGCCCTGTAATGTTAGGACAAATACAGCCACTTCCAATCGAGCAAACATTTCCGCCTGAATTTAACAATAGTATATGGATTGAGCTAAAATTAAGCAACCAAATGATGATAGGGTACAAGCTACTACAAAATAAAGTTAGAGGAGTAAATAAATCACAAGCATAAATAATAGCTAAGATTGGAAGTGAAATTACCCAACTTTGGTTGAATCTTGGGAGTTGTTAGCTTCCTAATTATTGGGACGAAAATGTACATCATATTTATTCTTGTCCCCTCGGGGCCATCCAGGACAGGAAGCAACATCTCTTATCCAAAAATGTTAGCTTTAAGAGATGCAAACTTTTGCAATGATTTTGTGAATTTAATTCATGACTAAATTTCTTTGTCCATGGCTTCCTGTTTTGTTGGTCAGATATCTGATGTAGCATATACTGATGGAGAGAGGTGTTAACAACATCATTAGTTACCTTGAATACTAATTAAGATGTGGAGTTGTTTAATCTCTATGGCATGGTAGAATTAGATGGACCTTAACTATTATTATTAGTTTGTTTGAAACAATGCCTAGCTCTAATCATGGCTTCATGTTGAGCCTTTACATTTAAGTAAAGGCAATTCTCTCGATCAAATGTTGAAAGTGATGCAAACAATCTTTTCCACCTTCATCTTAGTTGCAGTCATGAAATTGTCCATATTTTTCTTGTATGTTTAATTAGAATCTAATGTTAAATATTTATTTCAACATGCAATTGTGGGGAGGTTATTAGAGGATTAAGCTATGGGTGATAATCATTTGAGAGGGAAAAATGTACTTTTAGGGGCTTCGAATTCTCTGTCCCCAATGTAGTCTCTGTTCCCTCTGTTCCTTATTTGTACAGCTGTCACGTGTCTCTAACCTTTTGTTAACCCAAACTCAAATAAATCGATAATAATCGGTTTACAAGTTTACTCAAAATCAATTAAAACAGATAACTCAAAACTTTTTTTATTTTCTTTTTAGCAAAAAAGAGTCTTGTTGATTTGGGATAAAAAATAAACAAGAGTTTTAGTTGATTTCTATGTTTGAGTTATCTGTTTTAATTGATTTTGAGTAAATTTGTAAATCAATTATTATCGATTTATTTGAGTTTAGGTTAACAAAAGGCTAGAGACACGTGGCAACTGTACAAATAAGGAACAGAGGGGACAGAGACTACTTTAGAGACAGAGGATTCGAAGCCACTTTTAGGACACATTCTTCACAACATGGAAGTGGAATACATGGACAAATACTTAAACTACATATAAATGCTCTTAATCATATACTAACCAAATGTGTACTTATTACTTCAATTGTTCGAATTAATGCATCTAGAATTGACTGGATGTATAAAACTCTATACAAGATTGCAGCCAAAAATGTAATTTTGAAGACTCAACGTATTGATGATTCATTATAATTCAGTTGAACAAAAATAATTAAGAATGGTAAGGTTGTAGATTAAGCTATTTGTCCTTAGCAATTAAAGTCCATAATAAACAAACATGTGTGAAAAAAAATCTGAATTAGGAAGTAAGTTTTTAAGGGCACATTGGAATATAATTTTAATCTATGGCTAAGCACATCAAAAGTTGGAAAGATTTCCGTTTAGATGATTTCGGATAAACTTCCTCTCCTGCTTGATGTTATTAGCATTTTTTGGGTTTTACTTCAAATTTACGCTTGGTTGATGTGTAACCTTTATAACAGCATAGCGACTAATTAAGTTGTTAGCCACTTAATCACGTAAAGAAAGTGGTTATAAATTCACTATGGATGACAACTTTTCAGTGTCTAGGTCTCAAGAATATAACTAGATTAAGATAATCATGTCATTACAAGCATTAACTTCTTCTTCTTCTTCTTCTGTCCTTGCTTTCTCAATTAAAAGGTTTGTGAACCGAATAGTATCCTAGAATTGGTCCAAACTTATGCATGATGATGAAATAAATAGCTTTTTGAACTGAGTAAATGTGTATATGGCTACTACTTACAAACTATTGAGTTTACACTTAAGAGGATGCAAATGAACTACTGATATTCTTCATCATATGCATGCCATTATCATTGTCTAAGCAACATTCTGACAAAGTAATAGTAAGGTCGTGTCGGGTTGCAATTTTTAAGAGTTTTTATAAAAAATTTACTGTAACGATTTGATATATATGAAATAAAATTATAATTAAAAAATGTGTTCACAAAAAATGTAAAGATTTTTTTGGTGAAAAATCCCTTTCCAAACAATAAGTTTTCATGGTTAAAGAAACATCATCTATCCTAATGCTTAGTTTTCATGGTTAGAAACATCATTTATCCTAATGCTTTCAAAAGCACATTCAAGTATCCGTGGTTGTGGTCTTCCTAGTTATCTAAAGCATAGTTGATCAATATTGCCATATTCTAGGGTTTAATAGACAAATTAGACTTAGATGCCCTAACATCTATCTTAAAATAAAAATTATGCTTTTAATTCTCTAAAATTAATTGTGAGAAGAAAAAGAGAAAAAAAAGGGGTAGTCATAGGTGTGTAACTAGTCCTTTCAATAGACCACTAGCTAGAATTACCTAGAAATTTTTTTTCCTTTTTCCTTTTTTTTGTGTCTAAAAGTAGACTCCAAACCTTAGAAAAGGGAAGAAAAAAAGAAAAAGATCCGAAAGAAAGTCAAGCCAAGAACCTCAAAATAACTTGACTAATATCTCTATTTGCTAAATTAAGCTATCCAGACCCTAGAAAAATGGGCAAAGTCAATAATATGTCTATTTTGATTCTACATGAAAAATGAGTTTGCCTGAGTTATTGTTTTGAACTCGAATTTTTGTTCACGACTTTTTTGGCCTTGAACATCTCGTCTAGGCAAACTCTTCAAGTAAACTCACATTTAAAAGTCAGTATAATTGAAAAAATGGGGATTAACCCAAGTCTAATTATAATGCACTAATAAAGAAGTAAATTTTATAATGCTATATAAGATTAGTATGAGAAACTTAAAAGAAAAGTAAAAGGTTAAAAAAAAAGAACAAAGGGCAAAATGGGAACAAAGATATCCCAAATAAAAATGAAAAAAGCTCTGGTTAGTGAAATACTCCCACTAAAATATGGGTGACAATTCTCTCTCCAAAACAGGTGGAATATAAACCATCAAGAGCCCGAACCACAAGGCTAGGAAACTGCCTCGGCCTTCTGGTTTACTCCCCATTTGCCTTTCTCCCTTCTTCCCTCCGCCACCTTTCTCTGCATCTAAACACAAAAGTATAACAAGAAAATAAAAGAAAAGGATCGTCCCCCAACAGTCCCCTCCCAAGCAATGTAGAGGACAAAGAGTATTAACTATTCTACAGTTTCAAAAAAGACCAATTTTCAAATACAACTCAAAGAAAAAAAAGGAAAAAAAGGCAAAAGAAAGAAAGAAAGGGAGAAAAAGAACACATCCCGGTTTTTCTTTTTCTCTCTCTCTCTCCTGCGTTGCTATAACTGGCCCTTCATTTTCCTCTGAACATTCATCTTCTTCCCTTGACAAGCCTCTGTTTTTCTTTGACGTATAAGTATAAAAGATTCAAACTGGAACGTGACATAGGCATGCATTGTGGCCGTTTTGGAGATTTGGGATGATGAAAGTTTAGGATTCTTGAATTGTTCTTGAGGTTTTTGATCAAGGATCAAGTTTTGCTTGCTGCAATTGAACAATGGCTACAGAGGAATTACTGGATTTTTCTGTGGCGTCAATGGTGGAGAACGTTCTTCATCAGCATGGAAAGAGGCTTAATGACATTGATTTGGCTTCAAGAAAGGCTGAGGAAGCTTGTATGATCATTTTCAAAATTCATGTCTTTATTGTATTCTGCACTCTATTTTTGTTCATTAATCTCCGTCTCTTTGTGTTTATCCTATCCATATTTTAATCTTCTTAAAAATGACGTGATTCTATTCTTGTGGGTTGTAATGCATTTTTTCCATGTATGAGGTGTATTTATGTGATCGTAAGTGTAACATTCACCTACCCGAATCAGCTTACTTTCTTTCACATGTACAAAAGATTCCAGTCGAATACTTGTGTTTCAGCATTGTCCATGTTATCATAGCTAATTGGGGTGGGGTGGACATTGGTTTGTGGATTCATCGTATTGTGCATAGTTTCTGTTTTTTGTGTGTTTGTTACCTGAGGATGTATAATGGCGTTGTAGCGTTGAGAAGATATGAAGCAGCTGGATGGTTGAGGAAGACAGTTGGAGTTGTTGGGGGCAAAGATTTGCCGGCAGAGCCTTCAGAAGAAGATTTTAGACTCGGATTGCGAAGTGGGATAATACTTTGCAATGTTCTAAACAAGGTTCAGCCTGGTGCAGTCCAAAAAGTAGGATTAATTGAGCTTTTTAATTTGGTACGGTGTTATTTTTTGTTTGGTGGTTCAATGTGTTGATGAATTTTTTACTTTTCTCTTTGGCTTTTAGGTAGTTGAAATGCCTTGTGATTCTGTTAATGTGCCTGATGGGGCTGCACTTTCAGCATACCAGTATTTTGAAAATGTGAGGAACTTTCTTGTAGCTATAGAGGAGATGGGACTTCCTACATTTGAAGCCTCTGATTTGGAACAGGTATGTGGGTCATCTTTGCAGTTGCAGGCTACTACTTCTCAAAAATTATCGCTTTCTATAGGCACGTAGGAGATAATCAATTTCTCCAATTTGATGCAAAATGCTCACATGAATTGCAATTTCACAATTATATGCTCCAAAATCCGTCATTTGCTTGGTCTTCCATGACAACTTTTCCCATGTGTTCAATACTTAGGGAGGGAAAGCCTCAAGAGTGGTGAATTGTGTACTAGCACTGAAGTCATATAGTGATTGGAAACAAGGAGGTGCAAATGGATCGTGGAAATTTGGAAATGTCAAAGCTGCCCCATCTGGAAAGCAATTTGTACTGAGAAATTCAGAACCATTCATGAATTCCGTATCAAGGACTTCATCCATGAGTGACAAAACCCTTGATAGGTCATTGAGCGAGCAGTTATCATTCAGCGATCTAGGATTGGAAAACAGTGAAATGGTAAGTTAGTTTACCAAGTTGCAAATGTAATTTTCACTATGTTAAACCGATAGCACGTAAATCTTCTTCTGCATTTTCATTTTCAGGGTAAAACTCCATCTCTAAACATGCTTGTCCGTGAACTTCTTTTGGATAAGAAGCCGGAAGATATCCCAATTGTAAGTCATTTTAAATCTTATTTATTGTTATCATCTAATTTTTGAGCAAAGGGTTTTCATCTGATAGGTTGATCAGGAAGGCCTTGCTTTGCCTGTCTGAGCATTCAGTCATCATTGATAACTAGTCTGCTTTTCTAATATAATTTTATGAGACAAGCACACTTGAAAAAAATGCAAAAATAGCGTTTTTCTGACAAAATGATTTTTTGAGATGTTAGCATGTCATATATTCTTTCTAGCTTTTGTTATTTGAGGATGTGAATCACTCCTCTTAGATCCCATGCCTGAGGGGAGAATTCTCACACATCCAGATGAAGATGATGCGGCTGTAAGCTAATAGACTAGCATCAATTGCTTTGATCCTTGACATGGTTATACCTTATGTCACTTTTTAATGAGTTTGTAGTATAAATATCCTTTGTGCCGGATTACCTTTCCTGTGTCACAGAGTTCACTTTAAAAGCACATTGACATTGTGAAGAATTTCTCCCTTGCATCTTTAGGTAAGGTAGATTTTACTTGCCAAGTGCCCTTTTTGAGATTGAAGATTTCCTCCATTTGTTACAGATTGTGGAGAACATGCTAAGCAAAGTTATGGAGGAATTTGAGCACCGCTTAGCGACCCAAAATGGCCAGGTTAGCTGAACCTATTTTCCCAATCTCATCTTATTTCCACTGTAGATGACAATTATATTGCCTAACAAATTTTTTGATGACTTGTTGACATTTTCTTATTTCTGTAAGTTATTATAATTGATCTTCTGTTATCTAGTCAAATAAATCTTGATAGGTTTGAGTCTTTTGTGGTTTAGCAGATACAAGCATCTTTAAGAGATAAGGCTGTTTCAGGTTCTTATGAATCTCCAATGATACCATCTCCTATGGAGGTATCCAATTTTTATCATATTTCCACAAATTCAATTGGAATTTTATAAGATAAATCTAATTGTAGGTTATCTAACTCATCTTGAACTGAATTTTTATGGATCTTATCTAAGATGGATCATGTTTTTGTTTCTGTTTTAATGGTTAAGATGGAAACTAGGGCACCTCCTGAAATACTACACAAAAAATGCTGCGACAAAAAAGACACTGATGATGGAATATCAGACAACCAGAAACAGCCTAAACAGACACTGGTGAGGCAACTGAAGTTGGTTGAGAAGCAGCAGACAGAGATTCAGGTGTGCTGCTGCATGACTGAATTCTGAAATACTTAATTGCTTGTGAGTTAAAGGTGCTTAGCATGATGATTTTGATTTTAAATAGGTATTGAAGTCTACCATCCAATCTACAAAAGCAGACCTAAACCTTCTGCAAATGAAGTATAATGAGGAAGTTAGCAACCTAGGTACATGGTCCGTTTCCTGCTGGTAGATATTTGTTGATAGAGATTGAGAAAAGAAACTATAAGTCACTGCTCCATTTTCCTTTCCAGGGACGCACTTGCGCAGCCTAGCCCATGCTGCTTCAGGATATCAGAGAGTTCTTGAAGAAAATAAGAAGCTATACAATCAAGTGCAGGACCTCAAAGGTAATCATTTTAATATCTGGTTGAAGTTATATGCTTCATGGCAATACTTCTCTATACCATACAATGATTTCATTTCTGTACAGGAAATATAAGGGTTTATTGTCGAGTGAGACCTTTAAAAGGGCAATCTAATGAACTGAGCTCTGTGGACCACATAGATGATGGTAGTATTACAATAATTACCCCTTCCAAATATGGAAAAGAAGGGAGGAAATCATTCACTTTCAACAAGGCTTTTGGTCCATCTGCAAGCCAAGGTCATTAGGTTTCCAAATTTACATTCTTTACAGATCCTGTTTATATCCATCTTTTAGCACTAATTCTTTCTTTCATTTTCTGTGGATATATAAACAATATGCAGCGGAAGTATTTGCAGACACTCAACCTCTGATACGATCTGTCCTTGACGGTTATAATGTATGCATATTTGCTTACGGTCAAACAGGATCTGGGAAAACTCATACGATGGTTAGACTTTCTATGGTTACTGTGCTTGAAAGTTCAGGCATTTAATGCATCCATCTAGCACATTCTTTTCCTATAATTTGACAAACGCTATTTATTTGGTTTTGAACAGACCGGACCTGACGTTATTACAGAGAAAACCATGGGGGTGAACTACCGGGCATTGAGTGATTTATTTATGATCTCAGATCAAAGAAAAGATATGATTTTCTATGATATCTCAGTTCAGATGATTGAAATTTACAATGAGCAAGTCAGGGATCTTCTAGTGGCTGATGGTGTTAACAAAAGATATCCTTTCTATTACATGCTGGTGTCTTCAACTATTATCTTTATTATCAACATAAAGTTTGACTGATATTGTACTTGTGTCCTTAACTCCTACAAACATTAGAAATTCGAAACAGTTCGCAAAATGGTCTAAATGTTCCAGATGCAAATCTTGTGCCGGTAAAATCAACTTCTGATGTCATTAGTCTGATGAACCTTGGACAGAAAAATCGTGCAGTTGGTTCCACAGCTATGAATGATCGCAGTAGTCGTTCTCACAGGTATAGACTTAAATTATTGATCATTCAACACAGTCCTTTGTCTATCCTGTTGGATGTGGAGGTTCATGCAATGTGCTCTGTGTTTCTTTTATGTGTGGTAATTAATTAAAAAGGAAGAGATTTAATGCTTTATCTATGTTTGTGGAGCAAGAAATCAATTGATACATTGAGCTTGGGAGTCTTCAGCTATCCTGGTTTGCATCTTTATCTTCCATCGGCTTAATTTTGCAGTTGTCTCACGGTTCATGTTCAAGGAAAAAACTTGTCGTCTGGTACACTCCTTCGTGGTTGCATGCATCTTGTTGACCTGGCAGGAAGTGAAAGAGTTGACAAAACTGAGGCAGTGGGTGAACGATTGAAAGAGGCTCAACACATCAATAAGTCGCTTTCAGCACTAGGTGATGTGATTTCTTCTCTCGCCCAAAAGAATTCTCATGTTCCCTACAGGAACAGCAAACTCACACAGTTGCTGCAAGATTCACTTGGTAATTTTGTGGTATCCTAGTTTTTTTCGATAAAGCAGTTGTTTTATTTTTCCTTGCATAAATATAGCTATTGGCCTTCAAAATTTTCAGGAGGGCAAGCAAAGACATTAATGTTTGTTCACATCTCCCCTGAGCATGATGCTATTGGAGAAACGATCAGCACTCTTAAGTTTGCAGAACGGGTTTCTTCTGTTGAGCTTGGTGCTGCTCGAGCAAACAAAGAAAATTCTGATGTGAAGGAGCTAAAAGAACAGGTCTTCATTCTAACTTCTTTGAGTCCTTCTAAACCAACTCCCTCGTTAGTCCTCTCAGCCTTTTTAACAAAAGATCAGTGGAAGTTCTATCATTATTTCACTCATACAACTTGCTCAGAGCTACCACTGTTTCATTTCATTCATAAAACTTGCATAGAGCTACCACTTCTTTCATTCTTCTCTTATAAGTGGCAGTCACCTTCTTGTGGTTTTCATTTTTAGTTTCTCGCCAAAAGAAAATTTCCATTATGCTTTTTTTCTTCAGATTGCTAGCCTTAAGGCGGCTTTAGCAAGAAAAGAAGGAGAACCAGTGCGCCTTCAGTACTCAGGATCTAGCAGTCCAGAGAGATTCAGGTTGAAGTCTTCAGCTGGATCTTCACCTTCACGCTCTAGTTGGCAAAGTTCAAGTATCTCTGGTGATCATAAGCAACAGATAGAAGACATGGATAACCTAGAGGTATGAACTGAAAATTTTTTCCTTATTGTCAATATTTTGGATTACTGGGCTGCTTGAATTTTTTTCAAGTTATTGGTTATTCATCCTGGAACAAGTTGCCATTTTTTTCCCTGCAGGGGGAGGAGGAGTGTTGTCAGGGTCAAAACTGATAGTCTTTGTATATGCAGTTTCTGCACTGCTTTCTTTTTCTTTTTTCTTTTGTCTTTAAAAATAGTTCTTCAAAAAATGTTTTATTTTTGGTGAAGCAATGCACTTAGTCTGCTGTGGTTTAATGTGTTTGCTCACATCTACTCAGTCATTGTTTTCCTTTTCCCTTTATCCTTTTCCAAATGTGACCCCTGTCATCCTCGGCCCTTCTCTGTCTTTCTGTTTCATTCTTTGTTCCAGAAGCTGCAAATCGAACAATAACTTGCAAAGGCAACACAGCTTTGAAACCACCCCAGACAGGTTCTTAAAGTGATGGCAAATTTAAGAGACTTGAAGAATTTCTCAGAGGATTAGAAGATTACTTTTATTTATACACATTTCTAATCAATGCCAGTTGATGACATTGGAATTGAGGCTTGACAATTTGCAATCCTATCTGCAGATTATGAACAACTGTGCATCAAAGCCAAAAAGGAAAAGCTTAGATCTCCAGGACTTACTAATGAATTCGCCTCCTTGGCCACCTGTTGGAAGTCCTGGTCTGAAGGATGATGAGAAAGAACGTGATTGGGTGGACAAGGTTATGGTTATTAAGCAAGAAGGTGGAAGAAGAGATAACACGCTAGGATCATGGGAAGAAGAAAGTAGACAGCTACCCGACATGTTTTATCATAAACAGAACAGTAGAAATCAGATGGTTACAGATGATTCTGATGAGTTAGAAGCTACAACCAGTGATTCTTCTGAGCAGGATTTTCTTTGGCAACCCAATGTTCACAAAGTTACCAATGTGTCCAACAGCACAGGGTCAAAGTTAAAGAAACCTAGTCCAAAACAAGTGAAGAGCTCTCCAGAGATAAGGTATTGCAGCTAATTTTCTTTCCTGTTTCTCTTCACACTCCTATGACAGTCTTTCCTTTTTAAAATCTATTTCGACCCTTTTGGCCACTGGTTTGACCACTGAAATGAAAAGCCCCTTTAGAAAGCATATAGATGTTTCATTCCAAATCCAACTTCTTAAGCAGGAAATATATGATTATCAATTTTCAAATTAAGGAAGGCATAGTTGGTAACAAGACCAAATGTGATTGAGGGATTGAAGAAAACTTTTCCCTGGTGTTTATTGTGTCTTCAGAATTGTGCAATATTGGTCTAATTTGTATGTTTTGATGTTATTAGGAGTTTAATTCCTGCTCCACCATCAAGAAGACTTTCCAATGGGATTAATTCACCAATAACAAAGGCTGGGAAGCAAGCACTTTCCAGTGAGGCAAAAAGAAAAGCAGGGAACAGCAAGTGAGAAATGCGGTATGAGCTTTGCTTTGGGGGCAATAGAAAGGGCTAAAAACAGCCATGCAGTTTCTCCGGAGAGATTTTGTTTCGTCGCACTTTCTTTTCTCTTTTCGTGTTCACAAGCTTTCTGGTGTGGATTGCAAAGACAGAGACAGAAAGACAGGAAGATACATAGACAGAGAAATGACATGAAGTGGTAATAGAAACAGTTCCAGTAACTGGGAGTGTCCGGTGGTGATCTTGAAATTTTTGGTGCCCCGCTGATGAGTGTGTTACATAGTTGTTTATAGTAGTTTTTCTTGATTTTCCTTCTGTAAATTTGCTGCCTTTCTTATTGGCTCCATAGCAGAAATGGGGAGAATATATGGATAAGAACAAAACTGATATAGAAATCATTTATGTCGTCTGTTCTTTACTCTCTTTTTCTGTTGTATGTACCATATTCAGCAAGATTGTTCGAGCAGGAGGGGAATAGGAGATGAGTAGACCACCAGGCATGGTTGGTGCATATTTCTGCATCTAGTTACAGCAGTTTTGCATTCATTGAGATAGATCATTGAGTCATTGACCATGAGATTAATATTTAAAAAAAAAAAATCCAGAAAGCCAAATCTAATATATCACAAGTGGATAATAGACCTTCAAGCATGTAGTCCACCACTTCCATGATGTTATCCTTTGTTAGGAAAAGCTCAATTGGTTTGAGTATGATTGTATCCCAAAAATTAGCAACTGAAAGCTGATGCCTAGAGACTGGTTTAGATTGATGTATGATGAACATTTCAAAAAAAAAAAAAAAAAACCTCTGATATTAACTATTGATCAAGTGTAAATCCATACCAAAAAAAAAGAAAAGAAAAATTAAAAACAAAGCCAGCATGGTTCCATCACGACCTCCGCCATTCATGGCCAATCATTCACGCCAGCAATTCTTGATTCCCTTTTCCTTTATTTGTTTGGATAATCCTTATGGGTTCGCCTGTCAAGGCATATTCAAAGAGACTTTGGTTTAAGTACAATGCCTTTAAATTTGGTGTAGTTGTGATGTTTGGTAGTATATAAAATTAGTACTTGATTTCTTACCATTCCTTTATGATAATTTCATGATTTTTTATTTCTTGTCATTCTCACGACAATTTTCTTTTTACGATCGTGCATGTTTAACATGTCATTAAAAACAGTGACGTAAAAAAATGGACAGTGATATAAATCAAATCGTGCTAAACGATTTTCGACAATCCGTTAATAAAATTTGCTTCTTATTAAAAGGAAAAGAAAAATCGGGGTCGATGGAGTTGAAACTTGGGACTTCTACAATGCAATCAATCGAACAAGCAAGGCACCCCTTTTACAAGTATGTTATCTTCTCCTGCTTGTGGTTAATTTGTAGTGTTATTCAATTGTAATTTTCATCGTCCATGACATAGTTTGTAAAATTATAATTTATTTATAACTATCTTATTTTATCTTTATGGAGAAAGAGTTGTCCTAAGTGGAATTTTTTTTTCCACCCCTGTTTTGCCAGGAATGCACATAAATGTCCTCAAGTAAAAGGTGGAAGTAAAAGAATTTGGCAAACTTCACCCTAATTTGGACATTTAAATGTTATAATTAAGTTTTTATCCACCGTTAATGTAGTGAATTTTTTACACTAACAAGTGTGGACATATGTCACCTATGTAAAAAGTGCATTTCAAATTTGAAATCACATTATGTGTTATGCATCTAGACCCGCTCGTGTATACACTGACAGTGCATAAAAAATTACTGTAAACGTTATCCCCCGAGATAAAATTTTTCCCCTTTACTAAAAATTGAAAAACTGGAAACTGCAGTTAACCCTTTTTAGTAGTTGAAAAAAAAAAGACTTTAGCTTTTCCTTTGCTTCAAAACAAGGAAGTTGAATCCTGCCAATCTGAAATTAAACTTCACAGTTCAATCAACAGTTCCAGACGATTTCACAGATTGAAAACATTTGGTTTTAGAACATTTCACAAAATGCATTAAAAATGAAAATGAATAAAAAATTGAAATTCGTGACCCGGAAATTATTTTGGAATTATAAAATGTCTGACAACTCAGAAATGCATTACCAACTCCTAAATGTGTGATCACGGATGGAGTTTAAAGATAAACAACTAGAAATCATAATATTAATATCACTGATATGAAGTAGATCAACCTTGGGGGCCTGGGAGAACATGCAATGTATACAAAAATTATGCTAATTGTCAAAGAATACATACATCTGGAACTGAACCGCCAAAGATTAATTAAAGGGCAACTTGTACTATCACAATGAATATTAGACATTCCAATTATTAGTACTAATAGATTGGAGGTATTTGGGATTGCAGGCCTGTTGACGAGGATTTGGTGTCAAATGATTCGGAATAAATGCACTACACTTGTTGGTTTGGTAGACGACATTATGAAAATTTGAGGTTGTTGTGAATAAAAAAATTATAGAGATTGCTCTCTATATAGATAATGCAATGAAGACTTTGAGCTCAATTAAAGAAGATTTCCAAATCAAATTGCATCTCAGCTCCCTGTAAATTGATGACACCTTGTTCATTTTCTCTTATATTTGAGGTTTTTGCCATTTCGAGACAAAAAAAATGTCTCGAAAGCCATTTGAGCTTAATTTCGAGACAGACAAAAATTGATGACATTTTGAGCTTAATTGTTTGGAAAGTCTTTTTCACCAAAAAATTTATACATTTTCCGTAAACATATTTTCTAATCATCTTTTTATCGCACATATATCAAATCATTATATACATTTTCTACAAAAACTCCAAAAAATTGCAATCCAAACAGGCAAATCATTTTTTAGAAGATGAACAAAAGGGTTCTGAAAGAAAAAAAAAAGGAACAAAAGGGATTTATCTCTTGTTTCAAGATCAATACAAAATCATTCAACACTTGTTCTCTTTAATTTTAATAGACCAAAAAATTCTTTCATAGATGTGGATTGCATCGTCACAAGTAGTACCATGTTGTGTTTAGAAGAATTTGTGTAGTTTGGTAATGGAAGTCATCGATGCAAGACCTTGCTTTTGCCATCTTTCATAGTATCGTATGCTAAAACATTAAAATTAAACTAATCATTTGGCCGGTTGTATTCCTTCAAAGTGTCTTCGAGGTTGTGTTGGTTTACTAAAGAAAATTGAAATATTGCTACATGGCTCTACTTTGTCTACCTTAAGTATCAAGTTCAGCTTATATTACCTCAACTTTAACAGGTACTTAAAGATTGGAAAAACTTCTCAATTTTTTTCATCCCGAGGCAAAGCCAAATAGCCAATGTTACGCATCAAGAAGGTATATGGTTGGCTTGTATAGAAAGTGGAATCTATGAAGGACATTTTGTCGTCCAACTGGGGTTGCATGGCACTTAAGTCCGACCATTTCGTACAGAAAGCAGGATCTAATCATTGTTTACAAGAAGTTTATGGATCTCATCAGCATGATTCCGTATCAGCTCAACCAATTAGCTTGTAATATCTTGGGAACCCATCAACTCTGATATTGATATGACTAGGGCCAGGTTAGTGAATTTTTGTGTGGGAAAATTTACCTCTCATGGTTTTTACATGTTACGTCACTCTCGATTATTCGTCCAGTAGAGTTCAAATGAGTTTTTATCAAATCGAATTCATAAATATCAAATTTTATGCTAATCGAGCAAACTTTGAATCACGTTCTAAAGTTTAACCAACACGAACAAATTTTTATTGGGCTAAATTTGATTTTTAGTATTAAGTAATTTGGTGCATCTTTCAACTGTATAATCTTTTTTTTTTTTGGTTAATCGGCACTTGTCTTTTAAGACATGGATTTAAAATGACAATCACATATAATGGCAAGCGGTGGAAGGCAAGATTTGAATCCTTAACCTCCCACCCCATCAGGTCTTAAAAGCCTATGGTGGTGGCCAACGGCCGGTTTCAACCGTATAATCCACAATTATGAATTCAATACACCATATAACTCATTGAAATTGTAACTGGTCCTCACACTCGCACTTACTGTTTGAGTTCACAATAGTGAAAAATACTATTAAAAATTTAAATAGAATTCAAAAATAGTAAAACGCCCGAATGGTCAGATGTTACTTCTGTGTATGAATATGTAGTCATTGGTTGGTTTTATCGCCACAGCAACAATAACGTAAATGTCAGGACAAATTTTTTTAATACCTATTAACAAACTTGTCACAGCAGTAATTTTGGTAAATTCTTGTGAAGGTGATATGGACATAGAAAACATATTGCTCTAGCAATAAAATTTGGCTTATAACAATGGGTTGACTAACGGCTGCCCTTGAGGTAATTGTCAACACAATTAGCATTCACCTAACCTACCATATATATATATATATATGCTAAAAATTAAATAATCTTTCCTTGTATCTGTATACTTTCCCTATTTAATCTTGCATAACTTCTCTTGTATTTATTTATTTTTTCTAATTAATCTTATATTTTAAAAATATAACACCTGAAATATATCTTAACGAGTGTCCTATAAACACCCGTTAGACAAACCGAATAACAATATCATTTTTTTCCTCTAACTTTTTCGACGAGGGAGGGGCTTATAGCAATATCATTTGCTGTAGTTTTCAGAAAATATCAGGAAAGAGATTTTCCACCAAAAATCTCTACATTTTCAGTAAACACATTTTCTAATCACCTTTTTATTTCACAGAATCAAATCGCTATAGTACATTTTCTATAAAAACTCCAGAAAATTGCAATCCAAACACGACCAACATTCAAAGGGAGAGAGATATTAAATATTCACTTATATATTTGCCATAATTTGGGTGAATTAATTTGTTTAAGGGTCTATTTAAGGAGTATTTATTAAATAGAGTTTAGTATTGATATTTTGAAAAAATGAGAGTTATAGGGAAAGTATAAAAATGCAAGATATGGTAACAATAATTGGTTTAGTGACTATAGTTGAGGTCTCAAGATCTAAAGATCATGAGTTCGAATCTCTTGTCTCTCTTTATTTATTAAATCTCACTTCTGTCCTACTAGAAAAAAACAAATACAGGGCAATAATTAGTAATAGGTGCACTTACATAATAATTTAGATTTGTTAGTTTTTACTAGACAGGAAAGGGGCCAGTACATTTGGAATTTGGTATGGTTCGATTGTTGTATTTTTTACATTGTTTGATGTACAATTGCATTGCATTATTCTATTTGAGGTAAATGTGATGTACATGAATAGAGGAAAATCTTATACTAATCAACAAAAAATAAATTAATGGATAACTCACCTTCTTGATTTTAGGATTTTCACATTTGTGTTTATTGGTTACGAATGTGGTGAGTTGCTTTTTATAAATAGACTCATGAATAAAATTTGACATATATTTAGTACAACTTTATCCTATATTTATACACTAAAAATTTAAACATATATATGATTAGACGAAACCTTATAAAACACAATTATGCTGTGTACTTGTCTTCCACAAGACGCCTGTTAGAAAATCCTGCCTTACATAGTTTTCCACAAAATTCCATGACAGCCTTAGAATACTTCGGTCCCATCAAGTGGACTTCAACATCATCTCAATCAACCACCATTAGCAATTCTCTCTCATAATCTCAATCTTTTTGTTTTGATAAAAGAAAATTGTATCAACAGATTGCTTGAAATCATCCAACATGATTTGATTTATATTATTATCTGAATGATGGGTTAAATATGTAATAAAAATTACATATTTACAATTTAATATATGCAATAAATTTGAAAAAATTACTAATAAAACTTAAAAAATACAATAATTTTCATAATTGTCTTCTAATAGATAAATCGCTACAATTCTCTTCTGTGCATATTGTAATCACCAAATTCTCTAGTTTTAAAAAGATCGTTACAACAAAATCTCATTAAAGATCGTGTTTTCATATTTAAAAAAGAAATTCTACTCTTATATCATTATTGCTCAACAAATTACTATAACTCCAAGAAATTTTATATGTTTCTTGTATTTTTTTAACCAAAAATTAGTTTGAGAAAATTTTTATTTAGTAATTTTCTCAAAAAGTTAATGCCTTGTTTGGAAAGCCATTTTCCACCAAAAAATTTATAAATTTTTTGTGAATATATTTCTCAATTATCTTTTTATCTCATATATATCAAATATTACAGCACATTTTTTACAAAACTTCAAAAAATTGCAATCCAAATAGGAGATAAATACATCAACATGTATCAATGATCAATGATGAGAGGATCATAGTCCATTTTACCGAAAAGAATATTTTGATTTGAGACAAGGAAAAAAGACATAGGTGTGTTTGGTAAAAGTGAAATCTAAAAATTAAAATCTAAAGTCTGAATCTATTAAATTATTAATTTTAAATCAAATACATTTGAATGTATATCATTTTCAATGATATGTAAATAGTTTCTCACTTATTTTTAGAAGCAAGTTTTGCCTAGAAGAAAGTGTTACTTAATTAATTCAGATGTTCAATTTTTGGTTATCAAATGCATCTGAATATATTAAGATCTGAATTCATTAAAATTAAATATTAAATTAGGTTATTAAACATGGCCATAAATACAAGAAAGAAAAGCAAATTAAACTTGGAGATGGACTTTTAATAGTAGCATAAAGGAGTCTAATTAAGTCCACACTATTACCTTGGGTAAAATACACTAAACCCCCTTGTGGTTTGGGTTATTATCATAAAGCCTCCTCATTGTTTAAAAACCTCCAAAGAACCCTCTTGTGATTTGGACTAATTTGGACAATGAACGGAAATCGTCTAATTTGACGGAAAATATGAAATTCCTATTAACCTTGTTTCAATCTATACTAAAAGTTAGTTCAAGATTCACATAAGATTCTAAAAACTTTTTCACTTCATTTGAGAATAAAGAAACATCAAGTGGCTCATTTGAAAATTTCAAAACTTATCATCTTCTCCAAATCTCCACTTTTTCCTTCGACATCAGTAGAACAACCACTAATTACCACAGCCACCATTCAACTGAAAACCCATTCTCATTCAACTCGGCCTCCGTTACCGCATCCACCTCAATCTAGCCCATGTCCGCTGGCGTCACAGCTGATAACACCCCTCCTAAACCATTATCCGAACCTAGAGTCGCAGCTGCAGCGGAAGCAAAAGCTGTAGTTGAAGGTGCTTCCAGATCGAAGAAGGTTTTGGCAATGAGAAGCTCCAGTAGTGCTGGTGTACGTAGATTGGAGGGTCTGAATTTGACTAGGAACTGGAAACTTCCGGTGAGAACCGAAGTTGAGGGTCTTGAAAGGGATGCGAAATTGGGGAAAGTTGGTGAAGAGGTGGAAATGGATAAATTAATAGATTGCGACATTTTTCGGTGAGGTTTCACTAATTAAGGTGGCCGCTGACGGAGTTGAACTTACGCCCGGAGATTGCAAGTACGTGACGTAATAGCTAAAAATGGGAGAGACAAGGATGAAGAGAGTTAGGGTGGAGTCGTACCAAAGAAAACAGGGGAGCGTGTGAGTGTATTTTTGTTACTAATTTGGAGGGCAGAGAAAACGAGGTGAGGGAGACACGAAACTTTGAAGTTTCAGTCTGGAATTTGGATGGAAATTGGGAAACTGTATTTGTGCCAAATTTCAGTTCAATGATAATAAAGTCCATATGTATCACCGCAAATCGGAAATTGGGGAACTGTATTTGTGCCAAATGATAATAAAGTCCATCTGTATCACTGCCTTCAGTTCCAAGCCCGGCACTGAAACTTCAAACCCACTTGGTAGCGCCGGAGTAATATTACTGAGCAGAGAGTAAATTCACTGGAATTTGGGTGAAGTTTCAGTGCCATATTCCACATCCTAAAACCACCTGGTAGCGCGGGAGGAGGAGGATTTGTCCCGCCTAGTAGACCCTGAGTTTACAGCTAAATTCATCTGCTACAATGATGGAAGTGTACGAATCAATCTATCAATGGTAATTTTTGCTGCTTCAATTGCCATGGTAACCGCCTTCATCGTCATCTTCAACATCATTGGGTCTTAGATTTCATCTAAATTCATGAAATTTCTACTCCAGATGGTTCAGGAGAAAGAAGAAAAAGGAAGAACAAGGAAAAAAAGAAAAGAAAAGAAAACGTAAAATTATCATATTACCCTTGATGTATTGTTATCACACTCGCTTGTCAAGCGTGTGTAATTCACTTTTCGTCAAATTGGATGATTTCCGTCCATTGTCCACGTTAGTCCAAACCACCAGGAGGTTCTTTAGGGGTTTTCAAACGATGAGGAGATTTTATGATAATAACCCAAACCACAAGGGGATTTAGTGTATTTTACCCTATTACCTTTCAAGCATATATATATATATATATTTTATATTAGTAGATTTAGATTATGCCACTTAACATGAATTTAAATTTGAATTTCAAATCATGCACATGTGACATACATTTATAATCACCAGTGTAAAAAAATCACTACACAATTGGTACATAAAAAATTAATCTTTACCATATGGATTTGTTTAACAAGATTGAAATTGTATCTAAATTCAACTTATTTATTCTTTAAGCTAAAGTTAATTCATGTGAATTATTTACATATGAATTATCGATTTTTTTACACGTATAAGTTGAGCTCATAGTATGTTGTTTTATAAGGGATTAGTTTGAACGAATTTTTATTTTTTAGTAATTGATTGCTCTTTTAACTTCAATTAAGACACAAATGTCATTTTCCAATCCCGCCCCGCTGCCCCCGCCCCCCTCAAAAAAAAGAAAAGAAAAGAAGGAAAACAAGTTATCCAAAAAATTTTTTAAAAACATATATGTCATAATCTAAATAACACTTGGGTTGGGCCCATCAATTCCCTCCTTTTTTCTTTCACATTATATTTTTCGTGCCCAATCCCCGCGCCTTCTCCTCGTCTCTAGAATTTTTTCTCTCGCCCCAACCCAAATCAAATCACATTCAGCTCAGCTCAGCTCTCCTCTCGGACACAAAAATACAACCCAGTCACACGCTCTCTCCTCTCTCTCTGTCTCTCTCTCTCTCTCTCACACACACACACTCTATCTAGGGTTTCCAAATTTCCCCAAATCCAGTCCACCCCATACATTCTACTAATCTGCTACTGGTACTGCAGTTTCCACCATCTTCCAGCTGTTGCTCTCTATTTCCTTCTCAATTTGATTTCCCCTCAATGCCTTCTCTGTAAGTGTAGGCTCTCTCTCTCTCTCCCCCTCCCCTGATGTTCTTCTTTACACATTTTTGTATTTTTCCATACAAAATTTCCTTTTCTCTTTTTGTTTTTTGGTGTTTCCAAAAGATTCATAAGATTTATGAGGGTAATGTAGTAGTATATGAGATTGATGTATGACTGTTGATTGAAGAATTAAGCTCTCATTGTAATTAATCTGTTGATCTGTGTGCTGGATTTTGCTTAATTCCTTGTCTTTTGTAAAATGCTTCTCAATTGTTCGATGATTTGGTTCAAAGAAAATGAATTTTTGAGTTTTGTGATTTATAGTCTATTTTTTTTGGGTTAATAGGGTGGGGACAATGAGGCTTTGGCACTATTGGGACAAAAAATAGAATGAGTAAAGCGGAGATTTCGAAGATGAAGCAAAAGCCACCACTTGTTCCTCTTGGGGCTCTGATTGGTCGTGAGCTCAGGAATGAGAAGGTGGAGAAGCGCACTGTCAAGTATGGGCAGACTGCTCTGGCCAAAAAAGGGGAGGACTATTTTTTGATCAAGCCAGATTGTCAGAGAGTTGTGGACAATCAGTCGACTTCTTTCTCGGTTTTTGCGGTAATTACCAACTTTTATTAATGGTTTTTTTTTAAAGAGTGTATGACTTTGGTAAATGGGGTTGCTGATTGTGTGCCTTCTGTTTGGTAGATTTTCGATGGCCATAATGGTATATCGGCTGCTATCTTTGCGAAAGAGAATTTGTTGAAAAATGTTTTGAGTGCTATACCTGAAGGACTTGGTGGGGAGGAGTGGCTTCAAGCCCTTCCTCGTGCATTGGTTGCTGGGTTTGTGAAAACTGATATAGAATTTCGGCAAGGAGGTAGGTATCATTTTATACCTACTATTAGATTTTTGGAGGATCTGTCCCGTTTTACCTTGATGGGTTTCTCAGTTTTTGGCGATTGATATGTATAACAGGTGAGAAATCAGGAACAACTGTTACATTTGTCGTGATTGATGGGTGGACTGTGACTGTTGCATCTGTTGGAGATTCTAGGTGCATATTGGATACACAAGGTGGTGTGGTTTCTCTTTTAACAGGTAACCATAGATTGGAAGAAAATGCTGAAGAACGAGAGCGTGTTACTGCTAGTGGTGGTGAAGTTGGCAGGCTTAATGTTGGGGGAAATGAGGTACAGGCAATATGTTGGTTATTTGGCATTGAAAGAGGTTATAGCTGACAAATTTAGTCAACCGAATGATCCATTTGGAATCAAAACTTCTTTTTGGTATCTAGGTTGGTCCATTGCGATGCTGGCCAGGTGGATTGTGTCTTTCCAGGTCAATTGGTGACACGGATGTTGGAGAATTCATTGTACCTGTTCCTCACGTTAAGCAAGTGAAGGTTTGTATTTGTTGTAAAATCATTTTTCTTCTTTGTTAGTATGTTTCTTAACTATACTTCCTTTGGTTGTCAGCTTTCCAGTGCTGGAGGAAGACTTATAATTGCCTCTGATGGTATATGGGATGCATTGTCATCTGATCAGGCTGCGCAGTCTTGCCGGGGCTTGCCAGCCGATCTTGCTGCAAAATTAGTTGTTAAGGTGATGTGAGATGGGGATTTTTTTTTTTCATTATTTGAAGTTCTTTTCTCTTTCACTTAGTTCTTTGTACTAATTCTTGCTTACTTTTGACATTCAGGAGGCTCTTAGGTCACGAGGTCTGAAGGATGATACTACCTGCTTGGTTGTTGATATTATTCCTTATGATCACCCTGTCTTGCCTCCAACTCCTAAAAAGAAACATACACTTCTTAATTCACTTTTCTTTGGGAAGAGGTCCGAGAATTCTATGAACAAAGGAAGTAGTAAGCTCTCTGCTGTTGGGGCTGTGGAGGAATTGTTTGAAGAAGGCTCTGCAATGCTTGCAGAAAGGTACTGAAGTTTCCTTTTCATGTAAGCCTTATGAAATGAGAGTAGGATGTTTAATTTTATCCAAATGAAGAGACACCTAGCATGCAGAAGTTAAGGTTTAATTATAAGTGAATGTTGTAGGTGCAGGATCTTTTCTGTTGGTAATCCTTATTACTACTCAATTTTCATTTTTGCTGGAACACATATTATTTAAAGGTGCCTAGGTGCTTAGGAGTACATTGTGCTCTGGTTTTGGTTTCATGATGGAACCTATAGATGAGGGCAAGCTGGGTGACCAATACTGTATCACATATTGTCTCTGCTCTTTATTAATACGAAGATAATTTTGTTCAATACCTCGATAACTCTAATGGAGGACGATGACGTTATTGTTGAACCGTCAAAATCTAGCAGTGCCTACAGGCTATTGTTGAACTTCTGTTACATAGGGTGTATAGAACCTTATGTGTCATTCCTTCTTCTTAGGCCTCATTCAAATTTTACTTTCTTTGGATATAGAAGTGTAGATCTTCTCTTGCATTCAGAAGCTTAAAAGTATGGTTTGTGTATCATCTTTTCTTTGGACTGGTGAAAAATATGCCCAGAATTTGATGATATGAAAGGTTTGCATACTCTATTTTTAGCTCCGGTGTGGTCTGGTTGGCTTCAAAAGTGCTATCCTGCAACAGATGATCAAATGCACAAACTCTTCATTATTGCGTTTTGGGTTAAACTGCCCCATGATTGCATTTGAAGTTGTCCTAACTTACTGGCTGTTGCTGAGCTAAAAGTTCTAATTTAAAAGTGCTATTTAATGCTGGTTTCCTTTCTCTGAAGCTGGGTAGTAAATTGATGACTTCTCAGAGGGTGGATGAGTTGATATTCTTGGGAATTTTTATGAATTGAGGATGGAAAAATGCCACTATTCTTCCTTGTTGATAATTTTTACAGAAATCTGTTTAATTGTCTTTGTATTGATGCCTGGCAAATGATTTTTTGTGAATGATAGACCTGAAGTGTCAATCTGTTTCTGGTTTTGCTATTTGTTCCAACTCCACACTTGGTGGGCTACTGAGTTTTTACCTCGTGGAGATGCATGTACGTCCTCAAACATATAGCTGCTTTAATTGATGCAAAACTATCTTTCCCCCCAATCCTGAGTTAAAAGGCCACATGTGTCATGTTGCGTTATGCCTGTTTTTTAAACTCTGTTCATCTTGACTACATGCAGGTTAGGTAAGGATTTTCCTTTGAACTCAAATTCTGGGCTGTTCAAATGTGCGATATGCCAAGAGGATCAGCAGCCGGGTGATGGCTTATCTGTTAATTCAGGGCCTTTTTTCTCACCTGGATCAAAGCCATGGGAAGGGCCCTTCCTTTGTGCAATCTGTCGTAAGAAGAAGGATGCCATGGAAGGAAAAAGGCCCAGTAAACCCGCAATAACTGCTTAATCCGGTAATGAAGTATATATAGATATTTTTTCTCTGGCAATGTGAGCTCTCATGGTTACTCTGCCATGGATATTGTTATAGTTTCATGTAAGAAATGCTGTAGTGATATAGTGAGTTGGTAGGTGTTCCGGAGAGTGGTGGAAGTTTGTGATTGTTCTGGTTGTGCTTGGCTGTTGGACTAACTGACCTTGACAGACATACTAATAGATATGATTGTGGTAATCCGAACACTAATTGCTTGAATTTGTGTATTTAAAGGATGAAGTGTCGAAATGCTATGTCTTGCAGTTTCTCTATTTTTTTTTTCTTGCATCTGTCATTCATATTAGAATGTTCACACTATGCTTCCAATGGTCGTTACCATGCTTAATGCATCTATTAAAATCTACTCGGAAGAAAACAAAAACAGCTCTCTCATAATTAAAGTCTCCTATACCTTCCAGGACTAGATCCTTTTTGCTCTCTTGCTTTCTCTGTCTGCGTTGGTGGATTAGTAGCCACCTTATTTTCTACGCCACCATCATCATCAACTTGTAAGCATGTCTTCAGTTTGGATGTCCATCTTGTATGGCGTTGTACTCCAGCTGGAATGATTCCAAAGATAATAAAACTGTCAAGGGATTCTTGTAGGGCTTGTCCACCCATGTGCTAGTGTCTATTTTGCACTTTGAAATATGTGGTGGTGTAGGCCCGCTGGCCCTAAATGGGGTGACTTATTGCCAGCATTAGGTACCGAATTGGCATATTTCTTTAGGATTTTTTCCAGTTTGTTTGCTGGCTTAGCGTGTGACTGGAAGTTATTTTTAATATCTTTGTGGGCCATATTGCTTGCTCTTTTTTTTTTTTTCTTTTTTTTTCCGGAAAACGATGGCCATATTGCTTGTTCAATTACCAGATTTGGTGCGGAGCTCTCCTTTTCCCTAAAATATATTATTGTTCAACTTGATAAGATAGCCGAGCTTGAATTCAATTGATTTAGAGGATCCATCCCAAAGGAAAAAAAAAAGTTTGATTATTACTGTAAAGCTTGCTCACCTTGTTTAATACCTTGTTATCGTCTTTCATAAAAATAATCAACGTGTAAGCAGTGTAAAACTTGGATTGCTTCATGAGTAAGTTCCTTTAATTATTGTCAATGTTTCTTACCTTCTTTTATCACTATCAGCGTGTCATATTAATTTATTTTTTAGGTTAATTTCAACTATTTAATTTAACATAAGAAAGTAATAGTCCAAGTTTCTGGATTAAAAAAATAAATTGATAATTTGTGGGTGACACGTTTGACTTTTAATGTTAGGGCGATGCATTGGATCTTTTAGGTTGGGTGTTCGGAGAAGTGGAGAAATCCATTGGGTAGACTGCTCAAGTCCTTGAACTATTTCTAAAAACTTCAAATTGGCTTCGATCTCAAACTTTTTCTTTCTTGAGACTTTCTATTGTGAAACGTGGATAACTTAATTTCTAAACAGCACTTTAATGTAGTTTGAGAGAGTGAAATTGGAAATTCATAAATTTTTTGTTTTATCTCCGAAAAGATAAAAACTGTCAAATAAGTGAAGCAAAAAGAATCAGATGAAATCATGCTCACCTGTCTATTTTTCTCTTAGTTCTCCCGTCCGCTCCAGTCACCCCTGCAAATGTTTGATCACCCGACCAATGCCGCCACTCGCCAGCATTCTCCACAAAAACTTCCAATAAAAGCAGCTTGCCTACCTTACAGCTGTGGCCCCCCGGGGGGAGGTGGGGAGGCAAGGGGTGTGGGAAGGTAGTGAACGTGTTATAAGGTAAAAGAAACACAGAAGCATCATCATTCTTTGTTATTAGGATTGCAAGTGAGTCAAATTGAGTCGAATTTTGATCTAATTGAGCCGATTCTTGACTTAATTTTATCAAATTCGAACTCGATGAACTCTCAATGTAAAACTCGAGTTCGAGGTCAACTTCAAATTACAGCCAAGTCGAGGTCGAGTTCGAGTTTAAAAAAAAATTATTTTATTTTTTTAAAAATAAATAAAATAGTAATTTTTTAATAAATAATAAAATATTATTGATATATATATATATATATATATGTAATTTTACTGTTAAAACAAAAAATTATATATATATATATATAATTGAGTTGACTAGCGAGCTAACGAATTGAGTATCTTTAAACTCATGTTCGAACTCGAGCTCGACTTGGTCACCCCGAGCTTGAAAAAGTTTGTTTCTTTTTTTTACTTTGAGCACCCGTTATCTCCACCCTTAGTGAGACTACTAATCCGGATTCAGACTGGAGAGTGCCCGCAGCTCGAGGGTGATCGACTCATATGTAACCTTATTTCTGCTTGCAAATTTGATTTTGGGCACTCATATATCTCTCCAAATTAACGACCTTTTCTTTTCTTTGTTTAAAAAGTTCATTCCTTTTTTTTTTTTTTGCTTTGAGCATCTGGTATTTCCACCCTTAGTGAGACTAATCCGGATTCGATCTAGAAAGTGCTCGCAAAGTTTGACTCTTACTCAAGAGTGAAGGCCTGACCAGAGCTTTTCAAAGCATCACATGTAGGAGTCAAACTTGCGATCTTTTGTTGGCATTAGCAACCTACTTACCAGCTGCCCCAAGCTCATGGATTGTTTGAACAAAATAAAAATAAAAAGTCTGTTTCAGCGAGAAGAGGGGCAACTCTAACTTGTTGAGGTGAGAATCTCATTCAAAAACAACACAATTAATTCATCAAAATAACCAACTGTAGCTTATGAGAATATTATTGACTGTTGGACATGGATTCACGGCTTAGGAACGCAAGTCAGAAGACGTGGTTTACCTCGACTATGTGGAGCTTTGTTAGGGATCATTTCTTGTTGAATGTATCGTACTTGATAGGGAATAGAAAATAGGAGAGAGTAAACAGCAAGATTCTCTAAAGGATCTAAGAGATTTCACAAAAAAAAAAAGAAAAGGAAAAGGCTTATATTAATTTGGAGTTTTGTAAATGAAAGATCTGATTTAGCATATTGTACCATATAGCAATTTCGTGGAAACAAATCATAAGAACATTAATCTTAGGAAAGAGGGTGGGCTGGGCGCCTTCTCCGGCCTGCCCGCATCCGCAGGGTCTCCCAATGGCCTTTAATTTTGTACCATAAACCTATACACATTTTCATTCTTCATGGAATCTTCTCTGTTTCACACGGAATAAATAGTCAATTTCAGAGTATAAATCGTTCACATCTCCAAAACACAGCACAAGTCGTGAGAATTAAATGTAGAGTGAGATGTCCAAGAAAATTCTAACGTATGTATTGTTTGAAGATGTGTAATCTCATGTGCAAGATCCTATCTTAAACAAAATAGTCATTGTCAAAGGTAGGTGGATACGCTTCCGTCTCAAAACTAATTAGCTGGCAATGAACATAGTTGTCTAAAATTTTGTTGATGTTCATTGATATGATTGGAATTCCTTAAAAAGTTGATACGAGACATTATTTTTTTTAACAATATCATAATTTATCATAATTGACGAGTAACATAAACCCGTAAAGGATAAAAAAATAAAAATAAAATTACATTTAACCATAAGTAGACTTACTTGTACAATTGCGACATAACAAAGTAAGACTAATAGAGAAGCCAAACCTTGGGGGCACAATTATTTTTGGTTACACATCGAGAAGAAAAAGAGAAACGCAATGAAAGGGCATGAGCAACAACCTTAGAAGGATGACTACAATATTTTAACATGTCCGTGCACAACACAAAATGAAAAACACCATATCACACTTAAAATGAGCTCCACTTGAACATGTATTTTCCAGATAAAAATGACAGCTTCGCAAAGAGGATCTCTCATTCTCAGTTGGAGGCAGCCATTGTAGCTCAATGCCAAAATGCCATGCATTAACATCTCCTGACTTGAGATTAACCACAGAAGTGTAAGCATTGCATCCTTCTAAGTCCTACCCTTGCTCGAATTCGATGTGAAGTCATGGATGAATCCTTGAGATAAGAGCAGCAAAGTGTGTTTCGACATTCCTTTTCCTTAACTTTCTCCTTGAACAGCCTACAGCAGCTTGTTAAAGAACAATTTAACGGTGATAGAAGAATGCTATCAGAATCATTTAAACAGCATCACGGTATTAAGTGCATAAATATTGAAAGGAGAGTTATCATCAATCCTTAGGCCACCTAAAGAAAGATCAGATGATTGGCAAGTATTAGCCTACTTGTATTCTGATAATGCTCAAGATTTGGTAGTGAAATCCTTGGGCTGATACAAATTTTAGGCTGCCATTATTGCAGGAGAAATTATACTTGGAGTTTCCACAGTTGGCGGGGGTATGGAACATCCATTTTGCCACATTTGGAGCATTGAGTAAGTGTTTATGCACAACTTGATGAAACAAGTGAAAGAAGAATCAGAACTAACATGGTTAAACTTCTAATGATTGAGTGTCAAAGTACCAACGAAGCAAGAATGACTAGAGTCTTACATCTATTTATACGAAACCATTACACATTACATCACAAAAAAAAAAGGATAATCCATGCAATGCACGAAAACATGCACTAAATGTAATTGTCCAATCCACGTGGTGACAAATGATAGGTTGGTACAGACACTAATAGTACATTTTTGGACCGACCAATAATTATGTGGCACATTGAAAGTTTATCATATGTGGTAGAAAAGGTATTAGTATTTGGTTGAAACTTGGTTACACTAATCAAATTAGGCCAGTGATACATTTACTCCAAATTTAATTGGTTTATCTTTGCCTTTTCTCATCCATTTTTTTGTAAAAAGAAAATTTTATTACTACGATTGCTAGGAAACGTCTAGCAAGAAATGATTGACAAAAGTTGAAAAAGAATTCCAGAGGGATTGAATATAGTCAGAAAATTTGATGACCTGATAAAACCATTCTAATATCATCAATCAAAGGCCCCGATAGAATAAAGGATATCCTCAATAGAGTGCATAATTTGAATGACTTCAAATGCATCACAAACAAGTTTTTGGCCATAAAGATAACTTCCCTAGTTGCAGTTGCCTCGACCATTTCCGGAGGAGCAATATCAGAAATTATTTTGTTAGGCCGGAGATGAAAATATCCCTATCATCATACCCATATGAAATTACCCCTACCCCTATGATCAATACCCTATGGAGTAATAGTACCAAGAAATTGCTTTGCTAGACCACGAAATTTTTTGCCACAAATTGGAATGAATGGATCTTTGAAATGACTATTTTACTCTAAAAACGGAGTAAAAGGGAACTCATGAGCCCCAGTCCCTTCCCTTCGACTAAGCCTCAAAAAGAAGCGAGTTGGTGCAAAAGTGTATTAATGTGTGCATTATCATCCGAAAATACTACTATATGCGGCCATAGAAACGTCGTGATTCAACATTAGTGGCAAGATATTAGAAATTCTTTAGATAGTACTAGATACTTTTAGTACCTTTTCAATTGTTTTTCCCTTCTACCAAATCATCGCACCCCAAATGCCACGATGGGATATAGGACTCCAAGAGTAGTAGGTCACCTTTCAGAATGCCTCTTTGCCTTTCCAAAATCGGTGCTCTTGAATTGCCACGTTAACCAAATTTGGATGGCTGATTATTTATAAAATTTTGTTTGTTTGTGCCATCAATATATTTTTCAACTATCTTTTTATTTTATATACATCATATAAAAAAAGTGTTATAATATTTTTTTTTAAAAAAAATTCTCTTACTCTCATTATTGGCAATTAGCCAATGAAAATAAGCCAAACAATGAATTTGTTCTATTGTCAATTGCTGAGCAATTAGGTAGTCAATTAATTAATTAATTGTGCTATTTCAAATTCATCATTGGAGGAGCTTTCCATCCCTGGGAACATATGCTTACTTAAATTAATCAGACGGGTGGCAGATTCCAACAATAGAAAACACCTGCAAAAATCCCAGTTCTTTTGTCCACTTTGCGGAAGTTTCTGTAGAAACCATTTGCCTAGTTGTGAGGGAATATTCTCCAAAAACTCCAAGAACTTTTTCTTTCTTTTGTTTTTATTTTAAATAAAAGTTGGAAACTTGCAATCCACGAGAAGGAAAGTTTCCTAACGTTTGTTTATGCTGTCAAAAATATGTTTGGCCAGCTCCATGTAACTAATGGACGTTATGGTTGGTACAGTAGTCCTACCCCTACCCTAGAGATTTATTCATATTTTCTAGTCTTCTATTGTGTCATCTCCATCTTGCTTTGGCTAATTATGAAAATCTTAAAATTATGTCCTGGAGTATTTTTTTTTTTTTTTAAATCTTGGTTGGATCTTGGATGTCTAGAGATTAGAGTTTTAACTCCTACAACTAACGTGAGAAGTATTCAAAAAATGAAAATTTCAATCTAGTGTGATATCATAATGATGAGTAACAAAATATGCTTATTGCCGATACCTCACCAGAGTTTAACATGTTGGATTAATCTTGTATACAATGAGAATGTATACACTAGCGAATATTGATCATTGATGCATGTTATATATATAAAAATTGAAGTTCAAATTCAATTTAGAGTTAGGTTGTATGTATCCGTACCTCTAGTATACATACTGTCAGTATATATAATATTAATCATTTTTTTAATAAAGGTGTTTCTTTTTGTTGGATAAATTTTTTATGCTCTGACCATATATACACTGGCAGATCTAAATACATACCATATATGCCAAAATTAGTATTCAAATTCAAATTGACATGATATGGTATATATCCAGTTCATCATTGTATAAACTAATAGTGTATGAAAGATTAATCCTTTTTTGTTAATTATGTTTTGAATTAATCTTCCAACATTGACAGTATACATACTAGCGGAAATGAATGTAATCTACACATGTAAAATTTAATGTTCAAATTTAAATTAAAATTACTTATCATGCATCAAAGACTCTTCAATTTGACCCAGACAATCCCGACCGTGAAACATAATTGATTAGAATGGGCTAACTCCACTTTGTACACCTGAAATTGTACCCTTTTTTTACTTTACACTCTAAACTTTAATTTTGGATACTTTGCACCTTAAACTCTTAATTGTGAACACTTTTTACCCTACATCTCAAGTTTGCCTCATTTAAATCCAATCAATATAAACTTTAGCAAAATTGATGGAATAAAGGGTCATACAAATCAATGACAATGTGCTATAAAAGTGCGAAAAGGAGCAAAAGAATCGCAACTAGAATAAACTTGTCAAAAGCTTGTCCCATTTAATAACTAATACTGTTAGCAAAACAAACGAGATAAAAATGATGCAAAATAATGATACTTTATCATTTTGTTTAGGTTGCGATTCCTTTGCACCTCTCAACCACTTTCAACATATTGCCATTAATTTATATGCTCATCTATTCTGTTAATTTGTCTAATTTTGTTATTAATTGGATTTAAATAAGACAAACTTGAGAATTTAGAATATAAAATATTGCAAATTAAGAATTTAAGATGCCAAATATCCAAAATTGATGTTTAGAATACAAAATTGAAAATTAATACAAATTCAGAAGTGCAAAGTAGAGTTAATTGATGTGCATCAACATTCAACGAGTGCACCTTACACCAACGTGCATAAATGTACAACCACGTAACCCACTCGCTCTGCTCTCAACAATCCAATTAATTCATATCATCATATGGTGTAAAAAACCTAAACATTCAAATTTATCAGGAATCAAAGACCCCTAGTGTACATACATCATCAACGTTAGAAACAATCCATTTTATTTTTTTAAAATAAATTTTATATTCACTGACAGTATATTTACTAATATCGTTGGATTCATGGCATATGTGCAAAAGATGAATTTTAAATTCAAATTTTGTACAGTTATCATTTATCCAATACTGAAAATGTAGGAAAGATTAATCCTTTATTTTTTTTGGCTCTTTAAAAAAAATAAAAAATCAGACGCGGTCAGCTTATAGCCCCAAGGTACAGCTTCTTGCTAGACCCACTAAAAGGGGCTGAAGTGCAAATTCGGAAGATAGAGCTTAGGATTAACTTTGCAATAGCGAATTAGCTAATAAGGACCGGCCTACAATAAATTAAAAATCTAACCAATTATTGTCGTAAAGAAAAAAATTTATTCAGTGCCTTATCCCACTTTTCTAACCATATTATTCACTGTACTCGAGCACATAAATTTATTTATTTTATTTATGATCAAACGCACATAGCTTCAATTGATACCAGCAAGATTATTTGATAAAGAGTGATTTAGACGAAAATCATACGCTTTATATTGCATTAAATTTTGTTCTCTTCTCTTGCCATCACAAGTCTTAAAACGTATTAAACTGCATTTGGTTAGATATGTTCCTTTTTAACGTATTAAACTACATATGGTAGCAAAAAAAAAAAAAAAAAAACTACATATGGTTAGATATGTTCCTTTTTAATGTCCCTCTGTGTTGTGATAACTTGTGTACATTGTCCCCCTTTGGATTAGTGTTGATGATGCAACTTACACATCTTAATTTTTTCAATTAGTGAAAAAGGCTAAAATCTACCAAATACAAGCTTTAGCTTATTTGAATTATTCTCTATGACCACTTTTGATAATCAACACATTTGCATAATCTACGGCAAACAAGAACAAGCCTAATCGTTCTGGAATAACATAAAAAGAAGGGAGTTGAGCAGGCATAGTAGACAATCATGGTCAAGTTACTACTACATGATGTGAACCCATCCAAGCACACACTATCAAGTATGAACAGCCACTGGTACTAATTTTCATATATATGAAAAGGGACAACCATTGCAGCTATCACGGCACAATACAACATCTCCAGGATGCATCCCTTGGAAATTTGTGTGCCATTCGAACGATATCTCACTTTTACACTCACAACCGGAGAGTCTCAGTTGGAGGTAGCCATTGCAACTCAATGCCAAACTGCCAATCATCAACAGTGGAGGATTTTAGATCAACTACAGAGGTATAAGCACTGCATCCTCCAACTCTGATTCTTATTCTATGTGAATTCATGGATGAATCTTTGAGGTAAGAGCAGCAAAGCGTGTTTCGACATCCCTTTCCCTCCTTAACCTTGTCTTCAAACAGCCTGCAAGGGCTTGTTAAAGAACAATTTAGTGGTGACAGAAGAATGTCATCAGAACAGCTAAATAGCATCACGGTGTTTCTCGAAGAAATATTGAAAGGAGAGTTATCATCTATCCTCAGGCCACCTAAAGAAAGATCAGAAGATTGGCAAGTGCGTTTTTGAATTAGGGGAGGGCTGATGATTAGCCTATTTTCAAGCTGATTAATACTGAGGATTTGGTAGTAGAACCCTTCAGCTGATAAGAATTCTAGGCTGCCATTCTTGCAGTAGACCTTATAGCTGGAGAGTCCACAGGTTTCATGGGTGCTAAGGGGATATGGAACATCCAAATTGCCACATTTTGGGCATGCATTACTAAGTAATGATGCATGCGAAGTTGACGAAACAAGTGAAAAAAGAATCAGAACCAACATGGTAAAACTAACAGTGATTGATGGTGCTGCTACTGATCATTAGATTACCAATGGAGCAAGGATTACTATATTGTTGCACCTATTTATAGGCGAACCATGGAGAGGGACGTATTATGGCCTACCTCATGCTATATACTAGGTACCGAAATATTTTAATCAATTGATTTGTGCAATAGACATAAGTTAAACCAGAAAATTTATGGATGACTGAAAGTTTATGACTGGTTAGTTTGATGTTCGTGAAACCAATTGATATGATGAGAAGGTAGATTCGTAACCTTTCATTCTAAATCCACCCCATACAAAGTTTTTTTTTTTCTTTTCTCTCGTACAAGTTATAAGATACAAAAAATGTATGGGTTTAAGATGAAATAATAATAACTCAAGTAGTCAAATTCTGCCTTTGATTAAACGAACTTCCCAAATAGTAAGGGAGTAATAAATTATATTTTTTTCTCATGTCACTTGATAAAGTCCAATATTTAATAGCAGTTTTTTTTAAAAAAAAATTGTTAAGACAACCAATTCTTCATACTACTGAATCTATCTTTCCAAAAGCGGTAAAAACAAAAAATCTTATTTGCCATAAGAGTGAAAGAAGCACAAACTTGAACTTCTGCATAGGATTGATCTGGTAGTTAAATGTCTTTTCTTTCTAGACTTACAACGAGGGTTTTGGTTATCATGGTCCCCCTTTTTCCTTCCACCTTCTTTCCCACTCTTCCCCTTTCCGAAGAAATGACAAAGGGGGTTAAAAAATAAATTAATGCCTTATCATCCTAATTGGGTTAAAAAATAAATTAATGCCTTATCATCCTAATGTCCTATCCATTTCAACAAAAATATCTTGTCTCAACTTCCATGGCAAGATACGTATCAATATCTTTAATTAATTTTTAAACCATATATACAGGAGGGGTCTATCTAACGGGTATCCATTGAGCGCTTGTTAAAATATACTTCAGATGTTAGATTTTTGAAATGATAAGATTAATTAGAAAAATTGTAAGGAAGAGTAATAATTTTTTATATGTGTATATCTATAATAGGTTAGGTGAAATTTAAGTGTGCTAACGGATGACCATCCATTAGAAAAAAACCATACAGAATTATAGTTTAGTCATCAATTAAGCTGATCTCCATGCATATTGAATCTGATTAGCTATTTCTGTCACTAGGACTCAATGAGTTATTTTCTCCGGGTACTAGGACACTTTTAAGTACTCTTCCATTATTTACTGCCTTCCAACAAATCAGGTCCTCCCAAATGGCCCAACAAGAGAACAGAATTCCCAAAACAATCATTAACCATTTAAATTCCCCCTTTCTTTATATGATTGGTGTTTTCAAATTGCCATTGGATTCATATTGGGTTTAGAAATGGAAATGGGAAATCTCCAAACAATTTAGTAACTTATCTCCTCTCCACGTTTGCTTTCTTTTATTGGTAGTTAACAACTAAATAAAAGGCCTGTAAAGGAAGTGAGTTTGCGGAAAGTCCACCGTGCATGAATGCCAAGGACATAGGGTCTGTTTGGAAGCCATATTTTTTATCCAATTTTTCTCCTACAAGTTTTTTAACAACTATAACTTATAGTAATATCAAAGACTCCCCAAAATTTTTTAAATACACGCCTCAAATACCCAAACAAACAAACAAATTTTTGCCTTCTTTGTTCTTCTTCCTCCCCATACCTCAGTCTACCACCACCTCCACCAACGCCAATTTTTTTTCTTTTGCCTTTCTTTCTTTCTTTCCTCCCTCCCTCTTTCTCCTCCTCCTCCTCCTCCTCCTCCTCCTCCTCCCTCCCTCCTTCCATCTTCCTTCTCTCCTCTCCTTGTCCTCCTTCCCTCTTCCCCCTTCCTAGACCCTCCGCCTCCACCTCCCTTGCTGGTCACGTGATCAGGTTTGACCAAATCCTTCTCCCCCTGCTGGTTGTAGGGAGGGTTTCGGGAGGGAGGGAGGTCGGGAGGGAGGGAGGGAGGGAGAGAGAGGGAGGAAAGAAAGAAAGGAAAAAGAAAAAAAAAGAGTTGTTAGCGTTGGCGAGAAGAGTGGGGTGGTGGCACTAGGGAGGGAGGAAGGAGGGAAGAGGGATAGAGGAAGAAGAAAGGAAAAGGAAAAGACAAAAGAAAATTTGTTTTTCTAATTTTCAAATACACAAAAATTTTCTACTAATTTTACAGTAAAATTTTACACAAACACCAAAAAAACACACCTTTCAAACAGCCCTAGTAAACTCCGTAACCCTAGAATTCTAGGACCATGTTCAGTATACCTTAACCAACTTGGGCAGCTGGCCATGTTCTATTGTTATTAGGAAGGAGTTCAATTAACAGCTTCAAAGATAAATCTCTTACTCAAAATCGACAGTTAAAATCAGTTGCAACATCAACAAATAGTTGGAAATCCTCTATTTGCCTGCCTAATCCAACTTTATCAATTCACTTATTAGCTGTATACAGCTAAAAAATGACTTGCCCATTCTCTACACCCGGAAATTGTTTCTAATAGTTTCTTACGTAGGTGCTGACTAAGTTCATCATCAGCAGGAGCTTTTATTCAATTAATCAGACGCTTGTTAACACTACAATAACCCTACAAAACCCTGCACTAGTACAATGTTCTTATTCAATTCACGGTTCTTGAGGGACCATTTTGCCTGATAAGGGAAACCCTGCACTGGGAGTACTGAGCCCTCAAAAAATTATGCGAAATGTTAGAACTTCATATAAGAGCAGAGAGACAAAATTATAAGTTACAAAAGTTTGCTAATGTTTGTCCAGATATGATTGGCCAACTGAATAAAATCTATTCATGCTATCGGTGGCACAGTCATACCTGTCCAAATTACTGTTTTCCACTCACCAAAGTGTCATCACCATGATGATGCCTTTGGCTATGACGACCGTAAAATGCACATTCAAACATCATTTTTATTTTAATCGTTTTCGTCGAGCAACAAAATTATTATTATTTTTTTTTGCTTTTTTTGAAATCTGTTTGCTGAGTTGCAATCATCATTCTTGGTGTAAAAAATGGTCTGAGTTGCAGTATCTAAGCCTGAGACACATGGCAAGGGTGATATGCAACACATCTGTTCTGTCTTTGTTTCTTTTCACTAATCCTACTTTCCACTCTCAAGATAATCTGCTTGTCATATGTTTGAACATGATGACTTCTTGGTTGTGCTAATTCATCCTTCAACACTATAATATAGCTAAATTTAGGTTCTAGATATTTAAAGAGATTTATATCTGTCTACGGAGCCTGAGATGATTATTAGAGAACTGATTAGGAATGGATGCCGTGTGGAACCTAAGTATGCAGTTTTAACACTTGGGCTTCTACAAGAAAGAAGATGATTTGAAGATTTTACTGATTCTTTTTCAGCAGGTTGTTTTTTCTTCTTTCTTTTTTTCTTATAGGAATTTCAGCAGATTTTCGAGGAAGAAAGAGTCGCACACCACAGCCTGGACAACCAGTTCGGTTTTTTATTTTTTAGTGCAGACACAGTTTTGGGAATCCTTTGCCAACTAAGGGTGGAGTTGAACCGAGTAGCTTGACTCGAGCTCGCAAGTTACTCGGTCAGCAGCTCGAGATCGAGCTCGCGAGCTACTCGGTCAGCAGCAAGAGCTGCTCGATAAAGTTAGCGAGTCGAGCTCGATCTTATATATGTGATACTCGAGAGCTCGACAAGCTCTATCAAGTATCTCATAAAAAATTTAAAAAAATTATGTATAATATATATAAAATTACTAATACAAACAAATAACTTATGAAATTTATAATGAACCATTCTACCACATTTATTTATTTGTGTGGGCAAAGTAGGAATTTCATAAAATAGGAATTCTTATTTCTTGTTTTTAGAGAACTTAATTTGAAAACATTAATCGAGCTCATTTTATGAGCTTAGCTCGAGTACTCGAGCTCGGATCTTTATACGAGTTCGAGCTCAAGTTGTTTTTAAATACATCGAGTCAAGTTCGAGTTTGAAGTATGGGGCTTGTTCAAGCTCGAGTAGTGCTCATAACTTTCGAGCTCGAGCTCGAGTATAGTACCACTCGAGCTCGACTTGACTCGACTCGAAAGCATCCCTATTGCCAACCCTTCAGAGTGCCCTGTTCTTCCCATATTCTTTGATGTCGAAGGGCCATGTTTGCTAGAGTACATAAATAAATGTATGATTTGGTCGTCCTAAGTCAAAAGGGGATAGGGCTATTGCCACAATAACAAATGTTACATAAAGATCAAGTGGAAGGCTATGTAATGATCGATATTCCTTTGGCATAAGTTTGGCCATTAATCCTGCTGCATTATCTTCAAGATATACGTTAATCCAAGAATCTCAGGAAACAAAATATGTATTCAGGCATCCGTCCTACACTTCCAATTCTAATCCAGAACTGAAAGTTTTAGAAAGCCACGCAGAGCAAAAACATGATATTAACTTCTTTGTCAGCAAAAGAAATACATCAATTGACATTTCATGATTCTGGACAATATTCAAGCCATAAAACAAATAAACTCTAAAGCACCTATAGTCGCCAGATTGGAAGTTGCAAACTATTCCCAATACCATGAGTTTTAGAAAGCTACGCAAGCCAGTTAGACCTTAATGCCTAATCTGGAAGCAAATCATTGAGGTAGGAATAATATAGATTCTTGCAGTAGCAAGACTTGTCAACTTCCCCATTTTTCGGAACCATGTTTGTACAAAATGGAATTGGACATGACTACAGCAACCCTTCACCTGCCAGCAACACATGGCAGTATTAGGCATGTTAGAACCAAAGTTATAGAATCAACCTAGTTTCAAACTACAGGGATGTAAAGAGCATATCCAAAACAAAGTACTACATAGATATTAAAGTAAACCTTTGGCAGAGCATGCATTTCCAAATTGGATTCAATCACATACAAAGATTTGAAATTCATTTTTGCCCTGGCCAAATCAGTAATTGTTGAAATAGCAACAGATTGACCGGTAATAAGAAGTTTTGGGTGGGTAACAGTAGCAGCAGCTATAGGGATGGGTAACATCAGGCATCACCATCATAGCTGAGCAATATCCAAAAAGTACAGTATCACTTACGGAGCTCTTCAAAAGAAATATTGCTGATACCCTCTCCTGTTTTTATTAGCCGAACCCTTCCTGCAAGAGAAGATAAAAGCATGTTTAAACCCTTTCAAATTATCAATACTCCATATTTGTAGTCTATTATCTATCATATGGCCAAAAACCATGAGTCCAATGCAGAGTGCGCCCTTTGCCTTCTGTTTCTGTGGCGAACAGGCAAAATGTTGAATTGTTACATAAGTAAGAGAAAGCACACTCATTATTATTCAACAAATGATAAAAGTTTAAAATCTTGTGGCATTCCTTCAAATTGGAAGAACATAGAGAGACAGGAGATAATTTTTGCAGCATACATACAGCTTCAAGTAATGGCCAGGATCCAACTTAACGAGATCCTTATGCAACTCTCAATATCAAAAAGTGGGGCTCAAAACTGCAAACCAACCAAGCCACTAACTAACCAGGAAAGTTATGCTTGACTTGGCTTGCTGAGTTCAGCACAAAGTCAAGTGGTACTTTCATTGCATGAAAAGTTGTTAAAGGCAGAGACAAGTAATAAGAGAAATGTTGCTAAACTGGCGAATACACGGCAACCCAGGATCTTCAGCCTACATCATGCAGGTACCACAGATGTTAGCTTACAAAACTGCGGGTCATGTTATAGCAATAATATTTTAATGTCTCATATACTTTCTTAAGTAGATCAAATTTTGGTCTCTGAATTACAAATTACCATTTGAAATTCAGCATTAAGAGTTGTACATGTTTATTTTGTGTTTAGAGTTGTGGATGGTAATAGTTCATTTAAGGTTACCATTTCGATCCCACCGCCTCAATGAGCAATTCTAAGATATTGGTTCTCTCGTTTTTGAGCCTATCAGGTAGTTGTCCTTGGTCTTTGCAAGCATGGCAAAAATTAGATCAGCAAATGGTTGATAAACCAAGACAAAAGTCCAAGTTGGATGTAAATTGGGCGAAAATCAAAACAAGTGAAGAGTCTTTTTCATCCTACTTGTGACATTAATAATAATTTTAAATCACATGCTTCTTTTAGTAATTCTTTCCCTAACCATATAAGGGATGTTTACCCATACCACAAAACTTCAAGGGTAGGTCGCTTAGAGGGTACTTGAAGGAGTTTAAGCCTCTTGGACAAGAAAAGGGTAAAACTCGAAATGGAAACATAACTTTTTACACTCCTTCCCCCGAAATGGGAACATATCTTTTTACGCTCCTTCCCCTACCATTCCTTGTGCTAGAAGACATTTAGAAAGTTAAGTACCCAAGAGTTCTCTATCCCCTAAACATGATATTGCATCAGCCACTGAACACAAAACTAGTGCATGTTTGGCAGTGTACAAATAAAACCTCTGTATCATGATGTGACATTACAGCAAATGGAAATGAATAAACGATAAGAACAGAATGAGCATTTTTAGCGATTGAGAAACAGTTACATGTTAATAACATCATATAAATTATTAGTTACTGATTATGAACTCAAAGCAGTAAAGCATATCTAGTGGAACACAGAAAAAAATGTCTGCCTGAAATAGGGATACCAATCAAAAGTCAAAAAAGAGGGCAAAACATAATGTTTTGTTGCAAAAAAAAAAATTCAATGGAACTCCAAAAGCAGACAAAGCTTTAAATCAAGGATGACGTCCTATAACAAGTAAATTCTGTTCTCAAAATTCATGAAGCAATTAGACAGATCAACAATTTATTTATGAGAAGCATTTTTACACTTGCATAGGTGAAATTATAGACATATGAAAACGTATTCCGTCAGTTCAAAAATAACTGAAGAGCTCCCAGCATGGATATTGACCATTCAATTTCAGTTCAGTTTATTCTAATGCTGGCATGGGAAGGGATGATGCCTACTGACTGAATACCCGTGATTTGAGGAGTAAGAGTAGCTCTAAGATTTCTTGCTCAGTGGAAAATGTGGTAATCTAGGTATGGGTTTCTTCAGCTCACATTTTTCACTTGAAGAAATGGGAACCATGAGAACAGATAAAACTTCAAAATTTCCATTATTTAGCACGCTTTTTTAACCTGTTTCTTTATTGAATTTTTAAGCACATTTGGCAAATTGTTTCATGCTTGATTGCGGACACCAAAATACTGTGGCTCATCATGAAAGGCCGGGAAATTGCATCATTATTGATGGCAAACAAAATGAAGCAATGCCCTCTCTTGCAAGCTACGATTTGTTGCCCTGTTTGAGAATGGGTATATTCCTGCTTCTTATGTTATTGAAAGAACATAAATGGCATACCATCACGGCGCACACAAATTTCTGGAATGTTCTTAACTTCACCATTGATACTGTCGTTGTAGACTCTGGTTTCAATTTCACCCTCAACATACACCGAAGAGCTGTATAGGTTCTATGATTAGATAGACACAAAAAATTCAGTATCTAGTACATCAAAACGATTGATCCATACTTTTTTGCAAGCTGTTGAACTGCATAAGCCCCCAGCATTTCATTATGAACTGCAATACGATGCCACTGAGCTGGTTTTGGCAAGTCTTGAGCTTCTGAAATTCTCTGATCGTACAGACCCCCAGTTCCAACTGTAAAGATTGTTACAGTTCGACCATTTCTCAAGATCTTCTGAACCGGGGCTTGCCCAACTTTGCCACATAGATATGCCTGACATAGAAAGCAGTAATTAAAGTTGACATGACATCTAAAGTTCCAAACTATTCCAAACCAAATATAATTCACAATCAACCAGTTCGTACAGTTATAAAAAAACTCTTCTCATTTCAAACAGCATGTACCTTGTGGACACCCCGATAATTCCATCCCCTTTTCGGATCCACACCCTGAACTTGTAGCTCAGGCTTTTCAGGAAGAAAATCATCATCCTCAATCTCTAAATCATGATCACTGTTATCCTCCTTGTCATGATCATTATCAAACGGCCCAGATGAGTAACACAACTTTAAATTTCCTTGCATACCCAGTGCTACATTTCACCACAAAAAACAGATAATGAACTCAATGCACCAGAAAAGTGCATAAACATTAAGGAATACCTAGCAAAGGCGCACCAACTGTTTGCAAAAACTCCTCAAAGAACACACGAACCAAAAAAATCCATTTTGCAAAATAGAGTAACCAAGATACTTTTTTTGAACTCAACCCATTAAAAATAATCGGAAAAACATCCAAAGAGATGAAAACTATTTGATTTGGGAAGCAGTATCCTGACACGTCAAGAAATGCAGAGTCATGCATGTGTGAAACACTGAGTAGAAGTAGGCGTGTATGTAAAAGGTGAGAAATTTTACCAAATGGAGATGCAGGTTTTATACTGGGAGAGATTCTTAAGAGTTTGACGAGTTTAGAACTGAGAGAATTCATTGTCTCAAACCAAGAAGAAAATTTCAGCACAGTGGGGTTTTGTGATGAAAATGGAGGGGTTGAAGAAGGGTTCTAGGAATAGTTCATTTTCATGACGGGTTGCTTTATGCGGGTCTGGATTACTGGGTCGGAATGATTCACGAGTTTCAGGGTCGAACCTTTCACCAGGCACACAATAAGGCAAAGTATTGTAATTTCCTTAGCGAATGGTAAAGGAGTTTATTGATGGCACCACCTTATTCATCAATTGCATTCCCTTTGACCTTGTTTGACATATATCCTTGTCCTTATACTATATAAGAACGAATTTAGGGCAAAGATAGTTTTTGAATTTCAACCGTAAGGGTGGGGCTATTTTGGGAATGTGAGAGTGTTTGAAGTACAATTGGAGCATTAAGTATAAGTTATTACAGCTTTAATTTTGCTATAATTACTTATATAACCTTTCAGACATTTAAGGCTAGGAACAGGTTTGGTAAGTGACAATGTTTGTTGCCAAGTTGAGTATCAGGTACAACTAAATTAAGCTTGTGTTTTGATAGAATTATATAAAAGGCCTTTTAATCATTTATGATACTAACATCCAAACCTTCCAATTTCCTGAAGCCTTTCTCATCCGTTAAGGAATTAATTGGATGTTCACATAATTGAATTTTAATTACAATTAATTGACCTAATTATTACCTGAACAGCCATTATCATATTGATACCCCATGTTCAGCCAATTGCCCTAAACAACTATCACCGTAGTTATGCCTCCATGTTCAGCTGATAGCCTGTCTTCTTTATCCGTTTCACCTCTTTGGTTTTATTATGGCTATTAAATATTTGGTGGAAGACGTATCTTTTCCTTTAAATTGAGGTGAACTCTTTGAGCTTGAGGTGGCTTTTTTTTTTTTTTTATGATTGGTTTATTCAAGAACTCCATATAGTTTACTTTTTGATACTTCTAATTCCAAAAACTAACTAATTGTACTATTTTCTGGTTCTTGTAATTGTGGAATAGGTTGAAGTTGGTATCAAAACCTAGCTTTGTTGCATATATCTTGAATAAGGTTAGCAATTTTATCACCTTGCTTATAATTCATTGAACGAAGTTGTGTAGAACTAATTTTTAAAGTAGCGGAACTTGTTTGCTTTTTACTATAAATGGTGCTGTAGTTTGAACAAAAAATTTGCTTTTTTACTTTGACAACTCATTTTGTGATATTATTTAACACGCTATCTTAATGAATTTGTAGTGGAACTTGATGAGTTTAAATGCTTCAGCTACAACAACATTTTGATTGCATTGTATTAATCCATTTACTCATAATTGTATATTGTACAATGATAAATAATGTTTCTTGATCTGATTTAAACAACTATTATTCATAGTTCAAACGAGTCAATTGAGTAGCATTGCTATATTAGATACTTATACAAGTAAACATTAGAAAATATCATTAAGCAGTTTCTACCATAGCTTGCAAGTTGCAATTCGAATTCATATAAGCAATTTCTTCTGATTTTAGTTACCATTTCCTACAATTTCAAATTTAGAAAATATTATTTGCACCGATTTTTTATAATCAAGGTAATTTCAAATTAGATCTTTAACAATTATGCAGATTTGAACTTATTTATGAGATTATGAAGAAATGTCCCTAGCAAAAAACACGAAATCTAAATCGTTTCTACAAAACTTTGAAGAGACCACCTAAGTTTCTTATCTATCTATCATTTTTGGGCATTATTATCTTTATAAGAAACATGTAATTAAGTTGTATTATGCCCACCAAATTATATAAATAGTTAGTCTAAAATAAAATTATTTTAGATTAGATTAGATTGGACGCAAAGTGATTGATGGATAAACTTGACTTGATAATTCAAGTTGAGCTTAAGTCGAGAGAGAAATTAGAAGCATTGCTTGAGGGATCTTTCACGAATATACATATATTCGGGAGATGAGGGGTCCAATTGATACTTTTAAATGTTTTATCATCTTGGATAAATTTTAGAAAAAACTTTTGGATACTTTTCAATTGCACTTCAAACATTCTTACGTTTCCAAATTATCCTTATCTTTGCGGTCGAAATTCAAACATAACCTTTGATTACAACTGATTTTTATATAGTACAAGGATAAGGATATTTCATTGCACATTATTTTATTGACTAACTATGTAATTTATGATTTTTCTATTAAAATCACATGATAAAATCATCATACTTCAGTTCTTATACTACAAAATATTAAACAATAATTATTGATTATCTTTAATCACAAGTACCAAATTCTCGTGCGTCGCGCGAGCTCTTCTGCCCTAGTAATTTAGATAAAATTGCCTCTCTCAATGCATTGAATTGAAAAAGTACCTATTTTTTTATGAAATTGTAGAGCAATTAAAATGAAACAAAATGGCATTTTTATTTTTTTCACAAGAATTAAATAGTTAAGGGAACGGTTATACAAAAATGAGAGTGTCAATAATGTTTTCTTAAAATTATTACCCTTCTATCACCTATAATTTTTATGTCAATGACCTATTTATGTTGACATCAAAAAGGTTTTAAGTTTGAAAACTAAGGATTAGTTCTACTAGTAATTACTGATTAAGACACATTCGATCTGCAACTTAAAAAAGATTAAAAAAAATATCCGTAAAGTTATAGATATTTTTATCTTAAACTTAGATTTCTATAGAGACATATTCAACACTTATTCGTATTCCCTTAGTGATCAATCTCCAAATAATATGGTCTGCTTCAAATTCTTTGAAGTCAAAGGAAAATAAATTAATATTACATAAATTCATAATCGACATGTATGTTATACAAATTTTATAAGTCGAGTAATAGGTCAATGGTTCACTGGCTTATTGAAAATTTTAACAATTGGAAAGTTGTTAACATTTGAAACTAATTGACTCATTCTTTGCCTAGTCATCAACAATTCAACATGTTCAACTCTTCATCAGATGATGATTTATTTAGATCGTGTTATATGTTGCTTCTTCATTTTATGGTTTGACTCAGTTGCTATATGTTTGGAATTACAATTCTTGACTTCAGTACTGACTAAATAAGGGACTGGTGAATCTGGTAAAACATTCAATATATCCAAGCAAAATGTTATAACTATTGGGATCGGCTGAACGACCAAGAAAGAACTTTTAGAGTTTTCTCAGGATTCGAATCAATCTTGCGTCTGACAGTTGGATGTGGATAGAGGTGGAAGAGGACAAAAAGAAAAAAAAATCAAAAGAAATACACATGTTATATCCTCCCCAACTCCAAAAATACAAATATGTCATGGTTACATGAAACAAATATCCTCTCTTTTGAAAAGAAATTTTGTTCAAGGAAGCAAATATGTTCTGGTTACAGGAGTCTATTCATCACGTATAGACTTTAGGGGCATTGTGGCATAACTCTGAAGGTGAAGTCAGGGCCTAAAAGATTAAAAAAACGGTATATAGATAAGTCAATCTCTTATAAATTACAAGATACTATCTTAATTATTAAGAATTAAGGTATTTAACATTCAAAGGGAAGTAGACCACTCAAGAATTTTACGCGTCTTCATTTATTGAACCAGATATTGAATAAAGAAATAAGAAAATCAAAATAAACCAAAGATGTAATCCACGAAATCTTGCTTGGTGTTTTACTAAGAACTTGAGTAGGGAGATCCAAAAGTAGTACACATGTTATATCCTCCCCAACTCCCAGAATACATACCTTAAACATTAAACATTAAACAATACAATAAAGAAGTAGACCCAAGAACATTAAAAATTGTTTATTAATGATCACCCCAAAAAAAAAGTGAAAAAAACACAAGCACTCACAGCAAAAGATCAACTGTGGTTGTCAGCTTACGAAGCAAATTGTTATGAAAAATAAGATGTGTAACTTCTTTATCCTGAAGAAACAAACAGATTGAGAGTGATTACACAGTGGAGTAACACACTTATAATAAATTGTGATAAATGCAAGTTTGTTTCATATCTTGCATTCACCAGTCAGTGGCCGGAGACACCACCGTCGGCACGATTTTTCATCAATACACCGTCGGCAGTCAGCATTGCTGCTACATTCACGGTAATAACTTGTCACTTCTGATAGCCTTCCTTGCATCTTTGAGAATGACAAAACTGCATGTTACATAGAAATATAGAATAATCATCAGATACAAAGATGTTTTCCTTCAGCCACAAAAAAAGCCAATAGAATTATTTCGATCTTTCCCGTCATACCAAATAGACACAAACTCATAAATTTTTTTGGGGGGATGGGGGCAAAGAATGGAACATTAATTATTTGAAGACTTAAAGTGTCAATCAATCATCAAAGTGTATGAAAAAATAATTCAACATGAAATTGAATATATATATATATATAGTCTTGCAAATTGGAAATTAAGATCGCACTAAGGGGTTGGTTACAACACAAACTGTCGTGCTTTGTTATTAATATAAAAGGTGGAAATTGGCTACTTCACCTCAAAATGACTTCCAGCCCAGGAAATCTCCCATCGATTTTCCACAGAATTACTAACAGCATTTGAAGAAAATGCAGTTTGTCGATGTTGAAAGGGAAAAGCCTAAAGAAGGGACAAACAAAGGATCTTTTGCCAAGAAGGGAAGGAATATTACTCAAGGAAAAAGCTAAATGCCTCCAAAAAGAGCCAAAAAAAAAACTCAAAATTAAGGGCAGCAGTTAGCCCTGAATTTAGTCTCCATTGGCGACCAGTCTCTATGCTCAAAGAAGTCGAGCTCTCAAAAGTTCTCCTGAATGCATTGTAGTTTAACGTCTAGATGATGACCAGGAAGACCTTGAGCCGCTACCACCACCAAAACCATAAGTGGGGCGTCGATCATCACTGCCCCACCTGTCACTTGGTTGGGAGCGTTCATCTGCCCTTCCATTGCCCCACTGCATAGAATCTGGTGTAGGACGCTGCCCAGAATTGTCAAGCCGCTGCTTAAATTTAGGAACATACTTTCCAGGGGGTGGTCCTGCTGCTGCTGCTGCTGATGCTGCTGGAGCAGTAGCAGATGTTCTGGAGTCAGATCCACTTCCTCCACCATTCAGATCAGAATGTCTCGCAGGGCCGTCGCTTGATTTTCTCAGCCTTTCTTCTATTTCTTGTTCCCGTTGCCTCTGCTTTTCTGCTATACGATCTAACTTTGCTTGGTGCTCAGCTGCTTCCTTCTTTTGCCTCTCTGCCTCTGTATATATAAATGCAGAAATTCACAAAAAGAATACACAAGCAAGTACATACACCTCAGATGAATAAAGGAGACGATTTAGGCATTCCCCTTTCTTATAAACTCCAAATCAACTTAACTTCTCCGAAAAACTTATCATTCAAATAACAATAGAATCTTAAGTTGTAATTGTGGATAGATGAAAAGGGCAAAATTGTCACAAAAATGAATAAAAAAATAAAAAAGAGGGCTATATGAATGAAAATGGGACTGCAAAAACTCTCCTAAAAAAACCATATAGAAGAAAGTTTAACCTACAAAGCATAATTTCGAGATTTTAAGAAAACAGCTTTCAATTATAGTTTTGCAAGAGCTTGCAATGATTATAATGTTATTCTGTAAGCAGTATTACCGTGCCGATTATCACCAGAAATTGTCATTGCAACAAGAAGCATCAGATTATGACTGGCCCGCGAAGCTAATCTAGGCTGTTCTAAAAGTTAGAGATCAAGAAGCTTATATTTCCTCAGTAACAAGTTACTAAGCTTGGTATCCCCATATTAGTTTCTTCTTTAATTCCAGCCCATACATATATAGAAAAGCAACAGAAATACTCGAAGTAGAACGCCATCACTTACACGAGTGTATATTAGCAAAACAAGATAGCATAATCATTCTTTAATTCTCAAACAAAACCACAGACTAAATGAAGGAGAGCCTACCTTCATGCTTACGAGCTTCCTCCTCTTCCTGCAATTTTTTCAGCCTTTGCTCTTCAGATTTCAAAAAGAACAACATCTTCCTCTTAATTTCCATCTCCTGTCTCCTCTGTTGGAGAATGTGATTGATCCTTTCTGCTCTCTCAGTTTTCAGCCTGTCATATTCTGTCTGCCGACGGTTCATGACTTTATCCTGGAACTGGTGCTGTACAGATAAGGTGAAATTTCAATACCAAGTTGACTGAAAATCAACACCAACATCTCTTCATAATGTAAGCCATGTAGTTAAAAGTATCTGTGCTTAACCAACATATGATCAACTGAATAAAGTTTGCATTTCATTTCAAAATTCAAAAATTGCTGTTCACTTATGCCACCAGACAACGTTGAAAGGCACAAAGAAAACCTACAACAAATAAATAAGTGCAGTTGCTCATCCCTCAAAATCTACAATTTTACCTCCTCGTAAGAAGCTGGTAAACTTTTCATTCATACCATGCCTATCTTCATTATGCACCCAACTTTTTCAATTTCATTTGAACACAAGGACAACAGATAAATTTAATAGTGCTAAAGCAATATCGACAACCAATGACAATTTTCCAAGTCAATCTGGCCGAGGGTACTTATATAGAGTAACATAGAAATGATGGATGTGATATCAAGCTTTCAACTGGATTTAACAAAAAGTTTGGTGGCTGCTCGACCAAGGTGCAAATTAAAGTGGAACATGGTCCACTAGACTAATTGCAGCATTCTCTGAAACAAAAGGTAAAAGGAAATAAGAAAGAGGCATATTGAAAATTATTGTAGCAACGTCATTTTCTCAATAGAAAACCACAATTCCAAATTTCAATTATCATGCCAATCAGAGACAAAAGAGGAGCCCATCTATCTGTATCGCAAATCAATATTCTAACTGACTTGGCAAGGGTATTAAGAAAATTTGAAATAATACAATAACTTAAAGAGAAAGCAGAAATCAAATATGGAACACCACATTAGTCAATTCAAGGCAAATGCAAATTCTGAAATACTTAGTATTTAACAGGAAATACTTTTCTACAAGAAAGCACATTTAAAAAGGTGAACAGATATTAATACACTTAATATGGGATTGAGGGGCTACAAACCTTATGTATGAACATCCGCGCCAATCTTTTCTTCTCCTTGAGATCTCCATCATGGCGCTCTCTACTCAACTCAATTTCTTGCTAAAGCGGCACCGATTTAGTAAAATGTAAATTATGGCAATTTGTGATAAGAAAATATGTTGCAAAGTAGAAACCAAAAAAAAATGTTGCAAAGTTACAGTGCAGTAATACTTTAAAGCAAACAAAAATAGCAAAAGAGAACCCTTGAAACAATTTAAGAAACTTAGGTATCAACAGCTGCCAACCATGGTAGCAGCAAATTGACAAATAAAAGCCATACCCGCTGTTCGCGTTCATGAAGGATCTTCTCTTCAATCAGACGATGTTGAAAGGCAGATTCAATTAAAAGGGCTGCTTCTTCTCTTTTTGCTCTTTCTAAAAAATCCATTGTCTTAACAAGCTTCTGCAATTTTTTTTCCATTTCCAATCTTTCTCTGAGTTGCTCACTCAGTGCCAACTCCATTAGAGTTTGCTTTGTCACTTTTTCCTGAAAATCAAACAATTGTGAATGATGTATTTTTTAACTCTCAGATGAGACATAGATGATAGTGACAATTGACTTACTCCCTCTAGGACAGGCTTCTTTCCCTTCTTTTTACTGCGCTTTTCAGCCTCCTGGAGTAATGCTTGTGCTTCTTCAAGTTCTCTCTCCTCTATTTCTTTAAGTATTCGTTGATTCTTCCTTTGTTCATACTCTGATGCAAGCCTCTTTTGTTCTGCCTCTTCAGTTAACTTTTGTAGTTTTAGCCTTTTAGTTTCCTCTTCCCGCTCCTTTAAAAAATCATTCATCCAAATTATTATTAAAAAAAAGACAGGTAACTGTCAAGCATTAAAAACAAGCCAAAATGGTCTGAAGATTCATCCATACCATCTCCAAAAGTAGGCGTTCTTGTTCTTCCTTGCGTTTCTCAATAATAGACTTCCTAGCAAGAAGTCTCTTGTGCTCCTTTTCAACAGTCTCTGACAGACCTGGAAGCACAAGTCCGATTTTAGAAGCTTTCTCTTCTGTTCGGTGTATCATTGCCCTTGATTTATTCAATAACTCAGCCAAAAACATCAGTTGGCCCCGGAAACGCTCAGCTTCGATATCCTGAAACCAAATTATCATTGTAGTTACCCAATTGGTAATTTGAACATTCTACTTATTGCTCTTATGGACAACTCAGGCAATTGAGCCACAAAAAAAAAAACATACTTTAGCATGAAGAAGCTGTAATAAGTAAGAACGAGGCAGTTGAAAATGGGCAATCTCCAAATCCATGAATTCTTTAATTGGCTAGAACACTTAGAATGCAATGTATTCTAGTTCTTGCATTATCCATCAAAACAAAATTAAAGTGAATAGCCACCAACTTGTTCCAAAAAAGAAACAACCATCTGGATACATGCACCAGTTTTCACTGATAAATCAAATTGCTGTCTGCATAGACCACCCTGATAGAAAGGCATTCAACTTCTTTTCCTGGCTACTCTGTAAAAGTAAATGTCCTAATACCCTATACAAAACAAAAGAAAATCAACCCAACAAGCTCAGAAGTGCCACTGGACCGAGAAACTCATATTTCCAAAAGTCTAAATGCTGATCAAGAATGCCGCCAGACAAAACACAATTACCCTGTGTTTCTAGCTCACCCAAAAGGAGAAGCTAAATCAATTTGCACCTAGGTCTTGCTTAAGAGTTCTAAAAGCACGAAAAAAAAAATGCCAAACAAGAAACAGCTTGCTTTCTAAGCATCATGCATAATAAAATATCCAGGAAGGCATTCCCAAATTCCAAGTCTAAAAAATGAACAAATATCATATCTTTTGCACGCCAGTCAAAAAGAACTCTTTATAGGACCAAAGTGGGAACTGGAAACTATTAGTCTTGTAAGAATCAACTCACCATGCTACCAAAAATAACAGCATTCTTTATGTGATCAATTTTCATCGAGAGAAAATTGTACTTGACAGCATCCATAGAAATTTTCTCCAAGAAGGAAAATTCAACAAAGGGAATCATCTTGCATAAGCTGTCAATTTTCATTGTCTGATACACTTCAGACACCTGAAATGCCAACACAAGATAAATGCTATTAGCAAGTGGGACAGCAATGCTGTCAAGAAGAGTCCCTACAAAGTCATTGAAAAAAAAAATTCAAAGGGCTTATTGACCATTCTTTTGTGGCTATGCCAAGGTGGAGATTTTGTGCATTGACATGAAAAAAGAACAAAATGAACATCTATGGCAGTATGATTGGGCAAGAAACTTGTTAGAGTAATACTATAAACAAATTCAAGGACAACCTCCTAAAGATTCGTCACACAGCAGAATAGCCTTCCAGATACTATACTATCTCAAAGACAAACTATAAGCTATGGATGGAGAAGCCAATCAATTAGAGGTTGAAACAAAAACATTCACCTGCTTCAGCAATCTCAGGGCAGCTAGTTTCTCCAGTGCAGAAACATATTGTGATAGCTGCACTTCTGGTAGAGAGGATGCTGAAGAAAGTTTACCACCAATCTTGGATATCTTGGACAACAACGGCTGTACTCTTGATGCAAGATCAAGAGGAAGAAACTCAAGCTCCAAAAGATAATAGAGGTCCTTCACTTCTGGCATTACACAGGACAGGATACCTTTGGAAGCCTGTCAATTTGTACAGAGGGAGGCAGGAAAAAAGACAATATCTGAGTGAGAGAAGAAAAGAAAGAAGATGCAATTCGCTTTTGAATCCCATAGAATTAAGGCACAAATCCATATAGGTTTGCAGTAATATAGAATCAATATCAGCAATAGAAACATTGAAGCAGCTCGTGGTTCCTATTATTCCTCAAGGGAAAAAGAAAAAATGAAAATTATGGTGGCAGGCAGACATAGATTGTGCTTGATATAGTAAATACAGCACATCCTAAGTACTTTGCATTGTTCGGAAACCTATTCAATTATGCAGGCTGGCTTAAAGAAACCACCATAGGCCTCTGCATGATCAGGAACAAAGGCCTCAAACCAGCCAAATATAATAGTCAGCTAGGAGGGGACATCATGCACTCACAGACAGCCAATGGCTAAACTATCTCTAAGCCCATAAATTCTCCTATTTCAGGCTTCAGTCTAGGATCAGCTTGACCATCAAACTTGAGATCTTATCAAAATTGAAGCAACAAAAAAATGAAAATTTTGTTTAGGTATTTGGATACAGGATTAAACTATACAAACCAAAGACTTCAGATCTTACCACTTCTGACAGAAGGGATGACCGTGAGAGCTGAAAGAAGAACAAAGAATCATGTTTAGAAATGAGGAACCATTTGAAAGATATAATGAACGTCATCAACTTTCAATGGCGATTACCACTTCTCTACCCTCAAGTTTAGGGTCAAGAATGAACCCTATGAGATTAGCCATCCTTGAGTTGCGTTCTTTTCCATTTTCTTGTTCCACATGAGATGTCCCATGCCCATGATTATAGGGAGGAACTGAGAGAGCAGCTAAGACCACAGCTGATGCAATTAATTGTAAATCCTTCTGAGTCAAGTTTTTATTGAAGCTTTTCTGAAAAGAAAAAAGCTTCAACCAAGCATAAGCATGATACAGATGGCTAGAGGACATCCAAAATATCTCTGTCAACTTGGCATAGTAAACAACCAGTAGAGATGGTTTTGGTTGCTTTTTGACCATGCACATTAGTCCATGTATATCTTCTACTGAACGAAATGCTTCCTGCAGAAAACCATTTCACAAAATAAGCAACATATAATAACCAGCAAGAGCACAGACCCCCGAGTGAAAACTGTGTAGTAAATGCATACTCTTGTCTGATCAGAAACAAACTAAGCACAAACCTGCCAGAGCTCAAGTTCTGTTGCAATTTTTAACTGCTCAAATCTCGTATCAAGATACAGTTGCAGGCTTTCAGGAGCAGATAGATCAGGACGGTCCCTTTGGTCCCTGTACTTGTTAAGGTTTACCAGATGGTTCCGGATTATCTCACACAAGCGACGAAACTCTGTCGTGCGTTTGTATTGTCTGCAGAACTGAAAAGCACGGTGTGCAGCCATCTACAAGACAAGACATGGAGTTACATAAGGACCTGCTGACTTTATATTCAACTTTAGAAGGAACAAAACGCAGCACAAGATAATATAAACCAAACTTCTCTCAGCTTTTACTTAGCCTTAGAAAGTAGGTTTTAGAAAGGTATAACCTCCAAATTCTAATGGCATTATTAGCCTAATGAAAGCATTGCTATCCTAGAAGTATTCCATCCATTTTCCATTGGACGACACCTTACTTGCCTATCAACATCTATACCATAAGAGGAGCATGTGCAATTTTCTCCAGATTTCTTAAACTCCTCAACAAAATATAATTTCCCAAAATGATGCTTAAAAAGTAGAGTAAATCTTATGTACACTGATTATGTATACACTATCATCATTGGATTCATGACATAGAGTGCAAAAGTTGAATTTCAAATTCAAATTTTGCATAGTTGTCATTCGTCCAATGCTGACTGTGTATATACTGTCAGTATAGGAAAAATTAATCCTAAAAAGTAGCTTTCTACAAGTACATATCCAAAACTTTCAGCGATTCAATATTTTAAAAATCCAAAATTTGTTTTCAAAAATACCTTGAGGATTGATTCTATTTTTTTTGTCCTTTTACATTACTCAGATATTTGCATAGGACTTCACGCTGCCAGTAATTATCTCAAACTGCAACTGGGGGGGTGGGAAAGAAAAGAACCAGTGTCTGTGTAATCAACATCATTCCTTGCAACAAGGCAGAAGAGTGTTTGTCACTACCAAACAGCAGTTGTTATCAAAAAAAGTACAACACAAAATTTACCAAGACATTTGAAGTCTACCCCGCTCAGTAATTATTCTTGTAAAATGAAATCGCATACAGCCATGCCTCAAAGTTCAAGTTGCTACATGCTCAAATAAGCAGATTTAGCAAATTCTAAAACACAACAGGTGCACAGGCTTGTGCCAAAGAAGTTATTTACTCATATGTGCAATGCCAAGAGATGTTCAATAAGGCCATACCGCATAAAGTCCCTCCAACTTTGAATTGTTCCGTAATATTTCAAGCACTGTTCTGTAGGTTTCCCATAAAAATTTAAACCATGGTGTCACAAGCTCTCTGTCAGACCTATCCTTTCCCTTCTGGCCACTGACATAACTCAACATCAGATCTTCTGGCCTTCTATCAGCCTCTAGATCATCAACATCAAGGGCTTCTTCCAAGGCATCAGCCTGACTACGAGCCAGCTCAGCTCTCTCCGTAGAAAGATGCATAAAGTGCTTTATGACTTCTTCTAATGAGCTGACATTGACTTGCTGGCACATAATCCGATACTGGTTCAAACCATCCTTAGCACCCTTACGCATTTCAACACAAAGCTCAATATATTTGAACATGATTCTTTCAAGTGTCTTAGTCCATGCCCTATATCTCCTTGAGGTGATAAGTCGATGAATAGTATCCCAGGCTTCTTGCTTCTGTCCGACATTTAACAACTCTAAAATGTAGAAATGTTAAATGAGGTCAGTTAAATCATAATCGGACCAAAAAAATAAAAAGGAATGTAAGATAAGGATGAAATTAAGGCCACTATTTACCTTCAGCACGCTTCAAAGCATTCTCTGGCTTAGCAAATGCAGTCGTCATATTGATCAGTTGAAAAGTTTCACTTACTGAAAGTATGTGGCATCAATCAACTCTGACCTGTTGCACAAGGACAACAGTATCTATCAAAGAAAAAAAATATTAGCGTCAAAAATCCAAAATATATGGAAAAAGCAGAAATAATATAAAGGGCTTGTCCTCGGTTGATTATCTTAGCTGATTATAGATTCTGATTTTGAATAATCTATTATTGTGATATTCTCGTTTGCTTTTCTATTAGGTTTATAGATATTTTAGTAGCCAAAAAAGTAAAATACATAAGTAACTAAAGAGTAGCATTTGTTGATTCTAATTATTCTTTATAACCACTTTTCATAATCAGATTTTGCAAAATCTAAAGCAAATAAGAACAATGCCACAATGCAAATAGAAATATCGAACTAAACGAGGGAAAACCCAAAAAGAAGCAAAAGAAAAGAAAAAGCCGAGAAGAATCAACATGACATCTAGAACAGAATTTGGCTTAGCATCAGAGTCACCTAATAAATCAGTTTAACAACATAAATTACAAGTCCAAACAGATGAAGACTTCTCAAGAAAACAACAAATCTTAATCTTAAGAGATACCTAAAGAGCTTTGTAACAGATAAATGATGACTGTAACTCTCTCAAGCCATTTTCCTATTTACTTACCCTCTTTCTGCTGCAAAGTACTGGCTTGCCTCTTTTATTTTATTTTGTATTTCTCCCTTTGCTTACCTTTCTATTTTATTGTTTTTCTTTTTTCCCTTTTTTGTTCCCAAAAGAAGAACTATTCCATTCAGTGGTTCTTAGCACACACGAGAGCTTAGAAACAAGCTAAGCTGGCACGATTTACAAAGTTAATGAACCAATCTAAAGTCCTTCACTGCTTCTCAAACATACATTTGGAAATAAACAGATAAATTAGACACTATATTTGCTGCTTCAACTCTCCATTACAGCAAGACAAACTTTCAATGAGAACTGACTTATTACTCTGATATGTTATTACTGAATTCAAAAAGGTAATCCCACTAAATATATAAAGTCAAATGGGAGAAACTACATCCCCTGGGGCCCTCCTTGCATTCGTTGTTTCATACGAAGATAAGCCATTTGAAAGAAAACATAATCACTACAAATTATACTGCCTTAGCAATCCTAATACGTCATTTGGGACAAAAATACCAATGCTGTAAAAGTTTTACTAGACCATATATTATGACTGGGTTATATGCATATGCAAGTTGATTCATACAACAGAAAAGTAATTATTACGTCCAAATTGTAGTATTTTCCTACATTGCCTAGAGCCAAATGTCGAAGCATCATTCAAATAATGAATTTAAACCACAACGGAAAAGAAAATCCAAAATATCAATAGAAAAACAACTAACTTGGCAATGCACACTCAAATCATTCATCATATAACAACAGCGATAATCATAATCACAATGCACGAATATATAATTCAGATGAACTACAGCAAATCCGAATTAATTTTATTTCCAGATGTAGTTCTACTGAGCACGTAAAACGCGCGACTGACATAGACTTACTGAGAACGAGGAATTCCGCAAAGAAAAAAAAAGTTTATTTTCAATTTGCGCATGCGAAGGAAAGTGTTCAAAAACATAAAAGAAATTTACCTGAAAAGGTCAATGCGGCGGCGTTTGAGGAGGAGAGGACGTGTACGGCGGTGAAGCGGTGGCCGAGAGAAGTGGAGGTGCTGTTTCGGCGGCAAACGAGGGAAACTTGAACGACGCGGCGATAAAGTGGCTAGGGTTTATTCGAGACTAGAGATGCATGCAAAGTTAACGCCTAGCGTTGGAATTTGTACCCAAGTCCTTGAGGTTTCACCTGATTCAAAATTAAGCACTTTTTTTTATTGGATAGTGTTAATTTACTCCCATCTTCTATTTTCCCAAAAGCAAAATTCCCAAATCATGAAAAACTACTTGATTAGAAAATATGTATATAAATAAGCGGTTGAAAGGCTGTTGATAGGAGGAGAGATGGGTTGGATGGTTCGGAAAAAAAAGTATAAGTGTGAGGTCCCGAATTTGAATACTACTATTTATACTACAAAAAAAAGACTACTAATAATTTGTGGCGCCTCAAAAATGCTTCCTTGAAAAAAATTTCCATAAGATGTCATATAACACATTTTAATAAGATGTCATACTCTATTTCAAGAAAAGCATCTAGTTTCAACGAGAGTGAAATCATTGCGGTGGGTCCAATTCTTAATTTATTATTTGTTTTTATCAATCGTCATTCCTATTCTTACTCCTACTCTGTCCTAATCTAACTACGGGGAGACCCAATTAGACCTATGGAAAACTGATGGGGACAGAACCACCACCACCGAATCAGACGGTTCCAATTCTTAATGGATTGCCAAAATATGGGCGTCAGTTCACAATGTAGATCTGCCAGAGTGTACAAGATCGTCAGTTCACAATGCAAGCATCTAGTTTCGACAAAGGTGAGATCGCTATGGTGGGGTCTAATTCCTACTGGATTACCAAAATGTATTGTCAAAGTGTACTCGGGCGTCAGTTTGCAATGTAGATGCCTCAAAGTGTACCCGATCGTCAATACACATCTGTCTAGTTTCGATGAGAGTGAGATTGATACGGTTCGGTCCAATTCCTGCTGGATCTCCAGAATGTGCTCGAGCGTCAGTTTGTGATATAGATTTTCAAAAAAATAAAAGATACCCGTTTAATTTCCCTAACTTATATAGGGTTGCCTGGTCTGACATTGCCTAGTCTAATTGCAAGAGGCAATATTGAAACCAACACAACAAATATAGATCTTATCAAGGTTTTAAAATCGAATTTATATTGGGGCAATTTAGAAGTCATAGATCAGATCATATATACGATCACAGAATTAAAACTCTACCAAAAATATTAAAAATCAATATCTGTTTATTTGTAGTTTATAGTTCATGATCTATTTATTTGTGAGTTTATAGTCATGAAAACATATATGAATAGATTTAGAAAATGAAATGTTAGGCAAGAAAATAAATTTCTTCAATTAATGTATATAACTAGAATCTTGCCTATGCTTTAGCACAGCCTTTTTTTGTTTATCGTGAATTTATACAAATATGAATAATTTAAATACAAAAATTAACAACAATTCTATATATGCATTCATATTAACTTTAAAAAATTAATGTGTTCTAAATGATCAATTATTTACTAATTTTTAAAAATTTGTTTACATACTTTCACTATATTATGATATTATATATCAAAAACTTGGCAGATATTCTTTTTTCATAAATGGATTTTTTTAACAATGCCCATAGGGCACTCCTTAACACACCTAACATTTACTTAACTTATCATGTATATAAACATAATAGCAATTATTACCCTCCCTTGCATTTGTATATTTTTTCTATTTAATCTTACCTGCCCTCGTTTGTATATATTTACTTTTCTTAATTAGTCTTACATTTTCAAAAATATGACACTTGAAATATATCTTAAGGAGTGCCCCATGAGTACCCGTTATATAGACCCTTTATAAACATTGTTTTAGATAATTAAAATTTTGATAATGACCACAAATCTGGAACTATATATTAATATTTAATTAAGTAGAAAAGATCCAACAATCCATCTTTCTTTCTTTACCAACAAATACTCAATTTTTAATAATATTGGTAAATCTATTAGCGTAACAATTAATTATTTTTTCATACTAAGTTAATTCGTATGGATAAAAATGATATTGTTAGAAGAAAGAAAAGGCATAAGAACAAATAATATTGTTCTTGTGACCCTAAAAATGCTAAATGAAGGGCTGAATGATATTTGATGAGATCCTTCCAGAACTGATGTTTAGTTAAAGGTTTGACAAACGGCAAGATCCCATATTTGAATTTCGGGAATTGTATATTTGTATGTGCTCTGCCAAAGATGAATTTCATGATTTCAGAATTTTATACCTTCTGCAATTCATGATCCTGATAAACCACTCTTACTTCTCTTCATGATTTTGAAATTTTATGTCCTCTATGATTGATTCATGATCCTAGTAAACCACTCCTGCTCTTGCGAATTAGAAGAGAAAAATAAAAGATTAACTTTTTATATCATAGAATGATGTTAAACAAATTTATAAAATACAACTTTTAGTTTTCTCATGTGAACCTGAACTTAAACTGCAAAAGATATACATAGAGGAGATGACCACTCGACAAAATGAAATTTTGCCTGCATAACATCACAAAATGTTAAAACAAACAAAGTCATCAAATGTATAGAAAACTTTTGATCCAATTCAACCTTCTTTAAATTTTCTTCTTTATGTTCCCCCACATTTATACTAAAATAAGGGAAAAAAAATGGATGCGTCAAAGACAATGTAACAATCTCAAATTTTCACATAATATATAGAATAATAACAAATAAATTGGCCAAGTAGGTGCTAAAGTAAACCATGATAGCTATTTAATCAATACTATAATAGTTACAAAATACCAAATCACCAATGATATATATGTGTGTGTGTACAAATTCTAGAATTAACGTACACAAACTTCAGCAAGTGAATACAAAGAAGGAAGGCTGATATCTTCTTTATTGAGATCTTCTTATTCAGATAAGATTTTAACCGAAAAAGGCCTGTTGTTAAGTCTATTTAAAGGGAACAATGAGAAATTTTAGTTGATAGAGATGAAATTTTAAATTTTGTATTTTATAAAATAATAGCAAGAAGGGCAAATATGATGAACAATTTGAATACTAATCAACGATATGATGGTGAAAGGAAGTAATTTATGAGATATGTACGATTTCAATAATTATGATTTGGAAAAGCTTTTACTATAGTTCTATGTAATAATTTGATAAAAAAACACATATCATTACAATAAAATTAGTTGTTTTTAAAGTTATTTTAAAATTAGAGATAATTTTTAAACATATAATATAATCTAAGTAGGATTCAATATGGACAAAGTCCAGGCAACTCATATTCAATTAAGCATGCCACATAAGAGTGAGAAACAGCTTTGATTAAAATAAGGGATAATTTCACAAACCTCCCCTGAGGTTTTTGACAATTTCACTCGGCTCCCTTCAAGTTTAAGAAATTACACTAACCTCCCTCGGTGTGATAATATGACTATAATGCCCTTCGCTTAATAGATAATTCACAATATGATGTAAAGGTTAAATAAAACCAAGAAAAAGAAACCCTACCTTTTCTATTCTCCACCAACAATCATTCTTTCTTTCTTCCTTTCTCTCACTCTTGTAAATAACTATTCTTTTTTCCTTTCTCTTATTGTTTCTTTGCCTTTCCTTTCCTCTTACTTTTTCTTTATATCCACATCTCTGTTTATCTTAATGATGATCTACCATAGCATAACTATCTCTGTTTACTTGATGAATATGGCACTATTTTACTTGCAGGAGTAGATTTCATTGTCAACTAAATAGAAATGAATATGTTTGTAGTGATGATAAAGAAATAAATAATGCAATTGATAACTAAGAAGCATGGAAGATAAGGGATCAGTGGAAAAATTGTTGGGTTGATTATTATCCTGAAAACTTGTATAGGATGTTAATAAATGCATTTGATTTTCTTTACTTTATTAATATTGTTGGTTCTAGTTTTGTTATGGATGGCTTTACTCTGTTTTACAATGTTAATATATATTTCTGTGGAGGTCGGAGTATTATTCTACTGGTGGTGGTAGGTTAGATTATTATTTGTTTTGCGACAGTGCTAGGTATTGAATTGAAGTTTAGCGTGTGAATTTAGTTGTTGGTTGTCAAGGGAGAATTTATTTTTCCAAAACATTTAAGCTGGGATGATATTACAAGACAGATGTTGGGATTTTTGGAGCTGCTAAAATTCTTGAACTGTTAAAACTATTTGCTTGGTAGGTTTGTCGCATGTTTGGAAATAATTAGATTTGGCGTTGGAGTTTAAAGTGTTTGCTTAGTAGTGATGTTGTTGCAAATTTGGAAGAAAGGGTTCAGAAAACTAGTTTTCTTTTGTTTTTTATAGAATAAGGGTAATTTAGGGTGTTTTGGGAAAAATCTAGCTTGACGGACCTATTTTGTTATCTAAATAGTAAAAACAAGGGAACTAGGTGTAATTTCTAAAACTTGAGGGAAGCTCTCTGTAATTGTTAGATACTGCAAGGGAGGTTTGTGAAATTATCCCTTAAAATAATTACTTTAACATACATACATACACACACACATATATATATATATATTTTTTTGGGAAAGAGTTAATTATACACAATATGCTAAATGAGTATCAATGTTTTTCTCTTACCTTTACATTGTTATTGTTTCAACTATTTTACCCCTATTTGAGGATGACAATAGAGTAGGCATGCAATGGGCATCAGTGGATGAAACCTTACCTCCTCCCTGCTTACTATTTTTACATGTATACATGTGCATGTTATCATGTTACAATTTACAATTTTTTATTATACCCTCCAGTTTCTATTGAAGTGTTAGTGCTAAATTTTTTAAATTTTGTTTGTTTACTTAAATATTTGTCTATAAGAAACTATATTTTTCCAATAAATGAATTTTGTGAAATCTAAAGTTCAAAATGGACATCCTATGAGAGACTACAAGGGATGCCAGGTGAAGCAGAATGGGCTGTGGAGCAAGCATTGAGTTTTTCAGGTAAGGTGGGTGGACTAAGAAGGGTACCCCTGTTCTATTGTCATTTGTCATCCCTACCCTGATTGATTGCTTTCCAGTAAACATCCTAAATGCTTGGATGTTACAAGCTTAATTTATATGAGATTGAGGTTTTATGTACACTTTTTCTATTACTTCTTTTACACTAAGGAAACAAAAGCCAAAATAATACCATCTTCACCCAAAAGGGGGCAAAACACACAAACACACACATACAACAAGCAGATTTACAAGCCTAATAAAACCTCGAAAAAAAATGCTAATAACTTACCAAAAAGAAAAAAAATATACTCTCAGTTTTAAGCTTAATAAAACCTCTAGTAAATATCAATAGCTTAATCTATAAATTTTTAAACAAATGATGAAAAAGGTCACTCAACTATTTAAAATTGCACCGTTTGGTCGCTAATTTTTTATACTTTCCTTTTTTTGCCATTCTGTCAAATTCGGATGTTAAAATAGATGGAAATATATACATCCATGCGAATAGTATGCTCAGATTTTCAAGTGTAAAAATGCCTCACAAATTTGGCCGTGCATTGAAAAATTTTAAGGACCTTCTCAATTTCTAGACTTTATTAGTTCTGTCTAAATTATTATTATAATCTATAATAGTGCTTAGGAATTTTGATCAATACTTGGAAAGAATAAACAAAGTTTGTAAATTCAAAAGGTCCTCAATCTTTTTACAATACTCGTCAAAGGTCGTGAGAAATTTTTGCCCTTAAAAATCAAAGCACACTGTTTGCTTGCGTGAATGCATTTCCGACTATTTTAACAGCGAATTCAATGAAATGATAAAGACAAAAAAACTTTTATAAGTTTGGTGATCTTTTTGGCCCAAAAAAAAAAAATTAGTGACCTGTTTTGCCATTTGCTTTTTTTTTTTCTTGTTTTGGCTCAAGAAATTTTGTGTTTTAAATTGCACACAGTTGTGCTCTTCCCACCCGTTAAAAACAAACTGAGAGATTTTATAGCAATGATCAATCGCTATCTTAACAGATTGGCATATTTTGCCGTGGTAAGGTAATTCTTCAAAAATGTGCGTAAGAAGAGCTCTAACGAGTAATTATATATCACCGGAACCCACCTTCTCTTCTTCACTCACCCAACTCTCCCCCACTTCCATCTTTATACGGAAAGAAACTGCACATAGATAATAATGCCTACTTAAGTTGCTCAGAACCAAGGCAGCATATTGGCAATGAACGCCTAGAACCCTTGGTTCAAAGACTCGGCCGAGTCGTCACCGTTTCGAACCCTTTCGATACGATATCGGAACGATACGATTCCGAAATACTTGACTCGTTGAAACGTCATCTTGAAGGGTTGAAACGGTCGAGTCACACCGAATCAATTCGAATTTTTATTATTTTTATTAATTTTTTAATTTTTTTATCACATTTTTTTACAATTATTAGAATATTAAATATTTCAAAAATTCGCGTAACTCTGAATATTTCACACTGAATCACTCTGAGTCATCCCGAATCAATTCGAATTTTTATTATTTTTACTAATTTTTTTATCACATTTTTTTACAATTTTTAGAATATTAAATATTTCAAAAATTCGCGTCTCGCCGAGACCGATGTGAAACGGTTCGGGCCGTGACCACAACCACGACCGACTGTGACTTTGAACCATGCTAGAACCTTGAATTGTATGCCTGTCCTGGATAAAACTTCTTTCACATAACTCCATCCACGCATATAATCAGCTTATCCATGTCTCTGCTTAAAGTAAAACTTAAGTTACTTATCCAGTTGTTGAGAAAAAGGAAACCCGAGTCTAGGGAGAAAAATTTTGGGCATTGCAGCAAGGGAAAACTGAAAAGGGTGGTCGAAGACCAAAAGCTTTCTGTCGAAGCATATTGGCTCAGTTTTCTCCAAAGCTTTAGGATGTTGGTTAGAATAGTAGCAGTATAAGTAGGATAAATTGCTGCTGTCATTGGACTTCTGGTTTTCTGGCAGTTTGTACTGGTTAATACTACTCATCCGAGTGTTTCCATTTTCCCCTCCCCAAGTTTCCTTCATTCTTCTCCCCTTCTCTTCTCATTCCATCTCCTCTGTTTCTGTAATAATTTTTGCAGAATTATTAATACAATAAAAGCCCATTTCCTGATCTTGGAGTTTGCATTTACTATTACATCCATTTCTTTTTCTTAAACCCTGGGTAATCTGATCACACCATGACACTATGATTCAGTCTTGGGGCGCAGGAGAACCAACCATCTTTGGGTTTGTTAACAACACCGGCCATTGATACAAGAATATAAGAAGCCTGCTGTGATGCCAGCTGACATGGAAGTGGATAGATAAGAATTATTACAAGAGTGATACATGATTAACTCTTGTAGAAAATTCAAAAGAACCTCAAACTCAAGAAATTCTCAAAAGAACCACTGTCAGTACTATTACTCATGTGAGATATAAATCAACGATGCACTCTATCTTGAATTATAAATTCTCTTAACTCCAAATTTTTGTGTATTGTAATCTGTCTGTGCTTTAGTTTGAGAGTGTAACTATGTCTGATCTTTTCTGGCCAAAACTGCAGGATTATGAGCTCAAATCTGAGAAACAAGCCACAGATGGTGGAAGCTATTGCAATGTTATTCCGTTTCTTAATGCTTGTATATCTTTCTACACGCTAATTCATTGGCGAATTCATGGATCTTTGATATTAAATGCATCTATAAAACATTAAATTGTACTTCTCCCAGTTTATTTTTTCTTGTGGTAAGCACCATTAGCTGGTGTTGTAGATGGAGAGAAAACATAGGCAAGAATCCAGGGCCACTAGCGATTAATGAAGTCCCAAAAAAAAAAATATTCCACCGGCCTGAAATGGAGAGCTTTCTTCTTCACATGCGTCGACCATGAAATGAGATCCAATGTTTCTTTTAAAAGTTGTACTCTCAAATAGACGCAGTTACTGTGACTTGCATTTTTTTACTATTATTTGGAAGTCTAATTCTCAGTCTGTAAACCATTTATGATCACAGGCTCTTGCAATGACACACTAATTTCTTCAAACTTTGGTGCTTAATAAACAATCTGATCACAGGCTATTAGTCATGTGATTGTCTAACTCCGAAGTCCAGAAGGTGTAAGTCAACTCCCAATAATCTAACACCTTGGAATAAACAAGTATTGACCAAGATTAGAAATTGTACAAACCATTTGAGATCTAGTACCTAAGCTTCGTTGTCATTGATCACATGCTAGATTCCACGGATGAGAATAAAAAAACAGCAATAAGCCATATGACAATGGAAATTGAAAAAAAAAAAAAGGAAGGAAGTGGACGGTGCGTACTTCTCGGTTAACTATAAAAAGAATAGGAGAGCAAGACCAGTAGGACACCTTTAACATAACTTCATTTGGCTAGCTATCAAAAATGCAATGGAGATCCTAAGAAGCAATGCCATGTTTCTGATTCTGCTACTTTTTGTGGCCAGCATAGCAGGCATTCAAGGGGACACAATAACTTGCTACAGCCACAAAGAGCCCTTGTTTTCTCGAGTGGGTCAATTGTCCATCTGAATGTCCTTCAAAGTCAGCAACAAGCACTAAATCTAAAGTTTGCTACCTCAACTGTAACAAAAAAAAATGCCAGGCAGAATGCAAGCGTAAGACATCCATTCTCCTAAGCAACTTGCTCCCGCTTATGTTTCATATGATCTGAGTCTTTGATTGTCCATTTTGATATTGACATCTTTTATCACTATCAGGCAAGAAACCAAATTGTGATACTCCTGGAGCAGCATGCTTGGATCCCCGCTTCATTGGTGGAGATGGGATTGTCTTCTACTTCCATGGTAAGAAGAATGAACATTTCAGGTTGGTCTCAGATACCAATCTCCAGATTAATGGCCGATTCATTGGTCTAAGGCCAGCTGGTAGATCACGAGATTACACCTGGATTCAAGCACTTGGACTCCTTTTTGATTCCCATACTTTCTCTGTTGAGGCCACCAAGGCAACAACATGGGATGCTGATGTAGACCATCTGAAACTTTCCTATGATGGAATGGAGCTTGAAATCCCTGAAGGTTATTCATCGGTCTGGCAGTCTACTGAAAATGCCATCAGGGTTGAAAGAACTTCAAACAAGAACAGTGCCCTAATCACTATCCCAGAAGTTGCAGAGATCTCTGTGAATGTAGTACCTGTGACCAAGGAAGATGACAGGATCCATAACTATCAGATACCTTCAGATGACTGCTTCGCTCATTTGGAAGTACAGTTCAGATTCTTCAGCCTATCCTCAAAGGTTGAAGGTGTCCTTGGCAAAACATACCAGCCAGATTTCGTGAACCCAGCAAAGCCTGGAGTTGCAATGCCAGTAGTAGGAGGTGAAGATAAGTACAGAACCACTTCGCTCTTGTCTACAGATTGTAAGGGTTGCATGTTTTCTCCAGCTGGACTATTGAATGCAGAGGACTCCCTGGTTATGAACCATGGCAGCTTAGATTGTACTGGAGCTTCAAGTAGTGGCAATGGAATAGTCTGCCGGAAATAATTACCGAATCTCCGAGGAAGAATAACAAAATGACGTGTTTTTCGACAAACAAATCATCTTGCAGAGTTGTCTTTGTTTTACTATTTCAATGTTGCAGTTCTAGTTAATATTGGGTGGAAAGTATTTCATGTTATTTTTCTCTAAACTGATGAATATCTAAAGAATATGACGTGTACTTGTTTGATTTAAGAAGTATTTGCACAAGACGAGTTGCTCTAAACTTGCTATGAATTCACTGCCTCCAGGCTCTAGATGTTGAGGACGACATCAGCATCCCTAACAACCCAATGCTGCAAATAATATTGTGCGAAAACAATGATAATTTCAAGTTAAGCATTTCATTTGAGATTACCTAATTGTTAATAAGTATTAGAGAATTTGTAATGTTATCGACTTATTTGCGTGCAACAAATTTGGGCTGAATCACAACTTGTCGCCCGTAATGTTGGATGAGTGACAAATTGCCCCTTGTAATCAAAATATGCGTAAATTTTTACCACAAAAAGTCAAATATATAGGTTAGACTTTTTATCTATGGGAGGTGGGAAAAAATTAGTCCTACCCTCATATACTTAATATTTGAAAAATTTATCCTTAGGAAATGGACCAAATGTGGTTGTTAAAATTTTTTTTTTATTAAGAAACATTGTAGTGTTAAGGAAATGGTGGTAAAAAACTGATTTAAATATTTTAAAAGTTAGATAAATTAGTTTTACCCAAAAATTGTTTAGCTTCTTATGATAATTTATGACTAGAGATGCAGGCAAAGTTAACGCATAGCGGTGGAATTTGTACCCAAGTCCTTAAGGATTCACCTGATTCAAAATTTAGCACTTTTTTTGTTGGATAGTGTTAATTTACTCCCGTCTTCTATTTTCCCAAGTGCAAAATTCCCAAATCATGAAAAACTACTTGATTAGAAAATATGTACATAAATAAGCGGTTGGTTAAAAAGCTGTTTATAGGAGGAGAGATGAGTTGGATGGTTCGAAAAAGAAAGTGTAAGTGAAAGGTCCCGAATTTGAGTACTACCATTTACACTACCAAAAAAAATAATAATAATAAGGCTACTGATAATTTGTGGTGCCTCAGAAATGCTTCCTTGAAAAAAAATTTCCATAAGATGTCATATTACACATTTTAATAAGATGTCATACTCTATTTCAAGGAAAGCATCTAGTTTCGACGAGAGTGAGATCATTGCAGCGGGTCCAATTGCCTAGTCTAATTGCAAGAGGCACTATTGAAACCAACACAACAAATATAGATCTTATCAAAGTTTTAAAATCGAATTTATATTGGGGCAATTTAGAAGTCATAGATCAGATCATATATACGATCACAGAATTAAAACTCTACCAAAAATATTAAAAATCAATATCTGTTTATTTGTAGTTTATAGATCATGATCTATTTATTTGTGAGTTTATAGTCATGAAAACATTTGTGAGTATATAACAGTTGTGCTCTTCCCACCCGTTGAAAACAAACTGAGAGATTTTGTAGCTATGATCAATCGCCATCTTAACAGATTGGCATATTTTGCCGTGGTAATTCTTTAAAAATGTGCGTAAGAAGAGCTCTAACGAGTAATTATATGTCACTAACCGGAACCCACCTTCCCTTCTTCACTCACCCAACTCTCCCCCACTTCCATCTTTATACGGAAAGAAACTGCACAGAGATAATAATGCCTACTTAAGTTGCTCAGCAGCATATTGGCAATGAACGCCTAGAACCTTGACAATTGTATGCCTGTTGTCCTGGATAAAACTTCTTTCACATAACTCCATCCACGCATATTATCAGCTTATCCATGTCTCTGCTTAAAGTAAAACTTAAGTTACTCATCCAGTTGTTGAGAAAAAGGAAACCCGAGTCCAGGGAGAAAAATTTTGGGCATTGCAGCAAGGGAAAAGGGTGGTCGAAAACCAAAAGCTTTCTGTCGAAGCATGTTGGCTCAGTTTTCTCCGAAGCTTTAGGTAACGAGTCACAAGAGATGTTGAGCATCTCCCAGGAACAGGAAGGAAAGCATGATAGGATTGATCGTTCTACCACTAAGGAACATTCGGAAGAACAAGGGATTGCACCAAACGATCAAGAAGTCCTTGGTAGACGAGGAGAAGTCTTTGGTGAAAGAAGTTTGCAGCAGTCAGTTAATGCTGGTAAGCCCCTCAAGTTTCATCTCTTCTTACATCACCAAATGCAAATGGAAATCGAATGAAGTATACAAATACTGACACGGGTTTATCGATAGGCAATAGTTTTACTGGTAGTTTTGGCACCAATGTCAATCTTGCAGGGGAACAGGAGAGATCAAAGCAATTGGCTAGAATTCCAAGCAGGAGATGTAGCAGTCACAAGAAACGTAGGCACGCAAAGTTTAAGCTAAAGAAAGGCATCCAACAGGGTAAAGAAAGTGAAGAAGAAGAAGAAGAAGAAGAAAGCGGAGGAATTGAATTGTGCAAGAAGAAGATTCTAATGGGAGGGAAGTGCCGGCCCCTCAACAAATCAGGCACACTTCAGTATGATGAAAATGGCATTCTGTTGCCAGAAGTGCCATAAGCAGTGCTCAACAGCCTTCTTGCATGTTATGTAATTAGGGAATTGAATCCACGTCATAGTCCTTATGCCCAACAATATTGTGAGCTAGACTTTCTTGCATGTTATGAAATAGCATCCGCCGAATGGTCCTTGTACCACTTCCAGAACGGAGCCTCATTTCTCCAGGCGGCCGAAGCATCTGCAATGCTCTATTTCTGTGTTCATATTCGTTTTAACGCAGTTAAGAAAAAAAAAACTAACACATTCCAACCACTAGTTGTGGTTGTGCTTGGCCCATTTGCACATAATACAGCTAATACAGCTTCGGAACTTACTAGAAGCACTCCTGTTAAATTTGATTCACCTAGTTTGCATGGAAGGCAACTTTTAATTTACTTTTACATGTAGCTTCCACGTATATGCTTCAACAGAAACTTTTCTGTGTCCAAAGTGGCCATCTCAAGTACTGATGGCCCCATGCAAATAATTTAGTTGAACAAGCTAAATCCAGGCCATAGATCATTTCTACAGTGGTCACATGGAAAAAATTTGGAAGTAAGAGCAAGTTGTCTGTACAAATACACTGCCAATACCACATTAGTGAAGCAAACAGAATTTGACAAACTATCCTTTTGATAATAGAAACAAGCTAAAGAAAATACCAAGTCCTGATAACGATTTCATGTAGCAGGTCCCACTCTATCATATGAAGTTCCAAAATAATTTTACATAAGAAAGCCCAGCCCGACATAAGAGCCCTGGTGTTTACAAATCCGCCACCAAACGCAAGCAAGCAATAACACACATAACACATGCAGCTACAAAGTTTTCTAATTATAGCTTCAAAGGTTTCAAACCAAGGGATGCACGAAGTCTGTTTGCCTCTGCAATCTCTGGATCTGGATGGTCAGTTCCATCATCCTTCTTCTTCTCCTTCTCTTTCTTCTTCTTTGGCTCATCCCGATTGGTACTATCATCAGGTCCATCCCCACGCCTTCTGGGACTGGCACTGCTGCGAGCATGTCTTTTACGACGCTCTTCATCACGGTCCTTGCGATCTCTACTTCTACTTCGGCTCCTTGAGTGACTTCTACGCCGGCCACGATCCCTGTCTCTCCTATCACGTTCCCTACCTTCTCTTTCACGTTCTCTCTCCCGACCATATTCCTTATCTTCTCTCAGGCGATGGCGGTCCCTATCCCTCTCCCGCTCTCGATCCCTATCTCTATCTCGTCCCCTGCCACGATCCCTGTCATAGTCTCTATCTCTATCATAGTCCCGATCTCGATCATAATCTCGATCCCTATCATAGTCTCGGTCATAATCTCGATCCCTGGAAACACAATTTAAATTAGAAACATTGGCCAAGCAAGAACATCACAACTGTTGATCAAAAACTCTAAAGGCAAAACTATACATGTTACTTTCACTAAATTATAGTTACTGGAAGTTTCAGTATCATAAAAGTAAGCATAGAGAAATATTTGTTGCTCAGTAATTTTTTTTTCTTAATGCCTTCACAGACCTGAGATCCATTAGTCATTAGTGGATTGCTTCTTTTCTAAATACCTTCCTTTTTTATCCTTACGTATGTGGAGAAGAAAAATTAAACCCAAAAAAAGAAAACAAATCATAGTGGGGTAGAATTAGGAAGGGAACAAACAGCAGTAATGTAAAAACAAATGAAAAGGGAAAAAAGATTAAGAAGTTAATAGAAATGGGAGCACTTGCATTCCAGTAATTATAAAGATGTATGACCCATCATACTTCTCACTGCACACTGTCAGTGCAGAGAAACCTGGCAGGATCATGAAAAATTGTTCTAGGAAGCTGTTTTTAAGCCATGATGGGGAACCAAAATCCACAGCACTGGCAACACCCTTTATTATATTATATTTAAACATGGACAGTACAATCTACTATGTGCGCGTGTGCATGTGGTACAGCAATTCTCATGACAGCTTCCACTAGAAAATAGCTAATATGACTAAGAATAATACTCTATTGAGAAAGCTGTCAGATATTCAAACGCATCATCTAGCAATATCTTAAAAATCACAGAAAAATAGTACTCATCAAGCTTATGCCAAATACTTGTGCAAAATGGGAATGAGCATTCCACATTCATCAAGCTCAAGTACATTTGACCTTAAGATGCAGGTACGAATAAATTCTGCCATGTTCCAACAGAGCCAAAAACTGAGTACTAATAACCAAAATTTCTCCCCAAGCCATGATGAAAAGGGAACAAAAGTAAAGAGCAACAAGACCAACCTGTATCTATGACTGTCTCGTCTTCTATCCCGATCTCTTTCCCTGGTTGGACTACGTCCGCGGTAGTAATCCTGTTTCCCAAAGAAAAACCAAGAATATGAAAGTTAGGAGACACTTTCAAATTTCAAATGCAAACATATTTTCTCTCAACAAAAATCAAGCTAAAGAATGGACCTTCTCATGATCCCCATCATCTGACCCTGCAGCTAGTTGGTCGTCTTCATCCTTTTCTTCCTCTTCCTCAAAATCATCTTCCAGAGCACTTCTTCTAGGTTCTAAAGAACCTAAGGCTTCAAGAGTCCACCTGGCAGTAAAACAAGAATATGCAAGTTAAGAGCAGAAAGTCACGATAAACCCCAGGCTCCCGTGCCCCGCAGGCCCCCCGGGGTGGGGGGGGGGGGTTTGGTGGGAACCATATCCTAAGTTGGAGTTCGTAAACAGAAAGTCCAGATACACTTGAATAACCAATCAATCCCACCCACCTACAAATTTATCTGCACTGGAGCCACCATACTCATTGGAATTCATATATAATCCAAACAAGAATTCATTTGAACATGTTGATTCTTCATTATACCAAACATGTACAGAAAGATTTCTCCAATTTTAGTTCTATCTAGTAGTAAAATGCTCCCTCTTCAATTCTAAGCATTCATAAAATTTCCTGCAGACCTCAGTGATGTTCAACAACCACATGATGGAGTGAATAAGATTGTGCAATCACTTTATATCCCTTTCGCCATGCACTTACATATTGTTCTAGTCACCAATCAAATTACATATGTTCTCAAACATGTAATACACAATTCACATATGGGACAAAATAGATAGAACCTAACCTTTTCTTGATACGGGGCAATGAAATATCACACGAGTAATCTGTTGTCAAAAGTTCATCAATGAACTCATCCACATGAGTCAAACCGAATCCTGAAACGAATCAACAACACAGCTAAGCAAGAAAGACCCCAAACTTTGAACTAAATTAGATTGGGGAAAAAAACCCTAGAAAGAGCTCAATTTACTTACTTCCATCATTCGTTTTTTGCCTGAGCTTTCTATAATCATTATACAAGGGCTCCAAATACCGATAAACATCAATATCTGTCCCTGTCAATCTCAAATAGAATGCTCCAAGAACACGGACATATCTGCTCAACCAAAATTGCAAATTTCCCAAATCAACGAAAAGGTATTCTACCAAAATTTTCAAGAAAAACAAAAGAAACTGAACAAATACCAATAAACAAAAACCCACTTGTAATCTTCGTTCTTGATGAACTCGACAACAATCTCTTTGTCAGGTTGAATTTGGAGCATTTTAGTGACAAGGCAAATGAAAGGAGTGGGTTTGCGACTGCCGCCGTAGGTCCCGCCGAGGTGGTCGAGCTCCATTGCTTTATCGACTAGGGTTTCGGCCGTAAGACCGAAGCATTGCTCCTTCCAGTAGGTGTTTTGGTAAATCTTGGACCGGACAATCTTCTCCACCAGATTTTGAGGATTCGTCCCCCTTATGCTCTTCGCCAACGGGTCCGTCCGGTTCGCCATCTTTCCAGCCTCAACGATGTTGGAGCCAGAGGGTTTTGAGAAGATGGGTAGGTTTAACAAGAGTTGTTCTTTAAAGTACTAGAAGAGCATCAGTCAAAAATCTCTCTTCTAGGGTAAATTTTCTTTTAACCCCCTATAATTTAGTTGGTGTTTTACCGCATAATCCTCTATAATTTAAAAGAATAAATTTTATATACACTGACGGTGCATATACTATCAATGTTGAATCTATAACACATATGCAAAAATTGAATTTCAAATTCAAATTTTACATCATTGTCATTCATCCAACGCTGAAATATTAATCTAATTTAAAAACATATATATAACTTGTCTATAATTTGGGTTAAGATATCACCGTTAGTTTTTTCATTAATCCGTTAAAACTAACAATTAGTAGTAAAGATTTAAAATCAAACTAATAAATTAATAAATTCATCTTTTCACTACTTTTTTTCCCTATTTTTCTTTTTTCCTTTTCTTTTTCTCTTTTTTTTCGGAAGAAAAGTAATGATTTTGAAAACTTATACTTTGATCTACAAAATCTTAATTTTTTTCCAAATACAAAAGAAATGGAAAGGAAACAAAAAATAAATAAATAAGAAACAAAAAAGATGGAAGGGAAATATAAAACAAACAAAGAAGAAACAAAAAATACCTAATCTTTTTTTTACTACAAATATCATTATAGGTTTTTTAGCCAAATTTTAATGGTATTTTTTGTTTTTTATTTATCTATTTTTTATTTCTATTTCTTATTTTTTATATTTAGAGGGAAAAAATAAGTAATGAAAGGGTAAATTTATCAAGTTATTAGTTTGATTTTGACTTTTTACTATTGACCATTAGTTTTAAACGATGACACGTTAACTTAAATCATAAGGGAGTTGTATATAAGTATTTAAACTATTGGAGGTTATGTGATAAAATACCAAACTACATGGGGTCAAAGATAATTTATCCTTTCTTTTATGATCTGTTTGATAACTGAATTCAACACTCAAAGTTATAATGGATTCAAATCTTAACATGTTTAAATACGTTTAATAACTAAAAATAGAACATCTGAATTAATTAAATAGAGTGATAAGCTATTCATTTATCATTTAATATGATACACACTCAAATGTATCAAATTTAGTATTTAACAATTCGGTAATTTAACGGATTCAGATTTCAAACTTCAGATTTCATATTTCACGTCCCAGTTTTCAAATTTCAATTTTATCAAACGTTGGATTAAACTTGTATACAATAATAGTTTTGGACTAGAGCTGCTTATGATCGGGTATCCAAATCTAACAACTCGATAAAAAATCATATAATAACCACCCTATGGTCATAGTTGTTTCTGGATACCTACATGAACTCAAACCAATATTTAAGTTAGAAAGATTACATTTTAATAATAAATAATTAAAAACTAATTAGAAGTGTAAAAAAATCATTATTAATTCATTATTCATTAATAATGATCACATAACATAACCATCAATCCGCACATATTTACATAGCAAACAAGTTTTTAAAATAAAATTTGTTTATTACAACAAAAAATACAAATTTATATAATTTAATAGACTCAACAAGTTAACAACCTTATACCGTTGAAATAACTAAAGTACCTCATTTCGAACATGAAAATTTGATGAAAGATGGTTAGGTTTTCCTCCGTTAATTTTAGTTTTAATGAATAAATTTATAAGTTTACCTTTATATATCAAGTGGGTCAGGCACCCGTGGCTTACCCAAAAGAAAAAAAATGTGAACCACAACCTGACCCTATAAAACCCGAACCATAATCCACCTCTCTCATAAGTGGATTGGTTACCTAAGATTTTCTGGATCGAGACAAGTTGATTTCCTCGATTTTTTGGTTTTTCGACTCAATTTGAACAACCTTAGTTTGGATAGCAAGGTTTTTTTAAATATTATTTTACTTACATCATAAACATATGTTCCCATCACAATTCTTTTATATTTTTAATTATTTTTTATTTCACATATATTACATCACAAAGAAGTACTACAATAATTAATCTAAATAATATTTCGAATAATAATTTATCCAAATACACTAGCTCACATAAATGCACATCTCCTAATCCCAAATTTTGAAATATGTGCACGCATCCATGGCTGCTAATATATATATATATAATCTCAACATCATATTCGTCTAGAAGAAAAACAAAAGTTGCGTTTTCAGTATGATCTTACAGAATGACAATTACTTAAATATGTTGGTATCACCCGAAAAGCCAAGGCAAGCCAAGTTTTACTACAATTACTTGAAGCATTAAACTTGGCGGGCCCAATTTTCAAAGACCCAATGGCCTGAATTGTACTATACCATCTCACCAAGTGGTATAGCATAATTTAGGCCATTGGGTCTTTAAAAACTGGGTCTACCTAAGTGTGAGTCTTACTTGAAATGTATTGGATAACATCCTTTTTCAATTGGATATAGCTTTGACTATTTCTATATAACATCAATGTATATAAGATTAATCTGGATCTTTTTTTAATTTATTCAATTTTGGCTTGTATATTATTCAAGCCCAACGCCTATCTCTTTGAGTTTGATTTATTTTTCGAATGAGTTCAAAATTTGAATATTCATATTCGCCTTAGCTGCTGCTATTTGAGTTTTAATCTTATTTTTATACAAGCTATGTGTTCTTTTTTTAGGGGGGGTATGAAAGGGATATAATATTACTAACTAGTTAAAGATACAATTCTTGGAAGAAAAAGCCTCAACAATCTAGATCCATTAGATAGGAAAGTTCTACGGGTTTGCTAGCCAAAACACAAAAGTCTTTAGCAGTTTCAACTCTCTTTTTATCCAAAAAGTCCGCACACCGAATCGCTTCTCTGAAAATAAGCTTAATAGTAATTGAGTGGAAGGTCCTCGTGATGGTCCTGCAATCATAAACAATTGATGCAAAAAGCTGTGTTAGATCATTTTTACTGTTTACTAAAGCCACTATAATTTTTGCATCCAATTCCACTTGGAGATTTGTGATATTAAGGTCCTTTGCCAAATTGAGACCATCTCTTAGTGCCCAAAGCTCAGCCACAATGTTGGCAGTGTTGGAAGCTCTGCCAACATTCCTGTAGAAGCTCCAACCCATTCTCCATCATAGTTGTGAATGATACCACCTGCCCTAGCTGGACTCGGACTACCAATAGCTGATCCATTTGCATTTAGTTTGCAAACTCATGGAGGGACAGGAGTCCATCCCACCAAAATTTACTCTTTAACTTTTATCCCTTCAGTTCTAGGTCCCAGGTAAAGGAATTGCACTAGCAATTGCATTAGAGACTGAATGGTTATTATAGTATTGGTTATCTAACAAACTCCTATTTTTATGATTCCAAAGCATCCAGCAGGAAAAGGCAACTAAAGTAGCCTAAGGAATTCTAAAGAAGGGGGAGATGCCCATATTTAAGCATGCTCTTTTCAACCAAGAGCAGACACTCTCTCTGGTCTTCGATTGGAGTAAGATTGGCAGATTTAGCTCTTGCCAAAAAAATTTTGACCAAGAGCACCCCCCACAAAAGATGCAAGGTATTCTCCAATTCATGGTTACAGAAATGGCAGCCTTCCTCCTCGACAATTTTCCTCTTAAAGAGGTTAGCTTTAGTGAGAATTTTATCCTGGCAAGCAACCTACAAGAAATGTTACACTCAACTGTTTGCTAACACTTTTCAAATCCATGAAATATCTTCCTTAATCACATCTTTGGATCTTTCATTCTCAAATAGATGAACACTGGATTTTAAAGAGAACTAGCTCTTAAAGTCAATTTTCCAAGAGATTTGAGTCTTGAACATCTAACATCTGACTTTTGGGAATAACTTTAATGGTATTGATGATATAATCAAGAAGCTCAAAGGAAATACAATCAAAATTTCATGAACCCCTATCACCAAAGAGAGAGGAAACAGTGAGCGAATCCTCTCCAAATTGAAATGGACCAGAAACTAGACTCCTTAAAGGACCAAGAAAAGTCCAATATTCCAACCAAATCCTAGCATGTTTACCATCATTGGTGGCCCATCCCACTCCTCTATTATTAAGGTTCACTCCAATCATAAGAGTCTTCTGATTCACAAATCCTTTAGTATGGTTAAGGATCAATGTTCTATTATGCCTAGTGTCTAAGGAATCCACGTACCTATGATTCAAAATCTTAGCCCAAGGTTGATCTTTCTCTTGCATAATTCTCCAGCACAACCCAGCCATTGTTGTAGCATTCACATTAGCAGTCTTTCTGATACCAAGACCACCAAGAACTTTGGGGGTTGTAATGGTCTCCCAATTTACCAAATGGACCTTCTTATTCTCTAAAGATGACCTCCAAAGAAAATCTCTTAGAGCGTATCAATACTTTCACAAATGGTTTTAGGCAATGTTGTTAAACTCGGATCAGATAACGACTCAGCTAAACTACTAAGTCAAAGGTCAACTGGTCGGATCGGTCGGACTGTTCTAAAAAATTCGCTGACGTCAGCATGATGTTATAATTATTTTATATTTTTATAAGTTCTAGAAATATTAAAATTAAGTTTTTGATTATATTTGGCCAATCATGAAAAATGTTCTAAAAATATTAGACTTGCAATCAAATATACACCTAATAATTATATATAAAAATATAAATTCATGATTAAAATATATCCATTCCCCAAAACTACTTGGAAAACTAAATTAAAACAAATTAATGCAAATTTGAATCACTGATGCTAAATTAGTGAGATCATAAGGATAAAAACATTTTGATTTAGAGATCATTTAGAAAAGTGAGTTGATATTTACACTAAATGGATGACTTTTCTTATTCCTATTAATAAATGAAAGTGTTACAATTTAAATAACTCAAATTATGTTTAGAGAAAAGTAGAAAAAAAAGTTTGAGAACCGGATCAACCAGTCGAATCGAGTCACCGGTTTAGTCAATTTTTGATGATTTTGACAGGTTTTTGACCAAAGCAGTTATATAGTACAAACTAATTCAGAAAGAAGATCAGTTCACGATCGAATCGATCGAACCGATGGATCCAATCTAGGTCTAACAACACTGGTTTTAGGGAGAGGTATGTTTTAGGCATAAAAGTAGGCAATAGCAAATGAGTTTTGCTGAATGGTTGCCTTTCTTCCTACAAAAGACAATAGATTTGCTTTCCATCCAACAAGTGTGCTTCTTATTTAGTCAAGAATGAAATGGTATTTATGTCTGGCTACCTTTTGCTGACAGACAAAAATTCTCAAGTACAAACCAAGATTTAAGGTACTGATAATACCCAAAAGATTGCTATTATCCTGATCAGGCTATGGAATATTTTTTTAGAAGAATATTTTTGACTTCTCAAGATTAACTGTAAGCCTTGACCTGAGGCAAAAATTGTCTAGAACTTCCTTAACGGCAGAGATTAAAACTTGTTTACAACTTGAGAACAAAATGATGTTATCCGCAAATATACAATGGAATATTAATGGGTCACCCCTCCCTATTTTTAAAGGGTTCGAAACTTTACTGTTTACAAATTGTTCAGTACTGTTATGAGAATATAAGTATTCTTTTAGATAATAAATTAGTGAGAGTATTTTTGTAAATAGTTTGTTAGGTTTTTACTCCTATAAATACTAGTTGGTCACTCATAATACGGTAACTAGATATTTTTCCTCCAAAATACCTATTCTCATGGTATCAGAGCAAGAGTTCTAGGGTTAGGGTTAAACATTTAACAAGAGTCTTGTTCAAGCGATATTGTTCATCGCGTTACTATTCACGCGACTGTTCAAAAAGTACTGTTCACGCGATACTGTTCACTCATACTGTTCATCGCGACTATTCATGCATACTGTTTACGTGCAATATTCACGAGGCACTGTTTATCGCGACTGTTCACGCGTACTGTTCGTCTCGAGTTTTGACTTTTTTTTTTGTTTGAAGTGTTATTCGCTATAGTTGAAAGTTTTGTTACTGCGGTTACCACTGACCAAGTTGAATTAAATTTTTCAGTACATAGGTCCCAGAAGACTTTTACTATATTCGAGAAAGATTATGTTAAATTTCTACAGTATCAAGTTACAAATCACGCATCTCTTCCCTCAACTTCTTTAGCACAAAAAGGTAATGACTCATGGATTTTGATTCCAGACCTACTGATCATATGTCAGGTACCTTTAAAAATTTTTATAATTTTCAAGAGTCTATTTCCTTTTCTCATGTTATTTTAGCTGATGGATCTACCACTAAAGTAAAAGGACTAGGTACTGTAGAAATTGACTCATTTCTTTCGCTGTCTTCTGTTCTTTACGTACCCAATTTGCCCTTTAATCTAATGTCTGTTAGTAAGTTCACTAAATCTCTACAGTGCTCAATTACTTATTCTCCTGATTTTATTGTCGTTCAGGATTTGAAAACAAAGAGAACAATTGGTAAAGGGCATGAGTATAATGGTCTTTATTTTCTCAATTCCAATGGTCCAATTGCATGTCCTGCTACTGTTTCTCCTCTTAAAATTCATTGTCGTTTAGGTCATCCGTCTTTACAAAATTTGAAAAAATTGGTTCCTACTTTAAATCAGTTGTTTTCGTTAGAATGTGAGTCTTGTCAGTTAGAAAAACATCATTGTGTTTCTTTTGCTCCTAGAGTCAATAAAGGGGTTTCTGAACCCTTTATGCTAGTTCATTATGATATTTGGGGTTCTAGTCAAGTCGTTTCAAAATTAAATTTTAAATATTTTGTAATTTTTGTTGATGATTTTTCAAGAGTTACATGAATTTATTTAATGAAAAATTGTTCAAAACTATATTCCATTTTTTGTGCATTTGTTACAGAAATAAAGAATCAATTTGGTGTGCCTGTACGTATACTTCGCAGTGATAATGTGAAAGAATATTTTTTCACTTCTTTTAATACTTTTATGACTAAATCCGATATTATTCATCAGTTCTCTTGTCCTCACACTCCACAACAGAATGGAGTTGTTGAAAGAAAAATTGAACATTTAATCGAGATTACTCGGACACTTTTGTTGCACGTGAATGTGTCCAAACAATTTTAAAGTGATGCAGTTCTAACTGCATGTTATTTAATTAGTCGCATGCCAGCTAATATTCTTGGAGGTCAATTACCTCACTCCGTTCTTTTTCCTCATGAACCTGTATTTAAATTATCTTCTCGTATTTTTGGATGTGTGTATTTTGTTTATCAACTTGCTCTCGGGATGGATATATTAGATTCTCGTACTATTAAGTGTGTTTTCTTAGGATACGCACGAACGCAAAAAGTGTATAGATGTTACAGTCCAGTTGTAAATCGATTTTTTACTTGTGTTGATGTTATTTTTTTTGAATCCATTCCATATTTTATGAAACACGGTATGCTCTGTGAGTTAGACCAGTGTCCCTCTTTTTCCTCTCCTGTTTTACCAGTCCCTTTCTCTTTATTATCTGAGTTATCTAGTCCACCAGATTCCATCGCTCAATTATCTCGTCTTAACTTTCAAATTTATTCTCGTCGTTCCATGGTTGAGAAAACTCCTGATATATCACGCACTTCACCAATTAACTCTTAATATTCAAATCCAGGTATAACGCTCTCCTTTGAATTAGATCTTCCTATTGCTTTACGCAAAGGTAAGAGGCATTGTACTTCTCATTTTATTTCTAATTTTATTTTTTATTCTCGTCTCTCTATATCATATTCTTCTTTTGTTGTTTCACTTGATTCTGTCTGCATTCCTAAATCTATTACGCATGCTCTTAATCATTCTGGTTGGAGATTAGCTATGCAAGAAGAGATGTCTGCTTTGGAACAAAATGGTACTTGGGATCTTATTCCTCTTCCTTCTGGTAAGCCTGTTGTTGGTTGTGAATGGGTATACATTATAAAAGTGCAGGCCAATGGTTCTATCGATCGATTGAAGACTCGTCTGGTAGTTAAAGGATTTACTCAGGTGTATGGAATAGACTACTTAAAAACTTTTTCTCCTGTTGCAAAAATTACCTCGGTTTGTCTTTTTATCTCTTTGACAGCAACTTATAATTGATCATTGCATCAGTTGGATGTGAAAATGCATTTTTACATGGAGATTTGGAAGAAGAAGTATCATGGAACAACCTCCTGGTTTTGTTGTTCAGGGGGAGAATTCGCGGTTGATTTGTCGTTTGAAAAAACTCTTATATGGATTGAAACAATCTCCTAGGGCTTGGTTTGGTCGGTTTAGTAGTGTTATCATGGAAATCGGTCTGACAAGATGTGGAGTAGATCACTCTGTATTTTATCGGCATTCTAATGCTGGTAAGATTTTATTAGTTGTTTATATGGATAATATTGTGATTACAGGTGATGATGTTGTGGGGATCCAGAAACTTAAATCCAATCTGCAGACAAAGTATTTAGGTCATTTACAGTATTTTCTGGATATTGAGATAGCTCGATTTAAAGATGAAATTTATTTATGTCAAACAAAATATGTACTCGATATGCTGAGTGAAATTGGGATATTAGGTTGCCGACCTGTGAATACTCCTATAAATCTTAATTTGAAATTAGTAAGAGATCAAGGTGTATTACTAGATGATTCTAGACAATATCGAAAACTTGTGGGTAAATTAAATTATCTCACTGTAACGATACCTGATATTTCATTTGCAGTGAGTGTTGTGAGTCAATTTCTTGATACCTCTCGTACTAGTCATTGGGATGCTGTTATACAGATTCTCAAGTATCTTAAGAATGCTCCTGAAAAAGGGTTGTTGTATCAAAATCATGGACACACTGATATTGAAAGATATAGTGATGCAGATTGGGCTAGTTCTGCCTCAGGCCGAACATTGATCACAGGATATTGTGTGTTTGTTGGTGATAATTTAGTGTCGTAGAAGAGTAAGAAACAAACAGTTGTCTCCAGATCAAGTGCAGAATCTGAATACCGCGCTATGGCTCACACTGTGTGTGAGTTGGTTTGATTGAAGAGCATGTTACTTGAAATTGGGTTTAAGCATAAACAGCTTATGAATTTAGTGTGTGATAATCAGACGGCTGTTCATATTGCGTCTAATCCAGTGTTTTATGAAAGGACAAAACATATTGAAATTGATTGTCATTTCATTCGAGAGAAATTGCTTGACGGGGTCATCAAGATATCTCATGTACCGTCTGTTGATCAATTGACTGATTTGTTTACCAAGAGTTTAGGGGGTTCTAGGGTGAAATATATTTATAACAAGTTGGGTGCTTATAATATATATACTCCAACTTGAGGGGAAATGTTAGGAGAATATAAGTATTCTTGTAAATAATAAATTAATAATGGTATTCTTGTAAATAATTTGTTAAGTTTTTACTCCTATAAATACTAGTTGGTCACTCATAATACAGTGATTAAATGTTTTCCCTCCAAAATAACTATTCTCAAGTACTGAGGACGAAATACTCCATATAAATTTAAAAAATATTGGAAGAGATGGGATCTCCCCGACGGATCCCTCAAATCGAGTTAATCTACTCGGTAGGTGCACCATTAAATAGAATGGCAAGTTTAGTTGAGCAGATGCATTTCAAAATTATAGAAGTCAGTGGAGGAGGGAAATCAAAATGGTTTAACGCCTCTCTTATAAAACTCCATTCCAACTTATTGTACGCTTTCTCCAGATCCAACTTAACGGCACAAAAACCATATCTCCTCGTCTTTTGGTTAAAACAAATGTCATTAGCCCCCCTCCTACCAAAAGAAACTTGTTTTGAGTTAGGAAAACAATGGACTCCATGATAGGTCTCATCCTCTTAACTAGAACCTTGGACAAAATTTTAATAGGATATTACAGAAACTAAAATTTGAACTAGTTTTTTTATAGAGCTCAACTCGATTCAAGCATTAAAATAAAGCATCAAGCACAGCTTGCTATTATAACCTTAGATATTAGTTGTATATGTGAAATTACTTCTGATTTGTTAAGTTACTTCTCTTTATTAAATTAATATGCATCAGACGCGCTTAACTTTCGATTGGTACCATACAATAGCACATGGTACAACTAGTAGTTCAGTTTTGTTTCACACCACTAGAAGTACCCAAAATTTTGCCTCATCCATACAAGAATGCAAGCAACTTTCTTTTTACTTCACTGCTCGTGTAGCCGCTCGCGCCATGCTTTCACAAATTTGCATCCTCGACGGCTACGAGGGAGGAGACAACATTTGAAGTGACTTTGTTTTCTCATTAATCGTAACAGAGATTCGTACATTGAACAGGTTAGGAGTTTCAGTGTGTGATGCTAGGTCAAACTCCAATTTTGGAATCCGGCCATCATCATCAGTCAAATCAGGCAATGAAAAGCACTAAAATTTCAACCACCAATATGATTTATACAATTTCTAGCATCAATAGGAGCATTAAACAAAATACACATAAATCAACAAATAGCATGCAATTACAAATCTCTCTAATTTAATCTCCAATCTAACCTTTGACAAGGGACAAAATACAAAAATCCTAAAAAATCTACACCTGATAGGATTACAGAATCAGAAGACTGAAAAAAATACAATGACTACTTATCTCTGGACTGAATCAGGCCCTCCATGGTTGCTGGCGGTGGATGACGATGCCGCCCTACCATTTAATATCCCGTTGTCCACTGGAGGAGTTACTCCCCACTTTCCTTCTGATTCCTGGGGCTCTATCACTTTGACAGACCCGTCTGTCAACCCAATTGCAAATTGGTTCGGGTCTTGAGGATGTGCCGCAATGACGAGTGGATACACAGCTTGACTTCTGTCAGAGACCAAAGAAAGTAATATCAACCAAACATACACCCAAAAAAAAGTTTTTTTTTTGCCGCTTAATAAACCATCAGGAAACATTGGGATGCAAACATCCCGTTCTTACCCATTTAATACAGCCTGGGATAAATACGCCGACGGAGCAACCCGACATCTTAGCCTTAGGGTATCAGCATCAAAGACCCCAATATTCCCATCACAAAACGAAGCATAAACTAGTTGACTGTTGCAGGAGTATGCAGCATATGAGATGGGAGCAGAAAGGACATCTTGGGGAACCCACTGCAGAAAACATTATCCATGCAAAACTTTTAGTCATCTTACAAGCAACCTTGACCCCAAAGATTTAGAACACGTCATACCTGACGAATGCGATCAATCTTAGCAGCATCATACAATGCTAGCTGTGTCTCATGTGATACCAGCAAGCGGATTTGATCAGAATGGAACTGAACTCGAGTGTCACCTGTAGGTGCTTTCCCAGCAGGGAGTTGGATGGGGACTGATTTCCGCTTGTCCCATGTATCAATACTCCAAACACAAAGCTGCAGGTTTGTATATGACAGTTTAAAGATCAACAGCCATCTTAGCACACCATAACAGGAAGACAAGTTCCAGTGAGTACAGAGGAACAGAAAAATGAAAACAACTGACAGGGCTAGCATCTTTTAAGGATTACCAATAATAATTAGTTAAAATAACCAACAATGGATCATGGGGATCAAATTTCATCTCTAAGAAAGACGATGAAAAACACATTTTAATATATGACCCACAGCAGAAGAAACAAAGCAACCTTAGACATCTTGTAAATGAAAAGGTCCCTTTAACAAACATGATTTTTCCTTTTTTTTTGAAAAAAAAAAACCTTTTGTTTTCTAGTCAATATATCTAGAAACCCCCCCCCCGGGCCCCGCCCCCAAAAAAAAAATGGAGGAGAAGAAGAAAATCTCTTCACTTGCTCTTAGCCATAAAAAACAGGAATTGCTTTTTACCTGAGCATCAGCACCAGAAGAAACTAATATGTTCAGGGTGGTGGAAAATGCTAAACCAGTTATGCGCTTCTGGTGACTTTTCAGCTTTGATTTCACCTATACAGTGTCATTTGATTGACATCACTGCCGATTATACAAGTGTCAATAGTAATCTGAGATCATATGAAGTGATGGAATCAATACCTCATCTACCCTAACATTGTAGATGTGGATGGTGGAATCCTCCATACCAATGGCTATAATGTTATTATCTTGAGGATGGAATGCCAAGAAAGTTGAAGCCGGTGGTGGCGCCATAAATGTCGTCATCACCTTCATAGGACACCACATTGAAAACAATTACATTATAACTGCTAATGTATCTTTGAAAATTTTGATCAGACAAATCGTGAACATACTATATGAAGACATACCTTAAAAGTCATCATATTGAACAATGAAACCTTTCCACCAGCAGCTGACATTACATAAGAATCATTCTTTGAGAGAGCTATGCATGGAACTGCTTCCTCAAGGTTGACACCTGAGACATCATTAGTCATAAGAAGACCACTGTTTGGTTGCCAATGTTGTGGAACAAGATTGGCAGTGGCCTTTAGACCCACATTTACTTCAGAAACTTGTTCATAAAATATTTGTTAGAAAAAAAATGGAGGAAGGAAGAAGAGATAGCTCCACAACAACATAGGGAATCATTCCCATTACCTTTCCAGAAGGATTTTGCTCGTTTCGCACCCACTTCCACAGCTTCTGAACACCATTTGATCCCAGTGCCAAAAGGCCAACACCAGAGTTTGTATAAAGAAGCCGAGCAACCTATATATGAATATGTCAATAAAAGCACATTCTTCACAGGCAACACATGCAACGTAAATGACAGTTAATTAGTCCACCACCTTGTTACCAGCATCCGTGCTCTCTGGCATCGTAACCATTCGGCATTGAACAGGATCTACAATTTCAGCCAACTGCCAGGGTTTCATTTTATCATTAACATCATCTAGCGTTCTTGGTTTCTCCATGCTTCTAGACATTGAGTCAACTCCATTCTGAAGATTTAAAAAAATAAATAAATAAACAAAATAACCAAACAGACAAAAGAAACACTTCACTAAAAAAATTAATTAAAAATTTGAGATTGAAGCACCGCATCTGGGCCCACTGTATTGACCATACTCCAGTAAGCAGTGTTACATGAGAAGATAGTAAACAACACCAAAGCATTGAACTCCTACACCATATAGTACGACTCAGACAAGTGAAAATTCTTCATAGAAAATCAACAACAACACATGATTGCAACATCAATCTTACCTCCTGCCAGGGAATAATTCAGTAAGCTAGTCAACAAATTACCTAAAGTCAATCCTACAACTAAAGTTGGTAACATTAATCTACACTTGGGAAAGAAAATGGCAAGTTAGCCAACACGTACCCAAAGTTACTCCTACAACTAACATTGTTACCACTAATTCTGGAACACATTTTTTAAAAAAAGAAAAAGTTCAACGTACAAGTATTGGAGATGGCCTAACAGGAGAGCTCCTTTCAACTTTGCAATTAACAGGAGGAACATTTGCTACAGAAGAGCCAGAAGCCTGCTCAGCAGACAGAGATCTCAGTTGATTATACATGGTGAATAAAAGAACAGAAGGATTTGAGTTCATTATACAAGGTAAATAAAAATATGATCAGGACAACAACTTACGGCCTTGCAGTTTTTTTTTTTTTTTTTGGGGTGGGGGGTGGTTTGGGCTTAAAGTGGCGAGAGAGAGAGAACCTTAATTGCAGCTGCTTCAATAGGTGACCGCAGTGCTTCAAAACCAGGGTTTTCAGCAGCTCTTAAGGACCTCACACCTGCAGCATTTGCAAGTATCTTGATTCCATTGTCTGCAGTAGTAACAGCAAGGAGATTCCCCTCTTTGTTGAATCTCAATGGAGGAAGACTCTGTAGCAACAGAAGTAAAAAGTTGGCCAACTTAACTCATGGTTTGTTTATACATTGTATGATATTTCTTCTTTTTTTTCGGCTTCATTTTTTCCTCTTCCTTTGATCTCTCTCTTTCAAGTTTGATTCTGTTACAAAGCTAACAACCGGGAAATATAAATTACTGTAACACTAACCGAAAGACCACCCTCTGCATCTGTACTGGTAAGAATGTTATTGTTGTCCATATCCCAAAACTTGATCTGGCTATCTTCACCCACCGCCAAAAAGTGATTTTGAGTTGTATCAAACTTTACAACCCCAATTGACTTCTTTCTGAACCCAGTGTACGTCCTTTTTATGGCCCCTTCACTTTCATTCCATTCAACAAGAAAAGAATCTCCTTCTTTACCAGTTCCACAAGAGAACAATCTAAATGGAAATGAATCAGAAACACCATTAGCCAAATATACATGTATTAAGTAGAGAGAAATCGAGGTCTTTATTGTAGCCAAACCTCAATGGCAACAAGAGATTTTACAAACTGTTGATATTGGGGAAATGGAAAAGCACGTGGATCCTCAGAACAAAGATATATCGCTAATCTTACCTGCTTCCATCAGCACTGTAAAGCATTGTGGTACACCAATGCCCAGGAGCATCATAGTCAACTCTGGATCCCATATTGTCATACAACCAAGCCTTAATTTTCCCATCGATAGCAGTTGAGAAGATAAACTGAAAAAAAAAAAAGAAATAAAACACAGGTGATTCTCTCAATAAGCAGTTGGTGTCAGGCAGGTTAACAATAATATGATTCACCTCACAATCACGGTCAAAGTAGCTAATCACTTAAAGAACAGTTAAACATGGGTGAGAACTTCAAATTTGTATTGCCATCAAATATACAATTCCAAATTTTCCACGTAGATGCTAGATTGGACTGATAAAACGATATAATGCCTGAATACAATATCAACATATTCCAACATCTTTTGCAACAGAGTGTCTTGTGACACATTATAAATTATTGATTCTCTTGATAAACAGTTGCTTCTGCTTTTCTTTGTCATACCTGAATATTCTCCTTTTGATGAGGACATATAGAGTATACAGGGGCTTCATGCCCTTCAAAATTGAATAACTTCCGTCCTGTTAAGTCCCAAACCTGTTTCAGAGTTTTCCTTTAGCTACCTAATAGATAATAAATTCAAGTAAATTAATTCGTTGTTTCTTTTTTAAAACTACCTTGATCAACTTGTCATCTCCACAGGTTACAACACACAACTGTTTGTTTGGATGGGCAAAGGCCAAATCATTTACTCCTCCAGTATGGGCATCAATCTGCAAGCACAAGAATATGCAAATAAAAAAAAGGTTGCAAAATTTACCTTGTCACAGTCCAGCAAATTGTAACATACCTCCAGATGCTGGCGTAGATCATTTGGTCCAGCATAGGCATACAAATGGACTAAATGCTTACTGAATGCAGCTCCTGCAGCATGAAATAAGCAATAATTATAACTGTTCACATGCACCTTCCAGACCAGTTAATTTGTGAAGCCACATACCAATAAAAGTGCCATCTGGACTCCATGTAACCCGGCTAACAGAAAAAGGTCCCTCTTTTGCAACAGAAGCCTGTTCCAGACTCTTTTAAGGTGAGAACCAATAAGGACACTTTTAAATTTTGGATAATAGTGCGGAAACATATTAATACTAGTCAATAGAGGACTCGTAATTGCACAATGGATCATAGAACCCTTTACCACTACAGCTGCCTCGTGGGTGAAAAACCAACAAATACAAAACAGAGCTTTTTATCCTCCTAAGTGCTATCATTGTTTAGTTTCAATTTTCAAAATTACAACTCAATCCATCTTTGTCAATTTCTGCTTTCAAATCATGCTACAAGAAAATGTTAATGATACGAGTACTACACATACATAAAGCAAAATATGCATATACATATATAACATACTGCAATAAATGTCCCATAAATGTATATACACACGTACATAAGTGCCACTCACACAAATCACAACTTCTACATGCTTAACTACATATGGATGAATACAACTACATGAATATTAAAAGCCACAGATGAGATATGACCTGAAACGGCAATGTACAAGCTTGAATCTCCCAAATCTTAAATGGCTTTGTAACCAGCTTTTCTCGCATCCCAACCTCCCAAAGTGTAATGTCACCATTATTAGAGCCCACTATTGAGAAAGGCCATTCAGATCACAGACCACAAACGTAAGTATGCTACGAAATTTTAGGTCCATAGAGCATAAAGATAGCACTAAAAAGCTCCTATAAACCATCATTACCGAGAAGCAATGTATGGTGAGAAGGATGAAAATCCATGGTTGTGACGGTAGATCCTTGATGCATGGTAAAAGCTACATTTCTTGGTAGGTCATCCAGGGACCAAGATGGCTGTTGACGAACTGCAGGATAGGTGACCTGAAAACAAGAATATACTCTTAACTAGAAGACATTTAATACAACAAATTATCAGCTAGACAACCGAAGATGGTAAAAATAAAAACGAAAAACGAAAAAAAAATCCTCTGCATCACCTCCTCAACTGACTGTGCTGGACGTAAACGTTTCATTAGCTGCTCATGCTCAGCATTCTGGTAATCAACCATTCCCAATGTTGCCGGAGGAGTAATTGGACGCTTCAAGATTGACACTGTTCAAAGGCGAAGCCAATTCAACATGACCAAAGCATTTTAGCAAAAGACTTAGATTTCTCGTCAGGTCTAGTAAAAGAAAAAATCAAGAATTTCCATGAGTTTTTTCATTGGGCTTATATTCAAAGACAGGTTCCTGGTGTAACAGTTACCATTGAAGGTTGAAAAAGAGCTAGACAGACAACATCAGAAATAGTTAAACTGCTCACCTTGATTTGGTGGAACTGGTAAGGATGATGCAGTCACAACAGCTGCCTGAACAGACGAAGATGCAGCAGCATTTGCCATCCAACCTGCTAAAGCATTTGCGTTGGCAGCTGCAGCAGTTGGTGGAAAGGGCTACAAGAAGTAGAATGAAAGCAAAATATATATTAATAAGCATCCTCATATGGAAGTAAGGTTCAAGTTGATGTCAGGATATATGCCTTTTTATCCACAAGGAATATGGATTTCATCCTTGCATGAAAACTAGGTTGAACTGAACATCCAGGATTTGTGCTTTTCTCGATAAGAAAAAAGGCTTTTTAGAAGCTTTTTTTATTTTTACGTCCCCTTTTTTTCAGGGAACTATCTTTTGTTATGGAGGAGAAGGTGGATAAGGGCCACCATGCTGAACAAAAGGATAAATCAGAATTAGCATGAGAACATTTACCCCATGTGTTCCAAGTGATGTATAAGCAGCAGGTTTTGCCACTGCAGCAGCAGGAGGCATATTCACTGGAGTTGGAGCAAGAGCCCCATTTGGAGGTGTGCAGGTATGGTCTGTGAACAAGGTCTTAATATCTGGGTTTGGCCTCGGATTCTTGCAGAGCTGGTGCTGCCAGTTTAAACTGCAATGGCCACGTCATCAAAACACATCTCTCACTAAACGTATGAACAGCACGAGTATCTTTAAATTTTTTAGCATTGTCAGCAGCCATTTTTGCCATCACTCTCTCAATGGAGTTCATGGCAAAAGCAGCAATCATTCATGATTTAGAACACAGTTAATTCATATGATGATAAAAAATGGCCACTAAAGCCGGTAGTCCAAGGCCATCAAACCTTTGATTTATTAAGGTCCGCAATCTAGATGCTTTTAAGGTTGGAAAAACAAGCTTTTCTCGAAAAAGTGGATTAGCTTCAATTAACTTTTTCAGCTCTATCAACATTATACTTCGGGCAGTCTTGGTGTCACCATACTTGGATAACTGTTCATTTTCCCTGCAATCAACAAAAACAATTAGAACAAACATATTTTGATCAGCTACAAAGTAAGTAACAAGCATACTGCATTTAGAAAGAAAGTCATGAACTATAAGAAAAGCAGGCACCAAAGTTTCAAATTTACAAAAATATAAGTGATATCTAACAAAAGAAGATATTGCTTCCACAGAAAAACTCTAGAATTTTCAATTCAAAATAAGTAACTTAACCTAGGTCGTGCATACAGATTAACAAACAAACAAAAAGCAACGGGAGAAACCGTGCCTGCTAAACTGCATGCAAAATAATGCACCATTAACTGTGCAGCAACCAACCATCATTTTCCAGTTTTAAAGTTCATTAAAGACCGATCTATCTTTAATAAAGTTGAAACATACATGATACATATTATCAAATTTCTGAACAGAAAATATGATACAGCTATAGCTGTAACTAATTAAACAAATCTATAAAATCTTCAGCAAAACATAAAGACCCATCCTTTGCATGTTCACCCTTCTAGTCATTATTTGCTGTTGAGAACTAAGAAATGTTTTCCAGCTGTGCATCAGAACCCATTTTAGTTAAACGCTTTTTATTTCTTGAACTAAAATAAATTATAGAAATAACTCTTAACAACTTGGCTTCCAAAAAATTCAAGGCATAACATTCTCCTCAGTGACTGAGCCTTTAGGTCCTTCGTCAAACAAGCAAGACACACATGCACACACAACCTGTCCATGTGGGCCACATGATGTAGACAATAAGATCAAGCTATTGTAAGCATTTAGAACTGTCTCCAATCTTTAAAAAAAAAAATAGAGATCAAAAACTTAATGCCAATTCAAAGATTTCCTGCCAGTATCTATCAAAAACAGTAGAGGGACCATGTCTTTTCAGCAGCAATAAATATCCTATAACACGTAAGAAAAGCACACTACCTGAAATTATTGAGAGTTAACAGCTGAGTAATCTCTTTGTACAAATCCTCATTGAATGTTGAGAAGACTTTCAAATCATTGACCAGTATCTCAACTGCCTTTGCCTTGTCTTGCCTGCAAAAGAAGTCAATATTACCAAAAGAACAATAAAGATCAAATTCAATCCAGGAAAAAACCTAGCCAAGGTAAAAATGTAGTATGAATCTCAACATACCGATCAAGGGCTTCAAGATACTTCTGCTTCCTTATTTCGAAAAATATCTTCATGGAGTATCTATTATCATCGACCTTGGTGAATCCAGACAAGTACTTTTCAACTTCTTCCCATTCACCAGCATGTACTTTTTCCTCAAAATACTTCATGTTAAAGAAAAACCCTGATTCTTGCTCAAGCCTACAAAACCATTATGTACATTATTCATCATTGGCTAAGCATTCATTTTTTTATTCAAATCAATAAGTATATTATTCATCAGTCGTAAACCATTCACTTCTGTACTTAAAATTCTTTTCACATAACACAACTCAAATTTAATTACGTCTCCAAGTTTCTTTTTTTTTTTTTTTTTAATTCTCATGGACAAAACCAACCAACATTCTCTCCAGTAACAACAACCCTACAAAAAGTTCATAACTTGAGTAAATATCCAAACTCTTTACCACTTTCCCAAAATGCAAAAAAAGACAAAAGAAGCTTTCAGTACAACATTTCCATTTCTTTATCCGCATCAAAATCCACATGCATAAACCCAATTACTAAAATCAAAAAATTCCAAAAAACATTCATTTCACAACCATGCAGAGCAGTAATTTTTAAAAATTGTTTACAGCTGAACTAAAACCTCAAACCCCAGGTCAAAAAATAATTATTAAAATTAGCAATCTTTTCATCATTTCCGAATTTCCAAAATTAACAATAACTAATCGCTCAAAATTTATCCAATCTCAACTAAACAGTCTCAAAATTAAGTTAACATCAAAACAGAAATGTAAACGAAAAAATTAAAAATTCAACAAATATAAGCAACAAAAACGATATAAAAATTAAAAGAAAGGGAACGAAAAAAAGAAGCAAAAGAGTTTACTTGTGAACAGATTCCTTAAACTTTTCCTCTTCGAGAAATTGAAGTATGAGGAAAACCAATTCTCTACTCAACGACGACATTTTTGCTTCACCCCAAAAACCCCTCAAACCTCCACCACCGATTCACCAAATCCAAATCCCCAACCACTCGCAATCAGATCGAAGCCCTAGAAAAGCCCGAGCACCAGCCCGAACCCGAACAAGCCGACCCGACGCACCACCGACGTCGATTCTCTAGGGTTCCCGACAAAAAAAAAATCACCACCACAAAAGCAGCTGCCGCTCGAACAAGTATCCAGCCTCTCACACAACAGAGAGAAGAAGCTAAAGGAAAAAGTAGTGAGAGAAAGTTAGAGAGAGGCAGAGAAAGAGAAAGGAGAGCTAAGAAGAGAGGTTTTTGGGTTGGCTAGAGAGAGAAAGTCGAGAGATTTATAGAAAGGAAGGAAGAAAAAAAAGGGAGGTGAGGTGAGGTGATGGTGGTGGGGGACGGACTTGGTCTCGCTATCTTCGATGCGTTTGGCAGGAGTCTATCTTTTTCCACTGACCTATCTCTGATAAAAACAATGACTTATCAAGATGATCCGCATAGCTTTTCAATAAGCAGCTGGACTTATCATTGCGAACAATGCACTTATCGTTGCGTGAAGTGGGGGAAAAAGGTAGAGCGGATTTGAAAGTGGGGATTCAAATGGAGTTGAATATTCAGGTTGAGTTACGTCCAAGTCGTCAGGGTTTAGTGGTGGTGGTGGTGGTACTACTATAGCAGTCGTAGCAAGTAATTGTTCTTTTGCCTCTTTTTTCTTCCCGAGTTTTCGGTTGAGGAGATATTGATGAGATGTGGCGGGGAACTGTCGCTTTCGGGGAGCATTTAATTCACGGGGCTAATTTCTCGTTATATTCGCGTGATGTTATCTCGGATTGGTTTTGTTTCTTTCTTTTTTGTGTGTGAGTGTGTGTGAAGATTGGTCTTACGACATTTGTGTCAGAGAAGGAGTTTGGGAGTTCAGAAAAAGGCCGGAAAAGGAGGATTGAGGCTGCGAGTGGGCGCGTGGAGTACACGATCCTTTTGAGATAAGGTGTGGGGCCTTGGAAGTTACTTGTCTAACTGTACAATTCTCAACCTAGACGTGTTTTTAAGGTTAATTCATATTTGAAAAAACTTACCTTACATTTATGTGGACGATAAAGGCCACTTTTTAGGTAAGAACTGTGAATAAAAGGTAGAATTCTCTATTTGCGTCGTATATGATATATATATATATATATATATATATATATGTTGCCTTTTTTTTTTTGGGGATTGAATTAATATCCTTTCACCTCAAATTCACACCGCCATTCACCAAATCAATATATCTTTTTTGGCAATTATGTCCCGCCACATGACTTAATTAATGCTCCATAATAATTTGAAAATGTTTCCTCGACAAGAAAAAATTAAATGAATGTGTTACCAAAAAGGACTATTTTAACGATTTTCATTTTGGGAAAATCCCAACTCTCACTTTGATTTAGATAAAACAAAGACAAATAAAAAAAAAGAGAGGAATTTAAAATTGACCGTTATTCCTTGATGTGTTGTGTCCATGTATAGTTTAGTTGAAGGACGTTATTTGTCTAATTAGAGAATGGAAACAATGAATTTAGAATGCAGCTATGTAAATTTAGATCACTTCTAGTTGTTTAACAATAATGTATATCTTCTTTTATATTTATACCATATAAAGTAGGTCAAACATACTCAAGTTAATTTCTCTTAAATAATGCACGAGGCATATATAGGATCAAGTTAATTACACTTCTTTAGAAAACTAAGAGCCTATTTCTATTTGGATTGTTATTTTCTGAAAAATTTGTAGAAAAATGAATTATGATGATTTGATATATGTGAGACGAAAAGATGATTGGAATACATGTTTACGAAAAATAATAATTTTTTTTAAAAAAATGACATCAATTCTCTTTTAATAAGTGTCTATTGGATACTTGAACATATTATATAGAACTTATATATAATGTAAGTAATGAAACAATTTGGACAGCATTTTCAACTTCATAAATCATCTATACACATGATTTAAAGTTTTGACGATCCCTTGCAATTTCGTTCAGGATTCATTCAAAATTTTGTTTTTATATTTTTTAGACAAAGTTTTTTGAATTTGTAGTTGCCAAAACAAAATATATCAATCTAAGTTGAGTTTAAAATAGTTGATTAATAGATTTGGCAATTGGAGATATTCCCAAAATTTTTGAGGCTATTGTGTTCTATTTGATGTTTGAAAATGTGTGGACCTTTATAGTAGATTTTTTTTTCAAATTTTCAAATCTATAATATATGTTATTCTTTACATCTATTTTATATTTATATGTTTAATATAATTTCTATCATTCCTTTAAATTTCATTGTTTAACTAAATCATGACTTTTTTTTTGTCAAATATAATTCTCAGGACATGATTTAGAAGAAGGGAAATATAAGTCAATTTGCAACTCATTAAAATTTTCGAGAAAACTTCCAGATGAAATTAAAGATAAAAATCAATTGCAAAGCTTTTTAGGATACTTAAATTATATTTCCAATTTTGTTCAAAATTTTAGACAGATTTATGAGCCATCCCTCATGATTTTACTAATGGTGGAGAAAATTGGAACTACAATTGAAATTCTATCTCCACTATTTCATCAAGTTTTCCATTTAAAAAAATTTAAATGTCATGGGTTCTAATCTCCTCTCCCTCTCCCATACTAAATATACATATAAATACATACACACAAATGTATATTAATTGTATCCCATTGTCTACATATTTATTACTCTATAGTCTATAGAGCAGCCCAACCTTCTAATATCCATGATTCTCGGCAATCGCCATTAAGAGGTCATCCAATTAATTAGTGGTCCTAAAAATTGCATTCATAGCAATCAATTAAAATGTGTGAAGTAGCTGCGACTTCTGTAAATTTTTCCTACATTCTCTAACTATCACTGCAATCTTTTTCTTCCTGCCGATTCATCTGTTAGAGCTAATATGTACTTTAGATGTTAGATATTTAAAAAAGTAAGATTAATTAGTAAAAGTGTATAAATACAATCGTGGATAACAATTATTAATGTGTGTGTATGTATGATAGGTTAATGAAATTTAGTTATAATAATGAGTGTTCATTGGACACCCATCAAAAAAATTTTAATATAATTATCAACCGGTGAGGTCTTAATTTATGTGTAAAAGCAACTAAAGCTTCCAATTACAGGACATTTCGATCCAAAGATTTTTCTCTCAACCTTTTTGGCCTTTTGTCAAAATTGAAAGCGACATCATCTTTGGGATAAAGGCGGTAGTATTTTATGCATTTTTCCCAAAAATACTAGTCTTAAGAATGTAACATTTTTTGTTAAAGAGATACTTCAAAACTTATAAGAAAAGAAAAAAAAAGAGCTTAAATATCAAACAGGATCTCACAGTCACTTGACTAAACCCCCGTTTAGGATTGCGGTGTTTTTGGTAAAAAAGTACTTTTAAGTATTAAAAGTACTTTTAAAGTGTTTCATAAATATCATTCCATAAAATTAGAAGTAGAAGTTTTAATGTTAAAAGAACTTCTAGCAAAAGTTCAAATTTGATACTTTTACAGTAATTTTTGTAATTTAAAAAATAAAATATCAAGTTTAATCATCTTATCTTATATTATGAACTAAATAAAGAGATAAACACTTTTTGAAATTTTCAAATTACACATTATCTAATACAATAAGTACTTATTAAATTATGTCTCCAAATAAACTTAAGTAGTTGATATGTGCTTTTATTAAAAGTTTTACTACCAAAGTACTTTTCAATATGTTACCGCAACCCTAAACGAGCCTTAATGCTTCTAAAGCTACTCGAGGAGTCTTTTAAAAGCATTTGCACGTATCTTATTTAAATCTTTTTGCCCATTAACCAATCTGAAAAGAATTGCAGGTTATGAGAAAGATATTATCACACTGTATCCTTCTTGTATTAATTTATAGATAAATTTTTTATACACTGTGAGTATATAATTTTTTTTACATTAGCACATATACAACATTGCCACATAATAGAAATTTAAATTTAAAATTCAAATCATGTATATGTGACATACATCCACAACTATTAATGTAAAAAATTCACTACACTGTCAGTACATAAAAAATTAATCATTAATTTATTACCCTTTAATTAAATAGCCCAACGTTTCTTGTGCATAACTTCTCTGTAGTTATCTATCAACAACCATTTAATAATATGTGGTCCTCAAAACAAAACCTGATTTGACATCAATCTAATGCATTATGCAGTAACGGCTAATCCTTTCCATAATTTCCAAATATCATTTTCACTCTTATTGTTGTCATTAAGTTTGTTGGCATTGAAAGAAAATAAAATGAGAAAAAGCCATACAAAAAAGTTTTTATTAAAAGAAAAAGAGGTTGTTAAGAAGTCTTGCCTAATGCGCCATAAAGAGAATTATTTAGACGTACCTTTCTTGTATGGAGAGCTATAAAAGAAATTGAATTCAAACTCTGACGTTTGCTCCAACATGTTTATTTTTCTCACACTCATGTTCCAAACATTCATTGAACAAGTAGTCAATTACATCTAACTAAGTCATAACTTTTGTCCATAATCCACATAATTAATCTATATAATAATCCTCTAATTATTGTTTTTTCCAATGAAGCCAATTTGCAAACTTGACTTTGAAGTTTGAAAGAGAAGAATCGATCACATCCTTGGATCCTTTTCTATAATGGCTTGCATGTGACAAACAAACCCTCCCACTGAAACTGCGTCCTCAAACCAGCGCTCCCAAAACCCTAGCATTTAATGTGGAAGTAGTAGTAATCTCCTACGTCGCTAGCCCATATAACACACCTAGCTCAATGACGTGGCTCACCATCTGAGTCCTTTTTTTTCTTTTTCTTTTTCTTTTACTACTAGACTTGCCATCATGCACTATTCTTTACTAATTAAGCGTCTTTGTTCCAATTAGATGTGAATACTAAGCAAAATTAGATTAATATACCAGTAATTTAAACAAAAAAATGTGAACATCTGCCGTTCAAATTTGGGAAGACAAGGAGGCTAGTATGCCATTAAAAAATTTGATCTAGAAAAATTGTCAATAGTTTGTCCTCGTCAAAGGGTAAACTCCATTTAGGTGGATTAAGTATCAAAAATCACTAGTAAATTGTGGTATATTTAATGGGTATTTATTTTTTTCCTTTTTTTTTGTCGTTATCATATATGATTTAATTTTATGGACAGTTGTCGATTATCAGTTGACAACCATCCATAAGTTAATGATCAAAATTTAGGGTGCATTTGATAAAATTAAAGTTTGAAAAATAAAATCTAAAATCTAAATCTATTGACTTAGTGAATTGTTAAGCACTAACTTTGATACGTTTGAGTATATATCACATTAAAATAAAAGTGAATAGTCATCAATCACTTATTTTTTGGAGCAAATTTTACCTAGAAAATTCAGTGTCACTTAATGAATTCAAATGTTCTAATTTTGATTATCAAACGCATCTGAATCCGTTAAGTGCTGAATTGGATTTATTTTTTTTCTTTTTTTTGTCGTTATCATATACGATTTAATTTTATAAACAGTTGTCGATTATCAGCTGACAACTATCCATAAGTTAATGATCAAATTTAGGGTGCATTTGATAAACTGAAGTTTGAAAACTAATTTTTGGAGTTTGAAATCTCAAATCTGAATCCATTAAATTAGTAAATTGTTAAGTACTAACTTCAATACATTTGAATGTATATCACATTAAGATAAATGACGGAGCAAATTTTATCTAAAAAATTCAGTGTCGCTTAATGAATTCAAATATTCTAATTTTAATTATCAAACGCGTCTGAATATATTAAAATTTGAATCTATTAAATTTAAGTGTTTAATTGAATTATCAAATAATGACTCAGTCAAGGGCACAAACGTTTTAAATTCACAACTCTTGTAACACTACACAATATTGACATGTATAGATCTTTTTTCTTTTTTTTTCCAGAAACGACAGGAGTTTGTATAGATCCAAATGAACAATATTGGCATTTACAATTCCCAAATCCTTCTTGCAGAGTTCAAATATACTATTGTATGATTATGCAGCTTTTGACTTTTGAAAATGTCACACAGCAATTAATAAGTGACCATATAAACCGAGTTTATCTAAATGAATAATAATTTCTAGCTTCAAACGAATGTGTGGTGGAAAGAATACTAAACAAAGAGGTGGCAACTGTAGAATATAGCAACTCCCAAATAGCACCGGCCAATGCTCCGAACCGCTACGTCTCTTACTTCATTTCCTCCAATCTCACGAAATTTCAAGAACTTTTCGGGAGAAATTCAACAAAGCACGAGAAAAAGAAGTTTGGAAAATTCTCCGTGTTTTTTTGGGAGGTTGTGGAGAAGTGTAGGTGTCAGGGGTGGGTCCCAGAAAATAGGTCATTTCAATTTACAGAGCCACCTGTCTCATCGATGTCTTTTGGTGGGGAGGAGTTAGTTTTATTTAATTCCACGCTCCAGGAGTAACGCGTGGGGTAAAAACTCTCGTCCTTTTTGACGGAAAGGTGAAGTAACGTATGGGGCGCACGTTGTTTGGCGGATAAAAACGGGAGTCGATGGCGATGGGTCTCTCTCACAACGTACAAGCGCGTTGGGTATGTTGCGACGCGGGATGTTTAGATGCAGCCAAGTACAATTAATACAACCAATAAAAAACAAGTTTTTTCCTTAATAAATCGAAAAGACAAGCATATTAAAAGAGGTCTCCAATTCCTCTTGCTAATTTCGATGTTTATTCTAACATTGGGGCACGTTTGTTTTTCTTCAACCCCTTCTAAAAGAAAATTCTATAAAGTGGAAATCAAAATTTTAAAGGAAAAAGAAGAATAATACAATAAATAGTTTTATTTTAATTTTTTTTCGTTGATCTATAGTATGTATATATTTTAGTGTAAACGAACTTATTTAGAGGATGATTTTGATTTGTAAGGAGGACTAGTGTAGTGCTTAGTCTCACTTTTTAGAGTCTCGAAAACCGAGCTCATTTGGATTGCTATTTTTAGTAATTTTTATAAAAAAATTTATTTTATCAATTTAATATATGTAAGGTAAAAAAATGATTAAAAAAGTATTCACAAAAAACGTAAAACATTTTTTTTGATAGAAAACAATAATCCACACAATTTTTGAAGGAAAAGGAAGAATTCTTCGATAGAGAAATTTTTGGATTAAAGTTTTCCACATAAAATTTTTACATTTTCTATGACTACATCTCTCAAATATTTTTTTATTTCACATACATCAAATCACTATAGTATAATTTTTACCAAAAAATATCAATCCAAATGAGACCTAAGATAATAAATAATTTTATTTTAATCTTTGCATTGATCTATTATAATTTAGCGAGAATGAACTTGTTTACCGGATGATTTTGCCTTGGATTTGTATAAATAAATCATTATGGTACTTACTTAGAAGATGATTTATCCTAACTCAATTTAATGCTCCGATACGACGCAATGGAATACGTGGTTTAACAAACGAGGAAAACCTTCTACCATAATATAAAGTTGGTTAAGCATGAGTCATACATATGTACAGATGCCTACAAGTGTTGGTTCAGTTGGGTGTCGCTTTGTCACAAAAGATCCTGTGTTTGAATCTTGCAATCAATATAAGAACTGTGTTTTTAGATGATTTATAAAAATCTTTGTAAGCGACTTATGGATCCGGAGACATGCCCAAATTCATTATACTCAATTTTTTTATGATCAATATATATATATAGATATAGATTACATCCTCACTGTTTATATACCTTTACATTGGCCATATCGGCCATACTTTTATTCTCAAAGCAATTTGGACTATCATACTAATATGTGAGAATCTATTGGGAACTTTTTATATGGATAATGTAATCCTTTAAAGCAAAATTATGCTAATATTAAAATCTCAGTTGTGACACTATCGTTTTCGAAAGGCATAGCATATCACAAAACTTGGCGAAAACAATACTATGCACTAATGCCCAATGGGTTAGGATTTGGTCTAATGGTTGAGTTTAAAACCCAAGAATTTAGAGATCTTGAATTTTAATTCCTCTTTCTCCTTCCCGCTGCTTAAATCCCATTCCTCCGTTGCTAAGAAATTTTTTTGCAAAAATGGCTTAGGACTGAAGTCTGTAACAAGCCTAGGTGCGGGCGGTAAGATCTCCACTAGTTCATTTCACAATTGATGCAACATTACATGCACTTCTAGTTTACTTGCACGCAAAGTTGGTTTGTGCCCCATGTCACTAGGGATTAAAATAGAACCCCACCCAAAAAAAAAAAAAAAAGAACTAAAGAGCATATATATATATTAGAGGGAAAAATTGGGGGAAAGAAAAAAAAGAAAGAAGTTGAAACGATAATGATTACATATGCCTATACTATTTTGATTTTGTACACACAAAAGAAAGCGAAAGCCCCCCTCTGTTTCGCTCAAATGACTCGTGAACCCGATTGTCTCCACTCTCCAAAAGATTAAAAGAAGGGACAAGAACTTATTAGCTGGTATCAATTGAATGGTATGGAAGAAATTATAAAATTTCAAGCTAACCATTTGGCTTGTTAAATATGTGTCTAAATGGATATCATGTATGGTATGTGTACCTAATTAAATGCGATTTAAAGCAAAGATAAACCACTCAAAATGAATATTTGTTTTCCCTTACCAAAATTTTTGGAGCAAATATTTTATACCATCACATCAATATTTTTATTGGTTGTGATATTTACTTCTTCATTGTTAGAAAAGTAATCAAGTTTGTCTTATTTGAACGTTTGCCATCTTGCTTCCTTTTGGACCCCAAATGAAATAGCTAAGCTGAATACATAGTCCTTGCGCTTTTGGGGACATGGACTCTCTGATTAATTTGTTTTTATCTACACCCCAGGTATGTTTTCCATTCTCATTCGTTGAACCTAGCAGTTTGGGGAAAAGTAAAAGAAAAAAAAAATCACTCTTTTCCGTTGTTCTTTTTTTTTGGTCCTATTTTTATATTTTTTTTTGTCAAGGAAGCTATTTCCAAGATGTGGTTGTATAATTTTTGTGAGTTAACCCCGTCTGAATTGCTATTTTCTGGAACTTTTGTAAAAGAAATGTAAAAATAAAATAAAATTGAAACATGTGTTCATGAAAAACGTAAAATTTTTTTGATAAAACATTGCAATCCAAGCAACAGATTTTCATCAAGACTTGCACCTTGAGAAAATTTTTCGTGTGAAATTTGCCATACAAGTGGCACACGTTCTATAGTTATAAGCGATTGATAACTTGAAGGTGACTTGGATTTTTATACCCCATAAAATGGTGAGTGGTGACGCAAAAGTTTTTGTTTAATATGACCGTGACTTTAGGATAATGTTTTGCAGGAAGGATATGCCAAAAAGACAAATTAATTTGGACCTTTTGCAAGCTCTGAAAAATCTGTCCATATGTGTGGGAAATTCATAGATGGCAAAGTAACGTGATTCCAATTAAATTCACATCACTTAAATTTGCCAGTTGAAGTCATTTTCGGGAAATCAATTTGAATGGGGTAACTTTATACTCTTTTCCCATATCGAGCAACTATAAAAGAGCAGACCAAGCAAAGTTGCTGAACAATTAAAATGCATGTCATGCAAAGTTGCAAATGACTTTAGTGTGCAAATTACCCTTTTTGGCACCCGAAATGAACAGATCAATCAGCGCAAGTCTATACAAAAAGAAGAAAAGAAGAAAGGTTAATTGAATCCAGGTCACCATAGCTTGAACTTTCAAGTCTCAAAACTCAAAAGTGAAACTAAAGATTATTAAGTTCACGAACAACGGATTTTTTTGATGGGTGATTTATGGATACTCGTTAACACCTCTAATATTCAGCTAACTCCTATTATTTATGCACACATACTAACAATTATTACTATTTCTTACATTTATATGTTTTTCCTATTTAATCTTACCTATTCTCCCTAAAATTTATTTACTTTTTTCTAATTAATTTTATATTATTAAAAATATGACATATATTTTAACGTTAGATAGACCCATAATCAAACGGTAAAAGATACTATCGAAGCATTAATATTCATGCATGTAAAGGTCATAAGTTTTTTAATCTTTGGCCAAGCCGGCCATTACACACATATTTCTGAGTTTTGCAAACTCAAGTATTTCGATAAGTGGAGGGATGAGTTGAATGATATAAGGAGAGAGAGTCTAAGCGAGAGGTTCGGATTCGAGACCTACAATATGCACTAAATATATATATATTTATATATATAAAGAAGCACTTCGATGAGAGCTGGTGGCTGCTGCCCTTTATTTGAATTGGTTCTGGTAATTCAGAGCCTGAATCGGAGCAATGCTGTGAAAGAAAGAAAACTCAAAAAAGTTTGGAGTGACCTTTTGGGTGAAGTTAGTTGATTTTGTGTTGTCGTACAATTGCCGTCCCCAGCTTTGTTCAAAAGTCACCATTTTTTTGATAATGACACCCCGTCAATGGAGAACCTATCATGGCACAAGTAGAATGAATTAAAGCATACCATTTGCCAAGCTGTTGTGGCTGAATTGATAAGGACTTGATCTTTGTGTTGGGATTATTTGAATCTAAAGTCTTGTCGCCAGACTTGAACTTCACCGTTGTTGATAAAAACAATTCTTAGTCATTGTTTGATAATTCAATTCAATACTTAAATTTAATAAATTTCAGATTTTAACATGTTCAGATGCGTTTGATAACTATAAATTGAACATTTGAACTAATTAAATGACACTGAATTTTTTAGATAAAATTGTTCATAATAATAAGTGATGTACTATTCACTCATCATTTAATATGATATACACTCAAATATATCAGATTTAGTACTTAACAATTCAATAACTTAATGAATTCAATTTTCAAATTTCACATTTCATACTTCAATTTTATCAAATTCACCCTAAGTCATGATAGTCATCTTGTGCGTTGACAGTATTATATTTGGACCTTATAATGAAGTGAGCCATCCCCATTTTAACATTTTCTTATGAAAATATATAGTACTATGTATATGTAGTATTATTCTATATGTGACTCTAATTGAATAGCCGGTGCATGACGAATCAAGCATGCACCCCAACTTTGACTATTTGCATTTACCAAAAAGTAATTGCATTTTAATAAAACTTTCCAATATCTTGTCACCATTTGTGGAAATTCATTCACTGAAGTCGGTTTTCGGTACCTTCACATAAATGGGACGGAATAGAAAATGCCAAAAGCTTGTTTTGGTCATATTGAGATATTAAACGTGACAAGTGGGTACAACTACATAACTCTATATGAATATGAATAAGGATAATAACCAGAGTATCCTTGGTGTGACGTACCAAATGAAACCTTCTAATTAGAAATATAGAATATTTACACACTAAAAAGGATAAAGACCACATACATACATACATATGTATATATATATATATATCTTTTAATAGCATTGCTTTGACATGTTTTTGAACATTTTCTTTAATTTGTTTTACTTTTTCTTGATACCCTCTTGAACGTCAACCTCTCACTACAAGACAGAAAAAAGTGATTAGCAATAGACTTTGCACTCCAGTATAAAATTTTGCATCAAGCTTGACAAAGATACTTTGGAAAACAAAGGTTCAATTGGCAAATGAATTTTTTGAATATTTGTATAAAACATTATCATAACATACTGTAAAATTTGTAGAAAATTTTTTTGAGGTATGTAAAAACTTTCTTTTTTTTTCCCCTTTCTTTTTCTTTTACTTTTTTCTCCTCCTCTTCTTCTTCATCCCTCTCCACTGCCAATCATCATCACTGGCAACTTTTTTCTCTCTCTCTCTCCCTCTCCTCTCCTTCCCTTCTCTTTCTTCCTCCCTCCTTGTCATCCCTCCTCCCTTCCTCTCCTTTTCCCCTCCCTTCTCCCTCTCTTCCCACTCTCTCCCACCACTTTCTCCCTCTCCCTAACGCACGACTTGGTTTTTGCACGACCAAATCACGCCTAGGGAAAGGGGAGGATGGCAAGGAAGAGTGGGGGGAAGGGGAGAGGAGGAAGGAGGAGAGGGAGAGTGAGGAGAGAAAGAAAAGAAAAGAAAAAAAAGGTGACTGGCGGTCGGTACTAATAGAGTTGCTGATTGACATTGGCTGGTGGTAAAGACTGTTGTGGGTTATGGTGGGGGAGGAAGAAGAAAAATAGAAACAATGAATTTTTTGTGTCTTTTTGGCTATTGTAAAATGTGTATTTTAAAAATTTTGGAGAATTTTTTAAGATTATTATAGTTAAAGTTATTAAAAAATTTGTAGGAGAAAAATTTAGTAATAAATTCATTTGCCAAACAGGGCCTTTACAATATGATGAGCAGCTTTTGAAAGTTTCAAATTTAGGCCTTGTTCAACAGATATGGGGCTTTTGGTCACTTTGTTTTTTTTTTTTTTTTGGTGATTTTGTTTCAATAGTAATTTTTAGGATTGTTGTTCCAACTATTCTCTAGTTATGATGAAGTCTAGGTGTTTCCTCAAAGCAAGTTAATTGTCGAATGCATATAAATTTATCCAATTTGCAACTTGTTATAGCTTTTCAGGTAATTTCCAATTCCAGCTTTGCTCTTATGGTATCCTGGATACATTAGAGAAGATTTTGTAATTTTTGCCCAACACTAAGATTTCCTGAAATATGCTTTTATGATAAGATTGCAATCTTCAGCACTATAAATGAAGTTTCAATTATCTCATCGAGACCTTACAACTTGACAATCTGGATTACACAATTCAGGTCAATTTCAATGCCAAATTTCATATATTTCTTTTAAGCATGGGTTAAGTCTGCATCCCTGTGGTCTAAATTCACACATAGTATAACTTTTAATACTATTAGTATAAGTTATCAATTAATGCATTAGGGTGTATAACTTTCAATACTAATAGTAGAAATTATCAATGTTCGCAGTACAAGTTATTAATGCGTTAGAAGTGTGGATTTAGTATCACCAATTTTTTAAATCACTTTGTAGACATTTCCCAATATTTTAAAACTTAATGCATTAGGGGTGTGAACTTAGTATCACCGTTTTTTTAATCACTTTGTAGACATTTCCCAATATTTTAAAACTTTTTTTATCGAGTCCGTTTGATAAAATTAAAGTTTGAAATCTGAAAACTGAAGTCAAATCCATTAAGTTGTTGAATTGTTAAGTATTAAATCTAATACATTTGAGTACATATCACATTCAGTGATAAGTGAATAGTTTATCACTTAATTTTGAGAGCAAGTTTTGCCTAGGAAATTCAGTGTCACTTAATTAATTCAGATGTTCAATTTTTGGTTATCAAACGATCTGAATATGTTGAAATTTGAATCCATTAAATTTAAGTGCTGAATTAGATTGTCAAATAGAGTCTTAATGACTTTTTTTTTTTAAAGCCGCACGACTTAACAACCAGTTTTATTCGAATTCCAGATTATTTTGGTTGTCGAAAGGGCTCTCACCCTTTGATTGTGATGCTGCATCTAGAGTTGTCTAATCCCTGAAATAGCATGTCTGATGGACCCATTTTTAAAGCTTACCAGAGCAATTTTGAATTCCAGCTATACTCACCAAACACTTGAGAATTCTTAGTGATTTATGTCCAACTGATTTAGTTCACCAGATTGCAGAAGTGGTACGGAAAGGATCAAAGGAATTAAGTTAAAATATGATAATTCAATTCAACACTTAAATTTAATGAGTTCAAATCTTAATATATTCAGATATGTTTGATAAGCATGAATAAAACATCTGAATTAATTACTCAGTACTCAATTTTTTAGACAAAACTTAACTCCTAAAAATAAGTGATAAGTTATTCACTTATCACTTATTTATCATTTAATGTGATATACACTGAAATTTATCATATTTAGTACTTAACAGTTGAATAATTTAATAAATTCAGATTTTAAAATTTAATTTTATCAAATGCATCCTAAATCATTAGATTGCTGCTATATATTGGAACAGAAGAGGGGGCTACATTCCATCTGCCTCAATTATAGAAACAAACAATGACAGGCTGCCAAACCTTTCTATCTTATCATACTGAGCTCTTAATTATATAATTTTTTTTAAGAATTACTTCAATTTTTGCAAAAGGGAAGAGAAAATGGAAGGATTTGAGAGAACACATAATTAGTTTTGAGTAAATCTTTCATACACTGATGATGTATACACTATCATCATTGGATTCATAATATGTGTGCAAAAGTTGAATTTTAAATTCAAATTTTGCATAGTTGTCATTCATCCAATGCTGATAATGTATACGCTGTCAGTGTAGGAAAGATTAATTCATTATTTTTTGCCCCCTAAAAATTGTTTTAGAAACATTAGGCTAAAGATAATGGTTAATTCCAGCTTCCAACTCCTTATAGATTACTACACACAATTTGATGATTATAAGTTCTTATTTGTCAACACATATTTTATATATCTTTTTTCATGGGCCTTGTCAAGCTTGTTTTCTACAAAATTTACAATTTGTTGCACCATTAATCGATTTGACTCGATCGTAGAACTGGTTTAATAGATGTGCACCTTTGACTATGTGCCTTGAAGGGCAAGGAATTCTATTGTTTGCTTCAAAGGATAAATGAAGGAAGTAAGAAAATTTTTCGTTTGGATTGTGCTTTTTCTTTTTCCTGGAAGAGAATTCGAAAAAATATAACTTTAACATTTTTTTGAAAAAAGTATATGTATGATTAAAAGGTCAAAGAGAAATGTTTGAAAAGAATCTTTTTAAAAAAATCAAACCAGAAAAAATGTAAGCCAAGATGAAAAGTCACGAGAATGCACGTTTTCGTTGTCGTGCAAAATTTGAAGCGTTTTGCAAGATTAAAGATTATTTACATCAAAAGCTTCCACAATTTTGTACCACTTTTCAACAATGGTCTGACAGTTTCTTCCTCAATAATCAGTTGGGCCTATATCTCATGATTTGATTTAACTCATTGTTCATAAGTTGGGCCTCTGCTCTTTTGATTTTATATATCTAATTGTTAATATGGGTTACTCGTAACGATTCATTTCTCGCTTAGATCTTTTGATTTTATTAATTCGGTTGGATTGGATTGGGTTAGCCCCCAAGAGAGTTGAGGGCTTCCAAAAATTGACGGGCAAGCCCACCAAAGTAGGGCGGACTCACTCGCCTCTAGGTAAGATTGTGTTCATTACTGGGTTGTCGGCACGACCCGCCGTCACTAAACGATCATTGACGAGTCGATCCTCAACCCCGACAGGACGGGTTAACGTGTTTTTTTGGCCCAACTTAACTATAAATAGAAGAACCAAGCGGCCAAGGTCTGGAGAAGTTTTCGATGTGGGATATCAGCATTTGAAAACAAATACTCAAACCTGCAACCTGTCTGGCAGTCTGCTAGTCAAGTCACTTCCAGGTTGTAAAGATATCCTACAGATTACCCGTATGAACAACAGACATCTTCTCACTTCACCAAAATAAAATTAATGTTAAAAATCGTTTTATATATTCAAGTTTAGATCTTAATTCTTAAAAAAAAAAAAACAAAGTTTAGATCTTAATTCTGAGTAAATCAACAATAGAAATAATCACACAATGCACATATACTATTAAGTACTACGGACTCAAGCTAGAGCCGTTTCGAACTGTTCCTACAACTTCTTATTTAGGAGTCTAAATGATGCTAATCAAATCGAATATTTCAGTGTTCAAAATTTATTTGATTATTGTAATGAACTTGAAATTTTATTCAAATTTGGATTGTTTATTTGTCGAATTATGTTTGAACGAACCTTTAATCAAGTTTCAATGTTATTGAATATAAAATGTTATTGAAGTTTGACTTAACTAATCAGCGAATTAAGTTTGAATGAACTCTTACCAACTTGAATTCGATTCAAATATCGAATAGTTTGATTCATCTTTCAATCCTATTCTCATTTGTAAGTCGTCATTCGTGGCAACAATGAATTGAGTAAATGTTAGGGTAGTACTCCAAAAATTGGCCCTTCAATCTCTCTCTCATTCCTTGTAAATTAGAACCTGCTGGTAACCATTTTGTCATCCGGTGCTCAATTGAAATTAAAAGGGATTGATTATATTTAGACGTCCCAAGAGGGGCCAAAGACTAGGAGCCAGCATGCCAGGTGCAGAAGCAAAGGTCCTACAAACTTGGCAATTCGCAGAAACAAAAAATGTACTCCTTGGAATTTTTTTTTAAAAAATTTCCAGATTAATACTTTAGACCAACAACTAATCACTCAACAGTCTGGTCTTTGCACGTGTCGAAACTTGATTTTATCCTAATCCAGAAACAGATTAAATATATTCCTACTGATTTGATTGTCTCTGTTTATATCTCCAATACATATTAAGACAATCAATTATGCTCCTCTTCTATTATCTAATCTCCCATCTGGAAGAGCTCCATCAACAATGAATCAAATAATTGAGTACTACTATATTTACAAGTTTAATGCTGTGATATAGTTGTCTATATTTAGCCAATAAAGGCTGGCTTGACCTGGAAAATATCTTGGCCCGTGCAATCGTAGAAATTTCTATCATCAAAGCATGAGGCACCATAAGATATTCGCTTGTTGCATTCGTATTTTTTCTTCCAAAGGGTTGTTGCATTTATTGATCTAGTGCATTTTTTTGCACATAATGTTAGAAACTTAGAACATCAAAGTTTAATAAAGAAAATTAAGTCAACTCTTCCAATTATCTTGTAATTTTTCACATATCTGCTTTTTTTTTTAAAAAAATTTTTTGGTTCTCTAAACTAGACTCTTTTTGCGAAGATGCATGTACATTTCCATTATAATACTTGCAGATCAACAAACGCATCGATATATAGCTTTGGATGCAATGCAATATTTGAATGCATGCTATGCTTTCTTGGGCTTAATTTTACTTCTCTCTGCCATATTCATCAACCAAAGAGGTTAGCGTTATCTTATCACCTCTTCTTTCTTATTCTATAGAGTACAAAATTTCCCCGAAACTATAGAGATTAATTTCTCCTCCTCATCTTGACTACATGATTTAGACATGTTATATATCATTCTCTTCTTGGTTGTCTTTCAGGAAAACTATCAAGAATATAAAGCATATATCACTGTGCTATAAGGCAACTTTCAGAAGCCAATCAAGCAAAAGAAGAAGAACAATTGCAGAACCCTTCATTTTTTGGTTGTGAGAATAGAGAGCTGGTCAGCAGAACCTGAAAAGATAACGAGGTTAGTAGTCCTCAACAATCAAATTACCAACCAATTGTTTAGGAACAGATTTCATTCATTGCAATTGTGATAATGCTAACAATGATAAGGATGGATAAGAATCTGGTGTTCTGGCAACATCTGTTCAATGCCTACTAAGTACCATTCCGTTTATACCTTTGTGCTTCGATCTTTGTTCATCTCCTTAGTATTATGCCGTCTCCATAAATGGGTTTTTGTGCTTTTACGATTCTATGTTTTGTTTTTGAACACTTGGCATTAAATCTTTGATCACCATTGTCGTTGTCTCTGAATTATTGTGTTTTACTGTTTGTTTCGTGTCATTGCTGCCATTGTCTTCTTTCTTGAATTTAAGTCTTTCATGTCTGTTAGGATTTCTTTGTCTCGATAATTAACTTTTTGACTAATTATATATATATATATATATTAGTACAGCAGAGCAAATTTACCCTATTTTGGATTCTGGAGACTGAAAAGTGGCCAAACAAGTGATGAATACTCCTTAAAGGGGAAAAAAAGTCTCTAATTAATATGTCTATTAAGCCAATTTAATGCAGATATTTATCTGTATAGAATCAACTCGTGTGATGGAAAAATTGATGTGATGTAAAGTTATTAGATGAGGTGTTTTGACATTTTCTTGTAGAGTAATTTTCAATTTGGGTACTTTAACAAGTACTAGATATGAACAAAAAAATTATAATAAAATCATTTAAATCAGATGGTAAAAAAAATGCACAATAAATTAATATAAAATACAGGCCTGATGCGCCTAGAAAATCTCTTGAACTAAAAAACTTTCTTTCCAAATCTTTCGTTTTCTTCCACTTTCCCTCCATTTTAGATGCAGCTGAAATTCTTGAACAAAGAGCCCTTCGAGTCGATTAATGATTGGTTGAAGATGAAAGTTTTGACTCTTAAGTTCACTTTATGCACGAGCAATGAAAATGATTCTAGCTTCCATATCCCGTTAAGAAATCTTTGGTCTTGCATTGGTTTATAAATGTGGGGAATATTTGATGTCCCATCGAAATGATTTTCTTTTATCACAGCCAAGAATTTAATCAAAAGGTAAACAACTCCAATATACTTAAAAAGAAGATGCAGATTCGGTCAAGCATTCTTTTCATCCAACTTCCCACTAATGGTAGCACTTTTTCCATTTTTCTTCAAGTTAATTTGATCAAATGGACTGCCATGTAATTTTCACTCAGGCCTTGTTTGGATTGCATTTTCTAGGATTTTTTATAGAAAATTTACTGGAGTGATTTGATACATGTGAGGAAAAAGGTAATAAAGAAATGTGATCATAAAAAACAACGTCATTTTCCGGCGGGAAATGTGACCACGGAAAACGATGCAATTTTCCGTGTTCACATTTCCCTATTACCTTTTTTTTTCACATACATCAAATCGTTACAACAATTTTTTTACAAAAAATTTCTAGAAAATGCAATTCAAACACAACCTTAGTCTTTTCCCCAGCTTCACCATTACCTGGTGGAAACAATTTGAGGTGGACAACAAAGATGAAATTTAACTCTGATTAGGTCTTTGATGATCGAATGAGACACAGTACAATGATCAATTGGGACGGCGGTAATTCTACTTTGCAAAACCTATTTTTTACTTTACACTTTAAATTTTAGGGATAATTTCAGAAGTCTCCCTCGAGATTTTTGATGTTTCACCTAATACCCTTAAGGACTTTAATACTCCCTCCGTCCCACTTTGATAGTCCTATTTTCCTTTTTCGTCTGTTCCAAATTATAGTTCACTTTCTTATTGAAAAATGTAGTTATCTTTTTATTTCTCTAAAATACCCTTATTTAATATAAGTTGTTATTACTATAAACTACCTTATTTAATATAGATTGTTAGTATTGAATATAACCTACCCCATTTAATGCATTTAAATTTTTCAAAACATATTGATATATGAAAAACCAACTTTATTTAATGTAAGGGTATTTTAAAAAAATAGCAATCTAAATTTGTTTTTCCAACAAAGTTAACTACTTTTTCTTAAACTGTGTGAAAAAAAAACTAGGACTATTAAAGTGGGACAAAGGAAGTATTACACTTACTTTCCTTGGCCCTAAAACTGACTATAATAGTCTTAACATATGAATATTTTTCATCCAATTAAATAATCTACTCCTAATCTTGTTCATATGAATGCATCACACAATAAGATATTTAATGGAAACAAAAATAAATTTTACTCGTTGAATAATCGATTATGTCCTAAATACAGTTATAACATATTACAAATTAATTTTAGCTTTGTTTGGAGCATCTGGAGATGAATAGAAGAAGATATAAATTAGGTTTAAAAAGGATAGGGCTAATATTGGTACTCCAATTTTTAGGAATAGGATGGTGTATTAATGCAGAATAGAGGATCATGCAGTAAATTGACGTACACATTGCGTGCATAATGTGTACATGATCCTTTGTTCCGTGAATTTCGCTAACGCTGTTATGTGCTCTAGTTAAACGGGAGGAATATAAAAAGTTAAGGTATAAAATGTCTGAAATTAAAATTGAAAGTGGAACGTCCATGGAGGTCTTAGGCTTCTCGAAATCTGAAGCACTTTTTTTTTTATCAATAATTGGAAGTTCCTAATGGGCAAGACTTTGTAAGCCGACTTCCTGCTCCTGCCGGGTCCAATCCACTGATAGTAGTGCTTTTCAGTTTTTCTGAAACTCAATTGAGCAAATGAGTGCCATGTTTCAGTACAGTAGTCTATTCCTAGCCCCATCTTCATCATTACTGGCCGACTAATTTGAGTTGGATAATGAATGCTGCTACCATAAAACACCATGCCAACAATGAAAAACATAACAGGAATCCATTTAGGTATGGTCTTGGATCGGATGAAGACCAAGTATTTTGTGAGTCATATGTTAGTTATTGCATGTCGGAAACTTGGAGGTATACTTCTCCAATTCTAGCTAAGAGCATTTTGCATCAACAATTTTGGAGCATCCTAATGGCTTTTTCTAATTTGGCCGACTGATTTAACTAATTCTACTACATGTTTCGTTGAACCCACGTTTGGAATGACTCCAGAAATAGTTTATTTAACAATAATGTTTCCGAGATTTTGATATTTTTTTTTAAAAATTGACCTTGTTTGATAATCCAATTTAACATTTAAACTTAATAAATTCAAATCTTAATAACAAAAACTTGAACATTTAAATTAATTAAGTAGCACTGAATTTCTTAGATAAAACTTACTCTAAAAATAAGTGATAAGTTATTCACTTATTACTGAATGTGATATACACTCAAATGTATTGGATTTAATATTTAACAATTCAATAACTTAATGAATTCAGACTTCAGATTTCATATTTCATCTTTCAAACTTTAGTTTTATCAAACGCACGCTTAAATTTAAGTCTGGCTATTACTCCACATCTATCGCTAGATTAATTTTGGATGAACAAGATGATCTGGTAATTAAAATCGCGATATAAAACCGATTTTTTACTATTAATTTATCGTATGCATTTGCACCCTTCATAAAACCTCGTACTAGGTGAATCGGAAAATATTTGTCCATTTTCAAGCTAAAAAAATGAATGAAGGTATTCAGAAAAATGTTAGATGATTGTCCACTTTTAGGATAAACTAGTCAATAAACACATACAAAGGAAAAAAAAAAGAGAAAAAGGGTTGTATGCTAGTACTATTCCTTTTGGGATAAAAGTAATTGATTTGGAATAGATTGATTGCATCCACATGTAAGATTACTTCTACCATTGTTACAAGAAACAAGCCTAAACCTAATTTTAGACCAGACACCTCCATCCTTTGACGTACCTAATTTACGAGTGTTAATTAAGAAGATTTCATCGGCAAGATGAAGGATAAAAATTGACAGGTTATTCCACTTCTGTTTGCTCGCTTGTACGCCCAGGAATGGCCTGGAATAAGAATTTTAGGTCAACCCACCTTATTTCAGTGTATGTGCACAGAACAGTGCTATACTGTACACAAATTCATACACGTTTTGCCCTAGTTCACACAGAATATCAAAAGTAAGGTAAGATGGCAGTCATTTCTATCAGGGGAAATGTTTCTGGCTCAAGGAACTCCCACATCACATGCATCTCTGAAGTTGATTATTGACTCAAAACTCTTTAAGTATTGCCACTTCAAAGGAGAGAAATCCCACATGCTCAATGGAAATGTGAGCATGATTACTTTCAATTTCCACTTTCTTTGAACAGAATAATTGTCGTAGAAGTCACTCTTTACCTAACCCGGCACGATTAAGCACCAACATTGACTAATGATCGGAGAGCCCAAAAAATCTATCACTAATAGTAAATCATGGAATTAATTCACATCCTGAATCGAGAGAATGAGGCTAGGAATGTAATCGAGTAGAGTCGAGTTTGAATAATACACTACTTGAGTCTTGAACTTGATTTAAGTTAAAAAACTTGAACTTGAATTCAAACTCGTCGAATTTTGAAAGTCAATCTCGAATTTTGAATTCGATTTTATTTTGCATTATCCGATCCCATGCTCGTTAAAACCAATCGATCTTATTTCGAGTTCAATCAAGCTTAATGAAACTTAAAAAAAATGTAAATACATATAATTTGGAATGTTCATTTCAAATTTTTTAAAAGCGAAACTAAAAACATCCCAAATCGAGTCATCTTCATTTAGCTCTGCGCTTGTCCCTGCAACCCTAGTTCAAGCCCCAAATTTATATATTGTTAGCAGAGGCCCCAAATTTATAGTAGTATTACTGTTAGTGGAAGTTATTTCTGGAGAGTCTCGATAGAGGGCAGCGGTGCAATGCATCAAAATTCACGATTCAAACCTACCAATTTGGAAATGAGAAAAGAAACTACCTCGTGGAAAAGCGCTTGCCGGAGAATGGAGAAACTCCCAAGAAGTGATGTCGTTTTCCAATTTCTCAGTACTGCAGCTGCAGCCGCCCCACATGCGATTGTTTGGTGATACGTGTCACCTATAAGAGACATGTGAATTGTGGACCAGAGGATCCCCAGGCAAAATGGGTCCGCACCGTTTTTATTGATTCTTCTCCCGACCGACGTCTTTAGAATTAGCAGCTCATTATGGGTCGGATCTATGTTTTTCACGAGTATATCTTATCCTTCCTGCATAGGGTCCTACCTCCCCATTTCATTCGAGTCAAATGATTTGACCCTTATTTGTTGGACCCTTTTGACCTATTATTCTAGGTGTCTTACCCTTAATTTAGGTAAGGGTACATTCTTTCATTGCACCATTTTCTTTTTTGCCTTTACTTTTACTATGATAGAGGGCATGGTCATAAATTAGTTGGCAGCCTTTTCTTTTTAGGTAAGGGATTTGATTGAGCTAAAATTCGAATGTTGAAAATTATGCTGTTGAAACAATTATCTACAATAGTTATTTAGAATATAGATAATACTTTTTGTGATGTGATATATATAAGATAAAAGGATGATTGAAAAGTAAGCAAAATGATATTTACAAGTAATGACTATTGAAGTGAGTCCAAATTTTATGTATTTTCTCTTTTGAATTTCTCTCTTTTTTTTTTACGGGACAGAATAGTTAAGTGTTCTAGGATAAAAAGATTCTAAACTTTGATCCTAGAATAGATTATTGAGATCTTTCTTCGAATTGATGTTGAGGTTGGGAGAGAGTTTGAATACTATTACGGTAACCTTCACACTGTTAATGTGGTAAAGATATCGGAGAAATGTATTTATAAACAACTAATAATACTCGTTAACATAAAAAGCAAATCTTTACCGGATTGTTTGTTTGTATGATCTGTATTAGAATAGATTTTGTCTTTTTCATAATTTACAAACACAAATGAATGTGATTTAGTACAGAATCATTTGTCAGACCACTTCCAAGTTCCTGTAACTCGATCTACTAATTGCAATACTAGAATAGAAAACATAGGAATAAGGAAACTACTACAAACATCTATATGCCAAAGACAAACTCATGTTTGTCCTCATTGGAAACATCGAAAGAGTTGTGTTATATGGCAATCATCATTCTCCTTCGGCGCATTGCCATAATAGTTAAAACACATTTCTATTAGGAAATCTCCATGGAAAATATGAGTATGTATTAATATCAAAAGGCCTTTTATAGTACATAGTTTTGGAAAGTACTATATGGTAAACCTTTTACTCTCATTATTAAATACTTATTGCATTAGATGATATTTTAGGAAGATGTTATTGGCACTCCTTAAAAAACTTCTGACCGTCCATCTTTTTTCCTCTATACTTTTAAAGAAAGAATGGGACGTTAGAAACTTTTTGCCAATATTATTTTTCTTATTTTGAACACTAATAATCACAAAAACCCTGAAGTTGGTTAAATGAATTTGAGATGAAATCATAAAATATGCCTACTTGTCCTTAAGTTTTCGCACGGTATTAAACCATATAATGATTAAACTAATCTCTGTTACCTAATTTTGACATTAATAGGTTCGTCACTCTTTTTTAACTAATAAAGCAATGCATGACTTGTGATTGAGTTAATTTTGCCCCGTGACTAGTCGTACATTTTGTTTAAGGGCCTCTCAAAATTGATTTGATCAACTAAACAACCCTCTAATTAAGCACCTTTTTTTTTATGCATGGACGAATACAAGGATCAATACTGTAATTTTTGTTTTGTAATTTTTATTGGAACTACCTCTAAGCACCAATATAGCTGTAGGGCCAATAAACTGACTTTTGATAGGTTTCCACTTTCCATAAAATGAAAGCAAGTTTTTGACACGACCAATGGCTATCTTGCCTTTCTTTTCATAATCATTGTCTATATTTTTGCTAGAATGACTTTACCATATATAAGTATTCACTAATCATTGTAGTTTCTAAGAGCAAACTTGTTGAGCTGAGCTGTGATCATGGAAAAAACTACAATGGTCACTGTTACCATCACCGACCATATAAATGTAGGACCAATTAATTAAGATGGTGTAAAGTCCACTAAGGGAATAAATCTATGACTGGTAATTGATGTTAAATAGGTGAGAAATAAGAAGAGCAGCAATGATTTTAATGGTGGTGGTGGTCAAGGGCATAATGTCACTTTTCTGGCCATTGTTTGGGGATATATCTGCCGGCCTTTCTATGTGCTCCACACATATCTTCATCAAGACATGGTAAGAATTACTAGTCTACAACAATTGTCTATTTCTTTATTGTCTCTCTTCCTCCTACATTTTGTATCCATTTCTTCCTTGGTCATCAGTGAGTCAATTACACTTAAAACTTCTACGCATAGAATTAGGATAAAAAGTGGTGCTTGCCTAGTGCGTCTTACCTTTCGTATGGTTGGCGGACTATTACACGAGACGGGATTATTCAGTGCACACTTTTGAATAGTGGCTGCGGGTTCTCTTGTAAAAAAAAAAAAAAAGCAGCTAACACGCTTAGTACGACTATTTCATACATAAAAATCATATATATTTGCAGATTGATTCTATTTCTCTTTTCATTTTTTTGGTTGCAAAGTTTTAATATAAACCTTATCAGGTTCTGTGTCAAATATTTCTTTATAAAATGTTATAATGTGTTTATTTCGCGTTTTGGAGTTGGTGTTTGATTATTTATTTTGTTTAAAGATAGTTGGAAGTTTGATTTATAATTTTAATAAATGCTTGACATAATTTTTAGTTGATTAGGACTTTCAGTTTAATGGCTATCAAATTTCTTGATCATCACTTAACTTGCAAACAATTACTCTATATATAGGTTAACATAATTCCATCGGGGCCTATCAAATGTAGGTGACAAATTCATCCTTTTGTGACATCTTCATCATATACTATTATCATGTCTTTGCTTGTGGTCCTAACCAGACCTTGCTTATAAACGACGAATTCCAAATGATGATATTCATGGGATTCTCCTTTTAATCAATAATGTGTTGGAAGTTAGAACCACCCAAAGTTATTGCAGAAAATGAAGTGTCACTTTCTTTTCACATACGAGAAAAGATAGAGCAGAAGAAAATAGTCAAAATACAACTGATATACTACTACTTTTATTTTATTGCATGATTAAGCCTCGACGCGTATTTTGATTTTTTCCTCTGCTAAAAAAAAAATACAGGTAAACTCTTAACTAATAAAAATTTAAAAAGAGTTGAGTCTTGAATCTGCTGTATTTATATAATGTTATATTTTAGTCATTTTACCAGCAGAATATGTCAATTTTGATTCAAGATAAAAAAAAAAAGTTAGGATGGTCAAATATAATATATGAAAGAATAGAATAATATTGCTAGGGGAAGCAGGAGACTACCTAGTTGTTTATTATAAAGGAGATGTTGAAAGTGGCTTTCTATATATAAGATTATAGAAGTAGTTGGCTTGAATTAACTTAAAACTAATATTCTAACCAAATGGTGGTGCTACTGAATTCTACTGATGTAAACATATAAAAAAAAATTATAGCATCCATAGGTAGGAATCTTTTACCAAGCAAGATGGTGAGTGCAACAGGAAAGCTCTGTATAACCTTTTAAATTCAAGATTCAACCCTTCTGATTCACATAATTTGTTATATGTCAATATTTTGACACTTTCGGTTTTCATTGGTTCCTAACCACCACCCAAAATAAATAAATAAATAAATAAAGAATAGATTTTGTATAAAAGCAGGGTGCCTAATTGATATCGATCGATTAATATACTTAATTTACAATAAATATATTATTTGAAAACACCTCCACATATTTATTATGCCCTTCATCAAAATACTTTTCTTGAACTAAATTGATTTTCTAAAATATTTAGACCTGAAACTCCTTTTATGATTGTCCACCGGGTACCCCGTGAATCCTTTCTTTTTTCACGTTTAATGTTTAAAATGAAATGCTGGGGGTTTTGCTTTTGGCCTATTGGACAAAAATTGCAAATTTTCAAACAGATAATAGGATATTCAATTCCAAGAAAACAGGGAAGATGCAAAAATAATCGTTTATTATGGCCCATGTTCTTTTATGTTTGTGACTTTGTGCTGTGAAAGAGACCATGTATTCAGTTTATATCTCCTTACCTCTATCAACCCAGAATTTTTTTTACTAATATGCAGGTAATTAAGCGAATGGTGCAAGCTTATTAGCTTAATAATTATATCTCTCATTATAAAACAAAGTAAATTATACTAGACTAAACAAAGTAATTCTTGTTTCACCAACCAAGTTTATCTCTTTAATTTAATAAATATTCTCAATCATTTGATAATCAAATTTTTTGAAACTCATTTGATGATCCCTTTTCCTTTGTGTTCATCTTCTTTTCTTATTAAGGAGAAAACAAAACTCTCACAAATTAAACAAACCAAAATTTAGAAAGATGAATTGCTTACCATAATAGAAATTTTAACATGTAGATCTCAAACAATACACTCGATTGCATTCCCAAACAAGGTTTTTTTTTTCACTTAGGAGTATTCTAACCTTTCGGTCAGACTAATCCCCTAATATTGTGTAGAAACTTGTCCTAAGAATACACAGTGAGATAACATACGGGGGATCGATTACGGAACTTGCTGGTAGCTACCAGACTAGGGTTGATTACCCGACTACGGAACCCGTCTAGGGTCGATTACGGAACCTGTTGGTAACTAACAGACTACGAGAACCGGTCGGATTACCCGTGAGGCATTCCCAAACAAGTGATAAAAGCCATTTTAATTGCAAAAAGTATTTTGAATTAAAACACTAATTCTATAATGCTTAGGGAATATGATTAGTTAGTAATACAAAATTAATACCATGAATAGCCGTACCTATCAGAGAAAGAAGGTACTTCCTAGATTAACTATTCTAAATATGCAAGTCTGTCTGATTAAGCATCTGATGACACTGCTTGAATTTATAAAGAAATGACAATGATATGTAAGCATTATATACAAAAAATTTTCATTTCCAGTTGTTAGTCTGGCATTTGGGTCAAAACCTCATTAAACTACATTATACTAGTCAAGAGCCAAATTAAGGTCTTTATTTGCCCTCTCGTTAAACTGGAAGGCCTGTCCATTTATACTTTTCATGAATCATTTATTGCCAACCATTAATGCAAAAACATTTTTCTTGACTATTTTTCTACAAGAAACAATTATAGCTACTCAAACCACATTAATAAAGGCATTAGCAGCCCATATAATGAAACTTTTGAAGTTTCCACCAGTTTGACAATCTATTTGTTTTGGCAACCCAAGTCCTAAAGCATTTCTTCTTGTTTCCTTGAACTATACAAATCAAACTCTTTATCTTTCCAAATTCTTTTTAGTATACAAAAAATAAACTTCTAATTTTCACCAACGAATTTTATACTAATTTAGACTCAAGATGCTGAAAAGTCATCTCATCTTATGTTGCAAAAATCAGAAGTGTGTTCCTCAATTATTGTACATAGGATGATCAATGATGAGAACCATATATTTGGTCAAGTTGCAATAGAGCACACATACTTTTCAGACTACCCCAGCAACAAAAATCCAAAAAATTTGAAGGGCAAAAATGTACTAACATAAACCATTAAGCATACTTTGTGAATCGCAACGGTTATAAAACAACTAGTGGTAGACAGTGGTTGGATTTGCATTCCTCACCACAAAGCATTATTACACGTATTAGTAGTAGTTATTACTACTATTACTCTCTCAAGCTAATGCGACTTTTGTATCACGAGTACTACACAGCTCCATACAAGTTCTTCTTTGTTAACTTCTCCTTACCATAAAACCATCTTTTAGCTAAGCTCCAAATTATGGAACTCGATCCTCATCTAACTCAAGTCTCTCGATATCTCGGATCATCCTGTCGGAATCTCACCCCATTCCGGCAACAGGGTTCATCTTTCAGGCTTGTTTTTCACTTTATTCCAGCCTAGCTACCCTCCATTTCCACCCCACCATCTCTTACTTGAAACTTACAGGTTCTTATAGCTGTTTCCGCTTTGTTTGCTCTTATGATTTCTGGGGTTCTCTGGTTTGGTCTTGTTTTGTTGTCCTGGATCATGTTTGGCCATTGAAATTTCTGGGATTCTTGGTTTTGGTGGCTTTGTTTCGTCTTTGATCAGATTTCATTCGAGCTTTCTGTACTTTGTTGAGAAAAGATTTAGATTCTTCAGCGTATGTCATTGGACTTTGGTTTTCATCGCAACTTGAGCGTTGCTTAGGTTGTGAGTTTATGAGGAAATGAAAGTAATCTAAGAAGTGAAGAAAAGGTTACTTTATTTTTAAACTGTTTTAATGTTGTCTTAGCATGGTTGGTTGGATTGAGAAAGAATTTTCTAGAGTGAATGTTGTGGTGCATCTTCTTTCCATCTGACATTTCCTGAAGAAACAAATTCAGTAATAATAGTGGACATCTATTGTTGGAAATCCAAGTAAGATTTTGAATATTCACTGCTTTTCTCGTACGGTCAATAAGTTCTTTAATCTCTATCCAGATGCATCCTTTTTGTATAGTATCTGCAATTTTTTTAAACTTGATTCATAACTTTCTGAGTCAGATTACATCTTTATTCTCTGACAACCACCTCCCAGTTCTAGTACATGCTTGATGTGGAAATTTGCATGCGTAAACAATATTTATCTATATATGGTAGCTTTGTGATGTTAGATCCATGTAGATCAAGAATTCTGCTTTGTATATATTTCAGAAAATTCGAATTGTGAAGTCAGGGTTCTATGGGGCAGTTGTCAACCATGTTCAACGGATTGGCAAGGTCCTTATCTATCAAGCAAAGGAGGAGTTATTTTGGCAGTTGTCGTGGAAGAGAGGCTATGGAAGCCATGACTGAGGAAGCAAAGAAGGAGGACTTGATATTAAGGACCTCGGGTACTGTCAACGTTGATGGATCCAAGAATTTTGCTGCTGTTTTCTCCAAGAGAGGAGAAAAAGGTGTGAATCAAGATTGTTGCATTGTTTGGGAGGTATGGTTTTGTTAGTAACATGCATTTTTCTTTGTAATTTATTTAGGACTCGATCCTACAGAATTGACCTTTTTCCTGGCCGTTTACCCACTAGTTAATTAATGTATGTGGCAGCGAAGATAAATCTTGATTCCACTGCTATACTCTTAAGACTGATGGATGTTTGTTGCACTTGTTTTCTAGGAGTTTGGAGGCCAAAAAGACATGGTGTTCTGTGGCGTGTTTGATGGACATGGTCAATGGGGTCATTTTGTTGCAAAGAGTGTTAGGGAATCAATGCCGTCTTCTCTACTCTGCAATTGGCAGGAGACATTGGCTGAAGCTTCGCTTGACCCAAGTTTTGATTTGGCATCAGAGAAAAAGCTTAACACATTTAATATATGGAAGCAATCCTATATAAAGACTTGTGCGGCTGTGGACCGGCAGCTCAAGCGTCAGCGTAAATTTGATACATTCAACAGCGGCACTACTGCTTTGACCATCGTTAGGCAGGTAACCAAACTGATATAAGTGCTGCTGCTGCTGTACTATATCACCTATGTTTGCTTTATTCTGGATTGGCCACACTGTAATGGGAATGGACAAACAGGAATGTCTTTTCCACTTGACCATCAGCCCTTAATTTGTAGAATGATTTACTTTTATCTAAATGAGGAGGCTGTTGCAGGCTCCATGTACTAAAAAGTCATTGTTTGTCATGAAGAATTTGGCAGCTAAATCTTGTTGTTGCATTAATGCAACTCCACAACATAGTCTATTGGTTGTGTTTTCAAATGGCCTATGGAAATTCTTGAGCCTAATATGTATTGGCAAATAACTCTTAATCTGTTTCAAATTAAGGTCAGTAGAATGATACATAAAAGATCTAATATCAACCTTAATCTTTATATTAACCCCAGTGATGGATATCTAGGATAGAGCAAAAACGGTAATTACTCAGTATGAGCTTCATATGCTTATTTCCCTTCTTTTCTTTTCCCAGCTTTCTCCTATAGCACAGCATCTTAGGGCATATTTTCTCGTGTAATAAGTCCATGCTACTTTATATATAAGATCATAGCTATCTGCTTATTTTCCTCAATCTTGTGGTATCTCCAGGGTGACCTTATTTACGTAGCAAATGTGGGCGACTCACGTGCTGTATTAGCTACAACTTCTGATGATGGCAACTTAGTACCAGTGCAGCTGACGATTGATTTCAAGCCCAACCTACCCGGTAAGTCTCTTTTCTTCTGCTTTCTCTTATTCTACACCATGCCGGACGTCTTTGTAACTCATTATGGCCTTCCTAACCATTTGAACAGAGGAGGCTGAGAGAATAACGAAATGCAGAGGTCGTGTGTTCTGTCTAGAGGATGAGCCTGGGGTACACCGATTGTGGCTTCCGGATGAAGAGTCACCTGGACTGGCGATGTCTAGAGCCTTTGGGGACTACTGTGTTAAGGATTTTGGACTGATATCCGTTCCTGAAGTTACACAGAGGCCCATAAGTGGCAATGACCAATTTGTTGTGCTAGCAACGGATGGGGTATGCATAATCCTTTTTTTTTCTCTTTCAAAATGTCTCTGCTGGAAGAACCAAACTAACAGTTCTATCCCCTTCAGTTCACAGTTCACACTATAACCAAAACTGGTTTAAGCTACTAATGATACTTGGGCTGACACAATTGATGTCTAATGACAATGAACATAATTCACCTGCAGATACGTAGATGCATATATGAATGCACTCCATACCCTTTTTTTTGAGTCCTAGTGCTCGTATTTCATCTTCAATCTTTGATATGAAAGACTTTGAATAGATACTAACAAGTAAAGTTTGCATTTGTGTGAAGGTATGGGATGTGGTTTCCAACCAGGAAGCAGTGCAAATTGTAGCATCAACTCCAGACAGGGCAAAATCAGCCAAACGTCTAGTTGAATGTGCTGTCCATGCATGGAGACGCAAGAGAAGGGGTATTGCCATGGATGATATTTCTGCTATAGTTCTCTACTTCCATAATTCTGATCTTTGTCAGCAAATCTATCCTGTATATTCATCCAAATAGGATTCGAGAAGAGTGAAAATATTGCTCGTTTATCTTTCTTTGTACTTTGGCCTCTCTCACTCTCTCTGGCTGAAAATCCATAGATGATTAATGATGCAGCAGCCTAATCAAACAAGAAAGAAGAAGGAAAAAAGGGGGAACTTTAGAACTAAATTGAGATCTGCAGATTTGATTTGAGACCGATCTTTATTGGTCGACATGAACCACACGCAGGCAAATATTAATCTCTCTTTTGGACAAGATGTGTTTACAAGTGGAGAGAGGATGAACTAGGTTGATAATCTTAATTATTTGGCACCTCAATTACAAGTTATGACCAAGGTAAAAGAAATCATTTCAGTTTTTGTTGCCATTTTCACAGATCATACCCAAGAATATGGTGTCTCTGAAATTGGCAAAAGCTTTCCTTTCTTGTAGGCTTTTTTAAAACTCAATTCGAGTTAGGGTTGTAAATTGAATCAAGCAATTTGGTACTCGGCTTGAACTCGACTCAAACCAGGCTCACTTAAACTTGTTTATTTAGGTATCAATCCAAGTCCAAACATGATTTCAAGTTCAAAAATATTAACAAACCAATCACGATTTTTATATTGTTGGCCTCGATATGTTTACGAACATATAATGCAGGTAAATTTCGTAAAAATATACCTATAATTTCCTTCCTTAACTCCACTTATTTCCTTCCCGTATATTGCTTATCTTCTAAACTAGCAAGCATATAATACTCTTGTTTCTTGAATAGGCATACTTGATTTTAATTACATCCCTAATTCATCGTAGTAGATTTCTTGAATATTTAAAGGGAAAAGAGCAATAAATCAGGGTGAAAATCTCTATGAAACACAACATGAAATTTCAAGTCAGGCCAAATTTTGATTGTATGTGCTTGAATTTGATACTTTGACAAGCCAGATCAATCTTTTCGTGAACATACATTTGAAATTTCAAGTCAAACTCAATCAGTTTCTTTTAAAAAAATTTTAAACACAAGTCAAGTTCAAATATTTCTTTTAATCTTCAAACTAATCTTGAACATACCTCTGTCCGACTCGTTAAGACTTGTTTTTAGAGCTAATTCGAGTGGAAAAATTTGGAAAAAAAAATAAAGCATAAAGTAGTCACGTGATTAGCTAATGAAACCAAAATGTAATTCCACTCTCACTGTGCCAAAGGACACAGTTACGTACTTGTGCTTGCCGATAATTTTATGACTAATTTAACGTTCAGATGCTAATGAGCAGGAAATTCTGTATTTTAACATTCCACCATAGGGCCTCTCCGTGCATATTGCTAGTAAACTTTCTGATAATTACTAATTCATTTTATCCGTCCATATTGCTAGTATACTTTCTGATAATTACTAATTCATTTTATCTCGCAGGGATGCATTACTCAATTATCAGATGAAGATACCTGGATAATCACATAAAGACGTGTGGGTTCAGTGAAACACCTGCATTTGACAAAACGAGGGATGTAACCGAGGGATGGTAACCGGGGTGGATTGAGGGCCCAAACCAAGGGGATTCTCTTTCCGGTTTCGATAAGGCGAGGGAAGGATGTCCCCCACCACTAAAATAAATTCAAAAAATGTAAATATTTATATTTAATTATATACACACACACATTATAATTACATGTCAATATTATATGCATCTATCTATACTATAATTTGAGAACTAAAGATATCATTTGTATAATAAAATGCTAATTTGGTCATTTTAAGTTTACTTGAATTTTCTTTTCACATATTCTAAGTTATTTACCAAAAATTTAGATTTGCTATTAAACGTGAAGAAATGAATTAGAAAGATCAAAATGATTTTAACCTTGATTTCACATGGAATATTTATTTAAAAGTTTCAAAGAATGATTTACAATGTTGCTATTGATGTTACATATGTAGACAAATAATATCAGAATAAAAAAATAAAAATCATAATTAACCAGCCGCGGGCAGCTGCAGGGCCAAGGGGCGGGAGCAAAGGAAGCAGGGGACGGGGAGGATTTTAGAATCCCTCCTCCGGTCCTCCCCTGCGCCCGATCCCCCCGGGCGCCTTGGTGCCAGCAGCCCCCAATCCAGAGAAAATCCAACCCTGACTTAAACAAAATCACACATCTAACTATCCTCATTTCTGCATGATATACACTTCCTGTACAATGCGTTTTTCTTCTTTTATGATGCTATCTCAATAAAAGACCTGAGGGGATGTATAAAACTCGCTCTCAATAAACATTGGTCTCAAATCTTTTTCTTGACACATGAACTCCAAGGGAAACGAAACCAGAAATCCTCTTACTGACTCCAACTTTCTAGTTGGATCCATAAGAATTACTTCCCCATTCTCAAAATGTTCTACCTTCTCAGGGGCAACACCTAAATCTATGGTAGTATGCCCAACTTTCTCCCTTGAGTTACTCATAGCTTGTCTAAAAGCAGACCTGCATTTTGGACCATGTCGCTTGTATATGTAAGAAACCATCCAAGCGAGTGAAGACAACAAAACAAAAGGAAAAAGAAAAAAGCAAGAATCTAAACACAGCATCCCTTTTTACCTTGAGTGGATAACGTCATTTGGGATGCAAGCGAATACATCTTGGTAGATCCTGGCATTTGACTGTTAAAAAGAACATCATTAGTTGCTTCTTTGGAAGGTGAAGAGAAATCAAGTTTCTATTTAAAAGGGAAAGGCATAACTTAAGAATTCTGTGGCTTAAAATATCAAAAGTTAGTTAAGCTTCTACAATCTGCTTCTGTACCCAAGGATCTTTTCATTTTTTTCCCCTAAAACTTTGTGGAATCAAATTCTGAAGCATCACCACACCTTACTTTTTTTGTATGCTGCTCAATCTGTTGAATCCTCTCCCTAGTCGGTCTGGCACATCAACATTTTTTGGCAAATAGATTTAGGCATTGAAATTTAACTCAATGTTTGTGATTCATATTTGAGATATGATCTTGTCAAAGATTTCAAAGCTCCAAGATCACGTAGTGGATAGGATGATTATTGGCAGTTGAGAAAACTAAACCGTGTGACATGCAGATTATAACCTCTTCCATGACCATATAGCTATATGAAGCTTTGTGGACTGCTTTCCCTCTCAATGCTAAGGAAAAAGCAGCTTATTGACACAAAATTTTGATACTAGTGTGTAGAATTATGTTACCATGCTTTCAATTGTTCTAAACCCCATATTCAGCAGGGACTCAAAAGTTTGTAAGACAGAGAATCATTATACTGTAGGTTCAACTGTTCAGCACCATATATTCAGAAGGGACAAAAACACTTTTACTATCAAGTAGACACCAAAAAGCAATCATTTAATGGCAAAATATTCTCACCCTTGCAGTTGCCATCCACAAATCCTTGTATGTACTGTCAAGTATAGGATCTCTGATTTTATCAATCTGGCAAACATCAAAAGATGGATGATGCATGTAAATATCTTTTGGTGAAGTTGATTTAAGCTTATAGAACAGCCGTAAGAATTATCGCAAGGTTTTTAAAAAGAAAAATTCTAAAATCTGAACTAGTGTGCAAAGTTTAATTATCAACAGTCAATAGCACTAACCTCCCCAGAGCACAGGCCTAGATGCTCCGCCCACAAAGAGATCCGTAGGTTGAAAGAAAATTCTCCCGCCTTCCATGAATTCCCATTCATTGATGATTCCACAAAAGTTTTATCTTCAATGAGCATGCCAATCTAAGAAAAGAATGTCAGTGTGAAAATTATCTTTTTTACTTGCACTAAGTGTAGGCAAAGGAGTTCAGCAAGTGGACTTGTAGAGATGATTGGGTTCAGGAGAATCCTGATAGATAAGCTGCAGTTTCTTTATCCAGTGAAACTTATGGACAACCTAGACCAAAGAAAATATCATACATTTTGCATTTTTGAGTTCTGGCAGAGATAGGGAGTCTACAGGGTAAGGTGAAAAACCAACTACACAAGATACATTCAAATTGAAAAAATTAAGCACTGGTTTGATATCATAGAAGATTGTTTGGTGCTAAAGCAATTTCTTAAACATGCATAAACGTTACCTATCACCAGCACAATCACTTATTTGGAATCTTTATCTGTAATATTATCTTAGTGACATATTACCAAACCAATGAACTGATCAAATAAACTGATTTCATGTCTCAAGGCAACTGAATATAAAACTAAAATTAGTATGCAGTAGCATGTCAAAACTAGCTGTTTAGCTTTCAATCTTAACAGCATTTACAGAAGAACTTTGTTGTTGTGAGTATTCATGTCCAACTGTCAGAAACTTGCCAAAAGTAATTTCACATTATCTTGCACATGCCCATATAAATTTCATTAATGCAGGAAGAATAATTTCATTCATAAGAAGTAGCAGAATTTTATGGGTATCTATGACACATGAAATGATAGAACTTTCATTCTGCAAGTCTGTCCAAAACAGAATGTGCTCACCTCAGAGTCTCTTGACCCAAGTAGACTTCTGTCATTAATGTTTGCTGATCCAATCAGGGCTATGCAATCATCTATAATCATCAATTTACTGTGGACATACACCTAGAAGGAAAATGATATAGAGTTGATTAAAGAGAATAAATTAATAGCCAACAATCCAGTGTTAAACCATTAATTTCATCTGGGAATAATCTGGACAAGCAATTTTTGACACAAACAATTTTTCACTCCTAGCGTAATATTTCATCCCTTCTGAAGACTTCACCAGTGGAGTACTGGAAGTAATTTGTGCTAGAGTATGTTGCAAGTCTGAATGTGTTGATGGGCTAACTTCCTAGATTAGTTGTTTTGTTAAGTACTAGATCAAGGACTGACGTTATTAAAGTAAGAGAACCAGAAGAGTACTGTGCTAGGATTATCTGGGGCACTCCTAAACTGTGGATCAAGGCAGTTTACTTAATGTCCTGGGAGTGTGCAAGACAACGAGAAAGGAAAAAGATACCACTAACATAGAGAATTACTAAGAAGACAGACAGGAAAAACTCCATAGAGTACCAATAGTTGAGTGTATTTGCTTGGCATGGTGTGGCTGTGGTGCTAAAGAATCAAAAGCAAGGTATTCCGTCAGGATGTGATGAAATGCTAAAGTATGTAGATCTTTAAGTATGCAATCCCACACAAGGAAGCATAATACATTAATCAGTTGAAAATCTGTATGCAAGATATTACCTGACTTGTGACCACTGGACCACCATCAGAAAGCTTGCCATGGTTCCTTAAACCATAAAAAGATAGATAGTTATCTGTTTCATCACCCAGCAAAGAATAAAGGTTGTCTAATATTGAGTTTTTTGGTCTGGAAATTGTTCGATACTGCCAATGAATGATGGCTCGTACGGTTGCAGCACCACCATCATCCAGACCCCCCTGATCCATGACAAATAGCTGTAAGAGGCAACAGTACAGAGTTATGTTATCTTGTGGAATGAAAATCAGCCCTACCTGGAAGCCCGGTAAGAGAGGAATAACAACTATAACCCTGAAACACTGACGTTCTTTGTGTGCTTGGAGTATACGCTTGTACAGAGCATCCAATACACGGTTCTGAATGGTATCATCACCCGAAAGACCTGATATGAAAAACTGATTCTAAAAGCAGAATCCCACAAATGAAAGACATAATTAGATACGTTTACATTTTTAATTTCCACCACTCATGTAAATGACAAGAAATTAAAAAATTAATGACCAATCTAGGCAAGGAAACTAGCACAAGCCAAGCTACATGCTTATGAATTAACTTACAAGATTATATTACTTTCTTGGGTCCTCTGGTTAGTTTGTCTTCTTTCTCGAGGACCAATATGCTTGTTTTACTGACTCAATACAAATTTCTCTCTACTGATTTAAAGAACTGGTCCTTTAGAGATTTTGGCCACTGAAGGTTTTCACTTCTGGAGAGTTTTAGCCATAAAAACATTTAACTGCCTGCACTCACTTTCTTACTGTCACGACATGCTATATTTTTTCTTAAACAAATAAAGCAAAAATATCTGCAGAGATGCACCTGTTTCTGACACCACCTTTAAGTACTTGTGCCGAATGAGAATTTGAAAAGATCTAATTCATTAAAAAACTCTAAAGGTGCATTTTCAGGATAGATTTCAAGTTGAAAGTTCCCTTAACATTCTCAGAAAACATATACAATTAGCCTTCTTTAAGAAGCCTCAGAAATCTGAATGGGATGAACGGACCCTGTATCAGCTAACAACATACAAACTTTCCACACTGCAAGTATTTCCATAATCTCACTTATCTATGCACCTCCTTGACAAGTATACATGGTTTCTAATCGCCAGAAGCTTTTATGAAGAAAGAGTTAACCATAAAGAGAAGACATCACATCTGAGTTCAAAAATATTTCATTACAAATCAGTGTGCTAATTTCAGAACCTAAGATGAATCCCTGTGCTAGATCAATCTAAATTTATCCAGTGTCTCAGAGGATTTCTTGATCACAAAGGTCATATTACTGATCTCTGCATTTGACACAACGAGGATTTTGCCTCATGAAGTTAATCAATATTTAGTTGCTTTTGGACAGTTCATTAACTCCAATGCCCAATATTTAAAACGTCAAGCTTTTTTTCTGTAACTCCTAATCCAAGAAAACTGTGTAATAGGAAGACATGGAAGACGCTTTTGCAAAGAATTAAAAAACTTAAAAGTCCAATTTATTATCCATATTGCTGCTATTTTTGCCATTGATATGTTAATGATTGAAGCCAGACCAAGATATGTTGGTCATTTCTCCAAAACTGATTCAGATACAGCAGCATATAACCACTTTTATAGTAATTCAGATAGTTGATATCACCTCTATGTAAATGAAGTGTTCCGCCTTCTCTATCATAGAACAATAAGCTCTGTGAATGCTGTCTTCAGTTCTACTTATTCCAGCAGACCAATTGCTTACGCTTCTAATGATCTACAATTTATCAGACATGAAAACCAAGAGTGAGCTCAAATTCAGCACATAACATACCAGAAAGCAAAAGTGTAACAAGACTAGAAACAGTTATAGGACAAGATGTTAAACTTTTTGATATAGGAGCCATTTCCTGAAGTTGGAAAGAAACAGCATTGTGTTAGGTGAAACCAGAAGAGATGTCATGCCCAATTTCTCATTCTGTAAAATATTCCTCTACCCTGTAGTTTACTTTCTCTTCTCACAAGGCTTTCAGATCTGAAATGGTGGTTCAATTCAGAATCTGAACGCAAAAATGGTTAAACAGTTGAAATTTGAAAATTAAGAGCAATTTGTTTCTGATACAGAACCTTATTCTTAGTCAAGAACTCTGTTTCTGAAACCACTAATTCTTTTACATATTTTATATAGAGTTTCTTTTCTTACATATTGTAAGTTTAAAAATAATTAATTCAAACTATACTATAAAAACCTGGAAGACAAAAGGAAAAGGAGATAAATTTTGCGGTTAATACAGTAAAAGAAACATGTAATTGAATTTTAATGGGGACTACATCTAACCTGACAGTAACATGAAGTACGAGGACCCACTTGAGTTGCTTCATCTGGTGAAACAACCTGACAAACTCGCTCTTGTCTTTCCCACCAGTCATCTGAATTTTCCAAGTCAGATGCTCCAGCTTCATCCTTTTCTGTTTCAGGTTAAAAGTATGTGATCAAAATTTGTCTCAAACGACTGTCAATTTAAGGTTTGATACAGAAGATCCAACTGTGAATTTATGGAAGGCGAATATAAAACCTTCATTGTCCTCATGCTGATTCGGTTCGTATTGATCGGAAGCTGGTACACTTAATCTGTCATCTAAGCTGGAAAAGTCAGGGCCATTAGCTTCCTGGGGCAATAGCAATGGGACATCTTCTAAAGGGGACTGTGAAGAAAATGAATCCTGTCTGTCTAAGTAATTATTATTCACTGGAGTAGCCTTATCTTTTATCTCTATCTCCTCACTCCTTCCCATGTAATGTGGAAGAACCATATGTTGCTGAGGCATAAGAAGTGGTATTTGTTGTTCATCTGGAGCTGTGTTCCTCTGGATGGATAATCAATGCATGAGCAATTGAAATTTTTCACATAGAATGCATAGTAGATGTAGATGTAAACCTTAGCATGGTTCCAACGCTGAACAAAGTGCCTGGCTACATCTCGACATGGTGGTCCCCATAGAGCACAATGGACATCATGCCAAGGCATTCGAGGATACTTTCTTCTCTCAAGCTCGTCTTTCATGGTGTCTTCCCAAGAATTTGGTTCAGATTCCCTGAATGAATAGTAATTGTTAAAAAGGAAGCTGATAGCAAACCTTAGAACTGATAGACAAGGTTCATATGAAATTTGTGAAGAATTAAGAGGACAAAAGTACACTTGAATGCATAAATACTGAAAACAGCACACTAGCTTTCAAGAGTTTGTGAAAATGGAATCTAAATTAGTGATGAGTAATATTGCACACTTCTACAACATATTTTGAAAAAGTGGCCATTCCAAGAAAAAGTCATTGTTTTTGTTTTTTAACTAAGTTAAATTAAGTCATCCTAGGTAATATTATGAACAAACTGATGTAACGTGAGAGTACATAATTCCATTCCTGACACATTTTTTGCATCAAGAGATTAAGGTAAGTATGTTGCCAATTGCTTTTCTATAATAAGTAATATCATAGTTCAACCATTTCTAGACATTTCGCTAGGTTGACTCAATCATATATATATATATATATATATATATATATATATATATGCATCAATAATGATTCCTGATTCCTGATAATCAGTCAACCATATGCCATAAATGCATAACTATTGCTCAAATGCATCCATTCAGCTAATAATAAATCATCTATGAGCTACTGATCAACTTCCAGCTCTACGTCAATCTCTTCTAAAATAGAAGTCCACATGAATCTCATCTGTCACTAACTACCATCAATTGACAAGTTAAAAGGTTGGCATGCTCACAGAAATTCTAGACTACCAGTTGGCTGAGTAAAGAAGTACAAGATTTTTACCTGGGATTGTAGTAGTCCTTTCCAGGCCATACAAAAGGGGGGTAGTCTCCCACTTTATGTTCATTTGTATCATAACGCCCAAAGCATAAATCCAGTCCTCCAAGAAAACAAATACAGTGATCTACAATAACCAGCTTTTCATGGTGTGACCTGATTATTTACAAGGCATTGAATGAGTTCACATGAAAAAGGGGAAAAGGATAATACTGGAAAGCTTTAATGACAAAAAAAAAAATCTGCAACAGCTGCAATATGGACATTTGAAGTCAAATCACACGAAAATTTTCAGTTTACTGCTCAAGTAGTTGCATACCATAAGTAAACACCAGTTGGAAAACGGTTAGGGTAGCGGAGAACTTTGATATTCTCATGGATGCTAAGAAGCTTCCTTTTACTATACAAGCTGTTAATTTTTAAAGCTACAGAAACCTCCTTGTAGAGAAGAATGTAAATCTGCAAAAGCACAAAATATACAAATTCATGAATACCAAGTACTTGTGGCCATTGATGGTATATGCGTTAAAAACACTAAAAAATAAAAAGATACATCTTTCATATCTCCTCACCCAAGGAGAAAGGCTTCTAGATAATTTCATTTTAACGCAGCTCTCAAACTTGAGGATGACATCATTACAAGTATCAAAAGTTGAGCTGCTTGACATGTTGATGGATGAGCTATAGAGTAGTAAGAAGGTGAAAGACTAAATAGTCATTGAGAAGAAAAAGGCGCTCCTGACTTAAGACAAGAGCATGGCTGTTGCTAAATTTGATTGTACAAAAGGATCCACATAGCATATCTCATGTAGGCTGGGATGAATGCTATGTTACATTTATCTGACTTATTCAAAGTCAAAAGAATACAAAATAACATGCAAAATATAGTCCAATTGGTAAATTTCCTTTGTTTAGTGTAGCTATCAAGATACACATTTAGTTGAACTTAGGAGTAATGGGTCCACAATCATTGTTATTAGATTTCAATCCCTAAAGGAAAAAAGGACTTTTAATTCTCTGAATCACAGATGCATGACCATATATATTGAGGAGGGCCACCTATTCTGCAACTACAGAGAACTAAGGCAAGTAGTGAAATTAGACACTGAAAACTCTTACTTCATCAACTTCTTCTCTAAGTGTTTTTCATAAGAATACTAAAGATTATTTACCCAGATAGTTTACAATTAGGTCTGCAGGATGATGTCATCAGTATTTAAAAGAACCTGCAATTGTATAAGCTCGTACCACAGCACTCAGATACTTCTTATGCTCTAACAAAAACCTCACCACTCTAAACTACAAAGCTACCCTTCATATGAAGCACTTCCTTTAGTTGCAATCTTAAATCTTTCAAATGCATAGTTCATCATGTAAATAGAGAAAGTAAAAGCATGTAGTGGTAAAAGTTGGTCTTCTATTTTCACCTGAACCCCTTCCTTTGCTTTGACTTCAAGCAGCTTGTCAAGGCGAGAAGAGCAGTGTCTGTGGAAGGGACGTCTCAAGTACAGTTCAGGGCAAAGCCACCATCCAGTAATATATATCTGTAGGCAACTTCGCGTCACTTTAGGTCTTAGCAGTTAAAATTGGCACAAATTGAAGCCAGAATGTCATATAGCAAGATGACTATTAAACCTCAGATTTTGCTTTCTCTATGGATGAAGCAATTGCTTCAAATGCAGCTTTTCCATCTATAAACCATTGAGCTTGAGTCCCATCCTCAGTCAAGCCCCTTTGAGGAGCAAACGAATCAAAACGGTGATAATGGCACCAACCTTCAGGAGGACTAAGACCAGCATTATTTATTGCTGAAACCCAATTTCTGACTTTAGCATAACTCGTGCTTCTTAAGTCAACTCTATGACTTCCACAGGAAACCTTTGTCCATTACAATGATGATAAAAAGTTAAAAGCCTGTAAGTAAAGTTGACATAGGCATGAAAACTATTTGCAAAAAAATATTTTGTTTGATTTCTAATGCTAACAAATTCCCTTAAGGAGGCCCTTTCTAATGTCATGATTTACACAATAAAATTGAGGCATAAGAGATCCAAAAAAAAAATCTAAGTTAGTGTATATTGTGTGGCAAAGAATAATAAATACTTTCTTATTATATAATTGCAATTAAAAAATACATGATTCTCTTATACCAAGCACGTCAAGAGCATAGTAACATACTTCAAATATAAAGAAGGCTAGTTAGCGTGATGACAGAACAAGCTAGAGTATAAGTTCACAGAATATTTCATGTCTTGAAACTAAACCGTCATTTGTACCTTAAACGTGTAATGCAATGGGTTTCGTTTCTTTATCTCTTCAGCCAAACATGATCCATCCTTTCCATCTAAGCTTGAAGCTGGAAGTACATCAAAGACAACTATATCCAATGGGCTCATGTCAAAGGGATCCTTCAGTAGAGCCAAGAATCCAGGCTTTAAGACAGCCCAAACCTGTAAGTAGATTGTCTTTTGTCATGCAATAAAATAAACAATCTGAAAATTAAAGCCCAGAAAGTAGGAGACATTATTGAAACAACAATTCATAGGCACTTAATTGAAGATTCGTTGATCCATTCAGTCAACAGTAAATTCAATAATGACATGATCAAATCCAAAACCTGAAAATTACCTTCAAATGCCTACGTTTTCAAACCCAATCCTGCTCATATGTATATCCATCCACCACAGAGTGAAATAAAAAGAATCATGACAGAACACAAAAATCTGAATTTTAGCGAAATACTATCAGCTTTACAAATAATAGTGAGCATAGAATAATGACAGCATAAATAACTGTGACCAACAGATGAATAAGATGAAAAAGTTATGAGCACGGACAAATATTTCCATCATAAAAATCTAAAGTCACAAATTAACAAATTCTGTCTTTGTTTATCAACCATAAGAAAAATATCTCCATATGGTATTTACTTTTAGAGAAGACCATAGTTAATACACTATCTGAATATCAGCTACAGGTCATTGAATCCAAAATGAGAGGACATCACTCAAGTATATTAGTCTTTGAACATAAACCAGTAGCCGCAACAAGAATTACAAATAAAAACATCCATACCCTTGGAAACAATGTAATTCGACAATACTATTTGGCTTTCCAAAACAAATTTTCAAATTTTGTTTTGTTGAGGAAACCACGTGATTCAGCAAATATCTCATAGCCTGAATTGATTTGAACCTCCAGTTTTGATAACCACTAGGTAAAAACTGGGAAAAGATTCTTTCTTTGGAAAAATATCACAGACAGAGGACTACTAGCAGCAGAAAGAGTCACAGCAACAGATGAATGTTTCATCAAGATTATATAACACTAACTGAATCAATTTAACTTAAAAAAGATCCACTGTTAGCTCATTAACTTTGTAGAAGACTATGAGTACTCTTTGAACCTCCACTGCTACAAAAACTATGACTAACCAGTGTACACATATTCATGCTTATACCAATACTAGCAAGAGCATTTACCTTCTGCCACTTGCTATTACAACAGCCAGTCCAATGACACAAGCAACACCTCGCATATGCTTCCTCCTTTGGCGTCCTTGACAAATGCGTAGCCATTACATAATCTTCTCTTAGCTTAGGACCAAATTCTTGTGAAAATGATAATTTAGAAACTTCCAAAAACTTGCAAACCTAGAATTAAGAAGATAAGTTGTATGATTATCAAAATATATCAGTAATAAAACACAAAGAACTGCTAAAATGAAAATGAAATAAGAATATCTTCAAAATATATCCTTGGGGAAAAAGAGATTAAAATACCATAAAATCTCTGTCACTATGATGTATAAGTGGAAATTTCAGCTACTTTCAGGTTTACTATTGGAGCACAAACTATTTATCTTAGTTTGGGATCTTCTTTATTTTATTCAGATATTTGATAAACTGCAAAAAGAGAAGCTTTCATGATTTGTAGCTTGAATATATCGCAGATAAAGAAATGGGCAAGATAACATACAAAGTTTAATTTCCTGCTCCTGGTAACGTTAGTGAGAACAGCCATACTTTGACCAAAAGCTTTCAGTCCTAAAGTGAAATTTCACACTACTTCTTGTACATATAATTGTGAAGAGAAAGTTTAACAAAAACTATACATATAGCTGAATCTATCTCATAAATAAAGAGGAAATAACAAATAATTCAGAGATTAAGAACTTCAACTGTTTACTTCATATATAGACCAAAACAAGGACATTCTCTATGCACCTCTCTAGTATTGACAATGTCCAAGTTACCGAAAAAATGGTCTAGATAGCCTTGCATTGCAACTTTTGCTTTTTCTGAGACAGTCTGCTGTCTGCTCAATGCAGGACGAATGATTGACAAAGCAGCTCTGGATGGAACATTTCTGCAGGAAACCAACTCTAGGAGTTAAAACATCCCAAATTACTCAGGTGTAACATTCTACTTGAAAAGCTAAAGGATTATACCCTTCCAATCACCTGTTTTTAACACTTTCATCGGAGAACATAGGCACAGCTCCGTCATCAGCTTCATCATCATCATGCATTACAGCTGTATGATCTCCAATTCCAAAGTATTGAAGCCATTCCTTAACCTTTTTGTGCAAAATTTATATACAAACCTTAGCATATTTTAGGCATCATCCACAAAGGGAAATTATATAATACGTACCATCACTGTAAGAGATTAAGAACAATAAATAGTTATCTGTTTGCAACTGTGCTTAGATTTAATGCAGAGAGAGAGAGAGAGAGAACCTGCTCTTGCTTCTCATGAAACTCTTCAATAATGGCACGCTTCTTCAGTGCAAAGTGTAGATAAAAAACTTCTGAGGCCTTCTTCAATAGTGACCACTTAAACTGTCAATTGAAGTACATTTAATCAGCATGCAATTTGAACTCTATTGAAATCAGTAAAACCCAAACAGACAGACTTTAAAGTCTTCCTTCCACCAAAACAAACAGACAACAGAGACGGACACACAGTACACATAGAGAGAGAGAGAGAGAGAGAGAGAGAAGGCAAGGAAAGAAGGAAATGAGAGAAGTTCATTGCTAAAGCAACTAAGGTTAAGAAGCATATGAAAAACATCCTTCAAATAAAAGCTATCACAGGATAGAAGCATATACTGAGTAAAGAAATTTGATGATAACATGTTTAACACCAAAAGCATGATTCAGAAATTATACCAAGTAGTTAAAAGCAGTAAAACATTCTTCAGCAAGGAGTGTGTTGTTAAATGTTAACTCATGAAAGACAAAAAGATCCGACAACCTTAGCATGATCAGTTTCTGGTTCTTCTAAACTATAACATACACTAGCAAAACACTAACCAATCAGCTTAGTTTGGAACATCTGAAGTGGGGATAGCCCAACTCAAAATCTCCAGTAAGGATTAAAGAATGAGTTATCTAGCCTCTACAGGCACATAACAGTTTAAGATTCAATGGTCTGGAGAAGAGAGACTGTGCTAGTGTTTTCCATCACATGAGTTGCAGTCATGATTTCCTTGACTTGCTCAAAAAAGGAAAAAGAAAGAAAATATAAATTCCTGTACCTGCTTGTACATTTTTTTTTTCCTGGTCCTGAATCTTCTCATACATTTCCTAACACTCATGCTTCCACCTGCCTTTCTGTCTCTAATATTCAATTCCAGGCATTCACCATGACCTTAATGCATTAATGGAATTTTTTTAAAAAAATTATCAATTCCTTCTCAAAACGAAGCTATTTTTCCATTAAATCCTAAAAATCTACAAACTGAAGTTCCCTTCACAAGCATGATGTGCTGACGGGATTGAAAAAAGCCACCTTGTCACTGTTAATCAACTCATTTGAAAGATTCACTTTTTATCTCAAAAAACTTAAAACATCTGCAGGTTTAAAAGGAACTCTTTCACAATTTCCAAAAGTACCTTCAGCATCATTTAAATTCAGAATGTACCTTCTGCATCGTGACAAAAGCTCCACAATCAAAAGAACTTGAGAATTTTCATATTGCTATGATTTATTATACTAATCATATCCTCCATGTATACCTCCCCCAATAATAACAGCAACAACCGAAAAATGCATGGAATATCCATATTCATAATTGTACATGAACATTAAGTAATTATCGAAAAATTTTGGAATGCATCAAACAAGCAATTAGCAGCGCAATTTCCGAGAAATAATTATTAGTGTATAAGAAATAAATATAGATTCAATTCAAGTATAAATTCCACCAAGCTGCTTATACATAACCAAGTAAAGTATCGACCAACCAAATATTTGCATTTGAACAAAGGTGTAAAAAAAGAAGAAGAGAAAAAACTCAAATTCTCTCCATTAACAGCACAAAAAAAAAAAAAAAGATAAAGATAAAACAGCATTTCTTCTTATATCCTTTGCAAACTTATTCAATACCAACAAGAAGAGCAATATAAAAAATTGCCCCTCGCATAAATATAGTAAAAATAGCCCAAAAGAAAAAAAAGAGACCCCGCCATATGCGTATTAAATTCTAAAAAAAAAATGAAATGCTGTTCGCGCCATGCGTACATAGCTACTTCCTCAAACACATATGCCACATACAAACATGCACATAAATGCATCACATTTATTATATTCTGATTGAAGAAAACGTAAAAACCAAAAAAAAAAAAAAAAAAACAGGAAGAGAAACGAAAAAAGAGTCTGGACCTGTTTGTACTGGACTTCAATGGTGTATGATAAAAGCAATGGGCTAATTTCCCCTGCCTCCGGTCTCGACAACGAGACAATTGTCGCCCTCGGCAGCTCTTCAAAAATTCTCGTCGTCGTTTCCCCGTGGCACCGGAGCGAGTGACTCGATGACATCGCCGACGACGACGGAAGCTTCTCGGGGATAAGTTTCTCCGTCAACATTTCTCTTTTTCTGAATTATTCAGCAAAAATAAATAAGTAAACGGACAAATAAATTCAGAGGAAAACCAAAAGAGCTCCAAGAGCAGAAAGAAAAAAAAGATGAAGCGTAATATATATTTGGAGAAGAAAGACAGAAAAGGTGACGTAAGGTTTTAGCCTTTGGGTGACCTGCGAGTGCACGGGATTTCTAGGAAGGCAGGTTTAGATGGTGCCACGTATGATCGAAATGTCTTGATCAGGTTGTTTTATACACGTGGCGCCAGGAGGATGGCGGTCATGAAAAGATAAAGGTTTGGCTGGGGGGTTTTAGTGGTTGGCGAGCATTTGAATTGGGGAGATTAAGGAGTAATCCTGTGATTAAATGGGAAATGAGTTGTTTTAAATCCCTTCTTTGAATGGAATAGTGAGAGTTTGATGGAAAACTGTCTTAACTGAAATGGGTGAAATGACGATTATGTCCTTGTGTTCTTTTCGCATATTCTTTTAGGGTACTGATTCGCTTGGGAGCAAATTATTAATGAGTTTGGCAAGTTGCTTTTTCAATTTTCTTTTGATAAAATTGAGATTTTTCTGTATTCATTTGGCTTTTGTAGCATATATGATTTATTGCCAAATCAGGTCTTAGCTCAAAAAAAAAAAACAAAAGCAAAAAGAAGAAGAAAAAAAAGTGAACCAAGTTTGGCACAAATTAACCTATAGATAGTAAAAAGCAAATTGTAAAACTCACAAGGAAAATGGAAAAATTTTTTATCATTTGATTTTGTTGAACTGACTAGATTGCAAATTATTTGGCGTTAGAATCGTATTGCAGCTAAAATGAAGTTTTAAGATAACTCAACAACAAACAAACAAAAAAAAAAGGATTATTGTGAAGAATAAAATATATAATATCAGGAGAATGAGAAAAAGATGTGATATCCATTCCTTTAATATGGTATAAATTTGCATGATATATTATCACTCATACGATATTTGGGGCCATATTTGTGCTTGATATTGTACGCTTTTTATATAATTTAGTTTAATTTTTTAAGTTAGTTATATATATACATATATATGAAAAAAGTGATTATATAAAAGAAATGACAACTAAAAGTACAGAAATGTTACTTCTTTTCGTCGCAACGATAACATTTATATAACCTCTTCTAATCTAACCTAAGGGAAGGAAGAATCTAATCGACAGAGTTTCGTCGAAGAAAATCACTTAAAAATAATAATCATGATTAAGTAGTAAGTATAATCCTTGACCTCTCACCCTCACCAAGACGACCATCACCCTGGCACAAAAAAGGTTACTTAAAGTAAGCAATGGCATTGGAATTGTGATTTGGAATATTCTCATATGTTGAAGGGAGCTAGCAGCATGTCTGCTGAATCAGATTTCGGCTAGTTCCAATCACTCAAAAAAAGAAAAGGTCAAATTTCTTGAAAGTGGGGGCTGGGACTGAAAGTGGAAACTCCTACAATGAATCAATTGTAGCATTGGAAGGCTAACTTTGTCATTTCAAGAACGCAACAGATGAGTAGAATACGGAACCTGCCGAGTAGAATCCAGTACAGAATATCCAATATTTTTGTGCTTACAAGAGAGAATATGCTATAAAGCTTATCATGGTTAGGCACCCTTTTATGCCTTTAGTATTTTAGTAAAAATCTTTGGATCCAATCATTTAGTAGTCTGTCTCAATTAGCTAACTGATGATTCCTATGTTTTCCACCCGCATCTCCCACCAAACACTGAAGGGATTCTATAATATTGCGTGCTGAGAGGGAAATTTGGTGTGTATACATGTTAATGGACATGGGCAAGGAAAATCATCAGAATGGATACGAAACACAAACTTTTCTATTGGTATCGACTATTTAGATTGTTGTTGTGTGCACACAGCAAGAATTTCTAGGATAATGTAACAAAAGTTTACGCTAGTATGTGTGAAGATAACTTTACAGTGTAGTGATTAAAGTTGAGATTCAAAAAATTGTAAGTCTCGAGAAATCAGGTTTCAGAACGAGTCCTCTTGTTCCATTTTTATTTTTTTAAATTCCATCCCTTTCTCCTATTAGAGAAAAATTAACTGAAAAAAAAACTTTGGAGTAATATTTGTACGAATCATACGAGGTATAACATTCAAACAAAAAGAATACTAGCATGTCACATTCTAATTATGGGGACCTAGGCAGTTCTTATTAATGTTTTGTGGTAATTTATAGCTTATGTTTCGCATTTAAAATCATTAGGACTAGAAACATAAATGATGAAAATAAATAGTGTTTGATATATAGTGTTTGATGTACATAATGGTAAAGACGTCCTAACTTAAACTATCTTTTCTTTATTTCCTACCTTTAGAATAGCTTGAAGAGCCAAATCAGTGAGAAGCAAAATTCATTGTATCATGAAGAGCATATTCCAGATTCCTAGTCATATTATAATTGAAGTGCTTGATTGTTGGCCTTTCCTATTAGGGAAGACCATCTCACTTTTCACTCCAGCCGATATCTATGGAGTACTTTCTTGTGAGATGCTCATTTATCCAACCCTCAAAGAAATAATTTTGGTTTGAGTGAAATGAAGGCAAATTGAAGAGTAAAAAGAACAGATAGGGATGGACGAAGCATTGGTATTGTTCAGCTTCATCCATTCTAGATAGAGTCCATAATGAGCAAGATTTTATATCATCATAACCTTAAAAGGGAACAATTAAGAATAGACTAGAAAGCATCCATGAAGTGCAGAATCGTTGCTCAATTACACGAATTAGACCATATTATAGGAAAAAGAGCTGTTGCATTAGAATGATTTGTGCTTTCTTTGATATGCTTATGGTTTTGGGTGGCAGAATACAGAAGCCCTCTAAACGATGATAATGAGATTGTTACAGTTCCCTCCGAATCACTGCTTGAACTGTCATGTTTTTCTCAAACAAGACAGGAGAAAAGGAGGAGGAGATTAAAGAAGCTCGGGCAGATGAATACACAAATCCTCACGACACCTCCTGCTTGTTTGTTTTGGTCTTACAAACTGCTGGTGTCAAATGTCCTACGGAAAAGCAAAAGAAAAGAAGCCCTGCAATCACAATCACAATTCACAAGAAGCCAGTTTCGTCAGTTATCTTCCTATTTAGTTGCTAGTTGCTGCACTGCAAGTATTCTGCTTTCTGAAAGGTGCAAAATTGTAATGCAGGATATCTATCGAAATCAAAATATTTACATGATACATTCACACATCTGCGTGTTTAAAGCCACTAGATATGCAGAATTGTGCTAGTAAACCACCTACTGATAAAGCATGTACTAGGCATATTACACAATGCAGAGAAATTCCTAACAAGGTGGTCTTTGAACTTGCGTGAAACAACTTCATCTATGGTACTTTCTGCAACAACTGAGTGATGCAGCGTACGCAATGGTTTTTATATCCCCTCCTCACAGAAGATTTTGATAGTCAGTAAGAAGTCACGAGTAAAATTCCACGATGAGGTCTATGGACCCTTCTTAACAACAGATCACGGAGCTCAGGTTTCTATGATGAGGTGCCTGAAGATCATACGTGATGTACGCTAAGGAGATCCTTTAGATTCATTTCCAATAGTATCCTGATTGCGTCCTGCTAATCAAGTGAAGCAATACATAGAGAACCTAGAATCAGATTCTGCTGAAAGCACTCAGGAAAATGTTGATCAAACCTTGCCAGGTCATGATTGTATTCTCAAGTAGAGCCCCAATTTCTACACAGGCAATGCACTTTGGCAAGAGAAGCCATGTAGTCATCGGACCTGAGGGATACCAAAGAACAAAAAAATTTTGGTATTTTACCATTAAAATGAAGCTTTAAGTTGAGCAAATTATAGACTATGGGCAGATATTCTGTTAGCAGACCTGAGTCCATAAGGAGATTGACAAGCAGCAACAATGTGACGTTTTGCTTCATCCTGTTTGTCCTGCGTAAGAGAAAACTGCATGCTAATGACCTTCCAAACATAGTAACGAGGCAAGTAATTGACCTTCACAATTACAGCGTAACACTTCCATGTAGAACATCAAGCATAGAAATAAACTTGTTCAGTCTCTATTGGTAAATCTTAGTTCAACAAAGGGCTGCTCCAAGTGTCACCCAACTAGGAAAGCCAACAACTGAGTGACAGGATGTGCACCGAATATGATGGTTCAAAGTGTCAATGTTGAAGAGTACTTGGACAGCATCCTCCATTGTGATCAGTGGACCACCTTATTTGTCTGTTCCCTTAAACCACTAAGTGATTAAGTGATTAGATACAGCAAACATTGTATAAGCAATTGATTAAATGTGTGTCGTTTTCCTTCAATGTTTATACATTATATGATCACGAAAGTTTCATTAATGAATTACTTTTGGAAACATTTCATAGCAGAAATATATCAAGGCTGCAAAGGTCAACGTGACGCAAAGTTATTTCATCACCCCTCAATATATCTTTGAATCAACATCTACACTACTCAAAAGTTCTTGTTCTAAACTTGTTGCAGAAGGCTCTGATGATACCTAAATCACAAACTGGAAAATGTTTTAGGTCCGCAACTGTAATACCTGGGATTCATAATAAAGTCCAGCATATAGAGAAGCATAGAAATACTCATTCTCCCGTCCGCCAGAAAATGCAGCCACAAGCTATGCAAAGAAATCCGTTAGTTAGCTAAAGCATTGCACTGAATAGCTTAGACACAAAAACTAAGAGTATCCCCATCAATTACGTGATAAAGTAACGAAGGACGACACACACTGTTTGTATGGAAGAATCTACTCCCAAGTAACAATTTAATTAGCACTTAACTTCAGGAAAAATAGAACTTTTTTTATGTATTCCCAAGGAAATTCAGGGTCTTAGACGAGCTACAGATTGATTACTTATCCTAAACTGAAACCAACATCAGTCCAGACCTTTTCTGGATCACCACCATCCTTGAACATGCTGTATGACTCTCTCATGACAGGACGAGGGTCTCTACCAGCCTGCATGTATTAACTAAACTGTTCAAGCAGTACTTATCAGTTCAAGTAAAAAGATGGAAGCCAAAATGTCTTATGAAGGGCTCAGAAAATCGGAAACAGAATTAAACCCACAAATTTCTTTAAAAACTTGAATCTTCTTTCGTTTTTCAAAGACAAATTACCTCAAGGAATAGACTAAAAGTATTTTATACGTAGTAGCTCCAGGCTCCAGCTGCAACATGTCCAAGAGAGCATATGGCATAGTGCATATTGAAATCTAAATATTTAGCAGCCCTTTAGGTTCTCTTAATGTAGATGACGTGTATAAAATGACTCTAACGAGGACATATGGTCATCTAAAATCTTCCTTCTTGATAAGGATACTATGGTTCTGAATCGAGCTGCTAATTGTTGATTTACCTCAAGATACCTTCTTCTTGCTTCATCGACTCCATATAATTGAGCTTCACAAAGGAAGCACCATATTGATTCCTCTGTATCATTTGGGTTTTGAGCAACATCCAACCGAAACTGCTCTGCTCCTTCCTCAAACCTAGGGAGAATGAAGTAAATATTCTATCTAGAGAGCAAAGAGAAAAGAATCAAAATGCAAAACGCAGGTAATAAATCAATCCAATACCTGTCAAGGTAGTATAACGACAGTCCCCTCTGCCAAAGATCTGATTAGTCATAAAAAGCACCTAAATTACTATATAACCAAAAGCTTTTCCACAAATCTTAACATTCATCAAAACTCCGGAAATCAACCCTGCACAACCTCTAGCATATAACTTTGAAAATTATACAAAGTAAGACAGAGAAGTTGGACGCTTGATGCATGACGGTGTCGGACATACGCCATAAATCCCGGACAACAACATATTTAGTTAAAACCTACAACGTCAGCAGCTGGTTATATACTTCTCCGAAATCCTAGTGAAACGATGGCGGACATAATAACCAAAAAAAAAAAAAAACCATTCACTTCGAACTTCCTATTAGTTTGATTGCCGTTGTAAATTGATCATTTTGGTGTTAAATTGTACGCATTTCTGTTTTTACTATCCTATATTACGGTTGACAAGGAATTCAAGAAACTCACAGGCTTTCTGTCGAGGATCAAGTTCAATTGCCTTGTCAAATTCCACCAACGACCCCAGCACATCACCCTTCAACCAAACAAACATTGCAACTGACAGAGATAAGATTATCAACCAAGATAAATAAGAATTCAATTAGCATAAAAAATTAAAGAAAGTACCAAAAACTACCTGTCTGAAGAGAAGCATTCCACGTCTAATTGCCATCACAGCTTCACGAGCTGAGTTACCGCCGGTCAAGGCATCCCACATTCCAGAAACTGAAGGCAGAACCAATCGTCTCCTTGACAGAAGCAGCATTGATGGCACCAGCTTTTGTGGGCGGCTAATTTTGGAAAGTTCAGTACCAAAGAATCTAGAGAGATGGGGAGTTGTACTAGTCAATGAAGAGTATTGGGGAAAAGGGATGCTGGAGACTACAATTGCAGGTTTCAAATTGTGGGCTGTTGCCATTAACCTATGAAAGCAGAACCCTTTACAGAGAGAGATGATAAGGCGCGTATGACAGTGGCCTAATGGCTAACGGTAGGTAAAAGGCGCCACAATCCACGAACTTTGGAATAACGATTTCACGAGCTCTTTACTGGATTCGATGCTTTATTCTGTTTTAAGGTAGCAAACTGAAAAGAGTTTACTTTCAAAGAGAAGTCAAAAAAATTCCCATGAAGCATCTGGTCTTATAGATTATTGAAATCACTTCGAGGGACCTCATTTCAGCAACTAAAGATTTTAATCCCACAAGGAGAACCAACAACTCTTTCAGCATAAAAGAGTTCTTGTTCGATTAGTATGTTAGCGTAAAGGTTGTGGAAGAATGAAGCTAGACTTTTCCGGCCGCCCCAGCAGAGTTTTTTGATCGATGGATTTGATCATTTATAGTCTCTTTAGGAGATGCAGCGCCAACATTCACATGCTTACCAAGCAGGGGCAGGATTTGTATAGTAGTAAATAAAGTTTCGGACTCGGGCAGGCAACATAATCATGGCTCTTCAATGGCGAATTACTGTCTAAATCTTACTTTGGATGATGGACTAAAATTCACCAGAATTAAGCTTCCATAAAAGTAATAAACTTCCATCTCTCCATGTGTATTCCGTCATCTCAAGGCCAGTCAAAATGTACAAATGTCTTGGGAAGTTCAAGACCAACAGAGGTTCCCTCTTCTCAATATTTACGCGACAAAAAACTTACTCGTCACTATGTCTCAATTAACAGAGTTAAAACTCATCTTGACGCCATATTATCAGACAAGAGAAGTCCTTGGTTACAGAAGCTAAGGCCTTTAAGACTTGGGATGAGGGGAGGAAAAAAAGGAAGAAAACGGGTTGGTGGGTACCAGTCGCACAAATGAAAATAAGGAAAGCGCATTCAGTAAAAATCTCAACAGAGTCTCACAGAATAAACTCACACCTAATACGAGTTCAATTAGTAAACAGAAATAGGTTTCACCATTCAGCACCATTCACCAACAAAAACAATCTGAACTTACAAACAAACTTCCAAGTTTATAGAGAGGCCCTTGACCATAATTTAGGAATAAAAGTAACATGAAACTAGACAAAACTTGACCAGCCAAGTAGGTGGCTTCAGCACGGCCATATATAATTAATTCCAACAGATCACTGCTTCGACTTCTTTGTTCCCCTGCAAGAAGACAATTAGTATTTCTCAGTAAAATCACATACAAGAATGATTACTTTATGCCATATTGAAGGACAAATTGCTCACTCCGTTGGTTGAGAAGCAGGTGCTGGTGGTGCTTTTGCCCCAGGTCCCTGCACAGAGTCACCAATTAAGAGCATTTCCAGTTAACAAGTTAAAGACAAAATGCATCGACAAATCTGCAAGACATTATGTAACATAATGAATTAACTTGCTTTTAGACTTGGAAAGAGCATGATTAAATAGCCAGCATCATTTAAACTAGATATAACAAATGTGTCATGATATTCAACAATCGAATTTCTAAACAAATACTAATAGAACGCAAAGGCGTGAAAAGCACTGTGGATACAGAGAATAACCTGGGAAAGAATAGATTTTGTGGCTTTAGATTGAAAGAATTTTGGTTTCAAATGCCAAACATACCTGGGCCAAACGCTCTTCTCTCCTAGCCATTTTCCTTTCCCTGCTTGCCTTGTTCTTGGCTCGCTTGGCCTCAAACTGATCAGACAATGTCTTTTCTCTTGCCTTCTCAGCCTTTGACTTGTGGATACTTTCCATTAGCACTCGCTTGTTCTTAAAGACATTACCCTTCACTTTCATGTACATGTCATGATACATATGTTTATCAATCTTCTTGGCCTCCCTGTACTTCCGAAGCAAACGCCTGAGGACACGCATTCTCCTCATCCAAAGGATTTTTGTAGGAAGCCTTGCTTCCCTTGTACCCTTGCGTTTACCTAGAACATTGATAATCAGTCATCCACAAAAACTGCTTTAAAAGTGAGGGAGACATTTCCAGTTTAAGAAGTTATAATGCAGCATATCCACTGGATACACGTGCATAAACATTCCAGCAACTGCTCGACAATGGTAACGAAAAGAGGACAGAGCAAAATGCTCCACAACATTATCAACAGCAATTACCGTATCCAGAATGGCGTCCCTTTCTCTTAGCCTCCTTCATTCTGCGTGCACGAGAGCGAGAATGAATCTTTGTCGGTTTTCTAATAATAAACCCATCCTTGACCAATTTCCTAATGTTTTGCCCTGCACCCAAAGGAAGAAAGTGTCACTCAATCCATGAGCACAACCAATTAGCAAGAAACAAAAGCTCAGTTTCCATTTAATGTTTGCCCAATGAATGCTATTTAAGAATGAAACTGCCACGATATAGAAGAACACTTAGAATGAAGAAACTTTATGAAACACGAGAACTGAAATCAACTCATTCTAAGGTGCTTGCAAGAAGAGCATGATAGCAAGTACGAGAACATGTTCATCATCATCTATCAAGTATATGATGGAGATATTTTAAGTTTTAATTCTATAGCCATCCTGTACTAAAGGTAATATCGTATGTAGTCATTTTGTCCAAAGAAACACCGACTACATAGATAATTCAACCTGAGAAAAGAACAAGCTTTTAGGTAGCAATTTCCCCTTCTTTATCCTCCACATTCCTCATTCTTTCTCTTCAGTTTGAATTTTTCCTACCATAGCTGCAACAGAAAACCACACCAGGTCATCCCATCAAGTTCTCCTTGTTCATGTCTTACACTCTAAATGGAACTGCTTCAAAACCAATTTGATTGTACGAGCCCTACCACCTCAACCCCATGTTAAAACCGATCTTCGCAAATCTCATGCCAAACTGTACCTCTTGACAAGCTAAACCAAAAAGGAGAAGAAAAAGGCTACAAATGGTAATTGCATATCAATACCTCAGTTGCAATTCCAACCCCAAACATTTTATCCTTGTCCAGAAGAAGATTAATAAACTCTAAACTCCCAAATGAATAAGTCAAACTCCATAAAGCAATAGAATGCACCCAGAGGCTTTAGCTTGCCACTGATGACACCTCTGAAAGGAAATCCAAGCAGAAAGTCGTCCAAACCCAAGGGCTACACTGATCAAATAGTTTGACAAGATATTTCACACCAAAAAGATAATCTTTGAATTAGTAATTTATCCCAAAGCAGAAATCATCCTCCTTGGCGTCAGCAGCAGACGATGTACTAGGCTGGCCAGGTAGATGAGTATCGCTGGGCGATTCATGTGCCCAGAGCCAATCAATTATGGTCAAGCCCTTCCTAGACTACACCTAATTTTCCCCCGAAAAGGGAATCCTGAAACTAAACCATCCAATTTTTCACAAATTCAAATCCATATTCTGAAAACAAAACCTACGAAATCCGGATAAAAATAGGAAAATTTGTCGAATGAGCACTAATTAGGAAGAAAATAAGAGAAAATCATAAAAATATAGAAAAAAAGTTCCATATTTCGGCGGAATTAGTAGATGATGATGCTTAACTGGAATTGGCCATGGAGATTTCGCTGACTTCATTCGGGTCAAGCCACACCTTTCCCTTCCCGCACTTGAGTACGCTTGCTGCTAAGCGCTTCTGAAGCTTCAGCGACACCATTTTTCCTCCTCTCTGTATCTCTCCAGCCGCGAGAACTAGGGTTTCTCTGCCTACAAATACACGCTTGTTGAAGAATATCTAAACCCTAGATGCTGAGGTGAAATTTGATGAAATTGTAAGGGCATTTTCGTCCAAACATAAATTAAATTATGTCGATGGATCAAGGCCCATCATCCCCGACCCAGAATTCTTAGCCCTATCCCTTTTTTTTTTTTTTTTTGGCATTCAATCTATCTTAATTTTCTCCACAATTTGTTGGAAAAAAGGCTTGAGATTTCATGCTATTGTTGATAATATTGATTTTTTTTTTGAAAATTTGATAGAAAAAAGGCTTTCTACATTTTAGTCATTGTTTTTGTGGCAAAGCCAAGGTAATATTAAGATTTAAGACAATGAAGGTCCAAATGGATAACAATAATTCATTTTGCTTCAAAAACAAATCGAAAGTTCGATTAAAATTTTATTACAACGGTATATGTATTCAAAAATATTTTCAAAACACTACATGAAAATAGGCAAAAACTACTTGCTTAAGTGTGGTGATGCATGTTTGGATACTACGGGTTTGTTTGAATACTAAAATTATCCAAAATAATATTTCGCTTGCATCATAAATACATTTTCAATTTACCTTTTTACATTCCCAATCACCTTTTTATCTCACATACATCACATCACAAAAAGTGCTACAGTAATTATTTCAAATAATACCCTATCCAAACAAACCAGTTGAAATTGTTGGTCAAAGCGCAATGCACAAAAGTGAATTAGTAATTTGGTACTATATAAATAAAAAAACATAATGAAGAACCTGTTTAGAATTGCGATGATAGAAGCACTTTTAAGTGTTTAGCAGACATAATGTCATAATTTAAGGACTAGAATTGATTTTCGTTAATTATAGATTCTGATTATAAATAATCGATTTTTTTAAAATGTTGTCTTTTACTTTTGTATTTAAATTATAGATTTTTAACGGTCCAAAAAAGTTAGAATTCATAATGCATCAAAAAGTAACTTTTGTTTATTTTTACTAGTCTCTATAATCATTTTTCATAATCAGATATTACAAAATTTAAAACAAACGAGAATAAGGCCAATAGGTCTCGAGAGCACTTTTAGCAAAAAAACAAACAATTGGAGCCTTTCTTGAATAAATTCTATGTTTCAAAACATAAAATATCAACTTTGGTAATTCATCACGAATTCTGAACTGAATAAAGAGATAATTACATTTTAAAGTTTTAAAGTTACATATTAGTCAATGAAATAAGTTGTAAGCACAAATGATATATTTATACATAGATCCAAACAATATTAATTAGCACTTTATTCAGTGCAATAAAAAGGACTGTTTGGTTCAAATTCTACAATTATTAACACTATGGGTATAAATAAATTGGAGAATAATATTGAGTTTAATTATAACCCATAGAGTGATTTTAGAATGAATTTATGTAATAAAACAATAGATAGGTTAAACCCTACCATATAGTAATTAATAATAAAATCAATAGAAGGGATTTATGAAACTATTAATTGACCTTTCAAGAAAAAAAAACATGATTGAAACATTCCTTATCTTGAAACTCACTTATTTCTTTTTTTTTTTGGTATAATTCACAAGTATCCGTATCCGTTTTACGATCTGTAATTAATCCTTAATCCTGTTCGAGTTAGGTTGAGTCCCTTGCAGGGAAGCGCTCCTAAAGTTATTTTTTTCATTCCTATGATTTTGAACCGATGCCTCATGGTTAAGGAATTCAAACCCTTCCAATTGCACCACATCACTTATCAAACACCTCTCAATATAACTATTTCTACCGAAAGCCAAGCGGCCCAACACAATTCTAGGAAAGCTCCCTTCGCCATCAAGGCCTCGCCTCTGCTAACTCCCGCCTTCCCTGAGTTTTGCTTGGTACAAGTCTAGCTGCCTAGTGTTCCTGGTGTCGCCTTCTTCATCATCTCTGAGCCACTGTAAATATTTCATTCAGCAGCGAAATAGCTCCGTTTCCTCAAGAATTTGAAGCCAGATTTCCACAAAATCTATTTCACTGTAAGCATGTCACCTGAATTTCAGCTGAAATTCATTTTCTGGAAGTCGAGTTCCTAGCTTTAGAGTGTCAGTGTTTTCTTTAAATTACGACTGGAAATGGAAAGATTGAGTGATATAACTCTAGAACCGCAGCAATAATACTCTTTAATTTCTTCCCTAGGCGACAACCAAATGGAAGCAGCAGTTTTGCGGCTAGGTGGCGCTCCTACTCCCATCTTCTCGGCTTTGCCGCCATCCACTCCTGCCCTTTGCACAACTCTAATTTCTGTTTTATGCCCAACTTCTTTGGAAAGGATAAAGCTCCCCCTTGCCCCAGGTTTGTATCCCCCTATTTGCTTTAGCAATTTACCCCGATCCTCATTTTTCCTTTCTAATCATTTTTATTTTATTTTATTTTTTTTGGGTTGGTTCGCCAAGCAGCTGTCTGTAGGAGCAAGAACGTAGAAGAGCAAGACCTTTATGGGCTTCCCAAAGAGTTTTATGATGATGTATGTGCATTGCCTTCTCCCTCTCTCTCTTTTTGTTCTTGAGTATCTGATTTCAGGTTTATATTTGGTTATCTTTGGTTAACAGTGCAATTTGCATACTGGGTTAAATTTTGTTTTTTGAAAAGAAAAACAAAAACAAAAAAAAAAGCTTTAGTTGGTGAATAGTGCGTGTACCTGCATAAAATATAGTCATTTAAGGTGTTGTTTGAGAGCTGGGGTCTAACTTTTATCAGGTTAGGAATGGCAAGCTCGGCAACGTGAGAAAACTAAGGAATTTCATCGAAAGCGTAGAGAGGAGGAAGAGGAAGAAGAAAGAAAGGTTGAAGAATACAGGGAGATTGGATTGAGGATGAAAGACTATCCCCAGGAAGAGCTTCTCAAGGCCAAGAAACTGGTTGCCAGCTTTATTAAATCAGCTGAGGAAGTGGAAGAGGTATATCACTATGTATTGTATAATCAGTTGATAATAGGATGTGTCTCCTTGGTCTCCAATCTGTGATAATCTGGCAAGAGCGAGTTTGAGCGTCTTACAAGTTTATAGACTTACCTAAGCTATTTCTTAATTATTCACAAAGTTGGAAGTTTTGCTGTAGCAAGTTGTCTCTTCCTTTCTTCCTTTGTTTTGAAAACATATTGATACTACTTGTTGAATGTCTTTGCAAGTAGAAAATTGAGGAAGCTGCTGAGAAAGGGGAGCTTAATGAAATTGTTCTGATGGTCATATGGAATCGCCTTGATCTTGCTCGGCGTGATGTACGTTTTTCACTTATTGCAACTTTTCCTGGTTATCTATGGTTTTCCTTTTTAAGGTGGCATATGCTGTACTGGACAAAATTTTCCGGTACTGCCCTCTGGAATTTTTAACGGGGATCTCATCATGACACTTCTTCTGATGGAATCTAAGTAGTTAATTATTGAAAGATATCTGAACAATTCAGTGCAAGAGCACCTATTTATTACATCCTAGTGCCTCGAAGAAATATTCTTTAACCAGCAAACATATTGCAGTGGCACATAATGTTGTTAAAGGACTTAAAATTACATCTGTGAAGCATTTTCTGATATATATAGCTGTCTCTCCTATTTTGTTCTTCTTATCTGATCAGCTGTGAAACTAGTGATTGATTATTCATACACCTTCTCAGGATGAAAAAGATGCAGTTCGAAGTCTTGATCTCTTGTACAGGCGGGTTGAGGTATCAAAATTGTACTTACCGGCTGCATTAGACACAAAGTACAGGATTTTCGTGATATTTCTATTGAGTTTCCTCTCATGGTCTTGCTTGGATGAATGGAACTTAATCATTGACTGTGACATGAATTGTCGGGTTATAACTTGATTCAGTTCATGTCCTATAACTCTTATATAGAACATGAGCAAGGTTGAACTCTAGAACTTGTTGGTTTTTGATGACCTATTTCTATGCCTTTTGCTATCTGAAATGATTCTTCACATATAAGAAAAACCCAAATACCAGGATGAAATGCACTTTAACTTTCAGCGGGTACAATGTTTTTGCAGTTGTAGGCATAATGTTTGGATAAAAACAACACATTAAAACAAATTTGTTCCAATTTTTATCTCTGCTTCTTGATTATCATGCATTTAGGGTCATTGTTTATCAACAGTTTACTCCACATTCATTAAAAGATGTGCCCTAGCTTCATGTTTGGATGTCTCTTTCGTTTTTGTTTAGGTACTCTTTTCTAGTGGTTTTTTCCTCGTTTTGTCTATCTTTGGTATCTGATTAACCGAGTTTTGCATACATCTTAGACTGAGATTTTGAAACGGGAGGCTACACCTGCCATGAGGCTGCTTAATGATCTTTTAAATATGCATGATGGATTTGATGATCAAGATTGGCTAAAGGCATGCAAAAAGCGAATGGTTGATACCTTTCCACGGGAGGACCCATTTACTATCCTTGCACCAGCTGGTTTTGACATTGATAAGGTATAGCGTTGACAGATGCTTAATATAATTCCAAATGAATTGTAATTTTAGAGATTAGAACGTGATGGGAAACTTCAGAGGTTCTTGTAGTGAATCACTCTTTGTACTCATCTCTTACATAGAATGTTGTTATACTCATGGTTGGATCTCTGTTCCACATCTTATCCTTTCAGGATTTGATGCGGAGATGGTATGTGCTTTGCCATCAATATTATAACTGTTATTGCTATTATTCTTGTTATAGGAGTTTCAATATGGCTTCATTTATTTTTCTTTAATCATGTAGCGTGAGCATTGGACATTATAATTTGCTAATTAATTTGGTAATGAGATGTGTTTGTATATCCCAGACTTTAAACCTTGCCCATGACATCTTTATGCTTGAATTGTGTGTTCTCTCAGCATGAAGGACCGTTGGCGCCAGCTATGCCTGTCGAAGCCGATAATGTTCTCTTAAGGGTAGATTTTGTCAGGGAGGTTGCTGCATTGCTCCAGGAAGTTCGTTCTCAGCAGACTGAAGCACAACATGAACAAGGGCTTGATCCTGAATCTGTTGCCAGCATGTTGAAGCAGCATGAGAAGCAGAGAGCAATACGCCAAGTAGAATCTTTGTTGGATCTGGCAGTTAATTTGAATTGGTAGTTTACCATAAAAAACGAGGCTTTTCGTGCTTCAGTAGACAGGGCATAGAGGCCAGGCTTATTATTCTATAAGAACTGACGGGGTATGTATTATGTAACAAGATATGTTAATCTGCATGGGGAAATACATAACCAACAATGAGCATATTCGAAGAGTTGTGAAAACAAAATTTGGCAAAGTATCTAATGAGATACATATGTTTGCATGGAAGTACATGACCAAGAATGAGCAAGTTGGAAATTATAGAGTCAAGAACAGCAAAAAAGATAAGATTAAAAATGGTATATAAGCTACAAAGATTCATCATTCTATAAGAAATAATAAGATATTTTTGTATATATTGGTTTGCATGGGGACAGATGACCAACAACGAGCATATTCAAAGAGCTGTGAAAACATCGTACAAGTGTATTTGGATGGTATATTAGTTGAGATAATTTTTTGAAGAAAAAAAATATATTATAGCGCTTTTAGAATATGTTTTATATGGGATAAAAAGATGATTGAAAAATATATTGATGATACAAGTAAATAAATTGTGGCAAATAATTCACTATCCAACCTGCAATGGAAGTTATACAAATGCCGACTCAAACTGTACTCTGCAAAAGAGATGGAGAACCAAATCTTCAAGACTGGAACTACAGTCAGCAATGGAGTTGAAGTGGCAGCTTTCGTGGAAGCCGCGAATAGAGAGTTTGTTTAGATGATACATTATTTACACCTTATTTACACACACTGACTTACTTGCAACGTCAACGTATTTTTCAATATCATATTTGCAGCCGATAAGGCTAAAAGAAGCAGCAAAGGGAGAGCCAGCATTGCGCGAGTCGGATGCAGATATTGCAAGTTGATGGCAAATGCAGGTGCAAGGAAAGTCGAGAATGCGTACCGCTTTGGAAAATCAAGGTCCAGAAGAAAAAGGTCCTTTACTTCACAGGCCAACAAATCCGCGCTTTCAAAATTGCTGAGCTCGAGTATTTATTATTTAATTTCTTGAGTAACATTCGTGAAAAACTTGTAAAAGTGAAAAATGACAATGCGAAAATATTTAATATGAGTAGTCAACAAAGCATTTGTGAAATTACAAAGAAAAATTCGAATCTTGAATTGACCTGACTTGACTGGGTCAACTCGATTTGATCCGTCTTGTGCCAATACTTTATCCTAGCAAACTAATTTTATCTTGTGCCAAGATAATTTTAGAAACCCCTCCGGAGGTATCTAACAATTTCACTGGCCTCCCTCTAAGTTTTGAAAATTGCACTAATCTTTCTTGAGATTAATTATTTTGTAACATTTAGACCCAATCAATAATAAAAAAGTGATATTAGCAGAGAGAAAATAATATGATTTCATCATTACCCCTCATCTACTACGTTATTGAATTAATTTAATACCACCACACACATTAAAGAAAAATATACTAAAACTTGCCTTTTATCATTAGGGATCAAATCACATATAATATCAAAAAATAGTATACTATTTTATTTTTTCACTTAATACAAGATTCAAATTATTCTTTTCAATTACATACCCATTGTCAACATGATCAACAATAAATAATCAAAAAATTTGCAACCAAAACATTACAAAGAACAAACTTTAACATCATAAATATTTTTGTTAACAAGATTTTTTTGGTATTAAAGTTCGATCTTTATAATAGTTTGGTTATAGATTTTTTTTGACTATTTGTTGTTGATCATGTTTGACGAAGTGTTTGTAACTGAAAAGAATAATTTGGATCTTATATTAAGTGAAATATATATAATGATATGCTATTTTTGATGCCATATGTAATTTAATCTCTGATGATTAACAACAAATTCTAATATTTTTTTAATGTTTGGGTTGGTATTAGATTAATTAAATAATTTAGTAGATGAGGGGCAATGGTGAATTGTATTATCTTCTGCCTTCTAATATCACTTTTTAATTATTGGTTGAATCTAGAGGTTATAAAATAATAAATTTCAAGGGAAGTTAGTGTAATTTTCAAAATCTGGAGAGAGGCCAATGAAATAATCAGAAATCTTAGGGGAGGTTTTCGGAAATTAGGCCTAGCAAATTGATGGACAGTGATACTTTACTTTAATCAATTGTCTAATGAACAAAAAAATGTCATATAGAAACGATTAAACCAAGTATCTTCAAATTACTCCAAAATTCTTTTCAAGTGAAATATTCATATTTATAAATTGAACTTTTCTTGTTTGTGAGTTTATATGTCATATGATTGCAAGGTTACTTCGAAAACTTTGATGTAAGGAGAAATTAAGAATGGAGCACTGCAATTACTTTATTTAGTTCATAATTTAACATTGGCAATCGACTCATGAGAAAATAGGTTTGTGACAATAAAACTAGATTATTGTGCTGTTTCAAAATATTCTTCATGAATAAAATTTTGATGACTTGTATATCGCTTTCTCAAGATTAAATTCATCTTTCCTTTCTCTTCGTTCTCAGATGATTCTTCTATTGTATATTTAAGCTGAAGGATCCACCTTAATTATCTTGAAAATGAAAGCAATTTATATAGATAACAGAAAGTTTTAGACGAAATGAAAAGGCCACTTTGGAGTTAAAGCCCCTTACAAATTCGCCATGATTCTTCAGCCGCCAGTATTTGGATTTGCAACTTAGTAACTTACAAGGGAGTCTAAGCACTATTGCAATAAATCTCCATTAAGGCACCAACGTGGAAAGATACATTAAAATTTGGATTTTTCGAACGGGTGCATGTACAACATGTATGAACACAATTAGTATTCAACTAACTTGTCATATATATATATATATATATATATTAATAATTATTATTTATATATTTTTATATTTAATCTTGTCTATCCTCCCTTATATTTATTTATTTTTCATAATTAATCTTATATTTTCAAAAATATAATATTTAAATATATCTTAACGAGCGCCCTGTTAGACAAACTGTTAAAATTTTTACACTCATAAAAATTGTGTTTTACTATCAATCTCGTGCATTTAATTTCAAATTCATAATATGAACCATCAAATTTATAGTGGCCACATAGAAAGTCCCTCTGGCTTGATGATTCAACAAGTTATCGTAATTGATTTAATAAATTGACTAACAGAGTGTTCAATGAATACTAGTTAAAAGGGATTTTAAGTGTAAGTCTTTTGAAAAATGTAATTAATTCGAAAAAGTTTTAAAATGTAGGGGTATAATAATTATGATTGTATGTATTCACATCATAAATTAGATACCATTTACATGCTAAGATAGGTACAATTTAGTTACATTTTTAGAAAAATCTTTAAGTTAATTAGCAAATGAAATGTCACGTTCTCATTTAAATGAAAAGCTACTAATAATAAAACAGTGTACCTTAACAACATGGTAAATAAGTTAAGAATAAATCTTTATCGCCGACCGTATATACGCTATTATCGTTTGATTCATGGTATGTGTGTAAAAATTAAATTTTAAATTTAAATTTTACATAATTATCATTCATCCAACATACACTGTTAGTACAGAAAAGATTAATTCGTCAAATGTTGCCCATTTTAGTATACAAGAAAGTTTGTCACTAGTTAAGATTCCCAGTCGAATGAAACTCAATCTTATCGTCATTGGCGAGACAACCTTTCACTCCTTTACAAAGAAGGCTCTGACGGGAAGATTTCACATGCAAATGACAGATTTTTCTTCTTCTTTTTCTCTCTTTTTTGGAACTATATAATTATTACAGTTAAGGCGACAACGATTGGTGGCAGACATCTGATCTGACCCGTGAAACATACGTAAATGCAGTCAAGAGGTTCGAATGAATCAACAATATATTTTTTTTCCTAGTTTTGTCAAAACAAAAGCAATATATCTTGTTTAGGCGGTGTTATATCGTTATAAAACGGTTGACCTGACAACGGTTTATGCTCTTAATTCCGTATACGTGTCAATTGAGATACAAAATGACACAATGCTAAACTTTATGAATACGGGGTCTTTTATTTTTCTTCTTCTTCTTTATACATATGTTGGCTGTTCTTGATAAAGATCATTGTTTTATTTGTTTGGAATTATGGATAAAGTTTGGCTCTTTGACCAATGAATCAATAATATATTTACAATACTCGATTCTGAATTAGTCGAGACCCAATGTGATCACAAGATATAAACAGGAGTAATACTTTAACAAAGACAAAAACTATTAACAACATAAAAAAGATTATTCGAGTCCTGTACTATCTTCTTTTTGTTCCTTTTGAATTTTCTTTGGATGGAAATTCTTTGTTTATTTCTGCTTTAATATTTTTTACTCCATTTTAATATCATGTGTCATCAGCTCTGCGACAATGACAAAAGCTTTTTCGTATAAAACGCTGGACATAATGTGGAGGAGAAAAGGAATTTTATCAAGAATGCTGGAGTTATGGGCTTTATTTGGCTTAATTACAGCCGACCATCTAATGCTTAGTGATTCCTGAATACCAATCACGTTATAAGATCAAAATGGTCACATACACTGACAGTGCATATACTATCACAGTTAAATGCATTACACATGAACAAAATTTGAATTTTTTATTAAATTCAAATAAATTGTCATGCATTCAATGATCATGATGTATAAACTATCATAGTGTATAAAAGATTAACCATTCTTTTATATTTTAAAATGTAAACGAGAAATGAGGCATCTTGGAATACCTGTAATATACGTATGGAAGAGAAAGTACCTAGTGAGGTGAATATAGTGGGGCTAGATTAGCTAAGTATTATGAATTTCTGTTAGTCTAGTTCACTTCTCCATGGTTAAAAAGAATAGGAGTTCCTAGTAAGATTTTGTGTTATTTTTGCTTATTTTGTTGTTTGATTTTGAATTTACTTCATATCTGTTTATAGATCTGAATTTATTTCAGATTTAGATATATGTCAGCATACCTCATCATCTCTATTGGAGTTTACAACTGTTGATTAGCAGATCTGACGATTATAACATGCACAGAGTGGGGTGCAGCGATTTATTCTATAAGAAGATGATTTTAAAACTGATGGTTCTTTTTAAATCTATTCTTAATTTCTCAGATCTTTTGTATATGTTAAATTGCAGATCTACAATTTTAGTGCATGTTGCAGATCTACAATTTTAGTGCATGTTTTATCTACCATTAGGACAACGATGTATATCAATCGTGCTGGATGATTTCTAACAATTCATTAATGGATATATGTTTTGTTATATATATATATATATAAAGAATAGGCGCACATAATTATTTTTTACCAAAACCCAACAAACAGATAGACAAATTTACATTGAAATTGTTTCTCAAACACTTCTTACACTATGCAAAGTTATACATGAGATGAAGTCATAATGCAGACATGATTGTAGTGCTTGTCGGTCTATAAAATACTACGCAAAATTATACATGAAATGAAGTCATAATGCAAACATGATTGTAGTGTTTGTCGTCCTATAAAATGCTACTTCAGTGGCTATTGAAAGTTGGCTTTTCCTAAAAAAAAAAAAAGCTCAATTCACGCCTTCGACAAGTACTAGCCACCCTGCAAATTTTCACAAACACTTTCATCGAATTATCAAGACAGGTACTTCTAGAAATCGTTAAGTTTTAATTCTTCTATTTGAAGGCATTTTATAATGTTTCAGTAGCCTTTATAAACTTTTTTATGGTAAATGACCAAATCAATATGTAATTATTTCAAATGCAAGGGGAGCTGAGTGAAATTTTCATAAACACTAGTGGAGGTTTGTGAAATTATTCCTATAAAGCGATAAGAACAAAAATCTTGCGGTCCACTTGTTTTGAATGCTGTAGATGGCAGAAAATCAAATGAATCTTTGTTCTCCAATCCAATGCTTGAACATGCCAATTGACAAAAACAGAGGATCATGACCTTATGTGCGTGTTTTTTCACTTCAAGCAGATTTCACACAAACGGTGGGAAATTACAGGCGAAGACCACCGAGTGGGGCTGAGAAATCCAGCCAATCCTGTTCCAGTCAATATTGTATAGCCAAGGCAAGGCCATGGGGCCTATTTTGGAAGCTTCTTTTCACTGACACGGCACATATATAAGAAGAGAAGACCATCCAAGGTGCAAATCCATTTGCCTTTTTCCATACAGAACAATCTAAACATATTTACTTCAGTTTTGTAATTGGATTCGATCATTTCTGTTTCTTGATTTTCGTGAATCAGAAATGTCGCAGTTGGATTTTAACATGTTGCCAGAAGACTGCGCTTCCACAATTTTCTCCCTCACATCTCCTGAAGATGCATGCAGGTTGTCCATGGTTGCTTCCAGTTTCCGATCAGCTGCAGAATCAGATTTGGTCTGGGAGAGATTCTTGCCATCTGATTACCGAGATATCCTAGCAAGAACCCTCAAACCCCTCAAGTTCTCTTCCAAGAAAGAGCTCTTTTTTCTGTTTTCTGAATCGATCCTCTTAGATGGTGGTAAACAGGTTAGTCCTTTATCAGTCATGCTCAATCTTTCTGGAAAAGTTCAACATTTATAACATCCGCTTGGGGCAGCAGGAGAAATGAATTCATGGGATATCTTGAAATTATTAAACTCTTAAATTTGTAAAAGAGTTTATGCAATCAAACAGGTTCGAGTCATCCTAATTTAGTTGATGTATTTTGTTGCATTGACTTCCAAAAACACATAAGGTCCACTTGTGGGGGAAGATATTTCCTTACCTAAGAAATGTCCATAAGATATTTTATAAGGCCTACTTAGGAGTCTAAATCAGAACTGGGATAATCTTACTTCTGGAGCTGACTTTTGTATTGTTATAAACTATTGCAGAGCTTTGCAATAGAAAAATCAAGGGGTCGAAAATCATTCACACTATCTGCAAGAGAGCTTTCTATATTGCATGGCAATGAATCAAACCATTGGTGCTGGAAATCCCTGACAGAATCAAGGTAAACTTTGCCCAATTTGATACGCTCTTACATGTATAGAATTTGAATGGACTTTATGGTTGAGTGCTTGACTAAGCTAGGAAAATCAACTATGACCGAGTCTAGTTATCTTAATTAATTGCAGTTTTATGACTTGATTATGCAGGTTTGCCGAGGCGGCTGAGCTGAAAACAACAAATAGGATAGAAATTGAAGGCAAGATAAGAACACCAGTGTTGTCCCCTAACACAACTTATGGTGCTCATCTCATCATGAAAATTTCCAGTCAATCATTTGGGCTTGACTCTATTCCATCAGAAATTTCTGTCAACGTAGGTGATAATGTGGTAACAAATACAGCATGTTTGCGCCCAAAGGATGAAACGATGCAGCAAATGCAGAGCCTGTTTTACGCGAATCGCGTGCAGATGTTAAAGATGAGGGTGAATGAAGGTGATGAAAGATTGCCGGTTGAAAGAAAGGATGGATGGATGGAAATTAATCTGGGGGAGTTCTTTAGTGGTGAGGTTGATGAAGAGATCACAATGAGTTTGATGGAAATTAAGGGTCCTCAGTTGAAGGGAGGACTCATCATAGAAGGCATTGAAGTTGGGCCTAAAAACTAGCACATTTGTTCTGGTGTAATCTGGTTCTCTTTTCAAGTGTTAAATTTTGGGCATTGTTCTGTTTTTCTAGGTAAGGATTTGAAAGACACAAAAAAGCAGAGGGAGCTTGTTTTATAATATGTACAGGGCATCCTTTTTCCGGCTTTCATATCGAGCTTGTACATAGAAATTAAATCAATCAGATGAAATTTAAGGAACCATTTGAAAATCTAGTTGTTCTTTTTTTTTTTGCCACTTTTAATTTTGGATAGTTTAGGCCTTGTTTGGATTGTATTTTTCAGGATTTTTTTTGTAAAAAATTACTGTAGCGATTGATATATGTGAAGTAAAAAGTGATTGGAAAATGTATTCACAGAAAATGCAACAATTTTTCTTTTCTGTCATTGCTCTTTCTTGCAAAAGTTTGTTCCTTTGGCGCTATTTTGATGCGGGCAAAGAGTTGACAACGAACACTTCCGTCTCCATTAACTGACTAGGACAAGTTCTTGTAACATCACCGCCCCTGTCGCCGGGGTCGCCGGAGTAGAAAGCGACAACTCCCATAGGAGATTATTTGAAAAAAAATTTTAGAATAATATTATAATATTTTTTATTATATAATATATATGAAATAAAAATGTGATTGAAAAATATAACATCATTTTTTTATTTGACATGCATTATACTATAAAAAATGTTATAGTAAATATTTTAAATAATACTCTATCCAAACATAAAATGAAAAAAAAAGGAAAATTGAGAAATGCGAAAGCGAGATTAACCAACCAAAGAGAAACGTGCACCGCAACCCGACTTTCAAAAGAGACCCTGGGAAATTATTCACTTTCTTAAATATTTTGTAAGATTCTTAATTTAATTAAAGTAATTATTCTTGTCAAGAAATTAGCACCTTCTTTCCTACAACATCTTATCACTAACATTTTAGTACTCCAGTAAAGTATTACTATGATTTATGAAACGACGGCTCGTTCATTTTGTTCCGTGACCGATACGACAGAAAAATGCAAGACAAATACTGACGGGAGCTATTTTTCCCCTTTTATGCAAAGAAATATATATTTTCCTCTCCCATAATAAAATCTTCAAATTAACCAGTAACGCAATGATGGAGGAAGAATGACGTTATCAAACTATACCACTCTCTAGTCAATATTCTAAAGATGCATGGGAAAGACTAATTATCCATTCCCATGTAGGTTTTTTTTCACCCACTATGACAACATCTATTGTACTCCTATACTAACTTATAGTATGAGAGAGGAATCTATTTTACTTCTACACTAACCTACATTTACTCCTATACTAATCTACATTATGGGAGAGGAGAGTATAAAGAAACTTGCACTATAGTAGAGGGGACAAATGCATTTCTACACTAACCTACACTATTTACACCACAGGAGAGAGCAGTCTAAAGAGAATTGTAGTATACGCTTCCAATCGTATTTACTAAGGGCCAATATATATATATATATATATATTGTATAAGAATTGTCTTCACGGTAATTTACGAAGCAACATTGTAATTTTTTCAAATTTGATGTATCTGTAATCAAATATGTTGTTTCTGTAACATAATTGATGATAATGTATTTTCTGCTATTAGATTTTATGAATAAAATAATGATTTCTATATAAAAAAGTACAAATGTTGTCTTATGAATGTCGATTTTTTTTTTTCAAATAAGATCACAATTATCTAATGATAGTAGACAATGACGGATTCATGTGCCAATATTTACTTAGGGTGCATGCAATGAAATTGAAGTTTGAAAGCTAAAACTTGAAGTCTGAACTTTGAATTCATCAAGTTATGAATTGTTAAGTACTAAATCTGATACATTAGAGTGTGTGTCACATTAAATAATAAGTGAATAATTTATCGCTTATTTTTGGGATCAAGTTTTATCTAAGAAAATCAATGCCACTTAATTAATTCAGATGTTCTATTTTTTATTGTCAAACACATCTAAACATGTTAAGATTTGAACCCATTAAATTTAACTGTTCAATTGGATTATCAAATAGAGTTTTAAACTAATAACATATTGTTTGAGTTTTCAATATCGCTACACAGAAGAGATGTTAGACAAAGATTATATTAACTTTAAATTGTGCTTTGTTTCAAAATATTTGAATTTTTTATTCAAAGCGGTATTTTTTTAACTTTTCAAATAGGATAATGAAAATTGTTATGTTGTTAGTGGGAGCAATGTGAGAGTAATAAGAAATTTTGTAAAATTTAGGGATGTAAATATGAGATAAAAGTAAGAAATTTATAAAATTTTGCAAGCTTAATATTTAATTTTTGAAAGTTGAAGAAGCAATTGTCCACTTTTTCCCCTGAGAATTTATATCAACATATTACCATTCAGTAATTCAACCACATTGAATCTAACCCAAGAGATGTGGGACAAAAGTTAACACATGGCTAAATTACGACTATTCAAAGAGAAATCCTTATAAATGTTGAGACATATTACCTTAGACAGCTGAAAATACTTTGAAAAATAAACAACCATTTCGTGAAAAAAATGACAACGTTCTACGTGTAACATTAAAAATAATTATGCTAAATTTAGATGGTACTGTCTATCAAGACAAATACCAAGACTTAGCAAAAGCCTATTTTGGGTTGCTATTTTCTGGAATTTTTGTAAAAAAAAAATGTGTTGTAATAATTTGATATATGTGAGGTTAAAATGTGATTAAAAATATGTTCACAAAAAATGCAAATATTTTCTTGTATTCATTGGATATATTATTTAGAAGATTAAATTCTATTCTTCCATAGTGACAATTTAGTTCATCAGTTTTTGCCTTATAAATATATATATATACATATATATAAGTAACAGTTTAATTCATACCAACATAAGTTAATTCAGTTGGTAAGGATGTGACACTTTTTGATAAAAAAATGGTGTGCTTAACTTATAATCTCGAAAACATGCCTTAATTCGTAGTGATAATCGGAGTTGAATCCATCCAAACTTAAATTGGCGTGGACACAACACTCTTTCTATAATTTGTTGTCAAAGAAACATTGATGTTGAATTGATGTCCTTATTGCGGCTCTCAATATTATAACATGTAGTGAGAATATCTTCCACATATAAAGCGTGAGTCGCTTGTGAACAGTGCAGGATGGACCGGTTATGCCGTGATTCTTGTGAGTTTGAGGGCCGTTTTGGTATTTTGTCATTCTGTAGTAGTGGCTTTGCTGGAAATTCGCTGCTGTCCGCGTGGCCTTGTTTCCTCTGATTCCTAGCAATTTAGGCGGTGAGTTCACTGCTGTCCGCGTGGCCTTGTTCCTTTCATTCTTTCCGTGGCCTTCTCTACCAGGTGTTTCTTTTTTTAGTACAAGGGAACCTTGCACTCAGTTGCAAGCTGCTGCCTAGTGGATTTTTAAGTCCAGAGGGTCCTCATGTTTTGGGAAAAAAAATTTTAAAAAAATGAAGGAATCCCGTGGCCGTGTAAACATTTTTTTTTTTTTTTTGCAAAAGGATAAACTTTCTTCATAAAAAAATATGCAATTTAAGAAATGGATTATAGTTTTTAAACTTTTACAGCAGTCCCAATTTTTCTTTCGAACATGAAAAAAATGATTCTATCAATACATATTTTCGGATTTTAAACACGAGTTTGTTACCCCATTTTTAAAATAGATCCACCCTTTATTTCTTAACATTTTATTTCAATCTATCCTTAAACACAAGTCAATTTGGAATTCACCATTTAAAGATTCCAACTATCTATTGATTTTGAATACCACTTTTATTTAAAAAGGAAAAAGAAAAAGAGAAACTCACCTATTTTAGCAAATGATTTAAGAAGACAAAATAACCTATAAATTTGCAGCTTATGATACAGATTACAAAAAAAAAAAAAATCATCAGCCAAGTAACAAAAAGAATCATCAAATAAGCAAGAATTATAGATCCAAAAAACCTAGAAAATAGAAAAGAAAAATTTTATGCTCAAGAAATCATTGGATATTGTATATATTTAAGCCATTATCTTAGTGAAAATTCAAAGATTTTCTTCCATACTCCTCGTACTTACCACATAAAGTGCTGCCTCCTATACAAATGATCAGAACCAAAATCATCAAAATCTCCAAAAATAAACAAAGAATAGACAACCAAAAAAAGGGAAGAAAGAAAGAAAAATAAGAAAATATATATATTTACTCTTGCAAGTTGAAGTTATTCAATATTGAGAGTCCGAGGCTCATTTTTAATAGATGATGTCTAAAAATATTTTTAAATATGTTTGAAAGCTCATTCAAGTCTAGCAAACAAAAGAAAATGATAAACCCATTTTATAATTGTCTTTCTTTCTTTTTTTCTTCTATCAGACTGTTAAATGTGAAATATCAGCAACCAGAAATAAAAAAAATTGAAAATTATCAAATTGCTTATCTTAGAGAAGTAACGTGACTAATAAAGAAGGCTACACATTACATGTACAGCCATATTAGTTTTACCTAATTTTAGGCATTATTTGGTGATTAATACTGCATTAAAAAAGTTAGATAACCATGCCTTATAATTCTACCTAATTTTTGTCATTACTTACTAATTAATGCTACATTAAGAATGTTAGATAATCTAATTTCAAAGTCTTATTTATCTGTGCAATTAGAAAAAAATACACACTTACACACATGACTACTATATCTAACAAAAAAAAAAAATACAAACACAACAACAAAAAAACGAATCTCAGCTACCTGACGCATGGCGTCAGGGATGAAAAACTAGTGATACATATTACCTTATATTAGACAGTACCATTTTTGCCCCGGATGACACATCTTTTCATGAAAAGATGACAACATCCTACGTGTAACATTCAAAATAACTATACTAAAATAATTATGCTAAATCTAGATGGTCTTGTCTATCAAGACAAAGACGTCGTATTCATTGGATACAGATACATCATTCAAAAGATCAAGGTACGGTTTGTTTTTGTGGGAATGGGAGGGAAAGAAAAGAAAAGAAAAGAAAAAAAAAGAAAATGGGGGGATAAATTTTGATATTTGGATTGGCATTTGAGGAGGGGAAAGAAAGAAATGGGAGGAAAAGAGAGGGATAAAGTTTAATTATTTTTTTGTTCACCTGTTTTTCATTTAAAAGCAGGGCAAAAATGAAGGGAAAGTATATGAAGATTAATGAAAATTTTAAAATTTTTATATGTTTATAAATTAGACTTTAAATCAATGATAAAAAATAACTAAGGTGTTCCTTTCATAATTCAAACAAAATGGACGTACTCAAGTTTTCTTTATTGTCATTTCTTTTTTTTTTTCATTAGAATCCTCTCCTTTCCTTTTCTGCCCTTTCCTCTAATTCAAACGGTGTCTCAATTCCTATTCTTTCAAAGTTTTTCCCTCAAAATTTATCGCATGACACATCAGTTACATCAGTTTTTGCCTAATTGTTCGTCTATATATATATATATATATATAAATATATCAGTTCATCAGTGTTTGGTCATCTAAATGTAGAAATTCAACTTTAATACATGGTTGGTGTGGGCACAAGATTACAACTCTTTCATCTGAATGGTCCTTAAATTATATAATTAATCAATTTTTAACCCTCCAACTATTAAATGCATACTCTTGTCTTTGAAACTTCTACAAGAGTAGACTTTCCACCCTTTTGACTAGAGATACTTTTAGAAACCTCTCTTGAAATTTATAATGATACCACTTGACACCGTTGAAGATGGGATCATTAATCACGTTCATAACATACGAATTGACAAAATTATCTTTGCTACTTTAACAATTGTTAGGCAAAAAATTATGGAACAGAAAACTTTTAGACAAAACATATAAATCTTATATTATAATCAATTTGGTAGAAAATTCAATATATGACAACAAAAAAAGGTGGAATTGAGAGAAATATATATATATATATATATATCTCGTTAAATGATTATTATATGAACATTAAAATAATACAAGGTTGAGATCATTATAAAAAGTATGATTTTAGGAGATCTTAGTAGTAGTTTTTAAAATTTAAAAATATCAAGTGATATTAACAAAAATCTCAGGAGATGATTTTAAAATTATCTTTAGTAAAAAAGATGACAAATATACACTTAATAGTCAGACGGTTAAAAATCTACAAGCTTAAACGTTCGAGGGCCATCCAGATTTCTTGACCCACTCTTTTTATAGTGTACAACAAATGTGGTGTTGACGTGATGTCTTTGTAATGTCGTCATTTGTGGACCCATTTTCCCGACACAACAAAACTCCCTATTGTGTCCTCCTAATGTCGTCATTTGTGCACCATTTTCTCGACACAACAAAACCCCCCAAACAACAACCGACTCCAGTCTTGGCTTTACTGTATAAAGGGCCTGACTAATTCCTCCCATATTCACAAGTTTCTAGCTTCATCATCATCTCTTGCTCCGTGTTTCCAATTTTACAAATTTTTTTTTTTTGCAAATATCTCTCTGGCTGGCAAAATTATGTCAGAAATGAACCTTGAACTTGTGCCGGAAGAATGTATAGTTCAAGTGCTCTCTCACACATCTCCGCGAGTTGCATGTCAGGTGTCTTCGGTCTCCAATGGGATCCGTGATGCAGCTGAATCTGAAGTTTTGTGGGAGAAATTCTTGCCATCCGATTACCTGGATATTCTTTCAAGATTGGTTTCTCCACTGGAGTTCAAATCAAAAAAGGATCTGTTTCTTAAGCTCTCTCATCCTCTCCTCATTGATGGTGGCAACAAGGTATCATCACCGTTCATCAGTCAAAGCATTAGTACATATTCAAACCCTCCATTTTTTGTTTTTGTTTTTGTTTTTTTTGACGTTCACGATTGCTTCTTGCTTTTGTTTTCAATCAACTACATCATGGGGGCCAGCAATTTTAATACAATTATTAAGCCTTAATCGATCATCCGAGATAATATCATCCACTCCTTTTTTCATGTAACAAATGCTTTAATCTTGCTCTTGCATTCATTTTCCGTTTCTTGTTTTCTTTGATCCTAGCTTCTAGTGAGTGTTTGATGAACACGTGTTAAATTAAAATGGGCGTTCATTTTTTGGAAAAGCAAAATAAATTGAATGGAAAAAAGTGTATAAATATAAGGGACAGACAGAAATTTTGATGCGTGAAATTCATATAATAATAGATTAGATGAGATGTAGGTATATTAACAAGTGTTTAGCAGGTACTCTTGTATATCAGAAGTAATTGAGCAAGAATTGATTGAGGAACAACAGTAGCTTGTATCTAAGTATGTGTGTGTGTGTGTGTTTATATATATATATATATATATATATATATATATGTATGTATGTATATATATGTCCTGCACGCTATCCCGGTGGGATCCCTTTATCATGGCCGTTTTCTTTTACCAAAATCTGCACCGTTTACTTGGAAAGAGTCGGCATTCACACAGAATGGTGATGCTGTTGGATGGTCATTGATGCTGATTTCCTTGTCTTGTGACACAAATGCAGACGTTTTGGATAGACAAATATGCGAACAAAAAATGTTACATGTTGAGTGCAAGGGAGCTCTCAATAACTTGGTCCAGCAATCATCTCTACTGGTGCTGGAAACCCTTTCTTCCGTCAAGGTAAATACTTCTTCAGATTCCTAATCAAGCTAGAAAACTCTACGCCACACCGCTCATTGAAAGCTTCCCCCTTGTATGTATTGTCCTATTTGCATATATGCCAACAACAAAAACAACAACAGATTCCCTGAAGTAGCTGAGCTGATAATGGTAACATGGCTGGATATCACTGGAAAGATCAACACTCGAATGTTGTCACCCAAGACAACATATGCAGCCTACTTGGTGGTTAAACTTGCAAATCGTGCATATGGGCTACACTCATATCCCTTGGAGGTTATCATTGATGCTGGGGACCAGAAATCTTGGGGCATAACTCTTCTCAGACACAAGAAGTGTAGCATTTGCTTGCTGCGGACACTTGACGAGGTAGTGACACCAGGATTCTGTGAAAGGAATGAAAGAATCCTGCATGAGAGGGAAGATGGATGGATGGAGGTTGAATTGGGTGAGTTTTACAATGATGGAAGTGAAAAGGAGGTGAAAATGTGCCTAAGAGAGGTTGATGGTCAGCACATTAAAGGTGGCCTTATTGTTGAGGGCATAGAACTCAGACCCAAATCATGATATAATATTCTTGGTGATGGCTGTTTCTTAATCATATGGCCAATAATCCCCTTTTCTTTACTCTGCTGCAGTAAGTAGTTCAATGTACCCAAAAATGAAAACTATTTTTTAAACAAAAAAGAAAAAAAAACACCAAAGTTTGTGACTTGTGGTAATTCTTTTTTTTTTTTTTTGTTTGGGATCATATATTTTGTCCTAGATGAATAGCAGCTCCTCCTCCAACAACGATTTCAATCGTGGCCAATTACTAGAAGAAAAAGCTTCTGCATAGGTAAAGCGATTCATTCGGATGAAAGATATTTTGGAGAGAAGGAGGACCATAATATTCTCTAAAAATTCACTTAATTTTTTAAACCAGCATTACAATTCTATCTGTCCTAAAATAAAATGAAGGTTAAAAACAAATGAATCTGAAATTCAACACATGAAGGTCAAAAACAAATGCGTTCGAATTTCAATTAAGACGATTCACTCATACGTATTTTACGATTAATTTAATTTAAGAATTAATCTTTAGTACCAAAGCATATATTCATTTAATTTAAAAATTAATCTTTCATGCAAAAATATATACATTATTTGGTCGACAATAAATCTCAATTTCAATTTAAACTTTAAGTTTTGCATTTGTTTACGAGCACTTCGCTCCTCCTAATATTTTCTTTTAAAAGATTAATTCTTAATTTAAACAAAAGGAATACTATAACTTATCACTTGCTACAAACTCCAAATTAAAAATGATATGATTATTCTTGAGCATTTTGCAAATTAAATACGGTATTTTCATGGCGGTAAATATATTAAAATGATAAATGTTAATTCAACAAATGTTATCAAAATGAAATTTGAAAATTTAAACCCCCAAAAAAAAAAAAATCAGATGAGAAGGCTCTAACCCGATATCTTTACATTGGGCGATTGGGCTTTCCTGGTTGTGGCTTTGATCGACCCATCCGCCAAGACTCAACCATCCTTAGTCCTTTCCTCTTTAGTCTTTCCTCCTCTCTCTTAAAGAAGTTGCCGGAAATCACAGGTCTCGACGGCGGCGATGATGAGACGAAGAGGTTTTGCTGCTGCTGCTGCTGCTGTTTATATTTCCCAATTTCAGAAAGCATCAGGTACTATTGCTACTGCTGCTACTGGTGAATTAGCTTTTCATTCTGCTGCCGGTGCTACGAAATACCCATTTGAGGGTTTCACAAATGTGATTAATAATGAGATCAATAATCTGGAAGATGCTGTGGGATTGTACAATGACATGGTCCGGATGAGGCCTCTGCCTTGTGTTGTTCTCTTCAATCTACTCCTTGACCGCATTGTTAAGATGACCCACTATTCTTCTGCGATTTCAGTTTTCAAAGATATGTGGTTTTTGGGCATTCCAGTTAATGAGTACACCCTGACTATCTTGATTAATTCTTACTGCCTCTTGGAACGAACGGATTTGGGATTTTGTGCGCTGGGGCTTTTCTTCAAGAATGGCATTGCCCCCGCTGTGGCCACCTTTGGCACTTTACTCAAGGGACTCTTTCGACAGCACATGATTTCTCAGGCGCAAGAATTGTTCATCAAAATCATTCAAGAAAAGCTGTGTGAATCCAATGTGGTTATATTTGGAACTATAATCAGTGGACTCTGCAAGGCAGGCAGCACTAATAAAGCCATTGAATTTCTCAGAGTAATGGGTAAAGAAGGAAGAGTTAAACCGAACGTCATAATTTACAGCACTATCATTGACAGCTTGTGCAAGAATAAAATGGTAGATAAAGCTCTTGACCTTTTACATGAGATGGTGGAGCAGGGAATTGCCCCAAATGTTGTTACCTACAATTGTTTGATCCAGGGTCTTTGCAATTTTGGTAGATGGAGAGAAGCTAAAGTATTACTGACAGAGATGCATAATTTTCACGTTGTACGAGATGTTTTTACATTTAATATTGTGATTGATGCACTATGTAAGGAAGGAGAGGTAGAAGCTGCAGAAGATGTATTTAAAACCATGATTGAGCAAGGTGAGCGACCAGATTGCGTGACTTATGGTGCTTTGATGAATGGATACTGTTTGCAGGGCCGAATGGATGAAGCAAGGAGAGTTTTTGACACCATGGTTGCTAATGGAGTTGTTCCGAGTAGTGTCAACTATAATATATTGATCAACGGATATTTTAAGAAGACGAGAGTAGAAGCTGCAGAAGATGTATTTCAAACCATGATTAAGCAAGGTGAGAGACCAAGTTGCGTGACATATGGTTCTTTGATGGATGGATACTGTTTGCAGGGTCGAGTGGATGAAGCAAGAATAGTTTTTGACACCATGGTTGCTAATGGAGTTGTTCCGAGTGGAGTCAACTATAATATATTGATCAATGGATATTTTAAGAAGATGAGAGCAGATGATGCTGTACATCTTTTTGAAGAAATGCAGTGTAAAGGTTTAACACCTAGCACTGATACATGCAATATAGTCTTGCAGGGATTGTTTAGGGTGGGAAGGTCTGGTGCTGCAAGAAAAGTGTTTGACAAGATGCAAATGACTAACATAATAACTAACTTCTACACTTACTGTGTGATGTTGGATGGATTATGCAAGGGTGGACACATTGAGGAAGCATTGGATTTGTTGCACAAGATGGAAGTTGAAAGAGTGGATCTCAAACATATAACTATGTACAACATCATTCTTCATGGACTGTGTAAAATTGGGAGGCTTGATAGTGCTCGAGATCTTTTCGAGAGCCTATCTCTTAAAGGACTGGATCCAGATATTTCAACATATACTACCATGATACAAGGCCTCTGCTCAAAAGGTTTGCTAAAGGAAGCTAAAGAGTTTCTCGTAAAGATGGAAGAGAATGGTTGCTTGGCAAATAGGACATCATACAATGTTATTGTCCAAGGACTTCTTTTGGGAGGTAAATATGATGATGCACTGGTGTATCTTGAAGAAATGGATAAGAGAGCATTCCCTCTTCATTCACATACCTTTTCCATTTTATTAAATTCAGTTAAAGAGAGTGAAAATGATCCTTCTCTTCTCAAGATAATTCAGAAGTTTGTTCTCAATATGAGGGAATAAAGTCATGAATAAAAGGCACAAGTATCTTTTAGTATATTGCAATGATTTATGATCTTCGGATGTCACTCATATTGCCTCTGAATATCATTTTCTGGTAAAGTATATGTTTGAAATATGGAAGTCTGATGTTGTTATATGCAGTGCAATGAGTCAAGGCCTGTGCACAAAAGATTAGCTAAAGGAAGCTAAGGACTTTTGCTAAAGGTGGAAGAGAATGGTGGCTTGGCAGACAGGATCATGTAAAATGTAATTGTCTAAGGACTGCTTTTGGGTGGTAAATATGATGCTACACTGGTGTATCTTGAAGAAATGGAATAGAGAAAATTCCCTCTGCATTCACCTACCATTTCCATTTTATTAAATTCATTAAAAGAGAGTGAAAGTGATCCTTCTCTTCCGAAGATAATTCAGAAGTTTGTTGCCAATATTAAGGAATGAAGTCATGAATAAAAGGAACAGGGTATCTTTTAGTTGATTGCAACCATTTGCGATCCCTGGATGTCATTGATTTCTGGTTAATGCTTTGAAGGTTTATTTAGACTCTCTAAGTTTGAGTGGATACATATTTTTGCCATTTGCTTGTCATATCAAAGCTTTTCTTAGTTTGTCCAAAATGCTACTTCTGGTAGGTGGTCACTTTTTCATTGCCGTGGCATTGAGCGTTACACTGGACTTGCGGTTAAGAGGAATGAGTCAGACAAACTCAAAGAATGGAAATGAGCCTTCATTTTCCTGGAATAGGCTTTGTAGATAGGCATTCATCAGGTAAATGTTGGAAACATTATATAAAAATAAAAAAATGGAGAATCCCCAACCTCAATATTATGCTCCTTAGATCTTTTTGTTTGCCGCTAAACTCTCAGTACTCTTCTGCGGTTATCCTGCAGTGAATTTATTTTTGTTATTATTACCATATAAATATATATTTTGCCTTGGAATGGAGAATTTTCTGTCTCATGGCCTTTTGTACTACTCTTTGCTCTGCTTGGAGTGTTTGAGTTAAAATTTTCAATAAATGTTAACTCAGCTTAAAATTGTCTTGAAGAACTAGGAATGTTTTAAGTTCTACAATTTTTAGATGTCTTAGCTGCTGGAGCATGCTATACTGGTGCATTTGACTTGTTTATGAAGTTGTTTTTCAAGGATTAGCTAACCTACTTTGTTTAGACGTCATTAAGACAAAACAACCTTTCTGGCATTTTTTTTTTGGTTTATTCTTGTCAGAGACTGCTGACTGCTATTGCAAGATGCCTCACTACATTTTATGAGTAACTAAGGTTTGCACTTTGCAGCCTGCAGGTTCTACTTCCCGAGTTTTAAATTAACATTTTGGAACAAAAAATAGGTCCTGCTGCAAGAGTGTGCATGGAGTGGTGAGAAGATCTTTTCAGTTCCTTGAAACTGAACTTTCAACATGAGCAATTCGCAGGTGAATTAGGGAGACATGCAAACAGCAATCTAATTGCATTTAATATTTTTTTTAAATTAGTTTTAATAGAAAATTGGATGGCAACCTGAAGTGAATTGGATCATTTCGTGATCGTAAATGGAAAAAAAAATGAAAAGAAAAACACACACTTCTTTTTTGGCTCTAAAAGGCTGATCGTGAGGTTGTTTTGTATTTTGAGATTTCTTTCCATGTCCTTTTGTATGGCAAAGCTTCTTCATATGGAATTTGCTTGTTGTATAGCTTCATTTTAATTACACCTTCATTCTAGACCCTGCCCTGACAAGATCAAGTCAACTTGATCAGAAATTTAGTGCCCCATCCATCTGAAGGGTCAGGGATCTGATCCTGCAGGTGTACAAACTGATTGAGATTATTTTTTTTCCTGCTTAATCATCAAACTCCACCATTATCCTTACAATTTTTGGGTTTAGTTATAATTGTTAGTTGATTTTTGCTTGATGAATTGGTGTTACAGATCCACTCTGGAAGGATGAATGTTCACCAGCTGTGAACTTGCAGAGCTGGCTCAATGGGGCACTAGGGTCTGATGTCCCCATCTCTCTACATCTTCGCATGTCTTTATTCTTGGCGTGTTGGTCTGTTTCTAACTGCCGGTTAGATAATGAGCTTGTTAGGATTGTGAGCGTTTGGAAAAATTTTTTTTTTTTTTGGAACATATTCCTTTCATATGTTTTTGAATCACCTTTTATGTCACGTACATTCCATCTCAAAAACGGCGGTCGTATTATTTTTCAAATAGAGAACATTTGGATACCAAAATATTAGGAGTGAGGAGTTCTATGGTTCTTTCAAGTAATTATTCATTCAGTTTGTATCCCTCAATGACTATATATATATATATATAACTTTTAACTAAAGGTCTTATTCCCACTCTTCTGAAAAAAAGAGAAAATTTTTTATTAATCTAACTTTGATCGAGGGGAAATTAAACCTCCCCATCTTGAAAATGAGAAAAAGAAAGGTAAAGCTCTTACTTTGTATTTATTCATTTGTCAACAAATTTTTTATTTTCTTCTCGATGAATAATATGACAGATCGAGAGGCTCGACTGGGAATCGGTGGAGTTTGTTATCTATGGTAATCTTTTTAATAGACAAATTAGATTCGAAACTTACTATTTGTAATTGTTTGTTAGAATTTTAAAGTAAAAAAAAATACTTATCAATTTAACCCGAAGATATAATCTTCAAGAGAGCAGTAAAATCTGCCCATTCATTTGAACCACACTATTCTAAGACTTTTTCTCAAGTTTTTTTGTTTTTTTTAAGAACTTTCCAAACTTACTGCCATCTAGGGCTGCGAACGAGCCGAACCGAGTCGAGTTTTGGCCTTATCGAGTCGAGTTTTGACTTAATTTCATCGAACTCGAACTCGAACTCGAGCTCGACGAGCTGGTAATTTTGAAGCTTGAGCTCGAGCTCGACTCGATTCGAGCCGAGCTCGAGCTCGAAAAAATAAAAATAATTATTTTTATTTTTTTAAAAAATAAATAAAATAATATTTTTTATTAATAAATAATAAAATATTAAGGATATTTATGTAATTTTACTATTAAAATAAAAATAAAAATAAAAAAATATATATATACTCGAGCTCGCGAGCCGGTTCGCGAGTTAACGAGTTTAATATTTTGAGCTCGAGTTCGAGCTCGACTTTGACTCGACCAGCTCGAATTCGACTCGAGCTTGAATCGAGCCGCTCGCGAGTGGCTCGATTCGTTTTCACCCCTACTGCCATCAAACAAGAATGTGGTAAAATGGTAGACCATGCGAGGAAGAGGGAACTAGATATAACGCATATATTAATATTAATCATATATCACTAATCACTAATACTGATCACTTGTCACCGATTACCAAGTAATACCGTCAACGTCAATTGCCAAGTTTTTCATTCAGAAAAGTTATCAAAGTTTGAATCAATTTTAGGCTAACCCAAAAAGAGAAATAGTAAAAGGGAAAAAAGAATCTCATTCGTTAACGACAGAACGTTAAAAGTGAAAACAAGATGAAAAAGAAAAGAAACTCTTTACTACTACATTTACATGAAGAAGATGAGCATAGTATTGGCTTTTGAATTAACCTACCGACCCACCACCTATGACCCAACACTCCTTTCCCATTCACATTTTCATCTTGCAGAGAAGCAGCTGTTTTATCTGATTAGCAAATTTGAGGGTGATGAAGACGAAGACGTAGACGACGGCCACGATGATGAAACGGAGAGCTTTTGCTGCTGTTATTTCTGCTTTTCAATTTGGGAAAGCATCGGGTACTACTGTTGGCGTTTCGCTTGTCTCTCAAAACCTCTACAGGAAATCCAAATTAGTTTTCTATTCTTCTGCTGCTGTTACTGATCCTATGAAATACCCACCTGGATATTTGACAAATATGAGTAATAATGAGATCAATAATCTGGAAGATGCTGTGGGATTGTACAATGACATGGTCCGGATGAGGCCTCTGCCTTGTGTTGTTCTCTTCAATCTACTCCTTGACCGCATTGTTAAGATGACCCACTATTCTTCTGCGATTTCAGTTTTCAAAGATATGTGCTTTTTGGGCATTCCAGTTGATGAGTACACCCTGACTATCTTGATTAATTCTTACTGCCTCTTGGAACGAACGGATTTGGGATTTTGTGCGCTGGGGCTTTTCTTCAAGAATGGCATTGCCCCCACTGTGGCCACCTTTGGCACTTTACTCAAGGGACTCTTTCGACAGCACATGATTTCTCAGGCGCAAGAATTGTTCGTCAAAATCATTCAAGAAAAGCTGTGTGAATCCAATGTGGTTATATTTGGAACTATAATCAGTGGACTCTGCAAGGCAGGCAGCACTAGTAAAGCCATTGAATTTCTCAGAGTAATGGGTAAAGAAGGAAGAGTTAAACCGAATGCCATAATTTACAGCACTATCATTGACAGCTTGTGCAAGGATAAAATGGTAGATAAAGCTTTTGACCTTCTACATGAGATGGTGGAGAAGGGAATTGCCCCAGATGTTGTTACCTACAATTGTTTGATCCAGGGTCTTTGCAATCTTGGTAGATGGAGAGAAGCTAAGGTATTACTGACTCAAATGAAGGATTTTCACATTCATCTAAATGTTATCACCTATAGTATTGTCATTGATGCGCTATGTAAGCAAGGAGAGGTAGAAGCTGCAGAAGAAGTATTTCAAACCATGATTGAGCAAGGTGAGCGACCAAATTGCGTGACATATGGAGCTTTGATGGATGGATACTGTTTGCAGGGCCGAATGGATGAAGCAAGGAGAGTTTTTGACACCATGGTTGCCAATGGAGTTGTTCCGAGTAGTGTCAACTATAATATATTGATCAACGGATATTTTAAGAAGACGAGAGTAGATGATGCTCTACATCTTTTTGAAGAAATGCAGTGTAAAGGTTTAACACCCAGCACTGATACATCCAATACAGTCTTGCAGGGATTGTTTAGGGTGGGAAGGTCTGGTGCTGCAAGAAAAGTGTTTGACAAGATGCAAACGACTAACATAATATCTAACTTCTACACTTACTGTGTGATGTTGGATGGATTATGCAAGGGTGGACACATCGATGAAGCACTGGATTTGTTGCACAAGATGGAAGTTGAAAGAGTGGATCTCAAACATATAACTATGTACAACATCATTCTTCATGGACTGTGTAAAATTGGGAGGCTTGATAGTGCTCGAGATCTTTTCGAGAGCCTATCTCTTAAAGGACTGGATCCAGATATTTCAACATATACTACCATGATACAAGGCCTCTGCTCAAAAGGTTTGCTAAACGAAGCTAAAGAGTTTCTCGTAAAGATGGAAGAGAATGGTTGCTTGGCAAATAGGATATCATACAATGTTATCGTCCAAGGACTTCTTTTGGGAGGTAAATATGATGATGCACTGGTGTATCTTGAAGAAATGGATAAGAGAGCATTCCCTCTTCATTCACATACCTTTTCCATTTTATTAAATTCAGTTAAAGAGAGTGAAAATGATCCTTCTCTTCTCAAGATAATTCAGAAGTTTGTTCTCAGTATGAGGGAATAAAGTCATGAATAAAAGGCACAAGTATCTTTTAGTATATTGCAATGATTTATGATCTTCGGATGTCACTCATATTGCCTCTGAATATCATTTTCTGGTAAAGTATATGTATGGAATATGGAAGCTGATTTTGTTACATGTAATGCAATGAATCAAGGCCCGTACTCAAAAGATTAGCTAAAGGAATCTGAGGACTTTTGGTAAAGGTGGAAGAGAATGGTTGCTTGGCAGACATGATCATGTAAAATGTAATTGTCTGAGGGCTGCTTTTGGGTGGTAAATATGATGCTACACTGGTGTATCTTGAAGAAATGGAATAGAGAAAATTCCCTCCGCATTCACCTACCATTTCCATTTTATTAAATTCGTTAAAAGAGAGTGAAAGTGATCCTTCTCTTCTGAAGATAATTCAGAAGTTAGTTGCCAATATGGAGGAATGAAGTCATGAATAAAAGGCACAGGGTATCTTTTAGTTGATTGCAACCGTTTGCGATCCCTGGATGTCACACTTATATTGCCCCTGAAACAGCATTTTCTGGGAAGTAGGTGTTTCAGATAGGGAAGTCTGGTCTTCTTTTCAATGATTATCTCATTCTTGTTGAAGATTGTTCACAACAAGCCTTTCAAAAGCTCTCCTGGACACTTCAGCGAAAGTTTGATGTCATTGCTTTTAGGTTAATGCTTTGAAGGTTAATTTAAACTCTCTTAGTCAGAGTGGATACATGTCTTTGCTGTTGCTTGTTGTATCAAAACTATGCTGGGTTTGTCCGAAATGCTACTTCTGGTGTCGTACTCATATTGCCTGTCCTGAGTTTTGAAGTGTGATCTTGTGTCTTGTAATTGCGTCATCCACATTCAAGAATATCAACAATCAAGCCTTGTAGTAGCACTTTTGGGCACTTTGTTGGAATCTTAATGTCTGCTGTTTGTAGGTCAATGCTTTCAAGGTCTAATGAGTCTCTCAGTAGCAGCGGATACATGTTTTTGCTGTCTTCTTATCATATTGTAATTATTCTTGGTTTTGTCCAAAATGCTACTTCTGGTAGGGTGCCATTCTTTCATTTCTGTGGCAGCATGCATCACACTGAACCTGCAGCAAGGGGAATGAATAAGACTCCTTAAAAGGGATAGCATATGAGCCTTCACATTGTGGAATGAGTTTTAGTGGGAAGGCCTTCATCTCGGGTTTATGTACGAAAAAGTGCAATGGAGAATCCCCAGGCTCCATGTTATACTCCGAAGCTCTTCTTGTTGACAAATATACTGATAAGTGTTCTTCTGTGGGTGTCGTGGAGTCAACGCGTTGCTACTGCTCTAATTGCCTTTTCGGTAATTCCCTGCTCTTCTCAGACTCTTGTGAGTTGCAACTTTCAGTTAGTAATGGTTCAGCATTAAGTTGTTTTCAAGAATTAGGGTTGTTGAACTTGTGCTTATTAGGAGACTCAGCTGCTGGTGTAAAACTACTATACTCATGTTTTCACTTGTTTGTTGAGTTGTTCTTTAAGAATCATCTAAGCTGCTCTGTGTTATCATCCAACCTATGCTGCAATGTAAAAGTATTGGCGGTCAAGTCCAGTGACTTGGCGGTGCTCCTATTCAAATCCATCTTTCTTATCCCTTTCCCCGGGAAAAGAAAAAGTAATGAAAGAGAGTTCAAGAACAAAACCAGAGTTAAAAAAAAAAAGTGTCATGGGAAAGATTAAATTTCAGTACCATGTTATAAGTTATCAATTTGATTTGTTTGAAGAGATTTTGATCTAGTGGCTAAATTTGAAGCCCGACGAATTAGAGATTTTGGACGAATTAGAGATTTTGGATTTAAATTCCACTGCACTCTCCCTGCTTTTGAGTCTCACTTCTCCCTTGCCGGAGATTTTTTTTTTTTTTTTCAAAAAAAGTTATCAATTTGATTTGTATGTACTTACTTTTAAAGACACAAAGCATTGGACTAATCGGACCACAGATGTGTCTATTTCTGGACACACATGGCAGTGAAAGTGAATTCTACTGAGTACAATTCAGCAGGAGGCTTGCCATTTTCACCAAAGCCCAAGTTTCTTCAATGAAACTTCTGAAAATTGTATGTATGATGCAGGAGAAAGAGATCCTTTCAACGTTGAAAGTGCTTGTGAAAAGATAAATGAATCCCACTGGGTATATTCATCCTATTTTCAAGTGGATCCCCATTTCTATACAGGCAAAATGCACTTTGGCAAGAAAAGCCATGTAGTCAGAGGACCTGATGTATGACTAAGAAGTGGGAAATTTTGGCATTCACCAACGAAATGCAGCATGTTATGTATTATAGACAATAATACATTCTGTAATTGAACCTAAGTGTATAAGTAGATTTTGAGCCTGAGTTTAGAAGGAGATTGACAAACAGCAGTTATGTGAGTGATTATCTGCTTCCTCCTGTTTCCTTCTGTGACCATTTGACAAGGACCGAAAGCCTTTGGTCTTTTCCCATTCTAAGCTAGCTTGGTCTTTTCCCATTCTAAGCTAGCTTGGCCCTTTTTGTTTAGTTTATATTTCCCAGAGAGACCATAAAACAAAAGGCAATAATAAGCATCAAGTAATATAAGGGAATTGATATTTTGTCGTGGAACCAAACAACAGGTAACCCAACACAACACAAGATAACTGAGTGCCTATTATTAGACAAATGAAAAACTTAAATTTTCTTAAGAGCTTCATCAGATTTGTGAATATCTATGGATAATTCCCGTAAGTGAAGATCATTAAGGTAATTTTTTTCTTATGACTTTTTATATATGAAACACTCCAAAGCTTTTACAATCATTTTGATGAATCCGTTATTAGGACCATAAACGAATTGAAGCAAATCAAGTTTTGATGACTCCGTTATTAGGGCTACAAACGAATGAAAAGCTTTAAAATTAAGTAAATTTCATTTATGGTGACAATTGTAATTAGACAGATTTAGTGCGTTCAAATATTTGATAATAATGATAGTGGTTATGAATTTAAAGTTGGCAATTAAAAAATAAAACACTGCAATATACAAAAAGTTAATATTAAAATTATTAATTAGCCACAATTCTCATTCTAGTTCCATGATCATCAAAAAAACTAATACTAAAATAAAAATATTGTGCTCATATGAAAAAAGTAGACTTGTTGCTTTTGCTTCACACTGGATTGTGCTAAAAACATGAATAAAAGAAAAGGAAAATAGAAAAACTCCAACTATCTTTATTTATAAAATTTCAATTGTTAGAATGTACAAGAGAAAAAAACTTTACGTGATGGATCATATATTATCAATATTTGATATGTTAGAATTCAAGCTATAAATCAAAAAGTATTTGGTTCATGATTTCAAATTTAATCCTAAGGCATATGTCAACTACATTGGAATGTTTTCTGTCTCTTTTCATTTAATAAAAATTTTAAAAGTAACTAGGTTACAAAAATAAATAACATAAAATACTATATTATAATGTTGATGATCAAAATTTCATAAAAAATTTTTAGTAAAGAATAATATATTTTAAGATATTACAATCACATGCAAAGTACGTGAACTATTACTAGTATATATATATATATAATGTGAAGTGAGTCGTATGTACATTTTTTAACTAATTTTATTTTAAATACATTTTTATCTTACATACGTTACGCATCTCATATTACAAAAATCGCTATAGGATTTTTGCAAATAATTATTCCAAATAATCTCGTATCCAAAATTAACAATTGATTCTTGTTCTAGCTAGAACTCAAACCTGTCAGAATTCGAAAATGGGATAATTTCCCAAACCTCCCCTGTGGTTTATGATAATCTCACTCAGCTCCTCTCAAGTTTTACAAAATACACTAACCTCCCTTATCACAATAAAATTAATATAATGACCTTCGCTTAATAAATATTTCATAGTATAATGAAATGAGATTGAAAAAAAGAAAAAGAAACCTAACTTCTTCGACTATCTTATTTACAAGTTACAATTAATGACGATTCTCTCTCACTCACTATCACTCCGTTCTTATCCATCAACCGCTGCATCCTATAACTCGCTCTCAAATCATTACTAACCATTGTATAACTGTAACCAATCACACCACAAATGATCCCTCAAACTCTATTATATATTCCTATTCCTCCTTTCTTCTCTTTAGAATTGCCAAATTACAAGTTTAGTTGAGGGATTAGATTTGATGGTTGAAGTAAAATTTGATTTCATAGTCAAACTAAAAGGAGATGAAAAAACGCACAATAATAATGGAACAAATAATGCAATCATTTCCCAAAAGAGGAAGAGGAATTGAAATTGGTAAAATTGCTAATTTGTCTATCATCCACCCAAAAAACTTTTTAAGATGTTAATAAGTACATATATATATATATATATATTTTATGCTCGACAATTGTTGGTTGTGGTTTTCATTATGGAGATGGAGTTTCTTCTCTGTATTTAAGGCATTAACATATTTGAAGATTTCATGGTAGGTTAGATTATTTTGTTTTGAGAAGATGTCGGCATTGGGTTTGAAGTTTGGGGTGTGATTAGTTGTAAATAAAATTTTAATTTTTGGCAAAATGAATTTTTTGAAAATCTTTATAGTGATGATGATGCATTTCCTTCTCTTAAACGTGATTAATTCCATCCATGCCTATGATAATGGAATTGCTTGGGTTTAGAATTTGAAATTAAACTATTTGTTAAGCTAGTTTGTTAGTATGATAGGTTTGGTTCAAATATAGAAGAAAACAATTGGCAAAATAATTTTTATTTTATTTTGTACAAAAAGGGTAGTTTAAGATTTTTGAGGGGAAAAAAAGTCTTTTGGACCTATATTGTTTTATAAACAGTAAAAGCAAGGAAGGCAGGCGTAATTTAATAAAGTTGAGGAAAGGTCTTTGCAATTATCAGAAACCTCAGGGGAGGTTTCTGAAATTATCCCTTTGAAAATTTATTCTAAATAATCTCCTGTCCAAATTTAACAATCCGTTCTTTGTTCCAGCCAAGACTCAAACTTGTCTGAAATTGGGTTTAAATCGATCCCGAACTGTTAAGTTAAGAGCCTTGTTTGTTTGGAACCCTACAATTTGAAATGCACGTTAGGCAGTAAAAATTTGCACAGCTCCAAATCCAATAAACTGAAAAAGGGTTTCCTTCTTGTAAATTTAAATGACCCTCCTCAGACCTCTTGCTGTGTTCTTTTCAAGATTCTGGCTTTCTTCTCCCTGATTAACAATCTTATGGTGAGGAAGACAACCATGATGTTAAAAAGAAGAGCTATTGGTTCTATTGTCTCTATTTCTATGTTTCAGAAAGAATCAGCTGAAATAGGTACTGCTACTAGTACTTGTACTGCCGTTACATTTCTCCTTCCAAACCCCTATTCAAAACCCAAATTATCCTTTCATTCTGCTGCTGATGCTATGGACTCCCCACCTGTTGTTTTGACAAATCTGATTAATAACGATATCAATAATCTGGAAGAAGCTCTGTTTTTATACAATGATATGGTTCAAAGCAGGCCTGTGCCTTACGTTTTTCACTTCAATCAACTCCTTAGCCGTATTGTTAAGATGAAGCATTATTCTCCTGCTATTTCCGTTTTCAAAGATATGTACTTCTTGAGCATTCAGGTTGATGATTACACCCTGAATACTGTGATCAATTGTTACTGCCTTTTGAATCGAGTGGATTTGGGATTCTGTATATTGGGGGTTTTCTTCAGGTACGGCATTGTCCCTGATGTGACCACCTTTAACACTTTGCTCAGGGGACTCTTTCGACAGCACATGGTTCCCCGGGCGCAAGAATTGTTCGGGAAGATCATCTGTGAAAATTTATGTGAACCCAATGGGGTCATGTTTGGAACCGTGATTAATGGACTCTGCAAGGCAGGGAACACAGGCAAAGCCGTTGAATTTCTCAGAGTTATGGGTAAAGAAGGAAGAGTTAAACCGACTGCCATAATTTACAGCACTATCATTGACAGCTTGTGCAAGGATAAAATGGTAGATAAAGCTCTTGACCTTTTACATGAGATGGTTGAGAAAGGCATTGCCCCAGATGTTGTTACCTACAATTGTTTGATCCAGGGTCTTTGCAATTTTGGTAGATGGAAAGAGGTTACGAAGCTGCTGACTGAGATGAATGATTTTCACATCATGCGAGATGTCTTTACATTTGGTATTGTGATTGATGCACTATGTAAGGAAGGAGAGGTAGAAGCTGCAGAAGATGTATTTCATACCATGCTTAAGCAAGGTGAGAGACCAAGTTGCGTGACATATGGTGCTTTGATGGATGGATACTGTTTGCAGGGCCGAGTGGACGAAGCAAGAAGAGTTTTTGACACCATGGTTGCTAATGGAGTTGTTCCGAGTGGTGTCAACTATAATATATTGATCAATGGATATTTTAAGAAGATGAGAGCAGATGATGCTGTACATCTTTTTGAAGAAATGCAGTGTAAAGGTTTAACACCTAGCACTGTTACATGCACTATAGTCTTGCAGGGATTGTTTAGGGTGGGAAGGTCTGGTGCTGCAAGAAAAGTGTTTGACAAGATGCTAATGACTCCCGTAACATCTGACTGCTACACTTACTGTGTGATGTTGGATGGATTATGCAAGGGTGGACACATCAAGGAAGCATTGAATTTGTTGCATAAGATGGAAATTCAGAGATTGGATCTCAAACATGATCTCAAACATATAACTATGTACAACATCATTCTGGATGGATTGTGTAAAAGTGGGAGGCTTGATGGTGCTCGAGATCTTTTCAATAGTCTTTTTCTCAAAGGATTGGATCCTGATGTTATAACATACAACACCATGATTCTAGGCCTCTGCTCAAAAGGTTCGCTTAAGGAAGCTAAGGACTTTTTCATAAAGATGGAAGAGAACGGTTGCTTGGCAAATGGGATCACATACAATGTTATTGTCCAAGGACTTCTTTTGGGTGGTAAATATGATGACGCACTGGTGCATCTTGAAGAAATGGATAATAGGGGATTCCCATTGCATTCACATACTTTTTCCATATTATTGAATTCATTAAAAAAGAGTGAAAATGATCCTTATCTTCTTAAGATAATTCAGAAGTTTGTTCCCAATATGAAAGAATAAAGTGGTGAATAAAGGGCACAGGGTATCTTTTAGTAGATTGCAACTGTTTGCAATCCTTGGACTCATGCTGCCTCTGAAGCATCATTTTCTGTGAAATTATATGTTACAAGTAACGAAGTCTGCCCCTTTTTTCCAATGATTATCTCTTTCCTGTTGAAGAATGTTAACAACCAGCCTTTCAAAAGCACTCCTGGGCACTTCAGCAAAAGTTTGATGTCATTGATTTCAGGTTAATGCTTTGAAGGTTTATTTAGACTCTCTTAGTTGGAGTGGATACATGTTTTTGCCATTTGCTTGGCATATCAACGCTATTCTTGGTTTGTCCAAAATGCTACTTCTGGTAGGTGGTCACTTTTTCGTTGTCATGGCATTGAGCATTACACTGGACTTGCAGTTAAGGGGTTGAATCAGATGCCCTAAAAGGATAGGAAATGAGCCTTCATTCTCCTGGAATAGGTTTTGTAAATAGGCGTTCATCAGGTAAATGTTGGAAATATTATATATATATATATATATAATTCAGGAACCCCAACCTTAATATTGTGATCCTTGGCTCCTTTTGTTGGCCAATAAACTGAAAGTACTCTTCTGTGGTTATCCTGCAGTGAATTTATTTTTATTATAATTAGTGTTTTTTTTTCCTTGAGTTTTACCTTGGAATGGATAATTTTCTGTCTCATGGGCTTTTGTATTACTCTTTGCTCTTCTTAGAGTCTTTGAGTTAAAACTTTCAGTAAATGTTAACTCAGCCTAAAGTTGTTTTGAAGAATTAAGAATGTTTATGTTCTACAATTTTTAGCAACTTAGCCGCTGGACCGTGCTATACTCACACTGGTGCATTTAACTTGTTTATTAAGTTGTTTTTTAAGGATTAGCTAACCGACTTTGCGTAGAAGTCATTAAGACAAAATAACCTTTTTGGCATTGCTTTTAGTTTATTCTTGTCATAGACTGCTGACTGCCATTGCAAGATATCTCGCCACATTTTATGAGACTTTAACACCTGAAACAAAGGTTTTGCAGCCTGCAGGGTCTACTTATCAGGTTTTAAATGAACATTTTGAAACAAAAAATAGGTCCTGTTGCCAGAGTTTGCATACAGTGCTGCACAGATCTTTTCAGTTCCTTGAACATGAGCAATTCACAGGGGAATTAGGGAGAGACGTGCGAAAAGTGATCTAATTGCAATTGAATTTTTTAAATCACTTTTTACTAGGAAACAGGATGGCAACCTGAAGTGAATTGTATCATTTTGTGATTGAACCAAAAAAAAAAAAAAAGAGGAAAAAAACACATTTTTTTTGGCTCTGAAATGCTGATCATGAGGTTGTTTTTTATTTTGAGATTTCTTTCAGTGTCCTTTTGTATGGCAAAGCTTCTTGAGCTGGAACTTGCTTGTCAAATAGCTTCATTTTAATTACACTTCATTCTAGACCCTGCCTTGATAGGTCAAGTCAACTTGATCAGCAATTTAGTCCCCCATCCATCTGAAGGAACCAGGGATCCCGATCCTGCTGGTGTACTCGCTAATTGAGATTATTTTTTGTTCCTGCTTAATCATCAAACTCCACCATTATCCTTACAATTTTTGGGTTTAGTAATAATTGTAAATTGATTTTTCCTTGATGAATTGATATTACAGGTCCACTCTGGAAGGATGAATGTTCACCAGATGCGAACTTTTGGGGAGCTGGCTCGTTAAACTGATGATTTCAATGGGGCACTAGGGTGTGATGTCCCTATCTCTCTATATCTTTGCATGTCTTTATTCTTGATGTTTTCTCCTGTTTCCATCTGTTGGCTAGGTCGAGTATGTTTGGATTGCGAGTCTTCAGAAAAAATTTTTCGGGAATATATTCCCTTGATATGTTTTTGAGCTACCTTTCATCTCACATACATCCCATCTCAAAAGGGGCTGTTGTATTATTTTTCAAAAAGAGAACATTTGGATACCAAAACATTATGAGCGTGGAACTGGTTATGCACCCAAAATGGAAGGGATAAAGAGAGGATTCCCACTGCATTAGAGTGAAAATGATCCATCTCTTCTCCAAGATGATTCTGAAACTTGTTCCAAATTGGAAGGGATAAAAGTCATGCATATATGTTCCAAATTGCTGATGGAGGCTCTTCTCTGTCTCTGTGTATTGTTAGTTTTGGAAAATATTCTATGTTATATACAGATATGTTGATGTTTAGCCCGTCAAACTAAATTCTCTTTGCAGGTTGAACCATGAGGACTTCGATGAAGGAAAAGAAGACAGCCAGCTTAAGTAACTATGCATAGATTTCCATCCGGATTCAGGTAAGTTGAAGAAAGCCTAAAGCACATGCTCTCATCCGAACCCATTCCTTTTGAATCATTTTCCCTGCGAAAAGAAAGAAGGAAAGAAGGAGTTCAAGAATCAAATCAGGAGACAGGTTATTTTCTTCTACCAACTCTAAGCCTTGCAAGTTAACAATATGATTTGTGTCTATTCATTTGAAATTCACAAAGCAGTGGAGTATTTGGGCTACAAATGTACTTAAGCACTTTTTTTTAATACACAAAGCGGTCAATTCATATTTCTTTTTAATACTGAAATTAAGCAGCAGATTGAGATCCGAGAACCAGATGATGTTGAGGCTCCTTGGGGGAAAAAATTAAATGAATCCCACCATTTTTTTTTTTTAATATCTGGAAGATAATGCATGAATCTTTTTGATGCCTGCTGAACCCATGAGTAGGGTTGTAAACAAATCCAAGTAAACCCACTAGTTTTTAAACCGTCTGACTCGATCTGAAAGTTTGGGCTTGAGTTTAAATCTTTTGTGGGTTTAAAATGTAAGTTCTGAGATTGATTCATTTGTATATTGTTTCTATTTCTAATACTATTTTATCAATAATACATAGCTATTCTTGTATAATGAAAACAACATATGTTAAGATATATTGACTGAAACTGTTGTTTGAGCCTCCTATTGAGCTTTAATGCGTCAATTATCTACAAGTTCAAACACGATTTGGTAATTTAATTAATTCAAGGGTTATAATATCTCAGACATCCCTGAATACGCCCGAAAGTGCTCCTCAAGGGATTGGTTGTATTCAATCTTAAACCTATATTCTGATCAAAAGTAATTGTGGATCTGCATCATGTACCTTCCAGCAAAATTAAATGTTAGGAGCAAAAGAGCACTTTGATATCCAGCAACCCAATATAGTCCTGCATTTATGACTCTGAAATCTTGTAGTTAAGAAAATCAGACTCCTCAAGTATCCAAAACAAGAGAAAGATCACTTTCATGCTCTTTAATTGAACGAAGCAAAACGTCCAAAGTAGACAAAAGCAGTCACAATCCTCTCCTATGCATTTCATCACAACATACCATCATATTTATCCTGCATTTATATGACTCTGAAATCTCTTAGTTGAGAAAAATCAGACTTCTCAATTATCCAAAGCAAAATGTACAAAGTTGACAAAGCAATCAGAATCCCTCTTCTATGCATTTTCGTCATAACATACCCCTGCATCATCATATTTACTAACCTCAAGGAGTTGGTGGACAATAGCTTTGGTGCACAACCATTCTCTTTCAATCTCTAAACAAACTTTTTAGCATCTTCAGCAAACCCTCAAACGAGAGCCATTTGTTGCCGTGTTATGTATTGCACGACCATGATTCAATTGTTTAGGAGAAAGACTTGGGAAAACATGCTGTGCATGGTCAAGCCTCCCCTATATTTATGACTCAAACCTTTCTATTTGGAACAAACTTCTGGATTATCTTGAGAAGATAAGGATCAGTTTCACTCTCTCTTAATGAATTTAATAAAATGGAAAAAGTATAAGAATGCACCGGGAATCCCCTCTTATCCATTTCTTCAAGATACACCAGTGCATCATCATATTTACCTCCCAAAAGAAATCCTCGGACGATAACATTGTACGTGATCCTATTTGCCGAGCAACCATTCTCTTCCATGATTACAACCAACTCCTTAGCTTCCTTTAGCAAACCTTTTGAGCAGAGCCCTTGTATCATGGTACTATATGTTGAAACATCTGGATCCAGTCCTTCAAGAGACAGGCTCTCGAAAAGATCTTGAGCACTATCAAGCCTTCCAATTTTACAGTCCGTGAAGAATGATGTTGTACATACATACATGTCTGAGATCCGCTCTTTCAACTTCCATCTTGTGCAACAAATCCAGTGCTTCCTCAATGTGTCCACCCTTGCATAATCCATCCAACATCACACAGTAAGTGTAGAAGTCAGACATTATGTTAGTCGTTTGCATCTCATCAAACACTTTTCTCGCAGCACCAGACCTTCCCCCCCTAAACAATCCCTGCAAGATTGTGTTGTACGTAGGAGTGTCAGGTGTTAAACCTTGACACTGCATGTCTTTAAGGAGATGTTGCGCATCATCTGCTCTCATCTTCTTGAAAATATCCATTCATCAGTATATTATATATGAAGTTATCGGGAACAACTCCGTTGGCAACCATGGTGTTAAAAACCCTCCTTGCTTCATCGATTCGGCCCTCTAAACAGTATCCGTCCATCAGAGCAGCATATGTTACGTTGTGAGGTTTTTCACCTCGCTGACTCATGCTCTGAAATACATCTTCTGCAGCTTCTACCTCTCCATCCTTGCATAGAGCATCAATCACAACACTAAAAGTAAAAACATCCGATGAAATGTGAAGATCCTTCATCTCAGTCAGTAACCTAGCAACCTCTTTCCATCGACCTAAATTGCAAAGACCATGGATCAAGCAGTTGTAAGTAACGACATTCGGGGCAATGCCCTTCTCCACCATCTCATGTAAAAGGTCAAAAGCTTTATCTACCATTTGATCCTTGTAAATGACGGAGCTGTAAATAACAGCGTTCGGCTTAACTCTTCATTTTTGCATAACTTCAAGAAACTCAATAGCCATGCTGGTGTTCCCCGCCTTGCAGAGCCCATCGATTATAACTCCATACATTTTCTCATCCGGTTCACACAATTTTCGATAGATGATCTTCTTGAACAATTCTTGTGCTTGGGAAACTCTATCCCATCGAAACAGTCCATTGAGTAAAATGGTAAAGGTGGCGACATTAGGGACAACACCACGCTTGAAGAAAGCACCTAATGTACAAAACCCTAAATCCACTCGACCCACGAGGCAGTAACAAGTGACCACTGTGGTAAGGATGTATTCGTTAACCGGAATGCCCAGAGCCCACATATCTTTGAAAAGGGAAATAGCAGAGGAATAATGCTTCAGCTTAACTACACGGCTTAGCAGTTGATTCAAGGGAATAACATAATTCAGAGGCCTCGTTCGAACCATATCATCGTACAATCTCAGCACATCTTCCGGATTATTGATGTCATTATTAATCAGATTTGTCAAACCCCAAGATGGGTATTTTTCCTTAACAGCAGCAGCAGCAGAACCAGAACGAAAAGCTAATTCAGCAGCAGCAGCAGCAGCAGAAGAAGTACCTGATTCTGATGGAGCTGATACTTTCTCATATGGAGAAATAGAAAAAGCAGCACCCAAACCTCTCCGTTTCAACATCATCGTCGTCGTGGTCTCCTTAAAAATTGCTAATCGCCTATTTTATGTCTGACTTTCTTTTGAGTTTGGGATGTGGAAGGGGTTTGAATCAAGTCCTGCTTGGCTGTTGGGCTTTGATTGCGCTACATTCCCTTTTCTGATGCTTTGACGAGGAGACGCTAAAAGATGCTGCTAGCTCTTAAGCAATTGCTTTCTAGTACTACTATTTTTAGCTATTATATCTTTTGTGTTAATTCTTGTTTGAAATATTTTGGCTAAGCTCTGAAGAAATAATAGTAATTGACGTTAAATTTGCTTCATCTACCTTATGTTTGGTGAAATTCCCCGATAAAATTTTCACCTTCATTTTGCTTGAGCTCAAATTTGAAATAGAGTTGTCTCACTCAAACTCACACAAGTTGAGCTCAAACTCTATAGCACCATCATCATATTGAGCTCGTACACAATCATTGAAAGTTTAACAACTTAAGCAATGTTACTTTTGAACGACTATCACAATTTAACTCAAATAGTTAATATCTCTCTCTCTCTTTTCTCTCTTTTTAGTGCAAAGAGAGACTCCAAATCTTACAGGGCAAAAGAGGAAAGAAACAGGATGAATTAAAAAAATCGAATTAGAGTTTTCACAATTATCAGACTAATATCCCTGTCAATTAAATTGGACCTTGAAGTCGTATAGAAGTAAAGATCCCTACATGGGCTCGGATCACTTCCTACCTAGCAATATGGCGGGTGCTGAGATTGAGCCCAGAACACAGGGAGACGTATTTGGGCCCAGAGGATTTTCAGTACTTCAGTTGAAGGTTAGCAGATGGCAACCACCCACAAGCCCACACCAAAACCCTAAATCCCTACTAAACTTTGTCTTCTCAAATATAAAATCCTGCACCATCCCCTTCCAGCTCTCCATTCCTCCCCTCTGTTTTCTTCTCCAGCTTTTGGTTATAGAACCATCGACGAATTGCATATGTGCTTTACCTGAAGCTTTTCTTTTTCTTTTTTCTGTTTCTGCCTTTGTTCTATATTTCTCCACTGAAGCTTTGCCTTTTTTTTTTTTTATAGATATTTAAATGGAAGACTGCTATGATGATAAATGTTAATCCCAGCTCATTATGAGGCCTTCTGGCTTCCAACTAGAAGGTCCAGGAATGGACTTTTTTCCAACATCTGTCTGAGCTTGAGCTTCTTCAATCCTTTGTTTTAACTTCTTTTTATTTTCCAGATTGCCTGAGGATCTGGAATTTTTTTGTTTTGATGAATTGCAATCTCAACAACTGGGCTTTTGTTCCCTGTGATGTTCTTATCTAACCATGCTAATTCTGAATCATTTTTTGATTGAAATTCGTAAATTATCATTTTCTGAGGGAACAGGAATAGCCCTTTTGTTTACTTTCTGTTTCACTTTTTTCTTTGGGTCCAATTTTGCTTGAAACATAGATAAGATGATGGGTTTGACACTTGATTTTCTTGAATGCATGATAATTGATCAGAGGGAAATAAGTATCAAGGAAAATTGGCGTACAATTATATCTTTCAGTACCAGTTCTCACCTTTTACCTGCGTATTGACTTGGTATTCTCCATTTAGTGTAAAGTTGTTTAAAGTTGAGTTAACCTCTGATGGGGAAAAAGGTTAAAATATGCTCTGGAAATCTCTGTGTCAACATCAACCTTCTAGAGTTCCATAAGAGAGAATAATTCCTTTGATTGCTAGGGTGTCTGGTTGAACCTGTTTTCTATCTTAAATTGGTCAGCAAGGAAAGAGAGAGAACAAAAACCAAGAGCGGGGAAAAAAGAACATAATGAAGTCCATGGGCCTCAAGACACTTTGATTTTGGTTTTTTTTTTTTATTAAATCGACACTTTCTCCACTTCAAGGCATTTTGATTTTGATTTTCTTTTTTTTTAACTACATTATTCCTAGTAGTACTCCTATACCTGTCTGTCTAAGGGAGTGCTCAATACTACTCTTGTGTTACTCTTACACTGACCTGTCTAAGGGAGGTCTTAATTGGGTCAAGGGAAGGGAGCGATGAATCAATAGAACCACATAGGTCGGGGGAATCGACGGGGATAGAATTATTATTGGATCAATTGGGTCAGAGGGAATCGACAGGAATAGAACTAACTTAGGTCACGAGGATATAATTATTATTGGATCAGATGAGTGCAAAGTTGAATCTCTCGACCTACACCTAAAGTGAACTCGGCCAACTATTCCTAGAATTCAATCCCTCGACCTACGTCTAGAGATAATTTAGCCAACTACTTTAGAAGTAGTTGGTTACTCAAGGCACTTTGTTAAGATGTCAATTTAGTTATGGAATCACAATCTAGTCGACTACTTTAGAAGTAGTTGGTTACTCAAGACACTTTGTTAAGATGTCAATTTAATTATGGAATCACAATCTCTAATACGTATCGTCTGAAAAAGTTTTAAATTTTGTCCAGGTCCTTAACGTTTTCTCCTTCAAGTTCAATGAATTATTACTTCTTCATCATTGAATTCCCATTTCAAATTTTGTCCAGGTCCTTAACGTTTTCTCCTTCAAGTTCAATGAATTATTACTTCTTCATCATTGAATTCCCATTTTGGTATACGCAAAATCAATCTTAAACAGGCATTGTCTGAAAAAAAAAAGTTTTAAATTGTGGCAACGTCCTTGACGTTCTCTACTTGAAGTTCACTGAATTATTACTTCTCTATCATTGAATATCCATTTTGGTATATGCAAACTCAAGCTCGGATTACATTACTTAATGCAATATTAATTAAAAAAATGTTGGTTATCAAGATCAATACGTAATGAGCTTTGCCTATCTACTTGTTAGATAAGAATTTGTAACAATCACCTTCAAGGTGTATCATCCAGCTTAAAACGTATTTAGAGTGTCTCTTTTTTTTTTTTTAGGGATACTCTTATATATATATATATATATAATTGACGGATTTTGAACTCAAAGTCTTCTATTTATAATTTATAATCCTTCCACTTTATGAGGGTTGCATTAGCGTATCTTTGTTGAGTTGGTTCATTTTTGTAGCATTTGTGCCTTTCCCTTGTGAAAGAAAAAAGTTTTTTTTTTCAAATTAATTTCTTTATCCATCAAACAGAGAGATATAAAATGCTGTATGATCTTTTTATGAAACAACAAACTAAAGTGTCACATGGAGACATATGACACGCTCCGACAGTCCTCAAGCTTTACCCGGTTAGATTCTTGATGGGCAATGGACGTGGCAAGCTACGAATGTCTTTTTCTGTCACAAGGCAGGAGCGAATCAGTTCCAAAATTTTCACTTGAACTTGGACAATAATGAACGTTCTCATCTGACTTGATGAAATACTGATTGATTATGTGTATTTTATCATCTCCAAATATTAATGTGGATTCATACAACAACATAGAGTTATTAAATTAATCACTGCATTTAGTGTTATGTAATACTCCTCTAAGCTGTAAACAATTCTGGATTTCTGATGTTTGATGAAAGAGATTAGACTTTATGGTATAAGCTTCTGCCTGTGGGAAGATGTTGGCTAGTTCTTGAGTACGATGAGGTTACCTTACTGCATGTGAAATTGTTATCACTAAAGAAAGTACTTGTATTTTGTGATGATAAGTACCGCGTGTCAAAATTTTGTGCCAATAGGATACAAAGAGGTGCGCAAAAGAAGGATTGATGGAAGTTGTAGACCTTTCGAGAACATTTGTTTTCTATGATAATGAACTTAATTGAATCATAAGTTTTTTTTTCTTCAAATATAAGTGGAAGGTTTTGAATTCGAAAACTTTTACTTACATTCTCTCCTTCTCCTGTACCATTCAACTCACCCCTCCTCCCAATTGCATCATAAGTTAAGTATTTAAAATTTATTTTTGTTTCAATTTCTACCATCGTACCATCTAATCCAACCCTCCTCTAAATTAGGTATTTACATTCTTTTTTGGCAGGCAGAAAATAACGGATTTTCAAACGGCTGCTTAACCCAACCCAAGCTCAAAACATTGGAAAATCTATATGATGCGGAATGTTCTTATATTCTATAAAGTCAATCTATATGCTGTTCAAAAAAATTTATATGGAAAATCTAAATTAGGTTGCTAGTTTGCTAACCTAACTTTTCTTATGACACGATGCAATGAAAGATGGACACTTTCAACCAAAAGCTAAGCGGAAAGAAGCGAAGAGCCACATAATGAGGTAGAGATTTGGACGCAAAAATCAGGATCAGACGTCACCCCAAATTTGGCCCATCATTATAGATTTGCCGGTAGTGCTTTGCTACCTTGTGCCTAGTGGTGCAATAGCGAAAGTGAAAGGGATGGACCAATCAATCGATTCATTTTAGAACTCTGTGTATTCTTCTTGTATCAGTTTTTTGCTGCATTGTCCCACATGTACTCGTTAGCCTAGTTTCTACATTCTTCATCCTGTCTTGCTTAACTTCTGGTGAATAATTCATTTGGCCTGATTTGAAGAAGGGACTTACTAAATAATATCAAATTAGCCTAGCAAATTCTTAAGAAGTGTTCATTTACCACAACAATACTTGAAATGACGAAGTTTTGTATTTTCCATTTACAAAAAGATATTGAAAATCACAACATTCCTAAACGATAGATATAAATAAAGAAATTCCTAAAATCAAGAAAAATGGACCATTATTTAGTTTATTTATGTCGCTTAAGTCATATGGCGGCGCTTAATATAAGATTTTTATTCTTTTAACAAGATTACAAGAAACCCATAATAATTGGTGTAATATAATTAATGAACAACTAATTCACAAATAGTGAACATGACAACTATTACAATTCAATAGCACTAAACCTATAATGGTTTGTCTAACGAGTGCCCATAGTACACTCGTTAAGATATATTTCAAGTATTATATTTTTTAAAATATAAGATTAATTAGAAAAAATAAATAAATACAATGAAGGGTAGATAAGATTAAATAGGGAAAGTATATATATGCAAGATAGAATAATAATTGTTACTATATGTATATATATGATAAGTTAGATGAATACCAGATGTGTTAATAAGTGCCTTAAGAGCACTCGTTAGAAAAATCCAAATTTAAAAATAACAAATGTTATGATAACCCAACCATTAGGACCGGTTAAGTGGCCAGAAAATGGCTCTTAAAATTTTTCTTGTTACCAAGTTCAAAACTCCAATCCTATATTTTATGCCTGGCATTTGGGGTGGAAGGTTTAAACAAAAAGTTAAAATACCCATTTTTCATCATTTTTTAAGTTATAATGCCTCCTTTTCATCATTTTTTTTTTGTAGTACACATTAAGAGTACACTAGTTAATGTAAAGTGAGAATATTGCCTTTATTGTATGTGTTGCCTCGTTAATTATTCCATTTAACGTCATTTGCAGCTAGTAGTTTTAATATCTAATTTTTGATGCCACGTTGAATGAGGGAACACCTCACCATAGAGAGTAGGTCAAGAAAAGCAACTATATACTTTACCGAAGACTCATCATTGTACAAAAATACATTTATCATCTCATAACGTTGATGGAGGATGCAACACCTGTTATTTCTTTATTGAATCGGATGAACATTCCACCGAAATTATGCATCATATAATACTACATATGCAACACACAAGAATGGGGATAATGTTAATTTAACAGATTTGTTGCAATTTTAACATGATTCAATCAATTCTAACGTTAATGTCCATGGCAACTGCTCAACTGCTACTAGATAATTTAATTAAAACATTGCAATCATATAATATAATGGGATAGTTTTCATTGATACATGCCTCCACTATTTTCATCATCCTTTTTTTTTCCACATACCAAAAAAAAAAAAGAGGAGGAAAGAACACTGTTACAAAGAAGAAGCTTATACTATTATGAAATTTGCACTCCACATTGCACATTACCAGGAACAAATTGAAATTTACAACCTTTGATGACCCAATTGACTACATCTTGGAACCAATGAATGGTCTTGTCTTTTCTGGTCCCATCAGTAGTACAATCTGTAGTTGAATCAAATGTAAATGTACCACGTGCCAAGTTCTTTTACTACTTTTGTGTGCGCTCATGCAGGTGCAGCATGCTTTTCAAGAGGTTGTCATGGATTTGTTGAGTTGAACAAATAGGGTGCTGTGTCCAAAGGCATGTGAAGAATTTGGCAAGCAATGTCAGTTTCAGACGATGTTGGATCAATCAGGAGCCTAAGTCAGATATCGGAGGAGGAAACTGTGAAACTAAGTGTGGATCTTGTAGCTGCTGCAAGGCATAATCTTGGGTTCTTGAGACTGGTGGATGACTCTGACTGGCTTCACCGGAAACCCAGCATTCTTGAATCCATCAGAAGGTACTGATTTCTTGATTTGGGATGATTTATTAGCTGCTAAACTCATCTGGGTGTGGTTTAGTTTAGCAAAAATTATCGTCTGATGGAAATTTTGATGGTTTAAATGTTTAGATATGATCAGCTTTGGATGCCTCTCATCTCTGATCTCACAGTCGGTTCAACTCCTCCTATGGTCCTTCCTCCACTTGATGTTGAATGGATTTGGTTCTGTCACACCTTGAATCCGGTAAGTTTTTTATTCAATGGCTTTAGCTGCACCACAAAGATTCAGAATTTTGCCCTTGTGATTGTGAAATTCAAGTTAAGACTAAAAGAATGATATTGCCCTTAACAGTCGAGAAAAAAAATGCACTAGACAGAGATGTTCTGAAGCTAAAATCATCAAATTTATGTCCTCGATCCAAGTTAAATTTTTTTGGGGTTAAATAAAGTTCGATTCTTGATCAAATTGAAGTAAGGTTGCATCGAAGATTATACTGACAATGCTTATTTTCTGAATTCCATTCCAGGTCAGTTACAGAGAATACTGCAAGTCAAGGTTCTCGAAGTTAATTGGGAAAGCAGCGATCTTTGATGAAGAAAATGAAGAGTACGCACTGAATAGATGCAAAGAACTTTGGGAATATAGATATCCATCCGAGCCATTTGAGAGTGAATTTGAGTTAAACTTAGAGAAGCTTTGTGTTATAAATGAAGATCTTCTGGATCAAGTGTCCAAGCAGAGATATTTATACACCATATTTAATGAGCCATACAGGTCAGAGGTTGTCTATCTGATTGCAGCAAGACAAAGATATAAAGGCTTTCTGTACAGTTTGAACAGAATTTCCGAGAGGTGCTCTCTATTGGTGCCCCCTTCAGATGTTCTACTCATGTGGCTGACTCATCAGGTAGATGACCACAATTATTTTTCACTCTTTGTTTTCCCAGCTTACTGTTTTACCTACATCCACATGGCTAGCCTGGCAAATGGAAATGGAGCTATTCTGAAATTCATGGCGGGCTTTTGGTTCTAGCAAATATACATTCTTTCTTTACTTCAGTCTGACTCATACTTCCTCCGTAGAAAATCCCTACTTTTTAGGTTTTTGCACTATCAAGCAACAAGTGGTGCTGTAGCCTTTTCTAAGTACTTTTTTTTCTTGTTTGGGGTCTGTGGTGGGGCATGAGGGCAAATGAAGCATACTTCTTGATGACTGGGTCAGAAACAGTAGAAGATGGCTTAATTTACTGGTTTATAATAATTGTCTAAAAGTTAGTAGACATTATCTTAATATTGTGCTTAAAGAGTACTCAAGATAGGCCAATTATATTGCCTCAGAGTTGAAGTAATTGTTCTGATCACTAAAGTAAATCTCGACGCCCAGTACCACAAGTGGAAGACTGACAGTATAGTAAGGATTGGAGCTCCCACCAATCTACCCGTCAATTAGCCCGACTAATTTCATGGCTGGAAAATGTAGCCACACAATTTGAACAGCAGTCTAGATTCATGATGCAGTGAAAACAAGAACATTTTGTACAACCATATACTTCACTGTTTGCATCTGCTGCAAAACACCAAAAGTCTCAATCAGCAGTTTGTTGAGCCCCAAACCTGCTATATTGTCTTTAAGCTTACTTACAAGAATGGGTGTCCTAAGATAAGAAGAGAATGTATGCCCTAAATGCTAAACAATAATCTCTCTAGATGCATGAACTCGTGCAAAATTTCGATATGAGCTTCACATAATCTGTCATTTTTTTGTTTACTTACTTTTGCCATTCAATTTGTTAGAGCTATCCTACAGTATATGCTCAAGACACTAGGGAGTTGGAAGGGCATATTGAAAGGGTATATGGAGCATGGGATGATGTGAAGGAAGAAGCGATAGAAGAAGCGAAAAACATGTGGGAGGAAATATTTGATCGACCATATGAGAAAGCTGGTGGTTCAGCCATTGGGAGGGCTGTTCATGTCAAACCACCTTTTTATTGGGATGCCTTGGATACGGATGTTAATACAAAGTACAGGTCTTTGGTGCCAAGGTTCTTACTTGAGGTTAGTTCTTTTAGCTTTAGCACTTTGAAGCATGGAAAAAGAAAAAGGAAATATCAAAGAAACTGTGAGTCATGATTTAACATTAACCAAGTTGTTTGAGTGCTTTGTCTAGGATTGGCCTTTCTACATCACCTTTTCCATTTATTAGTTGGCAGTGTCCATACTAGGTGGTTGATTCTTTCAGGTTGTACTTCTTTAATTAGCAAGTTGGTCTAATAGTGTTGAACATGTAATTAGATTAATATGGCTTCTATAATTAATTATTCCTTCACATGTACATGCAACAAATTTGCACAAGTCAGGTCTAAAGAACATGTGGGTGGTGACATATGATCCACCACGCTCCAGCTTGATCGAACTTTAAGTCTTTAATCACAGTCAAGATATCTGTTCAAGAATCCAATATTTTAAAAGCTAAAAGATTTTATGTGTCATGTGACACCAACTTGGGATTCAAGAAGGCTTGGGAGTTGGAATCACTCACTTTTTTTGGACAGATGCTGCACAGCAGAATTCACTGCATTTGCTCTTGTCTGGTGCAAGTGCAGTTGTCCATTTACCTGGATTTTTCTTCTTGATCCCAAATTTTTCCAGCTTTGACAAATTAAACATATTTTTGGTTTAGGGACAGAAAAGATCCTAGTTCAGTGCCTGGACTAAACCCAGCAACTGAATTTGGATGGGTAACTTGCTTGTTGAAGATTAGCAAATTGTCTGCTTATCAAGTGGTAAAACGTCTTGAAGTTTTAGATGAAATGAATTGATACAACATGTCTACAATTATTGCAACAAACGGTTACTGTATTCAACTCCTTGACATATATTGACTCTGATAAGTAGGAATTTACAGACGTCTAAAAGGAATCTTTGGACTCGTCTTGACATCTTGAAATTCCATTCAAATGAGTCTTACGTACATCTAGCCTTCAAGAAGGTATTCACTCGTGCTAGTTCTTCTAATCTACTAGCAACTTGTACATCTTGAGAGAGAATAGGTTAACAGTTACTCTCTTTGCTTTTTCCTTCCCCCTAAAAGTGTGAAATTATGCACTAAATGTTCATGTTCCAATTGGCATCATCTGCCTAAGAAAGTACAGTGGCCCTTTTCATTAAGCCTTTCTTTGTCTTGCAGAGAAGTACCAAGTAGTTTATCATTGGTGTCAGTTGTTGGCTCTTTCCAAATTAGAGCTTTGAAGGAACACTTTTAGGACAACCATGCTTTCTTAATTAACTTAGGATCAACTTGCTAGCTGGACATCATATCCCCTCTTCAAAGTATCTAATTATGATGACATCCCAAAATTGGATCATTTTAATGCAAAAAAAAGCTTGTGATTCTCTACTTGCATTAGCCTTCGAAAGATGTCAATGGCACAATTTTGATGTTTGAGATTAATTGCCACTCTAATATATGTAACATCTATAAAGGAACTAATTTTAGCTTCTTCTGGCTTGCTTTTCAGAAACCATTGGCATCTTTTCATTCATCAGCTATTACTCCAAAAGATTTTTGATATTTTGCTCTTGATTGTTCACTCAATAGGAAGACGCTGAATGGTTGGTTCACTAAAATCTTGTTCTGATTTGATTCAATGATTAAAACAAAAACAACTGCATGACTGCATGGGTATAACATGTGATGAGATATGTTAGAGACTGTAAGTGCAATTAACTTTTACAGAAAATATCGTAGAACTTTTGTGTTCGGATTTTCTTTCTTGGGTTGGAGGAAGCCCAATGGGGAGTATTGGAAGTTGTGAAAGTCACCTTACTGCTCCATTATCCTGCTGTGCAGTTTCTGCATATCCGTGAAGCTAAGTAGAGAGACAAGAGCAATGAAGAGACAGATGTCAAATGAATTTCTACGTCTCCAGATGGCTAGATGCCATAAGGAACTAAAATTAGATAAACCATTGTTAGACTTCAGAACAGAATCATGGCATAAAGCTTGGCATCTGTACTGTGAGTTTGGCACAAAGGGAGTGATACTTGAACTTCGTCAGAGAGGTGGCCGTTGCTTTAAAGGAAGCAACCTGCAATGTAGCATTACATTTCTTTGGAATGATTTATTGCGTGCACGCTCTCTTACTTTGTCAAAAGAAATTGATCAAGTAGTTAAAGCAGATGCTTCAATCACTCCACCTGTTCAAGCACCCTACTTGTTGAAATGCGTCCCAGACCGGGTCACAGATGATTCAGGAGCAATGATATCAGATGTAATACTTCGAATGAATGAGTATCGGCCTCAGGCTGGTCGGTGGTTGTCTCGCACTGCCCTTGACCATGCAGGAAGAGAGTGTTTTGTCATCCGAATGAGGTAATTGCTATCGGAAAGAAGTCATTATTAGTGTCTGCTTTATTCAATATGCTGAGTTTCAAATGATTAAGAATGATCCAGGATGGGAGGAGGATTTTGGAGGAGAGGAGGCGAAACACCTTCAGCTGTTAAATGGGAGGACAGGATCATAGAGATTCGTGAAGGTTCTTGGTCCTACGTTGCTAGTTCGATCGGTAAAGCTCCTGGTATGTGCTTTAATGTAGCTCTTTCTCACTGCTTCCACCTGTTTTGGTTCTTCAGCTATGCTGTTTCCCTCTCAACCTCCGTGCTTATTTTACATGCAATTGTCATCTAGTGCAGAGAAAGTTGTAGGCACTGCAACACCTCAAGAACCACCTGAGGAGTGGCAAGCTTCATGGAACATCTCAACAGGAAATGAACTATTAATAAGTTGGGCGTCACCAACATCCAGTTCAGGCTTGAATTTTGTCATAAGAAACAAGGAACCTGCTGACAGGATGGTACAGCCCACAGTTTTATTCCCTATTTTTGAAGATCAATTTTCTAGAACATGCAATTATCAAACAATCCAAAATAACAAATCACAACTGTGTATTCTACTAGGTAAGGTTGCTGAAAGGTAGGAGGATGCAGTATCAAGTCAAGAAGTCATCATCAGCCTCAGACTCCATCTGCAAAAAACCAAACGATACGGATGACGAAGAAGAAGAAGAAGAAGAAGAAGATGGATTTATAACACTGGTGCGGTTCTCAGAGGAGTTGCCAACTGGAAAAGCAACTGCTCTTCTAAATTGGAAGCTACTGGCAGTGGAGGTACTGCCTGAAGAAGATGCAGTTTTTGTACTTCTTATCTGCTTGTCAATATTGAGAAGCATATCGGAAATGAAAAAAGAAGACGTGGGAAGCTTGTTAATCAGGAGGAGGATAAAGGAACCAAAGCCTGGAGAAAGAGACTGGGGATCAACAATGCTGCATCCCTCTTCATATTCTCCATCTATTTCTTCACCTTACCTTCAACCCTGGTATTGGAATGCCAAGACAGTAATGGCTTCCAAAGCGATGGATGATATGACAAGGCCATCAGCTATGAATCTCAACTATTCACCAGCAGATGGTGGGGATAAGCTGTACAAGGGAGGCGTCTTTGCCTTGAAAAAACTGTAACAGTTGACATGGAAAATTCATACGAGGATTTGAAAGGTGATTCAAAGGATCTGAGGACCTTTTTTTTCTTTTTTTAACTTCTAGTTTTCCCTTAATTAGTACTCCGTTGAGATTTTAGAAATGTTACCGTCACCTTCAGATGGACATTACCTAAAACAGTAGCCTCGTACAAAGTTCTATGCTGAGAACTCCCCATTGCACCTAATCAATCATGAGATAAATAGAATTTTCCTATTGATGATGTGATTTCTTAATGATAAAATTTTTCTAAGAATTTTATCACGGTCAAATAAAAAACTTGGCAAGCCTAGTAGACGAATTTTCCTTTTTTTTTGTGAGTGTATAGTCTTGTAGTTAGGGTAATTCTTCCCACTTTACCACGCCAATCTAAACCTCTCAAACTATTAGATTTGTTAGGCTTCATTCCACTTTTCAACCCCAACTTGTACACTTTTCTCACTTTGCACCTCTAATTCTAATTTTGAACACAGTACACCCTCAGCTATTGGGTCTATCACATTTCGGTCCAATTGATAACTTTGTCATCAAAATTAACAGGATAAAAGACATTGCACGCGATGAGCGAGTATGACTTTTATGTCCATACAAGACGATGAAAAATCTGTGGAGCGTAGGTTGCCCCCCTTTGACCAAAATGACGTGCGCATTGTGACTAAAATGTCTTTTATTTTGTTAATTTTGGTGATGGAGTTATCAATTGGACTGAAATAGGATAGATTCAAATTCAATAGTTGAGGATGTAATGTGTCTAAAATTAGAATTGGGGGTGCAAAGTGAAAAAATATACAAGTTAAAGGGTGCAAAGTGGAATTTTAAGCCGGTATGTCAAGCAGTTAGTCCAAAGGGATAATTTCAGAAACCTCCCTGAGGTTTCGTGAAATATCACTAAGCTCCCTCCATGTTTTCAAAATCTCTCTTACTACCTCTCAAGTGATTGTGGTGTCACATGTCATTATCAAAATGGATGAATTGTCAACAATAATCTCATTTCTTCTAGCAATTATTTAGCATATGAAAAGCAAAAAAAAAAAAGAAAGAAAGAAAGCATGTAATAGCCTAAAACCCGGGAAACAATTGGCCCACTTACAAAAATAAAATGTTTTGATTTCTAGTTCAATTTTTTCCTTTAACATTGGACTTTATAATTTGACTTGAATTTGGGGCCAATATATAATAGTTTTGACTTTTCATGTGCACTTAGTATAAACCATTATTGATATTGTGCAAGCGTCTTGATAATTTTTTAATATAACCAAATATATATATTTTTTAAAAAAATTACCTATGGCCACCATTGCTTTTAGTTTCATACTTACCTTAGTTCACTAGTTATTTCTTAATCTATTATACTTAGTTAGGGTAAAGAAATCAGCACCATTTCTTTTGACATCCAACACTGGTAGCAAGTTTAGAAACGAGAATAGGATCCTTATTATTACCCTTTCGATATCTTTTTTAATATGTTTTGTTTTATTTTTATTTTTCTTTCAATTTTCTTCCTTACACTGATATAATCAGAACATGTGGCTACGATAATGTTCTTTGGAATATCAAATTTTTTTATGCATACGTCCAATAATAATACCCTTATAACAAGGGTGAGTTGAAAGGAAACTAACTTTGTGTATATTAAAAAAAATTGGGGTGGTTTTGAATGGTTGTTCTTAGGAGTTTTGTAAAAAAAGTTAAATATATATTTTTCTATTTACATTGCTGATTACAAAATTTTAAAGTTCGAAGAAGGTGTACAAATAACATAGCACAAACAAATAAATAAGAGTAAAATGTCATACTTTTTGATAGCTAATCATTTTCTTCTACTAATTTCCTCTCAATCTGCCCATTTTCTAAAGCTATTTATACCTTTTAATATTGCTACTAGGAAGCCAAAACTAACCGTTGCCTTCCTAACAGTCATTCACCTTTCTCACTTGCAGTCCAATTTTCATGCATTTCACACTTTGACCCCCTCACTTTTTACATAGATTTTTTTGGTCAGCTTAGGGGTATTAAGGGAACTAAAACACTTTCTCTCCTCCAAAATGCATTTTCTATTAATACTTTTGGTTAGAGGGGCTGACATTGTTAACAAAATGTCAATTCAAAGGGTGGTAAGAGAGATTTTGAAAATGTGAGGGGAGCTTAGTGATATTTCACGAAACCTCAAGGGAGGTTTCTGAAATTATCCCCAGTCCAAATCTTGATAAAGTTTTTCTAATTGAAACTGGAATTTTTTTTTTCTTTAACTTTACGGAAATGGATTCGACCTTACCCTGACGCCTCGATAAAGCCCTACTCTCCAAGCAGGCTTCATAAATCCAATCCATATAGCTTATGGATATTATTGGTTTATGGGCTTTGACCGTTAATTGGACTCAAGTCCAAACAAGAGGAGGCATAGAGTTATAGAAAGAGAGTCTACGCCAAATTGACATACCTAATTGTATTTGGAGTGAAGATTATTTGCAAAAAATCTTTTTTCAATTTTTTTGAACAGTCTTTCTTCATTTATTAATAACACTTTTTGTGATATAATATATGATAGATAAAAATATGTATGAAAAGAAATGAAAAGGTAGCTAAAAAATGGATTAACTTTTTATGCACTGACAGTATAGTGATTTTATTACACTAGCAGTTTTAGATGTATATCACGTGTGCATGATTTGAAATTCAAATTTGAATTCATATTATGTTGTATGACATAAATGTACTAGTGTTAAAAAAAAATATACAGTAACATTGTATAAAAAAGTTAACCTTAAAAAATCGCGAAAAAAAATTTCATAAAAAAAAGATATATGTATATATATATATCCGTTCCACTAAGGTACTTTTAATTCACAGTCTTCTTAGTTGAGCCTTTTCGCAAAGTAACATATTTCGTTCTCTTTGTTTTCCCTTCTTACAAGTTTTTAGTTGTTCTTATTCTTCCTTCACAAAATAAGATTACTTGCGTTCACAATTGGGGCCGCTAGCTCTGAAAGGGTAGCTAAATATGGTTCGACCATTCGGAGCCTGTCCAGTTGAACTTCTGTCAATTCCATCCAATTATGGTATGCTCTGTTTGAATCCCCTGTTCTTGGTGTAAAATGGTACAATTTTGGTATAATTGTGAATGTTATCCACTCGTACAACTAATTAACAGCTAAATTAAAGTTGTACGAATTTACACCAAAAGTTATGAATCACAACAATTAGATCGAACTAGACAGAATCAACCTGAACCAAGTTAAATGTGGGTGGAAGCAACTTTCTTCCACTCTAAAGTTATACCACAATTATCACATGTACGAGTACATTGAAATACAGCAAAATTCCATGGCGAGACCATATATCTACTCAAGTAGTGAAGTATATTCTGAGGATTAACTTTTATTGGAGTAGGAGGGACTAATAGGAAAAGCAGGATTAATTGAGTTAATTAGATCATAACAGGCCTAAGTTACAATACTACTCAAGATATAAGGTGATTGGAGTAATGCATCGTTATATGAATCATACTTTTTCAATCAAACAGATATTTCACTGACTTTCATCTTTGATACTACTCAAGATATAAGGTGATAAAATACAAACTTCTCCCAAGATTTTTTTAGGACTGACCAAACCTACATCCATTTAAAATGCTTACCCCAGTTCTCCATCAACCAAGTTAGACCACGAGCAACATTTACAGGCAAGGAAAATCGAAATGGGAATTAGAATTGCTAAAACATTAATAACATGAAGGATATTGTAGTATATAGTGTAAAAATTCCTAGGCAGTGCATTACAAAGTAGCAAGGTCCAAAGTGGGCACTTGGATGCTCTCCTTGAAGAACAAGTTGACAAGGGTTGGTCACAAATGTTGGACATGATTCCCTTAAATTCGAATAAAGAATCCAAGTGTACGGTCTATCGTTACGTGTATCAAATAGGTTCCATGAATTTGACAAAGTCGAGGCGTCAATATGCATTCATATCACCCCACGTCTGGAAATTTCAGCTGAGTTGGCAAACGGGGAGGGACATCCTTGGTGCAGGTCGAGGAATGAATAGGAACGGCGATGGGGCGAGGATTGATCCCCCTCCGCCACTGCCCACTAATCTCCCCTCCCGTCTCGCTCTCCACCCCATCTCCATTCCTTTTCACTTTTTCGGCGAGATTAATAAAAATATATTATATAATTTTATTTGTAATCAAATTTTAATAAAAATTTAAGTATTTAAATATCAACACATCATCAAGTCATTGTTCATATAATTTCACAATTGAAATATATAAAAACAATCAAATAAAAGTTATTTGAATACAATCTAACATTATGAGACAAATAAAATTAAAGTAATCAAGTTTTTACTTTTAAAACAAATATAATCACAAGTCATTATTGATTTTTTTTGAGAAAAAAGTGTTATTGTGTTAAGTATAATTAAGAATTTAGTATAAATATATTAGTAAATTTAGTATAACTAATTAATAATTTCTGTTAGTAGACATGTATAATTATTAGTATAATTGATAATATCAATTATATTATATATAGTAATATAAATTATATAATACTTATAACTAATAATATCATTATTATGAGTTTGTAACTAATTTTATACACACACACATATATATTTAATTTTCTTTAATAGGTGGCACAGCAGGGAATAGAGTGAGGGTATACTCTCCCACTCCCCAATTTTATACACACACATATATATTTAATTTTTTTTAACAGGTGGCATAGCAAGGAATGGAGTGGGGGTATACTCTCCCGCTCCCCACCCCATTTTTTAATGGGGGAAAAAATTTCCCCTACCCAGTCCCATTAGCCCCCTGTGGGGTTGGTGTCGATCAATTGCCATCCTTAGGAATGAAATCTTCCGTACTTATATTTTTATTCAAACTTTTTTGAAAGACACCCATCAAGTTTAGTGATGGTTTAGTCCTTTCCGATTCTCATTGACCCTTTTGGGTCAATTCCTTTCCTCTTAATATAGAAGAGGAGTTGGAGTAAAATAAGAATTATCGCGTTGATATAAAAAGAATTCCAATTCATTATTTTTCAATTTTGTTGTGGTGCATGTTTAATTCTGGCATCCGGAAAATGTTTTTTCGTCTTTGGATCGACGAATCTGCGCATTGAGTTTTTGTGTTCACCACCATCCATGTGCTGATACACAGACCACAAGAGAACATCTGTTATCAGTTTCATAATGAATGACAAAACGTTTGACTGCGACAAGTCGAAAGCTTCTCTGGATCACTCATGTTATACCTACCTTATGTGGGTCAAAGATCATCGACGAATTCTATTGTATCATTTCTCCCACGACAACTTTTTTTATTTTAAAGATGTCTGCATTAGAATTAGATAGGTTCAAAATCGTAGCCACTATATAAGATTTTGATGTAGGGCTATGAAATTTAAGTTCAAGGAATATGGTCACCTGTTCACGTCGTGATAGAGCAATTATTGGGCACATTTTGCACTGTTATTTGGTCATGATTTTGGTTACTTATGGTGCGAAGTGTTGAGATTTTGCTCATATTTAGTATGTGTAAAATGTAGGTGATTGGTGTAAAAAGTGCTCTCGCGAGGCAAAATTTTCAGAAAACTCTCTATTTCATGGCGTGCCCACGCCAGAAACTCTAAAAGGATACCCAAAAGCCGGACCCGCGGGATTGGTAGCAGCAGGGCCAATTAGGAAATCAGGTCCACGTGAACCGCGAAGATGCATGGGATTAAAACCCCTAGACAAATTAGGAAATCAGGTCCACGTGAACCGCGAAGATGCATGGGATTAAAACCCCTAGACAAAGTCTTGCTCCCTGACGTTTTTCCTTTTGCTGGCGGCCAATAGAAACGAAGCCAGATTCACGTCTAATAAGGAGATTAGCTTTTGCTTTGCTCTGGGACGTTTCTTCCTTTCTTTTCGGCGGCTGTTGTGAGTGAATTGGCTAAAAAAGCCAGATTCACGTGGGATTGAATAGTTTAGCTTTTAGTTTTTCTTGTCAGACGGACTCTTGTTTACTTTTGCTCTGGTTCTGTACAATTTTGGGGGTAGCTTTCGTTTTGCTACCCCTGGGGAGAATGGCTGCGGCAATAAACTCCAATATTTCGCACATGGTTTTTTTCATGAAGATGAATTAAGCTTTCCTAGTCGAAAGTCAATTTGATGACTCGATTTAAAACATCTGTGAGATTGAATTAATTTTATTTGTTTCTTTTATTCATTGGTATTTGTACGTTCTTGATTTAATTGTTTAAGCTTGTTATGTTATTTGAATGTCAAGGACCCGATATTCGAATTAACCTAATGATCCAATGTCAAATTAATTGATTGAATCCGTAATTGTTCAATCGATTAATACCAGTGGCGACTAGCGTGATTGGTTTCATGTTAGGGAAACGTATGATCTAATTTAAACAAACCCTCGTAGCGTGTTTGTTGGTTAGAGTTGGGTTTTTTCTAATTATTAATGCAATCGAGGAATTAAATCCTACAGTCGTACCTAGGGTTGTTTCTTGGTTAGAGAAATAGTCAACGGTCGTACATTGGCTATCGATAGAGGTAAGGAAAAGTTGGTTATCAGAGCTTGTTGATGGCTATAACCAATCTAGTAATGAGTAATTGAATTATCTTTGCATCGATGATCAGTTGAATGGACCGTGTCTGAAAGTTGCACCTTTGGCTAGAGTCGTATTGGCTATTGATTAATTCTTGTTTAATTCTATTAGTAGTTTCATTAGTTAGTTAATTAATTATTTTATTTTCCAAAAATTCCCCATACTTCGGATTTTGGAAGAAACAAATTATCCCTAGTCCCTGTGGATTCGACTCTACTCACCGCTATATACAAAATTTGTAATTTTCTTGAGTAGGTAATTATTATTGCACAGGCTCGACACCTGTCACGTCGATGCTTCAAAATTGTCATCCATTAAAAAGAATGGTTGTATGTTTTTTAATAAAAAGCAAATTTTATTAATCAATTGTTGAATATCGTCTAACACAATTTGATTTACATTGTTACATTAAACATGTACTAGAAATAATTGATCATATCTGATATACAACAAATTTTAAAATTTTTTGAATAGATCTAAAATATACAGAAAATTTTCAAATTGTCTACTAACAAGATAAATCACTGCAATTCCCTTCCGTCCATGTTACAATCATCAAATTCACTAATCAATGATTTTAAATTCCAATAATGATGATGAGATCTATTGAAAAAGATCCATAATTTTAAAAAAAATCTGGCAACGAGATCCAAAATAAACCATTAAGATAAACATAAAATTCTTACTAGAAATCCTTAAGAGAAACAGAGAGTTCTCACAAAGAAAATTTAGGAGAGATTTATTAAAAATTACAATAAAACGAAATCTATGGAAGAGAGATCATGGTAATCTCCTTCCGAAAGAGGAAGACCTTCTGAAAAAAGGAAAGAGAAGGAGAGAAGGAGAATGTTTCCAAAAATACTTAATTCTCATTCATGAGTTAGGAAAGAATGGCAGTAAGTTGAATTCATGAGTTTAATGTACTCAGGCTTTTGAAGGACACATAGCAAGATAATGAGGCAGCCAAAGGGGGAAAAAAACTTGTCATTGGAAAACTACAAAACCAATAAATAGTTCATTATGATTAGCAGGTTTGTATTGTATTAGTCCAAGATTACATAATTAGTCTCTCACCCATTTCAAATGCTTGGCGAATTTGGGTTTGCTTTGAAAAGTGAAATCAATTAGTGGAAAATGATGTTAAATTCTATGTTATTTTTTTGTTTTAACTGTGAATTCTGGTACTTAAAAGAATATAAGGTTTTTATGTATCAGTTGCAGAAGCAAATGAAAAATAATATTTGGATTCCCAATGTTGTTTCTTCCATTAAATAGGAGCACTAATTATTTGTGGAAATTCTTATACATGTTTCGTAATTTGCATAGCTATTTATCACTAATACTTGTATTAATATATTTTGAAATTCGCTAATTACTTTATAAGTCCCAGATTTGAGCAAAGTACCCCATAGCAATTAACGATAAGGACACTGGACATTCATGAAGCAGTGAGTCGATTATCATTTGTTGGTTAGTTTAATGTAAAGCCTTAAAAGACAACATTCCGGAAAGTATTCAGCAACTAGAAAGTTCTTTAATGTTTTAGGTCAGATTGTCCTAAACCACTTACTGTACAATAATTGTGGGATTCCCAGTCCCATTTGAGTAGCCCCAAAACCCCACAAATAAAGGCTATTACTTTTGTCCTTGCCCCCTTAAAAACAAGAAAGAAAGTAAGAGAAAATTAAAAAGAACCCAGTTTGCCACTTATAGTTTTGACTAATTAATTAAGAGTAAATCTTATATATATTGAAGTTATATACACTATTATGATTGGATGTACGACACATATACAAATTTTGAGTTTCAAATTTAAACTCGAATTATGTATCATACATCTAATAGTAAAAGCGTACACTGTTAGTGTATAGAAAATTAATCCATTAATTAACCCGTACTCAATCAAAGATGATTTTTATTCATAAAAGAACCTTTCTTGAAAGTAGAAACCTATCCAAATAATTGATAACCACACTTGCAGTTTTGTGAAGTGATTTTTTTTAGCGGAGATCAATGAAGATCATTAACATACTTAAATTACACCTAATTTAGTGAATGAATGTATATATATATATAATTACAATTATTGGAACTCTGACATTTTGTTACTTTTCCAACTTAATTACATTTTTTAAATAAACTAACACTTGAAACCCCTCTTAACGAGTGTCAAATTGTTATGCAATAACACTACCTAGTAACCTACTATTAAACTCATTGACATAATGTAGTAACTTTAAGTTCAGACACTTATAAGTTCCATAATAACTTGATACATGATTTCCAAAACCGTGTTACAATCTAAAAGAATTGTACTTCATCTTCTTTCAACAAAATAGTTGTCCTGCTGAGGGGCCAAAAAATCATGTCACTCTCTTGGCAATGCGTTACATGATTGTTCAATGTAAGCAAACCTTTTTATAGGGAAAATAACTGAAATTAATGACCGAACTTTTTCTGTCATTGCTATAAGTGATTGGATAGACATTTTTGTTCAAATTAAATCCAAAGTAATTATATTGTCGAGAAAACACGTACGATCTCTAGGCCTATACATGCCTACCAAATTAATGTTCGTATTTTTAGTTATAATATTTATTTATATCACAAATACGTTTTCTAATCACTTTTTTTTATTGCTCAAATCTGACCTTAGTTCTCCGTCAACTAGGGCTGCAAACGAGTCGAGTTTTGGCCTAATCGAGTCGAGTCTTAACTTATTTTTATTGAACTCGAACTCGAATTCGAGCTCGACGAGCTGACAATTTAAACCTCGAACTCGAGCTCGAAAAAATAAAAAATAAATATTTTATTTTTTAAAAAAATAATATAATATAATATTTTTCTTAATAAATAATAAAATATTAAGGATATATATGTAATTTTACTATTAAAATAAAAAAAAATATATATATATACTATTAAAATAATATATATATATATATACTCAAACTCACGAGCCCGCTCGCGAGTTAACGAATTTAATATTTTGAACTCGAGTTCGAGTTCGAGTTCGAGTTGCTCGAGTTCGAGTTTGACTCGAGTCAGCTCGAACTCGACTCGAACCGCTCGCGAGCAATTCGCGAGCGGTTCGATTCGTTTGCACCCCTATCGTCAACCAAACTAGACCACTACCACCCATTTACAGATAACGAAAATGAGAGATACTTTTGCCAAAACAATACAACACGAAGGTTATCCTAGCATATAAAATTCCTTGGTAGTGCATTACAAGGTACCCAAGGTCCAAAGTGGCGCACTTTGATGCTCTCCTTGAAGAACAAGTTGATAAGGTTGGTCACAAATGTTGGACATGATTCCCTCAAATTCGAATAAAGAATTCAAGTGTAACGGTCGATCATTACGTACACTCATAAAGGTTCCATGAATTTGACAAAGTTGAGACAGTCAAATATGTAGTCATATCATCACACATTTACAGCTTTCCAAATTCCCCAATTGGCAAAAGTTTTCAACGTTGCAGTGGCATATACAACTGTCTCTTCTTTCTTTGGATCGATGAAATCTGCTCATTGAATTTCTTTGTTCACGCGCCAACCTTGTGCTGATACAGACCACATGAAAACATATATTATTATTAGTTTACAAAAGTCTTGAAAAGATGATGAATGGCAAAGACATTTGACTGGCGAAAAAGTCGAAAACTTCTCTAAGAACACTCCTGTTATACCTTATACGTGTCAAGGATCATTGTAGAATTGTATAACACCATTTTCGCCACCATAAATCTTTTGATTATTAAGATATCTACATAATTAGATAGGTTAGAAAAAAATTTGTGACTAAGATATAAAAGTTTTGATGTGGGGCTTTGAATCTTTAGTTGCAAGGAATATGGCCAGCAGTTTATGTGGGTGTTTCAAGACTGTCGTCGATTAAAGAAAGAATTTTTGTTGAATTTAAATTCTTGAGTACAATGGACATGGACTCAAGCTTTTCAAGGACTTAGCTGCATTAGTATAGACAAGATAACGAGGGAACGCAAAAGGAAAAGACCTTATTATTGAAAAACTACCAAAACGAATGAACAGTTTATTGTGATCAGCAGGTTTTGTATTGTACAAGTTTAAGATTACATTATTGGTCTCTCACCCATTTCAAATGCCTGGCCAATTTTGGTATGCTTTTGAAAAATGAAATCAATCAATGGAAAATTGTAAACAAGAAGGAAAAAAGATTGTGAAAACTTTTTCTGTATTTCACACATGTTACAATGGTATTTTTTTAATAAATTAGAAGTCAATATTATTAATAAAGTAGTTGTAAATAGTCCAGCACGATTTGCTTGATAAACTATTTGTTTGACAGAAAAAGACTACACTAATGGCAAAAACATATATAAAACATATCACAAGTAATCTGATCTGAAAAATTATAAGATTTAATAGAGTTACAAAATAAGAAGGATTCCATTGTAAATCACAAACCATGAGATCTGATCAATTGTGGCGAGTTGCTCTATAAATATCTGTATATATTTATTTCGTCAGATTTGTTATCCAACCGATTCAAGTTCAAAAATGATACTAAGATTTGACGAGAAAGCTCCGTTTGGATTGGTCATTTTTTGAAAAACAAGTTTTTCAAATACAATATTATAGTAATACACAATAACTCAAAAAACATCCCATCCATGCAATATATCAAATATTTAAAAAAAATTTATAGTAAAAATTTTCATATACACTATTACAGTAAAATTTTTCAAAAACACTCCAAAAAATAGCTAATTTCAAATATAATATATAGATCTGAAAAAATTATTAGATTTGAGAAAAAATAATAGAAAACTAAATAAAACTCCTACCAGAATGACTTAAGAGATAATAAGACTCTCATTAATAAATATTAGGAGAGAGAAACCTTTCACTAAGAAAAGGCAGAGAAAACAGGTGGACAGACTGTAGAGAGAGAAGGGATTCAATGGCAACTATCATTTAGACAAATCCATTTAGACGATCATTCAAATGGCAACTATCATAATTTATCATTATCCAGTTATCTCTAATTGATACTCACTTTGAATTTAAAAAACAAAAAATGATATTTACAACAACAACACTCCAACAACAAAATGACGTTAAACTCTATGTTCTTGTTTTATATTTAAATGTGAATTTTGGTATTTAAAAGATTACGAATTTTTTATGCATCACTTGCAGAAGTAAATAAAAAAAAACATTTGGACAGTCTCAACGTTGTTTCTTCCATTATGGGGGCGGTAATTATTTGTGGATTACTTATTCAATAGTGAAAACTGTCCAAGAAGACTTTATTTTACTTCGATGTTAGTTGACTTCACACAAAAAAATATTACTCTTTATTGCTTTTTTTTTTCCCAGTTACGTAATTTGCATTGCATTTTATCACTAATAGTTGTATTAATATACTTCGAAATTCGCTAATAACTTTCAAGTCCAACATTTGAACAAAGTGCCCCATAGCAATTAATGATAAGGACAGTCCATTAATCAGCGACTTGATTATCATTTGTCTGTTGGTTAGTTTTAATTAAAAAGCATTAAAGACGACGTAACAGAAACACAAAACTATTCTGCAAATGGAAATTTCTTTAACGTTGTCGGTCAGATTGTCCTAAACCACTTCCTATTACAATAATAGCGGGTTTCCCTTTTAAGAAGACCCGACCCCATTAACGATGGCCTTACTTTTGTCCTTGCCCCTTAACAAAAAAGTAATAAATAAAATATACAAAATGAAAAAAAAAAAAAGTAGGAGAAATTAAAAAGAACCCAGGTGCCAGGGGCACTTAAAGTTTTGACTAATTAATTAGTCCGTACGGAGTCAAAGATGATTTTTATTCGTACCATCAGTATAGAAAATGAATCTACGGAAAAGAACCCCTCTAGAAACCTATCCAATAATTGATAACTACAGTTGCAGTATTGTGAAAGGATTTTTGTAATGAGTAAATTGTTAACATATCTTAAGGGCTTGCTTGGCACCCCAGTTTTTTTTTTTTTTCTTTCCCCTTATTTTCATTAAACAAGTTTGTTGACGACTTTTTTCTTTACAAGAACCTCAAAAACACATCAAATTTCTAAAATAAACACCTCAAAATATCTAACACACCCCCGATACCTCAACCACCGTTACCATCCCTAATCATTTGTACTTCCATCACCCTATCTCAACATACTACCATAGGCTATCGCCGGTGACCCCACTTTTTTTCCTTCTACTTCTCTCTCTTCCTTTTCCTCTCCTTACCTCTCACCCCCTCTCCACTTTCCCCTCCTCTTTTTTTTTCTTTTCTCCTCCTTCCTTCTCCATCCCCGCATCTCTCCCCTATCGGAGAGCGATTTGGTCCAAATTTGATAGGGAAAGGGATCGGAGGTCTCATGCAGATCGGAGAGAAGAAGAGAAAAGAGGGAAGATAAGATGAAGGGACAGAAAGAGGGGGAATAAAAGAAGCTATTGGCGGCGAAGGTGTGAGGTTTGGAGTAACTATGGTGGTAGGAAGGAAGAATAGTGGAAAGAAATGGGGAAAAAAAGAAAGAAAGAAAAGGAAAAGAAAAGTAAAAATTTAAAATTTCCTAAGCCCTCAAATACGCAAAAGTTTTTCTACTAATTTTATAGTAAGTTACAATAAAATTTTATACAAATACCAAAAAAAACACACATTCCAATAGACTTTAAATTAAGTATAATTTACCATATGAATTACATATAGTTCTAATTATTGCACCTTTGGCTTTTTGTTACTTTTCGAACTTAATTATATATATTTTTAAAAAAAAAATTGCGACCTAAAATCTCTCTAGACGAATGCCGAATTGTTAATGAAATACCACAATCTAGTAGTGTACTGTTAAACTCATAGGCATATGTAGTAACTTTAAATTCAGAAACTAATAAGTCCATCTAAACTCGATGCATGATTTCCAAAACCATATTACAAACTAAAAGAATTGTACTTCATCTTCTTTCAATAAAAATAATTGTCCTGCTCAAGAAGAAAAAACAATTGTAGTTGTCCCACAACTGCATGCTGCTGTCACTCTCTTAGCAATATGTTACATGATTATTCAGTGTTTGGATAGACATTTTTGTTCAAATTAATTCCAAGTAATTATTTTGTAGAGAAAACACTTATGATCTCTAGACCTACACATGCCTGCTAAATTAATGTCAATCACAATTCTTCGTAAGATTTAATATTCATATCCTTAATCATAATGTTTACTTGCATTACAAATACATTTTAATCACATTTTAATTTTTTTTAAGTGACACATATCACATTAGAAAAAACTACTAAGTAAATATTTCAAATTTTTTTCAAATAATCTTCTATTTGACCACACTGGGGTGTTTGGATGGCCATTGTTTAAAAAATTTATTCAATTTAATACTATAACCACTTTTTATGATTTGATGTGTGTTAAAAAAATATGTTTACAATGTAAGTTAAATAATTATTTCAAATAATGGTTTACAACAGTTTAATGCTTTGTAATATTTATGTTGAAAGTAGAATTTACATTTTAAGCATTGAATCTAGAGATTTATACTAACACAAGTTGGTTCAAATAGTGAGGACGAATCACTTTCCCACAAAAAAATCGTATGTTTGAATCTCATTATCGACTGTTGATATGAGAACTGTATTAGCGGACAATCTATAAGATATGAAAATTATGTTAGTGGACGATCTTATGGTTTTGAGGCTATATTCAAAATTCACTGTCAATGTATGATTTATATTGGTGAGCGATTTGTACGAAGAATCTTTGTAAACGATCTACAGATCCAACGACATGCTTTGACCTATGCTTGTATGTGACCTACAGTCTTGAGTGTATGTCTTCGAGCGATCGGAGTTTAATTCACTCACATTTTCCTACCCAAAAAAAAAATCTAGAGCTTATTTGGGAAAGAAATAAATGGAAGATGCAGGCTCATTTACAAGTTTATGTCCGTTGGGCCATTTGCGTTATCTTTGCATAGGATTCCGGACGTACCATCTCAGAGATAGGTACGGTCCATTGCACGTTAGTAGGGCCCACATACGGCGCAGTCTCCAAGAAGTCTCTCTCTCTCTCTTGGCGGAATTGATTCATGTCAGCCGATCGAGGACTTTCGTACGCGTACTACTGTTGTACTATTACCTGCTCCGTCTTATTCGCTGTACTGCGTGCCCCGGGGTGCATCTTATTCTCATATTCATATCCATACCACTTTATTCTTGTGCTTTTCGAGATTTAGCCCATTGGTTTTTTTTTTTTTTGAGATTTAGGCGATTGGTTGTTTTTTTTTGTCAACACATGGAATATCTCAGTTTTTGCCAGACTAATCTCCTTGCACTTGTACATCCCGAGCCCCCAAAAATATCAAGCGTCAAGCGATAGAGAACTGATTCGAACACGCAATCTAGGGACCTAATGAGACTATTCCAAGACCATCTGGGTCAACCCCAATGAGCCATTGATTGTTGATTTATCATAATTTCATGCCCACTAACTAATTAAGGTAATTGTTGAATGATTAAATGATGGCTATGGCACGCGCGCGCACACACACACATCACGCATAGTTTTAGGAAAAAAAAGACGCACACAAATTGAAATAGAGATGGTCAAAATGAAAACTTGGAATGAAAACTATTTGGAAATTTTTTTTTTAGAATCATCCTGCAATATTTTTTTTGATGTGATTTACATAAAATTAAAATGGTTATTCAAAAATAGAACAATGATAAAGAACGTGTTTATATAATGCGACAAAATTTTTTCCTGATGCTTCTAAAAAAATTCCCTGAAAAGTTAGCTATCCAAACACACTATTTATCTTACCTTAATATTCTAGATTGAGTTTCAAGGGTCTCCTTCAATAAGTTTTTAGCTAAATCTCAACTGAGATTCTTTTACTCTCTGTAATAGCATCAAGCTAAATATATAGCGGAGTGTAATAAAGTGGGGTTGATTTCATTATGCATGAAAAGACTGTGATTTAGATACCAAAAGATTGGTGTTACAAAAATAATAATTCACATTTTAAGATCAACCAGCAAGTTAGAGTTTTAATTAGTTAATCCTTAAGAAAATTATTAAGATTACAAATGACATAACTTTGAGAATTACATGGGGCGAGAGAGATGGATTGGATGGTACGAGAGGATGGTGTGTAAGTGAAAGGTCCCAAATTAAAATTCTGCCACGTACACTTAAAAAAATTACATATATCTAAATTTTCAATGTATCAAAAGTGAATATTCAGTTATACTGCAATTGTCCTGTAATTGTTCCACCTAGGGCTGCAATTGACTTGGCTCGCGAGCAATTCGAATCAGAGCTCAACTCGAGCTCGAGGTAAGCGTTAATATATATGAGTCGAACTTGAGTAGTCATTTGTTAGGGCTTAATTGCTCATGAAGTTACTTGAAAGGTCGAATTGATGTGAAATTACAAAAATGCCTTTACATCAATTAAAATCGAGCGGACTTCGAACTCCTTGCGAACCAAAATGTCAAGCGAAACTTGGGCTGCTCGCAAGCCAGAAATTGAGTTAAGGTCGGGAGACAGAAATGAGTTGAAATTGAACTTTACTTTTTTTAAGTCGAATCGAGTTCGAGCTTCATTTTTTTGGCTCGACGAACGGTTTAAACTCAAACTTGCACATTAACAAGTCGAGCTCGACTTGATAAATTCAAAACTCGACTCGTTTGCAGTTTAGTTTCACCTTTTGAATAATAAATCCTTAGGTTCAGTTCAAATTTTGTCCTTGATAATAGCTTTGTTAAAATCCCCTCCTCTATTGATTTCTCCACACCATTCCCTTGGTAAAGCGTTTTATGTTGCGTATGTGATTATAAAAAATCAAAGTAAATATGACACTACCACTGTCTTAATCCTTAATCGTTCCATCTTCTGAATAAAAACATTTTCGTTCAGCATCAATTTTGTGGTCGATAATAGCTTTGCCAAAATCCCTTCCTCTAATGATTCTTCCAAACTTGACCTGATTCCCTATGTCAAAGCAGGGACAAGGGGCACAAACGGTTGCAGGTGCAACCGTTCCTAACGATTTTGGTCATTTTTAACAGCGCGTAACTTTGGTTGTACACGGCATAACTTTGTTTGCACAACGTGTAACTTTAGTACAAAAATTTACGGGCCCCACACACGGTGTGAAAATCGATGTACAACTTGTTATTTGGATCGCACATTTTTTTTGGACCAAAATCTGACCGTGAACAGTTCAGGAGCGGTCATAAGAATGACCGCTCCTGCCCCTAATCCGTCAAAGCAGTTACTTATTTGGAGAAAGAGATTCTCCAGCTAAGCATGAAGTATTCCAGAGATTATCCAGTTCCAAGTCCATTTCACATCACATAACAATGACCACATATCCTATCAGTGTAGTACGGTTATATAATATGTCTCCCCCTAAGTAAATTGCATTAGAAAGTCTCTCCATGTGCACGGTCAACTCACATGCCGTCTACTATCAGTTAGTAATTGCGTAAGCCGTAAAGGCCACAAAGTCACAGTCAAAGGCCATATTATTATCTTAGATTGATTTAGTTTCATTTTCATGGTTGGATTTTTACAACGCGTGTCATTTGTTAGCATATTTAAATTATACTCGATTTATGGACTTTTTTAATGGGTGTCTTGTAAACACTCGTTAACACACCTAGATTCCACGTAACTTATTATGTATACACGCATTAACAACTATTACTTTCTTATACATTTATACACTTTTTCCAAAAAATCCCTTTGCATTTATATGTTTTTCTTAATTAGTTTTATATTTCTAAAATTTTAATATCTGAAATATATTTTAACGAGTGTTCATAGGTACGAACCTGAACACCAGTTAGAAATCGTTAATTAATTTATCACGAAAATATAGACACTCACATATATTGCATCCTCTGCATTTTGATACTTTCTTAATAAATGACACTTTTATAAAAAAAATAATACATAAAATCTCTCTTAATGAGTACATAATCTCGTTAGTCAAACCATTAATTTTTTTTATTGTTACTTCTTTTTTAATAGTACATAGTTTTGGACATTTTTTGCTCCTGTGCATAAGCTCCAAGATATTGCATAAAGATTTTAAAATTAAGCCAATTTATGTGGTTTCAATTGTACGAAGATGGAGTACGTTCTCTGTGACATTCGTGAGCTGAATTCGTGATGCTGCATGCAGGAAGTGAGAACCATATTTGCGGCCAATTCATGATCTCTGTAGCTTAGGGTCTCAAGGCCTGCACTAGCCTATGGTGTCAAAATTATTCACACTTTTTGTTATATATTATATATATATGAAAAATTTTCATCCACGTGACTATCACGTGACACAGATTTTTGCCCCACTCATTTATTGTCCCCTGCAGCCTTTGTTTGTTTGAATGTGTAAACTTTCAACTTATCAATCAATGCCATCCCTCCGTCTCTCTCTCTGTCTCTCTCTCAGTCTCTCTTACCAGCTGCCTCCACCACTTATCACCTCCCCTTTGCCCCACCATTTCACACCCAAACACACACTAAACACACACAGTTAACACCCAAGCACGGTCATCCTCCTCCACGATCCAATCAACCCACCATTTCACACCCAAACACCAACTAAACACACACAGTTACCACCAAAACAAGGTCATCCTCATCCACGATCCAATCCTGTGTGTTACGATAAGTTTGTTAGACAAGTAGCTCAAACTGGCAAACTTCAAGAAACCTCAAAACTCACATAAACCTTAACTACTTCAAGAAAAAAATGACACCTTTGGTCCGAAAAACACGTTTTGGCTCATCTCGCTCGGTTTCCTCTTCAACCCTTGAACCCCTGCTCAACCTCCGCCTCCTCTTCCTCTTCGTCCCCACCTTAAAACTACTGCTTCATTTTTCCAAGAATCCCAAAACAACCCCAGAATTGTTATCATATTACTAATATGGACATCTCTACCGGAGGAGACCTACTGTTTTTGCTCAACGAAGACCTTTTGACTCGAATCTACTCTTTCTCTCCGGTGACTCCTCCGACAAGAAATCCTTCCGGGCTACTTGCAAAACCTTCTATCGTGTGGATTCTCTTCAGAGAACCCATTTGAGAATCCTCCGCCCGGAGTTTCTCCCCCAGCTTCTTTCGAAATTCCCTTGTCTTAACTCCCTTGACTTCTCCGGCTGCCCCCGCATCGATGACGGCGCTTTGGCCGTCCTTCTCCGAAATGGGTCGCTCCCATTTTGGGCTACGAAGTTGAGAAGGGCGGTTTTGTGTCGGTCTTGTGGGTTAGGATATTACGGGCTGGACCATTCTGGTTAAGTCTTGTCCAGTACTGGAGATTATCGACGTCTCGTATTGCTGCACTTTCGGCGATTTGGAGGCTTCTGCGATCTCTTGTGCTGGGAATTTGAGGGATTTGAGGCTTGATAAGTGTCTTGGTGTAACTGATGTTGGGTTGGCTAAGATCGCTGTGGGCTGTGGAAGACTTGAAAAGCTTAGTTTGAAGTGGTGCTTGGAGATAACTGATATTGGGATCGATCTTTTGTCCAAGAAATGTTCAAATTTGAAGCAACTTGACGTTTCTTACCTAAAGGTTTGTTCATCTTCTTTTCCAACATCTAAATATTCCACAGACATGAATACATGTGTACTTAATCCTTTTATATAAATAGATTTTTGGGGAGCACGAATTTGCATGCAAAGTGATAGTCGAGTGAAGGTATTTTTCAGTTGTTTGTTTGTGGATATTGATACGTGGTTTTATTTGTCTTTTTTTTTTGTAGGTAACAAATGAGGCTTTGCGTTCGATTAGTAGGATAAATGAGTTGGAGGTATTGGCGATGATGGGGTGTGGAATGGTGGATGATGTTGGGCTGAGGTATCTGGGAAAAGGGTGCCCTTCGTTGCAGGTTAGTCTTTCAATTCATAGCTTCTGACATAATTATGAGGGTGTCTTATTTGGTTATTAATTAATGAAGGTGGTTGTATCAGTGGTTGAAACACTTATTACGATTCAGTTTCACTTTTAAGTTATCTACGGGATAGATATAACGGTATGTATAGTTATAATTGCATACGTTTCAAGAAAATGTTTGCAGTGTACTATTTCTTTATACTTGAATGTGATCTAGTGCACAGTAATTGTAGCTATAGTGCTGAAACTTGCTGGAGCTGTCTTAGAAGTTGGATTCTGATGAATAGCCGAGATTATGTGTTCTGGAAGTTTTCATTTTCTTGTTATGTATCTTAGTCTGTGATGGTTGTTTAAACTATATTTCTTATTTTGCAAGTTGTTTTTTATATTGTTACTTTCTTGAAGTGTATTAATCCTTTATCTTTGCTTGCTTTTTTGCATCACATCTTCTATTTCTTCATTTCATTATTTTTTACCTTAAAATGGTTATATTCATGAACATTTTGATTTTCTGCCAGTATGATTGTAATAGGGCCTAGGGAGTTCCGGAAATGTGTTCAAACTTCTCCTTTGTATTTCAAGTTCTCCCATTTGAAAAGTTGCTAACAATTGGAAATGAACTCTTGGAATTAGCTGTAGTGGTGCATATTAAAGAGTTAAAAAAGAAACTGTAAAATGTGTTAACTATGAAATATGCTGGTGACATAGTAGATAATACAAGGAAATGCGAAAAAAAAAAAACCGTCGTTACATGTTCAATTGAAAACTAGATGAAAAGATGAAGGCTTTCTGCCTTGGCAAGTGGATATCTCGTTTTGTAGTCGAGGAGTTTAAGATCTTTAATATTTCTTCATTATGAGGATTAACCTAATCAAAATTATGGAAATATTACCCTTTTTAGTATGCTAGTCTCCATCATAGACATAATTAGTTGAACATAATTCAGGTGTTGTGCATGTTAAGTGCACTCGGAGCTTAGTGTCACATACATGTTCTTATACAAGTTCCTCAAGGTAAAATTAGAGAAGCTGAAACAGCATGCAGCCGAATATTGTGAATGTGAAGGATATAGTATTAGATTGACAATTATGTCAAAGAACGTGATGTTTTTCTTGGTTGGTCTATTGCATTATGGATTGTCCACCAGTCAACTAACATAATCGTAGTTCCTATGGTTGACAGATGTTAGATTACATTCAGTACTATAAGATAAATTTATTCCCAAAATAAACTGCTGTTCTTTTTGGAAAGAATTTGCTGCATATCATCATTATATGGTGGCACAGTCTTCAGGCATGCCCATACTTATTAGATAGTTTGGTTAACCCTACAGAGAATATAATAACCATGTGCGATTTTCAGTGGATGTGCAGTATCAAAACCATCATGTTATTTTTTAAAAACAGATTTACCATTTAACTAAAAGGTCATTTATTTGCTGCTCACAAGCTGCAGTCTACTAGCTGGTATCAAAACTAAAACAACAATTTCCATGTTAACTTAGGGTAAGTTGCGTAATTGGGTTTTAATATGTGTGCAATATCCATTGCATTATCAGTTTGTGCATGTTATCTTGAACTGTGAAAAGATGCTATTTTCGGTATTTTCTATGTAAACCATTGATAGCATATACATTTTCATATGAAATTCTCAATGGACATATGCAGTCTCAAAAGAAGCATGAACACTGTTATATTTCAAACAAATGTACTTTATAGCAAGATAATTTTTTTGCTGCTCACGTTTGAACAGTAACTGAACTTCAAGACAGTTAATTTCCTATGGTATCATATACTTTGTCAATTAGTTGCATCATCCTTGCTATTGTAATGGTGGTTTATAGGTGTCATTATACCTTAAGGCTGCTAATGAAGTAGAGGGATCTATCATGGCATAAACCATGCTCTTCAAATTCACTTTTGAGATTGCATTGTCTACAGGTAGTGGACATATCACGATGTGACAAGCTGAGCTCCACTTCAATTGTTTCAGTTATCAAAGGACATAATGGCTTGATAGAGCTCCATGCTAGCTACTGTTTCTTTGTAAGTGGATATCCAGTTGAAAGTTAACTTAAGTTCTTATAAACTGCATTGGTGTGGAATCTGAGCTGTCATTGTCATTTATGTCATGCAGGAGCTTCACCTGACCCCATATTGTCTCTTCTTGGACTTAAAGAATCTAAAGGCTCTAACACTCGATGGAGCACGGATTGCTCATTCTAGCTTCCAACTTCTCAGCACAAGTTGCAAGTTTTTGGTTGAAATTGGACTTGGCAAATGCAAAGGGGTAACAGACAATGGCATTTTGCAGCTAGTATCTGGGTGCATTAATTTGAAAATACTCAACCTGACGTGTTGCGGTGACATTACAGACATGGCAATAACAGGAATAGCAGAATCCTGTCAGAATCTTGTGTGCCTTAAGTTAGAGTGTTGTAATTTATTGACTGAGAAGAGCCTATATAGTCTTGGATCATTTTCCTGCCTACTTGAGGAACTTGATCTCACGGATTGTTCTGGTGTTACTGACTTAGGTAACTATAAGATATTTTGAAGCTACCACGTGGTTTTTATTTTTCTTTTTTTTGTCAAAATAATTTAGTGAATCATGAGATACTTTTGGTGTTGATGTTTTCTTCTTTTTGGCGTTTTCAGGGCTCAGCTATTTGTCTAGATGTTCAAAGCTTGTATGCTTGAAACTGGGGCTGTGTAGTAACATCTCAGACAAGGGAATATCCTATATTGCTTCTTGCTGCACAAAAACCTGTGAACTTGATCTCTACAGGTAATTATTTTTGTAAAGTGGTTTTAGCACAAGTGGAGGTATTACATTTTGTATAATGATCTAGATAATTGGCCACAGGTGTTCAGGAGTTGGGGATGATGCATTAGCTTCATTGTCAGTTGGTTGCAAGAAGTTAAAGAAGCTGAACTTGTCTTACTGCAATAAAATAACCGATAGAGGGATGAAATTTTTGGCTCACATAGAGGTTCTTTCTGATCTGGAGATGCGGGGTTTGCTGAACATAACAAGCGAAGGTTTGACAGCAGTTTGCAGCTGGATGCAAGAGACTTGCAGAATTGGACATTAAACACTGTGAGAACATTGATGATTCAGGGTTTTGGGCTCTTGCCCACTACTCAAGGAACTTGCGACAGGTAAAAAGGTCTCAACTTTGAATTGGAATATGAGTGAAGTTGAAAACTTTACATAGAAAAGTGTTGAATTGGAGTAGGTATAGCAGTGGAGTATGATGCCATACTATTGTTTTAAATCTTAATCATGAATATCTGTAAATTCACAAAAGCCATGGTCATCAGGCTTTTTTGTTGAAAAGAAAGGTCTTGAAGCTATTAAAACATTGCCTTTCCAAGAGAAGAATTATAAATTGGAGCATTGAACCTCTTTTCTCATTCAAAATTCCCTATGTGACATGATGGTGGAACACTTTCGTTTGGAAGTGGGAAAATTTATTTAGGAAGACACATGTATCAGCTACTGTCAGCTTATGATGTGAAATTTTTTTAATTTTTTCAGATATCATTGCTACACAATTACCTTTTATTCCTTATTTCTCATACCTGACTCAGCAAGGCATGTGATAGATTAGCAATTTTGTCCTTTTAAACACGCGCCCCCCCACCCCCCAAAAAAAAAAACAACCCCAAAAGAAAAATTCTCAAGGAAATTGGAACAAGTAAGGAGAATCTTTTTCTTTATATAACTTATTAGATCTGATAATTGAGGTGTGAGATGAACTGATGATGTCATTTACGTTTGAGATATTTAATTTTCGAAGAGTCAATTAAAGGTAAGGTTGGTACGAGCATTTCTGTTTTATTCATGCTCAAGTTTCTAACTGTAAGTACGATAGTTCTACTGAGTTCTTGTACTTTCTATATAAAATATGAAGACATATAATCATTATCACCTCTATATATTTGGTGCCTGCCAAAATTTTCTGGCACAAAATGATACGACATACACAACTTACATGAAAAAGACCTCATGTTATTTGCATACACACTCTGAATCTGTATATACATCTCTTATTGTTCAATTGTCAATGGTTTCATCAACATGGTTGTTCGAGTGCAGAGACTTTGTTAATGAAGCTTTAGTGTTTTCTGTAGCACGCAGCAATACCTCTGGTATTTGTTGTATGCATATACTCGACCACAAAATATTTTTGGAACTATTTGTCAGTGGAACAAATCATGCAAACACATAAATTTGCATATAGAAATTACCTAAAGGTTTAATACCCTCATTTGGCTTATATTATGGGGTAAGATAAAAATTGTTGGCCTATTCGAAGGGTCAGACTGTGTGCTCATAAGTTAACTCCTTGTGCACAATAATCAGGTCACTATTGTAGTTCATACTCAGGAGAAATTATTGCTTGTGCCATCTAGTGTGCGCAAGTCATAAACAGTATCAGTACAGGAGAGACCAATCCTTATAACTGTAGTGCATGTATTCCAAAAAGACGGACATATAGGATAGGCTATAAAGCATTAAAATTTCTTCATCCACTTTGAATTTACAATATGGAACATTCATTTTGACAAGTCTGCTTGCTGTACTTTCTACAATGTAAAACTGCTGTACAAGAACAGATTTTAGCTGTGCTTAATTGGTTATCCTCGTAATCTTATCGTGTTCCTTGAGAAGATTTAGGGCAATATTTTTCATTATTTCTGCATTGTGCTTATCAAAATACTGATACATTAGGCTGTTACTAACTAAAATCTTTATGATATAAGCAAAGAAAGTTGGTCATTGAAAGTACTGAAATATTTTAGTTTTAGCAGATCAATTTGAGCAATTGTGCCATTAGAGACGTGGGACTCTGCATGGTGATGGGAAATTTGACACGGCTGCAGGATGCAAAGTTGGTCAACCTCATCAATGTAACAGGAAATGGATTTGAGCTTGCTCTTAGGGCATGCTGTGTGAGGCTCAAGAAGGTCAAGTTGCTTACTTCCCTTAGATTTGGCTTATCCCAGGAGATAGTTGAGATGCTAGCAGCAAGGGGCTGCAGGGTTAGATGGGACTAGGCCTTCCACAATAATTTACACCTAGATGTGTGCAACTTCATATTATAGATTATACATATTATACATGCAACAGAAAAGAAACTCGTAGTAGCAACTGGGAAATTGGAATGGTGTTGTAAAAGGCCTCAAGCCTCCCGCACATGTATTCGTATGATTTCTATTCTATTATCGAGTAGAAAACACTAAGGGGTTGGTTAATTGCAGTCTAATGATCTAATCTGTATTAAATGATGAACGGTTTTATCTGTGCATTTGAACAGTTGAAAAACGCCCAAAAGATTTGTGGAATTTGCATCCTAATCTGGGGTTTCTTGCATATATATATATATATATATATATATATATATAATGTGGGGTTTCTTGCATAGATTCTCAGGGCAACTGTTTTAGCTTCTTAGTTTATTGCTAGAATCTTATGAATCGTGGGTCATACCCTAATCACGTTTGGCAAGCATTGTAAGACGTGTTACCGTACTAGACTTACTGGAGTATAATACTTTGTGCAACAAATTTTTTGTCCCACTCCTTATGTCACTTACTGTTTCATTTTTTATTATTTTACTATTTTTTCTTTCATAAATATCATATTTTAGATTTTTTTTGTTTCCTTAAGATCCAATAACTATTAATTGAGTAATACATAAAATTTAACAAACTAAAAAAATCAAAATGCATAAAAAATGAGATTTTTTTTGAATTTTTGGTTGTATTTTTTAAGTTTCTATTATATATTATTTTTTTGAGACTGTTGTATTTATTTTTTATTCAATTAAATAGTTATTGCATTTTAAGAAAATAAAAAAGAATTACAATATGATGTTTATGAAGGAAAAATAGCAATATAATAAAAAATGGGACAGAAAGTGGCATAGGAAATAGGACAGAAGATTCGTTGCGTATACTTTGGCAGATAGAAGCAAAGAATTCTTAAATCTGAAATGTAATGGCATGCAACTATTTTGTAATTGAAATTTTAAATGAGTGTCTATTCACGCTTAAGCTCAAGTTATTATGTAAATACGCGCACTTATACTTATTCAAATACCAATATTACTCAAATCTAGTCAATTTTATATATTCTCATTGATTTTGTTGGACCAATTATCTAACAATTACTCCTTTTCTTCTCTTTCTTATTGACGCAATAAGATTTTGTTTGCATCTAAGATTATCTCTTTGACAGTATTGCCAGCCAAACTTGTGATTGTACATATGGAAGTTCTAATGCTTGTGGCATGTAAAATCAGTTAAACAGATTGTATGACTAATCTAGAACATAATTTGCATTACAAAATCACTTTTTTTTTTTTTGATGGTTTTTTAGCTCTCCTGGAACTGTTACACAGTTTTTAGTCTAGAACGAGTGCAAGGGATTTGCACCCCTAAACTATATACCTTTCCTTAGCCTCCATTCCCCCTCTCCGGCTCTCCCCAAACAACTTACACACATAAAAGCACGTAGTTTATGTATGACATTGCAAATTTCTAATGCTGGTCAAGACAAAAGATTTAGGAATATAGTTCTTAACGAGCAGCAATTAGCTAACTTTACATGAACATTTACCCTAGCGTCACGTTTAGCTCTAGAATCCCGGAAAAATTTTGATAGAAGTAGACTACTTAGCTTGCAAGACATAAACAGTGAAGAATATTTGATCCCATAGTATGCAAGGAAGCATAACTTGTACTCTGTTACTTGCAAAAGCGTTTTCCAAGCAAGAGTGAAGAGATAGGTATTCCTTGTCTTTTGTATCAAAGAATCTAAGAACTCTCTAAGTAAATGCATATTATATTGCCGATCTACCCGTAAAACAGGCAATGCCAACCACGTTCTTCACCATGCAACACCATAGTAAAACAATGGCATTTTCCAATGTTGTTCTTTTTCTTCTCATGCTTTTACCTTGCGGATTCAAAGTTCAATCCCAAGAAACCAGTGCTTATCCAAAAGATCAAAACCACCAGGGCTTTGAGACCATGATGACACAAGCTTGTCAACATGTTGATGATCAGACTTCATGTCTCGCCAAGCTGCAATCTAGGCTGGACACTTGGAGCCAACAAAATCCCATCTCAGTCCTCAAAGCTGCCCTGGAGAACACGCTCAATGAGGCAAGATTAGCCGTTGATTCACTCACAAAATTCACTACGCTCTCGGTGAGTTATCGCGAGCAAATTGCAATAGGTGACTGCAAAGAACTTCTTGATTTTTCAGTCTCCGAGCTAGCATGGTCTTTAGCAGAAATGAACAGGATTAGATCCGGCGTCAAGAATTCTCACTATGAAGGAAATCTAAAGGCGTGGCTCAGCGCTGCGTTGAGCAATCAAGACACATGCCTGGAAGGATTTGAGGGCACGGACCGGCGTCTTGAGCGATTTGTTAGGGGAAGTCTAACACAAGTTACCCAACTAATTAGCAATGTTTTGAGTTTGTATACTAGATTGCATAGTCTACCTTTTAAGCCACCAAGAAATAGTCCTAATGACACTAGTGAAAGCGTGGATTTTCCAGAGTGGATGACTGAGGGAGACAAAGAAATAGTTTCTGCTAGTCCAAAAGGGATGCATGTTGATTCCGTTGTTGCATTGGATGGGAGCGGGCATTATGGTTCTATAGCTCAAGCAGTATATGAGGCTCCTAGCTATAGTATTAGGAGGTACATCATATATGTGAAGAGAGGAGTTTACCCTGAAAATATTGACTTGGGGAAGAAAAAGACTAATATCATGCTTGTGGGAGATGGAATTGGGCAAACTGTGATCACTGGTAACCGAAATTTCATGCAAGGATGGACAACTTTCAGGACAGCTACTGTTGGTACGTAATACTCTGATTATATTGTTCTTCAAAATTTTGAACCTTTGCTATTTCTATGAGCTATTATATGCTTAAATACACGTTAGTTTTCATTAAATATTTTTCTTGAATAAGGTGAGACCAAAAGGTTTCTTTTTCCTATTATTTTGCTACAGGAAAAGGCCAACGGATTGCCATATAGTAACAGTCAAGACAACAACTTGGTTTTTCTAAGAAAAGAAAACAGCCAAAAGGGCAAAAAAAAGAGTGTAGATTCAAATGATCAGCTCCTTTTCTTTCTCCAATTGAATTTAAAATTTCTTTTGACTCTCCAAAGGTGACCTATACGGAATGAACTTAGATATGTTCATTGGTGTTAACTTTCAATTTAACAAGCTACAAATTTCGATCAATTTCATAAAAGTTATTAGATGATGACAATCAATTGTATTTCTTGTAGCTGTTTCCGGCAAGGGATTTATAGCAAGAGACATATCATTTCTTAACACTGCCGGACCGGAAAACCATCAAGGGGTGGCACTCCGAGTCGACTCCGACCAATCGGCCTTCTTTCGGTGCAGCATGGAGGGGCATCAGGACACCCTATACATCCACTCCCTCCGCCAATTCTACCGGGAATGCAGCATCTATGGCACCGTAGACTTCATCTTTGGCAATGGTGCAGCTGTTCTTCAAAACTGCAAAATATTCACAGGTAATCCTTTACCCCTCCAAAAAGTAACCATCACAGCCCAAGGCCGCAAAAGCCCAGATCAAAGCACTGGATTTATCATTCAAGATAGTTTTGTTTACGCGACGAGGCCCACTTATTTAGGCCGGCCATGGAAACAATTTTCAAGAACGGTGTTCATGAATACCTACATGAGTTCTATGGTCCAGCCTAGAGGTTGGCTAGAGTGGAGTGGGAACTTTGCATTGGGTACTTTGTGGTTTGGAGAGTATAGGAATTATGGGCCAGGTGCTTCTCTAGCAGGCAGGGTTAAATGGCCTGGCTATCATATCATGAAGGATGCTTCTGCGGCCGGTTACTTCACGGTTGGGCGATTCATTGATGGGCGGTCTTGGTTGCCGAGCACTGGGATCAAGTTCACAGATGGTTTGACCAATTAAACAGAAGTCTATTTCTAAGATCTACAATAATGATGGGCTGTATTGGTTGCCAGCGAGTATTGTACTGCTAGCCCTTGCCGGTTTGATCTAGGGAAGTTGTTTTAAGTATTTATTTATAGGGAAGTTGTTTATTTATTTTTTTAAAAAAATTATGAAGACCTCCACATGAATGGCTATACAAAGGATAATTTTAGAATTTTCTTAATGCCATGTTTTACACTTCGCAGGAGGCGAAGGACGCTTGAAATCGTCTGTCCCTGATTTTGTCTCTGTTCCGTCCTTGTTTAACTGTCACGTGTATTGATTAATAATTTTTAAAATTCTATTCTGCATAAGTTCAGTAATCAATAATTTTTAAGATTCTATTAGAGGATAAGTTCAGCAGTACAATACAAGTGATAGTTGAATAAAAACGAAACAGCGACAAAATTCGTAATAGACGATTTGAAGTGAGGTTACCAAGGCTAAATGGCTGAAAACATAGCAAGTTAATAACTCAGCGAAGGTTCAACTGGCAGGTTCGATCGAGGCAGTATTCTCTAGGCCGGTGGAAGTACCCCTTTTTACACCGTCACTTTGCTTCCCATTTCCAATTCTGCTTTTGAAATTTGACCAGACCAACCAAGCTATACTTGTAAAAGAATAATGCTTAAATGGAAGGGAAAAAAAAAGGGTTGTACGTCTTCTGGGGTGCTAAGTAGCTAGGCTAGTTCGATCAAAACTCAATAAAGGTATTGGACTGGCTGCCCAATGTTTTGATAAAGAAACGAGAAACGAAAGATATTAAAAGGACGATATGAATTTGGTATGGATTTTCATTTTACACCACATGATATACATGAGAAATGTTATCTGCGTACTATATTTTGTTAATTGCATTTCTATTATTTATTTTATCATACAGCCTAATAAATGAAAATTATATGATTAAAATGACAGTGGATGTATAATTAATAACAATGGAAGGTGCAAATAATATTTCCCATATTTATTAGATGGGGTATACTATATGAGTCAAAATTTATACCGAATTAAAGTAGTTCTTTCACATTCTCAATCCTCAAATAACACCTAAGTTGCGTCTTTCCTTTGGATTAAGAAGTCCCAAGTCATCGCCTGGATAATAAATAAAAATTATATGATTAAAATAATAATGAGAGTATGATTAACAATAATGAAAGTGCAAATAACATTTCCCTGTATTTATCAGATGGGGTATACTATTACTGTATGAGTCAAATTTATACAGAATTAAAGTAGTTCTTTCACATTCTCAATCCTCGAATAATACCTAACTTGCGTCTTCCCTTGGATTAAGAAGTCCCAAGTCATCGCTTGGCTACAAAACTACGTCCTTCAAGAATCCATTTTCTGCAAGTGTGGCTTCTTAGAAGTTGGCTGCATTCTGGTTTTCTTCAACATATAATCTGAATGGCATCAAAAACTTATTCAATCTTATCTTTTGATGGAATCAAGCTTCATTCATTAATGTTCACATTTTTCCCGTTCACAAGAGATAATTCAATCTAACCAACTTGCAATATTGAAGTTGATCTTTCTACCAAGAAATGCCAACTCAACTCAATTGAGTTGACTTCGCTAGCATCCAAATTAAGGAACTATTTGTCGTATGACTTGCAAAGCAGGATATTATTGAGCATCAAAATTTCCTAATTTTGTTACCTCTCTTAATGTTAATTTTGTGATGACAGCAACCAGCATATCTTCTAGGTCTTTGATTTTGAAGCACGACTTTTATTACGAAGGGTTTTTTTAACGATTGTCTATTGGGTACTATTTAACACACTTAAAATTCATCTAACTTATCATATATATACACGTGCTAATAATTAGTATCTTTCTTTCTATTTATATACTTTCTCTAATTCATCTTACTTTTCTTAAAATTTAATGCTTAAGCATATTTTAAAGAATGCCTGTCTAGACAGTGCCTGTTACAAAACTAGTATGCTTTTTGGTTGGTGTACCCCTAATTTTGGATTGAGCTGCTAGTCGTCCTAGTACCAGAGCATGTAAAGGAAGGATCTGTAACAGATGAATAGTAACAAAATATCACACTTCTATTAAATTATAAAAATATATAAAAATTTACACAAAATTACAAAACGTTTAAAAAATGCTACATAGTTAATAGATCAACCGTCCCTGTCCCGCATGTGTAAAGGGAAAATGCACAGCTGTTAGCTTTGTATGTAGCCAAACATTAAATCAAAACACTATCTTAATCCGAGTCAATGTAAGCAATGTTTTGAGGGGAAAAGATTGAATTGTTTGAGATCTTTGATTAGACGGTCTAACTAAATTATATACCTTTTGAAATTTCTAATTAGTGTCGGTGGGAGCTTGGAACTTCCGTATTTTACTGACGTAGTGCATTAAACAATTAGGGGTATGCTTAGCCAGTGAGCCTGGTTACTGCTAAAACCTATTTTTGAATGACAAGTAAATGAGGGAAAAGAACCGGTATAGCTAATTTATCTTCCCCTGTTTCTCAATTTCTGTATTTTTGGGGGAAAATATTTGTTGCTGTATATTATTTGTAGGAAGTTTTTAAATTGATTTTCAGTCCAAGCACCCCTTCATTTTTTTTAGAAACTATAGCATAAGCTGTAAAAAATTTAAAAATTTTAGTATTACCTCACTTTTGTCTGAATTTTGGTAATATCCCCTATTACCCCAAGATTGTCCCCTAAAAGTATTGAAATTTTTTACAACTTCCCTCAATATTTTCATAACGAAACATTGAGCTGAAATATATAACAGGCTCCTACTTTTTGCATTTCCAACAAATGTTATTCACTTACTGAACTTTCTTAATATTCAACCATATGACTTATAGGTGAAGGAAAACATTCATTCGATAGTTCGATTCTACTCGCCTACTGTATATATTAGAATTTTAATCTTTGTATTCTTATGTAAAATCTTAATTATTATACCATTTTATACCATTAGAACACCTAGCATATGATAAATCACAAAGTAGTAAAATTTCTTTTTTTTGTAATATTGATTATCGAACAAATTGGTGTATTTTTATAACAAATATTTAATTGATCCAAAAATTATAGGTTTAAACTAATATTACCCAAAAGACTTTCCTGAATTTTGTGTCATTTGGTGCTACGAACTTTGAAAATTTTTTTCCAGAATTTTGTACTAGAGATAGGAGCAATAACTTGTGGGTTTTTCCTTTTCTCGCTAGAGCTACTGATTTTCTTCCAAGTTGAATTATATTCTGTTCTCATTTGATTACCTTTCTTTAACTTGCTATTTATCTTCACATTTTAATGTGCAGTGAAATGCTTAAGGTGCGTTTGATAAAACTGAAGTCTAAAATCTGAAATCTGAATTCATTAAATTATTGAATTGTTAAGTACTGAATATAATACATTTGAGTGTATATCACATTCAATGATAAGTGAATAACTCATCACTTATTTTTTAGGAGTAAGTTTTGCCTAAAAAATTCAGTGTCACTTAATTAATTCAAATGTTCAATTTTTAGTTATCAAGGGCGTCTGAACATGTTAAGATATGAATATGTTAAATTTAGGTGTTGAATTAAATTAGCAAACATGGTCATAGTTTTGAGATCATATGACAAGAAGAAATGAATTTTAGCTACTAGAACCAATAGGTCAATTGCCAGTCCTGTAAATACGTGCATTTTCAAAGCTTTTTGCTTATATTTGATTGAGGTAAATCAATATGCTCTTAACTTTTTTTTTTTTCCCTCAAAATCAGCATCAACTTTAGCCGAACTATATTTAGTCTTGACCGAATAAAGGTTGTAAGAAAACAAAAAAGAATCGAGAATTCCTAATCAGCCTGAGAAATTCAAATTTGACAGGTTTGCTGGATAGCAGCTGCCCACAAAGACCAAGTCCTTTTTGGCCGCCTCCTCTTTATTTCCGCTGTTTGCGTTTTTTTATTCCCATCTCTCGAAGGTGGGACAATTAATTAGCAACACGCTTTTTGGAGAATTGGAACCTTCAACATTCATTAATTGCTAAAGGGTCCTTATTCACTAAAGAAGTCCATGAGATCAAGATCAAATTTTTGAAGCAACACCTTTTTTTTTCCCTTTTTTAAAATGTCATAATATCATTAAAATCTATATTAATGACAGAAGTTATATCATTAATTAATCATATCATTCATGCACAGGTATCAAAACACAGATATAAGAGAATGGGTACTATAGACCTTAAGCAATGCCTCATTAATTGGCCAAGAATTGACAACACTAGTCATGTTTTGTATTCTATTCTAATTTGACCACGCAAAGGTGCTTCTTGGTACAACAGCAACAGTAGTTGAAACTTAAGACATAAGTGATATCTAGTCTGGCCGGTGTCCTCTGAGTTTCCCCTTATCCTTTGATAAAATAGGTGTAAAATCGAATCTATCGTATTTAAAAAAAAAAAGATATCCAGTGATCGAAAATGGGTCGGGTGAAGTGGCTAGCTTTTAGTATATTTATTAATTCATTTTGAGATGGAAATCATGCAGACCAATTGTTTTAATACATTTTGAGCTATTCGTCATCCATCAAAATGAATTTTTCCGTTCCCTATTGTGGTCAGGGCACGAAATTTTCTTTATTTCATCTTTGACATATCCAAAAATTTGGAGTATGCTTTATATTTTTGTGACTACGATTTTATTTTGATGCATTTCCTTTGGGTTCCCCAAACCTTTTGTTATCAATCAAGATGCATTTCCTGTGGCATACGTAAAGCATCCCTCTCTAAGTTGGCTGGCCTACAAACGTAACAAATGCTTAATGCCATGATTTTAAAACCTGTATCACTAGCTCAACAAATTTAAGGGTACATTACATATAACACTTATGTGGTTTTGTCCATTATCACCTGACCCCTTAACGTTTCAAAATATCTACTTTAATTTTTTGTGATTTCATGTAAAATGAAAATTTAACGGAAAATAGCCTCTATAATATTGTTAGTTAAAATATCAATATCACCATTTCTTAAACATTAAATCGATCAATGGCCTAATGATTTTACATAAAAGCATAGAAGAATTATGTAGACAAATACAAAAACTATAAGGGGAAGGGGTGAAATGGATGTTCATGCAAATCATGTGAGATTAAGTGGATATTATGATTCTATCTCACGGAATGTTCATGCAAATCACGTGAAATTAAGTAGATATTATGATTCCATCTCACGTCATTTTAGAGCGCGTTTGTTCAATTACTATAACCTATGGTGCTTTCTGTCCATTTTTCACTGTACTTAGAACAACACGGGAGCTATATGACTATTTTAAAATCTTAAGAGATTCATGTAATATTATATAAAACTATAAGGAAATTACACGTACTTTACCCTAAAATTTAAATCCAGTCATTATTATTCCAGCACAAAGAACATTTTCAATCGATTATATATCCCAAATCTTTCCGAGTCACACTATACCTATCTATTTGTGCTATGAGAGGCATTTAATGGTAAAGGTAAAGCGAGATTTTTTTTCTTTTGGTAACCTGAAACATGTCTCGACTTTGAATCCTTAGGGCCCGAGCGGGCACACTAAACTGGAGGAGTGCGATATAGCCCCACGCAGCGACCCAGGCGAGTCACAGGGTTTAAAGTGAGATCATACTGCTGAATAGGTGGAAGGAACGGCATAATTTTAGAGATATATCGAATCTTACAACCAACTCTGCGGAACACGTCTGTCGTCCGCGGCGGCATGCTATTGGATCCCACGTTAATACGTGCTACATGTTTGTCCTACTCTTTCTTGCAACTTTTTCAAGATTTGGCCAATGTATTCTTGTTTCTTAATTTCTAACAACTCCGCTGTGGCTTTAGCATAGATTAGTTATTCATTATACCATATAGCATCTAAATGAGCCACGAGGTTTGTCTTTTGTCACCGTTCTTTGAAAAAACCTCAACTTGTCAGATTATAGTATATAAAATGAACCTTAAATGTTCCTTTATGTTCCCTTGTTCTGTTAAAACGCGGTTTGTTACAGGAAGACTCTAGCGCAGCCTTGGAAGATCACTATCCATTCTCCAAAACCTGCAAACAGATTCCCAGTTAGAACCTGCGTTAGGTACTAACCAGTCAGATTCTCAACCTGGATAACAGCTTCACATATTGTGGAAAAATGGAAAGAGTAAAATACTCATAGAATTTTAGGAGGAGAGCGAATTTTAATTGACTTCCAACCCTTCGCGTAAATTCAGACCTAAACACGGTTTCAAATTTCAAGAAAGACAGATTTACAGCTAACATCTTGACTTGTACTGTACGTTTGAATTTTTTTAGTTCCATGAATCTCTTTCGATTTCTTTTTCTATATATATAGGTTTCAGTGCTGCATAAAATTCATAGTCTTGAAAATTAGGCAATTCACTTGTGTCATTTTCAGTAACCATGAAAACCATGCAATCCAAAACTTGTATTATTTTCGCTTTACTTCTCATCTTTTCTTTCTTCTTCACAATCCATGCATCTTCTCCACCACCACCTTCAGCTCCTTCCAATCCACAAACCGTTTGTAGCTATACTCCATTCCCTTACTTCTGCAGATCCACACTACCAAACAATCGATCTGCGACCATACATGATTATGGTCGATATTCTGTCTATCATTCTCTGTCCATGACAAACAATTTTCTCTCATTAGTCAACAGATATCTCAGGCTTCGGTTTTCCTTTTCCGAAAGCACGATTCGAGCTCTTCAAGATTGCCAAACTCTAGCCAGCTTAAGCAGGGATTTCTTGTCGAATACCATTCAATCCATTGGTTCCACAACAACCCTTCAAAGCTCCCAAGCTGATTATACGCAAACATTGCTTAGTGCCACATTAACCAACTATCAAACTTGCTTAGATGGGCTAAAAGAAACAACTTCTTCCTCTAGTGTTAGAAGTGCATTTTTAGCTCCACTGACTAATGGGAGTATGTCTTATAGTGTCTCTTTAGCCCTTTTCATGCGTGGCTGGGGTCATTACAGAAATACAGCAGGGAGGTCGCTAAGTGAATTGAATTCTGATAAATCTTTTGCGTGGGGAAGAAAACTCCTGCAGCAAATTGGGAATAATAATGTCAAGGTGAATCAGATGGTGGTTGTGGATCCAAATGGGAATGGAACTTTCACTACCATTAGTGATGCTGTAGCTGCAGCTCCCAATAATACGGCCGCCGGCAAGGGCTACTTCATGATTTACGTGGTTGCTGGAGTTTATGAAGAGTATGTTACAATTGCTAGTAACAAAAAGTATATTATGTTGGTTGGAGATGGGATCAACCAGACGATAATTACGGGGAACAGAAGCGTGGTTGATGGTTGGACTACATTTAATTCTGCAACATTTGGTAAGTATTCATATTCTAGCTTCTAGCTAACAGAATATCTTATACTATTTTTATGCCTATTTATCCAATCTCTAGCAAGCCAAGAAGCTTGAACCGTCATGACAAGTTGTGTCAATTTAAGTGGGAGAAGATTATTAACTAATTTTTTGAGAGCATTTGCCATACCATATTCTTGTGCATTTCCTACAGGTTCTTTATTAGTAAGTTAGAAATTTCTTTTTTTAAAAAATAATGCAGTAAAATAGAACATAATTGGATTGCTTCATAGTTTGACTTGTTTCAATTTAATTTGGAAAACACAAGGCAGCTGCAACGATGGATGTGCTTTAAAATTTTTTTGGAAATGTTCAAAGCTTAAATGGTTGCACGTTTCGCTTCAAGAACATGCCAAACATCAACATCTCTGTTGGGTGCTACTAAAAAATTGATTCAGCTGGTAGCTAGATTTGAAAAACTTTGATCTAGTTTTCTGGATTCAGTATCGAGTACACTAAACTAGTATATCAAGTTAATTAGTTGACCGTAAAAGTGTGCCACAGTCGTCATTTTATGTACTAAAATTTAGTATTTTATCACCATATTACTACCTGGAAGTTTGAAACTTCACGTCATGAGTCAATCACATCTATTAATTACTCCGTAAGAATTGACTAATGTAATTGTTATCATTTTTTTTTCTTCTTTTGGGGTTGGTAATGTAATTGTTGCTTTCCAAGCGTTTTTTTTTCTTCGTTTAATTTCAAAAGGGCTACAATGAATAGCATCTAAGCTAGGGAAGTGCATAGGCACACTCTTTAGATTCTTTTAATTGTAGGGTGAAGGGTTTGAACCCTGACCTAAAATCTAGAGAGAGACTTTTAATCCTTTATAGTGATCAATTTACCGTTAACAAGTTGATTGCTTTCCAAACGTTTGTCCTTAGAAACTGTATCATCTAAATAATTGCATGATAATATTTATTATTTGTTGAAATCTAAATAAATATACTCGTGTTGTGTTACACACAGTTGTGACTGGGCAAGGCTTTGTTGGGATGAACATAACCATTCGGAACACAGCAGGAGCAGTAAAGCACCAAGCAGTGGCGGTTCGAAATGGTGCAGATTTGTCCACGTTTTACAACTGCAGTTTTGAAGGGTATCAAGACACGTTATATACACATTCCCTAAGGCAATTTTACAAGCAATGCGACGTTTATGGAACAGTAGACTTCATATTCGGCAATGCAGCAGTTGTTTTTCAAAATTGCAATCTCTATCCTCGTCTTCCAATGCAAGGACAATTCAATGCGATCACTGCACAAGGTAGAACAGATATAAACCAGAACACAGGGACTTCTATTCAGAATTGCAACATCATGGCAGCCCCAGACTTGGCTTCGAGTAACGGGACAACTAAGACATATCTTGGACGACCCTGGAAAGAGTATTCAAGAACTGTTTACATGCAATCATTCCTGGGAAGCCTGATTGATCCTGCCGGCTGGACTCCATGGTCAGGGGACTTTGCACTGAGCACATTGTATTATGCTGAGTACGACAATTCAGGCCCCGGATCTGATACTACCAACAGGGTTACATGGCCTGGTTACCATGTCATAAATGCGACTGATGCAGCTAACTTCACTGTTGCCAATTTCATATTAGGGGATAATTGGTTACCCCAGACAGGAGTAACCTATACCAGCGGTTTGCTATAATTGCCACTTGTCCAAGACTTCTATACACTGCAACTCTTGATTCTTTATAAGATTTTTTTTTAATATCAGGATATTCAGTTTTTCACAAGAAGTTGTATTGATGCAAATATGTAACTAGCTAGTACAATTCGCTGGCTATATAGAATTAGTTTTTTTTTCTTGTATTTATGTATCGGGTGATAAAGAATTTTTGAGTTGTTATATCTTCTATTATTGTATTTTCATATATGTTATGGGAAATGTTAAGTTGCATTGGAACTAACATATTTACGAATCTTTTTGCAGTATTGCTTTAATTAGACTACTAGTATGGGATTGATAATTCGAGCATCCATTTATCATTAGGTAAAAGGCAAATCAACAGGTTTGACGTTTGCCGGATCTGATTCTGCTGCTGCAATGTTTAGAAGACCTGCACTAAGCTGCAATGTTTATCACTGAACAAGTTGTTGCTGCTATCAACCAAGTGGTTCAATTGACTCTGGCGTCATGGACTTGAGCTCCAGAACTCATGGAAACTAGCAACTGGTCCTGGCATGGGGCTGATCTCAAGAGTGTTTGCAAAGCAGTTGTAGGAATAGCTTTTGTTTGTGTATTTTTTAGGGGAAAAAATCACTTTTCGTCCTTAACTTTGAACTAAGGACCACATTTTATCCCTAAATTTTAGAAGACCACCATTTAGTACATGGATTAATTAATTTGGACCACATATAGTCCCAAAAATGGTAAAATATTCAACTTGGATGGAGAAGTTGATGTGACGTTGATTTTGACTGAGAAATTGTTTTTACTTAACGGCCATTGTCTAAACATATGACTTTCTCCATCCAAATTAAGCAATTTACCATTTTTGGATTAATGTGACAAAAAATAATTAATTCATGTACTAAATGTGATACGTCTAAAAGTTTGAGGATGAAATGTGTCCTTTACTCAGATTTTAGGGATGAAAAGTGGATTTTTCCATTTTTTTAGCAGTTTATACTTGTACTCAGTAGTCCTAGTGCTGTGATGTCGATGTAGTAAGAGTATATCCTCCCTTGTAAAGCTTACTGATACATCAATAACATGGTTATTACGTTGCTTTTAAAAAAAGGATTTTACTTTATTTGGAAACGAAGTGAATCAAACCTTTCTCAATTATTTTAGTACACACCTTCTGAATGTTCTTTTCTGCATTTCATTGTACACAACTTCTGATGTTGTTTTTGCGTTTCATTGTATACAACGAAATTGTTTAGGTTAAAAAACTAAAACAGTGAACTTTTGTGAGTGATTATACATGTATATTTTTGTCATTTTCGCTCAAAATGTAATAATGTTGAATTTCAACATAGGATACAGCCACTAAAATTTTATTCTAGTTTCTCCCAAAAATTAACTTTATAAACATTCTACCTACTGTTAGATTCATGAGTAAAGGGCTATGTCACACATTGGTTCGAAAGATGGAGAAAGAGCAGTTAATATGTAAGTAAGGATCTAAGACCTAATGGTTTAAAATTTTTGGGTCAGAGTTGGGTTTTTAACTTATATATTAGACTCTTTGATGGGTTCTCTCAAATTGTTTTCCCCTATCACCTACTGCTAACTGTTCAATTGCATCAAGCCATGTCCACTAACCTTTTTTTTTCCCTTTGAGCTCAAATTGGCTACAATTTTCCATGATATCTGCAATCCATTCTTCTCTTCACTGGATATCAGTATGTCCATTCTGGATTGATGGGTATGATTCATGCTTTGATTAGTAAAAGGACTTTCGTGGCATCAATGGAAAGCCTTTCGCATTGTAATTGTAGATTAGTATAGGTTTTTTACAATTTATCGTTATGATCATACCACAACACAAATTAATGAATTGTATATCATACTATAGTATTGGGAACGACTGCATTGCCAACCTTCTTTATCCCTCATCTAGGAATGGAACTAGAAATTTAGTGGGGGCAAACTTATTATGTGAAATTCTTCTAATTAAAGTATCAAAATATATATGTTTTATGGACGTAATAGGTCTAGATTGAGTAACAAAAATAAATATCTCTCAAATCCCAAATTCCTAATAAAAAGTTTTTTTCACTTCTTCTCTCGCAACCCGAAGAAATTCTCTAGATTTCTTTGTTAAGGTGAAATAAAAAAAAAGCAATTTTTTGAGTTTCAATATGCTGTAAAAAATATTTAAAAAACTTTTCAAATGGATTTGTATACCAGAAATGCATTGGAATAGATTAAAGAGAAGAATATATGCAAATTGAGTCTCTTCCTTTGAATAAACAAGGTATTGATTTTATTTTTAAGGGCAAATTCCACTTTACCACCTTGTGGTTTAGCGGTTTTTCACATAACCCCCTATGGTTTCAAAAGCTATATATAACCCCCTCATGGTTTGGATTAAAATGTCAAAGTGACGGGAATGATCATTCGTAACGGAGTCACTTCAAATATCAAAAATACCCTTATGTAAAGTTGAAAATTATTTATTAACCAAGAGGGGTTATGTGTATATTTTGAAAACCATAAAGGGGTTATATGGTAAAGTATTAAACCATAAGGGGGTTATATAGTAAAATATAAAAATCATACGGGATTAGTGTGTCATGTATTTATAAGGGTAATTTCGACATTTCTAGAAGTTCCGTTACGAATGACTATTTCCGTCACTTTGACACTTTAATCCAAACCATGAGGGGGTTATGTATAACTTTTGAAACCATAGGGGGGTTATGTAAAAAAGCACTAAATCACAGGGGGGTAAAATGTAATTTGTCCTATTTTTAAATGTTGTTAACTTAATTGGATTAGAGACAAATAAACAAATGTAAAATGATAATAAGATATAGTTGAAAAGCAGTAGGAACAATTTCCTTTAACTGTGGGGATAAATTTAGAATTCTATACATATACACAGAGATTTGGAAGGGTTCGTGAGGGCAATTCCACCCTGCAAGTTTTATCTCCCTCCCTGCCCTCATCCTTCTACGTCTAGAATCATGAACCTATTTTAAGTGATATCATGGATTAGAACTACATTCTATGATTAATTAAGTTTCCAATAAATTTTAAATAATAAAAATACTGATGGAGTCAACTTACAAAAAATCACTGAAATTCAGAGACATTTTTAATGGATAGAATTTTCCTATCACTGAGCATAAGTTTAGTTTTTTACAATTTACTGTTCTGATTATACAAGACCACAAATTATTTAATGAACTATTTATTATTAAGTGTTATGCTTTCATTTTTGGGCTGTTCCAAATTTATCTACTTTAAGTTCTGAAATCTCCTTTGTACCCTTCATTATGATTTCATCAAAGATGTATATGCAACTTGGTCCATAAAGTACTGAGTAATCTTACAATCATACTCATACCTTACTAGCTAGTGAAGATTGCATGGCCACCTTCTTTAGCCCTCATCCTTGTATGTGTAAAATTATGACCGTCTAGAGCAACTCTTCTCTTATTCTAGCTCTATAAATCATCGAGTGCAAGGCAAACATAAGAGATGATATATACTGTAAATATTTGCAAGAAGAAGCTATTTAATCCAATAACTGTGGAAAGCGTACATCTTAAACCCTTGGAAACATAGCGGCTGATGAATGAGTCACGAATCCAATTATCCTCTGCTTCACCTTCTTAATCTCCACTCTTCTAGATGTTGAAAAATTTGTCCCGTAAGGCAGACTCGTTGACAACTTGACATATTTGGGCAATCAAATGCAACTGTTACCAACTTGACATTAGCCGATTTTAGATCATTAAAACACAACAATTGCTAGTTTTTCTAAACTCGAATCCCCATAATGTTTACACAAATACTAGTATTATTTGAACCCTGAATTGCCGCAGCCCCAATCTGGTTAGCTGAACATGAAACTTCTGAAATTTATTGCCCTTTAATTACTTCAACTTGTGTTCTTGCATGTGAGTTCATGAAAATTTTTATGGGGCGTTGTTTGACATTTTGATCTAATTGCTCAAAGGCTAAGCCGTGTTGATTTTTTCTTGCGGTTGTATTGGACTTTGACTTTTACAATACTATTAACTTTTTTCTTGGGTCCATATTACACTGGTACAAGTACAAATTTGATCAAGAACCCCTTCTAATTTTGTAAGGTAAAGAAGATCTTGATCTATGTCAAAGAAAATGCAAACTTGTTCGTGACAGTGTGGCCTCCAAAAGTCAGCATCAAGTTCACCCAGCCAAGTTGATCATATTTTTATAGCTCTCCTGCCTATAAAACTCCTGCAATGGCATACCATTTGTCACAACATCTGATAACCCTCTGAATTGAGTATGGAGAAAATGTCCATTTCTACTTTCTCCAGTTGCACTACTTTCCTGTTGCTCATCATTGTAATTTGTTCCACCTCATTTCCTCATGTCCATGCATCTTCTTCTCCCTCAAAACCTACTTCATCTGATGTCCTATGTGACATGACTCCGTACTCGACTTTCTGTAAATCTCAATTCCCTCAAAACAAATCTACCAACATACATGACCATGGCAGGCTGTCTATTCAGAAATCCCTTTCAACATCCACAGTCCTACTTTCAGCAATCAACCGTCATTTAAGTTCCAAAAGTTCTTTATTGTCTCAAACCGCAGTTTTTGCTCTTCAAGATTGCCAAGATCTTGTTACTACAAATATGGATTTGTTGTCAAATATTCTCCAAACTATAAAAAATAGTGATGCCCTCCAGGGTTCTCAGTATGAGGACTCCAATACATGGCTTAGCGCACCATAACCTGTCTACAAACTTGTTTGGACGGACTGAAAGCTGTACTATCAGCCTCACCCGTTGCCAGTGAGCTTTCACCTTCACTCACCGATGGGAGCATGCTAAGTGGGGTGTCTCTTGCTCTTCTCAAGTATGGCTGGAAACCATCTACCGGTAAATCCAGATTTCTTGGAGAGTTATATCATTTGTCTATGGCAAAATATGCTAGAAAGAGCTTGTGGAATGCTAAGTTTTATGAGTCAACAAATGGAAGAAAGCTCCTACAAATTGGTGGTATGAGTGTTAACATAACCAAAACTGTTGTGGTGAACCCTGATGGAAGTGGCAATTACAATACCATTAATGATGCCATTTTGGCAGCACCGAACAACACCAAAGCTGGCAAGGGGTACTACCTGATTCGTGTAGTTGCTGGAGTTTACCAAGAGTACATTTCTATTGCTAGTAACAAAAAGTATTTGATGATGGTTGGCGATGGTATAAACAAGACAATTATCACCGGTAATCATAGCGTGGATGATGGATGGACAACCTACGATTCTCCAACATTTGGTAACACTATTACTCCATTTTACTTCTCTTTAGGAATCAAATTCTTCTTCTTCTTTTTTTTTTTGGAGAATTAACTCCCTCAACAAATACACAATCCTCTTATATGTTAGTAACTCAGTTCTAATATAGTAATTCATGCTGTGACAGCGATACCTTTCCCTGAGGAGTACTTTATTCTAAGGTTTTTGCTTTAAAAATGTATAAAAGGAATTTTACACCTTTTAATCAGCATTATAGAATGTAATTGGCACTTACATCTCACTATTTAAGATTCCGAACAGGATCATTCGTGATTAATACATACTTAAAAGTAGTATTTAAAATTCGCATTTTCAGACTTTCCATTGCAATATATTAGTTCCGTTCCACTATTTTATGACAAAACTGAGAGAAATGCATACAGCGCATTTTACTTGGGTACGACACCGCTGAAGGCAACCTCATTTGTTTCTTTGAAATCACAAATTTTGATTTGGTTAAAATCGTCCTCCTTTTTCGTTAAGTGTAAGCTTGGATTCATTTGGCTGGCTGACTTTGTACAGGAAAGGATGGATAATTTTATACTTGAAGAATTCATAATGGTATTAGACTTATAGGATTAAAAATTTAAAAGACAAGTCAAAACTTATGCTATAGTTTGATGAACAAATGCTTTTCAGGATATAATTTTTTCATCCAGTTGTCTGAAACTCTCACCATGTATACACGTTTGAGTAATATTCTGTGCTGGTGAAGTATCTTGTGGAGGATCATTTTAATTAGTAATCAAAACCATGTAATGCCACCGACTAACACGTCTAAAATAATATTTCTTGCAGCTGTAACTGCTCAAGGATTTGTTGCAATAAACATTACCTTCCGTAACACAGCCGGAGCAATAAAACACCAAGCAGTGGCTCTTCGAAGTGGTGCCGATCTTTCGACATTTTATAAGTGCAGTTTTGAAGGTTACCAAGATACTCTTTACACTCATTCCATGAGGCAATTTTACAGAGAATGCGACATTTATGGTACCGTAGACTACATATTTGGAAATGCAGCAGTGGTTCTCCAAATGTGTAACATATACTCAAGGCTTCCTCTGCAAGGCCAGTTTAACACCATTACTGCTCAAGGAAAAGTTGACATAAACCAAAATACTGGTACATCTATCCAGGATTGCAAAATTTTGGCCGCGAGTGACTTAGCTTTGAGCAATGCGACTGTGAACACATATCTTGGACGACCCTGGAAGAATTATTCCACAACGGTTGTTATGGAATCGTTCATGGATAAATTGATCAATCCTGCTGGTTGGGCACCATGGTCCGGGGATTTTGCGCTAAGTACATTGTATTATGCTGAGTACAATAATACAGGTCCGGGATCAAACACTACCAAGAGGGTTACATGGCCTGGCTATCATGTGATCAAAAAGTCATCTGATGTTTCTAATTTTACTGTGTCCAACTTCATATCTGGAGACTCCTGGTTGCCTGCCACTGGAGTTCCTTACCTTGGTGGCTTTTTGTATTCATAAAGATTTCTCAATCCGTGGTCTTTTATTCTCTTGGAGCAGCTTAAAGATTAGTAAAACAAAAACCAGCAAATGGTCGAATACTTGTCAGTGTCTTAATTAATATTCCTCGCGTTTTAAAACGTTCAGCTAGCTAAATGAATTGTGGATTATTCACATTGTACAATCTCGTACTAATCACTTGCTGGTTTTTGTTGTAATCTCTCCCCTGAGTTATTCAGTAACCTGCGAGGGGTCTCAATGTCTTATGACAAACCCCTAACCAGATTTGATGATTATTGTCTTTTGCCCAAAACCTTCGACGAATCTGCCAATGGCTACAATCTGGAAAAGCCCATATGCAGCAATGTTCACCAGGAAACGAGAATGAGACTTTGGTAAGGTCAACTATGGATGGGATAATACATCTATAATGCAAGCAGAAATACATAGCTGATTTTTCATGTGATAGGCAACGAGTGAAGATGATCAAGATTGGGAGATAACGTTGACCAGTGACGAAACTAGAAAAATTTACTTTTAGGGCGAAATGCATACACATATAAACTTTAGACTTGATATAAAATTCTTTGAATTTTTTCGTGGCAAAATATCATTCATAAGGAAAATTTTGAAAACTTAGAAATTTTCAAGGGGAGAAAACACAAATTTCTGAAATTTGAGGTGTTGTTCCATCCTTATATTTAAATAAAGTTACTCTTAGATCCTAAAAATCCAATTTAACACTTAAATTTAAGGGATTAAGATCTTAATATGTTTAGATACGTTTGATAACTAAAACTAGAACATCTTGATTAATTAAATAGAACTGAATTTTTTAGACAAAATTTACTCTAAAAAATAAATGATAAACTATTCACTTGTTTAATGTGATATACACTCAAATGTATCAAATTTAGTATTTAATATTTCAGTAACCTAATAAATTCAGATTTTAAATTTCAAATTTCAATTTTCAAACTTCAGTTTTATCAAACGTACCAATAGTTTTCTAGATCTCAAAACTCCAAAGTTTTCACACGGATGGTAATTGAAGTCTTCATCTGGACACATGAAGTAAGAAAGTTTTGGGGGATGAGCAAACACTTGTTAACACATATAAATTACATTTAACTTGTCATATAAATATACAATATCACAAGTATCGCACCTCTCAATTAAAAACTTTTTCAAATTAATTATACTTTTAAAAACAAAAAAAAAACTTTTGAGACCCTATTAACGACGTGCACCCATTAATCAAACCATATTAAAATATATTAAGTCGCAGTTTTGATCTGGTACTGCTTTAACCATACTTGATTGATGCATTATTAAGTAAAGAGGAACTTGATTAATGATAAAGAAATGGAAACTTCCTCATGACAGAGTGGCATCCAAAAGTCAGCACCACGTTCATCACCACCAACTTGATCATATTCTTTTTGACATAATTGTCTATTTAAACCCGCATAAGTGTATCATATATCACAACACTAAGTTGCCTTCCAATCTAGTTGTATCGAAACAATGTCGATTTCTACTTCTCTACTTGCACTTTCTCACTGTTTTTGATCATTCATTCAATCATGTCTCCTATCCATGCATCTTCTTCATTCTCAAAACCTATTTCATCCGATGGCCTCTGTGACATTACTCCTTACCAGGATTTCTGTAATTCTGAAATGCCTCAAAACAAATCAACCAACATATATGACTATGGCAGGTTGTCCATCCAGAAATCTCTTTCAACATCCCAAGTCATACTTTCTGCAATCAACCGTTACTTACATTCCAGAAGTTCTTCACAATCTCAGACCACAATTTTTGCTCTTCAGGATTGCAAAATTCTCCTTAGTTCAAATGTGGATTTGTTATCAAGTGTTGCTGGAATTATAAAAGATAGAGATGCCCTCCAAAGTTCACAATATGATGACTTGGAGACATGGCTTAGTGCAACCATTACCTACAAACAGACTTGTTTGGAGGGACTATATGCTGTGTCATCAGCTTGGGCCATCGCAAATGGCCTTCAACCTTCATTAGCTAATGGAACCATGCTTTGTAGCGTGTCCCTTGCACTTGTCAAGCGCGGTTGGATCCCATCTACCCCAAAATCCAGATTGCTTGGTGAAAAATTCCCTTTTTCTGGTGCGAAATATGCAAGAAATCACTTGCCTCTGAGACTATCAAGGTGGCATCCTAAATTCTATGAGTCAACAATTGGAAGAAAACTCCTACAATCTGGTAGTGGTAGTGTTAACATTACCAAAGTAGTCGTGGTGAATGCTGATGGAAGTGGCAATTACACCACCATTAACGATGCCATTTCAGCTGCACCCAACAACACTCAAGCTGGCCAGGGATATTACCTGATTCATGTTGTTGCTGGAGTTTACCAAGAGTACATTTCTATTGCTAGTAACAAGAAGTATCTGATGATGGTTGGTGATGGCATAAACCAGACGATTATAACTGGTAATCACAGCGTGGGTGATGGATGGACAACCTTCAATTCTGCCACGTTTGGTACGTACACTTCTTCAATTATTTTACGGACTTAATTTGTTTAGTTAGTCCTTCGAATTGGTACTAGATAAAACTATACCTTGTTCTCGTTTGCCTTAGATTTTGCATAATCTAAGTATAGAAAGTGATTACACAAAATAATCAAAATCAGCAAAAGTTACTATTTGATTGATATGAAATTTAGCTTTTTTGGTTATTAAAAATTTTATAATTTAAATACAAAAACTAAACGAGAACATCAAAAAATTTGATTTTCCAAAATCAAAAATCTATAATCAATTAAGAATAAGCCCTATGTTGGAGTCTCTCTGGAACTTTCCTCTAGATTTATTAAGAGTAAATTGTGTTGAACGATTTCTAGCAATATCATTAGTAATATTTGTTTGTTCTATTAGAAACAAAAAATTGTTATAATTATGCAAAAACACTAGTTCAGAAAGTAGAAGCCCTGGCATTGTAGAATGAGGTTGTATGCATAATGCATGCAGCTTCGTGAGGGATGTCAATGTTTGGCTATTTGAGTTAATACTAGCTTTGGGAAAATGTTGACACTGAATACCGATCAGATGTGGCAAAGAGGTTTTGCACTACCCTATTGTAGCCTATGACCTAAGACTCTAGAGCATCCTTTTCCCTCCCCCAGATCAATTGATTTAGTAAGATCTAATTTAGGCTTATCTGATGATTAATTTCCACGTTAAATAATGTTTTTCTCATGTTTACCTACGTGATAGATTAATTAAGACGAATGAATCTTTATGGAAAAGAGACAAAACGTTTCTCAACTTCTCAGTCGTCTCATTCATACTTTCTTTGCTTAATGTATTCCCTAATTGTGTCGATCATAGAATACTGCAAGAATTAATTTCGACGCCAGATTGGGAAGGACGAATAAATTTGTAGTTTAACTCTTTAACAAATCATAATTGAACACAATTTGCAATTCTTTAAGCTGAAAATTCTATTACAAGAATGGACATAACTAATAGAAAGTCTGAAATGCTGAAACGGTCAGCCTCTTGCTCTATTCATTAATGTGTTTGGCTCTTTGACTAAATTGGGTAAAATTATTTTAGCCTGTTTCTATAGTACCAGCCTAGTTTTAAAAACCCTTTTCCAGCTGACTAGGTGGAGTTGCATATAGACCGTATGACGTGCAATTTCATTAGTCACAGTAGTTTGGTACCATAATTAGTAGATTGAGCCTTGAATTCTTTAAATTTTCTCTTTTTAATCCTCTCATCTGCAAAGAAATGAAATTGATTTTTTAGTGTTTGTCAGTCACACATTCTGAAGAATACGTAAAACTTAATCTCATTGTATACATCCAATAAACAATGTCTCACTAGTTCATCAAATATTCCTATATATTCATTTCCTTGCAATTCTTATTTATTTTTCACAATGGAAAATTACTTTGAAGGGATGACCTGCATATATTTATAAGGTTTGGGGGTCAATGTTAAAGTTTTTGATACTTTTTGTGAGGGCAAAAAGTATAATTAATTTGTAACTAACATCTATGAAATCCTTCTAAAATTCATGGCAAAAATAGGATAAATTGCTTTTTAACCTTATGTGGTTTGATGCTTTACCACTTAACCCCCTTATGGTTTAAAAACCTATACATAACCCCCTCTTAGTATTTTTTTTGTTACTTATTTATTTGTTTTATATTTCCCTTCCATCTTTTTTGTTTCTTATTTATTTATTTATTTTATTTCCCCTTCCATCTTTGTTGTTTCTTATTTGTTTATATTTTACTTCCTTTCCATATTTTTTGTATTGGAGAAAATTAAATTTTGTTGGCCAAAGTAAGGATTTCAAAATCATCTCTTCTCTTCAAAAAAAAAAAAAAACAGAGAGAGAGAGAGAGGAGAGAAGGAAAAAAGAAAAAGAAAAAGAAAAAGCTAGTGAAAAGGTGAATTTATCAATTTATTAGTTTGACTTTAACTTTTTACGATTAATGGTTAGTTTTAAGGGAAAAACTAATTGTGACACTTTAACCCAAATCATGAAAGAGCTATACATAAGTTTCAAACCATAAAGAAATTATGTTATAAAGTACTAAATCACATGGAGGTAAAAGGTAATTTACCTCCAAAAAATATAAATTTCTAAGGCTTGGGGACGGTACACCTTAATTGGTTCCTTCCCTCCTGACTATGGTGATTTTTTCACATCGAACCAGACTAATTTGTGCTTCCAAATCTCCCTCAAAAGTTCGAGTTTTCTTATTTTCTTTATGTGTGTGGGTGTTGTGTTTTTTTTTTGTTTTTTTTGGGGGGGGGGGGGGGATGAGAAGCCAATCGTCTCATGTTTGACCTGTTATATTTCAGAAATCAAAAACTACATGTTGGTACATATCTCAACATAATATATATTTCTTGCAGCCGTGGTTGCACAAGGATTTGTCGCAGTCAATATTACGTTCCGTAACACTGCTGGAGCAGCAAAAATACCAAGCTGTGGCTGTTCGAAATGGTGCTGATCTTTCTACATTTTACAACTGCAGTTTTGAAGGTTACCAAGACACATTATACACCCACTCTATGAGGCAGTTTTACAGGGAATGTGACATATATGGAACCATAGACTACATTTTCGGAAATGCCGCTGTTGTTTTTCCAGCTCTGCAACATGTACTCAAGACTTCCTCTCCAAGGCCAATTCCAACACCATCACTGCCCAAGGAAAACCGACATAAAACCAAAATACTGGTACTTCTATTCAAGATTGCAACATTTTGGCCGCCACCCGACTTATCTCTGAGCAATGCAACGGTACAAACGTATCTTGGACGACCATGGAAGAATTATTCCACGACGGTTTATATGGAATCCTTCATGGATAGTTTGATTAATCCTGCTGGTTGGGCAGCATGGTCAGGGGATTTTGCGCTAAGTACATTGTACTATGCTGAGTATAACAACTCTGGTCCGGGATCGAACACTACCAACAGGGTTACATGGCCTGGCTATCATGTGATCACAAATGCATCTGCTGTTGTTAATTTCACTGTGTCCATTTTCATATCTGGGGACTTCTGGTTGCCTGCTACCGGAGTTCCTTATATTGGTGGCTTTCTTTATTCCTAAAAATCCTTCCATTTGGGCGGTTCTTGTTTTTGTTGAAGCTGGTGCAAGATTAGAAAGACGAAAATTAATAAACTGAGATTTATCTATATAATTTTTAGGACTAATTTTTTCTACACTGACAGTGTATACACTGCCAGTTTTGGATGAATGACAACTATACAAAATTTGAATTTGAATTCAACTTTTGTACACATATTATGAATCTAATAGTGATATTATATACAACTGTCCAATGCATATAAAATTACCCTTAATTTTTACGCATATATTCTAAAACAGTTTAGCTTGGCTAAATAGATAGCATCTAATCTTATTTTACAATGTTGTAATCATATCACTTGAAGGCTTTGGCTTTTTAGTCTTTCTCAATGTGAGCTTTGTTTCGGTTGCTATATCTTATGCCAAACTCCTTGGATCACATGGTGGGGATTGTTGGAGAAAGTGAGGTGATTAATCTTTTCAGGCGAAATGTTTCTTGAATAATTAAGTGTGTGGTCAAAGTTTGAGAACGCTTTTAAGGAAGGAAATAAACAGGGGCGAGGTAACTATGGGTAACTCATAATCGATTTAATTAAGGTGATAATTAGACTGTAGGATGGAACTTGTATACTGTAATACCCTTTCAATTCGCTTTATTGAACTTTGGCATCAGAAATGTTTTAACTTCGCTGTAATTATGATATGATTAAAGGCAAAGGAAAGAGATTTTGGCAGCTTATTTTATCAATGATCAAATTCAAAAACAAAAAAAAAATATTATTTTTGTATGATTTTATTTGCACTATAAAGATTATTTCCTTGCGACCAATGTGGAAAATTATACGAAATAAAATTAACATAAAAGGTCTTATAGAATCTAAACTTTAGTCCTTGTGTGAAGAATAAAGCTCCTAAATGATTAATTCATTTGATTGCAGTTATTATGCTTGATATTGTATGAATCCAATTGATGTACGTATACTTGCTATTTTGGCCATTATATAGCACGTATTGACAATATATTGTCGAATGTTCAATTTAACTCACTTTGATTTGAAAAACTATAATTATATCTTCCTGCGGTTTCGACTAAATTGAAAACTGAACTGAAAGTATTTCATGTATAGCAAGGAGATTATTGATATTTCACACACAACCGTTAGTTGGATGCTTTCTGTCCAATTTTCAATTTAGTCGAAATCACAGGGAATTATAGTAAAAGTTTCTAAATCAGTGGGAGTTAAACTAAACATTCAACAAATCACATGAAATTTTTTGGTATTTTTACCTAAAATTTATCCAACACAAGTTTATAGCGTGTGCAAGAAGTGTCCTCCGTATTTTAAGTCATTTTTTGTGTCTAAATGGTTAGATTGGATGTTTGCCGTGTCCTATTCGTGTGATGTGATTGTGTCCATACTTGCTAACAGTTCCACTATATAAGCAAAGAGAACAGCCGAATGTTAATCACCACTTGCTAACCATAGTAAAAACATCTCTAACTCTCCAAACTAGTTTCTCTCTGAGCCTCATGTTCTATAACAGAATAACTACTAAGTTTCACATACTGATTTACACGCCTCCTATAAAACAATCTTTCTAGTAACTCTCCAGGGCCAACAGCATCCTGCAGGCTAATAGATAGCTTGAAAGGGGAGGGTCACAAAGTAGCTGTTCTGGCCCTTCTCCACGGAACATCAGGTTAATAATTTGTTCTATTAGCCAGAACCTTTCTGAAAAAGTTATAAGAAAAGTGATTTTCATTTGGCTGTTGTTGATAGCTAAACAATTGCCAAATATGGCTGGCCAGGCCAAGAAGAAATTTGCCATTCTTGGCGTTGCTTCACTTGTCCTAGTGGCTATGGTGGTTGCCGTCACCTAGGCACCCAAAACTCCGACACCGACAACTACAATCACCAAGAAGTTTCTGACTCCCAGAAGGCCATCCAGACAATCTGTGAACCTACAGATTACAAAGAGACTTGCATCAAGACCCTACAAGCCGAAGCTGGAAATTCCACGGATCCCAAAGAACTCATTCAGGCTGCATTCAAGGTTACCACTAATTAACATCAATGAAGCAGCCAAGAACTCAACTGTTTTGCAAGAGCTTCAAAAAGACCCCAGAACCAAATTGGCTCTTGAAAACTGCAAAGAGCTTGCACACCAGGCTGTTGAGGATCTTGAAAGATCTTTTGCCAAGTTCCAAACTTTTGATTTCAGCAACATAGATGATATGCTTGCTGATATCAAGGTTTGGCTCAGTGGTGCCCTTACATATCAACAGACATGTCTGGATGGTTTTGAAGGTGCCGAGGGAGATGCAGGAGAGAAATGACGCAATCTTGGAGACTAGCATGGAACTGACAAGCAATGGTCTTGCTATGATCAATGACATCTCTTCAGTCCTCACAAGTTTGGAACTTCCTGCCTTCACAAATCGTCGTCTCCTATCTGATGATATCCTCGGTCACGGTATGGACGTTTACCTTCTTGGATAGATGAAGGAAGGCGTAGGCTCCTTCGAGCTAAGCCAGGTAAAGTTAAACCTGATCTCATTGTTGCCAAGGATGGATCCGGCAATTTCACGACGATCAACGAGGCACTCCTGAATATCACCAAAAATGAAGAAAAACGATTTGTGCTCTACATCAAAGAGGGTGTCTACGAAGAGAAGGTGACCTTTCATAAGAACTTGCTTCATTTGACGGTTATCGGTGATGGCCCAACCAAGACAAGGATTACTGGAAAATTGAATTTCATTGATGGAGTTCCTACTTATCACACAGCTACAGTCGGTATGTATTCTCTCCCTTCTTTTTTTTTTTTCCAATTATTATGCTACATTGCCTTGGTTACTAATAATATATCAAACAAAGGACACAAAGCCAGTAATTCAAATGGGAATGTAACTTTTTCCTTTTTGGATTTCTAATATTGTGAGAAATATCTTTGAATGCAGCTGTGCTTGGAGACTTTTTTCATTGCTAGGGACATTGGGTTCGAGAATGCTGCTGGCCCTGAAAAGCATCAAGCCGTGGCAGTGCGTGTTGGAGCTGACAAAACAATTTTCTACAATTGCCATTTCGATGGCTTCCAAGATACTCTCTATGCACACACCTATCGCCAATTCTACCGCAACTGTAAAATCTCAGGAACCATAGATTTTGTATTTGGTGATAGTGCTGCCGTGCTCCAAAACTGCACATTGGAGGTCAGAAAGCCTCTGGACAATCAACAGTGTATCGTCACAGCACAAGGCAGGAAGGACGTGCGCCAGCCAACAGGTCTGGTGCTACAGAATTGCAGCTTTGTGGCCGATCCAGCATATTTCCCATACAGATTTCAACTCAAATCATATCTTGGCCGTCCATGGAAAGAATTCTCAAGAACCATCATCATGGAATCTTTCATTGATGATTTGATCCAGCCGGACGGATGGTTGGCCTGGAATGGCTCTTTTGCTCTCGACACACTCTTCTATGCTGAATTCAACAATAGAGGACCTTCCTCCAATAAGATGCTCCGTGCTCAATGGAATGGTGTTAAGGAGCTTCCATCATCTCGAGTTGAACGTTTTCTTCCATCCAAATTCATCGACGGCAATCACTGGATAAAATCAGCTCATATCCCCTACAACTCTGGATTCATTTACCCACCACCACAGGAGGATCCCAGTGTTAAATACTCCCCTGTAGCACCAGAAGAAACCAAAGACTTAGGCTCAGACAGAAGCAAGGAGGCATTCTATTTCCGTCAACCAGCAGCAACTGATAATGCAGACATTGGATCTGCATCAATAGCAGCCCCTCCTCTTACAAGCTATGGCCTTCCTCCAGCTTTGAGCCCAGTTGCCGCTCCAGCTCCCGCTCCCATTCCCACTCCCACTCGCAAACGGAGATCAGGTTCACGGCTTAGGCGGCTTATAGCAAAGATTTGGTGACATGTTGGCATCTGTTATCCGACGGTAGAATATTCCAGTGATCAAATCGCAATGAACTGTAAGATTCAATTTTCCCCATGACAATGCAGACAGCTCGAAGGAATCAAGTGTAGAAATATCGAGTTAAAAAGACTTTTTTTTTTATTTTTTTCCTTTTTTTTTTGGAAATAACCAATTGTGTATTTTTTTTTACCCCTTTTGTAATTTCGTTTTCTTCACTTAATGTTAAGTTCATGGCCATTTTGTAGTAATTTATATTCTTCTTTTTTTTTTTTGGAATATGGTAGTAGTAACAGTAGTAATTTATATTCGTTTATGGTTTATCATATATATCAAGATTTCTGTTTTAATGTATTGCCATTATATTTCTGAACATATATTTCAAATGCTTAATAACATAATTCCGTATTAACATAGGGGAGAAAAAGTAGTAACTTTTGTTTGTGTCTATACATACATATATATATATATATATTATATATATATAGTAGCTACTAGCATTCATCTCTTTTCACCAATAGTTTCTTGCATGTATAATAATTTCCAGACTTCAATATCCTTTTATACTTGGCTGTGAGTCTTTAAGTGTAAAACTTGTCTTGGATGTATACGGCAAATCTCATAGGTTTTCATGCGGAAAAGGAAAGGTATTAGAAAAACGACATTTTTTGAGGGATATAAGTTCTTCATATGTGAGGTAATCTGGAAACAAACAATTAGCTTGCTCCATCTCCTAACCAATAAAATAAGCCAACTCAGTTCATGCGAGGGTGAGAAATCAATGAATGATAAGAAGAAGAAGTGATTCATATGTTGCTTGGGTCATAATTCAGTTATGGGTTAATGGTAAAATCATCCCATTAGTCACTAGCAAATTAATACCGCTATGGTATTTTGCATAGCCAATTAGGACCACAAAAATTGATACGTAAATTTTGGATAATGTTATTTGCACTTCCATTTTTGTTAATTACACTTCCACTGTCATTTTAATCACATAATTTTTATTTATTAAATTATATGATAAAACAAATGATGGGAGTGCAGATAAGAAAAAATGAAGTCCAAATAGGATTTTCCCAAAATTTATTATAGAAACAAGTATTTACAAACCAATTCAAGATCAGTTACAAGTTTGTTAGAGAGACAAGAGTTCTGTAATATGTTAATAAAATTATACCTACAGATAACTATGAAGTATGTCTACAGGGTGTTTGAGGCATTCATTTGATTAAGTTCATCCATTTGCCTGTAGAAAAACTTAAACTTAATCATGAAAGTGGCTAAATGCAAGGGAAAACACATGAAAATTAATGTGACAATTTAAATGTAAATTATGTATCAGGCAGTGTATATTATCCATGAAAATATCTATAATTTTCCTATATTAACACAAACTCAAACCCTTCAACGCTTTTCCTTCAAAAAAAAAAAAAAACCCTTCAACACTTTCAAAAGAACAGAAGTGAGAGCACAAGATTTCTAATTTGTAGCTAGAAAAGTAAATAAGAATCTTCATATTTTGTCTCAAACTGAGCTTTTGATTCACAAAGCTTTCTTTCCTACTTTTTGGTCCACTATTCCCATGTCAAAAACAGTTTTCAATCGAATATTGACTCACAAGGTACTTGCATCATCATGAAGGCCTTAAACCCAAGGATCTTCATTTGGGAACAAACAAAATGAAAGTGAAAAAAAAGGGGGGGCTAAAAAAGAAATTTATAGCAAAATATGGAGCTTTTAGATTTTTTTTTTTTGAAAAAAAATTTATTGTACCACTTTTCTAATAAATATATTGATGAGATTTAAAAAATGGTTAAAATAGTATTCAAAAACACTATAAAAATGAAAGTTTAGTCTAAGCATCATCACCTTCAAGAATTTAATGTTTACATACAATAAGTCTCATTTAGTTAACATGGAATTGCATTCTTTCCCCTCTTTTGTATGACATATTGATCTACTTATTCAATACAAATAAAATATTTCTGTATATGTTCTTCGAATTTCTAAAAAGATATAATGCAAGTCAAACTAACATTGCTAAATATTTAAGAAGTTGAAATTACAAACACCACCAAGCTAAACTAAAAATTTAAAATTTTGCTACTTCGCAATTATTAGAATGACATTATTAGTTTTAATATCCATATCACAGTGTAGAGAGTTGTCCATCACATTTTTTTTTTTTAAGATTCATATCAAATTAGAGAGCCATCCAATATAATTTTTTGCCCATTATTCTAGCTAGATTCCTTATAATCTAGTCAAAACTATATTAAACTTTATTCAATTTTTTTACTAGTTTTTTAAGTTTGATTAAAGATAACAAAACTTTGCAGGGTTCATTTTAGGAAAAAGTGGATGTCATTGGAGTAAAGTCTAGAAAATTAAAAATAGCAGTCCTAGTTGTACACTTGTACTAGGTACAACAAAGCAAAGAAAGGTTAAAATTAAAAATTAAAAAAAAAAAGCACAAAACCTCGATACCACGTCGTTTAAAGTCCCAACCATTCACCAGTATACCATTCGAAAGTCGAAGCTCATCCCAGATTTTGCAAAAGGAGAAAGAGAACTTCCCAAATCTCCGGCGAAAATATGCCGGCCTCCTCCACCTCATCATCCTCGGCGTCCTCTTCATCGGACAACTCGTCGGATTCTTCGCCTCGGCGCCACCGTCATCGCCGCCGTCAACGCCGAGACAAAGACAAAGACCGAGACGAGCTCAAGGTCAGCAAGAAAAGCCACCACCGCTCTTCTCAATCCAAAACGCCGTCGTCATAAGCGCCACCTCCTCCTCGTCCGACCGATACTCTTCTTACTCCTCTTCCGCTTCATCGGATGATGATTACAGGTCTCATTTTTTTTTCGACCCTTCCCTTTGATCTTGTATTTTAATTATTTCGAAAAGAAAATCTCCCCTCTGTTATTTGATGAAGTTTGGATTTTTTTCTCAGAAATCTGTTGACTGACGTTTGTTCTAGGATGTTACGGATTGCATTTGGTTGTTTTGGGGATTGTAGTTGAATTGAACTTATAATTTTGAATTTTCTTTTTTTTTTGTGTGTGTTGGGGGGGGGGGGGGGGGGGGCTGAAAACCATAAAAGCTGCACATGTGATTATTTAATTTAGATTCCTTTTCTAAGGTTGCATTTGATTTCGTGAATTCTGCCTTGTTAAAAAAGCAGTGAAAAATGCAACGAGTGGTTGGGTAGAGAAAAGATTTTAGGTTCTTGTTCTGAAAATAATATTGAGGTTTTAGTAAACTAAAAAAGAAGCTATAGATATGTAAGGAACATCTAAGAATATTCTTTAGCTGTAAGGAAGCAGTGCTAGATTAAACATACTTTTAGCTCATGAAATCCGACCTTTAGGGTAAGGTAGACCATTGTTGTCATCTACTTGCTAATTCAAGGTGCAATACTAGGAGGTATAATGGAGTGTTCATAAAGGCATTACTTAGGTCACTTTGGTGCCTTGACAGTCTGCGACAGTATATAAACCTCGTATTTGCGGTGGTTTATTGTTTTTTACTTTTCTGTCTAGGCTTGAGGTTAGAAACCTTGTTTTGAGGGTACGAGCTTTGTTGTTTATGACCTAAACTGTTTTAATAACATTTTTCAACGATATTCATTCTTTTTCACTTTGTTTTCAACTTCAGCGTGGGCTCCCCGTGGGCAACCTATGCACTTGTTGTAGATAGGAGACTCTTGCTGTGAAGGTGTTTGTAATGTTAGTTGAATAAGTCTAGTCACTTGCTTGAAATCATTTATTAATTCAATGCAAAATTTTAGTCTTTGTCTTTGTCAAAATTTTTCTTGGATTTTTCCTTATGAGATGGTGATACCAATTTGAACTTTATACTTTCAAGTATTCTTAGCCTGAATAAAAAGCTTTCATAATATAGAGGCGGTGTAGTCAGCAGATGCTGCTATGAAGAGAAGGGGCGGGGACAGGGGATAATATGCTGCCTATATTTTGCCATTTTGTTGATGATTTTTATGCCTCTCCACCTTGGGCAAAGAGTAGATGAAACTCATAATATAAAGATATGCAAATAGGTTAGATAGATACACAAAATTAACTATTCATAGGTTGAGCAGACTAATAGAATGCAAATTAAATTAAACAGACAAAACATGGAATGCTAGGAATCAATAACTTGTTCACTCCATGAGATGGTGCTCATTCTATTGGATCTGATTTTAATTTGTCTATTGGTAACATGGTTACCTGGTACTGAGCAAGAAATGGTAGAAGATTGGTCAAGATTCCTTAATACGATTTGCACTGGAAATACAGTACTATTGCGTTAGCCTAAATCAGTTCAAATTTTTCAACAAGTCTCTTCAAAATTGTTTAATACTACCATGTGGTCAACTTCTTTTTAGCTATAAAGTTGGAACTGTATTTTTCCTGAAGCCTGCTTCAAGTCTGATCTCTTACTTGTTCCAAAAGTGCTGGAAATCTACATTAAAAAACTGGAAAGTAATTGGTAGTTAGGAGGTTTCCTAGTATCTATAAGGTTTCTTAAAATGCTTTTGATTCTGTTTTTGTTTGATCCGATGTTAAAGGGGGGTTGCTTGGTTTTATTGCGGTCTAAAGATGGGCAGATCATCTTACTTATTAGGCAATCTCTGTAAGGCTTACCTAAAAGTTCTCTGTTCTGTTAATAAACTCATTATGCCATGCATTAGAGGGTCTGTACATTATGCTGTTCTCAAATGATGCCATATTGCGCTTTGGCTTTTCCCCGTCAAACACAAGGAACTTGAATTTGAATTTCTATTCATGTATATATGCTGCAGATTGAAAAAGTGACTTCGAATTACTATTTGGTTTAATTAAACTATAACTGGAACTTGGAGATTTCGTCTCATGACATATTTTTGTTATTGCAGTTCCTCTGATAGTGAACATGAAGCATCAGATCGTTCAAAGAGGCACAAATCGAGTGACAGACCCAAGAAGGTTGTCTTGAATAATGACTTTATTTACTTTCCATTGGTTACTATTCCTCTCCCATTGCGTAACTTTCTAATGGCTTCTGATCTTTCAGAGCAAGGATAAAGAGAAAAAGAAAAGCCATCAGCATAAACGTCACAAGCACAAAGTCAAAGAGGTAGATTACTGGTTCAGCTTTGGATTAGAGTGATCACATCCCTAATTTTGTGATTGAAACAGCCTTCTTAGCCACGTTAAGAGTTCTCTCATGTGTGGTAGTTTATTGGTTTTGTTTTTATGAATTGGTGTATACTTTTTTGACGTGACACTTATAATACTTTCTGTCTGTTTTAATTAATGGCTCTTCGAAATTGGAGCTGGGTCTGTGGCATGATGATGGGGTGGTTGATTGGCTTGCTTGGATGTTGTTTCTGCCTTGGATTTTATCCTGGTAATGGGAGCTATATATAGAAGCAGCAGGAGGAGAGTAGCAGCCCTTTGCAGCTGTCTAAGGTTGTCTTTTTGCCCTCAAAGATTTCCTTTTGAAATTCGCTGCTTAAGTTTTCTTTTCCTCTGTGAACTAATTTATATTCTGGGTACAATACAGTTTCTGGGACGAGACAAAGATGACGGTGTCCGTCGTAGTGCTGTCTCTGGCAAAAAGGTAGATGTCCGGCTTCTTAAAATTAGCACAATATAGTCATCTAAATGTAAAACATTAATGCAAACAGGTGTCTTGGAGGATTTCATGACTCTATGTTGTGGGTAGATCTTCTTACTGAAATATGAAAAAGTCAGAAGAGCTGACTCAATGCTTATGCTAGAAAAGATTTGCTTTCTACTGGTTGCATTTGATTCGCATTAAGTAGCTTTAGATTGTCATATATATTATCAGGAAGGCGCCTAAGGTTATATCGTGTTTTTGACTTGTAGATTCTATTAAAGCTTGAGAAATCAAAGGAGGACAAAATGGCAGAAAATAATCGGAACAAGCTACTGAATTTCTTGAATGCTAGTTATGATTGATCAGGGACCCCAGAAAGGTTTCCTGGAATGGGATTTCTTGGGGCAGATGATTGAAGCTGTACGACATTCATGAGGATTCAAAGGCACTCCATGTATTAGTTAATTACAAGATATGGAAGTGTGTTCTTTCTCCGCCTCATGGTTTTTTGAGAACTTATATGGTTGTTGTATCATCATCATCATTATTATTATTATTATTATTGACATTGTATGTGGATTTTTGCATTTCTGACATTCAGCGTTATACGACTCCTGATTTTGCGTTATTTAGTTGTATCAAAAGCTGTTACATCGAAACTGTTTTGGTGATCTTTTGGGGCATCCACAGCCTTCTTCCTTGGCTTTTACAGTATGAATAAAAAAGGCCCCGGGACTGGAGTTAAAAAGAAAATTGCGCAGGTTGTTATCATCAACTGATTGAGGTGCTGATCAATTATAGTATAAAATGTGCCGCAAGATGTTCCAAGATAAGTTTTCTTGATCCGCATCCAATACTTTGATTTAACTACAAGCAATGTCCGACTCCAAACTATATTAGCATGTTATTTTGGGATGCAAGCCGTAGAATCTTTCACCTTAAATATGCTCTTTTTGATGCTATGTTCAATATTATCATTGTACTTACAGGCCGTGTAAGTTTGTTCATTTGTAGCGCTATTTTTGTGATAGCATTAATCTTCGGAATGCATTCCATAGAATGCCATTTTGCAGATGTAATATACAGCCTTGCGTCGCCATACTAGATCAAGAATGGAAATGAAGTAGTTTGAGAGATTTAGAGGATGCTTTTTTCCCCCCAAAACGATAACTTTCATCGCATAACAACTGTGTTACAAAATTCTGAGCAACTGCTCTATCATATCTTCCTTGGTTAGCATATTGAGCCAAGTTGGGAAGTCTCTTTCCCAGGTTACATCAGTAATCAAGCTCGGAGCAGCAAAATTTCCCAGCTAATGACTAACTACATTGTCTATTCTTTTAATGAAAGAGAAAATGCAAACATCAAACTCATTCTTCAACTTGATAATATCCTCCAGAATTGTAGTGCAGTACACATTGCAGCTTCCGTACTACATTTTTGCAATCTGATTGAATCTTTATTTCCTTCCATCCTTTCTGTTTAGCTTTCATTAAGGCCATTCGTATGGCTAACGCTTCTTCCACAGTTGGTTTTGAAGGACATTTTTGAGGAATTGCCCACGTGGAGATCAGTTTCCCTTCTGAGTTTCTAGTCACTATGCCCCATCCAGCTTTCCCTCTTGATGTCTGTACCGCTGCATCTATATTGATTCTGATGCATCTCTCCCTTGGTGGAACCCATCTTTTATCTTCTTCTTTAGGCCCTCTAATCTCCTCTGTTCCATTGTAGCTGTTTGTGCTTCTTTGCACTCTATCCATTCTGATATGGCCTTGTTGATCTGTGCCATTGGTTACCTCTTCATTGTGTTGAACTGGAACTCGTTCTTCGCCTTCCAAATCTGCCATAAAATATTGATGGTTAAAGCAATATGATCATGCCCATTTTCTCTCTGGGTCACTCCCATAAGCTCAATGCCAGAAGTTGTCTCTATACTTTTTCAGTTCATCCCATTTTATAGGAGCACATTTCCAAATTGCTTCTGCATTTTCACAGAAGAAAAGCATGTGCTCTAATGTTTCCACTTGATTGTCACAGACACTTGCACGTTGGTTCTCCTTTTCCCATCCTATAGTCTTTATCACTTCATTCACAGGTAGAAACCCCTTTAGGCATTTCCTTATGAAGTGCTTCAACTTATGTTTCACATTCATTCCCCACAGCAGTTTCCATATTCTTGTTCTGCTCTCATTTATGCTACTTTCTCCACCAATGATACTCCTAGATATCTTCTTTCTTTTCAGTTCCCTTGCCAGCATATACCCAAATCTTACTGTATACCCACCAGCTGGTGAGTGAAACCAATAGAACCTGTCTTTTGCCTTGCATGTACTTAGAGGGATTTTTAGTACTTCTCTTGTATCCTCACTGAAAATGGACTCTATCCGATTTTCATTTGTGATCAGCTCTCTTACTTTGCTTATACATCTCCTCCAGTGGTGGGGATGTCTTAACCAAGCCATTCTCTCTCCCTAGAAGCCACTTATTGATTATGAAAGAAAAAAAAGGGATAATTACATAAATCTCCCCTGAGATTTTTGACAATTTCACTAGCCTCTTTTGAAGTTTGTATTTATGTACAAATCTCCTCTGAAATTAATGTTTCATAACAAAGTTAGTCCAATTAGAAAAAGTAATATTAAAAAAAGTACTTTAAGGAAAAAGATGAAAATTTTATTTCATAAATACCCCTTATGCATGTATATAAAATCGTATTAGTAGAAAAATAAAAATAATTAAAAGTTAGTAACAATTAATGCACACATTTAACCACTCAAAAATTTTATATTTAATAAATTAGACAATACAAATAAGCAACAAAACTACACTAATGATTACAAAATTCAATAAAATAGACCAGTCATTTCTTTTAACTTGATGTTTGATATGATTCTTGTGGTTTCGAACAGAAAAATTTTTAACTTTTGTTTTTCTTTTCCCTCCCTTCTCCCTTATTTTCATGAAATTACTTTACAGTTGTCTCATTTATTTCCATAAAATTACTTTACAATTGGTCACAACTTTAAAAGTTTCAAAGAAAATTGGAAAGGAGAGAAAAGAAAGGCAAAGTTCAAAAATTTTTCTGTTTCAAATTACAAAAAATTATAACAAACATTATGCTAAAAGCGATGACCAGTTTGTTTTGCCAAATCTTGTAATTATTAGTATAGTTTTGTTACTTATCTGTGCTGTTTAATTTATTAAATGTGAATTTTTTGAGTAGTTAAATGTGTATATTAATTGTTTTTAACTTTTAATTATTTTTATTCTTTTACTAATACAACTTACGTACATGCATAAGGAGTATTTATAGAATAAAAGTTTCATCTCTCTGCTTAAAGTACTTTTTTTAATGTTACTTTTTATAATTAGGACTAACTTTGTTATCAAAACCTCGATCTTAGGGGAGGCTTGTGTAATTTTACAAAATTCAGGGAGGCTAGTGAAATTATCAGAAACATCTGGGGAGGTTTCTGAAATTATCCCAAGAAAAAATGGATGAAAGGCGGAAGGGTTCAAAAGGAAATAAGAAGATGCATTTGAGGGCAATAGCGTCATACAAAAATTGGCCCGGGAAACCTTCGACCCCCCAGTCTTTGTATAAATAGTAGCAGCCCAGATCAATTCCCTCGTTTAGGGTTCGAGACCCCGCCATGCGGCCTCCTCATCTTCACCTTTATTCTGTATCTCTTCTTCATTTTGTCTTGGGTTTCTTCCCAGCAGAAGCTTCTTTTTTTTTCCTTTTTGGTTTTCTGTTCTTGGTTTACCTTTATTCTGCATCTCTTCTTCTTTTCGTCTTCGTTTTTCACCCAACAGCAATTCTTTTTTGATTTTTTTTTTGGGTTTATTGTTTCTGGTTTATCGCACATAGTTCTTCTTGGCAATTCAATCACAACAGTTTCCAAGATTTTATCTGTGCGTAAAGAAATCAGCCATTCTGCTTGAGCTTTCTCCCCATGAAACTGTGGAGCTATGCTTCAATGGTTATGGCTGACACCTCAACTATGACATTATTCTTTCCCCTATAGAAAATGATAATTTTTTCTTTCAAAAGGTCCGAATCCTTTTCTTGCCATAATTCGCAAGAAATGGAAACAAAGTCAATTTTTTCTTTTTTGGGTAATGTCCCTTTGATTTGAAGGCCAAGTTTATAAATTTGGACACGTTATTGTCTTTTCTTTTTCATTTGTTTGCACATAAACTCTCACATGAGGCATTAGGTACGAGGTGCTTGGTCATATCAATGCTATGCTTGTACTACTAGTTATTGATGTATTGTTTGTGTTCTGCAAATTGAAAATAAAGAGTGGCACTTGGCTCCTAATCAAAGATTAATCGTTATGAATCTAACTCTTACTCTTTGTTTGGATTGCATCTTTCTAGATTTTTTCTAGAAAAATTATTGTAACGATTTAATATATGTGAGATAAAAAGATAATTAAAAAATGTGTCCACGAAAAACGTAACAATTTTTCAAAGAAAAATTGCAATCCAAACAACATTGAAGGATTTGTTGATCATCTTAAATGAAAAATTTGGATTAACTTCTTATATATAGATAGTGTAGTGATTTTTGTACGCTAACAATTATGAATGCATTGTATGTTTAAATTTGAATTCCTGTTATCTGGTAATGATTTAAATTTATAACAGTAAAATATATTTATACTAATAGTGTACACAAAAATTTATTTTCAAAAATTTGACCTGAAAAATGTACACAATGTATAAAAATTTTACTCTAAAATTTGACAAAAAAAATCAAATCAAAAGAAGTACAAAGATGTAATGTTGTTTTACCCCTTTTATGAGAGAGACGAAAAAGGAGTCAAGACTCAAGAGAAGTATGATGGACGGATCAGATGGTTAATTGCATCCGAGGGATAGCAGCCCAACCCAATCCCATCATTGTCTTGCTGCCCAGTTTCCGACCTCAACTAATCTTGTTTTGGATTGGATCTAACTCCAATGGCGTATTTTTTATGAAATGAAAATTTTGACCAAAAAATTCTCAAATCAAAAGAAGTGTAATTGACTTAGGAAATTGAAGGAAAAGGAGTAATATGAATGGATAACATTTTGTTGCATTCCAGGGGACATGAGCCCAACCCAAACTGAACCAAGTGGGTGGGTTTTTGGCCCATTCCACAACATCTACACCAAGCTTGAGGATCCTGGACCTGTGACAAACATTTTACCTTACGAAAATAATTTTAGGGAGATTTTACGGTCCTTTTTGGATATCATATGCCCAAGTTAAACTCACTGTTTAGATAGTGAAAAATATGTTAGTGGCTCTTAAATATTAACAATTCCAAAGATTTAAAATCCAAACTATTTTTTTTATTGAAAGATACAAGTTGAAGGGATGGTATCCAAAAGGGACTATAAAAATTTTTCATAATTTAAACCAAGTAAAATTAGGGTTTGGAATCTTTTCTTGACCCAACAAAGAAAAAAAGAAAAACCCAATAATTTGAACAATGCTGAATTTCCTCTTAAAGAAGTCTAATGAAATGTTTAACTATATCCCCAAAACCCAATCTAGCTAGTAAAGACATTAGATAGGTAAGGTTCCTAGTTCAATTCTTAAAACTCACATCATTTTTCCCTTATCCCTTGTAAGGCTTAAGCTGAGAGTCTCCCCTTGTAAAAATAGAAATTGCTTAACTGCTATAGTGTGAGAAAATCACTGCAATACTTTCTTTTCCAATTTGGCAACACGCAACAAGTACTTTAGACAAAGAAGAAAATAAAGTAATTTAGGTAAGCTAATTCTGTACAAATTTATTCTTAAGATTACAAATAACCCACATGTTGAGAAATATTACAAATAATCAGTAAACTAACCCATAAAAAGGTGAGAACTACAGCGCAATAATATTGCACATTCCCTCTATTCTCCTTGATCCAGTTGAACCCTTCTCTATTATAGGGCTAGAATAGGAGTAATGTAACAATCGGTGACTGATCCAAAAAAAAAAGAACTCGTAAAGAGTGGGAAAAAAATTGCTTATAATGAAATTTGAATTGAGAATTTTTTTAGTTTTAGGGCTTAAATTTTAATCACTAAATCAATGAGTGGCATATATATGAACATTTTTAACATGCATGATCAGCTTGTGGAGGTTCAATTTTAACATGCGATGATGAGTGTGGGCCGTGGGAAGGTTACGGAAGAGTGGCCAACTCTAGTCTCCCGTTCTAAACAGAGGATAAAAATCCTTAAAACACAAATGAGTTCGACATTTAGATTTGAATATCTTATGAAAGAAGAATATAGACATTTAGATTCGAATATCTTATGAAATGAGAGTATGCTACTGTTACAGTATAAGGTCCAACAAGCTATTTAGAATCTATGACAGAAACATCATGATTTCAAGTGCCCAACTCTGTGCGGATTGACATTTGCTGGAGCTCATCTTCATTTATATTGATTTTTCAGATTTTTTGTATATATTAATCTCAAATTTATATATATATATATTGTGTCATTTTTATGTAATGTATTTCTACTATTAGTACAAATTTATTAAATTAAAATGATTTTAAAAAGAAAAAAGAAAAAAGAAAAAACTCTACGCGAATCGGTCGATACTTGAATGCTCAAAATTAGTCTGTCCTCCTCCTCATTTACTCCCCCGTTCATTTACATCTGTGCTCTATAATTTTCCTTTAGTGCCATCACAAACCATAATTATGCGGTCCCATTCCAAATTTCCGATGCATTGATATGTTCATACTCTTTCCTTATTAATGCTACTACTCTTTTCAAAACATTTTTCTTCCTTTCTTATCGACTAGCAATTATTAGGGATGATGCTGAAGCCAATAACTCGATTCGAACTTGCGAACAACTCGATCAATAGCTTGACTCGAGTTCGTTTTGACCGGGTTTGAATTTGAATTTGAGCTACTCATTTAATTTCACGAGTCAAGTTCAAGTTCCAATACTTTGTGTTAGAAAGGTCGATGAGCTTAATCAAGTTTTTTTATGATATATATATATTTACTTTTTTATATTTATTATTGTGAAATGTCAATAATATCTTTTATTTAAAATTATATGTAAAATATTAATTTTTATTACGTGAGCTCGATTAAACTCGAATAGACTCGATTGATTTTGATTTAATTCGATTAAATTTAATTAAATTCGAACTCAAGTAAGGTAAATTGAAATCAAGTTCAAGATTAAACTCGAGCTCGACTTCTAAAATCTTGATGAGATTGGGCTTGAACTTGACCTCAGTCATTTCAACTCGATTCGAGATCCGCTCGGCTTGTATGCACCCTACTAGCGATATTGCCAGAGCTAAAATCTTTCTACCGGATCAATTTTGCACCAAATGCCCAAACTATCCTTACTGCCAGAGCTAAAATCTTCCTGCCAGAGCAATTTTGCACCAAATGCCCAAACTATCCTTACTCAGTAACTTATGGGCTGTATGGAAAACGTACCACTTTTCTTTGTGTCGCACTAGTCTCTGTCTTTCTGGGCAGTTCCATCTCTGTGTTTACATCTCTCAAATCCCAGTACCTCCACCCCCCTTCGTTGATAAGATTGATCTTTATGTGCCACCCTTTTGTCTCTCCCCTTTCGCTACCTTTCTATTTGGCATTCATATGCTTAAGTGTCATTTGGTTCTTGGACAGCAAAATGAAATTCATGAAAACAATCCCTTTGTTTTTTTGTTATTTTCTCCGTAACAAGGGTATGGGAGTTTTAGATTTAGGGTGTTTTATCGATAAACATAAATTTGACAATTGTATAAACCGTAATACAAGAAATTTACCTGGCATATCTAAATTGTGGGTTTGGTCAAAAGGGAAAGCTTTGGGATACTAAACAAAGATAGAACGGTTAGGGATTTTTGGGCAGCAGATAAACAGGCTTGGATTGTTTCTTTTTCATTTGGCAACTCGTTTATGAATGTTCTAGCTGGATTGGTGTTGAGTTTCATGTTTGCGACTTTATGGGAGAGAGGAAGAAGAAAGGCCCGCATGGCTTGGGACACACTTACTGTTAAATCATCTGCCAATAGAGGGTAGTTAGGGTATTTGGAGTAAAATTGCTATGACAGAAAAATAATAGTATTTTTTTTTGCCGAATACGATAGATTATATTCTACACTTAATCTTACTCTAAATTAGGAGAAGAGAAGAGAAGATCCAAAGGGATTAAAGGGAGAATTCGGAGGGGATTGAACCATCGTCGATCCAGCACTTGTTTGGTGAAATTTTTTTGGAAATTCTGCATTTTTTTTAGAATGTAGGTTAAGGAATTTGATTTTTTACCTATACTTATTCTACTTGGTGGCTAACTATTCTAGAAATAGTTGGTTCTGACAGAAAAATAATAGCTCTGGCAATATATCCTCCTTATCATTGAAAAATTTTCCTTTCAGGTCGGAACAAGGAAGGAAGAAGCCAGAAATGAATTTCAGATAATGAAAATTAACCACTATATCTTAAGGTTAAAGATGTAACTCTAACAGCATTATCTGATTTTGACCGAAAAAAAATCTCATAACACTAAATAGAACTTTGACTATATATATATATTGCATTTCTAGTTGAATTAATATCTTACTATTACATTTTAGTGCATTTATATAATTGGAAATTTATAATACGAAGTATTCTTTCAGTATAAATATTTTACTTAGAAAATCTTGTAAATTGTGATTTTCAACTCTCTCTAAAGTCTAAATACTCTATCAAATCAAACTAAGACATTGAATTTGAAACCAAGCATTCAATGAGACAGAAAAGGCAACCTTCTAAAGATTACCATAAAGGAACGGTCCACTTGAGAGGGAAAGGGGGTCGAAGGGGAGTAGTTCAGCCACAAACCATATATATCCATCTTCAAATGCACTTGATTACCTTCCTACATCATTTCAAAATTTCAACCTTTTCAGATTCTCTTCTTCTTCTTCTTCTCCTTGTTCATAGCCAAAAAGCAGCCACAAAATGGAGGGCATCGAGCACAAGATAGTGGACTTAAATGGCATAAACATGCACGTAGCTGAAAAAGGTGAAGGCCCAGTAGTCCTCTTCCTCCACGGTTTCCCTGAGCTCTGGTACACATGGCGCCACCAGATCACGGCGTTCGCCACCTTAGGCTACCGTGCCGTTGCGCCGGACCTCCGTGGCTACGGGACACTGATGCTCCTTCTTCTATATCCAGCTACACTTGCTTCCTCATTGTAGGTGACCTCGTGGCCCTCATTCAGTCCCTAGGCGTAGACCATGTTTTCTTGGTGGCTCATGACTGGGGTGCCATGATTGCTTGGTACTTGTGCTTGTTTAGGCCTGACATGGTGAAGGCATTTGTGAGCTTGACTGTGCCTTTCCGGCCAAGGAATCCTAAGATGAAGCCCATTGCTGGCTTGCGGGCATTTTTTGGGGAGGAGTATTACATGTGCAGATTCCAGGTTTTTTTTTTTTTACAGATGACCAAATGCATTTAGATTTGAAATCAGCTTTTAAGTATGACTCTTTTTTTTATTATTATTATTTGGAAACTTTTTATGTTCGACTTTGAACCAAAAGGGATTTGTTTCCATAGATCTATTTGCTTCTTGGACAATAGGGAATGAAATGAAATGGATCATGCGTCCACTTTCTTGGACAATAGGTTGTGTTTGGATTGCATTTTCCATGGATTTTTCGGTGAAAAATTACTATAGCAATTCGATGCACGTGAGGTAAAAAGGTGATAGGAAGATGTGTTTACGGAAAACAAGGCCATTTTCACCAAATAAGGCCTTATTTCCGGTTTGAATTGCATTTTTTGAGGGAAAATTACTACAAAAAATAAAATTTACCTCAGATGATAAGAAGGTAATTGAAAATTATATTGAACAACTATTCACAGAGTAGAACCACGAAATTTTTCAATCAAAAAACACAATCCCAATGGGGCCTTAGTATCTGCGTATGAAATCTCGACTCTTGGCCTCAGCCACTTGGGTCGGGTAACGGTTCGGTGGTTAGGGTTGCCTACAAAACCATTGAAGTGGATCATTAATTCCAGTGTAGCTAATATATTTTTCTGTGGACTTCAGTGTATGCTTATGAAATGTATATCTTAGAAAAATATCAAATCAAACTAAATTACGGTTCACGAGATTCACCAATTTAGTTCACGGTGTCTACTCAAGAAAAACTTGTCATGAGACACCTTGATAGTGAAAGTTAGGCTACTTGCCAGTCCAATTGACCGGTGTACTTGTCACATGACACATCAAAAAGTTGCAAGATAGCTACTTGCAAAATCTTCTTGTCACCTCAAAATTATTCATGATGGTTTATGTTATTTGAGTTTTAGAAATCTGAATTACGTAAGGGAAGAAATTCGTGCGAAAGATTAGAATTTGTCCAAATTTGTGAAACCATGCACAATTCTTAAGTGAGAAGTAGAGGATAAATAAGGATTTGATTCATCTTAAGTGGATTCTGTCTTCGATTTTCGACAATGTACATCTGAATGAATGATATGTGTCTTTATTTATTACAAATGAACGTAATCATTTTAAATTCGACTAATTCTAACCAGTGTTAATAAATGAGGACACGTATCATACATTCAGATGTGTACGGTAGGAAATGGAAAGAAAATCTACGGAGGGGAGCCCAGTCCAATAAATACTACAACGTGTATGCTAGATCTGAACCCAGAGAAAAGGGCTATTTTATTATGGCACCCCATATTCTAGATTAATAACTCTACAAATGCAGACAAAATTATTTTGTCAGCAAAACCACTGCTCAAAGACGTAGGCAGACGTAGGCATTAAAGACGTAGGCAGGTCATATAATTCATATGCTTGGTTGTTTGTGGGCGCGTCCATTGTGAGCTATGACCTGTCGTTCGTGGTTCATAACCATTTTTTCTTGAATGCCAATTCAGTCTTCTTGAATGCGTTGTTTCCATTACCTAAATTCCGGTTGCATTTATGGCCATAATTCAAGCCCTGCATCTCCCATATTAAAAGGCAAAAGCCAAAAATGAGAGTAGAGTAAAATGGTTTCATTCATTTTGTTTGGGTTGAATATGGGAAAAAAAAAAGAACATTTGAAATTTTGTTTAGATTGAGAAAAGAAAAGATCAAGTGTTAATTAATAGGATAAGAAAAAAAATGACTTTTTAAAAAAATTTAAGTTATTTTATTAGATGTGATTCTCTTTCATTCTATTTCTGCCCACTTTTGGATTGAAATCATAATTCAACAAAATAACTAGATCGTTTCCTTTCCATTCCCTTTCTATCCTTTTCTTTTCCTCTCAAGAATCAATTAAAATGAGCAAAATCAAATCCCTTCAATTCCTTTCCTTTCGTTTTTGTCCGACTCCCTCAATCCAAACCGTTAAAAACGTTTTAGATAGATAAATTTGTCGCATAATCTCTATCAAAGCTATGTATAATTGATTGTTAAAACTACAGGTCTCCATATCCTTAGTTTAAGGTGTAATTGTTTAATACAAGTCCTTTGGACATTGGTCATGGTCTTTGATTTCTCAATTATTTCCACTTGAATTAATTGCAACACGTACCCTTGAAATGTCACCTATTTGCACTATAGACCCTCAACTATCAATTTACAGCACCAAGTTGCACCACCATGCACTGGATTTGAATGACTTAGGTTGTAGAATCTGCACTTTACACTCTTAAATGCATGAATTTGCACTTTATGACTTGAGTATCTATGCCATGTCCTATAGTACACATCTTGGTAATATACAACTGACAATAAAATGTGTATCGTTAGCTGTAGATACTCAAGGTATTTTCATGTCACAGGAACCTGGAGAGATTGAAGCTGAAATTGCAAAATATGGGAGCAAAGCAGTACTCAAGAAAATTCTTACAGATCGCAAACCTGGTCCCCCGCGTCTGCCAAAGGGGAACCCTTTTGGGATTTCACCTGATACTGACATCAAATTGCCCGCCTGGCTATCAGAAGAAGACTTGAAGCACTATGCTAACAAATACGACCAGAAGGGCTTCACTGGAGGATTGAACTACTACCGTGCATTGGATTTGTACGGTTTCTTTCTTGATGAATTGCCTTCTTGGTTTTCGTGTTCTTGTCTCTAGTCTCCATTTACGCATCCACATTCTAATTGTAACAAATCTGGGATCATACTTGATAGACTTGTCTCAGGGGCAATTTCCCTCTTAAACCATTTCAAAACACTATCAAGTCCATTCTGTTTAGTTTTATACATAGCAAAGTTAGAAAGAACTGAGCTCTTTAATGATCATCACAGTTTTATGAATGTCGTTAGGGAAAAAATTGGTCAAAATCGAAAAATAGTGAAAGATTAAACATGGAGACTAATGAATCTAAAGGATAGAATGCATCAAGAAAATTCCCTTGGCTTTCTTCCTGGTTTTAAAGATGGATTTTGCCTTTCATAGTAGTCTTTCCACATTGTTGCAGAAACTGGGAGCTGACGGCAGCATGGACAGGAGCACAAGTGAAAGTTCCTGTGAAATTCATCGTCGGAGACTTGGATATGGTGTATACCACTCCAGGGATACAGGAGTATGTACATGGTGGCGGCTTCAAAAGGGACGTGCCATTCTTGGAAGAACCTGTGATAATGAAGGGCGCGGGCCACTTCCTCAACCAAGAAAGAGCTGAAGAGATCAACCATCACATCCATCATTTCATCAAAATGTTCTGAGAGCTACCTCTGATAGCTCAACCGTAATATGCCCTGCGGTTCTGCAGAGTGGCATTTGAACCTTTAGAAGCTTGATTTTCCGCTAGGTATTCTCAGTTATGTCTGTTTTGCTGTTCCTGCTGCAGGGTTTCCTTCTTTGATTTTTTTTTATTTTATGGTAAAGCTTCAAGATCACTCAATTGTTACTATCAATCATCCATTGAACAATTCTGTAACGCTTTGGATAAGAATCCAGTATCACCTGTATTTTGCAACGTCAAGCACTTGATCTAAGATCTATAGGACCATGAACCCAAGAGCTAGTCAGATCTCAGCCAAAGCTGGAAGACTGACAACTAATACTAGGCAAGGAAAGAAACAAGCTCAACAGGTTTGCCTCACCACTAGGTTTCATGTCAAATTACACTTCAGCACCATGCAATCATTAGCTGCGTTCAGAAATTTGTCTGAGTAACTGTGAAATAAAGATGCACCCATTCTTATCTCATAACCTGTAGGATAAGTACTCCACGTAGAAGTAATAAAACAAACCCAAGACAATTATCAAAAGAAGATGGCCATTGGAGCTTCAACATATAAGGTAGGCTCGTCTCTCCAACAAATTTTAACGGGTTCCAACTTCTAATTTGACGATTTCTCAAAAATTTCTACATTTTTTTGGCTCAACTATGCAACAAAATTGAAGAGATGACTAAAGTTCAGCCTCAAGATGTTTGAGGACCAGCCCCCTCTTTAAGATCCACACTCAAGAGGGGCATAACCTAACATTCATACAATTGTTATACATTTTCAGAACCAAAACCTGTAAACCCTCCGAGGCGGAAAAAAGGGTCTCAAGAAAACTTTGACTTTACCACCAGCATCCAGATTAACTGAAAACTATTGCCGAAAAGAAAGCAGCTTTTCTAGCAGGTAAAACTTATTCACTTTCTTGCAAATTGGACATCCTTTGACCGTTGTGTCAGCTCAATCCAAACGCTCCATCTGTAAATACACTTTGAATTAATGCCACAGATACCAATTTGCATAATGAAATGTAGCTAGCAGAACAAATAGAAAAAAAATTTCCATTTGATGAACAAATCAATGAACTCAACTTACTTAACCACTTACAATGCCAAAATCTAAAGAAACTGCTGATAAGATGCAATTCCGATGGTTGTAATACTCGTGAGGAAATTTCAAGAAATACAGAAAACCTCCAAAAGAAAAATAAAACCACCTTAATGCTTTAAGAGACCAAAGAAATGAACTAGAAAAGAATATACCTTCCAGAGTCCATCGTTAAGATAATGCATATTATCCACACCAATTCCTTTATTGATTGACCTTCTGCAATAGCACAGAATAATTTTTAAAACATAGAGGATGTACACTACTCACCAACATAACATGATCAAAACGAAGAAAATGCAAAGCGAAAAAGGAAAGAAACATAAGAGGACAGTCGAAGTTTCCTAACAGCTTACAACAAACTTACATATCTTTAGCTGACATTTTAGTAAAACCAATAGCGAGAGCATGCTGCTTTCCTTCAGCCATTATAGCCTGATAATTGAAATCAACGAGTCATAAATTCTGAGACCACAATCAAACCAAAATTGATACAACTATGGCACAACAGCACATCAAACCAAATATCTTTATATATCTAATTAGATTATAGAAATGGACATGGTAAAGCAATGAAGAATATGATTCTTGTACTTACCACAGGGGATTCTGCTCCAACGTCATCATCCAAAGCACCTCCAGGAGATGTAAGCCCAGGACACATAATATTCGCACCAGAGAGGACAAATTTAATCGCGCCCCTATCAACTTGGAATTTTTTCATGATATTTGGATCTGTGAAAGAAAGAAATACATGCAAAAGTAATTATAGACTAGTTTTGACAACCCTTAGACTATAATGATTTTGATGCCACAACTTGCTCAAGGAAACATCTTTAATGTGCACTATTAAATTTTTTTACTCCAACATAATGTAAACAACACCTGTCCCCTAATGAAAAAAGAGTTTTAAAAAGCAACTTTTTCTTGAATCAGCAGATAAGTGCAGTTTTGATCAGAAATCACTGCAGAGTAAAGCAATAAGAAAAGAAGAGTTCCACTATGCTGATGGAAAACAAGGAGAAAACATTTACTTCTAAGGAGCAAACTACTAAAGGTGCTCATAAATTGTCAAAGCATTTTCCATATCATCCAACTTAACCTCCAGCAAATATTAATCCTGAAAGTGTTCAGCATTTTACTTTTTCTGGTTAAATGAAAATCCTTGAGTACAGTCTAAACTTTTGCACAGTAAAGGCAGCCAGCACCACATTCAAATATATTTGTTTAAGCAGCTAAAAACATAATGAACCTATTGACTGTACTATTGCTGCATACTTGTTTATGCATGCTAACGACAGGTGACTGCAACGCATCTCTCAGCCACCATCTCTCTAGGGCTCTTAAACTGTTCTGTTCTCATTTCAACTGTGTATAAGGCAGCACCAGTTGAAATCTAGTTTTTATTGTTACATTTTCTCTTGATGTTGAAGCACCTTTTATGATGTCTTTCTGTCATTCCTTCACAGTAATCCAAGAACAGTTAACATTGATTATCTGAGGATTGAACAAATCATGCTGGATGACAGAACCATTCCATATTAGTGACTACAATTTCTTGAGACCCAAAGGTGGCAATCAACATGACAAGGTAACACCACACTAGATTATCCTGTGAAGATAAGAATTTTTTACACACAAGTACACAACTCACTGGGATATATAGTTAAGCATATAATAAATGGATTAACACAACTAAACTTTTGTATCAAAGTATGATGTGATCTATATAAATGACATACTACATTTTCTTTTCGTACATAATTCCACAGAATAGGTACAATGGTTCTCCTAAGAAACTGATGTGTACATGACTCAGTTTGTGGTTCGACACCATTGAATTTTGCGTTTAACAGCATTGCTTACATATCTCATTGCAGGTAAAATTACTTTTAGTGATCTCATTGTTAGTATGCAAAATGCAGCAGGGAACCCCAGTGTTACGCTTCTTTTTTTTTCATGGTAAATTAACATAATGCTGGATGATATGTCAGCTAGCTGGTTGTTGAAAGCAATTATCCAAACAGAAACAAGATCTTCAATATGAAAGTGAAATGGTTCACAAATGAAAACTAAGAAGGATGACTGCTAGAATCAAACTCTCTGCATCCCAGCATTTTGCATCTTATCCTTGGAACTGGACATGGATTGAGGACCATTGCCAATCCAATCCAATCCAACCAAATAACCCAATAGATCTTAAACAAGACGTTTAGATGCAGGTTTTTTAAGTATTATATCTTATAAGCCTTTCAAATATTCAAATGTAGATTATTAAACGAACTCATCATTGCAAATGGACAACTTCGTAATAAATAAGCTACATTCTGTAACTTTGTAAAAAAATGTGCCACAGGTTTTCAACCTTACACAAGCTTGATACATATCTTCATAGTATTAAACCAGATTCCTGGTATAGACTACAACTGCTGACATTCCCTGGGGCAATTATTTGGAAATTTTAAAAGAAATCAGTGGTGGATTATATTTCTCTCTTTCTCTCCCCCCATTCCCCACTGCATATTGAGCTTCTATTCCCCCTGGAATACAACTGACTTACCATGCATGTTGAGACATTGTCAAATCAACAGGAAACTTTTTAGCCTAAATACATGATAGATGGCAATGTTTAGAAGAAATTAGAGAAATGGGGTAGAAACTATGTAATGAATGACTGACTTACATTGATGAAGAAGTCGAAGAGTAGGCATGTACGGTCCATCACGTATATTGAAGAAAAGTGGCACATTGTTCACTATAACAAGATTCAGATGATTTGGGCTTACAAACAGAAAAGTAAGCAAAAGAAGAGTAGAAAGTTAGATTCAAGTTAATAATCTAATTGATAAAAGGCAGAAGTAAAATACAAGGATTTAAAGATCATTGAAGAAAAGAAAACCATTTTGCAACTATTAGGGGGGATTTCTTAGGAAGCAAATCATCCAATACTGGTTCAAGTCCTGGATACTGCAACCAAAAAGATTACAAGATTGATAAGTGCTAGAACTAAAGTGAAAGTACAGAGTAATGTGCTAGGTATAGCACTAATTAAGACCTCTTCCGCGATACTTTGGCGGATTTTTCGTTGCACAGATGCCTTTACTTGGTTTTGGCCAGAAACTTCTTCGGATGTGAACCTGCAAAACATTCAAAGGAAAATACCCAAAGGGTTATTTTACTCTGCATATTAGTAACTGCTAAAGAACAGGACTGCAGGACCTGAACTCCTCAAACAAGTAACTTGAACATCATTAACATCAACTACAGTTTGTTTGAATTTAGTCACAGAGGACACAAATGGTGTTTAACTCAATACAACACAAACGGTGTCAACCTTGATATATGGCAAAAGTGTTACAAACCAACATAAGCCAGAGTTTCTTTCATACACTTGTTTAGCCATTATTCCACACAGCAAAGGAATAAAAATTCAACTTAAATGGCAATATGATTACATGACTCCTGCTCTCCTCATTTGCCAAGGTACTGAAACTATTCAACTCATTAGTCCTATTTCCAGGTTGATTAGAATTTCATCTGTTCCACCTAAGGGTGAGGGTGGACCAGGGCCTATAAAAAATGAATTTCAAAGGAACAAATAAAATCTCCTTCAACTCAGCAGACGAACAGCCATACAGACTGTCAATAGTTCATATAATCCCTTTCTCGTCAAAACCTTGCAACTTGAATAACAGTGACAGAATAAAGTAAAACTACTACACTTCCAAACCGGTATCTCTTCACCTTCACTTTCTTTCAAATAACTTTCCTCAACAGCTTATATCCGTACTATATGAAACACCAAAGTGTCTCGAGTATTTCAGGAAAACATGTTTTTGAAGCTCTTATACAGTTCATCACCATTGATATCAAATAAAAATCTTCCTCGCTGCAAAAAATCTGTATCATATTTAATATCAAATTTCGATTTTTCAACGATAAGTGCTATCTATCTCCCCTACTTATCCCAGAGAAAATCCTTATCTAAGCTATTCACTGCAACAATTAATTGCTCTCAAACCCCCAATAACCTTACAACCCAGAAGCCCAACTCACAGGATGAATCCCCAAATCTAACAATAACTGAAAACAACGAACAAACAAACAAAACAACAGGCAGAGATAATACAACAAACCCACAAACTAACACACAATACACAATTAAATCAGCAAAATCACGAAATGGGATTCCAATTGAAACCCGAGAGTTAAACTACTTGAACCCAAACACAAACTTTAATATCTACATTGGACAAGTAACCCTTCCCCACAACCCAAGAAAAAATGAAAGAATTTTGCAGCATAAATTAGTAATCAGAAGAATCTAAGAGTGTCAGAGGAGGAATAACGAAAACTCACTTCTTGAACATTTTTTGCTCGATTTTCCGAGAAAGACACAAGGGTTTAAGCTGAGGAGGGATTTAGTGAAATGGAAAGTATGTGCTCCTGAATTATGAACAGAGCTTTATATGAATGGCCTTGAGTTAAAAAGGTAAAACAGCCGCGTTATGACAAAGCTAAAGTTGAATCCAGAGATCGTGGTTAGTGAGACACTAGTATAAAGCTCAAAAGTGCGGAAAAAAAAAAATTTCAGGAAGCTTCTTTCTTTTTTTGTTTTTGTTTTTTGTGAATAAAAGTTTAGATAGGTTCTATTCCAATCACCACCGCAAGCTTAGGAATGCCATACCAAAAGGAAAAAAATGGAATTCAATATGCTTCTTTTTTTTTCATAATAAAACTTTGGGTGGATTCGATTCTAATCACCATCACGGATCAAGAAATACCATGCATATAGAAGTTTTATAGATCACTCGCCAATTCCCACATGAGCTCCCTTACAAAACCTCACATGAGTAGAGGAATTCGAACACACATGACATTGTGTTCATAGTGTTGGATATTTTAATAAAAAAATATCAAATGTTTATTTTGAATTTAAACACAATAAATTACAAGTTTTTTTGAATGAATTTTCAGTTATAAATTCAATCATTCAAAAGTGTAACTTATGTTTTAAAAATGAGATTTATGTCTTAATTGTGTAACCTACGTAATGATTGAGTTTATGAATTCATTTAATGAATTTTTTACCGTTATACAATAAATCTGGACTTTTCAATTTGTACCCGAAAAAATGAGGTGTTAATTTCTCTTAATGTTGGTATTTTTAATTTCTTAACCTATAAATAGAGGCATCTATCAACAAAACCTGAGACATACTTAGCCATCTTTAAACTATCTTCTACTTTTCTTTCTCTTACTATAATTGAATTTTATAGGGCAAAAAACAGTGTTATATAAGACTTTTGTCTTACTCTAGTAGTGTAGATTAGAGTAGACTACAGTGAAAAAAAGGTTAGACTGTTGTATCTTGGAGGCGACGTGTTGAAACCTACTACACAGGAAAATAGTCTATAGGGACGCGAATCGTTTCAAAGAGAGTAATCTAATCTGTACCTCAATTCATGCCAAATTAACTTTTTATGGTACAAATTATTTGCATTTTTTTCATGCAATATTGAAGTATGGAATTTTTGTTAATTTTTTTTTGTTAAATTTCAGTAGAAAATTATAAGTAACAATAATTTCTCTAATGAAATTAAACAAAGAAATTAACAAAAGTTTCATACCTCAATATTACATTAAAAAATGCAAAAAATTTGTGCCATAAAAATTTAATTTGACATGGGTTGGGACGTAGATTAGGCCGCTCTCTATAAAACGATTCGCGCCCCTATAGAGTATTCTCCAATGTAGTAGATCTCAGCACGTTACTTCCAGGATACAACAGTTCTGCCTTTTCTTCTCTATAATCTACTCCAATTTACACTATTGGAGTAAGACATAAATCTCACACAACACTGCTCTTTACCTTATAAAATCCAATTATAGTGAGAGAAAGAAAAGTAAAGATAGTTTAGAGATGGCTAAGTATGTCTCAGGTTTTGTTGATAGATACCTCTATTTATAGGTTGAGAAATTAAAAATACCAACATTAAGAGAAATTAACACCTCATATTTTCAGTTATAAATTGAAAAGTCTAGATTCATTGTATATGATAAAAAATTCACTAAATGAATTCATGAACCTAATCATTACGTAGGTTACACAATTTAAGACATAAATCTCATTTTTAAAACATAAGTTACACTTTTGAATGATTGAATTTGTAACTGAAAATTCGTTAAAGAACTTGTAATTTATTATATTTGAATTCAAAATAAACATATGATATTTTTTTATTAAAATATCCAACAATCCCCCACTTATTTTAATAAAAAATATAATACTCAAAACTTAACACTTAATACGGTAAAAAATTAAAAGTTCAAGCATAATGAAGGTGGGAATGCCTTTAAACCTTCACTTTGTGTTCAACCATTCCTGTACTGCAGTTAAAATGGACTTAACCTTTCAATGATGACTATTTAAGGGCATGTAAAATCATATCACACACACGAACCTTTCAATGTTCTAAAACAAGTTGCATAAGTCAGCACATTTATGGTCTTGTACTTTATCCTAGTTTTCTTGAATGCTCTAGAGAACCAATCCAAATTCTCATAGGAAGCAGCTCCACTTCCACACTCATATAGGTGAGTCTATCAAGGATGCTCCTATGATTTAGAAATCCCATCCATAAGGGTCATATAGCTCATTAAGGGATTAAAAATCCCAACCTCACTTATCATCATAGAATCACAAATGCACTTACATCATAGGGATGGACAATTTAACCAAAGTAGTGTATATTAATCAATCAAACCACTCTATGATTCGTTTGTCTTCAACCTAGTTCTTAGGATTTCCAGTCCTTATGTGGTTGTATCCGTATAGGTGATTTTTAACATATATTAGGCTTTTGTCTTATCCCTCTCGATGTGTATCATATCCTTGACTCAAGTTTGAGATTTATGTTTTACATAATAAATTAGCAAAGATATAATGTTCTCGAATTTTTTCAAATAATTTCTCTTAGTGGTCCAAATATATTGAACCAATCTTTGATGAGAAAATTTCTCATCTATTTATATTTGCCAAATAATAGAAGCATATATTGGCTCATATTCAATTTTTTCAATTTTTTTCTCAATAGCCAGTAATCTAGTAGCGCACTAGAAGCCATTCTCAAAAAACTCCATGGTTAATTTTGCTTTTACAAAAATACCAAGAAAATATTTCGAATACCTTCACGTCAAATCATACTTTTTAGTGAGTGCTAGGCTGCACAACTCAAAATAAGAGTCAAAATAAATCCAAAAGTTATACTCATAACTTGAGCAAATAAAATGATATCACCATATTTTTTCACCACTTTCTACTACCAATGTTTTAAACCTTGGCATCAGGCATCATTTATTGGTCATCACTAATCTACACACTCAAACCAAGGATTAAGGAACTCAAAATATAATTCCTAATAAAATCTCCCAATCAAATTTCAAAGTTTGCATCAAAATGGTAAAGTAAATGCATGGAGCATTTAAAAGTCACGCTCTATATTAGCTACTGGACTTAGACACCCCCGATATTTATCATATTTCTATAGAATATGATGCAATTTTGAGATACAATGTATTAAGCAATATTGAAGATATTTATTCTAAGATTACTGCTACACAGAGTGACTTAAGTACTCAAGAACTTAATGCCATTATCAATCACTAGATATATGGACAGTTATCCAAACCTAATAACTTGTACCAGTTATCATCAACAAGCAACTATGATACTCCGGTATGAAATTTTAAAATTGTGGCATCTCAAAGTAGTGAGAAAAATTAGCTCTAGGTACAAATATGTCAATGATCGAAATTGTATAGAAAGACATTTTCCAAGTTACTCGCATACTAATAAGCAACAAAAACTTAGCTAAGACTCACTGATGTACTTGAATCTAAAGGGAGCCGCAACCCTAATGATTTTTCCTTAATCACACTACTCAAAATTAAGCAAAAATTTCTTTTGCAATAAGAGGCTACTATCTTAAAATTGTTGGTTCTTGGCCAAAATAATCATATAAGTAACAATAATTTCTCTAATGAAATTTAACAAAGAAATTTACAAAAATTTCATACCGCAATATTGCATTAAAAATACAAATAATTTGTACCATAAAAAGTTAATTTGGCATGAGTTAAGACGCGAACTAGGTCACTCTCTTTAAAATGATTCGTGCTCCTATAGAGTATTATCTGGTGTAAGAGGTTTCAGCACGTCACGCCCAAGATACAACAACCCAATCTTTTCCTCATTGTAGTCTACTCCAATCTACACTATTGGAGTAAGATATAAATCTCACACAGCACTGTTCTTTGCCTTATAAAATCTGATTATAGTGAGAGGAAGAAAAGTAGAAGATGGTCTAGAAATGACTAAATATGTCTCAGGTTCGGTTGATAGATGCCTCTATTTATAAGTTAAGAAATTAAAAATACCCACATTAAAAGGAACTAATACCTCATATTTTTAGCTACAAATTGCAAAGTCCAAGTTCATTGTATGACGCTAAAAAATTCATTAAATGAATTCATAAACCTAGTCATTAAGTAGGTTACACAATTTAAGACATAAATCTCATTTTTAAGACATAAGTTACACTTTTGAATGATTGAATTTGTAACCGAAAATTCATTAAAGAATTTGTAATTTATTGTGTTTGAATTCAAAATAAACATGTGATATTTCTTATAAAAATATCCAACATATAGAATTCAAGATGCTTCTATATATATATATATATATATATATATATATATTTTTTTTTTGAATAAAAGTTTGGATGGATTAACCACCACGGATTAGAAAATGTTGTATTTATAGAGGTTGTTATAAATTATTCACCAATCCTCACATGAGCTCTCGTTTACTAGTCCTCACATGAGGAGAGGGATTCGAACACACATGACCTTTGTGTGAAAATGATCCGCGTTCTTGTCTGCCAACCCTCACATCGATAGGAGATTTGAACAAACGATTTTTTATGGAAAAAGTGGTCCATCCTTGTCAATTGAGCCAACTTGTTTTGGCATTCAGGATGCTCCTATAAACTAGCATGTATAAAGTTCGACTTGTACCACATTAATTAAGTACTTAAACAAAAAAAAGAAAAGAAAATCTTTTTTTCTCTTCCTCTTTTGCCCCTTTTCTGGTAAACAAGGGGCAACAACCCCTTGTTTTGGCATTCAGGATGCTTCTATAAACTAGCATGTATAAAGTTCGACTTGTACCACATTAATTAAGTACTTAAACAGAAAATGAAAAGAAAATCTTTTTTTCTCTTCGTTTTTTGTCCCTTTTCTGGTAAACAAGGCGCAATAACCCTTTATCGTTGCGATTCAAGAAATCAGTGAAATAGTAGAACCAAAAAGCACATATAGAGTCCTTTGAAGAAATGCAATTGGCTGGCTGTGATGCTAGTCTGCCAGAGCAACTTTGCTCTAATGGCTTCAAATCCTCTGTTCCCAAAATAGTCTTTGTTCCCTCTGTCCCTTATTTGTGCAGCTGCCACGTGTCTCTAACCTTTTGTTAACCCAAACTCAAATAAATTTTAGATTAAATAACTATTTCTTGCAAGCAAGCGAATTATTGGAATAACTAAAATTTAATTATAAACAAGAAAATATTACCTGTGACAATTGCGTTGAGCACAACATACGTTGGCCAACATACGTTAGCTATTTGGTTCTCATATGTTTAAACCATCTCCACTACCAGTAGGACCTTCATGCACATGTTTAAAAATAAAAAATATAAATGAATAATTATATCATCAAGACTCAAAAAAAAATATATCAGCATGATATCTAATTAAAAGCTTGTTTTTCATGCAAACAAACTCATGGTTTATTTGAGTTTGGGTTAACAAAAAGCTAGAGACACGTGGCAACTGTACAAATAAGGGACAGAGGGGACAGAGACTATTTTGGGGACAAATGATTTGAAGCCTGCTCTAATTGGCTTTAACCTGCACAATTATTTATTGTTATTCCCAATATTCTTAACTCCAATTCGACTTTATTTAACCCCTTCATTCTTTGTAAAAGGGCTTTTAGGGGAAAAAAAGGGATTAGATTATCATATCAAATAGTGAAAGACAGTATATGAGACTCTACTACTGTGACCATATGAATTATTAATCAAGTCTAAAATTTTTGTTCACGGAAAATTTGTGAAAAAGGCGTGCTTGGATATATCTTATTCATGAGACAGCAACATTTATCAAATACACTTTTGTATTTTGGGGCTTTTAAACATATAGTATTTTGCTAATTCAAGCATCATTTCTAATGACAATTAAGATGGTGGGGGGGGGGGGGGTATTTGATAAACGTTTGACAGTTATTTGGCCAAATCATATACGTAGATTTTACAATTTGGCCAAACTTTAGAGGAAGTAGATGTGCGTAACCCTAATGTTTATCAATTTATGATTATGCGAATAATGCATTGGCAAGGTATAACTTCTTCGTAGGTTGGATATGACGGATGTTGGGTACATATCCTGACTTTTCAAATATTTAGTCCGCAAAAGCAATCGTTAATGAATTTTATGTCCTGGTAAGTTTCACCCTCTAAGTTAACCTAGTCTTGAAATTTAGTGCATTTCTGCTAATAATGATGTTGATTTGCTTGATTTCAGATCCCAAATACGGTTGGAATAGTGCTAGGCTCACTTCAGCAAATTGTCCACTTCATCATCTACAAGAACAAGACACCTCCATCAAAAACAGTTGAAATGATGGATGAAGAAGACAGCAAAACCATACTAAAGAGACCAGCAAAGGGCAGGATCTCGAAGGTGGGAAATGAAGACAACTGATGTTTGAAACCAAGAGAAGATCTTTCGGTTATTGAGGGCATGCATTTGGTCAAGAATTAGCTCATGCGAAGTGGCTTTTTTCAGCTGATCGATAAAATGAATAAGCCTACTTCACGAGATCGAGATCAATCCTACCAAAATCATAAGATTGATGTACTCTTATTCATCTCTTATATAACCAACCAATTTTTTGAATTCTAGCAATAAGGTACATTAACTGTAAGGTTAATTACTTTTGACCAAAAAAAAAACTGTAAGGTTGACTACAAAAATTCCCCTTAAGGTACAAACAACTTTGCACTTACCCCAGCATTATTTTTTTCATACTTTGCCACCAAGACAGTTAGTCGACTCTGTCATTGTATAACAACAGTATAAACAATTTATATCCCGGGTAAATTATAGTAAATATTCTTAAGTTATAGTGTATTTTGCACTTTACTTCATAACGTCATTTTTTTCTTAATTTGGCTGCTTATGTTTGGAATCGTTAGTGAATTCCACTATTTTATAACACCATGACAAATAATGTCTAGAAAACATCAACATCCCTAGCATAATAATGAAAAAAAAATGTACTTAGGGGTATAGATCTAGTGAAAATTCATCCTGCAATGACATTTTTTTGAGACGGAGTGACATAACTCGCTCAGTTCATGTGATAATGGAAAAAATGAACCAAAGTTATTATTATAAAATTAAATATGAAAATATTATCAAAGGTCTAAAAATGCTTGGACATTGTTAGTCTTTCTTTCTGAATGTACATATATGGTTGTGCTTTTCTTTTAGTAGCTAATATTTACTTTCTATGGAAGTATTTTTTTTTTTGTGTTGTTGATCACACAAAAAAGGGGAGAGAAACATGGTAGATTTGACTTTTAAAGCTTACAGCCTCATTTTGTTTTAATATAATATGCTTAGATGCTATATTGGAACTTTAGCATATGAATCATATTTTTGCAATTTAAGTTTTTGATGATAATTTTATTACTTTTTCCTTGTCAAGTGAAATGAGCCGAGTATTTTCCTTCATCTTAAAAATGCAAGTGTAATTATAGAATAAAACTTAACTAAATCCATATCCATAAATATATTATGTTGTCATTATTATGTTAGGAATATTGATGTTTTATAGACATTATTTGCCTTGGTATTATAAACTATCGAAGTTTACTAATGATTTTGGGAATGACAAAAAAATTGAGAAAAGAATGATGTTAGGAGGTAAAGTGCAAAACACATTACATACACGTAAAGGGGAGTTTTCTTTTCATAATTAACCCTTAATTGTACTTCAAAAGTTCCTGCTAAACATGAAAAGAAAGTGAAAGAAGAACAAATTCGTCTTAGCAGATTACCATAGAGAAGATTTTAATTTGAAAAATTTTATACGAAGCAACATATAATTCAAGTGACAAAATAAACTAAAATATGATTCATCTATTTAATTTTAGGAATTCCCATATTTATGTCTATCATTTAGCATTATCATGATTTCAGTTATTTTTTGTAGATTGACTCTTTCAACTGTGCCATCGAAAGAAAGATACTTGTTTTATATACCCAAAAATTCTGCATATATATATAATATTAGATATAATTTTTAGGGATAATTTCAAAAACATCCCTTGAGGTTTCTCATAATATCATTCAGCTCCCCTGAGGTTTTTAAGATCTCGCTTACCTCCCTTGGATTGATATTTCTTATAACATTTTAACCCCTTTGGAGAAAATACAAGAAAGATAAAACTTTTATTCCAATACTACCCTTATATTATCCAACTTATGAAATTTATAACAATAATAAAAAATAAAATAAGGTTAAATTTTTATAAGGTGTAAATTTCTTGACAGAAACTATTTATTTTAGTTGGATTGGAACAAAAGCAAAATTTATATCTTGAAAAATTCACACATATGAAGAGATTATTTTAGTTTTCAATACAACTTAAACTACACTATGAATTAAAACATATTTCCCCAAAATACATCTTAACTTCTTTAATTGTAACTTAACTATGCACAAAATTTTTTAATGTATTAATTACTCACAAAAATCCTCCTAAGTGGTTGACCTTGATTAAATTTAATTTATCTATGTCCTTTGCTATTCCACCACAACCTCAATATAAAGAAATATGGACCATTATTAGCTAACAATTTTTTTAATTTACATTTTTTGGTTTTAAAATTTTATTTTTTTTGGATTTGTGGTTAAATAGTTATTAAGAGCAAGGGCAATATTGTCAATTTATGACCTTTGATAGGAATATTTAGTCTTGTCAAGTTGACAAGGGAGGTAAGTGAGATTTTAAAAATTTCAAGGGAGCTGAGTGATATTATGACAAACCTCAGGGGAGGTTTATGAAATCATCCCTAATTTTTAAATAATAAGATTAGTTGTTTTTAAAGTTATTTTAAAATTAAAAATAATTCTTAATCATATAATATAATCCAAGAACCCAAATGTAATGGGGGTTACCATCCCAGGTTTTGTGATGCCATAGAGTTTGTAAACTCTCCCTTGTAACCAATATACACACACATATACTAATACTTGTTAACCTCTCTTGCATTTATATACTTTTTCTATTTATTCTTGCCTATTTTCCCTTGTATTTATTTATTTTCCCTAATTGATCTTATATTTTAAAAAATATAACACTTGAAATAAATCTTAGTGAGTACCCTATGCGCATCCGTTAGGCAAACCAATATCGTCTAGATAATTAAGAATTACTGACTTTAGCCCTAACTTTTCCTAATTTAGTATCTGATGCCAATTTTCATATTTTTGCATCTTGGAGTTTTCTTCTAATTAACTATGCACCTGAATCTTAATGCGTGACAAAATTTTCCTCAATGTTATGCCATATCAAGTTGACTTAATTCTTAACGAATCTTTTCATTTGGCAAAAACGATTGATTTCGATTAGCATGTGAATTCAGCCTCTACCCACAACTATGCATTAATCAAGTGCTAGACGTACATAAAAATTGAAACAAATCAAGGGCTAATTATTCACAAATTCATATATGAGGAGCAACCTCTCACAAATTGGAATAGTTCTGAACGGTAAAAAAGAATCCTTTGTCCAGAATTAGCAACATGGTTATCTTATGTCAAAGCTACTCTCAATAAGCTACTCCCAATAAGTTTGGGTAAGTGAGCAAATTAGGCAATGAGCTGAATTGATTTATTATGCATGCTATAAATGGGCTTATCCACAATGTTATAAATTTTCCTCAATGAGTTGAATTGATTTATTATGCATGCTATAAATTTTCCTCAATGTTATGCCATATCAAGTTGACTTAATTCTTAACGAATCTTTTCATTTGGCAAAAACGATTGATTTCGATTAGCATGTGAATTCAGCCTCTACCCACAACTATGCATTAATCAAGTGCTAGACGTACATAAAAATTGAAACAAATCAAGGGCTAATTATTCACAAATTCATATATGAGGAGCAACCTCTCACAAATTGGAATAGTTCTGAACGGTAAAAAAGAATCCTTTGTCCAGAATTAGCAACATGGTTATCTTATGTCAAAGCTACTCTCAATAAGCTACTCCCAATAAGTTTGGGTAAGTGAGCAAATTAGGCAATGAGCTGAATTGATTTATTATGCATGCTATAAATGGGCTTATGTCGTTTTCGTTCGCTTTCGTTATTTTCTTGTTCATTCAGTCGTCCTCTTTGGACGAACAACAATGGTAAAGTCATTCTCCTATTTCGTATAGTTTATAATTACAGAGGCATGAAGTCAAAACTAGGAACATACCCTATGCAGTTCAAACAGAAATACACAGCTAAAACATGCAAGGCATGCAACAACCAAATACCACGTGGAAAACTTCCAAGAATTGGTATTCATCAGAGAAGCTATAAAAGCTTTGCCCAACACAATTTCCATAAACTTGAATTTCAATATCCCATTGAATTCATCATGGTTAAGCCAGATGTTATCACTGGCATTCTGGGCATATATAATATACTACATCTGTCAAGCTTTTTTCATTGGCTTATGACTAGCTTTTGACACGAACACCAAAAAAAAAAATTTTTGGGGAAAAATTTTTTTTTTTTGGGGTTAAAATTTTGCAGGTAACATATTGTTTCAATATTATCTTTTGCTTCTCCAGTGTAAGTATTGCTCTCAAGTTTTAACCAACACATGCAATCTTTTCCACTTTTACATGTGTATATATTGCTATTGAATTAGTTCTGGGTTCTAATCTCCTTAATCCCTCCCCACTTCTTAAATTCTATCATTTCCTTACTACAAAAATTTTTTGAATAAAATTGAGTGTGTTTGGATAGTCATTATTTGCTTGCATCACAAACATAATTTCCAACATAACTTTTTTATTTTTTCAATCACTTTTTGACCTCACATATATTGCATCACAAAAATTACTATAGTAATTATTCCAAATAATATTTCAAATAATCTCCTGTCCAATTGCTATTAAATTATTGCTATTATGAAGTACTAAGATCATGCATTGACGGCTGGTTCAGAGGGGCATTTAGGAAAGTGGCGAAGACATAATCCTCAGACAACTAAGATGGACTACCCTACATATCTACCCTAATGAGCACTAGTTTCTGGATCTTCTATGGACTTCTTGATCCAGACGATGGTATACTTACTGACACAGTTAATAGTGTTGGTATCACCTCTCAGATTATTGATCTGGCCATGTATCGCTTCTATGCCAGCAAGAATAGAAAGGTAAAAACAACACTGTACATGTTGCCTCGTATAGAAAATTTTGCTTGTTATTGGGGGAGCACTTATTACTGATGATTAATTGTATTTGCTCAAAAAAACGAAAAGCTCATTGGATTTTATTAACAGGTGAAATATTTGGGGTTGGTGGCATTAGATTTAATATTCCTTGGGATAGTGATAGTTGTGACCCTGGTAGCATTTCATGGAGATGCAAGACGGACAGTTGTGGGAGTTCTATGTGCAACATTCACCACAGTTATGTATGGGGCACCTTTATCAATCGTGGTCAGCTAGATGGTCAAATCACTTCAAGGTTTTTGAGGTATAAACAATAAAAGCAACTCATTAACAATTAATATAAATACATTCTTTAAAGTTTTGTCATATTAGTCTTATTGAATTTTTATGGAGATACTCGAAAAATATCATTTAACGTTATATTCCTTTTATTTGTCTAGCCAAAGTGTTCTTGATTTTTATTTTACTTGTACAATAAATTTTGCAGAGAACTGTGATAAAGACAAAGAGCGTTGTATATTTGCCATTTTTCCTCTCGCTGTCTCTTTTCGTGAATGCTTATCGGTTGATTAAGAAGGCAATAGGCCCAATGTCCATTTGAAACCTTACAAACATGGTAGATGATCAAAATTAAATTATTTATACGACAAGGAAGCAAATTCCAAACACTTCTGATTTTCATAGTTCTTGTTGTCGGACTAAATATCTCAGACAGCAACCTTGATGCTTGCTCTTGAAATACTAGACAGATCCCATTGTCTGTGGAACACAAGAGAGTATTCAATCATCGAATAGACTTGGAAGGACGGAATCATGAGATGGTAAAAACCACTAATAAATGCAGAATTGAGAATATCGAGGCCATATATGCAGTGCACCATATTCAGTTTACTTTTAACTTTTTTGCAGTCTCTCAACTTGCAAAAGATGGATAAGTTCACTTGAGTCCTGCGAGTTCTGTCTAATTTCTACTTAGAAAACTTGCTACCATATCTGTTCTTTTTACATTGGATACTATGGCTTGATCACCAGTTTTCCTTGTTGGGATTACATAGGTTGTCTCTACTTCTTAATATCGTGAACGAAGTCGATTGTTTTCCGTGAAAAGTACGGTTTTTTTTAAGCTATTAATTTTCTGCTAGGCTATGTTATCTAGATCCAGTTTGAATGCTCCAAGTGCGAATGAAAACAGCCTTAGATCACTAACGAATTCTCCAAGTATTTTGTAGGCTTAGATTATCAACTCATAACCTTTCTTGCACAATTCATTTTCGTCTCTACAATTCCATTCCGACAGTAAAGCCAAGATCAATGTTTAAAAGAGTGAGTTATTAGTATAGGGGCGTTGCTAAATCGATGACCTAATCAGGCATTGTTATGATTAATTGATGATGAAGCGGTTGTAGTCTTTCTGGTGTTTACAGCCCGAGGAACCACTGCACAATCTTCAGCCAATTATTCTCCTGTAAAACCATCTATGGGTTGTAGCCTTTCTGGTGATTACAGCCCCAGGAACCACTGCACAATCTTAAGCCAATTATTCTCCTGTAAAACCATGTATGGGTTGTAAAGCTTTAGACTTACTTCAGCAATTGACTGAGGGTGGTATTATTCTTCAAATGAGATATTAAGATGGCGTTCTCAGTTACAAATTCGAATCTAGAAATTAGCAAAATCTTCTATCCAAATGGTTTATTTTGCATTGGTATATAGATTTGAAACAGATTCAAAAGAAATTCTGGAAGTTAATTAAAATTTCATTCAATCCTCTCAAACATGGCATTCTTTAATTCAAGCTGATGTAGAAGAAGACATCGGATGAATTTTGAGAATCCAACATGTTGAACTAAAAACAAGAAGGCACTAGTGTGAAGAATCAAAATATGACCGGTTGGTATGAAAAACTAACATGCGAACCAAACAAAAGAACTGAAATGAATTTCTTGTAGGATCTTTTTGCTTTCACTTCTACAGCCAAACCCTATGTCCAGTTTGGATCCCTGGAATTTGTCTGATCAATTTTTCTAATGCCATTTTAGCAGTTAGATGAATTCTCCAGTGTTGAAACTCATCTCTCCGCAACTGTGCTAAGCCACATCAAATTTGGGTTGAAAAGAAAATGAAAGAAATCAATCGCTACAAATCTTGTGCAAACAATGTGAAAATTTAGAGCACAATTTGGAAAACATAAAAGAAACATCAGATGGCAGTTCAACTTATAGTTCTTGAAAGGAATTAACAACATAAATTATGTTATCCAAAATTTTATTTTTCTTTTTGATGCATGCAAAACATGGATTTGAAAAAACGAAAAACAAATTTTTGTACTGGTTGGCCGCTTTTATGTCAAACACTTTTGACCTTTACCCTAAAAGTGTAAATAGTGTAGAGGCAGGATTGGATTTATGAAGATCGTATGAGTGTTTTATCCTCTTCTTTTCATTTGTCCAATAATTGTCTAATTTCTGTGTGTTTTTGTTTTGGTAAATAGTTGCTCAGGCATCACCAAGTCAAATCTTTTGTAAGGCACCCCTTCTGTACCAACCCCTCAATCTAGAACTAATAACAAGAAACATACCTTGATACAATTTGTTACTATTTTTAATGACGGTCAGAAAGATGAATGAAAATGTACAAATGGTTGAGGCACTCTATTTAATTGAAGGATGCTTCGAAGAACAATATGTTATTCACATCTATTAAGATTACCCTTAATCAGTCAACTTCATATATTTTTCATGATATTTTTAAATTCATTAAACACTAATTACTTCTCTTCTTCTCTCTCTAATTAAAGTTTTTTTCTACTCACTTATTCACATTCTTCTCTCTCTCTCTCTCTCTCTCTCTCTCTCTCTCTCTCTCTCTCTCATATTAATTCATCAATTATTTTTATGATTTACTAAATTGATTTTGGTTGTAATAATTTCTTGCATATTAATTCTACATTCTCTTATACTTTTTTATTTTTAAAATTTTACTCAAATGGTTCTTTTCCAAACAGAATGTAATTGAAACCAAAATAAATAATAGTTTAAAATGAAAAGAATCCCAAAAAATAGCCTTACTTTTCCTTCAATATTCATGGGATACATAACGTAACGTAATTTAAACTTATTTTCATCTAATTATTAGAGAATATGAATACTTAATAGAAATCAAGTCTTGCATGATAAATATGAATACTTGATTAAAGATAAAAGTTAAAATTTACATGACAAGTATAAAAGAGAAAAAAAGGGTAAAGTTTTAATAGTGTTAGTTGCTTACAGACATGATAAATAAGTAGAATTGAAAGGAAAAATGCATGTTGCATGTCAAAAGCAAATTTATGCTAAAATATTAAGTAAATAATAATTATTATTTTAAGCTGAAATTTGTTGGAGTTAAATGAAGTTCTATTTGCAAAAAAAATAAATGAATAAATAAAAATTTTAGAATTGAATAAAAAGTAAGAGCGCATATTACCAAAAAGATAGAAGAAAAAAAAGGCAAAAATTACATTATTTAATTAAAAAATAATAGATCTATTAGTGTATGAGTGAGAAAGAGAGAAATAAGAATAATATGAAGCATATGAGTGAGAAAGATAGCGTCCTATACTATGGTGAGGAGGAGGGCCTGAAGAGATCCTGGGATAATCCGGAGAAGACTGAACCACCATCAAACCAAACGGATACACTACGCACCCGCCTGGATTTTTTTAAGCAATGCCACATTTAATTGTGGCCAATTGGTGCCTTAATGCATTGATGGTGGCTACTAACCTTAAACCTTGCCTCCCACCCCACCAAACCTTAATGTATTAGTAGTGGCCACCAGCCCAAAGGCTGGTGGTTAGTACCTAACTTTCCTCACTACAGTTTTTTATTTTTTATTTTTTTTTTTTTTTTTACTTCATGGGATCTCATAACATGACTCGATTGAACTCTTACAGCAGTGCCATCTCAGTTTTACTTTATCCTGCTCCAATGTAAGTATAAAATTGCCCAAATGAATTTGTAACATTTTGTTCGATTGTTTCAAAGCACAAAAATAAGCATAATTGCTAAGTTCGCTTGGCCAAACAAAAATTCTGTTAAACTGCGTATTTTGTTTCACAAATACATTTCGCAAGTGCCTCCATGTTTGGCTCAAGTGGTGATCATCCAGCTAGGGTAGGAGGCATTAGTTGTAAATTTGGCAAGTCCATAACAACGATTGGTCCAAATTTTGAATAAAAAAAAAGTTGCTGTTAATAAAATAGCTATCTTGCAACTAATGAACTGGGGAAAAAACAAGTTTAATTGCCTCAAAAAAAAACACAAAAGAAGAAAAACTTCCTTATACTATATAAGATTGAGTTTTGGTCAAAAAATATGTTGAATTTCAACCGCATAGGTTGGGGTTTTCTAGAAATGTGAAATATTGTGTACAAGTTAAGGAATCATGTATTTGGGTATGTTTACTGAAATAACCCCACTTTAATACATTTAAAGTTGTCATTGATGAGTCATCTGGGTATTGATGGAATGTGTAATTAGTGTGTAACCGTTTTTGCATTTTGTACAACCCATATATGCTTGTGTGATGGTGTAATTATCGGAATATCCCTTAGCTACCAATAATTCCTCTTTTCAGTCGCAGATAACCGTTTGAGATGTTGTTTTGTCTGAAACGTTTGAATGGCAATCGGATTTAGGAAATGAGCCAACAATTTCTCTATCAATGGTAGAAACCCATTTCTCTATCATTTATAATCTGCATTTATGAGCCACAAACGTTGGTCAGTTTATCCCCTTTCAGTTTCAGAAGTTAAGTTTTCCCTTTTTGCCTTTGTCTACAACGATTTGCCTCATCGTTTTCTCTTCCATCCGAGCTCAACTCTAAAATTACCTATTATTTCATCATTAATTACACCCAATTCAATTGTTGAACCGTTGGTATGTAAATGTCTAAACGGTTGATTATCAGTTTCTCCCTATTCGCATTCTAGGATTGGGATAATTTTACCTGACTTCATACTAATCAGCTCAGAATGCTCTTCAGTCCCAGCTACTCCTGGTGGTTCAGCATGAGGTTAGATTTCACCCCCCCTCCCCAATTTTTTAGTTCCTCCCTTAATTTTGTCGGTGTGTTCTTAGCACCTACAATTAGCGATTCTTATCGCGTTGCCTAACTGTAAGATAGCATTTTTCGCGTTGCCTAACCTCAATTGGTCTGGGTTGGTTATAATCTTATAGGTTTGGAGCAACAGCAAGAAAGAGCTCTCGGTGGGGATTCTGGAATAAAGTTAGTTTTCTGTGTTGCTTTGCCTTTCTACATTATCAACGACCTTCAATTTGACACAGTTTTATTGTAACGCTATGTGAATTGATTGATTATATCGTTTATCTTTTCATACTAAATTTTATTTCTTTTCACAATGTACTATTGTTTGTTCAACAAAAAATATCTTCTTCCCCACATGCATCAAACACCAGCACGATGCGCAGGCACTCCCCCTAGTAATAGTAAGTAAATGGAGTAAGTGTATAACACGCAATCCTGGCATTGAGTTTTTTTTTCTTTTTCGGATAAGTTAAATTTTCCTTGCAAGTAGCATAATGTATGTTACAATCACTATAATAAAACTGACCCTTAAGGTGGAATCAGTCAAATAAACAAAGAGACACGAACAAATAAAATCTACCCAACAACGTTACAATCAAGTCACAATAAAAGGAACCTTGAAAAGACAAACGAGTTCCAACCTGCAAGGTTACACCGAGACAAGAGTATTCTCACATGTTGATCAGAGAATTATGAAAAGAGCACGCTTGAATGAGCAGTCAAGAAATATGGATTTAGACAAATTTCATTTGCATTGCAACCACGTATTGGGTTGAGATTTAGTAACCCTGTCAAGCACATCTGCCCCACGTTGGGTCAATTACTCCATAACATCCTAATTCATTTTAATGGTTCTATTTGGTCCTGAAGTTCTGTTTCTTCATAATTGTCCTCTATGTTTCTTTTGCGTGGCAGTATTCTCCCCTTCAAGCTACTTTTATCATCAACAATCCGTTGTATAAAATGACAACTGTAGCTTGATGCAGATATTTTTCTAAAATACTAAATCTACCACAAATCTTTATTAGGAATTGACACTAGCCAGATGAATTATTCAACTGTTATAATTTAACATAATTCACAGAAACAACCACGTAACTTTTTGGAAAACCGTAATGAGTGTAGAAAAATATGCGGTTATGATGCCTAATATTTCTTCACCAGCTCATCTTGATCATGTCGGGTAGAACTAGGAACTTATCTTTAAAATGACTTATAGGTACATGAAATTTTCTAGGTATATTTGCACTCTTTTTATACCCATTGACTAGGGAAAAGGCCCATGCAAAGCAATGGGAGTTTATACCTGTGGTGTTGTTAAATAATTTGGTAATGTCGGACAATTTTTTTTCCCCTTAGGTAAGGCAAAATGTCATACTATGTGTAGATAAAACTTTGTATAGTATGGTAGATAATTAGTTAAGAGAATTATAAAAGTTGACGCAACCATAATGAAGGGATAATAGACAGTTGTAGTTCAGATTGAGGGTAGATGCTGTATGATTCTACTTTTCAACCTTATATTATTCACATAGATAGATTAATAAATAAAGTAATAGTCCCGAAAGGTTGGTAGTAAATAGTTGAGATAGCAGTCTCACAATCCTTTGTATTAAAGAGTATGTGATATAGGGATGAGAAAGGACACGACTAGATTTCTGCTGCTCTAGGTACGATGCTTCTTGGTTGGTGGCTAAACGCCTTTTGCAGAGTTTTAAGTTTCAATAATTGTGGTCGGAGCATCTGGAGTGGAGCTTGGTTCTGTTGTTACTTCCCAAAAACTTCTGTTTCATGAATCTAACTAAATTCAAGAAAATAACAAAGCATATGAATATAGAGACTTGTTTATTCAAATAGCAATTTCAATCCACACACAACATCTCACGCACTTAGCTATTGAAATAACAAAATTGCATCATCTATAATATAATTTTAAAACTGTATCAATCATTCAAACACTTGTTAAAGACGCTACACAACTATAATCAATGCAATAAAATTGTAATCACATTTAAACAATCGATGACATGCATCAAGTGGAAATATACAATTACGTTGTACCTTGATGAACAAAATGCAATCTAACAAGAAAATCTACCCATACTTCACCCACCTGCAATAGCTACAACAAAAGCTAATTCAAAAATTTTATCATGCAAACAAAGCTATACAATTCACAAAGTGAGAACATCAGTGAAAATGAGTATACCTCTACAAATCTAACTTTAATGGTGTGAAACAAAAACATTTGAACCCACAATTTTATCTATTAATGACAGCCAATATTGCCATTTAGTTCAGAAACTAATCTACAAATAGGGGAGAAGATGCGGGGTCTTCGGTTACAGTTGAAACGTTGAGTTCAAATGATTCTTAACCTCCCACACTTTAATGAGCTCTTCAACATGTTGCAATTACTGGTTCAAATGAGTGTCTTTTGTTAGAAAAACTCAATTAATGTTTCTTAAGATTTAACGATGAAGAAGACAAACTTTCTACAGTTACAGTCCACAAATAGTCTTCGAATGGTTCTTCTACTTTGGCCCATTAATTTTGTCTTAAACATTTTTAACTTCCCATTGTACTAAACGGGTAGTTAAAAGGATGAAACTATCACTAACAACCCATGAGCACAATTTGCGAATGTAATTATCATCTCACAGAGGGCACTCTAGTAAACTCATACTCCAATGAGCATAGCTTATTTGTACTCTGAGGTGGATTACTTGTATGATACTTATACGATCCCTAAATTGCCCCTTAAAATGTCAGATGAAAACCACCCAACAAAAAAACTACAACTCTTTTTTATATATATAGGATAGGATTTCAGTCATTGTTCCAATTTAACTTTAATCTGTCCCAAAAATTCAGACTTGGATCCGTTTTTACTGAGTGTCCCTACGAACTCGTCAAGAAATTCCATATCATAACTCTAATCACATAGCTGAAAGACAACATTTGAGGAACTACTTACTAGGAACGAATATGAGGACTACGTAGAACCTTTGCAAACAATATAGAGATTTCTGAGTTATTTTACCCTATAACTTAGCTATTGGCTTCCTTCGAGGTTAAGGTTTAATTGTAAATTACTTACGTTAAACTGGTACAATGGTTTTTCAAATCTTACAAAAGGTTTTGCATTTCAAAAACATATATAACGTACAAAAATCTCAATCAAGGTTGATATTTCAATTCCTTCGGCATGCAACAAACCTACAGGTGCCAAATGCACTAGGGATAATTTCCGGAACTGCTCAAATCATCAAACACATGATTTTCAAGAACAAGTAGGAAACAGTCAATTCTGTCCATGCAACTAAGGAAAATGCCTCAATTGAAGTAGCCGAAGAGGGCAGCATCAAATTGGAGCAATTGATAGATAACTAATAAAAGTTCCAAAAGCTATGAGAGTATTCATCGTATGAGCCCGCCAGTGCCAATCAGAGATGACAGCTTCCGAAGTTTCGTTAAGGACGGTCAGCTCCTTGACTGGTCCCCGTGACGGCCACTCGGGTCCTTTTTTGCTTCTTCATTGAGAAAGTCATGGGATTGAGAAGTGACGATTCTGTATATTTTATGTCAAATTAAAACCTCCAAGAAGGGATATAATTTTTTTTCCTTCATTTTATTTTTTTGGATGTATAATTATGGAAATGTCAATTACATATTCTAGAGTTTATCGACGTCTTACAATGAGAGAAATTGATTTTTTCTTGGCATATAAGATCCATTTGCTCCTATTTATCATCCATAAAGAAATTATCAATGCTACAGTAGTGTATAATTGTCTAATGAACCAAACGTGGTGTTTTCTTGTTGAGTTTGCATCCAATGATCTCAGTATACCTTGATAAATGTTAATCAGTATTTATTAAGTGCTTTGACAATAGTATATATGCAATCTTCACTCAGTCATCTTGGAGGAAAAAACTAAATTGCGAATCTAAGCATTTTTATATGCTTTTTATTTTATACAATGGTGGCTTAAGGAGTAAATTTTGAAATAGTGGTAATTCTCAAAAGAGGGTTTCAAATAGTGAGAGTTCTAAAATGACACATTTACTCTTTTAAACAATGCATTTATTGAATACATTGTTCTAGAAAAAAAAAAACCTAGACAAATGTAAAAACGCATTCACAAAATGCATTTTCAAAAAATAACGGATTCATTAAATACGTTTTTCACCCTCTGAGAAGAAATTTGAAAAACATTACCCTTGAGAATTGATTTCAAAAAAATTATACCTTTTGGGAAGTTAGTCATGGATTAAGTAGATGCTTCCATATATGGACATGTGGCAACAAAAAATCTAGCATCAAGGAGAGCTCCTGTTATTTTAGCTGACTCTTATGAGTAATTCTTACTTCTTGTAGACGATTGCATTCTCATTGTTTGTTAAAGCTTTATTTCCATCAACACTTTTCTTGCTTAAACATCTAATCAAAGGTATAAGAGTTGGGAATTTTGTAACAACACTTTTTTTTTTTTACTTGAGCACCAGTTAAGACGAACTTTGAGATCTAATTAGCTAATTATCTGCGCAAGATTAATGTAAAAATATTCATGTTTATACCGCTACAACTACGTTTAAGAAAGCCGGATATGCTCATTTAACAATTAATTAACTTGCACCCAATTAACTTCAAACTATTGATACATATAGCCTGAAATAATCCTCGTATTCTCAAGGTTCATGTGAAAAAGTTATTCAGCTATTTGCCACAACTGTAATGAACAATCTTCCTAATGGAAAGATGTTTTCTTTTTGTTTTGTTTGCTAAAGAAAACATGTGCACGTCTCTGCTTAACAAATTGAACAGACACAAAAATGGAGTTTTGTTCTACTTTACAGAAAAGGAGAATGATGAAAGTTTTTTGGCCAATAACCCTTATTTGTCTTTTCTCCTGTACACTTTATTTTTCAAATTAAAGTAGATTCTTCAATGGAAAGGCCGAAAAGAACTGAAGAGTTGCATCTGTATATTCTTTTCATGAAAAATCTTGACTGAATTAAAATGCCAGATGAATGAATTTGACCCTTTACACGTTACAAAGTTGAAAATGTAAAAAGGTGCAAAATGCATCTGTTAACATCAAATCCATGGCACAATTTTCCTACTGCTCTAAGCATCTAACTGGGACTAAATCGATCCCTTTTAATCATTTTGCACCATAGAAATTGTTTGGTAGAATCATTAATCTTGGGGACCAGCTTACTTCGAGTGAGAAGCGTGAGCCAGTGCTAATGGGCTGAATATAGGAAGGGGATGGATAGGGTGCCTTTGTCCCTACCCAAATTTGTGCAAGGGACTAAGATTAGGTAAAGTGCACTATTTCTAGCAAAGGCACACCAGAACTAAAGAAAGGAGTATTACCTTAGGAATTAGGATGTAGAAGAGCGCAAAAAGTTGAAATTAATTATTGATTAAGCCAATTAAGGTAAGGCCATATGATTAGGTGCATGATGTACCTAATGAAACTACTAATGTGACGGAATGCAGAATGATTTTACCTATCCTATATGAATTATTCTTTTTTCTGCATTAGAAAGAAATCTTTTTTAGCTTTTTTATTATAATTTTTGGTTAATGAAAAATTTTAACTTCTTAATGCTCCCTTGCAAATCGAAGTCCAACTCTAAATTCAGGGAAAATTAGTCAAGCCAATACCTGCTTAGTACAATTTCTTGAAGCCCCCTTTATCTAGCATTCAATTTTTGCTGCACGTATATGACCTTCTTTTGACTAATTCAGACCGTGTTAATTTGTACGCTTCCCTCAGCAACATATTCAACGTTAGGCACAAAGGTCTGTGACTCCTTGTGACATGTCCACCCAACAATTCAGGAAAAAAAAACAAACAAAAAAACCCTAATAGATCTAGTCGTCTCCAAAAAAAGATGGTGGTGAGATGACATTTTCAAGATAATTGCAAAACTACAAAAAAAATTGAAACGTGGCAAGAAGTTGGATGGTGATATTCATCCAGAATCATTGAAATCTGGGAGGAAGAACCAACTTACTTAAGCATTCTACCACCAGAACCATCAGTTTTTTATAAATTGTACTCCTCCTCCACTTGCTATAATCTCACCTCAGCCCTCTTCATTGCTACTCTAGGACAATCTCCTTGATCAATTAGTTTCATGGCTAGCTTTAGTGTCATACTTGGTATTATTGGTATGCTTCTAATTTGTCAACCTTCAAGTTTCATATTTCGTGGCATGCAATTTACTTATAGAAAATGATAAGTTTTAATTGTACTTTTGCAGGTAATGTCATCTCTATACTCATGTTTCTATCCCCGGTGTAAGTGTAGACTTGTCTTCTCAAAAAATTATTTTTTTTTGGTTGAACTTGTCTTATTAAAAAAAATGTTTCCTCCATGTTTGCAATTATTTGAAGATCGTTGTAATCAGAATACTGTTCCAAACTTTGCTCTATTCTATTCAGAATTGCTAATTCACTTGATGAATAATGACATGCCTAATATTTGTGTTCAGAAAAACCTTCAGGCGGATCGTTAAGAAGAAATCAACAGAGGATTTCAAAGGTGTGCCCTACATAACCACATTATTGAGTACGAGTTTGTGGTCATTTTATGGGATACTGAAGCCAGGAGGATTGCTTGTGCTCACCGTTAATGGCGCCGGAGCTATCTTACACATAATCTACGTTATCCTGTTTCTCATTTATGCTCCCAAGGATGTAAAGGTGACTCCTCAGAATCTCCATATTAAAAATTTTCGTGTCAATAAAAACTCTTCTGATTGCCGGTTGGCGGTCAAATTTGTTGGATTTTATAGTTCTTTCTTTTTGGATGGTAAAAAAGTTTGGGTTGTTTCATCTCTGATCATTACTACGGATCAGGCCAAACCATGAGACCATATGTTACTTGCGGAGGCATTTACATATGACCATTAATGCAATTTTCATACGATAGTGAGATTCGAATATGCAACGAGAAAGTACTTCGTTCATAGCAACTGCGCTAACATGCGTTGGCGGGATAACGTTAGCTTCATATAACTTTGCATGTGCTTGTTGGACCAAAGAGGTTTGGCGGAATGGCTGCACGAAAATGAATTTTCCGATTTAGTACTCCTTAGAATAACACTTTGGTTCAATTTCCTTAAATTCAAACTATGCAACTTGACTTGCATAATTAATTAAACATCAGTTTATATGGACATGAATTAGACTGTTACATGCATCATTATGTATCATTAGGTAAGAGTAAAATGCAATCTAAGTGCTCAATTATCATAAACAGAAAATAAGCGTCTAGATTACCATTTGGTCAAAGTGACAAGTAAGAGACGTTTAGGCATGCGCTGAGAAAAATTGTTACCCTGGTTTTATCATTTATGAAGGAACTGGCCATAATCATGATCTTGTTGATCAGGTTAAGTCTTTGAAGCTGGTGGCAATAGTGGACGTTGGTTTCTTTGGAGTGGTTGTTGCTGTAACGCTTCTGGCACTCCATGGAAGCCTAAGGCTAACAGTGGTCGGACTTCTATGCACAGGAATGACTATTGGAATGTATGCATCCCCCCTTTCTGTCATGGTATGCTCACCCTGTCCTTTGGTTCTTTCCTCCCCCGTTCTCACTTTCTTCTAGTTCAATTTTCTATAACTCGATAAAAGCTACAACCTATGTAAATGCCCTTTTTAGGTTTGATAATTCTGGTAGATAAATAAAGGGAACTAAAAGAGGAAAAAAAACCGTTTTCAGAACCCAATTTAACTGGTAAGAATATTTTTTTCTCCCCTTTCCCTCATAAGGATTGAAGTATCACCTTCGACTAAAAATTTAAAAAAAAAATTTTCACTAGGGAAAATACACCCCTTGTACTGCTTTCATTATTATTTGTATAACACATGCAGTTTTGCTTTATTAACCTATGGAGAACCATAGCGAGAATTCTGTATTTGTAATCGTGAAGCCATTTATTCTTCTGGCAGAGAACTGTGATCAAGATGAAAAGTGTGGAGTACATGCCATTTTTTCTTTCTTTCTTTCAATTCCTCAATGGGGGTGTCTGGGCTGCCTATGCTGTGCGTGTAAAGGACATCTATCTTGGAGTAAGTCTTTCTATTGCCCTTTTTTTAATTTTGAACTAATTTTTTCTCCTTTTCTGATTAAAAATTAACAAATAAACAAATAAGTCTTTCTAATGCCTTCTCTTCTTTTTTTTTAAAGTTAATTGTTTTCTCGTTTTTCCGGTTACAAATGAACAAATAAACAATGAACAGTAAACCTATGAATTGGATACCTGTTGCTCAATATAAAATATAGTTGAGTAAATGTAGGCGAGGAAAAAATACAGAAAAATAACAATACAAAGAAATAAAATTTATAGTTGATATCACTTATTTTTGGAAGAAAGATTTGTCTAGGAAATTAAGTGCTACTTAATTAATTAAGACGTTCAATTTTTGGTTATCAAACGCGTTTGAACATGTTAAGATCTGAATCTATTAAATTTAAATGCTGAATTAGGTTATCAAACAGAACCCTAATATGTTCATATAGTAGAGAAATTGTTTAAAATGTCTTCAAATTTTATAAAATAAATTTTTACATTCTTTATTTTTAAAAATATTAACTTTACGTCCCTTATAAATTTAAATAAGTAAAATTTGGTCTCAACTTAGATTTTCGATCACTCTTTAATCTGAATTTACCACGTGACCTATATCTGGTCATTTTTTTAGGTATCAAAATATGAGATTCTACATTTTTAGGGGCAAAATAAATATGAATCAAGTCATATCTCACTTCTTTAGGGACAAAAATGAATATAAATCAGCTAATTTATTTAATTACAAATGGAATCTAATCTTCGCCACGGATCACGTGATGAATTCGAGAACAAGTGATCAAAAATGTAGTTTGAGACCCAAAATTTGTTAACTTGAGTTCATATGTAAAGTTACTATTTTAAAAGTGAAAATAAAAAAAATTCATTTAATGAAATGTTATGGATGTTTTAAACAATTTTCCCGTATATCAACCCAAGAATGAAGATTCCGAAAAGTTTCTTTTATTTTTCATTGGGCTTACTCCTCCATTTAAATTCTTTTGTTCATCAGGTGTCAAATGGAATTGGATTTATATTGGGTTCGGCCCAGCTGCTTCTTTTCGTCATTTACAAAGCAAGTCTCCGACAGAATCCAAGGATGCCGTGGAAGAGGATCGGCCCACCCCATCAAAGGCGTGATTCAGATGGAGGATTTTGATAACAACGAAAAGATGAAGACTGTTTCATTAAATCAAGATGCATTTGGCTCCACTGGAAGCAAAGATCTTGAACTTGGTGTCAAAGAAAATCTTTGATCGTTCAATAATGGGATTTTTCAATTTGTGTTGTTAAAACAAATCAGCTGTACTATCTGTTTTGAACAAGTTTTCTTGGCACAAAAGTTTAAAATGGTTCGGGCACCTTTGCTTTTTGTAAATGGGAATTTACTCTGACTTGTGTAATCTAAAGCCTTTGAAGATAGTATAACTTCTTTAATTTTGTGTGTGGATATCTTTTACAAAGTCATGCCCCGCTTATTGTTGAATTATTTGAAGTAGGAAACAATAAATGGTCAAAATAAATTTGCCAAAAAAAAGTCTTCAAAATAAAAATCATAACTCGAAGAAGGGTTATAAGACGTAAAGTATGGAGAAAAACATCTATTTTGAAGTATGTAAAGAAGGGTTTGTTTTTTTGGCAAGCAGGATTGGTCTTGATTTCCATGCAAAAGCATATTCAAATGTAAACTATTTTGATAGCGAGTGAAAAGCTCTCCTCGCGTTAAGAAAGGTGTAGTTGACAAATTAAATTGTTTGGCATCCTGAACTGGAGAAGATTGTTGTTCATGGGAAGGAGTTGACTACAGCAGAAACACTCGATATGTGGTGAAATTTGATCTACGTAATAATGCTGCCTTTGATTATGGTTGATTAACCTATGGGGACATGCAAAATTATTTCTCTATATATGGTAAAACTTGTTTGGGAGGCCAGATAAGTCCTTCGTTAGGCAATCTGCAGCGTTTGCATTACTTGGATTTAAGCTCAAATTATTTTGGAGGAATTTGGATCCCAACATTTATAGGATCCTTGAAAATTTTGAGATATCTCAACCTTTCTTACGTAGGTTTCAGTAGGACAATTCCTCCCCAATTAGGAAATCTCTCAGCTTTAGACTATCTCGATCTGGGTAATAAATTAGGATGTTTTTGTGCTTGGATAAGTGGTTATAGATTGGCCACTAGTCTTCCTTTCTTGAAACATTTAAACCTCTCTAGAGTGGATCTAGGAGAGGATCAAGACTGGTTACAAGCAATTAACAACTTCATTTGTTATCCTCATTAACATTACGAGATTGTGGCATCTATTCTTTTCCTTATATTGGACACTTTAATTTGACATCTCTTACCTCACTTAACCTCAGTTCTAATATATTTAACTCTACAATCCCTCTGTGGTTCTTTAATGTGATTTCACTTGTTCATCTCGACCCTTTGTTCCAACAGTTTTTTTTGGTCCAATAATTCCTAGTAACCTTCAGCATTGGACTTCACTAAGCTACTTGGATCTTAGCTGCAATCAATTCAATACTTCACTGCCCGATCTACTTTGAACAATCTCGTCTTCATGGACATGAGTGCTAACCAAATCCAAGGCTTCTCTTGAAAACTATTTAAGTCTCTAATGGTCTAGCTGTCACAGGGGTGCCACCAAAATTAAATATATTCACAAATACGTGGAGTTTGACAAGGAAAGAAGATCAATCACACCAAATTTTGAAAGGAAAAATTATATATTCTGACCTATTTTGAGACTTTCTTAGTTGTGTGAGTATACATTTTACACCTATACTATTTTTAGAAAATTTTTCATATTGCTGTCCCCCACTAGTTAATCTTTCTATTCCCAATCTCTATGGTCGGCCACTTGACCATAAAAGAGACGTTAGAGTCTTTCTTACTGTTAAATCTAGAGTTTGAATCTTGTGCTTAACAGTTAAAAGCGAGAAGGGGATGGAGAAGGATGGGAGAGTAAAAACAAAAACAAAATCTTCCTACTCCCGGGAAACTTTCCCAAGCAGAGATTTTGTAAATGCCTACTACATAAAACATAAAAAAAAAAGGAACATTTTTTGAGAGGTCAAGTAGATTAGAGGCAAAACTATGTAAGAATCATATTTGGGAATCTTTGACAGCTAAACTATGATGATGCCTAATGGCCTAATGATGGTCAAAATCACAAATAATCTTATAGAAAAATTAAGTATTAATTCTCCAGAATTTTTTTCCCCTGAAGCTATCTCCAGATCTATTGGTAGTTGTTACTACTCTGTATAATAACTTATCACAAGTCATAGAAGCGATGCCAAGGAATTTTCTGGGCGTAGAGCCCTGTGCATTTGACTTGCCGTATCATACGGTAAGATTTCAGAACCACAAGATTCATGTTACTTAAGTCTTAATCTGCACGAAGAGCTCCCCCCCCCCCCCCCCAACCACCACCACCGACACACAACAACAAACCTCCACCCAAAAAAAAAAAATCTGCACGTAAAAAAAAAAACAAAAACAAAAAACATTTAATGTCGTAATCTTAAAATAGTAGTACTTCTGATGTGTTTCCTAACGATAATTAGACTTGGTTCGAGACTGCATGTAAAACACGTGAGAAGGCTGAAATGTGATATGTCTTTTTTCATCGTCCCCTCGTCTGTTCAGCACGTAGCACCAGTTAGCATCTCAAGCAGAAGCAATACTTGGATTCAATCATCGCTTTCATCATGTTAATCATCATTTATGCCTCCGTTTGAACTGCTATTTTTAAAAATTTTATAGAAAAATGGATTATAATGATTTAATATATATGAGATAAAAAAATAACTGAAAAATATGTTCACAGAAGACGTAAAAATTTTTTCCAATAAAAAATAACGATCCAATTACAAAAAACTTTTCTTTAAAACAGCTTTGTCTTCCTTTCATATTCTTAAAAAAGGGGGGTATGTTGAATGGTTTGTCCAGCTATTACTTTTTAAAGCATTGCCGACAAGTAAATTGATATTCAGCCAATGAACCCCAAAAGCTAAAATGTGTATTAGTGTTTTTATTAACGTGCGCTATACGTGCAGATAAATTAATTAATTTAATTATGATTTTGTTTTTAGTTTAAGTAAAGTGAGTATGTCACCTCTTTTTAAATATTGATTTGTAAAATAAAAAATGCCTGTTTCTGATGGTAGTAGTTATGACTTAGTGCAAATCATGTGGAAGATTTAAGCACGACATTGTGAAGACTGAAACCTCTTCTCTGAAGGAGTTGAGAGAAGATTTCTCCATGTGAATTGAGAGCCCTCTTGTGCAATATTTTGGTTGGTGAAGTAAAAGCATTTTAATAGAACATGAAATTGTCATGATTGCCGTGTATAAACTGATGCTTTTTTTTTTGTCAAAAATGTATAAACTTATACACTAAGGGTGCATTTGATAAATTAGGAATTTAAAATTTAAAATCTAAAATTTGAAATCCAAATCCGTTAAATTGTAAATAATAAAATCCTAACATTTGAGTGCCTTCTACATTAAGTGATAAGTGAATAACTTATTGTTTATTATTTTTTAAAAGTAAGTTTTGCCTACACAATTCAAACCCACTTAATTAATTTAAATGTTCTATTTTTAATTATCAAACACGTTTGAACATGTTAAGATTTAAATATATTAAGTTTAAATATTGAACTGCATTATCAAACAATGCCTAAGACCGGATTTGCCTAGAAAATATTTGCAATTCGCAGTACCAGCATTTTTGTTTAATCTTACTTGTACTCATTAATGAACTATAATTCAATATGCAATTGGTAAAACTTAATTTGAGCTAGAACTTAAGCTTTCCAATTTCTTTTTATATATTTGCAATTCCAAACATCATGTCAAATTAGGGGATGCACATATAGGCCCACGTCATGTGTTCATGTTCACCTACAAACTTGTTCACATAGAAATATCCCATTACTGTTGAATAGGACATACATGAAATCTGTTCTCTAGTTTGTTTAAGTTGAAAACTTACCAAACTTTCTCCCTAACATATTTCTTCCCTCAAAGGGCCACCACAGCATTTCTGCAGGCCAGAGTTTTGCTCAACATGGAGACACTAATTTATTCGTTGGCATAATAGGTAATCATTTGTCTAAACAATTCTCAAGTTATTTTCTCTCAGTTATCGCTTTTCAGTTTTAATTTTGACTACAATCAATTATGATCATTGTTTTGCAGGAAACATCATCTCAGTGCTCATGTTTCTTTCTCCGGTGTAAGTGAAATATGCTGACTGATTCATCAAAGCAAATATTGAAAGGTTAGATATGTAATATTCTGTACTCAAATGAGAAAATTGCTGTAAAATATCTCCAGGAAGACGTTTTGGAGGATTGTGAAAGCGTAAATCGACTGAGGATTTTGAGAGTCTTCCTTACATTTGTACACTGCTGAATTCATCATTATGGACATACTATGGAATTACAACGCCAGGAAGTTATCTCGTGGCAACAGTTAATGGTTTTGGTGTGGTCGTTGAAATAATTTATTGTATCTTTGTTCCTCATTTTTGCTCCTCCAAAAATGAAGGTATGTAAATCATCTCCGCCCCTCCCCATCCTGATCTTTGCAAAAATGTATCATCTTTCTTGAGGTCCAAATGAAGATTTACTCGCATGATAAGCAAGTCATTACTGACATCAAGTTCATGTACTAATGTTGATCAACAGGGCAAGACTGCCGTACTCGCCGGTGCTTTGGACGTGGGATTTTTTGGCGGCGGCCATTTTAGTCACTCAATTCATGATGACCGGAGATACGAGGATCGATGTAATAGGTTACATGTCTTCAATCCTAAACATCATCATGTATGGCTCCCCTCTTGCAGCCATGGTAAGATCGTCTCTCCTATGTTAATTAGCTGTAAAAAGCAAATACAAGCATTTCATGAGTCGAGTCGTTCTGCCTTCTTGGTTTACTTATTCCAAGCAATTTATGACTCAGATGTATAATACTTCAAGAATCCAAATTTCACCAATATTTCATGTTTCTTGCTGCCCAGATTTTCAATTACTCTTCCGGTTTCTTTGGACTGGCAATTCGTTGCTTGATAGATAGAGTATTATTTGAAATATTATTTGGAATAAATACTGTAGCACTTTTTGTGATGTGATGTATGTGAGATAAAAAATAGTTGAAAATATAAAAAGGTGGGTTGGAAAATGTGTTTATGATGCAAATTTGAGATAAATTTGCAATCCAAACACACTCCTTGTTTTCCTTTTGTCTTTAGATTTTTATTTTGTGGGTTAAATTTAATTTTCCATTTACTTTACTCTACCATTCAACATTTAGTAAGCTCAAGATTGGCTTTTAGGTTGGAGGAAAAGGTGGATATATTGAAACCATAGGTACTTTAGACTAGGGCCGGCAATCAGGTCCAATTCAGGTTGGCGGGTCGGGTCCTGACTCGACCCGCCAAAAAATTTGTGGACCCAAACCCGACCCGTCAACCCGTGACGGGTCAGATATGCTGACCCGAACCCGAAAGTTTCAGGTTGGCGGGTCAAGCGGGTTGACCCGAAACAACCTGAAATTTAATTCCCATTTACTGATTAACCGGCTATAATTTTTAATAGAATCAATTCCAAACTAAATTAAGACATCAAAAGAGTAAAAATAATGTAATCATCATCTATCCAAATATAATAATTTCAACTTCACACAAGTTAAATAAATTCATTTAGGATTAAGTAATTAATGCCTTTGAAAAAAAAGAATAACTTTGTTTAGTTAGATAAAATAATTTTTATGTTTATTAAATTATTTTTAATTTATAAACGGGTCATATCGGGTCATATCAGGTCACCCACGGGTTAACCCGAAATTGACCTGTTTTCTTTTCGGGTTCGACCCGATTCTGACCCGAATCCCCAAAACCTCAACCTAAACCCATTAATTTCGTGTTAGGTTCGTGTCGTGTTTTCGAGTCGTGTCGGAAATTGCCACCCCTACTTTAGACCTTGTGGAATTAGAGTTAAGAATAAGATGCTTGCTAAAAATCCAAGCTATTGCATCACATGCGTCCCATCTGAGATTTCTTATGATTTCAACTTCCTTTTGCTATCATATATTTGGTAGAGTTTTCTTTCCAGTCTCACCTGGGCAACCCTACACAATGGGAGGGATTGATAAGTGTCATGAATTAAACCTTTGCTTATAACACAAATAATAGGCATATTCTTGGCCATGCAGAAAACTGTGGGTGACAACAAAAAGTGTGGAGTATATGCCTTTCCTGCTCTCATTTTTCCTGTTCTTGAATGGAGGGATTTGGACTTTCTATGCCGTGCTTGTGCAAGACTGGTTTCTGGGAGTAAGTTCTCAAATCATTATCACTTGAACATATTCCCTAGAAGATCACCTATTATTAGGAACTTCCAATTGTCAAATTGGCATGTTCCTATAAAGAGCTCCTTGTACCATTCGTTTTTACACAATTATTAAATGTCACGCAAGACAAAAAGCCTAGCGTAACGCAGCCAATCTTCCAGCAACGGGTATTACAAAATAATAATGATAATAATAATAATAATAATCTTTGTCTTTCTTTTCTTCTAATCCATCCTAACCTCATATATTTTGCTTTTGTGGATTAAAATTTTGTATTAAAAACAAATTCTCTGTTGACTCAAATACTTGATACATCAAAACTGTTAGGTGCTCAGATTTTTTCCCACCGTCACCGTCACCTCCAACATCAATTATGAAATACACTGAGCCCCACTTGATTTTTTTCTTCTCTTTTTAAACTACTCAATCAACTGTTGCTTTTGACTTTTCATATCTCAGTAATCGTACTATGTGAAACTATGACTTTGAATTTGAGATAGAATGGGTGATAATGAGAAAAATATGGAGTAAGTGCATAGTATTTTGAAGGAGTAGAGGACAAAGGACGCAAATGGCATTCGGGAATAAAAAGTAAGACGTCACAATACCAATACTTTAATGTGTGACTTATTGGGTCAAAATAGTAAAAAAAGAAAAAAGCAACTAGGTCTCTAACCTAAACTACTTTTGCAGCATCATCTAAAACTAAAACCCATTTGGATGGTGAATTTTTTGGATATTTATATAAATTTATTGTCATTTATTATAAAAGTTGCAGAAAAATTTTGTGGAGTAGAGTTTCTGTGAAGAAATTGAATTTTTTTTTTATTTTTTCCCTCTTCTTTTTTTCTTTTTCTTTCCTCTTTTCTCCTTCCATTTTACTATTGCCACTGCTCTAACCACTACCGCCACCACCTCCGCCGCTAGCCCCATCACCATCACCGGCTACTCCCTTTTTTTTCTCCTCTTTCTCTTCCCGTCTCTCCCTTTCCTCTCCTCTTCCCGTCCCCCCTTCTCCCCTCTTTCCTCCATCACCCCCTCCCCCTAGTTGCACAACCAGATCTAGTGCAGATTTGCACCAAGAGGTTGCTCCTAGGAGGAGGGGGAGGGGGTGGCAGAAGAAAGAAGGGGGAAGAAGAAGAAGGGGGAATATGAGAGGAGAAGGAGTGAGAAGAGGAGGAGAAGGAGTGAGAAGAGGGGGAGAGGCGAAAGAAAGGGGAAAAAAAAAGAGCAGCACCCACTCGCACCGGCAATGATGGTGGTAGCCCTGAGGTGTGGGGAGGAAGAAGAAGAGAAGGAAAGAAAAAAAAATTTTTGTGTGTTTTTTAGTAGTTTAAAAGCTTTTAAGTAATTTTTTGAGGATTGTGTAATTAAACATCTTGTTGAAGAAAAAACTAGCCAAAAAAACTAACGAATCCAAACAGGCCCATAATAATATAAGTATGGGGACACACTTAAAACAATATCAAAATTATATAAGTATTATAGGAATTTAAGGGGGCAGTGAGGGCCCGTGCCTCCAGTGCCCCTACCTTAAATCTGCCCCTGCTTCTTGCCATTATTTATTTTCAAGAGCGCTGAAGAAAAAAGTTGGATTAGGGAAGGAATTATTTGTCCTTGTTTTCACTTTTTTTTTTGGTCATTTTGTTTAAGGATTGCTTGAACAAAATGTGAAGAAGGTTGTAGTTAATTTGCGGTATCATAAAGGGTGGTAAGTGTAATTATTCAAAGCACATACAAAATTAGCAATGGAGTTTTGTGAGTTGTAGGGATAAACTTTTTGAAGTTATTCGAAGTTTTATAGTACTCCATCTTTCTTTTATAGGAACACAAATGAATGTCATTTACGGACCTTCAATTTGCACTGCCATCAGTCTTTTTTCTTGGGGCCTCAAAATTTGAGCAAACGAATTAGAGGCAAGCATGATTTGGGTTTATGCGAATGTGAACTAAAGAACTGCAGTACATAGAAATTGGAATCAGACTCCAACTTGGTCAAGAATGAATACGTTCCATCTTTGGTTAACTTGAAAATTATGGCTTTGAAACTTTCTGATGCTTTTGATATAGGTTCCAAATGGCATTGGCTTCATCCTCGGCAACAGCTCAGCTGGTACTCTATGCAATTTATAGGAACGCAAAATCTAGTTATTCTGCATCAGCCGATTTAGAGGAAGCATCGGAGAGACAGTCCCTTCTTCCACCTTCGGCCTCGGGGCACACAAGCCACGGATAGAGAGAGTAATTGCCATGCATCCAACCATACATATAAACATGAGAAAACTCCTTTTTACATCTTTTATTTTTTTATTTTTTTTCCTTTCTCTTTTTATTTATTTTTTTTGTAAAAGTTATTTATTTATACAATTAAACAACAACAAAAAGAAGGAAAAAAAAAAGTAGTTGATACTTCGCTGTATTGGCTTACTACTGTTGGTATGTAGGTACAGTGTGTTTCTTTTGAATTTTTGTTTTGTTTCATGGTATAGTATTGAAATCAATTCGTGTAAATTTAATTTATTCGGCATGAAGAGGAATAGATAAAAAAAATTTAAAGGATTTTTATTTTGCCAAAACCGTGAGCACTTTTTGAATTGAAATGACGAGATCGGATCACAATTGGTAGATTTATTTTCCCCTTTGGCCTTTTTTTATTATGTGATGAGGTTTAATTCAATTATTAAACCGAATTCAATTCAGTGGTTCAATCGGTCAATCGAATGACCGGTCACTTAGTCGGCTAAGTTAATAGTTGAACCAGATAAGGAAGGAATATGTTGACTAGTCAGTTGATCTGTTCGTTCAATCATTAAAATTCAAAAAAATCAGTTCATTCAATCACTGGTTTAATTACCAGCGTCAAGAATTATATTATTGTTAATAATTCAAATTAATTGACTTTTTTATATTATATAAATCGCCTATACAACCGATAAACCTGTAGTCGCAACTGCCATTGAACCGGCAACCTTGCTGGATTGATGTTGAAAACTGACCTTAAAAACCATGGCTTACCTGAGCAGAGCTGCCAAGCAAGGATTGCATGCATGCATGGTTTGTTTTGCTATGGGCCTGTTTGGTAAACGAGTCGAAAGTCGAAACCAAAATCTCTTGATGAAACGCAATTCAATGTCTTTGGGGCTCGTTGCCTGCATATGATCCTCAAGCCATTTTGCTTGTTAGCCCAAGCTCAGTCGCAATAATTAGCTATTGATATAGGTAGAGGGTGTCCGAAAAGGATGATTTGGACGGGTTTGAACGGGTCATAATTGCGTAATGCGTATAATTGACTAAACTCATTATATCGTATCTAATACAATGGGTATGAATATGCCTAATATCTATTTATGAATAACTTAAAATTCTACTTAATTCTTTTCCTATTTTTTCACATGTTGTTTAATAAGAAATAACGATATTTTATTGTTACTAGATTGATAAAAAAAAAATTCAAATATTATTTGGCTTAACACTCACTAAAAATTGAGTTTAAATATATAATTATTTTTAAATGAATATAAATGGATAATCGAGTCAATTCACTATCCACCAATTAAATGAGTTTAATTGGGCACCCATTTAAACCCATTCAAAATTAATGGATAGATTTGGATGAGTTATTGGTGAACGGATTGGACGGATCAAGATAATTGGATTATGATTGACGTCTATAGATGCAGCTTACACTTCCATTTGGTGCACTTGGCAATTGTCGTCTTAAGGTCTAGGTTTTTTCACTAGGCATATAATTTACACCTTATCTGTAGACAAGTAAAATACAGCGAACCTGAGATTATATCGAGGATTTGCAATCTACAAAGATCCTTGAAATTTAAGTGTGATTGATCACTATGTTATCACAACTAATGTACACAGTGTACAAGCATCAAGGCATTGTGTCTATTACCCTCGAGTGCAAGAATACCATGTTATTCTTTGCTCATAGCCCTCTTCGGATGGAACGCCGCATATTCCCATTTAATTTGACTGAAAAATTGAGAATAAATTTTGCTTAGCCTTCTTAATTTAATTAGCAGGTACATTGGGCAGTTAATCTCATAGTTAGCCAAGGAAGATAAATCAAAATACTCTTTTGATTAGTTTCTACGAACATTGGGATGGTAGAGAAATTCATTCTATTTTATGTTATTGTAAACAATAGTAGACAATTATTTTTATAACTATGCAGCAATCTGGTTTCATAGATAGGAAGCATGAGAATCTTCACTTGTTCTCGAGTCGAGTTAGGGATTTCCTTATCCATTTTTTTCCAAGCTAGTACAGTATTTAGCTCTGCACAGTTTGGTATAGCTTCAGTTTTGCTTCATTGAGCTTTAATAGGATTTTGTACCACTGAAGTTTCTCGAGGGGTACAGCCTCTTGAATATCAATGCGAAAGCCAACAAATTAACTTTACCAACCATAAATAAAATAAGTTACTCCATCTAACACAATAATAAATAAACTGCACCTTTGCGATTACAATTGTGATTGCAGGGGATCTGAATCCCATGAGGACGGACATTAAACAGGTGCAATACTTCTGATTTTGTACGTGAGAACTTTTCTAAGTAAGCTACTTATGATCTCGAGACATGTACATGACGGTGATAGGAGTTGAATTCATCCAAAAAAAAAATTTTTTTGAAAGAAAGAAAAACTACTGACTCCGTACGTAGGTGATATCACGGAAAAGATGGCCGGCAATTACTTGCGACTTTTGTTGGCCGTGTCTGTGCTTTATATGTTGCTTTGATTTCCGAGTGAAAGCTAGTGCACTCTTATCCTTTAACATACAAATGTAGAACATCTGTACCACAATTGTAATTCACTCGCAAATGATGTCTTTTTGCGTTGGTTCAAAAAAGGTTAAATTAAGACCCAGAAACTGAGATTTATTTCTTGGGAGGCGGGTATTGATCTATTTTATGATAAGCATATTTATGAGTACTCATTCAAGACTAGCACTAAAATGGAATAATAAAACCTAATGGTTTGGTAGTAGTAGTGCTGAATGAATGGGCACCAGTTAAGTACGAGGAAACAAGGACAGCATTATGCATGTGTCAAATTCTGCAAATAATCAAAATAAGGACTTGCCAAGAAAGTGTACTTTTATCCTACCAACATCCTGTATCTTTTTTTTTTTTTTTTTTTGGTTTAATGTGGATTCTCTTGTTATATGTTTGATAAAGTGCTCGATTGTTGTTTTTGCCCCCCAAATCTACAAATATTCTCTTGATAGAAAATTGATTTGAGAGTTGGTTTGTTTTATGAACTAGATAAGGTGTAAAGTTGGGAATTCAAACATGCTCTTGCTTTTAGTTAAATTGATCACAATTAAAGGGTTTACATAAGGTTTAAAGGGCTTACTTTTAGTTAAATTAGGAATTTTTTCTTATTTTTCTTTGGCTAGTCAGAATCCATCATAAATATACGCCACACTGATCCATCTTAACCTTCCTTATTTTGTTTTAAAGAAGGGGCTAAATGTTTTTCCTGATCATAAATCCACACATCATGCAAGTTTATTACTAAAAGTAATAAAGATAGTGAAAGCAACAATATTGAGACTCCAGTCTTGTTGCTGTTACCCTATCCTTTTCATAAATTTATCAGCTACGTAACACAAAGAAAGTGAAGTATCAAATATCAATTGCCATGAAGTGAAAATAATAATACTACCAATAATAACAAGGAAAATAGAAATTCATAGACGTTGCAACTTTCAGAGATATGGAGTAGTTGCTAATTTTTAAAATCTGTCGTTATTCTATCCATTTAACCCTTTATTTTAGTTAATGAATATTTAAAATGCTAAACAATACAAAATAATGATTGACAAACTTATGTCCATGATGCTAGTAGAATTCTAATAACAATAACAATGATTGCAAAAATAATGACACCAAAAAGAAAAATAAAATTTCAAACTGACATTCCTACTTCAACTACCAGTCATCCAATTCAGAGTAATAGGGCAAAACACAAAACAGGCTATAGTTTCACATAGAGACGAGGAGGAAGAAGAAGAAGAATCAAGGAAGAAGAAGAAGAATCAAAGATCAACACATAAATTATAAGGTCAGTATTTTCAGTAAAATTACACCATCACATACTATTAAAAGGATGGATAAACCATTCCATGCAAGAAACAACTCATTAATAAAAGCAACGTTCTTCCTGCTTGCGATCCTCCCTTTATTTCTTGCAAAATCCATGGGAGACGAGCCCAACGGCATATGAAATCCTTGAGAGGTACAACTTTCCGATAGGGATACTACCAAAAGGAGTCACGGGGTACGATTTAGAGGAGTCCACGGGCAAGTTCTCAGCATATTTGAATGGTAGTTGTAGTTTTTCTATTGAAGGTTCGTACAAGTTGAGCTACCAACCAACCATCAAAGGCTACATATCTCAAGGCAAACTTTCTAGCTTGCAAGGTATAAAAGTGAAGTGGTTATTTTTGTGGTTTGATATTATTGAAGTTTATCGCAATGGTGATGTGCTTGAATTTTCTATTGGAATTGCGTCGGGTGAGTTTTCCATTGATAATTTTGAGGAATGCCCTGAATGTGGTTGTGGATTTAGTTGCTCCAGTAATCGATTTTCAAAGCAAGACTAGAAGGAATGAATTTGGTATTTGTCCTTATTAGTTGGAGAAAACTTTTATTTGGTATTTTCTTTTGTAGTTTTTCCTCCTTTTTTCTGATTTTTGTCTTTCTAAATGATTGAACTTGAAGTTTGAATTTGTTTCTTTAATGCACTAGAATAAATAATCAGTATAAAATCTTCTATGTAGAATGGTTTATATATATATATATATATGTTTTTTTTTCAATTTATGAACTTTTTTCTACGAACTATAAATTTTATGTTTCATGATTTCCATTATTTTCTCATCTGTCTTCAAAAAGGCAGGATTTGAGCCAAATGACTGCACCTCTTCAAGTACATGAAGTCGCCTTTTAAGGGCTATGGATTTATATCTGAAATAGTATCTGCCATAAATTCTTCCCTGAAAACTTTTGTTCCTTTAATGACTAATCTTTTGTTGATTTAGTCCTTCTTTTGCGCAATGTGAAGATGCAGAAAACATCAATTCTTGTGCTTAAACCAAACTATAAAGTTGAGAAATTTATTTACCATCTCTAGGATTAATGCTACACTCAAGTTTACAATTTTATGTTAAGAGTTAGCATTCAAATATCAGTTGGATTGAATTGGCCAAGAATTAGCACTTTCTCGTATCCTCCTCAAAGTTCCAGTAGTAGAACATTTTCTGTCTTTCCTGTTGCTACCAAAACTATCTTAACAGGATAGCTATGAAAATAGAAAATTAACAAATATCAAAGGTTCAAATTTATTTTCTGAAAAAATGATCACATCCCTTTGCCATTTCTGTCTAAATTATTGTGTAAATGTAACGATAAATCCAACAAGAAAAAAAAAAAAAAAAAAAAAGCAGCCTGACTTTGAACTCAACTTTGGTTCTGCAATCAAAAGCTTCTTGTTTTTTGCTTTGGGCCTATTTTTGACAACAGCTCATGCACATAGGATAGGGTGAGGCCTTCAAATTCAGTTTCTGTCCTCTTACAGCAAATGTTGGTTTGCAAGTAATATAGCTGAGTTTCCCAGCCTTGGCCATCCATTTGACCCCAAGAAAGGAATTATATAATCGTATCAGTTGTTGGGGAGATTATGCAGTTTTTTATGTTCAATGATTCTTTTTTTTTTTTTTTTGTGGGCAAAGCTATTTTTTATGCTTCTTTTGTTTTTAAGTTACTGTTAGATACACGGATGGAAATAATGCAACACATCCTACTTTCAAATGTCTATGGTCCAGGTTTAGATAGTTCTGAGCTTGACAATTGACACCCTCTATTCTTTTAAAAGTAGTTTTATCATTCCCTGTTGTTATTTATGTGTATGTCGTATTATAGCTATGTGATGTTGATAGAAAAACCAAGAGGAATTAAACGTTTGCTGTTTCTTTCTGTGTAAGTTGGGCCAATTAGTTGACTTGGACCGCTTAATGCCCTCCCAGCGAAGATGATAATTTATTACTCATGGTCCAATCTATGCATTTCAATCAACATCTTTATGAACATCTTAAAAAATATTAAAAACAAAACCTGTCCGCCCCTCTGCCCATCCCCACACCCTTCTCATTCTCAATCTATCACAGACAGGATTCGAATCTTGAATCTAGTAACGAAAAAAATTTTGAGAGTTTTCTCTTGAGTATTGTCAGACCCTAATGGTTATCTTTTATCAATATCATGGTTAAACTATTAATCACTAATAAAAAGAGAGAAGCTAGGTGACCATAAGGTCAAGTCCTTTCCTTTCTCTCTTTCAAAAAAAAAAAGTCCTTTCCTTTCTATCTTCATTTTTTTTTCCGCAACGATAGCATTCTTATAATTTAATCTATCATATTCTATAAGAAGAAGGAGTTTAAAGGGACTGTGTAAGGGGCTTTGAAGTCTCCCTTCACTCTATAAAGTTTTGAAATCTCCTTTTGAGCTGATTACACATTTACCTCTCCTGAGGCCTATCCAAATTACATTTATTCCCCTAATGTTTGTCCAATACTAAGTTTACCTCACCGAGAGTTTGTCCAATGGACAAACTAAACTCTATAGTTTATTCAAATAAGTCCAATGCTTCAAATGTCCAAAAAAATATCAAAAATGAACATTTTTCACTAGCCATTTAAATCAATTGCAATAGAATTTTTATAGTAAAACTCTCTAAATTTGCATTGATTATTAATCCTTTTGTTCGACCAATCTTTGGTCTCTCTGTAAGTAACAAGTAGCATAACTAAAACCCTCATAAATTTTGAGGTTTCTGTGCAAAGAAAATAACTTGCAAATTAGAAGTATAAGAATAAAAAAGTTAATAAATTATTGCAAATAACAAATCATATCAATCTAGTTAAATTTTATTATCCCAGACCAAACTATAAATCTAAGCGTAATGAATCACTATTGTATGAAAAAAGTGGATTGAGGAAGTGTGGTGGTGGATGAAATGAGATATATCCAAAAAAAAAAAAAGAGAAAAGAGGAAGAAGGTTCTAATTTTTTTTTTGTTTTATTTCCTTTTCATTTCCTAGTAGCTGGCGTAGGATTATGTTTTTTAATATTCGTTTTGTTCTTTATTATTTTTTTGGATTATTTAAGATACTTCTCATATATATTTGGTTATTCAAAAAGTTAAATTGCATTTTGGTCAAACTATAAGGTCTTTTTTGTAATTTACACAAACCTTTAGGGAAGTAACTGTAATTTTCTGCATGGGGCATTTTTGTGATTTTGCTACTTATGTTAGCTGAGTTTGGATGTCAGCAATCATAGAGAGGTGATTGTTATTTGGCCAAACCACACGATATATTTAGTAAATTGATTAAACCCTCAAGAGATTTAAATATAATTAATCTTATTACTCATTAAAGATTCTACCCCACAATTTATATGTCCATCTATGTCATGTCCACCAAGCTAGTACTGCCTCCCTTTGCTCTGGAACCTCTCCCGTTCCAAAACAAGATATTAATTACTAATTACCACACTCCCCTATCTTTCCCCGCCACTTTCAACTTCCCCTAATTTTTCATCCTCACATTTCCAATATGTGTTAATATCCTATCCTAATTTAGTTTTTTAAGCCTGAACACTATACTCTTGCTACTGTTTTTTTTTTTATTCGTCATTTATCTATTCTATTCTTACTTTAATCTAATCTAGGGGAGGCCCAATTAGGCCTATAGGAAACTCGATGAGAACTGAATCACCATTGGACGAAACGGGTGCACTACACACCAATATAAATTTAAAAAAATCACATATTGTGACAAAAAATGAGAGACGAACTATTGACCTTCCACCCACCGAGACTTAAAAGTCTTTGGTGGTGGTGGCCTCCCGTACTCTTGCTACTGTTGGTATAGTACATTTTGTGTTTCTAAAATACCCTCTGTATGCCCAGGAAAACAGGCATTTCCTTTTTAATTCTTTTCTTTCTAAATTACGACATAAAGAACAATTGTATTGCTTTCGTGTCATTCAAGTTTTATTAAATGTTTCACTATTATTTAAACAATGTACTTGTAGGTTTTCTTTTCTTTTTTTTTTTTAATGGAAACCCGTTAGAATTTATCAAGGAAAAACTGTCATACTTTACCGTGCTAATATGTAGGGGTATAAAGGATGCATTCGGTAATCTTTTCAGAATTGGGACAAGAACTTTCTAGTCATTGTTTCTTTTAGGGAAACAGTAATCATTTTATTATAAATAAGGTACAACGGTCTGGGATTCTAGCTGGTATTATAATGAGGTCTAACATGCGCTTTCATGGGGTCTGTCCTAGAATTGAGCATTGTTAAAAATTAGCTTTGGATTTGGGGTGGTCTTTCTTGTTCAATGTTTTGTCAGCTTGTGTACAGTATGTTAGTGTTTCTTTGAGGCATATGAGAATCTTCCTCTCGTAAATACTTTCTTGTTCACTTTTAAAAAAAAAAAATCTCAATTGATACGACGACAATTTTCTTTGAAAAGATCGTATGTTCATATCGCACTAGCGGTGTTAGAATGGCATTAATAAATACTTTTAAGTTTTCTTGATCAAGAATTTCGTCAATGAACATCTACACTAAAACCAATCTCATCCTTCATAATTTTTTTAATCAATTTAATCCTGAACAAGAGTTTCTGCAACACAATATTTGATTTCTTCAGCAGCCAAAAGTCTAAGTTGGAGCATCAACTCAAAAATAAATCTCAAGAAGCATCAGAATGTTGTATTCAGATGGAAAAGATGAGTTAACGAACCAGGCCTTCCAAATGGACAACAGTTACCAGGAGGCAAGGCCTGAAGGTAGAAGAGTTGGAGCAGGAGATATGTGCAATATCCAATCAGACGATTGAATTGGAGGATCAGATAATTAGCACAAAGAGTGAAGCATATCATCTAAAAATTGACAATGAGAATCTCCACAAAAGAATTTTCGTCTTGGAGACAACTGTGAAAGAGAGAGAGAGAAAATGAGCTATTTGCTCTTCGAAAGAAAATTGACGCTCAGGAAAACGAGATGTCTGCTCATTTGAGCAGCTTAATATGGAATGTGACTTAATGAGACAAATACGTCCCTCACAAAACAAAATTTGGTGGTGCCCCGTAGAAATATTACATTGGACAATGAAAAATAATTTGGGGACCAAATTAGTTAAAGAAAATCATAAAGGACGAAATTCCCGAATTTCCCTTCTTGATCTTGGGATCTGACACGATCATGATCTATGACGGTGAAAGAAGTCGAAATTACACGAACTTTTCTTTATTCAAAATTTTAAAAAAAAAAGTGTGTTTGAATTAGTTATTAATTAAAAAAATAATTAGTTGCATTATAAATACATTTTCAATTATTAATTTTTATTTTCTTTATTATCTTTTTTATGTCATAGATATCACATTTAAAAAATGCTAAAAATGTACTTCCAAACATTTTTTTTTGGTAATAATTTTCCCAATAATTTTCTATAGAGCATTCACCCCCTAGCATAATTTTCTAGTTCAAAACAATTTATAACTCTTTACAAGCTGATTCATGATTGATGCCGAAAAATAACCTCAAGACATTAACAAGGAACAAACCACATGAATCCAGAAGTTGGTGCCAGTGATTACATTTCTACAAAGTAAAGTGATAAATAAATATCCATGAGCAACGCATGTGAGTGGGTTGGATCCGGATCGAAATTGAATAGTCTGGACCAAACTCACTTAGCTGTACTTGGTCCAAATTAGAATCAAATACCCAATAGGTCTTGAATTTATTCTTCCAAATAAATGAAATTATAATTATATCCGTGTCCGAAAATTTTGGACAGGTTTGGGTCGGGTCGAGATCCAAATCCGATCCATTGGCAGACCTGCACACCCTTCGGTCCCAAGTCCTAACCAAGCAGATGATATGAAGCCCTCGTGGAAAAACGCGCTTTCACCCGTGGATTATTAAAACACGCTTTTGCCTGCAATAACCTCAACCGCGTTTTCGAATTCCAAACCAAGGACTGCTGGCATTAGTCTGCACGTGTGCCTAAACACCTGACACATCGATTCATCCCACCTTAGCCAACCAGAAACTTCAACTCCGTTTGTAACTAACTAATGAAAGTTATCGTGCGCCCCCGCGACCTTTTAGTCAAACATCTTCTAATCCCCATTTTGCCCACTTTTCTTTGAATTTTTCAACCTTCCTTTTTTTTTTCATTTTTGTATTGAATTGAGAATCTTCATGTTTTTTTTTTATTTTATTTGTTGAAGCATTTATCCTAATCACAAGAAAAGCTATCGAGGCGAGCATAGCACGCATCACTCGATGAGAGACATTGACAGGTCCAAAAGATGATTTATTGATTTCTGGTAGTATTATTGTAGCTTCAAACATAAGCCTTCAATCTTCATCCTCCTCCGAATCAATCATTAATCCCACTCATCATCAGGCAATCAAGATACATCCAAATCCAATCCAATCCGGCACTTTCAGAAAAAATTCAGCGCATATAGCTCAAGACCCTTTTCTTATTTTTGCGTTTCTCTTCCTTTCTTTACATGTAAAGACTTGATTTTTATGTCAAGAAAGTCACTGGAATTTCTGGGATTTCCTTGTTTGAGTGATTCGTTCCTTGGTTTGGCTAGGGAAAGAGGGGAAGAGGGCAAAAGGGATTGTTTCTTTTTGGCAAGAATTAATGAATATGATGACAATGGAGGGAATGATGGCTAAAGGGGTGTTGGATGATATAATAAGGAGACTGTTGGAAGGGAAAGGAGGGAAGCAGGTTCAGCTATCTGAGGCTGAGATCCGGCAGCTTTGTGTCAACGCTCGTCAAATCTTTTTATCTCAGCCTAGTCTTCTCCAACTTCATGCTCCCATCAGGATCTGTGGTAATCATTTTCCTGCCTTTCATTTCTTCTTGGTTGTAGTCCTGTCTTGCCCTTGTACATGCATTTTTTTGGTTGGTGTTTAATTAAGCTCCTGAATTGCATAGCTACGAGGGTGATAGTTGTGGTTGGTATAATTAATTTGTGATGCATACCATTTTTCTCCCTTCCTTTCGAAAAGGTCCCAAAAACGAAGGAAATTGGAAGTGTATCGTTACCAATTATGCCTTGTAGGATTGTCAGTACGTGCTCATTAAGGATGAGTTTTTCTTTTTGTGAAAGTGGTTTTGGTTCGGGTGATTTTGTTCTCTTCTTCATCCTAGTTTTACAAGACGGTTGTGTTTGATTGGTCTCTGCTCTTACATTGAAATTTTGAGTTGGCAATTGGCATGTCTCTGTGGATATGCACTATTGGAGAAATTGTGATCATTGTGTTGGTTCATTGGATGTAAATGACATCTTTGGAGTGGCATTGTTTTAGGCATTGCTGATTGTTTTTACATGGGTAAAAAAGCCGATTTGTTTTAGATAAGTACGCGGTGAAGAGGAAATCTTCGTGCTCGTGCAGGAATATGGTCAATTGTCAACGCCCATCTGGCGATAGTATCGACAGATGGATTAGTAATTTCTGATTGACAAATGGAGTCAATTATAGGTGATAAGAAATCCACTGAGCATCTCGATGCAAATGTAATCTGTTTCAACACTTTTATTGAACAAGAAGAGATTTTGAGATTAATTAAGATGAATAAATGATTCAGAATGAAAACTGAAGTATCTAAAGGGTGATAGGAAAAAGTTTTCATTTTTTAACATTTCTCGTGGACAAAAGAGGTGTACTTACTGTACCTGATTTGTTTGGCTGCTTTTCCAAATGTGCGCTAACATCATGTAACGGCTAGCAAAGGTCTAGATGTGAGCATTTTGTTGGAAAGATTGGAAGCAGAATCTCTTTGCTAATTGCTATGTTAATGATATGGTTATTTTGAAGTTCTAGTGAAGATTTTGCGAATATCAAAGCTGTGAGTGACACTTTAACTGTTTGGCTCTTGTCCAAGAATGCCTACTCATTTATGTGATTGACAACTTCAGCTGTTGATTCTTTTTTTCTTTCTTTCAGAAGTAAGTCCTTGCACTTAAGACATTTGGTATTAACAAAGTAAACTAGAAATAGCCAGCTTGAAGAATTAGTCATTCACAATCTTGACTAAATGCCACCTTAACTGTTGATAATCTGCATTGTAAGCACTTAATCCTTCCGTGGCAGCAAAAGTTTCTGTCTTTCTACTTGTTTCTTTTCTTCTTTCTCTTGTTTATATCTGTTGTTTTCCTAATATGTTGTTTTTATTGCAGGCGACATACATGGACAGTACCAAGACCTGCTGAGGCTTTTTGAATATGGTGGCTATCCTCCTTCTGCCAACTATCTCTTTCTTGGTGATTATGTTGATCGAGGCAAGCAGAGCTTGGAGACAATATGCTTATTATTAGCTTACAAGATTAGGTACCCTGACAAAATATACCTTCTAAGGGGAAACCATGAAGATGCAAAAATCAACCGGATTTATGGATTTTATGATGAATGTAAAAGGAGGTTCAATGTTCGGCTATGGAAGATATTTACCGACTGCTTTAATTGTCTGCCTGTTGCTGCTCTCATAGATGAAAAAATCTTTTGCATGCACGGCGGACTTTCCCCTGAACTAAAAATTTAGACCAAATAAATGAGATTCAACGACCCACTGAGATTCCAGATAATGGCCTCCTCTGTGATCTGCTGTGGTCTGATCCTGATCCTAGAATTAAGGGTTGGTCTGATAGTGATCGAGGCGTTTCGTGTACTTTTGGAGCTGATACAGTTGCCGAGTTCTTGGACAAAAATGACTTGGACCTGATATGTCGAGGTCACCAGGTATACTGCTTTCTTTTTCAGTAAGCTCCTTGTGGACATAACCATTTCAGGTTGCATGATAGTCGCGTCTCTGATATTAATATACTAGTTAACTAGGGAATTTGCCATGCTTTCATAATTCTATACCTTCACATTTGTAAAGAGCATCTGCCTGCTGCCATTTTGCAGAGCAGCCAACAAAAGTAGCCTTCCAAGTCATGTTATTGACCTGACTACATTTGCTTTTTGCCTCAGGTAGTGGAGGATGGATACGAGTTTTTTGCTAAACGAAGATTAGTGACAATATTTTCAGCACCAAACTATGGTGGAGAATTCGACAATGCCGGTGCTTTGCTGAGTGTTGATGAATCACTAATCTGTTCTTTTGAGATACTAAAACCAGCATCAAGCAGTTCGAAGGTAACCCTTAAAAAGGTAAACAAGATCCAACTTAAAATGAACCCGTGATGACTTGAATGAGCAAAGTTACCTAAGAATATTCGTTCTGCATTCTTCTTTCCTTCCCCTTTAGACCTGAACCGCATGATAGTTAACTTAATAGTTTTAAAGCTCTTTCTATTTTGCTTTTTCTTTGTTTTTGTTTGAACAGCCCCCGAAGATTGGAGCCGCCTAAAATATTAACAGAAATGGAAGCAAGGATTTTCTGCAGCAAGGAATTATGTAAAATTCGTTATCTTCTGTTCATAAACAAGATTCGGGAAGAAAGCTGTTACTCCGGCCATGGAAATTTAAATTTTTTACCATTGCCGATAATTTATGATCGTGGACAAGTGATGAAGATTTTTGTAAATTGGTATTGAGTGTCATGTGGAGAAACAGGACTGTTTCACTTGATTACTTTTAGAGATCAGAGTTGTTTTAGTATTTGTAGTTGGCATTTGAATCTGGAATTGCTCCTTGCATCAGTCTTAACCTCGGTTCTAATTTTTCTCCATTTATTGGTGCATTTGATGGTTATAGTTTTTGCTCCACTTCTACTGCCCTGCCACAAGAGAAAGGGTACCCAAAATCCTACAGCGGCCTCCTTTTTGCATTTTTGATGAGACCCGTTAAAAAAACTCATGCAGAATTTTGCTTTCCATTTTCTCTTCTGCATCATGGGGTTGAAGGCATGAATCTGTGAGAGATTCAAGGCAGTTGAAAATGCTCAAAAAATTTCGTAGATTTTATACTCCAAAAGGATCATCATCATTATAAACAAGCTAAATTAAGTCACTTGCGAGGCAGCAGCATTGCAAATGAAAGCCTCCAGGGAAGACTGGTAAGTGAGCGTCATTGCAATCTTTGTTGTAATCCTTTGTATTGTGCCACAAAGTTGTGCCATGTTTAATGAACCGTCCATTTGGGCATTGCTTCAAAGCTCTTCCACACATTCAAGTTTTGTTATGAAATCTCTCTGCTGTATCATTGGAAAAGAGTCTCACTCTCTCCATTAAAATACAAAGGAAGGATGAGAAGAACAAGCAGAGGACCAAAACGGTGGCAGTCAGATTTATGCCTTTAACAGGTCAATCATAAATTGAGTGGCTTCAATTCGCCAGTGAGGATTCAGAGTTTAGACATCCAAGTACAAATTGACAACAAAGGTAGACCCCTGTTTAAACCCCCACCCAGACAACAAAGAAAAGCCCAACTCTTAGGCCATGACCTTTGTTCTTATAGCTGTTGATATATCAACCTGCCAAAACTGCTTGTAAAGTTACAACCAGAAACCTTCAGACAAGCAAATCCTTGTACATTTAGAAGCAGCATTGGAGACAAACTATAGGCATTACAGGAATATCAGAACAGCTGCCAATAAACTAACATGGTTAATTACATTTTTAAAAAAAAAAAAAGGACATTCATCACTAAGTTGTCTTTTTATTTCCCCGACCAGGAGGAGACGTTGAATTCATCTTTGTTCCCAGTTTCCTTGCAGTCCGTTGAAGAGCAGCGTGCTTTTGACGTTGGCTACGGCTTTTCCTTTGACTGCATGTTCCAAATACAAAGTCATTTGTACAACCAGACAAGCCAAAAGGTTGGGAGCATAAATCTTCGACAATATATGGAAAATAAAACGTAAAATGTAATATTATTGGGCAGCTGATGTCTGATATAAATGTTGCAAGCTCCATAAGTTGAGGAAAATGTGATTACTGGACATTGTCAAAGAAGAAACTCCCATCTTGAATCACATCCACTGACGCAGACAAGAAGAGATGCACACAAACAGCTCTCTCTCTCTCTCTCCAAAATTTTACATAACCCAAAGACAGAGAGCTCAAAAATATGCTGCACCAATGTGAAACTTCAAATAGACAAATGAAAAAAAAAAAAAAACTACCATCCATCAAACGAACTATAATTAGCACCAAAAGACTACCTAAACATTTCAATATGGAAAGGACAGAAAACAAAGATAAACACAAGGAACAACCCACAATTGCAACTTCCATCAGCATACTATCCCCACTTTCTTCCCTTTGTCACAATTGACCTTTCCTTGGCTTTTATCTTGTCTGGGTTCCTTTAATCTTCTATTATCACTTCATAGTTTGCAATGAAAAGGCCTAATTGCACTTTAAACTTTGCTAGAGCAACCAATTAGTTGGATGCCACATAAGTCCGAGGTAGATCATACAGGTAATCATTCAAATGTATATGCTCAATTTCTGCAACTGAACTATATATCATCACTCCCTTCCCCAGAGCACAACCCATCATTATAGTCCTCCATCTCCACCAGATTCAAACCTCTTTCTCAAAAGCTCCCTTCCTCTTCAGAGAAACAAACGCTTGCATTCTTAAAAATAACAACCTTGGTATCCCTTTTAAAGCTATATAATAAAACACTATTCTATGATCCTGTTTATTCAAAGTTTTATCTTCACGGCATCTGAAACTATTTCATTCAGAGTCTGTCCCCTCTCAGCAGAGCTGATGTCCTCTTAGCTGATTAAAACCTACCTTTCATATGTTCCTCCCAGGGCAACTTTACTTTGCAAACAGATGACCAGAAAAGTGTGTGAAGCTTTTGCTTAAAGCGTGTGAAGCTGTTGCTTAAATTCTTCACAACCCTTTCTTGAATCACAAACTGAGAGATTTTGTGACCCTCAACTCATCAGAGGCAGGCCTCATGCCAAATGAAAGAACTTTTACCTTGCTTAAAGATATATTAAAGCCATTTACTCGAGGTTGTTTGATTTGGTCTGCGTCCTAAGCCCAAATGTGTTTCTGATTAAGTCAAGGGATACTGAAGCACTCTTATTATGTTTTTACCAGTCCAGAAGCTGGCCTTTCACATATTGACCACATGGACAGCCTTGCTCCAATTCCTGTTTCTAAACTCAATTTGTCACAATGTATAACACCAGTCTCCCTAAAGTACATTTCAGAAACTCTCGGTCATCAAACTAAGCCTGTTCAACACTTCCATTTCAAACACCCTAAACCGAAGTATGTGTCTCCCGCTTGATCTCTTATAGACCAAGACAGCACATAATGCTCATTATGCATAGTTGCCACAAATTTTGGAAGTTCAACTAGCATGAATATGATACAAAAAATTCAATAGATGAACTAAATTTTAGATAGTAAAAGCATCAAACCATAGACAAATTAAGTATTGTGACTCGAGTAGAAAACATGGCGGATGCTTTTGATACCATTAACAAAGTTGTCTAACCTTGCAAATATCAGTCCCGCTGTAAGAACCATTCCTCCTACTGCCCAAGAAACTTTTTCACTGAATGGCATTGCCTCCACCCATTGCCTGAAATCTTCTAAAGACCCCAAACCTTCTGTTTCTTGTGGAACCCTAGACTCTGAAGCTTTCCAGAGATCAGCAACATAATCCAGACTAGCTTTCCCACCATAGCATGATAATTCTTGAGGATCATCAGATGGCTTAACAGAAAAACCTGCAGCACGGCAGAGATCTGTGCCATTAGAGATCCATTCTGAGGCTCTACCACACACAAAGTCTTTTAATCCACATGGTGCTAGAACCTGGCATGTAATGGTCAAATAGGAGAGTAAATTTTTCATAATGCATGAGGTAACTTAAGGCAATATTTTTTATACATAGAAAATTAGGGGCATTGGCATAACAATATTCTAGATAAGAAGCACTTTGAAGATAATTCATATGCTCCCTTGAACGGTTTTTGCTAACTTTACTGAATCAGATTTGGGAAAAGAAGAAAGAAACAACACCAAAGAAAAACATAGAACAGTTCCATGGATCAAGCTCCCTCGCAAACTAAAGATAGGAAGCTTCAGCAAATTTTCATATTTGCTACTTTGTTACAAGGCCAACTGGAAAACCACATATCTAGTCCTTAATTAAAGCACAACAAACCTGTGTTTTAGCATCCACGGAGAAGTATGCATCCGAGCATGCTTGATACACTCTATCACAAAACGATACACATATTACAGGAGGTCCAGGCTGTACACCAACACGAGGGTCACAGATGGAACATTCCAACAGTTCCCACAAGTGTAAGCATTCTTGGCTTGCTTCTCCAGCTGAAGCCAACTTCCGGATAGACAGAAAAGCTGGATGCGTTTGGGTTACATCACAGCATGTATTATGGCGAAAAACCCTGCAAAGAGTCAGATCCCGACGTCCCTTGCTTGCTTTTCTGGGAGGCTTACCCTCATCTAGAAATGGTGGGAAGCGCCCACCACGAGATACACAAACACCAGAAGTTTTTTCTGCATGAAGTAAAATTCAATTCCTTAGTTTAGGCATAAAGACACATTAGGAGGATGTCAAGAACTTCAAAAGCACAGTAACCACCATATATATCAACAGAGTTTATTTACAAAGTGGCAGATCTTTTGATGCTTTAAGAATATATTTGTCGTTAAGGAATCCATACAGGGTATACAAGCTGCTCAAAACATGCTATGTGTTTTATTTATTAATCTACACAAGTTAGATTGTAAACCTTACTCCAGAAGAAAAATGTGAGCAACATAGGAATTCTTCAATTTCAAATGGTATCTTCCCTTCTTCAGAACTTATTATCGTGGATTATTCCTCAATCACTTCAGCCTTGTAGAAGACTCTATTTTCCAAGCTACAGAATTATAAAGATAGCAATGGAGACTCAAGCACTGGTTTTGAAATATTATAATCAGTTTTGGCATTTTAAGCATTGAAGACCCACTTACCTTCCAAGTTTTTAGCACAACCGGGACAGAAGTTACCTATCTTTTGGGCTCCTCACTATTAGCACATACTTTACTTTGAGTGACCTGTATACTGTTCCATTTACCCATTACGAGTTATTCTATGCTTTGCTTTCCTTCAATTCTTATCATCAACATTTTTTATACACATCAAAGTCGTCTTTTTTTTTCCAAATTAAGCAGGAGAGACGTGGGATTTAAAAAGCAAGCCCCCGCCCGGGGGGGGGGGGGGGGGGGGGGTAATTCCTTGGTTGGCCAACCTTAGCCACTAAACCAAGGTCACCTTGGCCTTTTTTATTTTAGCAGTGATGAATGAGGCGGGACTTAAAGAAGCGGGGAGGGCGAAGGAGGAATTTGAACCCAGGACCTCTAATTCCCAGGGATTTCTAAATCTGCTCATCTTTTTGAATACTCCACCAATCTTGAGTTTCTCCTAATTATTCTCCTGGAAGTGGAAGCTTTATCGTATTATGGGTTGCTACATTCTTAGTCATCTTTAAGTATTTTACAGGCCATCCATTTCATCATTCTGTTGTACCAGCATTCTGTTAATATGTTGGTCATTGGAAGCCTACTACTTGCTGCTAAACTGGAAGTTGGTTGAATTGCCTTGTTCCAAAATTTTCCTCAACTTTGATAAGCAGATAAGAATCAAAACAAACTCCCAAAGGTCTTTCCACTTTGTCTAATGCATTGGATACCATAGTTACATTCAGAAACCTACCATCACCTAGTTATGACCACCACTACTTACATTCTCCCTCAACCATTTTAAGAAACATTTAGATTCATCATTTTGAGCTCACTGAAAAATTAACCTAAATCAGGCACTAGAAACCATTCCCATTAAGGAAAGGAGCAATTTTACTAGCTTCTTATGGTTTCCTGATCCACAATGTTTCGACAATTATTAAACTCAATTAGTTTCCGCAAATCAGATGCTTTCTCTCCTTAATAACCTACAGTGAGGGATGCCGCTGGTCCACTCTCCATATATGACCAGAAAAACAACTACAAGAAGATAATCAGGTGAAAGGTGTACATTCTAAAGCACAATCAACAGTCTAAACCCTCTAAGGTTCCTATTAAACTAATATGCGAAGCCATGTCTTCCTTCTTAACTACCCAAATAAACAACAAGCATGTCACAAGATTCACTAAACTGCTGAATGAGAAATAAAATTGTAAAAGCTGCAAGAAAGGTAGGCTATGGTTGACCATTGCCTCAATCTGGCTTAAAAATTCAATCTTTAAAATATGTGAACCTTCTAATAAGAGACAGAAATTCAAATCTAAACGGATGAATCCTGTTAAATTAAATAACTCCAAGGGTAATTCGGTTGCTTTGAAGTACTTAAGAGCCCATTTCAAGCCAAATCTCTAGACGTTGTTTCTAGCTTAGGTTTTAGCATTACAATTAGGTATTAATGATTTTGCACCACCCTCATAAATATTTTTCACTTCCACTACCATTACATTAGTAAGAGTCTACACTTCAACAAATAATCCAACCTCCCCTCCCCCACCCCCACCCCCCCCCCTTTTCACCCCACCCAAACGGAAGTAAAAAAAAAAATTTGTAGAAAACCATTATGAATTGTCTTTGATAGGTTTAAAGCCACAAAATATACTGTATGACAGTAATGACCATCTGAAGCAAAATTCTTGAATAGCAAAAGATAAGCAAAACATACAAACACCCTCAACAATAAAAACTCAAAAAACGATGAAAACACAATTTGGGTTCGAGAATAAACTATGTAAAGCGTCAGAAAAAAATTATGGAATGCAAAATAACTGTGAATTCATCTGTGATCGTGTGGCATGCCTTGTATATGTTCGTGCATATGTCTGACTGATAATACACATACCAGGAATAACTTTGGATTTGAGAGAGAGAGGCAGCGATTAGGAATAATACACATACCAGTATTAGTAGCAGTAGCAGTAGCAGCAAAGACGCGAGAGAATGGAAGGTTGATGGTTGAGGTGGCGAGTATCAGCAGCAAAATGCAGCGGTGACTTTCCCATCTCATCTTTTGGTGCTGTAGGTCAAGGAGTTTCTTGAGTTCCAACTTTTCTTCCCAAAGGTTTCGTAGTAATAATATCAGAAAGTTTCTTTTATTTTTCTTTTATTCCGTTTTCAAATTTCATATTTTTTTTCTCCTCTATTAAAGAGGAAGGTTCCGTTTGGATTGCATTTTCCGTCATTTTTCATGGAAAAATTACTGTAGCGATTTGATGTATGTGAGGGAAAAAGGTAATAGGAAAATGTGATCACGGAAAACGACGTAATTTTTCAGCGGAGTCTTCTAGTCTAAACTCTCTATTCTCTAATATTATGATTGTGCTAAAAGATACAGTGTTACTGATATATACAAGATAGCTTTAATTTATTCTAGGCAATTATCTAAATCTTTTGTGGATGTTTATATTCTATTTCATGATTTTATTTTAGAATTTTATCAATAAAATTAATCTTTTTCTTGCCACCAAATTTGTTTGCAAAAAATTGAAAAAATGTAACAACTGCTTAGCGAAAATAATTAATCAAAAGTTTAAACAATTGGTTGTTAACGTGGACCAAGTAGAGACAATGAAGCAAGCCCAAAGTTCTGAAGTCAAATTGGTCCATCTGCTTATCCCAGAATCATAACTTTTTTCCAGGTCAAATTTTCATAAAATTTTGAGGAGTTATATACTTTTATTTTCTTTTTCTATTATATTATTATTGTCTTTTGTGTCAAATTTTTTTTCACAACATTCTACACTAAGAGGTTATCTAATTTTTTCTGATTGTGTTCAGAAAAAAATGACAATAAGTGAAAGGTGAACCTCTACACCATACAAGTACACTACTACCTTAATGCACTAGGCAAAATTTGAACTCCTACCTTAGTGCACAGGAGAGTTTTAAGAAACTCTCTATGATCGTCAGACCAAAATTCAATGGTTTCTTCTTTTTTGTTATTTTGGGGAGGGGGGGTTTCAAATGACTTTTGCTTTTAATCGACAGGAGTATGTTATGTCAATTAGCTAATGGACATGTTATTCTTATCACAGTATATATTTTGGTTTGGCTCAATTGTCGAACCGATTAACAGTGAACTTCAAATAGCATCGAATTAAGTTGCTAATTAAACTGGTTAAGCAACAAATCTGTTGATCGGTCAACGATCCGATGTAGAGACAATGAAGCAAGTCCAAAGCTCTGAAGTCAAATTGGTCCATCTGCTTATCCCAGAATCATAACTTTTTCCCAAATCAAATTTTCATAAAATTTTGAGGAGTTATATACTATTATTTTCTTTTTCTATTATATTATTATAGTCTTTTGTGTCAAACTTTTTTTTTTCTCAGGCAACATTCTACACTAAGAGGTGAACCCCTACACCACACAAATGCGCAGCTGCCTTAATGCACTAGGCAAATTTTGAATTCCTACCTTAGTGCACAGGAGAATTTTAAGAAACTCCTGATCGTTAGACCAAAATTCAATAGTTTTTTTTTTCTGTTATTTTCAAGGGGGAGGGGGGTCAAATGACTTGTGCTTTTAATAGACAAGAGCATATTATGTCAATTAGCTAATGAAACATATCATCCTTATCATAGTTATAAATTTTGGTCTGACTCAATTATTGAACCGTTTAACATTGAACTGATTATAGAATCGAAATAAATTACTATTTAAACCAATTAAGCAACAAATCTATTGATCAGTTAACAATCCGATGATTCAACCGATAAATTAAAAAAAATCACCAATTAAACCACCAATTTAAAAAATTTATTATTTTTATAATTTAAAATATATTATTATATTATATAATATAATTATCATGCAACCGCGAATTAACTACGAACCGAGTTTAATAATTATGATCCTTTGTTATTCGACATTGAATATGAAACTTTTCATAGGAGAAGGAACTTTTTTTTTCTTTCCATTAATATGCTGAATTTATGTTGACACTGAACTTAATAAACATTTTATTCAAAATAATTATTTTGGGTTTACTGCAATATCGACCAAAGTTGCACAACACAAATAGGCATTCAAGCGCACCAGAAAATGAACGAAATGACAGAAGAAATTTAGCAGTTTGCGAGAAACCAAACCACTCTGAACTCTGCATACAGAGACCAGGATACATTACAAACTTCAAACTGAGCTTTTTAACAAAAGTCTGCATAACCAGCCCTCCATACACCGAGACAGCAAACACTACCATAACCCATATTTACAAGATTAATTTTTTGATTACACGCCACCAAACTTTTCACACTCAGTGCTATTCATCTAAAAGATTCCCCATGACAAGCTGAGAAGATGAAAATCCGACTACTTTTAGCCGCTCAACATGGAAAATGCAAATCCTCATATCTCACAGGTCGTAAGGAGGAGGAGGGCTCCTGGGTCCAACACTGCTGGATTTCTCGTATGCGAATGATGCAGACTTCCTGCGAAACCGATACACCTCTCTTCCTCCAGCACCTACACATCATGCATCGGGAAATTTTTTTTTGCCGTCAATATTCTTCATCATCCAAGTATACAATAAATGCAGGAAAGCTTGAACAAGAAATAAAACTGTAGTAGTCAATAAGCTGGAGTTCAGCATCAAAGAGTATAAAGAGGGGGGCAGAGACATTGCACCAAGCTGCAAAAAGAAGCCCCTTAATACGAGGGTTTGACTCGGAACGGTATAAATCCCACATATCATGATATAATTGCTATTGATCAAGGAAGAAAAAGAAAAACTACATCAGATTGCTTTGAGACCATCTATGCTATTTACAATTCAATTTGTTGATTAATAAGCAGTCCCATCACCCACCACATCCAACCATATTTCCCTTTATTCCACCCTACTCGGATTCTTTCCCACCACAAGCTGAGCATGGACCATGTCATGCACATGATCACATGCATAATAACACTTCCACTTCCTATAACCTAACTTTTTGTCAGTTCCATATGCCAAATTAAGCTTCCATTTCAATTGCTGCACACAACCATGATGAGCAAACCTCTCAATATTCCTCACAGAAAACATTTCAAGATTTTGTTTTACAAAGTCTTGCACAACAGCATATCGCAGCACATTCAATCTTACTCAAGCGGTAGGTATATATTTAGACTGAAACACAGCATAGACTTCATTAGAGCACCTGCTCTTTACCACTGTCGAGCTCCTTAGCAAATTGGTACAAAATGCAGTCCAAAATACTAACACCAGCAATTCAGTATTATTACTTCTTAGAACGTTTACAAGAGGACAAGCAAAGAGAAAATTAAGTCTTACTACCACCTAGATATCATGTCCCTTCGGCTATGTTTGGTTAGTCATCAGAAACGGAATTCAACTGAAACTCTTGCATCTTGTATTCATTAGTCCTTTTACCCTTCTTAAGGTACAAGCCCTGGATCTTCCATCCAGCAAAAGAGTAGGACACACGTCCACCATACAACTTGTGATACAACCATAAACATGTCCCATACGAGTAGGACACACGTACATCATACAACTTGTGATGCAAACATAAACATGTCCCATAGGAGGAGCCGGAGTCAATTTCAGCCAATTAATCACCATGCAAGTTGCAAGGTAGGTGTGACTTGTGAAGTCGAAAAGGAAAGATTTGGTTGTAATACCAAATAATTTACTAAACATCTACATGGATGCCACCTTAAACGGATTATTAGTGTATAAGAAGACAACCAATAAATAATTGCACCCTCTGATCCACCATTCCACATTTCCACCTAACTTTTCTGTCCGCCTTGCATTATCCGCTCAAAAGATCTATCCGCCATAACCCCTTAATGACAAATTTTTGTTACCATTTTTATTTAATGTAAATACACATGATGTGATATATCACTCATCCATAGAACTACACATAATATGGCAAAATTTGTCGCCATATCACTAGTTTTCTACTATACCATACAAATGAACCCTATCAAACCCCGTTTGTGGATTTACCAATATGTCCTCTTAACAGATTGTTCTAGATCTAGACTAAGACCCCTCTACAGATTTCTTCCCATAATTTCAAGCCAATTATGATTCCAAATAGTTTTTTAATCGAAAAAAATAAATCTTTTCAGTATTTTTTTCAAGTGTTTTTTACAAAATATGCACATCGATAAGAAAGTGTATCATCTATTTACTAACTTATAATACAAAGCCTTTGATATACTACTATTTGGAGTATGGTTTTGACCCAGTAAAAAAGATACCTCCCTACTTCTTGGAGGCCGGTTATCAAGGACAAAATGGACATTTGGTTACAACCAAAAGCAGAAACACAGTACTCTACTGATGACTAATCATAAGAGAGTGATGACTATTGCAACCTTACCGGCGAAGGGAGATACCGGAGGTGTAGAGCCAGGTGTTGACCCGGCTGGCGATGCCGGCGGCGAGTCTTTAACGTCAACTAGAGGTGGCCTTACTATCATGATACTTCTTGTCACCCTCACTGCATCCTCCGCCGCCGCTCCCCCTGCTCCGTTCCCATATGATCTCGGGCTTCCAACTTCCAATTCTGTAAACCAAAAAACGAGGAGGAGGAGAAATTGACATCAACACTCAACCGTACAAACAATCCAATCGGATGTTACAGAACAAAACCCAAAGAAACTAAACAATAAAACCCCATACTTCATTTCACTGCAGCTTCATGCATTAATATTCTCAAGGCATCCGGATTCAACTTGATCTAATACGGTAGATCCCAACCCCAAAAAAAAAAAAAGATAGTCCCAAAAATGGTCTCGTCCAAAAGTCAACCTATCAAGGTACTTTTTCCTATCAACCTAGTACCCTGCTAAAATCTTATCATCATATTTTCAGAATCTTGTGCTTAATTAACCAACCCATCTTCGGTAAACCCATTTTCCAGGCGCCCATATATATTACTACTATTCTTCAATCTCTTATGTACAAAATTTGTACCAGCATCTTTACAGATATGAATCAAAATTTCCAGATATATAGTAAAGTTTTACCCGCATCTTTACAGATATGAATCAAAATTCCCAGATATTGTGGATTTAAGTTCTGTTATAACTTAAAAAACGTCGTAAGATAGCAAGGAAGGCGTACCCTTCCCGGCGTTCGGTCTGAAGTTAAAGGTAGGATGTTTTCTGAGTTTTCCGAGCCCGCTATCGGGCCGGGGGCCGGCAACTGTATCATCCCAGAGCTTCTCCAGTAAACTCATGGCGCACTTTAGCAAACTCCGCGCACGTTAAAGGCAGGTCCCTCAAACCTTCACCCACTCGGAAATTTTTATTTCACGTAGAGAGCTTAGAAGAGAAAATGCTCAGCTCAGCTCAATGGCTATTTATTAGCCGAAGACGCGTTAAAGTTGGAGCGGAGTCTTTTGGGGGAGAGTTCAGATTCAATCGTGGTCGTTGATTTGCGCTGGGTAGATCTGACGTGACGTGGAGGGTGGATCGATAAGGACGATAGAGGAGATAAGATCGTTGAGGGCCTAGAATTCTTGTGGATCGCCACGTGGCGGTTGAGTAATGGGAGGAAGGGCATGTCACGTGACGCGTCGTTTTCGTTCTGATGTGAAAGGTCGAGAGTGCCCTTTCCTTTATCCGTAGCGGGGAATCAGGGCTTGGATTCATTAGAAATTACGCCCACGACGTGGCCCCGCGATGGGTTTGTTTAGAGAGAGTATTATTTAAAATATTATTTTGAATAATTACTGTAGTATTTTTTGTGATGTAATGTATGTGAGATAAAAAGATAATTGGAAATATAAAAAAATGAGTTGGGAAATGTGTTTATGATGCAATCGAAATATTATTTGAAATATTTGTGCTATCCAAACACTCCTATGATAGCGCACAAAGAAAATGGCAAAACGAGTTAGTATCAAACTATGCAGAATTTTGGTGATTTGATCACTAAACTTTCTATTTAACTACAATTGTCATTCAACTAACCAAATAGTGCATTTTTTGTCACTTAACTATTTAAAAACTTGTACTTTTAATCACTCAATGAATAAAAAAAATACATTTTTTATCAAGAGAAGTGTGTTTTAATTAATTGAATGATCATTTTAACTGAATAAAAAGTTTTTAGTAGCTAAAACAAAAAACTATAAATAGTATAGTGATAATTTGTTTCATTTGCTCTAGTTTATATAGGAGTAAAAAATCTGGAGAGCCCTAAACTATTATCGTTGTCTACTTTTGGCCTCTTATCTAAATTTTGTATTCAATTGGTTTTTGAACAATTAAAACTGCACATTTTAAGGACTTCCGGTGACTTTAGGCATCAATTTGGCCGGATTTAAAGGCTATTTTTGTTCATTTATAATTGAATCTTTGCAACTAGCATAAAAAACCCTCAAAAGAGATAACTCTTCAATTTTTTTCACAAGATTTGTGAAGAAAAATTTAATGGTGTGCTTAAGAAATTGATGTATTACCTTTTTTGAGGGTTTCTAATGCTGGTCGTGAAGGTTCAATTATGGATGGACAAAAATACCCTTTAAATCTAGTCAAATTTATGCCTAAATTCATCCCAAGTCCTTTAAATGTGCAGTTTTAATTGTTCAAGAATCAATCAGAAACAAAATTTAGATGAAGGGCCAAAAGTAGATAATAATAATAATTTAGGAGCTCCCCAGGTTTTTAACTTTTATATAACAATTTTTTTTAGACAATAAAATTTGAACACATAATAGTTTATGAAGAAGATGTTTAGATTCGATTTCAATTAATACGAGTTAAGGCAATACTTACGAAACTATAAATGGTTATAGAGATTTTTTAGAAATTACTATTAATTAATACAATTCTTTCATCTTCAAACACACGTATGCTTGGATAGAAATTTATTTGGATGATTTATTTAAAATAATTATTGTAATATTTTTGTGATGTGATATATGTGAGATAAAAAGGTAATTAGAAAGATAAAAAGGTAATTGAAATTTATCAAACAAATTATTTTATCTGAATTACAAATGAGTTGTCTAAGGGTGGGCGAGGTGAAACAGCTTCAATTACGTTACCCAAAGAAGAACAAAAAGATAAAAAGAGGCAGCCTCTGCTACGGTAGCATCAATGAGAAATCAAAATGAGTCATTGATACGTTTTCTAGTCTTTTCTTGGAAATGTTCTAGAAGGATGACGCTCAAGGGAGAAATGAAGCTCCAAAATTCTAATTAACCTTGAATCCATGCTACCAGTTAATAATTCTAGACTTGGCTTTTAATATAATTAAAAAAACCTTTAAATCACTTTTTGGTTTTTATTTTTTGTAATAATTTGCACATTTATATGGTGTCCTCTCTACAAAAAATAAAATAAAATTCGCAGGGTGTCTCCTTTCTTGCTAGTATGCTATATGCAAACAATATATCATATTAAACTAAACCTTGGCTTCAAAAATTAAAAGAAAAAAAGTGACCCTTGATATTGACATCTTATTATATTTATTATTATATAATAAAGCTTGAGCAGGAGTTTGGTATTAATAAAAAGTGTTAACATTTACTCTTCTGCTCCATCCGTCCCACTTTGATAGTTCTGTTTTCCTTTTTGGTCTGTCCCAAATTGTAGTCCAGTTTCCAATTGAAGAATGTAATTTTATTTTAATTTTTCTAAAATACCCTTATTCAATGTAAGTTGTTGTTACTATAAATTAGAGGTGGCAATATGGATAAATGGTTCATAATTGGTTTTGACTTAATGGATGGTGGATGAAATTTATCCAATCCATTTAGATCCATTTATTAAATGGATCTAAATGGATGGATCTAAATGGATTAAATAAAAACCAATTATCCATTTATAATCCATTTAAATATTTTAGTTACTTTTTTTTGTATTATCATTTCTTGTAATACGAAGATACTTTTTTATGTACTTGTAAATTTTAGGTGTTGAAAATGACAAAAATCAATAAATGACTAAAATAATTGGAACTAACCATGAAGATTGTTGTACAAATAGCCATATGGTAATTAATGGGAACTGAATCATATCATAATCAAAGGAGGGAGGTCCAACTAGGCCTACGGAGGACTAAACCACTCGTATGAATTTTTTGAAAAAATCACATATTGTGACAATTAATAGGAGGTAATATTTAACCTCTTGATCTCCCACCCCATCAAGCCCTAATTCTTAAGTTGGCTTACAACTAGAATGGAACACAAGCATTTAGTCATAATGGAAAGGTAAAGGCTTAAGCAGGCAAGGCACTAATTGCTCTCTTTATTTTCTGTCCAAAATTAAACTTTTTCACTGCAGTAAAAGAGTTAAAAGGTCGGAACTAGTACATCATTGAATTAGCAGAAATTGAGACACCACATTTATGATTTGATGGTGGCTGCTAGTTGCCATCATCATCAACGTGTTCATAAGGCCGGTGGAATAAACGCAGAAGAGGCCAACACTAAAGAACAGAGGAATGAGATAGAGTTGAAAAACATGCAACAAGAAATATATAAAAGCTTATGATTTTTAATTAAATGGATATATATGGTTTTTGTGGATAATCCATATAAATCCATTTAATTTAATGGTTTTATTTTGATCAACCATTTAAAACCAACACTATAAATGGATAATCCAAATCCATTTAATTATGGATTATATGGATGGATAAATGGATCTCAATCCAAATTGCCACCTCTACTATAAATCTCCCACATTTAATGAGAGTTGATTCTTTTTTTACCATCAATTCAAGTTCCCATAAAGTTGTACTCTAATTAATGTGAGGGTATTTTAGGAAAATAGCTACCTAAATTAATTGTTCCAACAAAGTTAACTGCTTTTTCTTAAACTGTGTGAAAATCCTTTTTGGTCTGTCCCAAATTGTAGTCCAGTTTCCAATTGAAGAATGTAATTTTATTTTAATTTTTCTAAAATACCCTTATTCAATGTAAGTTGTTGTTACTATAAATCTCCCACATTTAATGAGAGTTGATTCTTTTTTTACCATCAATTCAAGTTCCCATAAAGTTGTACTCTAATTAATGTGAGGGTATTTTAGGAAAATAGCTACCTAAATTAATTGTTCCAACAAAGTTAACTACTTTTTCTTAAACTGTGTGAAAAAAAAACCAGAACTATCAAAGTGGGACGGAGGGAGTAATATTTACCATTATCTATGCACATCATATTTGTAAAATCTCCCACTCTGGTATAACTGCCATTACATTACCATCACTACACTTCTTGATTAACTGATTACTATCACTTTTTGGTTTTTATTTTCTTTATTAATGTGCATTCACATGTGGTGTCCCCCCTTTTATTTAACAAAAAAAAATGGAAGGAAGGGTGTCTCATTTCCGACTAGTATGCTATATGCCAACAGTATATCATATTAAACTAAATTTTGGCTTCAAAAATTAAAAGAAAAAATGTGAGATTTTGATATCCATATCATTCATTAAGTACTGATACGTATAAGTTCAAACACTCTTTCTTTCTTTTTTTTAACTCTTTTTTTAGTACGAGTGGAAGTTTTGAATCGGAAATCTCTTACTTGCACACTCTTCTTCCATACCAGTAGAAGTTCAAACGTTGAATTCAGTTTCTCTTCCTCTAGTCTTCAACTTGGGTTGCATTTTAATTTTATTAACAGTTCAACAACCTCAGCTAAATATTTCTAGGATCAATCATTATCTGTTTTCTAAACAAATTAATCATTGTCTTTTGGTTTGTTCCACAATTAACAATATCGATTAACAGTTGTGTTCCACGTTCGATTGATAGCGACAGAAACGCAAGAAACTCTTTACAAAACAAAGCCCCAACTGCGCAATCCAAAGCATCAGCCTAACGGGATGAAGCTGCCTGCAAACGTATATGACGTATGAATAGATTGTTTTCAGGTTTGCTTGTCAGTCAATGAAGTCTTTTACATGTAATTGAATTAGAGTACAACTATTGACAGTCTTTTTATGAATTTGGGATAAGAATTTGGGACGGAAAGGTTGGCCGACGCCAATTGTTGACCGCCCTTTTATGAATGGTGTAAAAGAAAGGGGTACAGCACTACAACTATTTTAACCAGTTCTGAATTGTGTATATAAACAACAAAGATTAGATTATATTTTGATTAGCAGAGTTTTTAGATTATATTTTGAGATATTTTCAGAAAATATTTTGGGATATTTAAGAGTAGGAGAGTTTCTAGAATATATTTTGAGATATTTTTTAAAAATTTAAAAAAATTTAAACTAATTTTTAGATTACCTTTTAGAGTACTTTTTAAAATTTTTTATTGTATTTGAAAAACTAATTTTTGAAAAACAGCGCCATCCAAGGTGTTTTAGATGGAGTTTTTGAAGTGTTTTTGTGATGTATTTTGGAGCACTTTTAGAATTTAAAATGCTTTGGAAGTATTTTTTTTAAAAATTAAACATCACCCCTACCCCTTTCTCCTTTCCTTCCTCTCTTAGGGAGCAAGTAGAAGCCGCAACTGTTTCGTGGTTTCTGGCTACAACCAAAAGGTCATGACCAGATCTAGTCGCAGCCAAAACCCACAGAAAAAGTAGAGGAAGGGACGAAGGAGAAGAAAGGAGGATAAGGGAAGAGACCGGGGGGTGGCGATGGTGGTGGGTGGTGATGTGTAGTAAGTGGTAGTGGTGAGTAGAAGAAAAAATGTGGTAGAATTCGTTTTCTTTTTTTGTTATTATTACTATTTTATGTTTTTAATATTTTTATCAGTTGTATTCGAGATTATGTGTGCTTTTTGAGTTATTTTTGGAGTCTATTTTTAGAATTGTTACTATAGATTCAAAATACAAAAATAGTTTTTGAAAAAAAATTTAAATCCACACAGATCCATAATTTATCGATTGAGTAGTTAAGGTTAAAGCATAAGAACTAAAAATTTGTATCTAATCCTTCTGCCCCTTACCGATTTTTTAAATGCTATCCCTCCCTTGTTAGAAAAAATTTTATGAAATGATTTATATTAATTTGTAACATAATGTTTATTTTCCATATTGAAGTACTACATGCCAATTGAGTTAAAATATACGTAATGTTATCTAAAATAATACATTTTGAACTGTTACTTTGTTTAGCTAATTTCTGAGCCTTTAAAAGCTAGTAAACGGTTGCCGCCCCTAAAATTCTAAATAGTCATTGCTGTGGTTCTGTTTGGATTGGTCATTTTTTTAAAAATAAATTTTTAAATATAATGCTACAGTAATACATAATAATTCAAAAAATATTTTATTCATATAATATATCAAATATTTCAAAAAAATTTTATGATAAAATTTTTGTATATACACTGATACAATAAAATTTTTCAAAAACACAAAAAAAAATAGCTAATTCAAATAAATTTAATGGGCAAGTCCAAATCGAAAGGCAAATAATGGCGGCGGTAGCGGGATCCGGACCAAATTGCCAACAGAGGTCCGAAGGCTACAAGCAACACTACTAGTTCGTTTTGTCCACGGAATTAAATAAAATCGAATTGTTAATCTGTTCCTATCTCATTTTTTTGTTTGTTTCTCAACGTGTGACTATAATTTCACTCTAAACTACAAAGCCGATTTGTCCTTGAACTGAACATACACTACTTTCATGGATAAAAAGTGTAGAAGAAATCTTGAAATTTATACTAAGGGATAATTTTAGAAACCTCCCCCGAAGTTTCTAACTATTCTACTTAACTTTTTAAGGTTTTAAAAATTACACTTACCTTCCTTGATTTGACACTTTTGATAATCAAACCTTAAAATAGGGTCAAAATTTTAATGAATACTCTAAAATGCCCTTATCTTATAAATTTTAATTTATTCTTTTAAACAATTGTAAAGTAATTTGACACAATTATAAAAGGAATAAGTGTTAGTTTTTTTACGTCAATATTTGTTATTTGATAATCAACTATAAATCTATCACTATAATAGGTTACATTTCACAGTACTTTATTGGAGATATAGTTATTTTGATTTTTTTTTCAAAGTTTGTGGACTAGTTCAGTGTGGAATTACCATAATTAGATGATGATATTATGTTTGGATAGATTATTATTTGAAATAATTAATGTAGCATTTTTTGTGATATGAGGTATATAAAATAAAAAGGTAGTTAGAAATATAAAAATATGGATTGGGAAATGTGCTTATGATATAAGCGAAATATTATTTAGAATAAGTGCGCTATCCAAACATTATTAAAGGTTATAAAAAAAATTACTAGTTTGACATTTGATCATGACAGAGATTACATACAATATTGATAGTTCTTTAGATTTTCTAATGAAGAGAAATGAATAAGAAGAAAAAAGAAAAAAATTATTAAACACCATTTCTTATATAAACATGACAAACAAGGGAGTTTCATTAGAATATTAAGGCTGCTATTGTCATTTTAAATGGATAAGAGAGGCATGCATAATTTTTAAAACTTCAAAAGTGCCAAGTAAAATTACTAAAAACCTTAGGATAGATTTCTAAAATTATACTTTATACAAATTTTAATGATATATAGTCACTATCAAATATAGAATATGAATATTAGCAGTAACTTGTGAAGGATTTCCATTACTCTCAATCTGGAGGCAGTGTGAGGCCATCCATGACCTAGTTGTGCTAATTGCCATATCATCTTGTCGCAGATTAAGTATAACGAGGCACCTTATAAAAAAAATGTAGAGTTAACAGTCTGCTTTCTTGGTCCTAATTAGGCTTTAATTCTATAGTCTTATCTTTTCCTTTTTCTTTTGGGTCAAAAATTGTAATTCTATAGTCTTTTTTTTTTTTTACTGGATAAGATAGATTATATTTTGCAACTTCTACTACTCTATACTAATAAGAGAAAAGGGACACAAAAGGGTAAAGGAAAAAATTCGGAGAAAACTGAAACATAATCTATTTAGACTGATGCATGCTTATGCATCGCCGGCCAAATCTATGGCGCCAAATCGCACCCCCCGCCAAATCCATGGCGCATTTGATCCAACATCAACCAAACTTTTTAGCATTTTGGTCCATTATTAAGAAGAGAATTTTTACCGATCTAACTCCGAGAAGGATCCACTTGCCTATGAAACTTTGATACCAATTTGACAGGATTCAAATCTTATAAATTAATCTAACCTAATCTAAAGGAAGGGAACTCAATATGAATAAAAACTCCGTTAGAAATGGCCACCGTATAGAGTAACAAATTGAGAGAAAATAAGGATTGAATCCTCAACTTCCCGGGTGACTTGGCCAAATTCCCAGTAGCCTTCATTATAATTCTATAGTGGAGCAGTCTATTCCTTGAGTTGCTGACTGACTTGACCCTATGAGTCCGATTCCATAGCCACCTCAGCGCGTGTAATGCATGACGACCCACCGAAGATTCTTAGCTAAATTATTTCGCATTTGGAAGATTGAACAGACATAATAGGCCCACTAATCACTTTCACATAATCAATATTAGGTGCACTGGTCTGCAACTTGTTTGCAATCGAACACAAAAGTCAGGCTTTGCCCAAATAATCAATGGAAGTAACGTTCAGCAACAGGGTTGAAAATCAATACACTAGTTTTATTATTTATTAAAAAATTAAGGGGAAAAAAAACCAAATTGATAACATTGTCTTTTAAGTCCCTCCTTGGACTGTAAGTAAGGGTTCAAACCTCATTTGTAACAAAAAAAAATTTAAGAGTTGTGCTATAGTACTCCCTTGATTTAGTTAGATCTGTATACCCATTAACTCTTGACACAAGTCTATTTAGTTTCCCCCTCTTTCCTAGATTAGGATAAAATAGGTTATATCGTTGCGGAAAAAAATAACATTTTCCTCAAGTGGAATTCCAGATTAAAAAAAAAGGTTTCCCTTTTGTCACTCTCTTAAAGTTCGTTAATGATTATTGGAGAAGATAATTTCTTTTTATGGAAACTGTACCTAATCATACGTCATCTTCTTCATTATTGTCTAGCAAAGAAGGGTATGAAGATCCATCAAAGGCAGATAGTGATGGGGCTAATTAAGCTCTGGTTAGGCCAACTCTTTATCTTCTTTGTCACTCCCAATCAATTATTGCTTCAAAATGTTGACCCCTTTAATGTTGAATCCCTTTCTTATCATGCTATTGATGGTTCATAATTTTGCGAATCAAAGTAAATTTTATCTGTTTTCGCGAACTGTGGGGGCCAAAATGTTCGCTTCGCGAACTGTGTCGCAATGATATGGAATAACAAATTTGATTTTCGTTTGTGTAGCAAAAGCCAAAAAAAAAAAAAAAACCTTTGAATTGGCTCAATCCCTTTGATGCTCAATTTTCATTTTCGCTGGGGGATTTGGAACTTGCTAGGGACAGAGAGTCTGTATTCGCCTCTCTTTTTTTCTGCCTTTATTTTCAAATATTGCCGTCCATTAGTTACAAAGATCGAATAAAGTATTGGGACGCTGTCAAAGTCAAAGTGTAAATAAATTATAAATAAATCTTCTATATATTGTCTGACACACTTTCACCTTTAAATATATAATACATAATTTAAATTTATACACAAAATTCAAATTTCGCATATATGTTACACATTCAATCTATATACACCATTAGAATATGTAAGATTCATAAATTATCCTCCTTTGAAAAGTACCCTTATTATTATTACTAAAAGTCCCCTTATTATTATTACTACTTACCCTTATAGCGTTTGCTGAATTTAAGATGACGGTAGTACCACCATGACTCAGAATTTCAATGCCAAAAAATTTACCATAATTCAAACCCCAAATGCCAAAAAACATAATACTAAAAAGAAAACCAAAAAGTTCCCATTAATCTACAGCCACCAGTTCTCCCCAATAACGTCTTTTGTTCCCATCTAGTAGGACACTTAAAGAACCATGGCATGATGAGAACCAGACATCCTGCGGGTCCCGGCTTGCACTACAGCAAGTTGCTCTGGTCCATGCTGTTGACCTTTGCTTTATAAGAACTTTGAGGTCTTTGATACGTTAAGCCAAAGATAACAGAGCACAACAGAATATGGGGACCTCCCTTCCTCATCTGGACATTATTCACAACTCATGAATTCAAAGAACTACGCCTCAACTGCCCCCTTTACTCCACACGGGCTACGAAAACGGCTACTTTGTTGTCCTTGAGAGGACCATTCTCCTTGTAGGCTAATTCAGACAGAACCTATCCGTACTTGCAATAATTCTTATCTCAAATGTCAAGTTTAGCAGGTCCATTCATTTCCCAAACACAGACTATGGATTATCAAGAAATAGATTTAGCCACGTAAAATAATAATAATGTAACCCTGATTCTTCTAATCCTTGTCACAATAGCAAAGACCCTCTAGTTAAAGAAAGAGGGATTCAGAAAAATGCATGCGGGGCATGCATTTGCTATTCTTGAATTTAAACTAATTTGACACCTGCTTCCCTCACGGAATCAATTACTGCTTTAACTTTGCCATGATACTTCTGTTCTCTCTTCAAGAAAATTGAAACAGCCGGAATACCCCTGAGAAGCAGTCGCTCGCCCAATATCTTGCCTATTTTGCCAGCAGCTGCAACATCCCTTGTACTTTCTTTGGCTTTTTCCATGCTTAACCGCAGTGCCTGCTCTTGTGAGCTGGCAGAGGAGGCTACAGTTGCTGTTGGTGTGTGGATTACTTGAGCAGACACAAATTTATTCGTGAAGTGCATCTTCAGGACATAAGGCTTGAGAAAATTGGTAACTCTTTCTGGCCGAACTGCAGGAGGGATAACCATTTTCTGCATCACCAAAGAAAAACGACTTCATGAAACACACGTGTAATAAAAAAAAAAATTCAATCTACAACATTTTCTTAAAAGCCAGTGCAACTTGTTCATTTTTTTTATCTGACATCTAACTTACAAAAGATCAAGCACATATGTCATCATATAACACAAAACACCCATATCCAATTAGGAGAGTAGTACTTGCGATAACTGTGTATTTGCAAGAGCCAAACGACTTGAACAAAAATAACAGGTATGCGAAAGGGAAGCATAAAGTGCAAATACTGGATGAGATAAAAGTCTTTATCCAGAGAGTTGAGGTATATTGTCTGAGTTTGCAAAAAGATGAGACCTGGATAACACTTTAGGTTCATTTTTTTTTTTTTAAAAAAAGGAAAAATTAAAAACTACAGTTCAATCCAAGTTGAACGGTCCGATCGATTTCTTGCAATTCTAACCGATTTTTATGGTATGTTAACATTAGTAGTGAATCGGACCAAAAACTTGACCGGTTCATGATCCAACTGGTCAAATTGGCCGATTTTCAAAACATTGGTTGTGACACATAAAACATTGACTGTTTAGTTGCAGTATAATATAATTTGATAGAATCATAAATTTGAATGATATCACATGATATGCTATTGATAGAATCATATCACAACAGTCAATGTTTTACTACAAAATGTATTATTTTACATGTCACAACAGTCAATGTGATATGATTCTACGTAAAATTAACTCCCTTGTAAGCTCCACAAATAGAAAATATGAGAGTACTTCCTATAATATAATTTGGATCATTAATTTAATTTATTGATAATGGATTAATAAAGTACCATTTATTTATTTTTTATTCTTTTTTTAGAACGAATTTTGCAATTATATAGTTCTGACGCTATTATAAATTCTTAATCATGACCATTATAGTTCTTATGCCATTAATACTCGAACAGCGAAAAAAGGAAATGAACAAAAATAAGTACCCAACCCATCGTCAAAACGACCTTTCTAACAATTTTCACCGAACAACTTGAACCCATTAGGCCCAAAGCCAATATCCACTGCACGCCAACCCAACGGCCACAGCCAACACAACGCCTTCTCCCCTGATTTCTCCTCTGCTATAACCTTAGTTTCCCTCTTCTCAGTCGCCCCTCTCTCCTATCCCGTTGCAGTTATTTCAAGGGTTTCTTGAGGAGACAAGGTTGGACTAAAGATTGGTATAGAGTTTAGTTTCTTATTATTTTATGTGCATTTTTTTTAAATTATTTTGTCCACTGAATTTTACTTATTAGTGTTTTTGGGATGATGTTGAAATTGTCATTTTTCCTTCCATTGATAAATTTTTTTTCTGGGATAAGATTCTTTCCACTGATTTTAGTAAAGCAGATTATTTTCCTTGAAATTTTATGATTTTGCCTTTAAATATCTGTAATTATGTAGTCAGCTTTATGAAATTTAGAAAAAATGAGCTTTTTTGAGGTATCTATATTATAATAACTAGAGTTCTTGGTTGCACGTACAAAATCTGATTTCCGCTTAAATAGTTGCAAGAATAGCTATTCTCAGGCTTTTGATTGCTAAATCAAGTGTTCGATATACTCTTATATGCTGACATTGCCTTTGATTTTTCTGCATATTAGTATTAGATAATTCTTCTCTATAGTATGAGAAAATCATGTGTTTGAAGGAGTGAAATGTAAAAATAAGGGGTAAAAATCTATTCTTGGATAGTGACTGAGTGGAACTCATAAAACTTTGAGTTTTGCTTTGTAATAGGATTGTTTTCAGTCCTGGGAGCCTCTTCTCTCATCTTTTTTGAGTGGCAATTTTACTATTTTGCACATTATTGCTCAGTTTGGATGGAAATGTTTTTCAAAAACTAATTTTTCAAATACAATAAAAATTTTTAAAAAGTACTTAAAAAGATAATCTAAAAATTAGTTTAAATTTTAAAAAATATGTCAAAATATATTTTAAAAACTCTTCTATTCTTAAATATTCCAAAATATTTTCTAAAAATTTTTCAAAAATAACTAATCCAGACGGAGCTTATGATTTCCCTTTTAAATGACCACAGCCATAAATGCCTTTTGTGAAGTGACCAACTGGGTAGGGTGCATTTTCTACTCTTAAACTACTATTAGTAGGAGCTGTGGAATTGAAGGCAATTCTAAGCGAATATTGATGTTTTACTTTGACAGATATGAAGTGCACCCATTCTTGTCTATGTAGATTCTAGATATAAGAATTCATGCAAAAATCAAATGTGAGTTATGATCAACGTGGCGTGATGCAGGCTAAATATTTGATAAGATGTATCTCACAAGTTTCTTTCTATGTTTACCACATAAATGATTATTAGGAAAGCTCTCTTGTTTCCAAGAAAAGACATGAATTTTGTGAGGCTTCTAGGTATCACTAAAGCTTTTTCTGAAAATAGTTTGTTTTGGAAATCACTGTAAATGTACAAAAGGCAATGCATGCGTACTTTCCTAAAATAATTACTTGAAAATGTTTAATATGTATAGTTTGTAAGAACTTACTATATTTGTGATAAGATTAAGCTGGCGGCTTTTAGAGTGTGAAATAAATGGAACTTCATTAGACGAACATCTCTTCTGAATGGCTAGGTGTTTTCCAAGAGAATTAAGTATTTACCACTCTCCTACTCAATCTTATACAAACATACAAACAGAGAGCAGAGATTTATTCATTTCCTCTTTTTTGTCTCAGATGAGTTGCCCCGGGACTGGGGGGAATTGGTGGATTGTATGATCAAGTGCAACTGGGAGGTGTCTTTTGAATGCAATTCTTCTGTGTTTTTCCAACAGGGGCTAGTCTTCACTACAAAGTGAAGTGTTTTTTTTCCCTTTTAACTAAGCTTTTCAATGGATAGGCCTGAACCTGAAATTGGCAATCAAGAATGTGTAAAATAATGTGAGATTTAGGTTTTGAACTGGAGATTGACCAAACTCAGCTGGTTTTATATCAATGGTTGAGTTATCTGAATGGGTATCGGTGTGTCAAGTCTGACGTCTGGATATAAATGAAAGACAGTGTTATCCACGTCTCATTCTTTTGCAAACTCAGACAGTATACTTCAACTTTCTGGATAAAGACTTGGATCTGGGTGTTTTGTGTTATATGATGACATATGTGCTCAATCTTTTGCAAGTTAGATGTCAGGAAAACAAAAATGAACGTTAGTCTTGACACACCGATACCCATTCAGATAACTCAACCATTGATGTAAAACCAACTGAATTGGGTCAATCTCCAGTTCAAAACCTAAATTTCACATCATTTTATGCATCCTTAATTACCAGTTTCAAGTTCAGACCTATCCATTGAAAAGCTAACTTAAAAAAGAAAAAAAACACTTCCCTTTGTAGTGAAGAGTAGCTCCTGTTCAAAAACATGAAAGAATTGCATTCAAAAGACACCTCCCAGTTGCACTTGATCATACAATCCACCAATTCCCCCCATCCCCGAGACAGAAAAAGAGAAAATGAATAAATTTCTGCTGCTTTCTCTATCTATTTGTATGTTTGTATAAGATTGAGCAGGGGACTGGTAAATACTTAATTCTCTTGGAAAAAACACCGGGTCATCTAGAAGAAATGCTCGTTTAATGAAACCCCATTTATTTCACACTCTAAAAGCCACCAACTTAATCTTATCACAAACATAGTGAGTTCCTATAAACTACACATCTTCATGTAATTATGGCAGGAAAATACACGTGCACTGCATTTTGTACATTTACAGTGATTTCCAAAACAAACTATTTCCAGAAAAAACTTTAGTGATACCCAGAAGCCTCACAAAATTCATATGCCTTTTTTTGGAAACCAGAGAGCTTTCCTACTAATCATTTCTGTGGCAATATAGAAAGAAGCTTGTGAGATACATCTTATCAAACATTTAGCCTGCATCACGCCACTTGGATCATAGCCTACATTTGGTTTTTGCACGAGTTTTTATATCTAGAATCTACATAGACAAGAATGGGTGCACATCATATCTGCCAAAGTAAAACATCAATATTCGCTTAGAATTGCCTTCAATTCCACAGCTCCTACTGACAGCAGTTTAAGAGTAGACAATGCACCTTATCCAACTGGTCACTCCACAAAAAGCATCTATGACTGTGGCCACTTAAAAGATCAATTAAAGGGGAAATCATAATGTGCAAAATAATAGAATTTTCACTCAAAAAAGATGAGAGAAGAGACTCCAAGTATTGAAACAATCCCACAACAAAGCAAAACTCAGAGTTTTATGAGTTCCACTCCATCACTACCCAAGAATAAATTTTTACCCCATATTCATTCGTCTTACATTTCACTGCATCAAACACATGATTTTCTCATACTATAGAGAAGAATTATCTAATACTGATATACAGAAAAATCAAAGACAACGTCGGCATATAAGAGTATACCGAACACCTGATTTAGTGATCAAAAGCCTGATGACAACTATTCTTGCAACTACTTAAACGAAAATCAGATTTTTCACTTGCAAGCAAGAACTCTAGTTATTATAATATAGATATCCCAAAAAAAGCCCATTCTTTCTGAATTTCATAAAGCTGACTAGCTAACCAGTTAACTACACAATTACAGATATTTAAAAGCAAAAACATAAAATCCTAAGGAAAAAAATCTACTTTACTAAAATCAATGGAAAGAATCTTACCCAGAAAAAAAAAATTATCAGTGGAAGGAAATATGACAATTCCAACAACATTCCAAAAACACTGATAAGTAGAATTCAATGGACAAAACAATTTAAGAAAAAATGCACCAAAAACAATAAAAAACTAAACTCCATACCAATCTTTAGCCCAATCTTGTCTGCTCAAGAAACCCTTGAAATAACGGCAATTAGGCAGGAGAGAAAGGCGACTGAGAAGAGGGAAGCTATGGTTATAGCAGAAGGAAAGCCAGGGGAGAAGGTGTTGTACTGGCAAAGGCCGTTGGGTTGGTATTCAGTGGATATTGACTTTGGACTTAGTGGGCTCAAGTTATTCAATGAAGATAGTTAGAAAAGTCATTTAGGTGAAGATTGTTAGTGGATTTTGACGATGGGCTGGGGACTTATTTTTGTTCATTTCCTTTTTCATTGTTCGAGTATTAACGGTGTAAGAACTATAATGGTTATGGTTACGAATTTATAATGGCGTAAGAACTATATCATTGCAAAATTCGTTCTAAAAAAAGAATAAAAAATAAGTAAATAATACTTTATTAATCCATGATCAATAAATTAAATTAATGATCCAAATTATATTATAGGAAGTACTCCCGCATTTTCTATTTGTGGAGCTTACGAGGGAGTTAATTTTACGTAGAATCATATCACATTGACTGTTGTGACACGTAAAATAACACATTTTGCAGTAAAACATTGACTGTTGTGATATGATTCTATCAATAACACATCGTGTGATATTATTCAAATTTATGATTCTATCAAATTATATTATACTGCAACTAAACAGTCAATGTTTTACGTGTCACAACCAATGTCCTGAAAATCAGGCTGAATTGGCCAGTTTGACTAGTTGGATCATGAACAGGTCAAGTTTTTGGTCCGATTCACTACTAGTGTTAACTTATCATAAAAATCGATCAGAACCGCAAAAAATTGATCGGACCGTTCAACCTGGATTGACTTGTTAACTGCATTTTTTAATTTTTCCTTTTTTTTAAATGAACCTAAAGTTTTAAACATAAAACTTATTTGTCAAATCTTTTGCTCCCAATCCTAATTTCTAAAAAAGTAACCAAACTATCTCTATTTCTCATTTCAAACTCAAAGATCGCCGTTTTCTTTTGTAGTTCTATTAGATTTTGTTTAATTTTAGATGTTTCAATGCATTTTGTTTAATTTCATAATATGGTTGCGGTTTGTGTTGGATTTAAGATTTTTTTTTCTAGTAGGTACAATTGAAATGAATTTATTTGTTTGAATTTACAATTTTAAAAACTTATTTACATTTAAAAATATTTAACTTTTTATCAGGTGATGCTATAAATTGATCATGGGATATCTTATTCTGTGTACAAGTATGTGTGTGTGCGTGCATACATACATATATATATATACTAGAAATTTTCTGGCTGTGTTGCACAGCCAATGCCCAATTTGTTGTATAAAAAATATTGAAAAATTCCCTATAACTCTCATTTTTAAAATTAATAGAACATGGAAGATCTTAATTGTCATTATGTTGAGAAACCATGTCCATATGCAAACTATTATAGCAGTAGGGTAATTAAAGCAATGCCCATGTCCATGTGCAAAACCAGAGAAACTAATATAACAAGGAAGCAGCAAAATAATTGAAGACTGAGGTATGTTAAAAGCCTTTGTCCCCCCAAGTTAGGATCCGTCCATTGAACAATCCGCTTTCAATGAACCAAAATATGGAAATCAAAAGTGCTTATCTGTGCCAGGAATTAATCAATGCATGACCAGTCCCTAAAACTAAACTTTAAGCAAAAACCAAATTATATCAAACAAATCATGATTTGAGTGCAGATTCTACTTGTTCAGCCCCAAAACATGCGGAAAATTAGAACCAAGAAGCTGGGGAAATACTCTCTAACTGGTCTTTGGTCCTAACTATGATAGTCACTAACATGACAATGCAGTAAAAGTCAAAAACAATCAATGAAATTAATGTTTTTAGGTCTATCAAAGTATTGTTTCCAATGGAATTTAAAGATAGTTCGAGCCATTGCAAGACATTAAAGGATCATTCAGCATACAAACACAAAGGCAAAAGTAAAATCATTTTTGTTTAGGACCAAACAGTAAGCTAAAGAACATCTCTCAAATCATCTAATACTCCATAACAATGGGAGACGTATATTCTTAGAAAACTAAACCAGTGTAGTGGTAAAGCTACCTTTAGAATCAAATTATTAAACACAAAGCATGCTACTCTTGTAAGAGATGATCACACACCTTAAACACTGGATGTTTACTTTGCTGTGCTTTGTCTTGATTCTTTTAAACTTACAAAACAATCAATAATAACAAAAGCAAACATTTCTGCTAGGAGCTCAATTTTGGGAAAAAAAAAAGCTAGAAAAACTCAACAATAAATTCATCAAATGGCTGAAAATTGATGCGAAAGTGTGAGTTTTTCTTCATGTTTTTGGCTAGGAAGGCAAATAGGGGTGGGGAAGGGAGATGTATACTGCTTTCCCCTCTTTGATTCTCTCCTTTTTCTAGGAAAAAAAAAGAATTGCATAGTTGGGAGATGAGATAGTGTACATAGAAGGTAAATCGGAAGGGTAAGCATAAATTGGGGGAAAATCACGTTTTTTTAAATATACTTTATTAATATTTCGATGCCTTAAAATACCACATAAAACCAGTAAAGCGCAGCTATATCTTCTTAAGAAGCATAAGCAAAAAGTTATCATAAGAGTAAATAGCCAAACATATAGGCACATAACACTAATATTAAAATATTTAAACTATCAGCCCATATAATATTAACAAAAATTTCAGCAAATTAATGATACAAATCAAACGTAAACTAACCTGGAATGAACAGAAATTTTACTGCAAAACCTTTTCTATTTTCGGACAAAAGCTGAAAATTACAAAAAAAAAAAACTGATCAATATATATTTTCGTGGTGCAAAAAAATAAAGAAAAAAATAATGGCAAGAAATGTATTTACCAGGATGCAAGGGAACAAAAAGCAACAAACCACTTGATAGGATTTTCCACTTTCCAAACAAAGATGAAAATACCAAAAAAAAAAAAAGAAACACTAATTGTGTAGCATTCGTGTGTCTGCTATGCGAAAAGGAAAAAACCAAACATGTTTTAAATTTTTCTTTACCATAGAGGAAAACACCAAAAGGCAAGAAACCTCTCTATTTTTCTTTTCACCTATGAGAAAATGAAATAAAATGTATATCCTATAAAGCCTCTAACCTCAAGCGCCCTTTTCTATTCCTCCGGTTTTCAATACTGATTCTACTTCCCTCTTACTAAGCAGCCATCAAATCAAAGCCGAGAGCGTAAAATTTAGAGTCAGAAATTGTTGACAAAGATCTGAAGGCTGAAAAAAAAAAAGGTTTATACGGGCTTAGTGAATCAGACGAAGGACCATTTTTTGGGCAAAAAATCCGTCAATTTTAGGGTGAAAGTGTACACCTAATCTATGGCAAAATTTGTAGGTTTCATATCTGCAAGTACAAATACCTGATAGAAGGAATAAATTTACAGTGAAAATAAGAATTCTACCAAAAAAATGAGAAAGCCGTAGAAATTGCAGAGAAAGCAGTTCATTAGCAAATATTCCAACCTCGTCTTGAATTTCACCCAACGACCACCGCCAAAGTCACTAGTAAGGGTGAGCAAACGGTACAAATTCAGTAATTCGGTTATATGAATTCGGTGAATTCGATTATTTGACTTATAGAAATCTAAACCGCTTTCAATTTCGAATTGGCTATAACCGAATTCATTTCGTAACCAATTTCGAATTCGAATTCGGTAATGAATTCGGTCTAACCGAATTCATTTATTAAAAAAAAAACTGATGAAATAACACTGTTATCAACTTAAATTTGGAGAATAATGCAAAAAATCATGTCAATTGCAAAATCTCAGCTTTATGCCCCTTAACTCTACTCTTGAGACATACACAAGTGAACAAGACAAAGCAAGACACTAGAACTAATCAGATAACTAAGAAACCGTTCCTGCTTATATTTTGGGTACATGTCAAATATGGCACATGGTTTAAAGCTCAGAACAACTGGAAGGGTGAAAATAAAACTAAACATCCCGTCTGCACTAAATCCACACATCATCTACAACGTTGCCTCGAGCTCTTCCAAGTAGGATCGAATCCACTATTGCCAACAATTTGGTATACGCTAATCTATGAATTTCTGCTTTCTGTTCACATTTGTATTCATTCTCCATTAAATCCAGAATAAACAAGTAGCGTCAAACATCATTTTTTCAAAGACAATAATCCTTGGCAAATCAAGCATAACATTTTAGAAAGAAGCAGTCGAAGCAATAAAGATATTATTACATGCTGCGGGCTGCAGACAAAAAGTAATAAAGAAAGAAAGAAAGAGAGTCAAGTAAAAAATCAGTCCATTCCATTAACGCTTATAGCCACAGCTTTTAGCTCCAAGATAGCCACAATAAGCTGATCAAGCAACCAAGAAGAGGCCCTCAGAGACATATACAAGTGAACAAGACAAAGCAAGACACTAGAACTAATCAGATAACTAAGAACTAATCAGCATCACTTAACCGGAACGAGCAAAAAAACCTTGTCATAAATCAAGCAGGTATTAACACAGATCTGAAACTCAAATTTATTTACATGCATACCAGTGACGGATCTGGAAATGAGACGAGGAAGTTTGAGCGAGTTGAACCGGAACGATTGGCGAGTTGGATCGGGAGTTAGAGCTAGGCAAGGGAAATGGACTGGTAACTAAATTGGAGCAAAAGGCCGGTGGTGGGTTACTGGGTTTAGTCTTCTGTAGATTTAGTCTTTTAGATCTCAATCGGCAGAGCGGCGCTGCGTCGCTGGAGAAGAAGAAATGAAGAATAAGGCTTCGTTTGTTTGTTCGTTAAAGTGTTAAACCCGTGAATGTGTCTAATTTTTTATGACATTTCCCAAATTTTTAATTTACAAATTGGAGCTCCTAAATCATAATACATTCATTATGCTCCTCAATGATTTAAAAATTATTACGGATTTGATCCCCAAATTTATTCATAATTTAACACATTACTTATGTTCTAATCATTTTGTGGTTTAATTGGCATTTATTTGATCACTTATACCTAGAATCTTCAGTCTATGATTTAAGGAACACATAAAAAGTGATTAATTTAAATTAGAATAAACCTTAGACTGTACAATGATTAATAATAAGTAATATTAGTTACAATAAATTTATAATTTACAATGATTAATAATAAGTAATATTAGTTACAAACTTACAAATTATAATGATTAGTGATAAGTTATATTTGTTACAAACTTATAATTTATTTCAAATCAAAATAAAACTTATTTACTTACATATGTTATTGTAAAAGTCAATACACTAATACATTAATTTGTAATTCATATACATTTACTTGCACTGCTTAGTTGTCTTGTCTATATTTAAAGCCTTAAGATTTGTGAATAGATAATATAAATTTTTATATTAAATATGTAATGTAAATTTAGAACACACTAAGGTTTATTCATTGTAACCAATATTACTTATTATTAATCATTGTACAGTCTAAGGTTTATTCTAGTACATATGATTGTGTAATTTTTAATTTACAAATTGGAGCTCCTAAATTATAATACATTCATTATGCTCCTCAATGATTTAAAAATTATTACTGATTTGATTCCTAGATTTATTCATAGTTTAACACATTACTTATGTTCTAATCATTTTGTGATGTAATTGGCATTTATTCGATCACTTATACCTAGAATCCTCAGTCTATGATTTAAGAAACACATAAAAAGTGATTAATTTAAACTAGAATAAACCTTAGACTGTACAATGATTAATAATAAGTAATATTAGTTACAATGAATTTATAATTTATAATGATTAATAATAAGTAATATTAGTTACAATGAATTTATAATTTACAATGATTAATAATAAGTAATATTAGTTACAAACTTATAATTTATTTCAAATCAAATTAAAACTTATTTACTTCCATATATTATTGTGAAAGTCAATACACTAATACATTGATTTGCAATTCATATGCATTCACTTATATTACTTAGTTGTCTTGTCTATACTCAAAGCCTCAAAATTAGTGAATAGATAATATAAATTTTTATATTAAATATGCAATGTAAATTTAGCGCACGCTAATACTTGCAAGTTACAGGTTACACATTCAAATATTCAATAATTCAAACATGAATGATATATCAAATTATCAATATCTAAATTCTAATTACTAATTATGTTTATTGTTTAATATTTAGTATTATACATATATGTATTAATTATTATCTAATTCCAGTCATGTTATTCATATATAAAATAATAAGTATTATAGTTATGTTATATTGTTATGTATTACTATATATTTGTATTATTAATTTATTATAGTCATATAACAATTACCAAATGCTAAAATAATATATTGTACAGTATTATATATTATTATTATTATTATAAGTACATGATATATAATATATATACATTAAATCATAGGTTGAACTCCAACCAATTTTTATTTTATTATAATAATAAGTGCATGATATATAATAATATTATTATTATAAATAATTAACCAATGTGGTTGAACTTCAACCAATTTTTATTTTTATTTACATACTTCTTGTTCGAACTTGATAAATAATATATTGTACATTATTATTATTATAAGCACATGATAATACCATATACTAACTATTATTAATAGCATTTACCTATATAATAATATAATAATATATTGTAGTATATACTAATACTAAATAGCATTTATCTATATATTATATAATTTTATAAACTAATTTGATATTCGAATGCAGTAATGCGGTACCCTATTTCATTTTATTGAATTTGAATGCGAAATCGGTTATTACCAAATTCATAATCTCATTACCTATTTCATACCATACTAGAATTCGATGAATTCGGTACGTACCGAATTGATACTGAATTATCAAATACCCAATTTCAAATTATCAAATTGAATTCAAATTCGATTATGAATTTTGATATGAACCGAATTTGCTCACCCTTAGTTATTAGTCAATTGCTCCCAAGGGAGTCGCCAAAGTAGAATAGCCGCGGAAGAGCGTAAGCACGAGCCAAATTATGAAGGATCGCCCAGATATTTTTATTTTTAATTAAAAACTCCTTTAACCTCCCCCAGGGGACGGGAAGGCCCAACAAAAGGCAGAGAGAGATTTTATTGGATTAGCTGCGAAGCTTGGGGAGGTTGAGCTACTGGCCAGTGACTGACAACCGGGCGAGCGAGAGCAAGAGTTTTCATTCCACTTATTAGAGACTCCAGTCCAATGAGTGCTGGAGTGCGATTAGAGAAATGAGAGAACAAAATGACAATAGTGGCATTTAGGATCCTATGGTCCATCTTTTTATTATGAATTTTATGAGAGAAAAACTCACCCACCTCTATTTTTATTTTTTGCATAAATATTTATGAAGGAATCAAATGAGAGACATTATTATGATGAGGTAATACAAGAATTTCGGTGCCAAATAAACTTTGCTTATTTTTTAAACCTCTTGACATAAAAATGATGTTGCATTTTGTCTAAAATTTCGTGAGTTTGCATCAAAGTCATAGATATTTCCCAATTTACCATACATAATGGTCGTGGAATTAAAAACCAAGCGACTTCCAAGTACACTATTTCATAACCTAGTTTATTTCTCTTACATGAAAGCGATGCTTTTGACATTTAGATTAATAGATTTTTAATAGTTAGATTTCTTTGTTAAAATACTTGTTATTGTGGTTTTGTGGATGACTTTGTATATGCACTAATTACAGTACAAATTTCATTGTGCTCCAAATTAACTTATTATTTATGATATTAAAAGTTCTTAAATCATTAAATTATTCATGATATCAATATGTGATTTGTGAAGGAACGAAAGAACATTATGATTACGTGAAGTTACTATTGAATTTTTCTTTTCTATTAATAGCTTACTAATTAGATTTTAAATCTATCCTACGAAGATTATGGAACAATTGTAATTAAACTAAAAAAGAAAAATCTAATTTTTTTAAATTAATTTTAACTCACTTAATCGGTATCTGAACAACTTTGACCACTTCAATTAATTTTCTAAATTTAATAGTGAATCTCACAACTGACATGATTCATCGGTGGTTCAACTAGTGAAACCAACTGATTCGATCGAATTTTCAAAACACCGATTGAAACTATTCGTGAAATTGAAATGGGATGAGAGGGATGAGACTAGATTTCAACGTGCATAATTTGTTAAAATAATGACAATATAGAGACAGCATCTTGTTAAATGGGTGTTTAGGTGTTTAATTATTTTTTTATTGACAAAAAATAGTTATCCAAAACATTTACTTTTGCAGTTTTAGGAATAAGATTTAGACTAAGATGTATTTCATCCGTTAATTTGCAAGAGTCTTCCTAATTAAGGATTTATTTTACTGTGACGCCCCTTGCTAGCTTAGGTAATCATCTATGGGACTATTAGTTGGGCCAGATTGGCCTGAGCTCGGACCAAAAAATTGGGACCTAGTGTCATTGTCACTGAACCTTACAAAACTTGGGCCAGAATCTTATGCTCAATTTGGATTGTGCTTGGTTTTATTAGGCTCAATACAACTAAAGTTTCGTCCCAACAATTTCAGGAGAAATGATCAATTTAGTCCTTAAACCTTTTTTTACTATTAATTTAGTCCCCATATAATTTTTTTGGCCAATTTAATCCCTATATTTATTTATCTGTTCCAATTGAGAAAAGTCGTGGCGGCACCGCCTTGTAATTTCAATTAAGCTCCTAATTGAGCACTTAAACAAAGGTATTTCGGATACTTCACTGATGGGGCAGTAAGATAAGAAATAAAATATAAGGAAAAACATAGGCCGCCGGGCTGGTGAGTTTGGAGTAGTGAATGTGGCGCATAACATGCTGGGAGGGACTATTCTGTCGTACATAAGCCGCCAGTTAATGTACCTTAAAGAGAAAACAAAGTCCTTTAAGAAGAAATGGGCTGCTTGAATTCCTTCAGGAGATCGCCTGACATTGTTGAATGTACGGAGTGCTGCTTCTTCAAAATTTCTTTATTTGCTGGCTTTGTCTTTTGTGTGCGTAAAACAAAACTTTGTAATTAATGCACAAATGGGGTACAGACTTTAGGTTGCCAAGAGTACTGGCAACTATAAACACAGACCAAAAATAACTTTTCCAATGGTGAGCCTCCGACGTGTTTGGGCCTGCCAGCATTCGATAGCCGCCAGAATTGTTTGCCAGCTAGGCCAACGTAGCGCCTTACTACTCAGTGTAAGGCATTCTTGTCTAAGAAAATTCACTGCAGTGCATTCAAGTGTCATCCATTTATTCCGGCCTTGTCCCCTCCACCACCTTCACCTCCAGTGCCGGTGCCCTCATTGTCTCCTCCCCCCCATCTTTCCTCTCCTCCACCGCCAGTTTATACACCCCTATCACCTTCACCACCCTCATCGCCACCTGTTTACTCTCTTCCTCCACAACTTTCTCCGCCACGGCCAGTTTATTCTCTGTCACTTCCTCCTCCCTCACCCCCCCACATTTTCCTTCTCCTCCATCTCTTCCACCGCCATCTCCACCTCCTTCTCCAGCTATCTCATCACCTCTACCTTTCCCTCCATCTCTTTCACCGACTCCGCCAAACTGTGTGTGCTCACCACCACCTTTACCACCAAATTCTCCACCACCTCCTCTATTCTCTCCACCACCTATCCCCTAATATTATAATTCACCACCACCTCCGCCACCAAACTCATCCTCACTTCCACCACTAGTGTACATTTAGGGGGTACTTGTTTCACAGATTGGAATCAGAAATGAAAATGGAATCATAGACTTTGATTTTGGAATTAAACTTTTCATTCTAATATCTAACTTGGTTTACACATTGGAATTAGCATCATTCCAATTTCTGATACTTGGTTTGATGAGTGTTTCGGAATTAAATGCAATTAAATTCCAAATTTACCCCTGATATGACAATTCTTATAAAACAAAAAGAATTATACATACGACAAATTAATATCTCCATAATTGTAACTACAATAATTATTAACTTTTTGATAAAACATAAGAAAATCATAAACCATAAAAAAAATTAATACCAGAAAATAAATATAGTGGCTGCATTAACAAGGAGTAAATTCCCAAAAAGAGAGAGTTTTTAAACTAATTTTTCAAAGGGTGGCAATTTTTGAATCTCTTCCCAAAGGGTGAAAAACGCATCCAAGGAATGCGTTCTTCCAAATAAAAATGCAACTTTTAAATACGTTATTTTAATTTTCATAAATTTGTTTAAATATGAAAAATTGGTTAAATAGCACATAACATACCAGTTTTTTATGGGAAATGAACAAGTTTTGTAGTATGTTTTGTACCAGCTCTTTATGGCAAACATACCAGTTCTTTATGGAAAAAATTGGTTAAATAGCGCCCAAAGGAAAACTAGTATGTTTTGTATTTAACATAAATTAAATACATGAAAGTTTAAAAAAAAAGAAATTATCCATAACCTACCAGCTCTTTATGAGAAACTGATAGGTTTAGTATTTAATGCATATAACTATGAAATTGAAAGGTATTCAGACAGACAATTTTACAAACAGGCACAAGGCAACCAGAAGCCCACCCAAACTATACCAGTATTCACGGATCAAATAACAAAAAGATCAAGAATCGAAGACTGTGACAAAAGAATATGAATTCATGGAAGAAAGACTTTTTTTTTAATCTTTGTGTTGTGTAACGTGAGTGGAATAAAAGTGAGAAGGTGATGGGTCTAGAGCATAGCATTTTGGTTCAATTAGTGTTATTGTGTCAGATTCTCTTCTTTCCTTTTTTATTTTTAGCTAGCCAGTGAGTTGCCTGAGAAAACAGAGAAGAAGGAAGAGAAAAGCTTGCATACGGAGAAGAAAATTGCAAAGGCAACGAAGAAGAAAATTGCAGAGGCAACGGAGAAGAAATTTTGGATAAGAGATGAAGACTATATGATGAAGAAGAAAAGACAGGAAATCTGATGAAGAAGAAGAACAGAAGGTGCGGCGTGTGATGGAGAGAAAGAGAGGGTAGATCTGTCATAAATGTTGTCTGAGAGAATAAGTTGAGAGTTTTATCCAAAACCTCTCAATTTGCTCGGGAATGAAGGAAGTCTGATTTTTTAGAAATGATTCCAAAAATTGCATTCCAATAGGGTTAACCCAAGCAACAACTAAGAAGTTTATTCCATTTTATGATTCCCAAACCGTTTAACCAAGCAGCCCATTACTCATTGCCGCCCTTCCCACCACTTGTACACTCGCCACCTCCACCGCTAGTTGTACACTCCCCGTCTCCACCTCATTCACCTTCACCACCACCTTGTATAGATCCCGTCCACCACCATCACTACCGCCTTGTATAGAACCCTCTGATCATCACCCCTTGATTAAATCTCTTTGATTTGTTATGTTAGTAGGTTAATGAAGTTCGGTGGGTTTTTCTCACTATAAAAATGTATTGGTAAATTTTCCCTTCTATTTACTTCTTATCTTATTACCTCATCAGTGAAGTACTCGAAATACCCCTGTTTAAATATTCAATTAGAAGTTTGATTGAAACTGAAATTACAAGGCGGCACCGTCGCGGCGTTCCTCAATTGGAACCAATAAATAAGTATAAGGATTAAATTGGCCAAAAAAATTAAGTGGGAACTAAATTGACAGTTAAAAAAAAGTTTAGGAACTAAATTGATCATTTTTCCATAATTTCATGTAAAAATATACTCTATACTGTACGCAATTTATAACCTATATTGTAATCGTAACAACTCAAATGTTCTGTAAAAATTATATGCTTTTTCTTTATAAATGTAAATATTATCTATGATTATGCATTCAGTGTAAAGTTGCTTTGGTCCCCGCTTGCACTACAGCAAGTTGCTTTGGTCCACGCTGTTGAGCTGTGCTTTATAAGAACTTTGAGGTCTTTGATACGTTAAGCCAAAGATAAAAGAGCACAACGGAACATGGGGACCTTTCTTACTCGTCTGGACATTATTCACTACTTATGAATTCAAAGAACTACGTCTCAACTGCCCCTTTACTCCACACGGGCTACGAAAACGACTACTTTGTTATTCTTGAGTACACCATTCTCCTTGTAGGCTAATTCAGACAGAACCTATCCGTACTTGCGATAATTCTCATCTCAAATGTCAAGTTTAGCAGGTACATTTCCCAAACACAGACTATGGATTATCAAGAAATAAGGGCTGCGTTTGGATTAGCATTTTTTCATAAAATTGTTTTTGTGTTTGAAACACAGCAAGTGTTGTGAACCGCCAACAATTATAGCAACAGTTACAGAATGAGGAAACTACGTCGTTTGGGCAAAAGACCCCTCCAATCTGTTTTTCGGCTAATGTTTGCAAACAAAGCATCTTACGCCAAAGCCACTTTTCCAAAATCACACCCGACAGAGAACACCGACATTGGCTACCTTCCGCGAACAAATTCTCTCCACCGCAAAATGCTCCTCTTTTGCTGAATTTCCTACTGAATCTGTCAGCTCAAGCTCGATGAAGAAGCTTAGTGAGAACGCATCCAAGCTCCTTCCTCCTTGCGCGACTTCAGCTTGGCAGGCTTTGCGCTCTCCTCTTCAGCTCGTAAGCCCGGTATGTTCTCTTTTTTTTTGGTCAAAAAGCTTGTTAGCCTTATGTTGTAAAGACTAGCTAATGAATGGGAATGTTAATTAGCTGCGTTTGAAAGGTTATAGTTTTGGGTTTAATCGAGTTTAATCGCAGCTCCGGCGATAGTCTAGATTTGCGATTGTGAGTATGAACAGTGTTAGGGTTCATCCAACTCAGATTGCTTTTCATTTGCGGATGAATTGATGATCTGTTTGTGGATCTCCGGGTGTTTCAGAAACAATTGGCACATGCTATTTTAGCTGAGAATTTGTTAAAACTTCAGATTCAGTAATCATCCTTTTCATCGCTGCTGTTAACCATCCAAATTAGATTTTCTTTGCTTGAGAAACATATTCTGCTAGAGGGCACTTCGAGGTTTATGTATTTTTGAGATAAAGATTTTGGATTCCACGTTTTCCAACGTTGTGTCAAAGATTCTGCATTTATGGTTGTTCTCTCTCGCTGCTGGCTTCAAGCAACTCCGCTTTTCTCCTTAGTAATTTCCTTGCATGTTCATGAATTGGAGAACTACAATTAACCAATCCTTTCTCCCACATGCAGGTATTCTGATAAAAATACACAAACTATTAAGTCCTCACGTCTTTCCCATTGACACAATTTTTCTGGACTGAGAAAAAAATTAGTCAGTGGCTTGTCTAGCACCCATTTTTGCAGTACACTTTGGTGTCAAGTAGACAACGTACATCTCTTTCAATCTTTCTAAATAAGCCAGCCGTCAATGGACTTAACTGGAGTATGAACAGTGTCATACTCTGAGGAGTCACACAATGCAAACGTTTTTTACAACATTAATTTGGTTGGATAAAAGAGAAATTACTGTGATACCATTTTAATTGTTTGCCGGAATGGGAAGATAAGTTGATTGAATATACTCAATTTTTTTGGCTCCTTGAAATGCAATATAGGATTAATTGCTGGCTGGTTCTGTCTCTCTCTCCCGCTCTCTCTCTGGTAATTTTACTGTCTCTGTACTAAAATTTTGGAGGTTTGCTAATTATCCAGAAACTTGTAATATGTAGGCAGGGAAGCTAACATGTTTATCTTCAATGTGTGGTTTAGTCATAGAGAGGTTAATCTGATGTAAACAAATGATTGTCATATATGTATTCCTTTTATTGGTATTTGGATCTGATTGCAACATGCTTGAATTGAATTTCTAACGTTATTCAGCCTAATGTGAGTCCTGTGTTCCTCGTAATCTGACAAATGCCATCTTAAGTAATAATTTCTGGTTGGAGTGTCTCTGTGTTAGCTGTCACTGACACGTGCTTGCCATTAGCAACTTCCAAGTATTAGATGTGAGATTCACCATGTTTCAAATATTTATCATACATATAATGGCTGCTACTATTTAGAAAGAGCATTTACATTGCTTAAGTCCTTGGTGAATTAACGTGTAAACCTCTGTTGCCCTCTCGCTGCATTAGAGGTAGTTTGATGCCTGACCTGTAACCGAACAAAGGATATTTGATTCATCGTTCTTGCCTTGAATAGGCTTATTAAGCTCTCATTCTGATCCTATTTTTGCCGACTTTAGATACTAATGACTTTAGTTAACTATTTTCATGAATATTTTAAAAGAATGATTGGGTTTATTTGCTAAGTCCTCAAGCTCCAAAAAAAAAAACTGTTATTATCTTTTTTTTTAATATCATTCCATCTTGTTTGCTGTTTTTTCTTACTTTATGGCCTAATTCTGTTTATTTTTCATGAATGAATGTTGTACGCTATTTTAGACTGCTACATTTTTTTCTTTCACCTTAAAAACAGAATATGTCTTTCTCTAACTTCTTATGTGCTGTTAGCTATTCAAAAAAAGATAGTTTACTACTCTGGTTGCCGTTTTCTAAGGTTATATGCCCCCTATTACCCGCCAAACTTCCAAAGGTATATCTGCTTGGTTCTCCTTTTTTTTGGTCTTGTTCAATTTTGGTTAGTAACTTTTATCTCTGTCAACACAGTGTTGAAGCAGAAAAACTTCCAGACTTCCAGTTCATCCAACTCAGTGTGGGGGGAAAACGATTTAAGGAAGTGCCATTTCTAACTATTACAAGGTAATTCTTGATTCTCCTCTTGTTTGGTTATTGTTATTTAGTCTCTTGGATAATCAATAATCATGCCTGTAACTTTCCAACTTTGTTTTGATAACTGGATTTGTTTATGGGTTGATAAGATGAGAAAACAAAGGCGTAATCCGACTGGGGAGCGTGTGTATTTTAATAGGCAGCACGAAATTGATTTTGCCAACCACCTTGTGAGCATGCATAGAGCTAGTGAAATTAGGGATAACAACGTTACTAGTTATGTAGTTCCCGAAATCCAACGCAGGTTGAATGGCCAATACGGCACCTCCTTCACCTCTGATACTATAAGGCACAAGTACTATGCATTGTACGAATTGACTAAACTCTACAATGCCCTTCAAGAGGCGGGGAACGGGAATGGGTTGGGATAATCAGAAGTTTATCTGGCTGATGGACGATAGCCGGTGGGCCGAGATGGAGCAGGTATTACATAGATTTTGGTGTTTTTACATCTTTTAAAATCTGTTTTTAATAGTTATATGTGCTGCTGACTTTAACTCCCTTTTGGGCAATTTTTTTTCCAGATTAACCCAAAGTTTACAAATTTTCAAAATGATTGCACCGTCTATCATTTGTTTGAGGAGGTCTTTGTCAACCAAGGTGTGACGGGAGACTTCAGTTCTGGGTTCAAGAACGAGCCCCGTACTTCAGCCGAGGAGCAGGACATTGAGACTGCTGCACGACTTGCACGGAAAAAAGGAAGGTCGGACTTTCCGGCCGCGGAGGCTGAAGTTGAGGTAGGAGGGGCCACCTCAGTGAAAGGGAAGAGAGGGAAAGGAAAGCGGATGTCGGGTGATTGTTCAGGCGGTAGTCCCATGTCCACCGCCTCCGGATCGGTGACTGATAGATACCTCAGGGCTCTTGAGGGAATTGAATCGCTGGTTAGTCGAAAGAAGAGCTCCAACATGAGTGTTTCAGTTAGTTCTTCCGGACAAGCATCGTTCCAGCCGCGATGCCTCGAAGAAAACCGACTATGACGTTGCAATTGATGAACTTCGGGGATTAGAGAACGCGCCCTACGTAGCCAAATTCAAAGCGGTTGAAATACTGAAGGATAAGTAAGAGCTGGCTGTTTGAAATTTAGCTGCATCTGACGCGGACCGCATCATCTGGATGAAGTTAAAAGACTGTTTCCCGCCAGAACCCTCAGGAGCCCCCTCCCCCACCTCCATTTTAGTTAGTTGCCTTGTGCATCGAGAGCACTTATTTGAAACTTGAGTTGTTTGTCTTTGTTTGTTTATGTTTGAGATAATTAATTGTAGCATTTGCTTCCGAAACTTGAACTTTAATTTTTTTAAGCGTTGTCATTTGTTTATTTAAATTTTGGATGTTATGTGGCCATGACTTTGTTGAGGATTTGACAATTCTAAATGTTGAGTTTTTTTTTAACATATCTTTATGGTTAAGGTGATTGTTGGATAGTATTTAAATGCAGGCCTAACTTTTTTAGCAATGAATATGTTTGATACAAAGGGAATTCTGGATGATATGCAGGGATATGAAATGAGATCCATAGTTGCCTCATTTGAGGATGACCTTTTTTGAAATGATAATTGTTGGGTAGTATTTAAATTGATGATGACTTTGATGCTTTTGACTGTGCTAGAACGAGCCAAATTTAAATTCCAGATGCTTGGGGTGCCACCTTGTCTAGTTTGCACTAGATTTCTGCTTTTAAGGATTTTGTTTGGAACCATTGTCGATCTTATTCTAGTATTGCTTAATTTTAGCTGGCCAATTAATTTTAACATCTAAGGTATTATATAGAGAATGATTTGATACTATTTGCCTTCTTAATATTAGCCTTTTCACATTGTCTTTAATAGAAAAGTTAATGCCTAATCTTTGTAAATCGCATATACTTTCCGGCGATGTGATTATTGCACTTAAGATGGGTAAGTTTAAGTCATTTCTTGTTACTTCAGACATATAATTGTTAACAGTATTGATCATTACTATCGTCTCATTTTTTCCTCAAATTCACCTTTGACGAAACTCCACCAAGAATACCTCATATGAAGTTTGAAAATTATATGCATGGTGGGGATTCCTCCGACGATTCGAACGAGGAGGAGCTCATTTTGACCTTTGCTATGTTTGTACTTGCTGGATTGGCTTTATTCGATCTGTACTTGAATTCTTTGCAACGGCGACGAATCCGAGATGGTGCACAGTCTGGTGGTCAATGAGTTGTAGAGCTGATCAATGACCATCGAGACAGAATATTCGATAACTTTCATATGGAAGCTCCCCTTTTCCTCCAGTTATGTGACTTGTTGCTTGAGAGAGGCTATTGGGTTGCCTACCCGACAGATAGAGTGGGAATTTACGAGTCTGTCGCCATTTGCCTTATGTGCTTGAGTCATAATGAGCGACATAGGGTGCTAGTCGAGAGATTTCAACATTCACTCGAGACAGTTGATCGCCATCTACGACGATGCCTTCGAACTCTTGTTCGATTGGTGCGCGACTTGGTCAGACCGATAGATTATCACATAACTCATCCAAGAATACAGAACAGTCAATTGTTTTGGCCCTGGTTTAAGGTTAGGAGTTAATTTGTGAAATTAGTATTTAATTTAACCTGTTGGATACATAACGCTGGCCTATTTTGATTAGGATTGCGTTGGAGCGATTGATGGAACAAACGTTTCAGCTTGGTGTAGAGCCGAAGATAGGGATCGTTACCGGAATAGGCATGGCGGCTTATCACAAAACATTCTAACCGTGTGTAATCATAACATGAGATTCACTTATGTCAGGGTAGGGTGGAAAGGTAGCGCACATGATTCCAAGATCTTACGAGATGTTTTATTTGATCCTAATTGTGCCTTTCCATGACCACCAGCAGGTGAGTAAAAATTAAATCAAATACCGCCTTGCCTAATTGAGTTTTTGCCTTGTTTAAATATATATATTTATAATGAATTTAACTATAATTACATGATATGCAGGGAAGTACTACGCGGTGGACGCGACATACACAAATATGTCAGAATTTATGACTCCCTTTAGAGGTGCACGGGGAACCCATCAAGAGCGGGCAGCGTGAGCGCTTTTCAACAGACGTCACGCATCACTAAGAAACATTATAGAATGCACGTTCGGTGTCTTGAAGAAGCGATTCCCGATACTTAAGGGTCCTATGCAGAACTATTTGATGGCAACACAAAATAATATTGTCCTTGCTTGTTGTGCAGTGCACAATTTCATGCGCGAACATATTCCCAATGATGCATATTTCGTTCAAGAAGAAGCAGATGGAACATTGGCAGATAATATAAATCCCTTCAACCAAATGGCCGAAGGTCAACCACTGGATATATCGGCTCAAGGAATTGCTGGCTGGAATGAAAATATGAGAGTAATAGCTGATCACATGTACTATCACCAACATCAGTAGAACATGGTGATCGTTATCTATTCGGTGCCTATTTCCCAATAAGACGGATTGTCAAATTCAAAATATTAATTAATGTTTTCACGGATATATTATATTTGGCATGTACACTTAATTAACCTCTATGTATTAAGTACTCAATTAATTATACTACTACGATTAGCACAAGTTATGTATTTTATGTCTCTGTGATTGTTATCTATTCCATGCTTATTTTAAATTAAGGCACATTGTCAAAATCAAAATAATAATTAATGTTTTCACCGACATATTATATAAGCGGCATGTACACTTATGAAATCTCTATGTATTAAGTTCTCAATTAATTATACCAGTGCAAACGGCATTAACTAGGTTACAAAGTATATTTAAAAAGCAACGAAAAAAAATTTAAATGTTGTTTTCCAAAAACAATGAATCCAAACACCTTTGTTTTTCAAAAACAACTTGTTTGTAAACGACAGCTAATCTAAACAACATTTACTGTTTTTCAAAAAATGAATAGTACTGTTTTTGAAAAACACTTTCAAAAACAGCTAATTCAAACGGAGTCAAGATTTAGCCACGTAAAATAATAATAATGTAACCCTGATTCTTCTAATCCTTGTCACAATAGCAAATACCCTCTAGTTAAAGAAAGGGGGACTCAGAAAAATGCATGCCTGCTATTCTTGAATGGAGTTGATTCTTAAACTTAAACTAATTTGACACCTACTTCCCTCATGGAATCAATTACTGCTTTAACTTTGCCATGATACTTCTGTTCTCTCTTCAAGAAAATTGAAACAGCCGGAATACCCTTGAGAAGCAATCGCTCGCCCAATAACTTGCTTATTTTGCCGGCAGCTGCAACATCCCTTGTACTTTCTTTGGCTTTTTCCATGCTTAACCGCAGTGCCTGCTCTTGTGAGCTGGTAGAGGATGCTACAGTTGCTGTTGGTGTGTGGATTACTTGAGCAGACACAAACTTATTCGTGAAGTGCATCTTCAGGACATAAGGCTTGAGAAAATTGGTAACTCTTTCTGGCCGAACTGCAGGAGGGATAACCATTTTCTGCATTACCAAAGAAAAACAACTTCCTGAAACACACGTGTAATAAAAAAAAAATATCAATCTACAACATTTTATTAAAAGCCAGTGCAACTTGTTCATTTTTGTTTTCCTGACATCTAACTCACAAAAGATCAAGCACATATGTCATCATATAACACAAAACATCCATATCCAATTAGGAGAGAGTGGTACTTGCGATAACTGTGTATTTGCAAGAGCCAAACGATTTGGACAAAAATAACAAGTATGCGAAAGGGAAGCATAAAGTGCAAATACTGGATGAGATAAAAGTCTTTATCTAGAAAGTTGAAGTACACTGTCTGAGTTTCCAAAAGGATGAGACGTGGATAACACTGTCTTTCATTTATATCCAGACGTCAGACTTGACACACCGATACCTATTCAGATAACTCAACCATTGATATAAAACCAACTGAGTTGGGTCAATCTCCTATTCAAAACCTAAATCTCACATTATTTTACGCATTCTTGATTGCCAGTTTCAGGTTCAAACCTATCCATTGAAAAGCTTACTTAAAAAGAAAAAAAAACACTTCACTTTGTAGTGAAGACTAGCCCCTGTTGGAAAAACACAGAAAAATTGCATTCAAAAGACACCTTCCAGTTGCACTTGATCATACAATCCACCAATTCCCCCCAATCCCGGAGCAACCCATCTGAGACAGAAAAAAGAGAAAATGAACAAATCTCTGCTCCTTTCTCTTTCTCTGTTTGTATGTTTGTATAAGATTGAGCAGGGGACTGGTAAATACTTAATTCTCTTGGAAAACACCTAGCCATTCAAAAGAGATGCTCGTCTAATGAAGCCCCATTTAATTCACTCCAAAATCCGCCAGCTTAATCTTATCACAAACATGGTGAGTTCTTACAAGCTACACATCTTAAACATCTTCATGTGATTATGGCAGGGAAATACGCATGCACTGCATTTTGTACATCTACAGTGATTTTCAAAACAAATTATTTCTAGAAAAAAACTTTAGTGATACCCAAAAGCCTCACAAAATTCATATGCCTTTTCTTGGAAACCGGAGAGTTTTCCTAATAATCATTTCTATGGCAATATCGAAAGAAACTTGTGAGATACGTCTTATCAAACATTTAGCCTACATCACGCCACTTGGATCATAGCTCACATTTGATTTTTGCATGAGTTTTTATATCTAGAGTCTACATAGACAAGAATGGGTGCACATTATATCTACCAAAGTAAAACATCAATATTCGCTTAGAACTGCCTTCAATTTCACAACTCCAATTGACAGCAGTTTAAGAGGAGAAAATGCACCCTACCCAGTTGGTCACTCCACAAAAGACATCTATGATTGTGGCCACTTAAAAGATCAATTAAAGGGAAAATCATAATGTGCAAAATAGTAGAATTTTCACTCAAAAAAGATGAGAGAAGAGGCTCCCAGTACTGAAAACAATCTTACAACAAAGCAACTTAGAGTTTTATGAGTTTCACTCCATCACTACCCAAGAATAGATTTTCACCCCATATTCATTCATGTCTTATATTTCACTGCATCAAATACATGATTTTCTCATACTATAGAGAAAAATTATCTAATACTAATATACGGAAAAATTAATGGCAATGTCGGCATATAAGAGTATACCGAACACCTAATTTAGCGATCAAAAGTCTGAGGACGGCTGTTCTTGCAACTACTTAAACGGAAATCAGATTTTCCACTTGCAACTAAGAATTCTAGTTATTATAATATAGATACCCCAAAAAAAGCCCATTCCTTCTGAATTTCATAGAGCTAACTAGCTAACCAGCTGACTACACAATTATAGATATTTAAAGGCAAAAACATAAAATCTCAAGGAAAAAAATCTACTTTGCTAAAATCAGTAGAAAGAATCTTTCCCCAGAAAAAAAAATTATCAGTGGAAGGAAAAATAACAATTCCAACAACATCCCAAAAACATTGATAAGTAGAATTCAGTAGACAAAACAATTTAAGAAAAAATGCACCAAAAACAATAAGAAACTAAACTCCATACCAATATTTAGCCCAAACTTGTCTCCTCAACAAACCCTTGAAATAACGGCAACTAGGCAGGAGAGAAGGGTGACTGAGAAGAGGGAAGTTAAGATTATAGCAGAAGGGAAGCCAGGGGAGAAGGCGTTGTGCTAGCAAAGGCCGTTGGGTTGGCATGCAGTGGATATTGGCTTTGGGCTTAGTGGGCTCAAGTTGTTCCGTAAAAATTGTTAGAAAAATCGTTTTGATGAAGATTTTTAATGGATTTTGACGATGGGCTGGGGACTTATTTTCGTTCATTTCCTTATTCTTTGTTCGAGTATTAACAATGTAAGAACTATAATGGTCATGGTTAAGAATTTATAATGGCGTAAGAACTATATCATTGCAAAATTCGTTCTAAAAAAAGAATAAAAAATAAGTAAATGATACTTTATTAATCCATGATCAATAAATTAAATTAATGATCCAAATTATATTATAGGAAGTACTCCCGCATTTTCTATTTGTGGAGCTTACGAGGGAGTTAATTTTACGTAGAATCATATCATATTGACTGTTGTAACATGTAAAATAACATATTTTGCAGTAAAACAGAAATAACGGCAACTAGGCAGGAGAGAAGGGTGATTGAGAAGAGGGAAGTTAAGATTATAGCAGAAGGGAAGCCAGGGGAGAAGGCGTTGTGCTAGCAAAGGCCGTTGGTTGGCATGCAGTGGATATTGGCTTTGGGCTTAGTGGGCTCAAGTTGTTCCGTGAAAATTGTTAGAAAAGTCGTTTTGATGAAGATTTTTAATGGATTTTGACGATGGGCTGGGGACTTATTTTCGTTCATTTCCTTATTCTTTGTTCGAGTATTAACAATGTAAGAACTATAATGGTCATGGTTAAGAATTTATAATGGCGTAAGAACTATATCATTGCAAAATTCGTTCTAAAAAAAGAATAAAAAATAAGTAAATGATACTTTATTAATCCATGATCAATAAATTAAATTAATGATCCAAATTATATTATAGGAAGTACTCCCGCATTTTCTATTTGTGGAGCTTACGAGGGAGTTAATTTTACGTAGAATCATATCATATTGACTGTTGTGACATGTAAAATAACATATTTTGCAGTAAAACAGAAATAACGGCAACTAGGCAGGAGAGAAGGGTGATTGAGAAGAGGGAAGTTAAGATTATAGCAGAAGGGAAGCCAGGGGAGAAGGCGTTGTGCTAGCAAAGGCCGTTGGGTTGGCATGCAGTGGATATTGGCTTTGGGCTTAGTGGGCTCAAGTTGTTCCGTGAAAATTGTTAGAAAAGTCGTTTTGATGAAGATTTTTAATGGATTTTGACGATGGGCTGGGGACTTATTTTCGTTCATTTCCTTATTCTTTGTTCGAGTATTAACAATGTAAGAACTATAATGGTCATGGTTAAGAATTTATAATGGCATAAGAACTATATCATTGCAAAATTCGTTCTAAAAAAAGAATAAAAAATAAGTAAATGATACTTTATTAATCCATGATCAATAAATTAAATTAATGATCCAAATTATATTATAGGAAGTACTCCTGCATTTTCTATTTGTGGAGCTTACGAGGGAGTTAATTTTACGTAGAATCATATCATATTGACTGTTGTGACATGTAAAATAACATATTTTGCAGTAAAACATTGACTGTTGTGATATAATTCTATCAATAACATATCGTGTGATATTATTCAAATTTATGATTCTATCAAATTATATTATATTACAACTAAACAGTCAATGTTTTACGTGTCACAACCAATATTCTGAAAATCAGGCTGAATCGGTCAGTTTGACTTATTGGATCATGAACAGGTCAAGTTTTTTGTTCGATTCACTACTAGTGTCTAACTTATCATAAAAATCAGTCAGAATCGCAAAAAATTGATCGGACCGTTCAACCCGGATTGACCTGTGAATTGCAGTTTTTAATTTTTTCTTTTTTTTTTTAAATGAACCTAAAGTTTTGAACATAAAACTTATTTGTCAAATCTTTTGCTCCCAATCCTAATTTCTAAAAGGGTAACCAAACTCGCTCTATTTCTCATTTCAAACTCAAAGATCGCCGTTTTCTTTTGTAGTTCTATTAGATTTTGTTTAATTTTAGATGTTTCAATGCATTTTGTTTAATTTCATAATATGGTTGTGGTTTGTGTTAGATTTAAGATTTTTTTCCTAGAAGGTACAATTGAAATGAATTTATTTGTTTGAATTTACAATTTTAAAAACTTATTTACATTTAAAAATATTTAACTTTTTATCAGGTGATGGTATAAATTGGTCATGGTATATCTTATTCTGTGCACAAGTATGTATGTGTGCGTGTGTGTACATACATATATATATATATATATATATATATATATATATATATATATATATATATATATAATACTAGAAATTTTCTAGCTGTGTTGAACAGCCAATGCCCAATTTGTTGTGTAAAAAATATTTAAAAATTCCCTATATCTCTCATTTTTAAAATTAATAGAACGTGGAAGATCTTATTTGTCATCATATTGAGAAACCATGTCCATATGCAAACTATTATAGCAGTAGGGTCATTAAAGCAATGCCCATGTCCATGTGCAAAACTAGAGAAACTAATATAACAAGGAAGCAACAAAATAATTGAAGAGTGAAGTATGTTAAAAGCCTTTGTCCCCCCGAGTTAGGATCCGTCCATTGAACAATCCGCTTTCAATGAACCAAGATATGGAAATCAGAAGTGCTTATCTGTGCCAGGAATTAATCAGTGCATGATCAGTTCCTAAAACTAAAATTTAAGCAGAAACCAAATTATGTCAAACAAATCATGATTTGAGTGCAGATTCTACTTGTTCAGCCCCAAAACATGTGGAAAATTAGAACCAAGAAGCCGGGGAAATACTCTCTAACTGGTCTTTGGTCCTAATTATGATAGTCACTAACATGACAATGCAGTAAAAGTCAAAAACAATCAATGAAATTAATGTTTCTAGGTCTATCAAAGTATTGTTTCCAATGAAATTTAAAGATAGTTCGAGCCATCAAAGTCGTCTTTTTTTTTTCCAAATTAAGCAAGAGAAACGTGGGATTTAAAAAGCAAGGGGGGATTTGAACCCAAGAACTCTAATTCCTTGGGTGCCAACCTTAGCCACTAAACCACGGTCACCTTGGCCTTTTTTATTTTAGCAGTGATGAATGAGGTGGGACTTAAGAAGCGGGCAGGGGGAAAGAGGAATTTGAACCCAGGACCTCTAATTCCCAGGGATTTCTAACTCTGCTCATCTTTGTGAATACTCCACCAATCTTAAGTTTCTCCTAATTATTCTCCTGGAAGTGGAAGCTTTATCGTATTATGGGTTGCTACATTCTTAGTCTATCTTTAAGTATTTTACAGGCCATCCATTTCATCATTCTGTTGTACCAGCATTCTGTTAATATGTTGGTCATTGGAAGCCTACTACTTGCTGCTAAACTGGAAGTTGGTTGAATTGCCTTGTTCCAAAATTTTCCTCAGCTTTGATAAGCATATAAGAATCAAAACAAACCCCCAAAGGTCTTTCCAGTTTGCCTAATGCATTGGATACCATAGTTACATTCAGAAACCAACCATCACCTAGTTATGACCACCACTACTTACATTCTCCCTCAACCATTTTAAGTAACATTTAGATTCATCATTTTGAGCTCACTGAAAAATTAACCTAAATCAGGCACTAGAAACCATTCCCATTAAGGAAAGGAGCAATTTTACTAGCTTCTTATGGTTTCCTGATCCACAATGTTTCGACAATTATTAAACTCAATTAGTTTCCACATATCAGATGCTTTCTCTCCTTAATAACCTACAGTGAGGGATGCCGCTGGTCCACTTTCCATATACGACCAGAAAAACAACTACAACAAGACAATCAGGTGAAAGGTGTACATTCTAAAGCACAATCAACAGTCCAAACCCTCTAAGGTTCCTATTAAACTAATATGCGAAGCCATGTCTTCCTTCTTAACTACCCAAATAAACAACAAGCACGTCACAAGATTCACTAAACTGCTGAATGAGAAATAAAATTTTAAAAGCTGCAGGAAAGGTAGCCTATGGTTGACTATTGCCTCAATCTGGCGTAAAAATTCAATCTTTAAAATATGTGGACCTTCTAATAAGAGATAGAAATTCAAATCTAAACAGATGAATCCTGTTAAATTAAATAACTCCAAGGGTAATTCGGTTGCTTTGAAGTACTTAAGGGCCCATTTTAAGCCAAATCTCTAGACGTTGTTTCTAGCTTAGGTTTTAGCATTACAATTAGGTATTAATGATTTCGCACCACCCTCATAAATATTTTTCACTTCCACTACCATTACATTAGTAAAAGGCTACACTTCAACAAATAATCCAACCTCCTCCCCCCCCCCCCACCCCCAGCCCGCCTTTTCACCCCACCCAAACGGAAGTAAAAAAATTTTTTTTGTAGAAAACCATTATGAATTGTCTTTGATAGGTTTAAAGCCACGAAATATACTGTATGACAGTAATGACCATCTGAAGCAAAATTCTTGAATAGCAAAAGATAAGCAAAACATACAAACACCCTCAACAATAAAAACTCAAAAAACGATGAAAACACAATTTGGGTTCGAGAATAAACTATGTAAAGGGTCAGAAAAAAATTATGGAATGCAAAATAACTGTGAATTCATCTGTGATCGTGTGGCATGCCTTGTATATGTTCGTGCATATGTCTGACGGATAATACACATACCAGGAATAACTTTGGAGAGAGAGGCAGCGATTAGGAATAATACACATACCAGTATTAGTAGCAGTAGCAGTAGCAGCAAAGACGCGAGAGAATGGAAGGTTGATGGTTGAGGTGGTGAGTATCAGCAGCAAAATGCAGCGGTGACTTTCCCATCTCATCTTTTGGTGCTGTAGGTCAAGGAGTTTCTTGAGTTCCAACTCTTCTTCCCAAAGGTTTCGTAGTAATAATATCAGAAAGTTTCTTTTATTTTTCTTTTATTCCGTTTTCAAATTTCATATTTTTTTTCTCCTCTATGAAAGAGGAAATTTGCCTAATCAGTTTTAGTCTTCTAGTCTAAACTCTCTATTCTCTAATATTATGATTGTGCTAAAAGATACAATGTTACTGATATATATAAGATAGCTTTAATTTATTCTAGGCAATTATCTAAATCTTTTGTGGATGTTTACATTCTTATTTCATGATTTTATTTTAGAATTTTATCAATAAAATTTTTTTTTCTTGCCACCAAATTTGTTTGCAAAAAATTGAAAAAATGTAACATCTGCTTAGCGAAAATAATTAATCAAAAGTTTAAACAATTGGTTGTTAACATGGACCGAGTAGAGATAATGAAGCAGGTCCAAAGTTCTGAAGTCAAATTGATCCATCTGCTTATCCCGGAATCAAAACTTTTTTCCAGGTCAAATTTTCATAAAATTTTGAGGAGTTATATACTTTTATTTTCTTTTTGTATTCTATTATTATTGTCTTTTGTGTCAATTTTTTTTTTCTCAGGCAACATTCTACACTAAGAGGTTATCTAATTTTTTCTGATTGTGTTCAGAAAAAATGACAATGAGTGAAAGGTGAACCTCTACACCACACAAATACACTACTACCTTAATGCACTAGGCAAAATTTGAACTCCTACCTTAGTGCACAGGAGAGTTTTAAGAAACTCTCTCTGATCGTCGGACCAAAATTCAATGGTTTCTTCTTTTTTGTTATTTTGGGGAGAGGGGGGGGGGGGGGGCAAGGAGGGGGGGTTTCAAATGACTTTTGCTTTTAATCGACATGAGCATATTATGTCAATTAGTTAAAGAACTTGTTATTCTTATCACAGTTATAAATTTTGGTTTGGCTCGATTGTTGAATCGATTAACAGTGAATGTCAAATAGCATCGAATTAAGTTGCTAATTAAACTAGTTAAGCAACAAATCTGTTGATCAGTCAACGATCGGACGTAGAGACAATGAAGCAAGTCCAAAGTTCTGAAGTCAAATTGGTCCATCTGCTTATCCCAAAATCATAACTTTTTTCCAGGTCAAATTTTCATAAAATTTTGAGGAGTTATATACTATTATTTTCTTTTTCTATTATATTATTATAGTCTTTTGTGTCAAACTTTTTTTTTCCTCAGGCAACATCCTACACTAAGAGGTGAACCTCTACACCACACAAATGCACGGCTGCCCTAATGCACTAGGCAAATTTTGAATTCCTACCGAATTCCTACCTTAGTGCACAGGAGAGTTTTAAGAAACTCCTGATCATTAGACCAAAATTCAATAGTTTTTTTTTCTGTTATTTTTGAGGGGGAGGGGAGTCAAATGACTTGTGCTTTTAATAGACAAGAGCATATCATGTCAATTAGCTAATGAAACATGTCATCCTTATCATAGTTATAAATTTTGATCCGACTCAATTATCGAACCGTTTAACAGTGAACTAATTATGAAATCGAAATAAGTTGCTATTTAAATCAATTAAGTAACAAATCTATTGACCAGTCAACGATCCGATGATTCAACCGATAAATTAAAAAAAAATCACCAATTAAACCACCAATTTAAAAATTTTATTATATTTATGATTTAAAATATATTATTATATTATATAATATAGTTATTATGCAACCGTGAATTAAACTACGAACCGAGTTTAATAATTATAATCCTTTGTTATACGATATTGAATATGAAACTGCTAGTAACGAGTCACAGTTTTCATAGGAGATGCAATTTTTTTTTCTTTCCATTAATATGCTGAATTTATGTAGACACTGAACTTAATAAACATTTTATTCAAAATAATTATTTTGGGTTCACTGCAATATCGACCAAAGTTGCACAACACAAATAGGCATTCAAGCGCACCAGAAAATGAGCGAAATGACAGAAGAAATTTAGCAGTTTACGAGAAACCAAACCACTCTGAGCTCTGCATACAGAGACCAGGATACATTACAAACTTCAAACTGAGCTTTTTTACAAAAGTCTGCATAACCAGCCCTCCATACACCGAGACAGCAAACACTACCATAACCCATATTTACAAGATTAATTTTTTGATTACACGCCACCAAACTTTTCACACTCAGTGCTATTCATCTAAAAGATTCCCCATGACAAGCTGCGAAGATGAAAATCCGACTACTTTTAGCCGCTCAACATGGAAAATGCAAAGCCTCATATCTCACAGGTCGTAAGGAGGAGGAGGGTTCCTGGGTCCAACACTGCTGGATTTCTCGTATGCGAATGATGCAGATTTCCTGCGAAACCGATATGCCTCTCTTCCTCCAGCACCTACACATTATGCATCGGGAAAATTTTTTTTGCAGTCAATATTCTTCATCATCCAAGTATACAATAAATGCAGGAAAGCTTGAACAAGAAATAAAACTGTAGTAGCCAATAAGCTGGAGTACAGCATCAAAGAGTATAAAGAGGGGGACAGAGACATTGCACCAAGCTGCAAAAAGAAGCCCCTTGATTCGTGGGTTTGACTCGGAACGGTATAAATCCCATGTCATGATATAATTGCTAATGATCAAGGAAGAAAACGGAAAACTACATCAGATTGCTTTGAGACCATCTATGCTATTTACAATTCAATTTGTTGATTATTAAGCAGTCCCATCACCTACCACATCCAACCATATTTCCCTTTATTCCACCCTACTCGGATTCTTTCCCACCAAAAGCTGAGCATGGACCATGTCATGCACATGATCACATGCACAATAACACTTCCACTTCCTATGACCTAACTTTTTGTCGGGGTTCCATATGCCAAATTAAGCTTCCATTTCAATTGCTGCACACAACCATGATGAGCAAGCCTCTCAATATTCCTCACAGAAAACATTTCAAGATTTTGTATTACAAAGTCTTGAACAACAGCATATCGCAGCACATTCAATCTTTCCTCAAGCAGGAGGTACATAGTTAGACTCAAACACAGCATAGACTTCATTAGAGTACCTGCTCTTTACCACTGTTGAGCTCCTTAACAAATTAGTACAAAATGCAGTCCAGAATACTAACACCAGAAATTCAGTATTAATACTTCTTAGCACGTTTACAAGAGGACAACCACCTAGAAAATTAAGTCCCTTCGGCTATGTTTGGTTAGTCATCAGAAACGGAATTCAACTGAAGTCAGAATCATATGAAACTCTTGCATCTTGTATTCATTAGTCCTTTTACCCTTCTTAAGGTACAAGCCCAGGATCTTCCATCCAGCAAAAGAGCATGGACACATGTACATCATATAACTTATGATACAACCATAAACATGTCCCATACGAGTTGGACACACGTACATCATACAACTTGTGATACGAACATAAACATGTCCCTTAGGAGGAGCTGAAGTCAATTTCAGCCAATTAATCCCCATGCAAGTTGCAAGGTAGGTGTGACTTATGACGTCAAAAAGGAAAGATTTGGTTGTTATACCAAATAATTTACTAAACATCTACGTGGATGCCACCTTAAACAGATTATTAGTGTAGAAGAAGACAACCAATAAATAATTGCACCCTCTAATTCACCATTACACATTTCCACCTAACTTTTCTGTCCGCCTTGCATTATCCGCTCAAAAGATCTATCCACCACAACCCCTTAATGACAAATTTTTGTTACCATTTTTATTTAATGTAAATACACATGATGTGATATATCACTCATCCATAGAACTACACATAATATGGCAAAATTTGTCGCCATAATTGACAATAACCCCCTTCAATTAACAAAAACTTATCACTAGTTTTCTACTATACCATACAAATGAACCCTATCAAACCCCGTTTGTGGATTTACCAATATGTCCTCTAACAGATTGTTCTAGATCTAGACTAAGACCCTCTACAGATTTCTCCCCATAATTTCAAGCCAATTATGATTCCAAATAGTTTTTTTAATCGAAAATTATAGATATTTTCAGTATTTTTTCAAGTATTCTTAGAAAATATGCACATCGATAAGAAAGTGTATCATCTATTTACTAACTTATATGCAGTACTAAAAAAGTGTACCGCACGGGTATAATACAAAGCCTTTGATCTATTTTTTCTGTCAAACTTTGATATACTACTATTTGGAGTATGGTTTTGACCCAGTAAGAAAGATACCTCCCTACTTCTTGGAGGCCGGTTATCAAGGACAAAATGGACATTTGGTTACGACCAAAAGCAGAAAAACAGTACTCTACTGATGACTAATCATAAGAGAGTGATGACTATTGCAACCTTACCGGCGAAGGGAGATACCGGAGGTGTAGAGCCAGGTGTTGACCCCGCTGGCGATGCCGGCGGCGAGTCTTTAACGTCAACTGGAGGTGGCCTTACTATCATGATACTTCTTGTCACCCTCACTGCATCCTCCGCCGCCCCTGCCGCCGCTCCTCCTGCTCCGTTCCCATATGATCTCGGGCTTCCAACTACCGATTCTGTAAACCAAAAACAAAAAGGAGGAGGAGAAATTGACATCAACACTCAACCGTACAAACAATCCAATCTGATGTTACAGAACAAAACCCAAAGAAACTAAACAATAAAACCTCAGACTTCATTTCACTGCAGCTTCTTGCATTAATATTCTCAACGCATCCGGGTTCAACATGATCTATTACGGTACATCCCAACCCCAAAAAAAAAGGATCGCCCCAAAAATGATCTTGTCCAAAAGTCAACTTATCAAGGTACTCTTTTCCTATCAACCTAGTACTCTGCTAAAATCTTATCATCATATTATCAGAATCTTGTGCTTAATTAACCAGCCCTTCTTCAGTAAACCCATTTTCCAGGCGCCCATATATATTACATACTTCAATCTCTTGTACACAAAATTTGTACCAGCATCTTTACAGATATGAATCAAAATTTCCAGATATATAGTAAAGTTTTACCAGCATCTTTACAGATATGAATCTAAATTTCCACATATTGTGGATTTAAGTTCTGTTATAATTTAACAAACGTCGTAAGATAGCAAGGAAGGCGTACCCTTCCCGGCGTTCGGTCGGAAGTTAAAGGTAGGATGTTTTCTGAGTTTCCCGAGCCCGCTATCGGGCCGGGGGCCGGCAACTGTATCATCCCAGAGCTTCTCCAGTAAACTCATGGCGCACTTTAGCAGACTCCCCGCACGTTAACGGAACGAAACGGAACTATTCCCTCAAACCTTCACCCACTCGGAAATTATTTCACGGAGAGAGCTGAGAAGAGGTAATGGTCCTCAGCTCGGTCCAGCTCAACGGCTATTTATTAGCCGAAAACGCGTTAAAGTTGGAGCAGAGTCCTCTGGGGAGAGTTCAGATTCAATCGTGGCCGTTGATCTGGGCTGGGTGGATCTGACGTGACGTGGAGGGTGGATCGATAAGCACGATAGAGGAGATAAGATCGTTGAGGGTCTAGATTTTTTGTGGATCGCCACGTGGAGGCCGATTAATGGGAGAATGGCATGTCACGTGATGCGTCGTTTTCGTTCTGATGTGAAAGGTCGAGAGTACCCTTTGCTTTATCCCCAGTCGTGGTCACTGGTCAGTGCTCGGATTCATTGGAAATTGCGAAATGGATCGGTTTTAATTCCTTTTTTCCCCTTTTTATGGTAATGAAAACGCTGGATAAGTTTCAGCAAGGGACGGCTCTATAGTCTAGTATCAAAACTGTACCAGTGGTGTGGGAATTAATAAAATATAGAAGAGTAAAACTTGTCAACTAATACAGCCAAAAACTGAGTAATAGGCCACCGGATTAAAAGGTAAAAGAAGAGTACTCGCTGTTCAATAAAATAAAGTGCATCTCGGGGATATCAAAGAGCACTTGAGCTGTAATTGAGCGGTTCTTTTTGACAAACTCCAGAGGCTTCAGCAAGATGAAATATATCAATAACACTCCGTGTGGGCATTATCAAGAATGAACAAAACAAAACAGGTCACAGTTCCGTGTGAATTTTTTGGTACAATAGAAATCTTGATATGGGTAAATGTTTTATATTTTTTGCAAAAAAATTCACTATACTTTACTTTGTTCTGTTAACTATGATACTTCAAATTAAAGCAGCAAATACAAAGTAGCCGTAATATATTGTATTTTTGTCAGATTCTTTTTTGTTCATTTTTTTGATTACATATATTAATATTATATTTACAAAAAATATAGATTTAATGAGTTGAATCAACTCAATTTTCTCAACTTCCAGTACGATTAGGGGTGGCAATCCGGTCCAAATCGGGGTGACAGGTCGGGTTGAGACCTGAGTATAACTGAAAATCCCCTGACTTGAACCTGACCCACCAAACCGAAACAGGTCAAGATACTTGACACGAACTAAAAAATTTCTGATTGGCGGGGCGACCCGAAATGACCCGAAACTTAATTTTAATTTATTAATTTATCATTGTAATTTCTAATAAAATCAATTTCGCACAAAACTAATTACATAATCAAGTAATAAAAATTTAAATAAATAATCCCAAACCAAATCTAAAATAAATCAAACATCGTAAAGGTGTTTTATCCCAAACCAAATATAAAATAAATTAAAACAGTATAAAAGTAAAAAATAATATAATACATTATTTGTTCAAATATAATAACTTTAACTTCACACAAGTTAAATAAATTCATTTATGATTAAGTGATTAATGCCTTTGGAAAAAAATAATTTAGTTTAGTTAGATAAAATAATTTTTATGTTTATTAAATTATTATTAATTCGCAGACGGGTTATCGAGTCAAATCGGATTGCAAGGCTCCATTTTTTTATTCATTTTTTGATTAATGTATTAATATTGAATTTACAAAAAGTACATAGATTTAATAACAAGGCTCCATAACATATAGGATTGCAAAATGAGCTGAATTGGCTCAATTTTCACAACTTCCAGTACGATCTTGAGCTCCATCAGCTTTCATTCTAAAGTTCGAGTTCAACATTAATCTCGAGCTTGAGCATGAGAAAAATAATAACAAGTGATCATTATTTTATTTGTTTAAAAAAAATACATTTATAACATAAATGAATATTCATTTATAACAAGTAATAGAAGTAAATAACTTCAAATTATCATATGATCAAATGGATTAAACGAACTCTACATGAAATGAGAGACGAATAATCTTGTTGTCTAGCATTTGGTAGGCAGTGTCATGTTAGATGTTTGGTTTAACAAAAAATAATAATAGGGGTAAATTAGTCCAAAAAATTAAGTGTAATTGTCATACCCAAATTAGTCCAATACATAAATTTTGTGCAAATTAGGGTGGGTTTTTTTCCCCAAAAATGTTATTTATTTTTTTAATATGGGTAAATTCATAAATAGCAGCGGTTTGTTAACTGTATGACCATATCGGTCAAAAATCATGGTGTATGATTAATTTAAACAAATTAGTCCAAAATTTAATTTTTTATTAGTTATGGTAAATAAAGCCAAAATTCTGCAATTTTATTAATATCTAGTTAACATAGTTTATACGATTGTTTGAATAAATTATGATATAGAAGGTGTTGCATTAATGTTTGTAGATTGTAATAAAAGTAATATAACACGTCACAAAAAGTCATTTATAAAAGAAGAATAAAATAGTCATTTATACCATCAATTTGTTAAAATATATTCATCCAATGGAGCAAATGAACTCTGCATGAAATGCGAGGCGGTTACTCATCTTCGGATGAGTAATCTTGTTATCTAGCGTTTAGTTGGTTTTGCGTTAGACGTTTAGTTTAACAAATAAATATCAATATTTATTCTATCAATAATAGCATGAGATGGAATTACTTACTTGAGAATTGCAAAATTGCTTTTTAGTACAATGCAAATCTTGACAACGATCTTGAGCTCTACCAACTTTCATTTTAAAACTTGAGTTCAACATTAATCTATGATAGTTTGAGCCTAGTTGAGCTCGAGAAAAATAATAGCAAGTGATCATTATTTTATTTGTTTAAAAAAATAGTTATTTACTTCTATTATTTTAATATGGGTGACTATTCATTTATAACATAAATGAATAGTCACTTATAACAAGTAATAGAAGTAAATAACTTCAAATTATCATATGATCCAATGGAGCAAACGAACTCTCTGTGAAATGAGAGACAATTACTCATCTTTGGATGAGTAATCTTGTTGTCTAGCGTTTGGTTGGCAGTGTCAAGTTAGATGTTTGATTTAAAAAAAAAACTAGGAGTAAATTAGTCCAAAAAATTAATTTTAATTGTCATACCCAAATTACTCCAATACATAAATTTTGTACAAATTGGGGTGGGTTTTTTTGCCCAAAAATGTTAATTATTTCTTTAATATGGGTAAATGCGTAAACAGTAGCGATTTGCTAATTGTATGACCATATTGGTCCAATATCATGGTGTATGATTAATTTAGACAAATTAGTCCAAAAATTAATTATTTATTAGCTATCATAAATAAAGCCAGAATGTTGCAATTTTATTAATATACAACAAACATAGTTAACTACATATTAATTATACGATCTTGTATTAATGTTTGTAGATTGTAATTAAAGTAATATAAGACCATATCGGATTGATGAAATAGACAGAATCCAAACATGTACAATTCATTAGGGGAAAAAATTGGCGCAAATGCACAAGATGGAATTCTATTTCAAACAAGGAAAGTTTTCACAATTGCCGCACTTTCACTTCCCGCCAACAAAAGATTGACGTCATTATATACCATTCATGTACTACCAGAATTGGTAATCAATACTCACATCCTTTTTATTACATTTCATTTCCCATGTAACCACACTTATATGAATTCAATAATATAAATACGCCACTTTTAAACATCACTTCTTCCACAAAATTCATAATTAAATTAATTATACAAAAGAATGTAATACATGTCATTCCTTATTTTTTTCCTTTCAAAAAAAAAATTAATTAAATCTTTAAACTTAGTCCTACCAAAGAAAAAACAATGGAGTAGCAGGAAAAAACATTGACTAATTTACGACTCCAGAATCAGTAATAGGATTTAAAGTCTTAAAAGAGGCTTCTATGTTAATTATCCATCATTACTTACAATAAAAGTCATAAGTGGACGAAAACAGTTTACTATTTCATCTGGACACAAACTCATTCACAATTTGGTTGGTTAATTTCTTCCAATGCTTTCTCCCTGATAATTTATTCCGATTATTTCTTCCAAATTTACATACATGAAAACTATGTCCTTACATAGTTTTTATTGTCTATCACATTCCTCTGTTAATATTTTAAATTATTATTATGACATCAAATCCATGTCCTTAACTGAACCAATAGTCAAACAGTGACCCAAAACTTAGTGAAAATAATTAAACAAAAAATAAGTTGCATAAAAATTGACTATTTTGTACTTCATAAAAATTAATCAAACAAAGAGATGCATATCCCACCGCATAATGCAAGACCCACAGATAACATTTTCCTCTAACATTAGTGATTTATCTAATTATTTAAAAAACATAAACGCGATCTTTATCAAAATTTAATAAATATTACTTACCTTCTTTTCAATTTTGGGAGGTTTTCTTTGTTGATTTTCCACCTACTTTTCTTCCATATACATTGTGATGGATCCTTGCCATTCTTGAACAATTTATAATATAGGTTCAAAGTAATGCCATTTATTATTCCCAACAACCATTTTAATTCAATAAATTTTTAATAACTCAATTCCAAACGCTTGAGTGGCTGTTGGTGAGAGCATTGAACGCAACTTGGACTGTAAACCTGGGAACTAATCCTCGGACAATCTAGTTGTGGTACAACTAAATTGAATTTTGTCTGATACAAATTCGTTGGGAAGACCATAAAGTCTTATGACGTGGACGGTAGAATACAAGAATATGCTGTTTTGTTTCTTTAAGCCAGGCCCCACTTCTCTCATTTTTTAATACACTTGTTCCCGGCTATGCATTTACAACAACCGGTCATGGCCCAAGGCAGAAATAGGATATTTTATATGAACACTTAATTTTCATCGATCATTGCAATGGTCATTTGTTGAGGTGTCACTCCCACATTGGACAATGATGAATACTACACGTCTAGTATTTCTCTCAATACTAGATTGCAGATGGATCCTTCATGCTGTATCTCCGTTTGGATTAGCTATTTTTTGAAGTATTTTTGAAAAACTTTGCTGTAGCAGAGTTTTTAGATTATATTTTAGAATATTTTTAAAAAATATTTTAGGATATTTAAGAGTAGAAGAGTTTCTAGAATATATTTTGAGATATTTTTTAAAATTTTAAAAAAATTTAAACTAATTTTTAGATTACCTTTTAGAGTACCTTTTAAAAATTTTTATTGTATTTGAAAAGCTAATTTTTGAAAAACAGTCCAATCCAAACAGAGCCGATAGAGTATTATTTGAAATAATTATTGTAATATTTTTTATAATATGATGTATGTGAGATAAAAAGTAATTAGAAATATAAAAAGATGAATTGAAAAATGTTTTTATGATGCAAACGAAATATTATTTGGAATAATTTGGCAATCCAAATACACTCATTGTGTTTGAACAGTAGATTATTTGAGATAATTTGGTGAAAAAAATACTGTAATATTCTTTTAATGTAATGTATATGAGATAAAATGTAAATAAATTAAAAAATATGTTGATTATGCAAGTTAGTAGTGTATGTAAATAATGTGTAATCCAAACACACTCATCAATAATAATGTGTAAATAAGATGATTATCTTCAGAACTATATGGATAGTTTATATAGGAATTTTCTTTTAAAGATCCTTAACCAACATAATTTTCACATCCTTAGTTAGATTTGAACACATAATATTTTATAAAAAAAAAGTTGTTTAGATTCGACTCCAATTAATACGAGTTAAGGCATTATCTTTGAAACCATAAATATTTGTAGAGATTTTTTATAAATTATTATAAATTAATACAATTATCACATCCTTCGAGCACATAATCTTTTGTAAATGAGTTGTCTAGCGGCGGGCGAGGAGAAACAGCTTCAATTACTTACCCCAAGAAGGAAAAAAGAAACAGCCTGCGCTGCGGTAGCATCAATGAGAAATCATTAGTACGTTTTCTAGTCTTTTCTTGGAAATGTTCTAGAAGGATGACGCTGAAGGAAGAAATGAAGCGCCAAAATTCTTATTATCCTTGAATCCATGGCTACTAGTTAATTTTGCAAAGCACTAGACTTGGCTTTTAATATAAAAAGAAAACTTTTAAATCACTTTTTGGTTTTTATTTTTTGTAATAATTTGCACATTTATATGGTGTCCTTTTTTTTTTTAAAAAAAAAAATTCGTAGGGTGTCTCCTTTCTTGCTAGTATGCTATATGCAAACAATATATCATATTAAACTAAATCTTGGCTTCAAAAATTAAAAGAAAAAATGTGAGACTTTGATATTGACATCTTATTATATTTATTATTATATAATAAAGTTTGAGCAGGGGGTTTTGGTATTTATAAATAAGTGTTACAATTTACTCTTCTAACATTTACCATTATCTATCCACATCGTATTTATAAAATTTTTCACTCCTACATAACTACCGTTGCATTACTATCACTACACTTTCCGATTAATTGATTACTATCACTTTTTGATTTTTTATTATGGTAGGGTGTCTCCTTTCTTACTAGCATGCTACATGCCACCAGTATAACATATTAAACTAAATCTTGGCTTCAAAAATTAAAAGAAAAAATGTGAGATTTTGATATCCATATCGTTTATTAAATACTAACATGTATAAGTTCAAACATTCTTTCTTTTTTTTTGGTATTTTTAACGTTTTTTAGTGTAAATGAGGAGTTTCGAATCCAAAATCTCTTACTTATCTTACAAACTTCCATACCAGTACAAGTTCAAACATTCAAATTAATTTCTCTTCCCCTGGTCCTCAACTTGGGTTGCATTTTAATTTTATTGACAGTTCAACAACCTCAGCTAAATATTTCAGGGATCAATCATTATCTGTTTTCTAAACAAATTAATTGTCTTTTTGTTCCACAATTAACAATATCGATTAACAGTTGTGCTCCACGTTCGATTGATAGCGACAGAAACGCAAGAAACTCTACAAAACAAACTGCACAATCCAAAGGCACCACCCCAACGGGATGAGGCTGCCTGCAAACATATATGACGTATGAATAGATTCTTTTCAGGTTTGCTTTCAGTTGAAGCTTGTCAGTCAATGAAGTCATTTACATGTAATTGAATTAGAGTACAAGTATTGACAGTCCTTTATGAATTTGGGTTAAGAATTTGGGACAGAAAGGTTGGCCAATGCCAATTGTTGACCGTCCTTCTTGAATGGTGTAAAAGAAAGGGGTACAGCACTACACCTATTTTAACCAGTTCTGAATTGTGCATATAAACAACAAAGAACAACTTTTCTAGTAAATTATATGGATTAGATGTTTTTAAAGGTGTTTTTAGAAAATTTTACTGTAACGATGTATATATGAAATTTTTATTATAAATAATTAGGTGTTTTTGATGAAGTTTTCGAAGTGTTTTTGTAATGTATTTTGAAGTACTTTTAGAATTTAAAATTCTTTAGAAGTATTTTTTAAAAATTAAACACCACCACCCCCATACCCGTTCAGGCCTTTCTCCTTCCCTTCCTCTCTTAGGCCGCAAGTAGAAGCCGCAACCGTTTTGTGGTTTCTAATGGTGGTGGGTGGTGATGTGTAGTAAGTGATTGTGGTGCGTTGAAGAAGAAAATGCGGTAGGATTTGTTTTCTTTTTTTTTTATTATTATTTTATGTTTTTAATATTTTTATTATTTTTATAACTTGTATTTGAGATTATGTGTGTTTTTTTGAGTTTTTTTTGGAGTTTTTTTTTTATAGAATTGTTACTATAGATTCCAAATACAAAAATAGTTTTTTGAAAAAAAATTTAAATCCACACAGATCCATAATTTATCGATTTAGTAGTTAAGGTTAAAACATAAGAACTGAAAATTTGTATTTTAATCCTTCTGCCCCTACAGGCTTTTTTAAATACTATCCCTCCCTTGTTAGAAAAAATTTTATAAAATAATTTATATTAATTTGTAACAGAATGTTTATAATCCATATTGAAGTATTACATGTTAATTGTGTAAAATTTACGTAATGTTATCTAAAATAATACGTTTTGAACTGTTACTTTGTTTAGCTAATTTCTGAGCCTTTAAAGGCTAGTAAAAGGTTGCCGTCCCTAAAATTCCGAATAGTCACTGCTGTAACTACAGACACATAGTCTTGAGACTTGATAAAATGAGTAAATCTTATATACACTAATAATGTATGCATTATCACCATTAGATTTATTAAGTAAATTTTATATACACTGATAATGTATATACTATCGCCATTAGATTTATGATATATGTGCGAAAGTTGAATTTTAAATTCAAATTTTGTATAGTTGTCATTCATCCAATTTTATGACACAATGTGTTTGGATAGGAGATTATTTGAAATATTATTTCGAATAATTACTGTAATACTTTTTGTAATGTGATGTATGTGAGATAAAAAGTAATTGAAAAGATAAAAAGGTGTGTTAAAAATTATATTTGTGATGTAAACAAATAAATTTTTGCCATTATTTGGCTATCCAAAGTCCAAACGCATTCACTGTCAGTGTATGAAAGATTAACGGGCAACCCAAATCGAAAGCCAAATAATGGCGGCGGTAGTCGGGATCCGGACCAAATTGTCAACGGAGGGCCGAACAAGCAACACTACTAGTTCGTTTTGTCCACGGAATTAAATAAAATCGAATTGTTAATCTGTTCTTATCTCATTATTTGTTTGCTTCTCAACGTGTGATTAAAATTTCACTTTAAACTACAAGCCTATTTGTCCTTGAACTGAACATACACTACTTTCATGGATAAAAAGTGTAGAAGAAATCTTGAAATTTATACTAAGGGATAATTTTAGAAACCTCCCATGAAGTTTCTAACTATTTTACTTAACTCTTCAAGGTTTTAAAAATTATACTTGTCTTCCTTGATTTGACACTTTTGATAATCAAACCTTAAAATAGGGTCAAAATTTTAATGAATACTCTAAAATGCCCTTATCTTATGAACTTTAATTTATTTTTTAAAACAATTATAAAGTAATTTGACACAATTACCAAAGGAATAAGTGTTAGTTTTTTTAAGTCAATATTTGTTATTTGATAATCAACTATAAATCTATCACTATAATAGGTTACTTTTCATAGTGATTTATTGGGAATATAGATTCTTTTTTAAGATAGAAAAGAAAGCGTAATTTTGATTTTTTTTTCAAAGTTTGTGGACTAGTTCAGTGGTGGAATTGCCAAAATTAGATGATGATATTATGTTTGGATAGATTATTATTTGAAATAATTACTGTAACACTTTTGTGATATGAGATATATAAAATAAAAATGTAGTTAGAAATATAAAAATATGGGTTGAGAAATGTGTTTATGATACAAGTGAAATATTATTTGGAATAAATGTGCTATCCAAACATTATTAAAAGTTATAAAAAAATTTACTAGTTTGACATTTGATCATGATAGAGATTACAGACAATATTAATAGTTCTTTAGATTTTTTGATGAAGAGAAATGAATAAGAAGAAAAAAGGAAAAAAAAATATAAAAACCCATCTCTTATATAAACATGACAATCAAGGGAGTTTTATTAGAATGTAAAAGCTACTATTGTCATTTTAAATAGATAAGAGAGACATGCATAATTTTTAAAACCTCAAAGGTGCCAAGTAAAATTACTAAAAACCTTAGGAAAGATATCTAAAATTATCCTTTCTACAAATTTAAATGATATATAGTCACTATCAAAGATAGAATATGAATATTAGCAGTAACTTGTGAAGGATTTCCATGACTCTCAATCTGGAGGCAATGTGAGGCCATCCATGACCTAGTTGTGCTAATTGCCATATCATCTTGTCGCAGATTAAGTATAACGAGGCACCTTATAAAAAAAATGTAGAGTTAACAGTCTGCTCTCTTGGTCCTCATTAGGCTTTAATTCTATAGTCTTATCTTTTCTTTTTTCTTTTGGGTCAAAAATTTTAATTCTATAGTCTTTTTTTTTTTTTTTACCGGATACAATAGATTATATTCGACAACTGCTCTACTCTATACTAAATAGACGGAAGGGACACAAAAGGGTCAAGGGAAAAATCCGAAGAAAACTGAAACATAATCGGTTGAGACTGATGCTTACGCATCGCTAGATAAATTTTTCTAGGAAATCCTGGATTTTTTATTAATTGTATAGTCGAGCAGTCTATTTCTTGAGTTGCTGACTGACTTGACCCTATGAGTCCGATTCCATAGCCACCTCAGCGCGTGTAATGCATGACGAGCCACCGAAGATCCCTAGCTAAATTATTGCACATTTGGAAGATTGAACAGACATAATAGGCCCACTAATCACTTTCACATAATCAATATTAGGTGCAGTGGTCTGCAACTTGTTTCTAATTGGTCACAAAAGTCAGGCTTTGCCAAATAATCAATGGAAGTAACGTTCAGCAACAGGGTTGATAATCAATACACTAGTTTTATTATTTAAAAATTAAGGGGGAAAAAAAAACCAAATTGATAACTTTTTCCTCAGGTGGAATTCCAGATAAAAAAAAATGTTTCCCTTTTGTCACTCTCTTAAAGTTCGTTAATGATGATTGGTGAAGATAATTTCTTTTATGGAAACTGTACCTAATCATACCTCATCTTCTTCATTATTGTGACCACAAAATATGGAGCAAAACATCCAAAAAGAAAAGAAGCAGAGGTATGGCCAAATTTTTTTTCCAGGACCGGACTTTTGTCTAGCAAAGAAGGGTATGAAGATCCAAGGCAGATAGTGATGGGGCTGATTAACCTCTGGTTGGGCTTCTTTATGTTCTTTGTCACTCCAAATCAATTATTGCTTCAAAATGTTGACACCTTTAATGTTGAATCCCTTTCTTATCATGCTATTGATGGTTCATAATTTTTTGAATCAAAGTAAATTTTATCTGTATTCGCGAACTGTGGGGGCCAAAATGTACACTTCGCGAACTGTGTCACAATGATATGGAATAACAAATTTGATTTTCGTTTGTGTAAATAAATTATGAATTAATCTTCTATATTCTGTCTGACAGTATACACACTTTTATCATTAAATACATGACACATAATTCAAATTCAAATATGAAATCCGAATTTTATACATATGTTGTACATCCAATTGTGATAGTGTATACACTGTTAGTGCATATAAGATTTACTCATAAATTATCTCCTTTTGAAAAGTACCCTTATTATTATTACTACTTATTCTTACTTATAGAGTTTGTGCGAAAAATGGCTCGATGAACCATTCCTGAATTTAAGATGACAGTAGTAGTACTATGACTTAGAATTTCAATGCCAAAAAATTTACCATAATTCAAACCCCAAATGCCAAAAAACATAATACTAAAAAGAAAACCAAAAAGTTCCCAGTAATCTACAGCCACCAGCTCCCCTCAGTAACGTCTTTTGTTCCCATCTAGGACACTTCAAGAGCCATGGCATGGTGGGAAACAGACAGCCTGCGGGTCCCCGATTGCACTACAGCAAGTTGCTTTGGTCCATGCTGCTGAGCTTTGCTTTATAAGAACTTTGATACGTTAAGCCAAAGATAAAAGAGCACAACAGAATATGGGGACCTCCCTTACTCATCTGGACATTATTCACAACTCATGAATTCAAAGAACTACGCCTCAACTGCCCCCTTTACTCCACACGGGCTACGAAAACGACTACTTCGTTATCCTTGAGTACACCATTCTCCTTGTAGGCTAATTCAGACAGAACCTATCCGTACTTGTAATAATTCTTATCTCAAATGTCAAGTTTAGCAGGTCCATTCATTTCCCAAACACAGACTATGGATTATCAAGAAATAGATTTAGCCACGAAAAATAATAATAATGTAACCCCGATTCTTCTAATCCTTGTCACAATAGCAAAGACCCTCCAGTTAAAGAAAGAGGGATTCAGAAAAATGCATGCGGGGCATGCATTTGCTATTCTTGAATGGAGTTGATTCTTAAATTTAAACTAATTTGACACCTGCTTCCCTCACGGAATCAATTACTGCTTTAACTTTGCCATGATACTTCTGTTCTCTCTTCAAGAAAATTGAAACAGCTGGAATACCGTTGAGAAGGAGTCGCTCGCCAATATCTTGCCTATTTTGCCAGCAGCTGCAACATCCCTTGTACTTTCTTTGGCTTTTTCCATGCTTAACCGCAGTGCCTGCTCTTGTGAGCTGGCAGAGGAGGCTACAGTTGCTGTTGGTGTGTGGATTACTTGAGCAGACACAAATTTATTCGTGTTCAGGACATAAGGCTTGAGAAAATTGGTAACTCTTTCTGGCCGAACTGCAGGAGGGATAACCATTTTCTGCATCACCAAAGAAAAACGACTTCATGAAACACACGTGTAATAAAAGAAACAATTCAATCTACAACATTTTCTTAAAAGCCAGTGCAACTTGTTCATTTTTGTTTTCCTGACTAACTTACAAAAGATCAAGCACATATGTCATCATATAACACAAAACACCAATATCCAATTAGGAGAGAGTGGTACTTGCGATAACTGTGTATTTGCAAGAGCCAAACGACTTGAACAAAAATAACAGGTACGCAAAAGGGAAGCATAAAGTCCAAATACTGGATGAGATAAAAGTCTTTATCTAGAGAGCTGAAGTATATTGTCTGAGTTTGCAAAAGGATCAGATGTGGATAACAGTCTTTCATTTATATCCAGACGTCAGACTTGACATACCGATTACCCATTCAGATAACTCAACCATTGATGTAAAACCAGCTGACCTGGGTCAATCTCCAGTTCAAAATCTAAATCTCACATTATTTTTACGCATCCTTGATTGCCAGTTTCAGGTTCAGGCCTATCCATTAAAAAGCTTACTTAAAAAAAAAAACACTTCACTTTGTAGTGAAGACTAGCCCCTATTGGAAAAACACAGAAGAATTGCATTCAAAAGGCCACCTTCCAGTTGCACTTGATCACACAATCCACCAAATGCCCCCAGCTCCGGGGCAACCCATCTGAGACGGAAAAAAGAGGAAGTGAATAAATCTCTGCTGCTTTCTCTTTCTCTGTTTGTATGTTTGTATAAGATTGAGCAGAGGAGTGGTGAAAACACCTAGTCATTCAGAAGAGATGCTCGTCTAATGAAGCCCCATTTATTTGACACTCCAAAAGCCACCAGTTTAATCTTATTACAAAACATGGTGAGTTCTTACAAGCTACACATCTTAAACATCTTCATGTAATTATGACAGGGAAATACGCATGCACTGCATTTTGTACATCTACAGTGATTTCCAAAACAAACTATTTCTAGAAAAAAGCTTTTGTGATAACCATAAAAGCCTCACAAAATTCATATCTCTTTTCTTGAAAACCAGAGAGCTTTCTTAATAATCATTTTTGTGGGTAATATAGAAAGAAACTTTTGAGATACATCTTATCAAACATTTAGCCTGCATCACGCCACTTGGATCATAGCTCACATTTGATTTTTGCATGAGTTCTTATATCTAGAAATCTACATAGACAAGAATGGGTGCACATCATATCTGCCAAAGTAAAACATCAATATTGCTTAGAACTGCCTTCAATTCCACAGCTCCTACTGACAGCAGTTTAAGAGGAGAAAATGCACCCTACCCAGTTGGTCACTCCACAAAAGGCATCTATGGCTTTGGCCACTTAAAAGATTAATTAAAGGGGAAATCATTATGTGCAAAATAGTATGATTGCCACTCAAAAAAGATGAGAGAAGAGGCTCCCAGTACTGAAAACAATCCTACTACAAAGCAAAATTCAAAGTTTTATGAGTTCCACTTAGGGATGGCAATGGGATAGTGGGACCGGCGGGTACCCGCCCCGCGGGGGACTATTGGGGCGGGGGCGGGGCGGGGGGGAATTTTTTCCCCCCGTTTAGAAACGGGGCGGGGGACGGGGGTATATTCCCCCGCCCCAACCCCCGCCCCGCCACCCGCTTAAATAAAAAAAATATATATATACATAATTATACATATAATGATATTATCAATTATACTACTAATTATACATATTTATTAATAAAAATTATTAATTATTTATACTAAATTTATTAATACATTTATATTAAATTCCTAACTACACTTAATATAATAACATTTTTTTTTCAAAAAAACACAATAACAATTTAGTGATTGTATTTGTATCAAAAAAGAAAACTTGATTATTTTAGTTATACCTTTTTATCATATTAGATTGTATTCAAATAACTTTTGTTTAATTATTTTTATGAGTTTCAATTGTAAAGTTACAATGAATATTAATTTGATGATATGTTGATATTTTAATACTTGATTATTTGTTTAAATTTAATTATAATAAATTATCTAATAAATTTTTTTAACCCCGCGGGGGCACCCGCGGGGGAAGCGGGGCGGGGCGGGGACGGGGCGGGGCGGGGGTGGTCCCTAGTTCCACTTCCACTCCATCACTACCCAAGAATAGATTTTTACCCCATATTCATTCCTGTCTTACATTTCACTCCTTCAAACACATGATTTTCTCATAATATAGAGAAGAATTATCTAATCCTAATATGCAGAAAAATCATAGGCAATATTAGCGTATAAGAGTATACTGAACACTTGATTTAGCGATCAAAAGCCTGAGGACAGCTATTCTTGCAACTACTTAAATGGAAATCAAGATTTTCCACTTGCAACCAAGAACTCTAGTTATTATAATATAGATACCCCAAAAAAGTCCATTCTTTCTGGATTTCATAAAGCTGACTAGCTAACCAGCTGACTACACAATTACAGATATTTAAAGGCAAAAACATAAAATCCCAAGGAAAAATATCTGTTTTACTAAAATCAGTGGAAAAAATCTTACCCAAAAAAAAAAATTTATCAGTGGAAGGAACAATGACAATTCCAACCCCAAAAACACTGAATAAGTAGAATTCAGTGGACAAAACAATTTTAAGAAAAATGCACCCAAAACAATAAGAAACTAAACTCCATACCAATCTTTAGCCCAAACTTGTCTCCTCGAGAAACCCTTGAAATAACGGCAACTGGATAAGAGAGAAGGGCGACTGAGAAGAGGGAAGCTAAGGTTATAGCAGAGGGGGAGTCAGGGGAGAAGGAGTTGTGTTGGCTATGGCCGTTGGGTTTGTGACAGCCCCACCTCTCCCTAGGGCGTACCCTAGGGTATCAGCGGATTGCCTGCTCAACTCTCGCCAGGACTCGGTCGATCAAGGAACTAACACTAGAAATATCCAGTGGAATAACTTCAAAGCAATGGTGCAAACCTTAATGGCAAACAATCACCACGTCCACTTTCCAAACTTAAAACAACTAAATTTCACACTTACAATTCCGTTCTAGAATTACATAACATAAGTCGAACTTAAATATTTAACCTTGTAAAAGTCAAAAGTAAAGTTAACTTAACAAAAGGGTTTACAAGTTCAAGTAAAATAAAGTTAAGAAAACTCTCGACCGAAAGTCCGTCTCCGATCTGTTAAGGAAAACAAAGGGAGTGGGGTGAGTTATAACTCAGTGAGATTCCAAGTAAAACAAGTAAGCACATAGCCAAATAAGGACATAATATAATCAAGTAGATACCGTGTAGTACAAGAACAATTTAATCACAGTTCAATTTAAGGATACGGGTGGCTTTTCAAAAGCCAAAATTTCCATGAGCTTGATCATACCAGGGTCCGTTGACTCTCCATCAACACTTGCATTCGAAGAATATAAGGTCCGTAGAACACCACTTTCTCCAATCTCCATCCACCAGTCAACCCCCTACCGGGCCCGCACTCCAAAACAGTAGTTAGGTAATACTCGAGTATACCGGTTTCCAGTGATCAGTAAACAGTCCCCAAGATTTATCGGCCGTTTCGACCAAACCCTTGCTGGCTCGATCCAACCGACTCACCTATGAGGTTGGGTACCCAAACAGTAGCAGTAGTTGATGGGGTATCACCCAAACAACTCAAGTACAGTCACATATAGAGAATTCACATCTCATAATTGCAGCATACAGAGCCACAGTGGAAAATGAGGGAGGTCGAGTGCGATAAAGTACACGCTCGCCTCCATTTTATCAAAACATGGTTTGGCTCAAACAGTCGTAATTCAAGTATTCAGATATTTCATATAAGCAGATAACAGGTAGTAGAACACTCACCTGTCAAGCAATGTAGTAGTCAAGCGTCAAGTCATGTGGTTACATTCACCACCGTTTCCTACTCCTAGGGTAACGAGTGAAATCGTTAACAAACTAGGTTTCATTCCAAGTCAAAAGTGAGCTCATTAGGTGACCAAATGAGTGGTTAAATCTACTCAATTCACCGTGAAAGTTAGGCCCAAAATGCAGCAAGAGTTCATGGGAAAAACAAGTTTTAACAAGTGCAAGAAAGTTGGCCAAAAGAAAAGTTTCATTCAAGTTTTAAAAGGTTCTTCGCGGGGTAAACAGTCGCGCCCGCGCAGTCTCGGTAAAAACGGCTATATCTCACTGTAGGAAGGTCGGAATTAGGTGCTGTCAGGGCGTTGGAAACTAGACTCGAAGAGTTTTCCAACGGTACTGAGCTCACACTCTAGTTCGTCTCCTAGCATTACCAGTAACTCAGGAAAGTCGGCTGATTTTCCAACCCTGGATCAGTCTCAAACCCTAACAATTGCGCACTAGTTCTTCATGCTAACTTCATTTATTTTGGTTTCAAAATTCACCCAAATAAGTCCTTTAATGTTCATACACAGGGGGTTAAGTCATTTGGTACCATTGGAGGTCAAAATACAATACATAAACATGATTAAGGGTTACCAAAATAAGCTAATTACCATTGAAACCCTAAACCAGTCCACTTGTACAAAACTACCACTTTACTTGATCCAAATTTCATTCCAATTCGCACATGAGCTTAACCAATCTCTAGTCAAGTGTTAGGCATGATTAAGGAGCAAACAAACCACAAAAATCATGAACAACCCTCTCTTCTTAACCGGTCAGCCATGGTAATGAAAACAGTCCATATTTTCTTCTATTCGTCCAACCTTCATCCTCTAATGATTCTCACTTAAATCACATATCAAACATAGATCTAGCTCAAAAGAGGTTTAAGACATGTAAATGCTTCATAAACAATCATGAACAATGGGCAAACATTCATCAAATACTTGGTAGGCATACATTTCATCAAACACTTGGTAGGCATACCAACGGCAGATTTGACATCCCATAACATTTTAGTCATAACCGGAGTTATGTTTATTGAATTAGGGCAAACCTTATACTGTTTCGAAGCTAAGACAGAGCTCTACAATTCTTATGAAGACACCTTCAACCAGTTCTCAACCTAACCTAGTCAAATGTATCCAAACAGTCCCAGATTTTCCAGTTCAAAGCTCACTGGGAAATTCAACTGGCAGTTCCTGATTTATTCAATCATATCTCAGCGCACACAACTTCGATTTAGGTTATTCCAAATCCATTTGAAAGCTAAGATACAGGGATATAATTCTTAAGAAGACATCAAAAGCTAAATCAGTCATCTTCCTGGTCAAAATGACCAATTACAGAGGCAAAGATCAGTTCGGACAGAAACAGGGCATCAGGGGCATTTTGGTCCTTTCACAAGCTATCCTGCCTCCGATTGAGCTGAAAATTTGCAGGCATATTCTAAACTCAATTCTCTACAACTTTATGTTTTGTGCAAAAGCTAGTTTGGCCATTATCATGGTCGAACTTCCAGTTGAAATAGGTACAAAATCTGGAATCAAGCTGGGAAAAATTTTCAACTTACTTAATCTATGGCAAAGTTATGAGAAATCTTCAATTTCTTCAAGTTTACAACCATCATAATCCTTCAACCACATCATTATCTACAAAAATCAAGTTTAAAGGCTTCAAGCAACTTAAGATTGAAAACTTACTTACCTCTTTAGCTCTTCTAGAAGACCAAACAAGCTTTCAAGTTCATTTCTTTCCTCCAAGAACTTGATCCACAAGACAAAATAGGTAGTAGAAGTTGCCAAGCTTCGATTTCTCACAAGTTCTCAAGATTTTAGCTAGGATTTGGGATGTAGAAAATTTTTCTCTCCTCCCTCTAATTTTCGGCCAAGAGGAGATAAAACAAGACAAGAAATTGCTCCAAAATCCTAGTATATACTTGAATGTTCTAGAGTCAAACCCTTAGTCAAAATTAGTGGCTAATTAAATCAAGATCAAATCTTATAGCGACAAGTGTCACAATCCTATGCTAATCCAAGGTGATTTGTCTCCCTTAATCACACTTTAATACTCTCTTAATCATGCTTAAATCCTTAATCAAATCTTAATTGAAATTGCCCTAAAACCCTCAACTTTTGAAAGTTTTCCGGCTAAACCCTAGAAATTCTAAATAAAGAGAGATTGAGTAAGGAATTAGTTTTAAAACTTTGCTTGTCATATAAATGAATCTTTGGAGTAAAACCCATCATTAAAACAAGCAAGTAAAGACCTAAATCATGAAAACTATAAATTTAATCAAAATCAATTAGAATTGAACAAAGAAAGTTTAAGTGAAATGCATGTGAAAACTAGGGTTCTTACATTCTCTCCCCCTTAAAGAATTTCGTCCTCGAAATTCTCACTTTGCTTACGGAATAATTCAGGTCACATATTATAGTAAAAGACTAGCAATTACAAAGCCAAAATATATAAGGAAATTGAGATTCCAAAACTTTATTTAGAACATGCATCAATTTAAAGTTTTATACCCGTATAACTGATCAAAATATAATACTTGCTGGTTCCAATCAAGGAATAATCCTCTTGTACTTCCTAATCAATGTTGCAAAAATCATTTAGAGCACAAGAATCTCACTTATAGTCAAAGTTTGGAGAAATTAGAAAAGATGTTCAAAATACAACGTTGAAAATTGTTCGATCTAAAATGATTTGAAGAAACTCATTTCCTTTCATTTATGCTCAATTCCACTCATAAACCAACCTCAAAGTAGTTTATCAACTCCAATCCAAAAATTGAAATACGCGATATCATTTGAAAAATCATATCTCAAACTTCTCAAGTTCAAATTTATAGACGTTATATCCTCAGAAAATAGATTCAAGGGTTACAGCTTTCTAGAATGTACCATTATAAGATCCAATCCACAAATCAATCAAATTCCGACATATCTTTTCTGTTTCACCTTGTAACCTCAAGAAAGATGGAAGTTTAGTCCTTTTCCTTCAAAATCTCTGCACTCTTGCCACTACCGCAATCTATCTAGAGAGAAAAATCAAAATAATACAATGGCTAAAACACCGTGCTAAATAAAATCAGTGAAGATATCAAAATGTGAGAAGTGACACGAACTTTAATCTCGATGAGTTACAACTTGGTTGCTATTCTTGCTAGCTCTTAAACCTGTACACTGTACAGTGAATAATTTCCTCCTTTCGAATCACAAATGAAAGAACTTTCACTTAGTTTAAAGGCTAAATTATAGCAATAGACTCATGGAGAAGGGTCCAATATTGTACAACCACCAATATTTAATAACACTTATTAAAACAGCAGGTACCAAGTCCACTGTCCCTTCCGGGAATATAGCTTACCACATAAAATTTCACTTTGCACAGTCCATTGATTACACTATTTTAGGCCAAACCTCACTAATGGCTAACTTTAATTAGAAATGGCTTAAGATGCTATTCGACTAGGCAAATGCACTAATTCAAACTCATTCCACACCTCTTTCTGGAATCCCTTCGTACTTCTTTTGCAAGTCTATGTTCTAGTGCAGTAGGTCAATTTTCTCCAAGTATTCTCGTTCCCATCGTCCTTTCCAGTGCTCAGCTCATCTCTTTTGGGACTCTACTCCCTTTCGAATAATCTTTATTTCCTTATACATATCAGTCAAATGTGCCATCTCATCGATTCGTTTGAATTCAAGTAATAGCCTGCCGGCAAATTATTGGATCAAAATAAGTAACTATGTATACTTGGAACTCTAACCATATACTGTTAAGTCTTTTCACCTCCAATCCAACCACGGAAGATTAAACTTAGATATTCTCAAATGAGATAGACAAGAAAGTAGAACATAGTTAGAACAGTACCTTAAGATACTATACCACTTATCACTTATGTACATAATAAAACCCTAAGGCATGCTTCGTATATCAAAAGTTCCACCCTATCTCAAGCTTTTGCATACAGGTATAGAACCCAAATTCTTTTCTCAAATCCTATACGCAATTCCAAACTCTCGATCTCGACACGATAATAATCATCAAGCAAGTCCATACTTTGACATCATTAGGTAGGTATCAAGGAAGTATAGGCAACGGTAGCTCATCTAGAACCAAACTACGGTGTCAAATATCACAGGAGAGGTCGAATTACCTATATAGTTGTAGTTAAACCACTTCAAAATCAAGTAAGTACTTATCAAGTCCTCACATCCATAGAAGAAGGGAAACAGGTCTTCAGTGCCAATTTTTCTCGATGTATAATATAATCTTGCCACCGTCTATTGTAACCCTAACTAGACTATGATGAGATTAGTCTATAATAACTTTCCAAGATCCATTACCTCAATCAGTCGAAAACTTCTCATGTACAGTCAAGATACAGACCCTTATTCTAGTGCTCTCCATTTCATTTTCCTCTTTTTTTTTTCTTTTTTTTTTTGTACTCAAGTACAAGAATCCAATATAAGATGGTTCACAACTCGAGCCGGCCGGTCCCAAGAGTAAACCACCTATATCAGAGATTCCTACCTGACGTACATATCTATGTTCTCCACGTACTATGAAAGGGGTTTACACTTATAACAGGCATGATTCGACCAACTAGCCCTAGGTTGGACTTATAGTCCAGATATACAGTAATTCAAGATTGGAGTCATTGGCGGTTGTCCAACGCTCACATAGTAAAGTTTGGAGACGTTAGATATAACTTAACGCTCCGTATTTAGAAATAAACAGTGGTGGTAATATTCGAGCATACCAATTAGTCGAGGAGATAACACTCCACTCGACAAAACAGGATTGAGGTACTGAGACGGGATGAGAGGTACCTCCCATCGGATGGAGTGTGGTACATACGACCGCTCAGCACTTGCAAGTGTGAAACACAAGTACAAACGTAAGTACAGATCAATCAAATTCAAGTGAGTACAAGATTATTCAAGAAAGAGAGGTCAAGTGTGATAATGACACACTCGCCTAGCCAGAATCGAGTCACAATTAATGTCCAACAATTCATACTCTCCAATTGTTCCAGGTATTCAAGTAAATAACACCGGTCATATACAAATCAAATTACTTGCCCATGCAGAAATGAGATATCACTATTTAGTCAAATCAAATCGATTGAGTGTACATAAGAGCACACTCGCCTAAACAGATTCAAGTCACAAATAAGTTCAGCATATTAGTTTTCAGGCACTTCAAGTATTTCAAATCCAAATAGTTACAAAAATTTATGGTTACGAAAACTTGATTACATAAGAAGAACCGGAGAAAATTAGAAAATCTCTTTAACAAATCCGGTCAGCTATCCAATTGTAACAAAAACGTCAAGTTCATATTTTAACAAAATATCAAAATTTAGTCGAGTAAGGTCAATTGCAATAAAGTGCACACTTATCTATGAGACAAGAGATCAAGTGCTTAACGTTGTCTAACCATAAGGGGCATGCAACACGTAAGTCGGTGGGAATAACCACTCGAGTGACAAACAAGTCAAGTGCAAAACCAAGAAGTGAAGTGCAAGATCAACAAGTCAAGTATAAGCAAAACACTTCATTTCATATTACTATCACAAAGTAAACTACAAATGACGAGTATGATTAAAGTACATCTTCGTCCCAAGGGTTATCAATTCAAGAGCAATTATTTTAACCAAATAAGCATGCTATTAAAGCAAGAAGACATTCCACGGTAAACATTTTCATGTACTTGGAACACTCACTGGCTAGGGTTCAAATATCATAACCAATAGGTAAGTAAGTTTTGGGTATGCAAATACATATTATTCCAGCCAAAAGTCAATGGTCAATGGTCAAAATCAAACATCAAAGTCAACAGTCAACAGTCAAACGGTCAACAGTCAAAAGTCACAGTATTATACATTCAGAGGATCATGGCAGTCATTTACAAGATAACAGGACCAAAAGTATCAAGTATGAGCTTCAAAAGTGCAGATACAGTCATATCACATAAAAACCCTAGTGTAGGCAATCAAAAAAAAAAACTATACAACCACCGAGTCACCACATCCCCTATCCTTTCTATGTACAGCAGTCAAAAATCATCCAAAATAGTAACCTAGTGCTGAAGGCCTTAATCTGCGGTGGGACTAGCTGAACCCCTAACCTCGGCGGGTTCAGATTCCCGTACCATCTCTAATGTGAGAAGCCTTATCGCTCGCTTCTCCTAGAAAGTCATCACACACATTTAGAATGGATTCCGCTCTATTCCTCACTTTCATGGCCCTCTTGACCATGCGCTCTTGAGTTTCTCCAAACTGCGCGCACAAGTCATCAACCCCTTCTTGGCCTTTGGCCACCTCATGCTCAAATTCCTTAATCCGCTCAGCTTGTATTTTAATAGTTTCTTTCAAGTAATTCACTTCAAATCCAAGTCTAGTATTGTCCATTGCTAGGATCTTTCGCTCCTTCACAATGCCCTGAACTACTTCATTAGGATAAGTGTAAATATGCCAACGCTCGCACTGCCTACAGCGGTCAAATGGGCTCCAATAGGCTCTAACTCTTCGGGTCTGGTCTGATATCTAACCATCGGTAAGTCCTCTTGGAATGTCTCGCCAACTGGTCTATCACTAGGGCCACTAGATCCGTCCATCCTACCCAAAGTGGGGATAAACTCAAGTACTCTTAAGGGAAATAATCAAATACAATTCTCAAGTCGACAATTTCCAACTCACCCAGGTCAATTCAAACCTAGGCTCTGATACCACCTGTGACAGCCCCACCTCTCCCTAGGCGTACCCTAGGGTATCAGCGGACTGCCTGCCAGCTCTCGCCAGGACTCGATCGATCAAGGAACTAACACTAGAAATATCCAGTGGGAATAACTTCAAAGCAATGGTGCAAACCTTAATGGCAAACAATCGCCACGTCCACTTTCCAAACTTAAAACAACTAAATTTCACACTTACAATTCCGTTCTAGAATTATATAACATAAGTCGAACTTAAATATTTAACTTTGTAAAAGTCAAAAGTAAAGTTAACTTAACAAAAGGGTTTACAAGTTCAAGTAAAATAAAGTTAAGAAAACTCTCGACCGAAAGTCCGTCTCCGATCTGTTAAGGAAAACAAAGGGAGTGGGGTGAGTTATAGCTCAGTGAGGTTCCAAGTAAAACAAGTAAGCACATAACCAAATAAGGACATAATATAATCAAGTAGATACCGTGTAGTACAAGAACAATTTAATCACAGTTCAATTTAAGGATACGGATGGCTTTCAAAAGCCAAATTTCCATGAGCTTGATCATACCAGGGTCCGTTGACTCTCCGTCAACACTTGCATTCGAAGAATATAAGGTCCGTAGAACACCACTTTCTCCCAATCTCCGTCCACCAGTCAACCCCCTACCGGGCCCGCACTTCAAAACAGTAGTTAGGTAATATTCGAGTATACCGGTTTCCAGTGATCAGTAAACAGTCCCCAAGATTTATCGGCCGTTTCGACCAATCCTTACTGGCTCGATCCAACCGACTCACCTATAAGGTTGGGTACCCAAACAGTAGCAGTAGTTGATGGGGTATCACCCAAATAACTCAAGTACAGTCACATATAGAGAATTCACATCTCATAATTGCAGTATACAGAGCCACAATGGAAAATGAGGGAGGTCGAATGCGATAAAGTACACGCTCGCCTCCATTTTATCAAAACATGGTTTGGCTCAAACAGTCGTAATTCAAGTATTCAGATATTTCATATAAGCAGATAACAGGTAGTAGAACACTCACCTGTCAAGTAATGTAGTAGTTCAAGCGTCAAGTCATGTGGTTACATTCACCACCGTTTCTCACTCCTAGGGTAACGAGTGAAATCGTTAACAAACTAGGTTTCATTCCAAGTCAAAAGTGAGCTCATTAGTGACCAAATGAGTGGTTAAATCTACTCAATTCACCATGAAAGTTAGGCCCAAAATGCAGCAGAGTTCATGGGAAAACAAGTTTAACAAGTGCAAGAAAGTTGGCCAAAAGAAAAGTTTCATTCAAGTTTAAAAGGTTCTTCACGGGGTAAACAGTCGCGCCCGCGCAGTCTTGGTAAAACGGCTATATCTCACTGTAGGAAGGTCGGAATTAGGTGCTGTCAGTGGCGTTGGAAACTAGACTCGAAGGGTTTTCCAACGGTACCAAGCTCACACTCTAGTTTGTCTCCTAGCATTACAGTAACTCAGGAAAGTCGGCTGATTTTCCAACCCTAGATCAGTCTCAAACCCTAACAATTGCACACTAGTTCTTCATGCTAACTTCATTTATTTTGGTTCAAATTCACCCAAATAAGTCCTTTAATGTTCATACACAGGGGGGTTAAGTCATTTGGTACCATTGGAGGTCAAAATACAATACATAAACATGATTAAGGGTTACCAAAATAAGCTAATTACCATGAAACCCTAAACCAGTCCACTTGTACAAAACTACCACTTTACTTGATCCAAATTTCATTCCAATTCGCACATGAGCTTAACCAATCTCTAGTCAAGTTGTTTAGGCATGATTAAGGTGTAAACAAACCACAAAAATCATGAACAAACCCTCTCTTCTTAAACCGGTCAGCCATGGTAATGAAAACAGTCCATATTTTTTCTATTCGTCCAACCTTCATCCTCTAATGATTCTCACTTAAATCACATATCAAACATAGATCTAGCTCAAAAGAGGTTTAAGACATGTAAATGCTTCATAAACAATCATGAACAATGGGCAAACATTTCATCAAATACTTGGTAGGCATGCATTTCATCAAACACTTGGTAGGCATACCAAACGGCAGATTTGACATCCCATAGCATTTTAGTCATAACCGGAGTTATGTTTCTTGAATTAGGGCAAACCTTATACTGTTTCAAAGCTAAGACAGAGCTATACAATTCTTATGAAGACACCTCGACCCAGTTCTCAACCTAACCTAGTCAAATGTATCCAAACAATCCCAAATTTTCCAGTTCAAAGCTCACTGGGAAATTCAACTGGCAGTCCTGATTTATTCAATCATATCTCAGCGCACACAACTTCGATTCAGGTTATTCCAAATCCATTTGAAAGCTAAGATACAGGGATATAATTCTTAAGAAGACATCAAAAGTTAAATCAGTCATCTTCCCGGTCAAAATGACCAATTACAGAGGCAAAATGAAGACACCTTAACCCAGTTCTCAACCTAACCAAGTCAAATGTATCCAAACAGTCCCAGATTTTCCAGTTCAAAGCTCACTGGGAAATTCAACTGGCAGTCCTGATTTATTCAATCATATCTCAGCGCACACAACTTCGATTCAGGTTATTCCAAATCCATTTGAAAGCTAAGATACAGGGATATAATTCTTAAGAAGATATCAAAAGCTAAATCAGTCATCTTCCTGGTCAAAATGACCAATTACAGAGGCAAAAGATCAGTTCGGACAGAAACAGGGCATCAGGGGCATTTTGGTCCTTTCACAAGCTATCCTGCTCCGATTGAGCTGAAAATTTGCAGGCATATTCTAAACTCAATTCTCTACAACTTTCATGTTTTGTGCAAAAGCTAGTTTGGCCATTATCATGGCCGAACTTCCAGTTGAAATAGGTACAAAATCTGGAATCAAGCTGGGAAAAATTTCAACTTACTTATCTATGGCAAAGTTATGAGAAATCTTCAATTTCTTCAAGTTTACAACCATCATAATCCTTCAACCATATCATTATCTACAAAAATCAAGTTTAAAGGCTTCAAGCAACTTAAGATTGAAAACTTACTTACCTCTTTAGCTCTTCTAGAAGACCAAACAAGCTTCAAGTTCATTTCTTTCCTCCAAGAACTTGATCCACAAGACAAAATAGGTAGTAGAAGTTGCCAAGCTTCGATTTCTCACAAGTTCTCAAGATTTTAGCTAGGATTTGGAATGTAGAAAATTTTTCTCTCCTCCCTCTAATTTTCGGCCAAGAGGAGATAAAACAAGACAAGAAATTGCTCCAAAATCCTAGTATATACTTGAATGTTCTAGAGTCAAACCCTAGTCAAAATTAGTGGCTAATTAAATCAAGATCAAATCTTATAGCGACAAGTGTCACAATCCTATGCTAATCCAAGGTGATTTGTCTCCCTTAATCACACTTTAATACTCTCTTAATCATGCTTAAATCCTTAATCAAATCTTAATTGAAATTGCCCTAAAACCCCTCAACTTTTGAAAGTTTTCCGCTAAACCCTAGAAATTCTAAATAAAGAGAGATTGAGTAAGGAATTAGTTTTAAAAACTTTTGCTTGTCATATAAATGAATCTTTGGAGTAAAACCCATCATTAAACAAGCAAGTAAAGACCTAAATCATGAAAACTATAAATTTAATCAAAATCAATTAGAATTGAACAAAGAAAGTTTAAGTGAAATGCATGTGAAAACTAGGGTTCTTACAGGGTTGGTGTGCAGTGGATATTGGCTTTGGGCTTAGTGAGCTCAAGTTGTTCGGTGAAGATTGTTAGATAGGTCATTTTGCTGCGTTTTGACGATGGGCTGGGTTCTTATTTTTGTTTTTTCAAAAGCTTAAGAAATCTTTGTTCATTTTCTTTTTCACTGTTCGAGTATTAATGGCGAAAGAACTATAATGGTCATGGTTAAGAATTTATAATGGCGTAAGAACTATATCATTGCAAAATTCGTTCTAAAAAAAGAATAAAAAATAAGTAAATGACACTTTATTAATCCATGATCAATAAATTAAATTAATGATCCAAATTATATTATAGGACGTACTCTTGCATTTTCTATTTGTGGAGCTTACGAGGGAGTTAATTTTACGTATAATCATATCACATTGACTGTTGTGACACGTAAAATAACACATTTTGCAGTAAAACATTGACTATTGTGATATGATTCTATCAATAACACATCGTGTAATATTATTCAAATTTGTGATTCTATCAAATTATATTATACTACAACTAAACAGTCAATGTTTTACGTATCACAACTAATGTTTTGAAAGTCAGACTGAATCGGCCAGTTTGACTAGTTGGATCGTGAACCGATCAAGTTTTTGGTCAGATTCACTACTAGTGTTAACTTATCATAAAAATCGGTCAGAACCGCAAAAAATCGATCAGACCGTTCAACCCGGATTGACCTGTGAACTGCGGTTTTAAATTTTTTCCTTTTTAAAAAAAAATGAATCTAAAGTTTTAAACATAAAACTTATTTGTCAAATCTTTTGCTCCCAATCCTAATTTCTAAAAGAGTAACCAAACTTTCTCTATTTCTCATTTCAAACTCAAAGATCGCAGTTTTCTTTTATAGTTCTATTAGATTTTGTTTAATTTTAGAAGTTTCAATGCATTTTGTTTAATTTCATAATATGGTTGTGGTTTGTGTAGGATTTAAGATTTTTTTTCCTAGTAGGTACTATTGAAATGAATTTATTTGTTTGAATTACAATTTTAAAAACTTATTTACATTTAAAAAAGTTTAACTTTTTATCAGGTGATGTTTTAAATTGGTCAAGGGATATCTTATTCTGTGCACAAGTATGTGTGTGTATACATACATATATATATATATACACTAGAAATTTTTTGGCTATGCTTTGCCCAATTTGTTGTCTAAAAAATATTGAAAAATTCCCTCTAACTCTTATTTTTAAAATTAATAGAACATGGAAGATCTTAATTGTCGTCATGTTGAGAAACCATGTCCATGTACAAACTATTATAGCAGTAGGGTAATTAAAGCAATGTCCATGTGCAAAACCAGAGAAACTAATATAACAAGGAAGCTGCAAAATAATTGAAGACCGAGGTATGTTAAAAGTCTTTGTCCCCCAAGTTAGGATCCGTCCATTGAACCTAGGGTATGGAACTCAGAAGTGCTCATCTGTGCCAGGAATTAATCAGTGCATGACCAGTTCCTAAAACCAAAATTTAAGCAAAAACCAAATTATATCAAACAAATCATGATTTGAGTGCAAATTTTACTTGTTGAGCCCCAAACATGTGGAAAATTAGAAAGAAGACAGTAGAAGCTGGGGAAATACTCTTTAACTAGTCTTTGGTCCTAACTATGATAGTCACTAACATGACAATGCAGTAAAAGTAAAAAACAATCTATGAAATTAATGTTTCTAGGTATATCAAAGTATTGTTTCCAATGGAATTTAAAGATAGTTCGAGTCATTGCAAGACATTAAAGGATCATTCAGCATACAAACACAAAGGCAAAAGTAAAATCATTTTTGTTTAGGACCAAACAGTAAGCTAAAGAACATCTCTCAAATCATCTAATTCTCCATAACAATGGGACACGTAAATTTTCAGAAAACTAAGCCAGTGTAGTGGTAAAGCTGCCTTTAGAAGCAAATCATCAAACACAAAGCATGCTACTGCTGTAAGAGATGATCACATACCTTAAACACTAGATGTTTACTTTGCTGTTCTTCTTCTTGATTCATTCAAACTTACAAAACAATCAATAATAACAAAAACAAACATTTCTGCTAGGAGGTCAATTTTGGGAAAAGAAAACAGCTAGAAAAACTCAACAACAAATTCATCAAATGGCTGAGAATTGATGCGAAAGTGTGAGTTTTTCTTCATGTTTTTGGCTAGGAATGCAAATAGGGGTGGGGAGGGGAGATGTATAGTGCTTTCCCCTCTTTGATTCTCTCCTTTTTCTGGGAAAAAAAAAAGAATTGGCATGGTTGGGAGATGAGATAATGTACATAGAAGGGAGTAAATCGGAAGGGCAAGCATAAAATGGGGGGGAAAATCACTAATTTTTTGGCCAATAAGAATGTTTTTTTAAATATACTTTATTAATATTTCGATGCCTTAAAATACCACATAAAACCAAAGTAAAGCCAGCTATATCTTCTTAAGAAGCATAAGCAAAACTTATCATAAGAGTAAATAGCCAAACATATAGGCACATAACACTAATATTAAAATATTTAAAATATCAGCCCATATAATATTAACAAAAATTTCAGCAAATTAATGATACAAATCAAAGGTAAACTAACCTGGAATGAACAAAAATTTTACTGGCAAAACCTTTTCTATTTTCGGACCAAAGCTGAAAATTACAAAAAAAAAAAAAATACTGATCAGTATATATGTTCGTGGTGCAAAAAATAAAGAAAAAAAGAATGGCAAGAAATGCATTTACCAGGATGCAAGGGAACAAAAGGCACCAAACCACTTGCGAGGATTTTCCACTTTCCAAACAAAGCTGAAAATACCAAAAAAAAATACAAACACTAATTGTGTAACATTCGTGTGTCTGCTATGTGAAGAGGAAAAAAACAAACAGGTTTTAAATTTTTCTTTACCATAGAGGAATACACCAAAAGGCAAGAAACCTCTCTATTTTCTTTTCACCTATGAGAAAATGAAATAAGATGTATATCCTATAAAGCCTCTAACCTCAAGCACCCTTTTCTATTCCTCCGGTTTTTAATACTGATTCTATTTCCCTCTTACTGAGCAGCCATCAAATCGAAGCTGAGAGAGTAAAATTTAGAGTTAGAAATTGTTGACAAAGATCTGAAGGTTGAGAAATAAGGGTTCGTACGGGCTTAGTGAATCAGACGAGGGACCTTTTTTGGGCAAAAAATCCCTGAATTTTAGGGTAAAAGTGACACCTAATCTATGGAAAAATTTGTGGGTTTCATGTCTGCAAGTACAAATACCTGATAAAAGTAAGAAATCTACAGTGAAAATAAGAAAGAAATTGCGGTGATTGTCAGGCATAAAAAAAGAAGAGAAGGGGGGAGAAGAAACAGAGAAGCCAAAGAGAGTAGAGACGGGAGACTTACCCAAAAAAGAGAAGAGACCGGAGAAGGTAGATAACAATCATCAGTTCATGCAAACTCTCCAGGTAAGGAAAACAATCAATCCTTTAATCATCATTAGGAATGATCCAACGGCTCTCAGGCATCAATCTTAGATTAAGAAACGATCCAATGGCAGAAAGTTGTCAGAAAAATCTTTATTATCCTAACAAATGCAATTAACCAAACACAATAAAGAGGGGGGGGATATGGTTCGAAATTACAATAGTACCCCCAACAGTTAGAAACTATTCTAACCTCCATTTATCTCTGAAGGGCTTAGTGAACATTTAACACTTGAACAGACAAAAATGCCCATGAATAGTAGAGCACTATTTGCCAAAACAATTAAAACTCAAGAGATAAAATCATCAAGTCGAGGTTGAACAAGTCCAACCCATTGAACTTTGATTCGGTCATTTTATTGGTTCAATTAACGATCTGAGTTTTAAAACATTGATCACAACATATGCTTGTCTTGGTGTTTCGCGGTGGTGTAGTAACAAAACTCTCACATATATCCATTTTACGTGTGTGTACGCGAATTATTTACTTTTATAACTTGACAATCACAATATTATTATATATTTTTATTAACTTTTTAATAATTGTCATCCTACTTTATTTGGTAGAGATAAGCGTATAGTCTATTTCCCATTTAATATGCCATGGCATACATAGAAGACCATGTCTCCATATATCAACTATGGTGGTAACCTTCAAACCTCTTAAATATGATTAAAAAGATTGAAAAAGAAAATGAATCCATTTAAGGTTCTGTTTGATAAAACTGAATCTGAATTCTGAATTCTGAATATTAAAACAAATAATTTGCTGAATTTTAAACACTAAAAGAAATATATGAATATCTGAATTTTAATGCTAAACCTATTAATACTGTTTGATAAACATTTTATAACTGAATGATTAATAAGTTAAATTTGATAATTTTGCCCTTATATCTTTTCATCTAAAAAAGAAATAGAACCTATGATTTAATTAGTTTAAAAGTGTTAGGTATGAAAATGACAATATTTATAATATAAAAGATGAAATATATTATATGAAAAGTATGGAGAAATGTGAAACTCATTAGAAGGGGAGAAAACAGAAATAGAAAATCATTAGATAGAGAATATTATGTTGTTTAATTAGATAAGAATTTTGAACATAATTAACAAACAATGGTAGATTTGGTAGATAAGATAAGATAGTTGAAGTAATTCGATTGATTCTTATCAGAATTAAGCATTCAGTTAGGATTTTTGTACTGAAAAAAATACACACAAATTCAGCCTACTTAACAAGTTCAGTAAATGGATTTTTATTTATCAAACACTCAACACATATGAATGTCTGAAAAAAAATTCAAATTCAGCACTTTTCTATATTATCAAACAGACCCTAAGATGACAATAGCGGCATTTAGGATCCTATGATCCATCTTTTTATGAATTTTATGAGAGAAAAACTCACCCACCTCTATTTTTATTTTTGCATAAATATTTATGAAGCAATCAAATGAGAGACATTATGATGATGTAATACAAGAATTTCGGTCCCAAAATAAACTTTGCTTATTTTTTAAACCTCTTGACATAAAAATGATGTTGCATTTGTTTAAAATTTCGTGAGTTTTTATCAAAGTCATGGATATTTCCCAATTTACCATACATAATGGTCGTGGAATTAAAAACCAAGCGACTTCCAAGTACATTATTTCATAACCTAGTTAATACACTCTTCTTGTTTATTTCTCTTACATGAAAGCGATGCTTTTGACATTTAGATTAATAGATTTTTAATAGTTAGATTTCCTTGTTAAAATACTTGTTATTGTGGTTGTGTGGATGACTTTGTATATGCACTAATTACAGTACAAATTTCATTGTGCTCCAAATTAACTTATATTTATGATATTAAAAGTTCTTAAATCATTAAATTATTCATGATATAAATATGTGATTTGTGAAGGAATGAAAGAACATTATGATGATGTGAACTTACTATTGAATTTTTCTTTTCTATTAATAGCTTACTAATTAGATTTTAAAATTATCCTAGGAAGATTATGGAGAAATTGTAATTAAAACTAAAAAAAAAAAATCTAATTTTTAATTAATTTTATTTCACTTAATCGGTACTTGAACGACTTTGACCACTTCAATTAATTATCTAAATATAATAGTGAATCTCACAACTGACATGATTGATTGGTAGTTCAACTAGTGAAACCAACTAATCCGATTAGATTTTCAAAACACTGATTGAAACTATTCGTGAAATTGCAATGGATGAGAGGGATGAGAATAGATTTCGGCGTGCATAATTTGTTAAAATAATGGCAATATAGAGACAGCCTTTTGCTAAATGGGTGTTTAAATAGTTTTTTATTGACAAAAAAATAGTTATCCAAAACATTTAATTTGCAGTTTTAGGAATAAGATTAGACTATGCATTTCATCCGTTAATTTGCAAGAGTCTTCCTAATTAAGGATTTATTTTACTGTCACGGCCCTTGCTACTTTAGGTAATCATCTATAGGACTATTAGTTGGGCCAGATTGGCCTGAGCTCGGACCAAAAAATTGGGACCTAGTCTCATTGTCACTAGACCTTGCAAAACTTGGGCCAAAGTTTATGCTACTGTGCTTGGTTTTATTAGGCTCAATCCAATTATAGTTTCATGCCAATAATGTCATGCAAAAATATACTCTATACTGTATGCAATTTATAATATATATTGTAATTGTAACAATATAGAATGTTATGTAAAAGTTATATACTTTTTCTTTATAAATGTAAATATTATCTATGATTATGCATTCATTGTAAAGCCTTGTTTGATAAATCAATTCAGCACTTAAATTTAATGAATTCAGATTTTAATATGTTCAGATGTGTTTGATAATTAAAAATTGAGCATCTAAATGAATTAAGTGGCATTGAAATTTCTACGCAAAATTTGCTCCAAAAAATAAGTGATAAGCAATTCACTTATCATATATATTTGATTTAATACTTAACAATTCAATAATTTAATGAATTCAAATTTCAAATTTTAGTTTTATCAAAAGTGTCGTCTGAGTCTAAAGTGGACTCGAAACCCTAATATTTTTGGTGGAGTATGAGCTTCAAATATGAGGTTGAACTCCGAAAGCTCGAAAATTTTTTCTTCCCTCTTTTATGAATCAGGATTTAGATTGAACCAAACTCAAACCAGAAAGCCCAACAGACACTCCTGATTATATCTTTTCTTCCCAATGTGATTTGAAAAGCAAGGGACAAGAGTCATGCATGGAATGCTTCAAAAAAAAAAAAAAAAAAAGAGTCATGCATGGAAATTAACCGCCACAATACAAACAAATTTGCTCCTGCTACTACTATTTTGCTTTTGGGGGTGAGTGAGGTGGTCTAATGTTGGAAGCAAAGGGGTTACTACTTACTAAAGATGGGGAATCATATCTACCTAGGGACTCACCCTGCCTTCCTCAATACAAACACACAACTTACTACTACTACTACTGCTACTACCACCACCATTACTATATATCTTCAAAGTGACACCTCCCACATGCACACCAATCACTCCATCACTCAAGTACTGTGATGAAGAAAGCATTTAGCTTCATTTCTTTGTTTCTTTATGGTAACATTTACTACTGTACTTCTCTCCTATGGCTATAGTTTTTATGCTTGCTGCTTCTGTTGCTATCATCATCGTCGTCAGCAGTATCATCAAGAGAACTCGCGCACAACACGCAACCCCAACGTGCATTTTCTTACACAGCTCTGGTATCTGCTCTCCCCATCAATTTCCTTCTTGCCGAAAACCAAGGAGCTAGGCAAACCCCTTCTCTCACCATCTAATCTCCAAATGAAAAAGAAAGAAAAAATGTATCTTTCACTCCCATCAATTTCCTTTCCTTGGTCAAAAGTCAGTCATCCATTGCTCCTCCTCCTAATAAGTACCCCCCCCTCTCGTTGTCTCATGCCAACTATTGAAAAACGCTACTGTCCATCACATTCATGATCAATAATTATTTTGTTTGGATAGAGTATTATTTCAAATAATATTTGAAATAATTACTGTAATATTTTTTTGTGATATGATGTATGTGAGATAAAAAGGTGGTGGGAAATATAAAAAAATTGGTTAGAAAATGTGTTTATAATGCAAGTGAAATATTATTTGGGATAAGTTTATCATCCAAACAAACCAAATGTTTGCAGAACAAAACCGAAAGAAAATGCATAATAATTACTAAAACTAGCCAGATACATAAAGGTGTTAAACTACTTGGTAAGAGATACTTTACCTCTCTGATTACTGTACTAAACAACTCTTTTATCTACCAAAAAAGAAAAAACAAACTTTGACCTTGTTTAAGCAAATTAGAAGTTCTTATCATGAGTTCATGATTGTCATGACTGATATTAATAAAAAAAGGGTAGAACTATTTATAATCACTATGAAAAATTAAAAAAATTATTAGAAAATCAAATTTCGTTTAATATATGAATTTGGTGGGGTTTACCTACTATTGTCTACAATTTACCTATCATACCAAGAAATCTTTGAAGTTTTTCTTTTTAATCTCTATGCACGTGATCTGCTTTGGTTGATAATCCAACAAATTGTGCAATTAGTTTTCTTATTTTTGTTCGAATTATTTTTTATGAACTTATGGCTTAATATTAGAGAATAAATGCAAAATTAAGGCCTTGTTTGGATTGCTGTGTTCCGCTGAAAAATTACGTCGTTTTCCGTGATCACATTTCCCTATTACCTTTTTTCCTCACATACATCAAATCGCTACAGTAATTTTTCCATGAAAAATGACGGAAAATGCAATCCAAACGGGACCTAAGCATCCGCTGAAACTTCCGTAAAGATTAAGTGGCGCGAACCAACACTTTAAACGTTTCTATTAAATTTTGTTTGGATTGTCATTTTTTACAAAAAAAAATTTTTCCTTTTATAAACATATTTTTCAATCATTTTTTATTTCATTTATATCAAATTGTCTAAAAATTAGCAAAATTTAAACGAGCTCTTAATGTCGAGCTGATGACAGTAGTGAAACCGCAAGTCAACTCTGTATATGTACCCTCTTACCGCAGAATAAAATGATGACGAAAAAGAACTCGGAAGAAAGAAACAAATAAATGGAACAAAATACCAGTTGACGAAAGCAGTGAGAATAAGATTTTCCACTGAGCGTGTCAAAACGGGCGTCAAATCTAGTATTGCATGCTTTTGTGTCTCAGCAGCACAAAAGCTCATAACCTTCACGGGAGCGTATCCAACACGTTCAAGTAATGAATCATAACTAAGGTTGTGTTTTGATTGCAATTTTTTGAATTTTTTTTAGAAAATATATTATAGTAATATGATAAATATAAGGTAAAAAGATGATTAAAAAATGGATTTGCAGAAATGTATAAATTTTTTGATAGAAAATCCCTTTTCATTTTAACTGGAAAACGGACAAATTATCCAAAAAGAAAAAAGAAAATGGACAAAATGGAATGTACATTTGCATCTCCTATTAAAGAAACCTCTTCTTATGTTACTCTACGGCTCTATTTGGATTCCTTAATTTTCGAAAAACAAGTTTTTCATATACAATGTTACAGTAATACACAAACAAAAATTAACTCCAAAAACACCATATCTATACAATATATCAAAAATAACTCCAAATATAAAAAAAAAATACACCACTACCCATCACCATCACCACGGTCACCACCTTACCGCTATCACCCCCACACCCACGACCCTCTCTCTCTCTCCCCCCATCTTTCCTCACTCTCTCCTCCTCCTCTTTTTTTCCTCGTCCTCTCTCTTTTTATCCTTCCTCCTTTCTTTTTTCCCTTTCCTCACCCCCCAATTTCCTTCCCCTCCACTGACCACAACCTTCCTAGTCACGATCAAATCTGATTGCGACCAGAAGCCGCGACCAAGACGGTCGTGGTTAGAGTGGTGACTAAAGTCGCAGCCACCACCTGCGAGTGGGAAAGGGGTTTGGGCTTTTGGGGTTGGGGGGAAGCAGGGGAGGGGAGAGAAGGGAGAAGGGAGAGGAAAGAGGGAGGAGGAGGAGGAGGAGGAGGAAATAGAGGGGAGGAGGAGAGGAAGAGAAAGGAGAGAGGGAGAGGAAAAAGGAGGGGGTGGCGGTGGGTCGTGTAAAATTTTAAAAAAATATCTCAAAAAAATTGTAAATTATAAAAATATTCAAAAATATATATTAGAAATATCTCTAAAAACAATCCAAAAATATCTATAGTAAAAGTTTTTCATATACACAGCTATAGTAAAGTTTTTAAAAAACACCCTAAAAAACAGCTAATCCAAACAGAGTCGTAGTTATATAAGAAGAGGGCTGTATTAATTCAACTCTTATTTCAGCTGAATTTTAGCATTTGTCAGGTCCGCCCAACGGAGATATGTCATACAACCAAAATTCCCTGTTTGGAATGTGAGTTTTTTAGAAGTTTGTCTAAAACTTTACTGTAACTTACTATAGAAGTTTTTAAAAAAATTTTTGAAATGTGTAGATTTTTTAATATTTTGAAGTATATAGTTTAAAAACTTTAAGAAATTTTTTGAGGTTATTGTAACTAAAGTTTTTAAAAAACTTGTAGGCAGACAAACTTGGCAAAAAACTTGGGTTCCAAATAAGGCCTAAGGTTCATTTGAATTGGATTTTTTTAGTAATTTTTAGGAAATTTGTTTTTTTGAATAACAGTGCAGCACTTTTTGAAAATTGATCTACTATGATTTTCAAGAAAATGTCCAGAGTACCCTTATAAAAGTTAATAGTAACAAATTAGACTATGACCACCATAAATTGTCGGTGTCTCTCTTTTTCATGACTCCCTCTTTTTGTGAAATCTCATGTCAACCAATTGGCAAAGATCCAAAATGTTCCAAAGTCACAGGCCACAGTTACCATAAAAACACCGATTTCTAATGGAGTTTTTTTTTCCCCTAATTTTTCATGAATTTTTTGATACATAAATTTCTTACATCAACTATTCTCCAAGTGTCTCAGAAAGTCCTTGTGAGCTATGAGTTCACGAAGAATTGCATAGTAAAAGGGTTGGCATCTCTAGAAAAAGTGACGATTGGAGTAGATAGAGGCAACATAAAAGGAGACATGAGGAAAAGGAGGGTAACTGAGGAAAGAAGTCGTATTGACGTAGGTAGTGGCAGTGGAAAATGAAGATAGGAGAAAAAGAGAAGGCCAATGGTGGAAAGGGACCAAATGTGGATGGAGTGGGGAAAGGAATGAAGTTGGGAGGAGAAGAATAGGTGATGTGTGGCGTAATTGGCAAGGGAAGGAAGAGAGAACTGTGGAAGGAAAAAGATGAATACAGAATATCGAACATGTGAAAATGAATTACATTGAAGTCGTGTCAATTTGTGAGAAATTAGCATAAATATTTTGTGTGAGTAGTTTGGGTATTTTACATAAAATTACTCTAGTATAAATATAATTATGATAATTACTCTCACAATATCACCGGTTTTCTTTACAACGTAACATAAAAAAGGTAATTTAAGGCCTTATTTGGAAAGGAATTTTCTACCAAAAAATCTCTGCGTTTTTTGTGAATACATTTTTTAATTACTTTTTTACCTCATATATATCAAATCAATCGATACAGTATATTTTTAGAAAAATTCCAAAAAATTGCAATCTAAACACAACCTAAAAATGTGATAAGCGAACCTTTAGAAACTTCTTAAATAATGCAATCCAAAAAGTTCTAAGATTATTGAATCCAACTTTAGACCGCTTTAAGCATGATATTTGCTTGACCGCTTTAAGTTTTGTTTCTAGATTCTTATCCTCGCATACAGTTAAATGAAAGCTAGTGGACTTTGTTTGTGTTGCGACAAATGAACAGCACGCACCATGTAGTGCGTGAGGTATGCATTATTCTTTTTTCTCTTTCTTTGCTTCTGAATTTCTCATGACCTCTCTCTCTCTCTCTCTCTCTCTCTCTCTCTCTATTGGCTTTGCTTGCAATCAATTTCAATCTGTCTTAGATGTGTTGTATGCCAGTGGACTTTGTTGCTTTCTTACTTCTTAGGAAGAACTTAAAGAGTTGCATTGCATGGGCAAGCAAAAGCAGGGCATGACTTTTGTTTTCCTTCACCAAATCAATTGCAATTGAAATCAACCTGGATACACTTGATTGCTTGTTGCATGGTCTTTAAAGAATCCCCACTTCAAGACTCCAAGCTTTAACTCCTCTCCCCCCCAAACCTACCCCCACGCTCCAAACTTTCCCTATAAATACATGTGCCATGCTTTCTTCTTTGTTGTGATCCAATTGTGATTGGAAGTTTGGTTTTGGCCAAAGCTAATACAGCCCTTCTGCTGCTGCTGGATTGAGTGGGTAGCTCTTGTTGGAGAAGCAGGGCACGTGCAAGTTCTCCTTTTGCCACTAGCCATGCATGAACTCTGCACGTGCTCCCCTTCTCCAACATGTGTTGCTCACTCCTCATCTTCTAGTTTCTCATCATCATCTTCAAAATTGAACAATCACAGGTCTGATTCTTGACTTCTCTAAAGCCTCTGTACCTGCTTCCAGTTTCTTCTCCTCTTTTTTGTCTTTTCTAAATAAGAATAGCATCCGATATAAAAAAAACGGACTTCTTTTTATGTACCTTTGCCTTGGTCCTTCCAACAGGCATAAGCATTGTGGAACCACAAGGCAGACAAATATGTGCAAGTTTGGTAATATGAAGGAATAAAATAATGCTGGAAAACTTGAACCCAGCTACTGTTGCTTGCAGGTGGTTGTCAGAGAAAATTATCCACCACGTACAACATATTTACCATCATGTTTTCAGCCCTGTAACTTAGTAAGAAACATCGTCGTATTTCTTTACCATTCAGCCACTATAGTAGTAGTGTGTTTTCATTAGTTTATACTACTTGGAGGGTTTTCCCCACCTTTGTTTTTTACTCATGAATTTTGTTTCTAATGTAAAAAGTTTTAATTATTTCTAGTTTTAGCGGATACATTTGCCCAAACATTAGCAGTTCAAACATTTCTCAGGGACCGAAGAAAAGCTTTGTGATCCACTGGAGCTGGCTCCTGACTTTATGGGGTTGCAGTCTTGCAGACCTTAATTAAGAACCTGTACTAGTACCTGCCTCACTGGATTGGATTCTACCGTAGATTTCATGTTTTCACTTTTCACCTCTGATTTCTGTCCCTTATTTTTCCCGTTCTCTTTTTTCCTTTTGGGAAGAAATTCTGTGATCAACAACCATATTTGATCATTCTTCTTATATTAGGTGGCTGGTGATCAATTCTTCTTTTTCACATCAGATCAATTGGAAGAGACGGTCCAGAAGAGAAAACTCAAAAAGAAAACGAAACCGCTTTCGCTGTAAAATGAAAGTAGCTAGATGATGGAGGGGCTCCTTTACATTTAACTTTAACTTAGGCCGCTGTAGCTGCTGCTGCGCCTCCGAGTTCTTTTAATATACTTCATGGTTACTGGTCCATGGCATGGCCGATTGGCAGCCAATTCCAACTCTCTAGCTAACCCTCCCCCCCTCCCTCGTCCTTGTGCTCATAATTCACTAGATACACACTTGTCATCTAAAGATTTGAGCTAATTTTGCTATGTTACCATAGGCTGTGTAAACTAAACTAAGTCCATGATAATCTTGCATGTGTTGGTTCTAATATTTTTCTCACATGACTAGCTCATATGCTGCATTTTGGTTTCTAGGCTTTGTATATCTTAGCACTACTATACTACTTCGGTGTATATAGTTAAAAATTTCTATGTTCAATTAATTTACCTAAAATTTCAGTTATCCAATTCAATTTCTGAGTGGCTATGAGGGCTATTGTGCGTACGTACTAACTACTACTACTACAAGCTAGCTCAAAGACTTGTTGAAACTAAGAAAACCAACTGGCTGGCTGACGTCTTGCAGGCTGCTTTCATAACAGAAGACAATTGCAGGATATATATATGGCTGCAAGAGAGATGCAGAGAAGACTACTTTTGTGTAGAATTTGATGTCATGGCCTAATAACTTGATGAATTTGGAGCCAAAGAAAATTAAAAAAAAAAACTTGATCGCTTTAGCCAAACCAGTACCCAAGAACTTGATGAATTTATGATGGATCTCAAAAATTTTACCAGTGGAATGTACTTGGTTTTGTTGACCTTTTTCACCCACCAAACCAAACATACATTCTTGAAATGAGGGGAAAAAAATATTTTGGTTGCATGGGTTAGGATTTGCCCACTGGCAGCAGCCCTGAAGATATTAGAAATTCTCAAGTGCCCCTTAAAAAATCAAGACTTTTCACTTGTACCCTTGAAAATATTAAACTTTGCCTCTAAAGTTCTTGAAACATGTAAGAATGCCTCCTTCAGTGAGTGTGTGTGTGTGTGTGTGTTTTTTTTTTCAACTACTAGTCTTGTCCCCTAAATCTCAATCTTCGGTTCCACCAGTAATAATGCCAATATTGAATTCCATAAAAGAGACAGTACCATGTAACTTTATATCATGTCAAGTGGTATTATGTGATTGGCTTGAAGCTTTTGTTAAAGAGCCGTAGATGCCTAACGAAGAAAGATGGTTCTAAATTAAAACTTGGAAACATTTCACTTTGCACTTTGTTTAGATGACTTGATGTCAATTACAGAGTATTATAGTACACTTACAAAAAGTCAATGGCATTTGTCGTGGACACTCATGACAGTTGACCCTCAGACCATTTGCTTGCATAATAAATATATTTTTGAAGTAAAATTTATTTTATATATATTATTTTATAAAAATTACTATAATAATTTTTAAAATAATCTCCTATCCAAGCACAATTAGCAAACTGCAAAATGCTCGTACTTGATATTTGATATTTTGTAAAATTCTGTTTGTATTGGCCAATTTTTCAAATGCAATACTACAGTAGCACATAAATAAAAACAATTCAAAAAATATATCATCCACAAAATATATCAAAAATAACTCACATATATGCACAAAAAAATTTTAAAAAAATGAATACTATAATAATTTTCATATATGTCACTATCACCCACCACCGTCACCATTCCCTCCCATTTCCACTTCCCTCTCCCTTCCTCTCCTTTCTCCTTCCCTTCCCTTTTCCCCCACCCCCAGCCTTCCCTTGCCCCTCTCGATCTGGGCGGGAGAAGGGAAAGGGGAAGGGATGGGGGAAGAGGGAGGGAGAAGAAAAAGGAGGAGGAAGGGAAGTACCATAAATATAAGTTAATTTTAAAAGTTACCCTAAAATATATTTAAAAAATTCCTCCAAAAACATTACAAAAAATATATTTACAGTAAAAGTTTTTTATATATACTATTACAATAAAATATTTTAAAAACACTTCTAAAACAGTTAATCCAAACAAAATGCACCATTTGTATTGCAGTCCATTAGCAGCAGATTCAGGCCAATATTTGACAACTAGTTTTGTACCCATTCGTTGAACGGGAATCGTCGAAAAATAATAAACTATTTAGTTAATTTTATAAAAATGTTGATATAAAATACAAATTTAATGTATAATCTATTATTACTTGTCTTAAGTATATTACTATGTGCTCAAATAGGAATTTACAAACCCGTACTCAAATAGGAATTTATATTTGACCGTATGGGTCAAATACATATAGTTAATTGGATTCAATTAATTTTTTCTTGTCCATAAAGTTCGTGCTATGCACTATGTCTTGATAACGCACTTAATAATAAAATTTATCAAGAATCCTATTTCCAACATCAGATATTGACTTCTATTATTAATGGTTCATTTTGAAATTAGTTACTTTTCTACTTCTTGTAGTGATAACAATTCTTATTTACTTCAGTTCCCTATGCAGTACACAAATTATTGGCATGAATTTGGAGATATATCTAATAGAGATATTTATGTCTCTTTTATTTATATTGCATTACTTTCCAGTTCCTTATTTGGGTAGGAAATAAAAATAATATAATATTAAGAATTCTTATAGGAAATAAGAATTGATATACATCCAAACAAAAAAGGAGTAAGCCACGTAGGAAACTACTTGCCATCTCGTTAAATCACGTAGGAAAGAAAAAACATGAAAGGATAAAAATGAGTATACGACTTTATTATATATATATATATATATGATTGACAGTCCAATAGGCCACCGGCCCTTTGGCCTAGTGATCCCTGCCAAGCACTTCAGTCTTGGTGGTGTTGACCCTTGATCTCCCACTAAATTACCACTATATGTGATTGCCTTCGGTGGCTTTCTCCTCTCAGGAGTTGTATTTTGCCACTTGTCTACTAGAAGAATACCAAAGAAAAACAGAAAAATATAAAAGAGAAAAATGAGTCTTTATTTCTACTTGAAATTTTGAACTAATTTAAAATGTGTGGTTAGCTAAAATGGATTGTCATGTTTTTGTGAAAGTTTGGCGCTTTGGCATAATTTCTTTACCATTTTGGAGATAGACATCATGAATTTTCACGGTGCAAGAAACGGTTAAGTAATGGTACCAATTGTACTTATTTTGTACTTCAGTCATACTCGACGCAAAAATTCTGAAAAGTACACGAAAAATAACTAAAGGTGGTTGGCATTATTAAAAAAGTGGTTAAAAATTGTGAAATGTACTTCAATTATATAATATTTCTGCTTGAAAAAGTGGTCATTCTCATGCTTATTTTTCTTCTTAAAATCCCAAAGTTTGGAGTGCAAAATAGCCACTATGCATATCAACATTTTTTTTACCCCCGTTTTGCAGTACTTACATGAAGGATTAAAACATGGAGGAAATAGTAATAGTTTTTTATTATTTTGCTTTAACGTAAATAAGGGTATACATAATGACAGTTATTAAGGCAATTACCAAAATCTCTCTTAAAGCACTTTGCTGTATGGTTCTTTAAAGTCTGTTTGGAGGGAGAATGAATGGGTTAGATGATTCGTAAATAGGGAATGTAAGTAAAAAGTTTTGAATTTGAAACGTCTCACTTATACTATTAAAATAAATAAACAAATAAGTCTATTAAATTGCCAAACAAACACGTAAATAAGTTCTTAAATGTTATTGCACCCAATTAACATTCGAATTATATATCATCTTGATCAAATTGTGTACAAACTCTATATATTATAAAACCTTCAACCAATTATAAGAGACTAAAAAACATTCTAAATATACAAGGTATATTTTGTACACCAAATAACAAACCCAAAAAAATGTGGTCAAACCATCAAAGTGATTTCGGAAAATTATTCAAAACGTTCTTTACATTTCGTCATATGATTTTTTTCACCTTTCACTTTAAAATAGTAACTTTTACATTCTTACAAAATCAATTTAGTAAAATTTAGTTCCAAAATATACACGGTATATTTTATACGCCAAATTACAAACCCAAAAAATGTGGTCAAACCATCAAAGCGATTTGGAAAAATTATTCAAAGCGCCCTTACATTTTGTCAAATAAATTTTTTCGGCGTTCACCTTAAAATAATAACCTTTACATTTCTTACAAAATTAAGTTGGTAAAATTTGATCATAATTTAAGTTTTTAACCACGTTTTATTCTAAATTTGTTATGTGACCTATACATTATCTTTTTTTAGGAGCAAAATGGTTAAATCTCATTTGTATTGAAATAAATAATCCAATCCACATTCATTTTTGCACTTAAAAAAGTAGGATTTGACTCGAAATATAATTTGGAATAATTATTGTAGCATTTTTTGTTATAATGATGTATGTGAGATAAAAAGGTGGTTGGGAATATAAATAGGTAGGTTGGGAAATGTGTTTATGATGCAAACAAAATATTATTTGGAATAATTGGCTATCCAAACAAATAGGATTTGAAAAAGTAGGATTTGAAATATTATTTGGAATAATTACTGTAGCACTTTTTGTGATGTGATATATGTGAGATAAAAAGATGGTTAAGAATATAAAAAGGTAGGTTGGAAAATGTGTTTATGATGCAAACGAAATATTATTTGGGATAATTGGCTATCCCTAAAAAGTGAAATTTGATCCAATTTATATTCACTTTTACCACTATAAAAGTGAAATCTGTTCTTTTTATATATAAAAATGATTGCATATAATTTATGTGGCAATTTCAAGTTCAAAAAGTTGTCGAAAGGCCTTGTTTGGATTACCGTTTTTCGTCAAAAAATTACGTCATTTTCCGTGATCACATTTCCCTATTATCTTTTTCCCTCACATACATCAAATTGCTACAGTAATTTTTCCATGAAAAATGACGGGGAAAATGCAATCCAAATGGGAAGTTGGGATCAAATTTTATTAACTTGAATTTGTAGGGGAAGTAAAGCTAACATTTTAAAATTGAAAGATTAAAAATATTTATTTGATCGAGGTTTGAACGATTTTCCCAATGATTTACCCTGACAAGAGAATAAGAAAGTTTAAAAAGGAAAAATTGTTATCGAACTACATAGAGATGAGAGGCATCTGCTGGTTATCTTCCCAACTGGAAGAATCAGCCTCTGCATTGCACAGCTAACGGCTAAGGCCTAGAAAATTGCCCGCGTATAGTACGGAGTCTAAATCATCTTCAATGACTGATAACACACACGTCTCTGCAGGGGAAAAAGAAGCAGAAGAGATCAGATCAGATCAGATCAGGAAGATGATGATGAAGTGGGGTGCAGCAGCAACTGCAAGAATGGACTACTTGATTTGGCAGTCACAAGAAAGTAGCACAAGTTAACTCAAACTTGGGTTTTCCCTAAGAAAGTGGGGAACTTGTTTCTTTTTGGCAGACTTGTAGCAACTAGTACTGTTTTTTGTATAGGGCTATTGAAATAAGTAAAGCGTAGGGCCGGGGGGGGGGGAGAGGATGACCACTTCTTGTTGTTGTGTTGGAAATTGGAATTGTGTAAAGGGCAATAATAGCAGTACTTGTCCTCAATCAGAATTCAGAGACCACATAGGTGTGAGCCAAAAGGGGTACCTTAATTTGCAAGCAATGGCTTAAAGGATTTGATAGCCAATTGAGAGACATGAAGTGGAATATGCATTTCTTTTGTCTGTGGGATGCCATTTTGCACACACAATGCAGCACGTTAGTCGATGCATGCTTGTCAATTTTGCCACTCACCATTCATCATTCATGTTCCTTCACGAATTGCCATCTCACTTTTTTCACATGCCTCCCTTTTACACGATCAGCAGTAGATTTTGCTTTGCCCTCATCTATTTCTTAGATGGTAATTTTCACAGTATCAATTATCAATCATGCATGGGAGAAATGGACTTTGAGCAGATACAGCTGTTTAATGCTGCTGTGATTATGTAGGTTACCTGGCAGCTGCAAATGTAGATATGATTTTCTGTAACTTTTTTTTTGAGGCTTTTCCTATGGATGTAGCAGAAATTCTATGTGTGTTTAATATATTGATAGGGTTCTGCAGCGATTTTCAGCAACCTCTCCCCTACACAATCCATTTTCCTCCTTAATTAGGTCCAAACTTCTCTCGTTGCCAGAATACATTCACAAATCAGACTATATGAATGTAGAACCTAAGCCAACCTAGAAAGTCAAAATTATCCACTTAGGAGATTTGCAATTACTGGAGAAAACAACAGAAAAGTCTTATGTAAACTAATAGCAGTGTAAATTTTGTCAGAAGTATGATAAACATTTTGTTGAAAAATTTGAGTTTGACGAAATTTATAGAAGATTTTATGTGGACATAAACTGAAACTTATATAAGAATCAAAATAGGTAGTGATTTACTAAAACATCCAATTCACATTATAGACTTCACTTGTTTAAGTAATTTATACGGTATATTTTCGGCATAACAAAATTGTTGAACACTATCCACCTGGAGAACTATTATTGCTCAGTATAATACTGGAAACGTTTTATAGTTGATTTAGGATGTTGGCAAACTAAACCAAACTTAGAAGTATTTATTTATTAGTTTTTTTTAGTAGTTGTATGATTTAGAAATTTGTGTTTTATTTGATAATTTCTTATGCAAGTGGTTTCTTTTCCAACAAGTCTGGTAGGTTATAAATAAAGCATTAGTTTAGACTATTTTCTTAAGAGAGTCTAGAAGAATTTGTTAGGTTTTCTGTTGTGGTGTGACTTTCTTTATTGTTTGGGATTTCAATAATATTGCGAGTTAATTATTTTCTTCTTTCTCACATATATTTTGAGTGTTTGTTTTATTCCTTCAATTTTGTAACACTGCACGCATTATTTATTATTATTAGAACCCTAAAATTGGCGTTCTACAATTGGTATCAGAGCCAGACTATGAGGTTAGTTTTGGGCGTTTCCGCTGTCAGAGAATAAGGCCAAAAAATTGCCGAAAAGTATTTAGTTAATCGAGGTTGACCACAAGGTTGGTCCTGAAGTGTGTAGTTGATGAAGAATTCGAACATAAGATTGGTCCGAAAATTGTTAGATTGTTGCAGGTGAAAGCAGAGATCATAGAAGAATCCTGTCAGATTTATTGATTGCTGCGGATTGTCAGATTGAAGGATTTAATTAGTCAATCAATCGGGGAGGCCAGGAAAACCTGACAGAATGGAGAAAAAAAATTATTCGAGTATATGAATTGTTAAATATTGTAATATTATACAAATCTAATTGATGGTGAAAAATTTTTCATATTGACTCCCATAATGACAGATAGACATAGATATTTTAGTTGGGTTTTAATATTGGAAAAATATCTCAAACAATGTAATTTGGATGATATTCTTTGTTTGGTTGATGCAAGTGAGATGCCAAAACATGTTTTCAAGAAGAAGGCACGATTATTTTTTCAAGTGATGCATAAAACAATGGCAGAATGTATTTATAAAACTTTTGTTCGTTATACTAAAATACCTTGGAGATTTTAGAAGGATATTTACTATATTTTGCAGACGATTGAAAAGAATTATGCTTTCAAACAAAGGGCCTGTTTGGAAGCCAAGTTTTTTACCTACTAGTTTTTTAACAACTTTAGCTACAGGAATCCCAAAAAACTTCTCAAAATTTTTTACCTACACACTTCAAAATATCCAAAACACAAAAAAAAAAAAAATTCCCTTCCCTTTTTTTCTTCTTTCTCCCCCATCCCAACGCACCGCCGCCGCCGTTGCAGACCACCACTGCCGTTTCCTCTCCCATCCTGCGGAGATGTGCCTGACTTGTTGAGAGGCGTACTGGTCGCGTACTCTTGCTCGTTGTGGACGTGTAGGGACGAGCAAGGGCACGGAGGTCGCGCGACTGCGTGCGCGTTGCGGCTGGGTCGCGAGCAGGTCTGGAGCGCGTTGTGGAGAAGGCGCACGCCTGGTGCGCGCGCTTGGGAGTTGGGCTGGCTGATGCGCGCGCGGAGGAGGTCGTACGGGCTGGCGGTCGGGGCTGCGTTTGCGCTGGTGTGCGATAGGTCGTGCGCTGGTGTGCGGGTCGCTTGGCTTGGCTGCTAGGAGAGCAGGCGCTCTAGTGCGCCTGCGTTTCTGGTCGAAGAGGCGCCGGAGGTGGTGGTTGGCGCTCCAAGAAACAAGGAGAGGGAGAGGAACAGGGGAGAGAAAATGCAAAAAAAAAAAAAAAAAATTCTGCTGCAGCCTGCTTGATGCAATTTCGGGAGAAGAATAGGGGAGGGAAAGAGGAAGGGAGAAGAATCTGGAAGGGAGGAAAGAAAAGAAAAAAGAAAGAAAAAAAGAAAAAAGAAAAAAGAAAAAGAAAGAAAGAAAAGGAAAAGGAAAAAAAGTTTTTCATCTTACAAACACCCAAAGTTTTTCTTACAAAAGTTTTTCTACAACTTCTACAGTGATCTACAGTAAAATTTTATACAAACACCCAAAAAACTCACCTTCCAAACAGGCCCCAAAGTTTGGTTGTTGGAGATGGTTTGTGAATTTTGAGAATGATAGATTTGTTGATGATATGGGTGATATTGAAAATTTTGAATCAGTTAATAGTTTTAATTTGCATATTTTGTTTGGAGAAATTGGAAGTGATGAATTTGTTGAAGAAAAAAACTGCAATAATCTGGTAAAGGAAGAAAAGAAGTATGATTTGCTTTGTGAAGAAAAAGAAATTATTATTGAAAAAAATCATTGGTTTGGACTCTCCTCAAGATGATGGAAAGATATTTGATTTGATAGATATGGATTTCATTGCAATTCAAAAAATTTTTCCTCCAAAAGAGTTGATTGAAAGTATGAAATTTTTGGATAATTATCCAAATGTGGATATCTTAAATTATTGGTGATGATAATTTTGATAAGAGAGCAATCTATGATTTTGTATTTTTGGGCACTTACATTGGTGGTAAATATGGTGATTTTGGTGATGAATGGATTTGCATGAATGAGTACTTTGATCAAGAAAAACTGCTGAAAATTATTTGCAAAATACAAAGTGCGCCTACTGCCACGTGTAAAGATGAAGTTAATAACCGGTAACAAGATGAAATTGCATGTCAGCTATACAGCGACAGAAATTTGCATAGAAATTGTTGTTCGAGATGTTGTTGGACCTGTCTCAATGGAGAGTTTGGTTTAAGGGAGATAATGTTGGCAAACTAAACCAAGTCTAGATATATTTATTTATTTATTTATTTGTTTTATTGGAGTTAGGATTTTAGTAGTTGTATGATTTAGAAATTTGTGTTTTATTTGGTAATTTCTTATGCAAGTGGTTCTTTTATTGGAGTTAGGTTTTTTATTGTGGTGTGACTTTCTTTATAGTTTGAGATTTCAATAATATTGTGCGTTAATTATTTTCTTTTCTCCCACATATATTTGAATGTTTGTTTTATCCCTTCAATATTATAACCCTGCACACATTATTTATTATTACTAGAACCCTAAAATTGGGGTTCTACGTAGGATTCTACAGAAGTCCAAACATTTTGATACGAGCTAGGGTTGTTCTTCTGAGTTATGCATATGAACCTATAAATTATAAGGGCATAGCATACACGCAAGATTTTCAAGTGACGAGTTTTAGTTTACAAGTTTACTTAAAGAAAAGGGTTAATTACACTTTGCCCTCTTGAAGTCAAAGTATATACACTTTGCTCCTAACCATTAACTTTTTAAGGATCAAAACTGCTATATATTTTATATGACTAAAGTACCTATGGGTATTAATCTTTGAGGATTTTACTACAAGTGAAACTTAGTCAACAACTATTTTTTCAACTGTTGCTAAGTTCATTTGAGACAATTGGACTGCGTAATTTGTCAGAAATGAGAATTAAGGAAGAAGAAGTTCGTTTTAGCAACCAAAAAGATTAGAAAAGCTGCATAGAAGTCTCGTTTGGATTGCAATTTTTCTTTTTTGTGGACACATTTTTTAATCACTTTTTATCTCACATATATCAAATCGTTACAATAATTTTCTCCAAAAAATCCAGAAAAATACAATCCAAACAAAGCTGATGCTAATTGTAGTTCCCCATTTTTACAAATTCGCACCTCATGGACTAGTTAGAATTCTGGGAGAGTTACAAGATATATGGATATGTTTACTTGTTCCTCATTTTTTACTTTGTATTTAACAAATTAAATTTCGCTACAATTATACATAAAACAATCATAATGTCTGAATATTATTTACCCTACATATTGAAGCCAAACATATTCTATTTTGAAATGTTTTTTTTTTCAAATAGAAGATCATATAATTCTTCGAAAGTTAACATATTCGATGTAACTGCACAAAACGTTGTCTTTTGTTTTATGTTCATAACTAAAATTTTTTGAGATGAAGCTAGCGCTTTAATTTAGTTCTTCCCTACACTATATTATTGATAAGGTCATTTACTGTAAAATATTATAAAATGTACAACACTAAATTAATACATTTAAGATTGCTATAGACAAACTTGGAACATTGTAATTATCAAGAATTGCATTTGAAAAGACGATGCTAAGACTACAACCTAATTAACGTTCAATTTTTCCTTCAATAGGGTACATTTCTTAACTCACTACAGATTATTTCCAACTGTCAAAAAAAAAATTTATTTCAGAAGTTGGTGATTTTTGGAAATGAATTTTTTGAGAATTTTGGCCATTTCAGCCATCTTTCGAGGGCGTAAATATCCTAAGTTCAGAGGGGCAAAATGTTACTTGGGATCTAATTAGGGGCCAAAGTGTAATTTATCCTATACAAGAACGGCAATAATATCAGAACGAAGCAACTCAGTGAACAGCAAGGACGCAATGGCGATTCGCGAGCCCGATACAGCAAGGATTCTCGTCGGTTCTTCTGTGCTAGCTGCTTTTCTAATACATCGTTTTCAATTCAAAGTGTAAGTTCTCAAGCTTTGTTTCTGTTGCAAGAAAATATTTAAAGAACTGAATGATAATAGAATATGGCTGGGAAAAAAAGAAACTGGTAAACATCTTCCTTTCATTGTTTTAGCCAGCTTCATATATTTAGTATATGTAACGATCAATTGTTGTTCCTTTTTTTTTTGTTTGGTTCTGACAAACCCATGGATACTTAATGGTCGATTATATCTGGTACTTTTACTGGATACTGATCAATCCTCTCTGACCAAGCATTGGCATTGTCTGGTTTGAGCTCTAAAATATACTTCCAAACTGCACTATTGCACTTGAATCCACTACCAAAAGCCAGCTGCCAAATCTCGTCACCCTTTTTGACTCTCCCCTTGGCCTCTAGATAGCTTAATGAATACTACGTCGATGAAGATGAGGTGTTTCCGAACCTTTAAAGAGTCATTTTGAGGCTTCAACATCCCTATCTGTCAAGTTTAGTTTGTCCTTAATGGTATCTATTATTGCCCTCCCCCCTGCATGTATGCAGAAATGATTGAAAGCCCTCTTGAAATTTGGTACAGATGGACCTCTTTTTCTAGCAGGAGCCCAGATTTCCTTCCATATTATGTCTAGTCCATATCGAACTAGCTCCCAATAAGGCAGCACCAATGCACCTAATGTTAACAAGTTAATCCTCAGGGCATCCCCTGCAACTTGAAGTATAGCCCTTGAAAGGGAGACTCCTATATAGCCTTCATCATCAAGGTCCTGCATCACACACTCATAAGAACCTGTCCTGGAACTGAGAGTGGTCCTGACAATTTGTTGTAATTCGTATTTTGCTTTTCGTTTGTCTGAATTTCGATTTGATAGTAGAATCCCTGCTCCTCCCATTCGAAGCATAGACTTGACTTTACCCTCGTATACATTTGCACGTACTGATTCCATGCTAAGAACTAGAGCTGTGGAATTTTTGTGCACTTTGAGTAAGTCCTTCGCCAGGCTGATTGACAAAATCCCTGCACTGCAGCCCATGCCAGAGAGATTTGAAGCTCTTTATATTGCTTCTGAGGCTAAACTTGTTTATGATCATTGCGGCTGAAGAGGGGCAGGGGTTGGTGAGGCTGCAATTTGTAACGGGGAAGTCGATACTTTTCGGATTGATCTTGTGGATGGTGAAAAGCTGTTGAACTATTGAAAACAGAACCATCTCAACTTCTTCAATTGTGGAATTTAACGAACGATCATAAGGAAGTTTATGAATTCCTGCAGGTAAGTAGGGTTCATTACCAATGCCTGATCTTTCAAAAACTTTCCTCTGAAACTCAAATGTTTGTGTACCCATGCATGCAATCCAAGTGTTCTACTAGACCAGAGATTGGAACTCGGTATGGCGTCAGGCGCACGGAAGCATACAAAGTCAATGAGGTAAACTCTATTTGATTTGCACAAGATGTAGATAATAAATAAAATAAGGCAGATTACTGCCAAATATTTGAAAATCTGCAAGCATCAATAATACGTAAAATTTGAAGGCTTCCATCTTTGGTTGCATATCATAGAATTCTCAATGTTTAAAGTATTTTATACAAGGAGCTATTGTCAGTTAATTGATTTTGTGCAATGAAGAAACTGTATTTCCTCTCAAAGGGCAGAACTGCGGGATTATTAGAAGCTCATGCACAATAGATGGAGTACCAACCATCCCTTCTCTTCCTCTGCAAAAATGAGGGGAATCCAATGAAACTGATTCCAATTTCTTACACCTTTGGTTTGTTTATGGTCATCTGTTAGCACCCTACCAGTCAATATAAATTGTGAATCTTAAATTTCTGTCTTCCAACTCCTCCGTGACAATGTTTTAAGCGCGCAATCGCGTCAATACATGGAGAAGTTGTATTTAGTTGTTTGCAGACAATGATTTTCCATCATAAGAGAGAATTATGTGAAAGAAAACAAGTTAAAGATGATACAAATCTATGTCAGAATCAGAGACATGCATATTTAGAAGTTCCTACTTTTGCCACCTTCCATACTTAGTTCAAGAATTTTTCAAAAACAGAAAATAAGCAATGCAGTAAATAACGGATTTCATCACTAAAATAGCAGTAAACAAATGAGGAAAAGAAGAGAGAAAATTCCTTGTCCAGTTGTCCTATCAGGCAGTAGAAGAGATAAGGAAAATACAACACTTTTCCAGGGGATTTTAGTGGTGGTGGTGGTGGTGAGGTCTTCTGTCCATGATGGTTGTTATCAACCAAACTTCAATTCCTCCGTTTGCCCTTTTTTTTTTTTTTTTTTGTCTTTTTGGCTTCTTGGTTCGTTCGATTTTCTATGTTATGTATGTTTTTCGATTTTGTGAGTCGCGGATTGATTTCCATGGATTCCATTTATGGGGCAGAGGGTGGTACGAATTGGATTCAGGAATGATGAGAATGCTAGAGCAAAGGTTTTGGGACGGAGACTGGTTTTGCCACTCTTAAATCTCATTCTTGCCATGGCCATTGTAGCCAATTTTTTCTACCCTTGTCATACGCTCAAATCTGACGCACAAAGGAAAAAAAAAATCCAAGATTCAATAATAAGCAGCGAGCAACCCTTTATTTTAACTTTGGCATTTTTATTTGATCAAATCTGATCATTTCTGTACACAAAACTTTCAATTCAACCAAATTCAGTCTTTCTGTAAACCTATATGGACCATGAAAATCATGAAGCTGCAAATTCAAGAAGACTGCAAAGACTGAAGCCCAAAACATCCACAGGTTGCGCATTAAGCTAAAGTAAATCTCAAATAAGATACAGAAATTGAACTGAAAAGAGAGGCTACAGCACTTTGTCAGTGATGGTTTCGGTGGTGGCAGTTGACTCCAGTGTCAGTTACCATGAACTGAACTGCAGTAATCAACTCGTGTCCAGCATTCTATCCTTGAAATTTTTGTTACCCTCTTTTTGGAGCATTTTTAAGGGCTGAATCAGGGGAGTGGAAGATGATGATTGATGATGATTTACGATGCAAAAGAATGGTTAGGCAGATGAAATAATTGTACATCCTATTCAATCTTCTTCCAAAACCTCAGCCTACCTGCATTAGTATTTTTGTACTCGCGCAAAGGGAACAAAGATACTCAGCTCCACTGTCGATGTTTCTTGCAGAAAGGCAAAATCATAGTCCTGAAGTACATACTATGTCCCAGACGATGAAGATATGTTTTTTAGATATTTGTTGACACCCTATTGGCCTCTAGGGAAAAAAATATCAAAACCAAGAAGAAAAATTACGTGGAAAAAAAAGGTAAAGTGAACAAAGTAAACACTGAATTATGTGAAGTTAAGTAGTAATCAAAAATTAATGAGACATGAGATAGTTTTAAAGGCCAGATCCTAGCTAGTCTTCAAAATGATCAAATCAAGTGTGCCCTCAAGAGGGGACCCCAAAAAAATGGAAAAGAAAAAGGCCCTTATCAGCTAATCTAGCAAAACGTTGAAGAATATGAAAAATTAGAATACTGCTTGATTATTCATAATGACACTTTAACTGAGGTATGATAGAGCCCAGCAAGTATGCTGTCATGTACTTGTATGCTTGCTGCGTGGAATGAACTCCATCCCAGCTTATGTACCTATCAGGTCTTGGACAAGCTTTAACTCCAGGAGTGCCACAGAACTTGCCACTAGAGAAATCACATGGCTCAGTTCCACAAACAAGCTTTTTGTAAAGAATTTTCATCAAATCCTACAAGAATTATCCCAGAAACTATTCAGCAATCTTGGCTACTAATATGTTGAAGAAAAGGTTATTGTAACAAACGTACCTAGACTTCGGGCATTGGACAGGAGTGACAAATAGGCATTGTAGTAGTCACCATAGACAATGACCAACTTTGGGATAATCTTTCTTCAATTTCTTGATGGATGCTTTTAGAAGCTGATTATGAATCACAGCGAAGTTGTTCAAGTCTTTCAGACAATGATGTTCATCATATGCTGCTGTGTCGTTTGTCTGAAAGCAAGCAAGATAAACTGGAATACAACCGATTGGGAAGTTTCCTGGGACAATAATTCGAGTTGCCCCAAAATCAATGACTCTCTGAAACAGAAAAATGTTATTAGGATCAAAAACTATATTATCAGTGTTTCTTTACCCCAGTGCAAGTGTCTAGAATTCAAGAATTTAACCTGACTTGTACAAGTGAAATAGGTAATCTTTTGAATGTCTAGTTGAAACTGCTACCAGGGGAATTTACGAATTTTGAATGAGTTAAAAACATACCAAATTAAAAGAGGGAAAAAAACTAACCTTGATAGCATTGGTAATACTTTGGACAACTTCTGGCACTAAGGCGGTTAACTCATTCATGCTTCTTCCTTCGAGGAATGGCACATTATAATCGTTACCACCAATCTCTCCAACGAAGAAAAGGGATTTTTCAAGCATCTTACTGCATCCTGGTTCAAAAAATTAAGAATACAAACTTAGGATATTCACTTTTAACACGTTAGCTATAAGTTCCTAGTTGGTAAAGATTGTTTTGCAAACCTTCTTTGGTATGGCAAATAGAGGCGAAATGAGAGGACATCCAGTCCAACTGTACACTAAGAGAACTGTTGGATATTGGATTGGTAATATCTTTAGCTCCCAACACCTCTTTTGGTAAAGCAGTACTGCCACCAACAGCAAAATTTACCCCAGTGGTGAAGTTTCCATCCTCTTTCATGGAGGGTTCCAGGTATGGGAGACCAGCTGCCAATGCTATAAAATAAAATTTGTGATCCTCATTACCAGGTATTATTGAACATTTTTTTGTTGGGGGGGGGGGGTTGTTGGAGAACAAAATTAGGCATGCAAAACTTACAGATTGAACTTCGAAAACCGACAAAAGAGGAAATTCATGTTGCAAGAATTACATTTTTCATTGATCAAGTAAAAAAAACTAAATACGCATAACTGAAAGAAATTATTCACCTAAGAAAGAAACGGGAATCAAAAAATTAGTTCGAATAACTACATACCTATGTAGTCGATCATAAGAAGGCCATCAGAACATCGACCAGTCGGAAATCCAAAGGTTGTTTCTCCGTAAGGAAGATGAGCGAAAACATAACCACTGCCAAAGGGACTCTCTCGAACAAGATTTCCTGTATCAGCTATTGAGTCCCCTAGCTGATATATTTTATTGAAATGACATGCTTTCTCCAATGGCCGTATTGTTCCGATATTGTCAGCAACAATTTTGAAACTATAATTTCCTAGTTTTCTTGAGTTCCTAGTACGAGGATGAAAAAGAAGGATTCAATAGAAGCTGATACAAATAAACGAGGGCCATTGCTTCTTCGATAACAAAAAGTTTCAAAGAAGAAATTAAAGCTACAGCAAAAGAGACCAAATGTGAAATAGCAAAGCATTGCCTTAGAAAAATCCACTCTTTCTTCTAATGTGTTTTTTTTTTTTTTTATGAGCAATGAAGCTCCAAGGTGCTTTTGGGATTAAAACTCCAAGATAATTTCTTAAGCTAGACAGATGAAATTGCAAATCTTAGAGCTCAATCGCCTCTAAATTTGTTTCCATTATGGAAAAGTACTACCTACCAGTTTATTTAAGCTTTGTGCGATGTGTGAGGAATGCCAAAGTGCCAAGGACAGTCAGGAAATCTAATGGTGAATTTATATAAAGAAAAAGAAAACAAGAAATATTTAGAAAAACATACGAAGAATTGGTAATTGGGGTAAATGCCAGCATAAGAAGGTATGTGTACAAAAACACGCTCGTGCTAACACAAAGGTTAATCTGAGTAAGCCTACCATTCTTTGCACTGACATGGGATAAATTCCTTCGCATCTTTGTGACTACAGAGTATATGGTCTAAAACCAAAGCTACCGAAACCAATGATTTGCTTATCCATAAAGAGTCTTAGACATATAGTATGAGTAGCACTTACATAAAGATTCCTAACTTCTCTGAAGAAGTGTAAACGAGCAGTATACAACAAATGACACAATAGCTCCAAAATGTCTTCTTGCCCTGTTCATAGAAGACAACCCAAAGTAGAAAAAAAAAAACCAGCAAAGATCTATTTGATCGTATCTGCTTAAAGTTTGAGATTGGTGAGCTTACATTTTGTCCATTACCATCAGATGGTGTCCACACATGAGATCTGTCCATCTTTGAGTTCTCTTGAACCACACAAGTTATGCTTGCTGACTGAACACTGTCATCAATCTCTCAATTTCACAGTCTGTCAAACAGAATCTGTTGGTCAAGTGTGTTTCACACACAAAACCGCAGCAAGTATTGCAAACAAGTCAGAGTACTGATCTTGCAGAGATAATTAAAACCAAAGACTACTAAGCCGAGGGGGAACGGATGGGTTGAGTGGTATGGGGGGAGAGTGTAAGTTAGAGGTACAGCATTCGAGACCTCCCGCCTACATTTATACTTGCAAAAAAAAAAGAAGAAGAAGACTACCAAGCCGGCTGGTAAGAAGGCGAAGGGACATAATAGTATTTCAATTTTTTCTGCCATTGTAGTGATTTCTCTTGAGTTTTGTAGATGAGTTCCAAAAATAAGACATCTAAAGACAGCAAACGAGCCATTAACAAAACCCAGAAGTCACTAGAGATTAATAACCAGAAATGTAAAACATTTCCTCTTTCCGAGCTTAGTTCCTACTTCCAAAAGCATTTGATAAACACAATTGGTCATCAGATTTACACAACTAGGGGGGAAAACGTTTAACGAAATTCACTTTTTTACCACTTATAATTGCCATCAAACAATCACAAGGATTGCAAATAAATCACCAAGGAAATCGAGAAGAGTAAAATGCAGGAACACTAACAAACAAAAGCCCAAAACATCCATAGGGTGCACATGAATTCTTAAGCATTTCAAATCAGAAAACAAGAATTATGCTTAAAGGGAAGCCTACAACACTTTCTGATGAACTGCAGTACTCAACTCTTCTCCAATGTCCTGCTCTTCTTGAAATTTTGGCTATCCTTTCTTGGAGCCTTTTTGAGGAAGATTTCCATGTGGCTATCAGGTGTTAACTTCTTTTTGAGGATGATTTTGGCTAACCTCTCTTGGAGTCTTTTTGAGGATGATTTCCATGTGGCCATCAGTGTCAACTTTCCACGCCTACAGACTAAGTAGGGACATAACTGCTGGCCACTGAGCCAAGTTCAATGGTTTGGCTATCAGTGCTAACCAACCAACTCTACAATAATTGATTACCAGAAAAAACTCTCCTTGTAGATCAATAAATCAAATCTCTTCGTTTGCATTATTTTTCAGAATTTTTTATTTTTTAAATCCATCCCTTTTCTTTAATATAGAGTAATAATAGATCTATAATAAAACTTATCACGTCGACACAAAAAAAAAAAAAAAGGAAGATGGCAATGTTGAAGAGTATCAAACCCTTTTGCTTGCATTTTTTTCAGAATTTTCTGTCCTTTAATCCACATTTTCCCTTTTGTCGACCGAAAAAGGACAGGGAGATGACAATGTTGAAGAGTCAATGATGCACGTGGACCCGATGATGACATTATTGGTGCGGGTCCGATGACGACAACGTGAGGTTAAACAGAAATAAAGAGCAACCACCAACAAAGGTTAATTTTACATTTCTCCATTGCGGCATGACACAATTGTATGAACTTAATACGGCATCATATCCCATCTTTTTATTGTTAGGAAAATGGGATGGTCTTGTGAATATCGTGAATTAATATCATGTTTTCCCTTTTTGAGGAGACAATAATAATATTTCCCTCGGCCAATTTCACATCTTTCAACACCATTAGCAGGAAAAAAGACAAAAAGCACACCAATCATTTCCGCATCAGCAAATATACCAAAAAAGCAGTTCATGAACTTTACCCGCATAACAACTTTACATACTCCTACTAGCTTGGTATTGTGTCCGGTGCAACACTTAAAGTCAGCAAATGCAGTTTTACTGAACAAGCTACTGATAATATTATCAAGTCCAGAATCAAGCCAGTGATCTAGACATCAGCAGTATGTTATCAACACAAGTGCATACGAGTGTGAGCTTTGCAAAAACCAATTTCAGTACAGTTTCTAATCTGATATGATTGTGTCTCTCATTCAGGTTTCCCAAAGGGGAAATAACAAATTTGCAGGATTTCAAATTTCACATACGTAACTCAAATATATTGTCACTGAAAGAAACAATAGCCAGAGTAAAGCTACAGACTACGCAAATTGACAAGGCTGACTCTTGGATAAATGATCTATCCTCCTAATCAATCTTCTTCCTCAGCTTCATTTTCAGCAATGTTGAAGTATCTCAACTCATACACACTCCGATCCTTGTTGGAAGCAATCACTCGGAGCCAATCACGCACATTGTTCTTCTTTAGGTACTTCTTTGTCAAGTACTTCAAATACCTGAGCCACAGAAACAAAACGACCAACCTATAAGTAAGCTTAACTTTAGAGCACAAAATTTTGATGAAAGGATCCTCTAGCTGAGGAAACTGTCGACAAGAAACGGCACATGAAAACCATCAGTTAGAGAAGTCCCAAGGGGCCAATCAGAAAACAAATTGTCTCAAGAAATAATAGTACAGAACAACAGATTTCAACAGCTTTCTCTTCCTGAGCCAAAAAAGACTCGTACATCCAGCACCTCTCTCCACTTCCGAGTGATACCATATATAAGAGTCAGCGAAACAAGCACCATTGTCATCCAGTTTCACATTAAGTAAACTGGAGAAGAATTTTTAATCACAGAAGACTATTCAGTCATCAAGAAAACTTTGAACATGCTAGGTGGATTTTTTGTATTTTCATTTTTCCGTGAAATTAGAAAAAGGAAGAGGGGGGGGGGGGGGGGGGGGGGGGGCTGTTGCGGTGGAGATTTTTGCAGGGTGTAGAAATGGTCTCTCATTATCAATATCAAATCCGTTCCTCATAACAAACTTTATACGATAACCACAAAAGTTTAAATATTAATACCAGACCTGCTCAACTAAAAATATAAAAGATCAACTAAAATAAATTAATCATATGAATAGGTCCCATAGGCTCAGACCTGCTCAAATCAACTGAAATATTAAAATGCTGGTCTCTCAAGGACACATCCAAAACTAAAATAGCAAGAATAGATCAGGCTCATCCAGAGCACAAAGCAGATAAAACCAAAATGTCCATCCAGAATAAGAAGCAAATACTAACTTCAAATTCGAATCAAATGAGTGGCAACGGCCACTTCAAAGAATCAGTAGCAGATATCAAAATGGCATACAAATAGAAGCCAGACCCATTATAAGATTCCATAGAAAAAAAAGGGAGAATTTCATCAAAGAAAAATAAGCGAAAAAACTTACCTCTTGGAGAAGCTGGACTCAGTGGTGACTGTAATCTTAGTCTTATCACGAGCAACGGTGACGGAATCTCCAAGAGCGCCGGCCTTCCCGCCGACCTTGATACGCTCTTGAAGGTACTTTTCCAGTGAGGAAATGTCCATGATCTTATCCTCCACCGGCTTCGAACAATCAATCACGAACGTCGATCCTTTCTTCTTCCCTCCCTTGAGGGCGGCACCACTGCTTCCTTTACTCATTTTCCTTTATCCCACAAACACAAAAAGGTGAAAAATTGTTAATCAGAAAGATGAACATACAAGTAGATTAATGGAGTTTTTTGGGGCAATTACCTGATTTGGGATTCTGTAATGGAGGAGAAAAGCAGGAGGAGACGCAGCGGCGAAGGAGATAGAGAAATGGAGTAGGGTTTTCGATGGAGGGTTTATATAGGGCCCTGGGTGGATTTAGACCTGGTAATTGTGCCCAAAACCCAATAACCCACCCAACCCACCCACTAATTTGAGAGTTTGGATATTTGTTCAATTTTGAGTTGAGTAATAAAAATTTATACATATTTTGAATGATTTGGGTATTTGTGTTCGGCATTCATTGCCCAATTTAAATTAAAAAATAATTAAATAAATTAAACACAAAATGCACGATCACGCACGCAGGAGTTGATCTATTAAGTCAACGACTTTCCCAATATGTGGGGCCTCATAGATCGTATAATTAGGTGTAACTCCAGTGCACGATAACTTGCCTAAATCTTGACCATCCAAACAAGATCATATTCGCAAGTCGGCTTTAGCAAGCGGGAATCTCATGTGTCTACTAAATTCTTGTAAGAGCTCGGTGGGATGCAACCTAATGACTATTAAATGTTGGTGTTTGTGAGTTGTGAGCACTGGGAACATAAGATCATAACGGTGTCCAATTGCTATACAGTACAAATCCAATGGCAGCCCAAAGTGAGATACACGCGCCTTAATGTGTGCATTGTTTAGATGTTTCTAATTCCTCCATTTTACAACAGCTTATATGTGTTATCATGCATGATTCTTTTGTGTTTATTTTTTGGATCAAAATTTCAGTTTATAACTTTCTTTAAAGTGTGATTGGGTCCAAGTAATTTAACAGTTAGTATTGTGTGTTATTGTAAAAGTATATTAGTGTGTTTGTATGTGTAAAAATAACGTATTTCAAAAGAACTTAAAAACTGAGTGCGTGTTTGTATTTGTCAGTGTTTTAGTGTGTGAAAATATATCTATCTATGTAAAAATATATTTATGTGTGTAAATTTTTTTTTTGTATGTGAAAATATATTTGAAACAGTTTATGTATCAAAATCTATTATTTAATATATTGGGTCATATTTGGGTCATAGGTTTGAGATAACCCAATATGACCCAATTCAAAATTAACAAAATCTAAAGTTTGGCAAGTTAGGTGTAACCCATTTAAATGAAAACCCAACATCAACCTACCCAAAACCCACCCAACCCGTCCAATTGCCAGGTACATGTGGATTATTGGTTGGGCCTTTCATGTGGGATTAAACCAAAAAAAAGGGTTAATTTCACATACCTCCCCTGAGGTTTTTAACAATTGCAGAAAACTCCCCTTAATTTCTAAAAAATTACACATACCTCATATTTTTTTCACTATTTAAGTAACATTCTAGACCCAAAAGGCTATACTTTTTGCCAAAATTCCTATAATGCCCTTGAGTTATAATTTACAACAAAAATGTAAAGGAAAAAATGGTTTACAATCTCTATTTCATTTATATTTCCTACCACTATTACCTACTTATCAACATCCAAATCATCACTAAATAAACACTTATCTTTATTCTAATGTTCCTCTTTCACCTAAAAATTTTTATGCAGACCATTGTATCAACTATAAATGCTACATCATATACCCAAAAAATTTACCTACAATTTCATAACAATATCAGATTTTACTTAATATACTACAATATTCATCAATATCCCTAAATTTCAATTCCATGGCTGCCACCTTTTTAATATAAAATAATCTAAACCATCACTACTAATATCAATATCCAATATATTCCATTGGCACAGAGTTCAAAATCAATCAAATTCTCTCTATAGGAATAATATCAATAATTGTAAATAAAAATAGAAACACAATACAATTATAAATATATACCAAGAACACTTTTTTCATGATAACCGTAACAGTATAACCTATATTTAGTTCCTATTCCACTTCTTATCCTTAATTTTTATTTTTTTTAATCACTGTCACTACAATTTGTTAATGAAATTAACACTCAATTTAATTTGATAATGAAATTAACACTCAGTTTAATTTGATAATTTTGATAATGCAATTAACACGCAATTTAATTTGATAATGAAAAACTCCATTTAATTTGATAATGAAATTAACACTCAATTTGTCATTTGACAATTTCAATTTGCTAATACCTATCAAAAAATTGGAAACAAAAATGGGCGCAAGGAAACTATTTACTAATAATGGAAAATCGAGGTTTGGGAATACATACCAAGATATATAAGTATTGGTGGTTTAATGTGTATGGTGATTTTATTAGTAGCAACTGCCAACAGTACACATTTGGTTGATAATAATAAATAAATGAGTTTGAAAGAAAAATAGATATATGAGGAAGAGAATAGTTAGTAAAATAGAAAATACTGTATTTTGAATTGTTGGTTAATAATAGATGAGAGAGTTTTAATATTTGATAAAGTTTTTCAACGAGTTGACAATTAATAAAGGGCATTATTGTCTTTTTATCACAATAAGGGAGGTCTCTGTAATTATGTAAATCTCAAGGGAGCCGAGTGAAATTATCGAAAACTTCAGGGGAGATTTCTAAAATTATCCAAAAAAAAACATGAATGGAGGTGTTTTTGTATTACTGGGCTTTGAGTCTCATCGAAAAAATAGCACCAGACGAAGCATTGTCAACTCGAGGAGAAAAGCAGAAGAAGACGCGGCGGCAAAGAAGACAGGGAAATGGAGTAGGGTTTTTGATGGAGAGTTTATATAGGGCCTTGAGTGGATTATTGTTTGGGCCGCTTTTCATGTGGGATTAAAAAAAGGGTTAATTTCACATACCTCTCCTAAGGTTTTTAACAATTGCGGAAAACTCCTCTCAATTTCTAAAAATTACACCTACCTCCCCTATTTTCACTATTTAAGTAACATTCTAGACCCAAAAGGCTATACTTTTTTCTAAAATTCCTATAATGCTATTGAGTTATAATTCACAACAAAAATGTAAAGGAAAAAAATGGTTTACAGTCTCTATTTCATTTATATTTATTTCCTACCACTATTACCTACTTATCAACATTCAAATCACCACTAACTAAACACTTATCTTTGTTCTAATGTTCCTCTTTTACCTAAAAATTTCTGATGCAGACCATTGTATCAACTTTAAATGCTACATCATATACCCAAAAACTTACCTACAATTTCATAACAATATCAGATTTTACTTAATATACTACAATATTCATCAATATCCCTAAATTTCAATTCCATGGCTGCCACCTTTTTAATACAAAATAATCTAAATCATCACTACTAATATCAATATCCAATATATTCTATTGGTACAGAATTCAAAATCAATCAAATTCTCTCTAAAGGAATAATATCAATAATTGTAAATAAAAAATAGAAACACAATGCAGTTATAAATATATATCAAGAACATTTTTTTTCATGATAACCATAACAATATAACCTATATTTAGTTCCTATTCCATTTCTTATCCTTAATTTTATTTTTTTTATCACTGTTACTATCTTCATCTCCATCTAATTTGATAATGAAATTAACACTCAATTTGTCATTTGATAATTTCAATTTGCTAATACCTATCAAAAATGGGAAACAAAAATGGGTGCAAGGAAACTATTTACTAATAATGGAAAATCGAGGATTGGGAAAGATATATAAGCATTGGTGGTTTAATGTGCATGGTGATTTTATTAGTAGCGATAGTACACATTTAGTTGATAATAATAAATAAATGAGTTTGAAAGAAAAAATAGATATATGAGAAAGAGAATAGATAGTTAAATATAAAAGACTGTGGTTTGAATTATTGGTTAATAGTAGATGAGAGGGTTTTAATATTTGATAGAGTTTTTCAATGAGTTGACAATTAATAAATGGCATTATTGTCTTTTTATCATAACAAGGAAGGTCTCTATAATTATGTAAACCTTAAGAGAGCCGAGTAAAATTATCGAAAACCTCACGGGAGGTTTTTGAAATTATCCCAAAAAAAACATGAATGGAGGTGTTTTGTATTACTAGGCTTTGAGGTCCAACTCTTAGTTGAAGGCCATTTGAGTGTCATTGTAAAAATAGCACCAGACAAGCATAGTGTAACTTCTAACCAATTTTGGGCTTGTTCTCGATTTAATTATTTTAAATGATTATATATTTTAATTTTGGATAATAAGTTTTTGTCGTGTTTTTTGTTGTTTTTACTTTGTAATTATGGACTTTTTTAATAATAAAAAAAATTAAAATCTATAATCAGCTGAAGAGTAACTTTTGTTGATTCTAATTATTTTCTACAATCAATTTTTGTAATTAAATTTTGTAAAATTTAAAGCAAATGAAAACAAGGTCTTAAATACTCGACTTAATTTTAGATCGAGATGAATTGAGGAAATTATTACATCAACTAACTAATTTTGTTGAATTAAATTTTATCTTTTCTATATTTTCAAATTTGAATACAAAAGCAAGAACACAAGTTTCAAAAAAAAATCAAGCCAATATTTTGATTAATGTTTGTTTTATGGTTGACCTAGCATTGTTGGTTGGCTGTTTTTCGTATTCTTTTTTATTTTTATATAACAATTCAAAATTACGATCAATTCAATCCACATTATAAAGAGACAAATAATTAACATGGTCTGACCTACATACTAGAGTCGTAATTCGAATGAATTTGAACCCTTGATTTTGGCAGCCGGCCATTGGATAGTTGGGTTAATCAGATAGTTAGTATTGATAACTAGCTTTAATGAGCACCTTTTCAAGTTTCTTATTTTCTCTAGGTAAATATTATTATATCAGATTAATATGTTTGATTTACCTCCAAAGTCAAAAAAATTATTGAGGAAAATGTCCAATGAAAAAGAAACAAAAAAAAAAGAGTTGAGAAAGGTTCCATAACCATGTATAGTTATTCAAGAATATATATACTAGGAGGGATTCACCGCGCAATGGATAAATGCCCAATTATACTTACTCAATTTACAAATTATTATAAATGTGAATGATAAACAAAATATTCAAAATTGTGTTCTTAAAAAGTATATAATTAGTTTAAAATTATTAAAAATATAAAGTTCAAAAGATGAAAATTATAATACAATACCTTTAAAAAGATACAATAGGGCATGAGAAAGACATGATAAGGACATACACTATTGGCCATTGACCCAACATACAAATTATATTTTGGCATCCTCAATATTTACAAATGAAATCTCATACTCAAAAGCAACTATATTAACATATTTGCATTACTCAATATAATTCCAAACTCATTCTTAAGATATTCTTGTCCTTTGAGTTTTGAGGAAAGCAACCTCAAAATTTCTATACACTTTTGCTGCCAGAGCAGTTTTACAACATTATGGGATAAGACCAATCAAAAGGGAAAAAAAAATCCTGCAAGAAGCACCAAAGACGTATATCATAAAGGAACCTTTTTATTTATTTATTTTTTTGGTACATTGGAAGAGGTCATAAGCTCTTAAATAGAAACAAAATAATGATATGCAACTCCTAACACATCCACTTCTAACAAATCTCGCATCTCTCGGGAACTTATCACCCGGATGGATCATATGCTGCATTTAGCCAACCAATCTACACATTGATTGCGCTCCCGCCAAATATGGCTCAGCTAGCAGTCCCAACTTCTTTGCTTCAACTCTCGATTCTGAATATAACCACAATTTACAAAAATCACAAAAAACATACAACCCCACAATCTAACAAATTTCACATTTTCTTTTCTGCTTTGCTCCAAACGTTTAATTTGCAACCCCACAAACACAAAATCATTTTTTTTCTATTTTTTTCACTTGAGGAAAAAAGCTTGGAGAAAACAGAAGATTGAAAAAATAACAGATAGAAACATTAAGTCAACAAATAAACAGAGCAAAGAAAATACAGGAAAAAAAAAGCAGTTAAGCAAAGCAAACAAAAGCAAGAATTACAAGAGATGAGGGAAAACCACGAAAGAGAATGAAAGCAAAGTTCAAATTTTTGGACTTGCAATACCACAAAAAATAAACAGATTAGATAGCCCAAAAATATCTTTGAAAGGAAAAAATCATAAAAGAACTTTCTCAAATTTGTTAAATGCATTCTGGAAAAAAAATCAAGATTCCAATATGGCAAAAATACCAAAAAAATTAGGCACAAGATGGAAACAGAAAGCTAAATTTGTATTTTTTAAAAAGATAACCAAATAGAATGCACGTTATTAAAGGGAAAATTTTTACAGAACCTGATGCTGGAAGAAATTTCCAATTTTTTGCACCTGCAACATATATATACAAATTAATACACAAAAATTAGACTACTAAACCCCACAAAAAAACCAAAAGGCTAGAGAAGTACTGAGAAAGAAGAAGAAATTACAATGCAAAAAAATCATGCGTCGTACGCAACATCCGTTCGCAGCTATTTTACATGACTCAATTAGGTTGAAAATCCATGTTTTTCTTTTAATCTGCTTATTTTTCTTCTCATCTTCTACTTCTGATCAGGAGAAAGATTTAAAAAAACCAACAATAAAAAAAGCATAGCAAACTTTACCATGATAGCTATATTATTAACCTTCCACGTCATCGCTTTGCTATTTTAACTTCGCTATCTTTTGTTCTAACCCCCAAGTAACTTTTTATTACTGATTTTTTTTTCTTCAACAACTGTGGTAGCAAAAGCTAACCAAACTCCTCAATCAAGTGTTAGAACATGCTTGAACACAATCACAGGCATAGAAGTAGAAGATAAAGACAACTAAATCACTTAGTTTTCCCCTTGATGCTTGCTAATTCTCCCCCTTCAGTTAGAAAATTACACAAAGAACTTGCATGCATAACCAATAATAAAACAAAATGTTTCCATAGTTTACGATCAATGCCAAAGTAATGCAATAGTTTCATTAGAAATGATTTGACCTTTTTAATTTGATAAAAACTTAAAGACTACGATTCTTTGCGGCCTTCGCCCATTTTATTCTTAAGCACATTTATTCTGTTATCGCTATGTCACCTCAAGTTGAATCACAATTTTCATTCTCAAGGTGAATTGTGAAAAATCTTTTGCCAATTAAAAGAAAGTCACCACCAGAAAAATAACAGTACCTAACCATATAAAGTGCAAATGAGTGAAACTCTTTTATTACCAGAAGTGCTAAAAGCATATTTAAGAAAATAATAAAGACAAAACGCTTAAATCCAAACAACACTTCTGCCTTATAGAAAGGGAAAATTCCACCATTCATTTCACAAGCACAAAATGAGATTTATCATTAATTTTTTGAAGTCAAGCATCCCATGAAATTATCATCAAAGTCAAGCCCCTCTAGGCTGTAAACAATTCCAGTCAACAACTTGCATATTGGAAGGTAAACCTATCAAGGACAAAAAATCTCACTTCTAGTTTTTAAAAAGGGGTTAAAGATTAAAAAAAATAAAGCAAGATTTGCCCCAGTGGAATAAACCACTGATTATTAGCAAGCATCAAATGCAAAGCATTATTTATTGTCTTCATTCAAATGAATTCATTGAAATTAACAGATATGCAACTTCACAAACTAAAACCGAACACCCAATTATTAGCAAATACAATACATGAATGTCAATGGTTTTAATAATCAGTGCACAAGTTGAGACTTGAAAATTTAGAAGAAGTAGAGTCCTATTTCATATCACTTAGAACATATTTAACACAATACCAAAAGCATATAATTAAATACAAATTCCTGATAATACATAGTTGCAGTGGACAAACAAAACACATACATGTTGTAAAAGGCCCCCAATTTCTTGATAACTATTAAAGAACAAAAAGTATGACAGAAAGTACCTTAACTAACTGCCGAATGTTAGATAACAAATCATAATGTTCCTCAGCTCAGTATAGAGAACCTGACAATACATATTGAATTAGGTAAATTGGAAAAAAGAGATAAAAAAAAAGGGTAAAATCATCTATTGAATGTATGTGATAAATGAGGTGGAAAGAAAAAGCCACCTTAAAAGGCAACAATACATATTAGTGTATAACACAAATCTTTGCTAGAGACATTCAACAAAATAAAGATCAGTTAAGAAAAGGATTAAACTTGGTTGTCCAGACTCCTCGAGCCCATGGCCAAAAGCGAGAAATTCAGGAGAGAACTTTGGCAAAAACATTTCTCCGGAGGATAATCACATAGACCGGGCAACCAAACTATGGAAAATAAAGGCCTAAACAAAAGAACAGGAGAAATACACCCACTTTATCACCTCATGTGCACTGATGTTGGAGGTGGAAAAAAGGAAGCCCAGCATAACCTCTGTGCAGAAGAATTAGTAAGCGTTACTGGCCAAATGATGATACAGAGAATACTATAAAATAGAGGAAATTACCTCGAGAAATTTTAGAGGCTTTATCACAGAACAATCTCCACTTTTCTTTTTTTAAAACTACAATAGAAGAAGAGATAACATAAGCATATATAGCTCTCCTTTTTTGTTAGCAAGTGAAGACCATGAGAAGAGGAAGAGGAAATTCATGGATAGAGGATCAAAGCCTTTCGGTTGAAAGTCAAGAAAGTGGGTCAGAGTGGCCAATTTTTTTCCCAATTTTAGCTACTATATAACAAATTAATGGTTTTAGCATTCTATCAAACATTTGATAAATAAAATATGATTGTATCATTATAGTACTTTAGAACAAAAAAGGGGGAAAAACAAGAAGAGAAAAAAAAGCAACCCTACGTACAAAAAAAACACAAAAGGGACAGACCCATGAAGTACACAAATGAGTCCCAACATCTAGTGAGGATTTATAAATTTTCAATATAAAAGGCTCAAGAAAACATGTCAGAAAACTAAACTTTCCAAGACACAACTAAGAGGATAAACACTTCATGATAACCAAAATTGAAACTTACATCTAATAGGTCATAAAAACAAATAAATAAATGAAAAAAAATCCAAAACAATCTCTTTTGCAGAGAAAAAAAATAAAGAAAAGCAGAGTATAAACTGTAATCACATATAAGCGAATAGAAGAAGGCTCACTCAAAATATTCACCAGTATTATGCAAAACAGGCTGGGAATAATGTTGATCCATACTACCACATTAGTAGTTTTTTTGAGAGAATCAAAGAAATTCCAATTTTTGGACCTACAACATCACAAAAATATACAAATTATATAATCAAACATGGGCAAAAAACCTTTTAAATCCACCAGAAAGAACTTAATCAAATTTGTTAAATGCATTTTGACGTGTCTTTAGTCACGGGGAAAAAAAAGATGGAAATAAGGCAAAAGTAAGGGGAGGATACAGCAAAAATAAGTCTTTTTTTAGAAAATAACCATATAGAACTTACCTTTAAAAAAGGGGGGAAAAACTTAGAAAAAAGCATGAGAATGGTGGAGGTAATCTGCAAATTTCGTAACTGCGACATCAAAACATCACAAAAGGGGAAAAAAGGAAATTAAAAATGAAAGGGAAAAAAAACACAAAAGGCTAGAGAAGCTTTGGAAAAAGAAGGAAAAACAGTTTTTGAACTGAAGCAAAAAATCCCAACCAGGTCTTTGGTTTTGTTGTTGTCGATCAGAGAAAACGAAGGATAAGAGAGGAAAAGGGACTTCAAAAGGGGGAAAAAACTTACAAAATAGCGTGACGACGATGGAGAAAATCTCCAAATTTCATACCTGCAACATCGCAACATCACAAAAGAAAAAAAAATTAGACGTGATTTTTTGAAGATCTAAGAAAATCACATCTGTGGATAACAAATCTCGGGAAAGAAAACGGCCATCGAACACAGAAAGATTGCATCCTTTTTTCCTTTCTTATTTATCCAACAGATACCTTGGCCAGAAAAGATTTATTAGGGAGATAAAAGGAAAAAATCCGGAGAAAATGTACAAAAAAAGCAAAAAAAAAAATCACAGAGAAAGTGTTCACCTTTAGAGAACAATCTCCACATTTCTTCATGGTTTAGTTGATAGTCTGACCTCTCAACCTGTGACAAAAAATATGAAACTTATCAGAGAATGAGAGAAAATTTAATCAAGGGGGAAAAATGTATACAGAACAAAAATGGAGAAACGGTGGATTTGAGAGGAAGATGAAAACTCAAGAGAGAAGAACAGGAGGAAACCATGAGAAAGAAGCTTCTGGTACAACGGGTTGACGGATTGGGGTGATTGATGTGAATTGACCAGCTCTGCCACTCTTCAGCCAACAGCTTTGTTGCAAAAGTCAAAAATTGAAGAATTGAGGGAGACCTCTCCTTGCTAGTTCATCCGGTGGTCAAAGACCTGCACAAAAGGAAACAAATAAAAGAAAAAAAATGCGCACATGGAGTACTACCAAATTTTAGTGGAACACTTCCCGGCAAACAACAAAGAAAGAAACAAAAGGATTGCTAAACGTCTGAGCAAACAAAAGAATTCACGCGTGGGAATGGACGACCATCAATTGGAAATTCGCACGGCCGGACGACCACCAATCAGCCAATAGCAGCGCGCCACGTCAGCAATCAGAACCCAATTGAAAACCTCCCCATTCCCCAATAGACTAGATATGTTAAAAAAAAAGGTAAAAAATAAAAAAAAAACTCCTATGATAAACCTAATACACAGAAAAACCCTCCATGATTTCAAAATATACAACACAACCCCTCATGATTTGAACTAAATTGTAAAGGTGACGGAATCCGTTAAATTTAACGGAAATGGACGAAATGACCAAAATGCCCTGATATAATTAAGCAAAAGACAGCTCAAAAAAATCATTTGTTTTATTCTCTAAATATAGGACTGTCAATAGGGTTGGGCCAACCCGAGCTCGGCTCGTTTGGTCCGACAAAAAATCTGATGAGCCAGACATTTTAGTGAGTCGGTCTGAGTTTGAATCTAAAAATTAAGGCCGAATTAAATATGAGTCGAGCTTGAGTCCTATTAGGCTCAAATCCGATATAGGCCTGACCCTTTAATTATCTATATATATATATAATATTTATATTTTGATATTATGTATAATTATATATCCAAATATATTATTATTAAATACTAAATATATATATATTACAAAATATAAAAATACATCTAAAGACTCTTCCATGAACTTTCTTGAAAGCCAATATTAGTGATGCATAACTGAATCTCTAACTTTTCTTATTGGTTGAATAAATTTTTGTGTTGACATAATATTGGTTGATTTACAAACACAAATCATCAAGCATGTTTGGATTCAAATCACAAGATTATAAAAAAGTTTCAACTTTTAAAGATGTATTGGCTTATGATCGCATGTTTTATTACTATTTTTCATGCATTTTGAACGAATTAAATATAAATATTATTGAAAAAGTTTTGGTTTATATACTTTTTAAGAACTATTATTTGTTCATGTTTCGTTTTAATATTACAGTCTTGTAAATGTTAAATTAGTTTTAAAACTTAATAGTTACAGTAATTATATTAAGAAAATTAAGAAGTAATAAGTGATTTTGGGCTAAATCCGAGTAAGGCTCGTAACCTGAATATTATGTGAGTTGAGTATGAGTTTCACATTTATGAACCCGAAACTCATAGCCCAAAACCCGAAAATGTTCCAAATTAAATGAGTTGAGTTTGAGCTTATGAAAGTCCGACTCATTAGATCCGATTGACAGGCCTATCTATATAGAGAGAATTGAGGGTTAAGGGGTAGAATATGTATATTTGATAAAAATTAGGTATAAATTTTTTTTTTTAGGTTCCAATAAGTCATTTCCGTTAAGTTTAACGGATTCCGTCACCTTTACAATTTAATTCAAAGTATGAGATGTCGTATTGTATATTTTGAAACTATAGGGGGTTTTTCTGTGTATTAGGCTTACCGCTTACCACAGGGGTTTTTTTGTTTTTTACCCAAAAAAAAACAACCATTGGCAAAAGATATCAAGAAGACCTGCATTTGGTTTAAATATTGAGACATTTTTACTCCCGTAAAACTATCTTAATTATAGACAAAAATCAGGTACGTGAAAATATGAGATTATGTAACTAGTTATTTTTACCAATGAATTTGGGCCCATGAACTTGGACGAAATTCCATCTAAAAAGCTTTCCCCTCAACCCAAAAGTATTTAATATTCGACTGTACGAGAGGGTTGTAAATAGAAAGTTTTCAATTTAAAATTTTCCATTTATATTAAAAAAAAGATTTAAAACTTTCCACTTACATAAAAAAAAGGATAGTATGATACAAATGAAGGAAAAATTCAAAAAAATTTCTCAAACAATCTGAAACGGATAAGCAAGTATGTTTGGTTAGCAAGATTTGCAAACAAAAAAAAATCAAATTTTTTTCTACTTATATCATAAACACAATTTTCAACCACATTTTTATCTCGCATATATCACATCATACAAAGTGCTACAATAATTATTTCCAATAAATATATCAAATAACCTCCTATCCAAACACACTATCAATAAACTACTTCTAAACAACTACTTGAATGTAAAGTTATGAATTTGAAAAAACAAAAAAAAAGCAACGTAAGAGTAATTTTGCATAAAAAGCATAATATGTTAATCCAAAGAAATTATGGTACATGTAGTTACATACTACAAAAATTTGTAACTGCCCTCGCTTTGCACTTATATTTTCGACAAAGGTAAATTGGTAAAAAGAATATGTTACTTTAGTAACTGCATTCACTTCAAACTTCAAAAATGATTTTCTTCCAAAAAAAAAAAAAGGTTTCTAGAGGATAAAAGAATGGTGGAATAATTGATGTTTTTTTTATTAATTTCTCAAATGGAAATTTACATGATTCATATTCTTTCTGGACGAGGATCCATGCTATATATAGAAAAAATGCTCTACTCCTACTTGTATAAAGTCCAAGAAGTTGCAAGTTTTATGAGCAGAATTGTCTTCACTTACATCAATGGCTCTCCATTCATCATTTCTCTTTTACACTTTCTTGTTCTTAACGTTGATGTCTAGCCATTTTGATATTTCATTCTCCTCTCGAGTTGAGCAGCTTCAAGTTTCCAGAAGTGACATTGAGTCGTTGCAATTCGCACAGAATCTGGTATTCTTGCAAGCAGAATGGTTCTTGTGGGTGCCTTGGGACATGGACTTGATGGATTCAAGGTTTATAGATTTTTGTTTGATGTGATTTCTTGTTGGTTGGATCATTGATACACTGAGTGGGTTTCGTAATATTCAAGAGAAGGGAATACCCAAATAGGTTTCAGAGTAGGATTGGGTTAATGAAATCGCATGATTTGTTACATGTGTCAAATTTTTACGATGAGACCCGACAAATAGGCTCCTTAAGGGGGTTGAGGATCAGATGCGCTGCTCCTATTGGTGTCCTAAAAGCAAATTTGGACAAGCTCACACAAAGTATTGCAACTGTTTGGTTATCAAGGAGATGGTCATCTAAGGTAGATAATTTACTACATATCCAAAATTAAGTTCTCTTACCTTTTTTTAAGACCTTAAAAATGTTCATTAACCTAGATTTCTTTCTTCATTACCTAACTGTTTTTTTGTGCTTATAATTGCGTAGAGCCCTTCAAGACGCTGTAGGTTTTGATCCCAAGACCTCAGATTGATCTAAGTGCTGAACTCTTCTCAAAGATCATTGATGCAGCATTTGGATACCACCTCGACCCTCCATTCAACCCTTACGAGAACAGCCTAAGTTTCTTTCTGGCTACTTATGCAGTTCCATACATTGGACTGACAGGATATGTTGGCATAAACCCTCTCCTCAAGACTTACCGTAGTAAGCGCATAAGTCTATAATCTTGTTAGCACAAAAGATCACGCAGCAGAGGGACATCTAACACAAAAGTATCAGGTTATAAACCAATCGCGCGCGTCAATTAATTTCCAATATTGAAGTGAGCTTGAGGTCAATTTATTAATGCTTGATTTACAGGTTTCAGCAGGATTATTAGGTGTTGAAGCAGGCCAAGATGCCCGTTATCAGGCTATATCTCTACCAACGGGCAGATCAAGTGGTGGAACCATACAAACACACGGTAGCTGATTTTACAACTCGCATTTCCAATGTCAAACACCTCTTGGCTAAGGGTGGCAACAAGGATGAAGGCATCCATGTCCACCCAAATCTCGGCGCAGAAAATCAGACCTCAAGCAATGTCCTATCTGCGAATTATTACTCCTCCTCATACAAACGCTCTCCAGCAGAGATATTAAGGATTGTTTATGTTACTGGTAATGAGGGATCCCCCGGTGGATTTCCTGCCCAAGGGAACTAATGGAAGGATCGCTCGAGCACTTCTCAAGAATAAATGAGAGGTGTAAACCTATGGCCTTTGATTAAGCACTTTTGATGTTTCGAGGCGTTTGATGCTCTAGATCAGAAGAACTTGAACAATTTAGCTGGAGAAATTATCAAGAATTCTTTAGAGGAAGATGTTTGTACGAATATCTATATCATTTGTAAGTCGCATATATGATATAATTTCCATCGGTTATGTTTCATTTCCTGAAAACTCAGTTATGGACCGTTACAAAAATATTGAGGCATTCAAACTATAACTGTAGGAGTATATCTGGCTCTTTGAACTAATAAACAACAAAATGGTACATTGGTTTTCAAGAAGACAAAAAATTTCTGAACCACCTCAATCAAATCCCAATTAATTTTGTGTCGATTCCATAATATTTTCATGAGTATATCTATTCTTGCTAACTTGTACGATATTGGAAATGCTTAGAAAGAACTCCTCTGATAAAAGTATTGTCTGATTAGACAATTTGCAAGCATAGATTTTAGCACGAATAAAAGTTTGTAGGCTTCAAAATTTTAATCACGAATAAAAAAGGGAAAGCAGGAAATCCTATTGGGCCTTCAAACCAAAATATAAAAGAGTGCTAATATGCACCGTTTTGCTCTTAATTTTTCTATAGTGGGAGGATTTGGAAAAAAAAAAGAAGAAGATGATTGAGGATAGCAGAGTGGGAGACCATAAAAATCCGCTCATCTAAACCTGGATTTAAAACCAGAAACAAAGAATTGGAACGTATCTGATTCTCCAAAACTATATCGAGTTGGCTTTTATGGGCAAAAGAAATAATGAAAAAGCTTAATTGCATCGTTGGTTATAAACTTACAGCAATGTGGCAAGATTTGAGGCATAATCAAGCGAACCACCAGTGGAGGAAGCTGCAGCAATCAGAACGGGAATGATGATGGCCCGAGAAGCACAATGGAAGGAAGTGGAATTCCAATCAGATTGCAAAGCAATAGCGGACATGATCATGGAGGAAAATGTTAAGGAATCCAGAACTGCTGTTATACTAGACGATATTGATAAGATGAGAGGTTTGTTTGACCAATGTACTTTTTCTTTTGTTAATAGAATAGGTAACATATATGCTCAGAATCTAGCAAAATGTGCTGTTAGATTTGTTAAAAATCTTAAATGAGAAGGAAACTTTCTTTTGTGGCTTCAAGGGGTGCAAACGAATCAAATCGAATCGAGTTTCAACCTAATCAAGCGGAACCTCAACATAATTTTACGAAGCGAGTTCGACGAAATCAAAATGTCAAGCTCGAGTTTGAGCTTAAAAAAATAAAAATAAAAATTATTTTATTTTAAAAAATAAATAAAATAATAATTTTTCTTAATAAATAATAAAATATTAGGGATATATATATAATTTTATTATTAAAATAAAAATTATATATATATATATATATATATATATATAAATAAAATCGAGCTTGCGGCTTACAAGTTTACGAATTTAATAATTTTGAATTCGAGTTCGACTTGGTCAGTTCGATATTGACCGAACTCGAGTCAATCTCGAATTCGAACTACTCGCGATCGGTTCGATTCGTTTGCAGTCTTAGACTCCATAAGAGCGCACAGAAAGATCACTCGGTTAGTAGCCCTTTTGTAACAGACCTTATGCTATCAAGTTAGAAATGAAATTATACAATGCTTTTGACCAAAAATAAAAAATAAAAAGTCTATTGTAAGGAGTCATGATCTATAACAACCAAGGAATATTAGAGTTGCGACATTTTGACCTCTGCGTAATTGAAGATGACTTGTCCTCGCTTGTTTTAGAATGAATGCAAGAATCAAACAATCCCAATTAAGGCTAGTTTTGCACTCAGAATCCAATCAAATAGGTTTAGAGAGAGCCAATCAGCAAGAAACGCAGTTCAACTGCAATTAGATTCCAATGGAAAGAACAATCACGTCATTAGTTAATCTATTCATGCCTGTATTACCACAAGTGCTTGCTAGCAATAAATCTACGTCCGAATGCGACACAATATTCTAGATAATCAGAAAGATATTTGATGGTAGCTAAACTTGATATAAAAAGGACCAAATAATGCCTTGTTATCGATGAGTAATCACGAGATGCACCAGTGGCGGCACATTTTTACATCACAGATCAATCAGCAAAACCGTAGCATATAGAAATACAAGAACGTTTTCAGTCAAAACTCAATTTTGGAACCATAATGAGTTTGATGTACCCCTCTTCAAAATTACACATGTAGGTTAATTCTTCAGTCCTTTTGTGAGTATGTATCCAGCGGAAGAAATTTGGGATATCGATCTTGTGTTTTCCCTGTTTTGTGGTCATAGTATTCAACAACGGCAGCTCCAGCCAGTGCAGCCAATGTCAGAGCTTGGGCATGCAACCTGAAGTAGAACGAGGATATCGTTTCGGGACGGTTATGAATATTACAAAAGCAAAAACGAAAAGGTAGAGTAGAGGTTCCTGAAGAAAAAAATCCACTGTGCATATTCTTAATACAATATCATGCGCTTAGTATGTCTTCCCATGGAAAAAAGAATGAGTTAGAAACGAGTTTGTTTAAAAGACAATCCCCAAAATGGAACTAGTTCAGATAGACAACCATGCCATTTACACATAGTACTTTGAAGAAATCAGAAGGAATAGTTTCAGTACGTCAAGGCTAAGTTAATTTGACAAGAGTCAGCATCCAAAGCAATTGGTTTAACAGTACAAAATATCTTAACTTCCTTAACCTACAAGTACAAAAACCATCCACTTCTTTTCTTTGATCTCATATTCCAAGACCAAACTTACTACCTGTGACTCAACAATACCTTCACTAAAACCTGCAAACACGCCCCATAATCACCATCTTCCCTTACAAAACCACGACAACCAGATGGAAGATATCCACAAACCCTAAGGTCACCAAGTCAAATTCCAGTCTCCAAAAAATTTTCTGTATTACACTTTGTGCCATTCCTCACTTCACTGTAATCTTTAACTCTCTATGTCCCAATCCTCGATTGCATCATTTACAACTATAGAAAAAGGCAACTATACCCAGATACCTTAAGACATCCTCACCTTTCCACTATCACTTATGGGATTAACTTAAACCAACATAATTTCTGCTTCTCTGTCTCCCTCTGCGGCTGATCCTGCTCAAGGACATCTTTTCTACCATTGCAAATGCCATTGCTGGTAGAGAAAAAGGTACAGTTCAAACTTTTTAATTTCACATACCCAATACACTTCAGTCTCTGCACTTCTTTATCTCATTTCACATTTCACTTCATTCTCCAATTCTCCAGACACGGTCTAATCACCCACCACCACCCAAGAAAACTACGATGCCGAGTTAATTAGCTATTTCACACGTGCGGGCATCATTTTCAAGATGTGTGCTTATATATGTCAAATGTACATAGAATATGCAATCAAAGTGTAAAAATTATTTCTTTGCTCACATTTTCTCAAGTTATTTCACACAGTAGATCTCAAAGACATCAAACATGCTTTTTGCATCAAACCAAAGTCAGTATCTGTTGCATGTTTCATGCATAAAATGTGTAGCAGTTGGTTAAAACGGCAAACTGTACTATTTGCTTCTCAAGGATACTGCAATATAGCTTATGCAATTTATTAGGTAGAAGCAGAGGCTTTTGTTAATGTGATGACGGCTATTTAGCCAAATAGGGGTAGATGGATTTGCTGGGTAAAATGTCCACATAAATGACTACAATGAGCCCATAGACATGGATTAAAGATGCAAACTTTTATATTCTTCAACAACTAATTTTACAATACTTAAATAATCGGCCTCAGTTTTATCTCGGTCTAATAAATGGTGCAATCCAACAACTACTTTGTTTCTTAGCATCTTGAATTTAAAAACACTGCCTGGTTAAACTAATTATCTAAAGTACTTAAAAGCCAGAAGATATCATGAGCAACAATTAACATGTTCTTGTAGGCACACTGCGTAAATTACCTTCCAAATTATAAATTCTGAGCATATAAATCCCAAACCTCTTCTATCCCATCAATTTCATCAAGCAAGGAAAACATGACCTAGATATTATGATCAGCTAATGGCACTAAATAATCTAGTAGCACGCAAAACGATACTATCATTATGCAGGGCTAGGTAAAGTGAGATCAAATTGTATTCAAATATGCCGACAAAATCACAATGCCTAATTCTCCAGAAAAATAAAAGGAACAAGGATCGGGGTAAAAAGCACATGAAAAGGGCCCTCCTCCCAAATCTACCCATCTCAACCAATTTGCTCAAATCCTGAACAGAGAATTTAATCCAAAAAGTGCACAAGAATGTTCAAGAACAAGATAAAAATACTATAGTTAAATAGATCTTCAAGAGAGAAAAAGGTAATCAAATGAAAAGGACGAAGAAAGATTGGCGTGGTACCTAGCGTGAATGATCTTGACGCTGGTTTTCATGGCCGGTTGAGACCAATTGTAAGCGATGGATCCCCCAATTCCACTCAACCACAAGCACCCTTTTCACCCATTTCAAAACAATCATTAATAAAAAGGGAGAAAAAAAAAAAAGAAAACCCACCAGAGAAATGAAGCGAACAAGAAGCAAAGAAAGGAAAATGGTTCTAGAATTACCAACAGTACGAAGCTTGTGCTCGACAACCCATTCTCTGATGGATTCAAAGGAGGATTTAGTGGCAGTTTTGGAGTCAGCAACAGCCATGTTTTCCCTTCTGTTGTTGATCAAGAGGTGGCTAATCTGGCTGTTGAGAATTGAGAATCTCTGGTTTGGGGAGCATTTTTATATAGCGGGAAATGGGAAGAATGAGAAGGCCAAGGCGGATTTCGCAAGCTCCACGTCTCAAAACCGTTGGCGCGTTTGCATTCCGTTGGTCAAACTGCTTTTTCGTTTGATTTCCTTCTTGTCTTCCTAAGCCGCCACCGTCGTACCTTACTTGCTTATTTGACCGTTTGAAATATTTGACCATTCTTTCAAATAAAAAAAAAATCCAAAAACAAGAAAAGTAGGAACAAATTTTTTTTTTTAAAGGAGGAGGAACAATTTTTCATATTTAATCATTTTAGAGAGGTTGATTATACCAGATTTGGATTACGTATGATTGTGCTTTTGTCCAATTTGTTACGGTTATCTTTAGTGTTACAAATACGCTGACTTTGTAACATTATTTGAATGCACAATTGCATTATGTTAACTAATTTGTAAAAAAAGTTAGTATATATAATATATTTTACATATATTCAATATCTACTAGTCGGTGAGGCACACTCTATATATGTATATTTTAGAAAAAAGACAAATAATAAAATAACTGTATTGATGTGAAGATTTAGATAAATATAAAGAAATCAAATGAAAGCAACTGCAGATTTCATATTTCACTTTACAGACTTCAATTTTAGTAAACACAACTTTAGTTAGTAAGAATGGATCATTTTCGTCGTAAGCAATTGTATATTGTTTAGTTTGTTTTTGAAATAAAATTATTATTACATTAATAATTTTGAGTTTGTCTTTTCATGTTGTTTCATGGAATATATGTATCATTTATACTTGTTGGTAAGTATTTTTTTTTACTTAAAAAACTAGAAAAAGAATAAATAAAAAATTTTAATGTTACTTTTTTCCCCACTAGAAGGAAGGGAGAGGAGGTAAGAGAGGGGAAGAGGGAAGGGAAAGGGGCGGAGGAGGGAGAAGTGGTGGATGGTAGGGGTGGGCAAAATTATCCGCTAACTCGAAAACCCGTCATATCCGATCCGATCGGATCCGAAAATTAGGATATCCGATTTTTATTATTTGAACGGGTCAAAAGAGGGTCGGGTACCCGTTAAGATGCGGGGCTGTTTAGGGTCACATAATTAAAAACCCACGGGTACCCGATTCGCCCCGCATATATATATATATTTTATTTTTATTTTTATACACACACTATAAAATAATAAGTTAGAACTAAATAAGTAATTTTATTGAACAAATTACATTACAAATGTGAGAGACTATAGTTTATTTACAAGATTCATTTGTAGAGGCCATGATCTTATATTTTATAGAAAAAAGTTTAATTAATGTAGAACATATATATTAAAAATTGTGCTACTTATTTCAAACTTTTATTGATTTTAAATTCTTTTAATTTTTTTCTTTTATCTTATATTCTCTTCGCATGTTTGTTTTTTGGTGGAAAACCTTTTTTTAGAAAAAAAAATTTATTAAATCTTAGATGAATGTGTAAAATATAAAATTAAATTGGTATAAATCATTTTTTTTAAAAAAAATTAAATGATAAATTGGGCGGGACGGGTACCCGTTGACCCGACCCTATTTCAGTGGATACCCTATAATCGGGTACCCGCTGATATGCGGGACGGGTAAGAGTCAGAAAATGACTGACCCGCAAGATGCGAGTCGGGTCAGCCAAATAGTGAATGGGACGGGTACCTAACCCGCGCCCACCCTAGTGGATGGCAGAAATGGATGGAAAAAGAAAAAGATAATAGGATTTATTTTATTATTTTAATTTTTTGTGTGTTTTTGTTGGTTGCATTTGGAATTATATTGAGAGTGTTTTGATATTATTTTTGGAGTATATCACTGTAAACTCCATAAAGAAAAACATGTATTTGGAAAACTCCTTAATATCCGCAGAGCCTAGGTCTTGTTTAGATTGTTATTTTCTGGGGAATTTTTTTTTTCCATTTTTTAGGAAAAAATGAAAATAAAAAAAATTCAAAAGATGATAAAAAGTATTTATATCAAATGCTATTCTTCAGCATTATATATTCTACTAGTATCAAATCAAAATAATATTGTATATATTTATATATTGTGGTATAGAATAATATGTATATACTAAATATTTATATATTCTATTGTTTGTAAATTGTAACTTTGTATGGATTATTATGACGTGAACGTGCCACGGGCAAACAGCACAAAAGTATCTATCGTGGTCGTGGAAGCCATGAAATGGCCAAAGGGGGTACACATGTCAAACCAGAGTCAGTCACCCTTAAAACCGTCACCCGTACGCGTGTCGGATCAGGTTCCAAAAATCCAACTCTTTCTTTTTCCTCTCTCTATATATTGGTCGCATCTCTCCTCGGACTTTAATTATTTCCCAGACTATCTCAACCCACCCAAGAAACGAAGCCTCTGGTCGAATTCTTTATCAGGTTAGTGAATTTTTAATAGAAATCGATTTATAAGCTATCTAGAAAATGAATTTTCAATCCAGAAAATTTATTTCCAGTCTACTACGACTAGAAAAGACGCGAATTTATTAACGCTTCATCTATTTGTTAATCTAATCTCCTGTCAATTTTGAACAATCTTGATCCTTTTTTTTTTGTTCTTTTGGACCTGTAATGGTACTTCAGTTTAGCTTTAGAATTGATCCGAATTTTTTCAACGGCTTTGATTGTTGATTAACTGTAGAAAGGTGGGGAATGAAGAAATTAGGGTTTTGGGAATCTTAGATTCTCATAATTGAAGAGTAAAAGAATCTTTAGAGCTTTTTGCTCTCTTTTTCTCTTTTTCTCTTTCTGGTATTTGTATGTTGTGCAAAAAGGGAAAAAGAAAAGAGAGAGAGAGAGAATTGAGGTTATTAATTTTTGGTGTCCAAATAAGAAATTCTGTGATTGGAATGATTTATAGTGTTATATGGACTTACCTCATGGAGTATATTTGTAAAAATGTTTGCTTTTCTGTTTGGGTTGGGAGTACGGTGTTGTTTGTTGTTTCCATGAATTTTTAGGTATTGATTTTTTGCTTGTTACTCGGTTTTTTTTTTAAATTTAATTAATGAGTTCATTGTCTGTCATTTTTTGGGATTTAATACATTAGTGCAAGGGGTCTTTTGCTCTCATCGATTATGAGTTTTTATCATTAATCACATTCAGTTTTATTTTAGATCATTGAATTTGTCTAATGTTGATGACTATTTAGTTCTTTTTCCTGCTGGTAGCTTTTATGACAAGTATGTAATGTCACTTTTATGTGTTTTTAAATGCGACCAATTTTATATGATTACAGGAAGAAATGGGTCGCTCAAGCCGCTCAAGCCGAACCATTTATGTGGGAAATCTCCCCGGAGATATCCGTGAGAGTGAAGTGGAAGACTTGTTTTACAAGGTATTTTATTTTACTTTTATTTTTTTATAAGCATTCCTCAAGATTAGTTGTAGTTAGTGACTTACTGTCTGAATTTATGTTCTAACCATACAAATATGGTCATATGCTTGTAATTAAGTTGAATTTTGAACTTATATTTTCAAGGCTGCTTGTCTATTCTGCAAGTTAACCTTCCTTTGATGCTATTTTGGGCAAAGAGATACCATGAAAACCGGAGAAGGGAAATGGAATAAGCTAAACCTTTATTAAAGAACAGAGCCCCTTTTCTTGTTTTCCGTGGTATTAAACCTTATGCTGGAATTAGACTAGCTTGAAGCACAACCATTGGGATTCCAAGGCCGAAACTTTTGCCATTAATCAAATAATTTTTGTGTTAAATTTGAAATTTCAGATGATTTTGTGGCTGAATCATGGGATGCATTCCTATATTGGAGTAATTTAGTTCTGTTTTCTTCATTGGTGCCTAATATTTAGAAATGACATGTGCATGCATTTGTCATCGGATGTTGAGATTCTCTTGATTGGACAGAATAGAGTATGGCATGAGGTCCTTGGGTCCTGTTTCCTAGTTGGTTAGTATGTGCATGTACAAGTCAATATTTGCTAATTGTTTTTATGTTCTCTCTTTAATGATTTATTGCAGTATGGTCGTGTTGTGGATATTGACTTGAAAATTCCTCCTCGACCACCTGGTTATGCATTTGTGGAGGTGAGTTTCTCGATTGATTCAGGATTTGAGTTTTCAATGGATCATTAGTGGTTAGTTATGCCTGGATTATTGGCAATCAACAAGGTGAACTCTTTGGTGCAGGCCTTTCTGGAAAAAGAAAATCTACAGTAGCTTTTTTCGTTCTAATTTTGTGTTTCACTATCTATTCTGACTTATGAACTCTTTTATACGCTCAGTTTGAAGATTACCGTGATGCTGATGATGCTATTCGAGGTCGAGATGGTTATAACTTTGATGGTCACCGATTAAGGGTTAGTTCCCCATCCTTGTTTTGACTATGTTGATTGATGTGTATCAAATTGCTTAATTTTGTCTGTTTACCCCATGTTGTTGCAGGTTGAACTCGCACATGGTGGGCGAGGATCATCATCATCATATGATCGCTACAGCAGTTACAGTAGTGGAGGGAGTCGTGGTGGTGTTTCAAGGCGCTCTGACTATCGTGGTGAGTCATTGCTACGTGTTATTGGTTTGCTTTATGCTAAGGATGTAATACATGTAGAATTTGTTGGTAACACTTCAAACTTGTGCAGTTTTGGTCACAGGGCTGCCACCTTCTGCTTCATGGCAGGACTTGAAGGTGAGAATTCTAGATTTTCTTAGTTAGAGGGCTATCCCATTTTAGTTCTAGATTTTCTTAGTTAGAGGGCTATCTGATTTTAGTTCTTTCTTTTTTAAACTTGATTAGTTTTATCTCTTTTACTAGGATCACATGCGTCGAGCAGGTGATGTCTGTTTCTCTCAAGTTTTCCGTGATCGTGATGGTGAGTTGTCTAATATTTTTTCTATTTGGAAAAAATTTGTGTGTTTGTTTAATATTAAGAGTCTATTCCAAATTTCTGTGGGCTTAAGTGTCACTGGTTTTGTGTTTCAGCACCTTCTGTAGGCTTAGCAACATACTATACTATATGTAAAGTGAAAGGAGGGGGCTGGTGTAAACACGTTTTGCCACTTTTTAAAGTTACATTGTTATCCTCAGAAAAACTAATTAGTATCATAAATACCCAATCATATATAACCTGCATAATATTCACTCTACCTACCTAAAAACTAATTTTTATTCTAACTACCCAATTATATATAACCAACATAATTTCCAACCTAACTGCCTAAGAACATGTGCCAGCATAATCACTTGTAGGTATAATTATCAAAATAACTATCAATTTAATAAAGAAAAATTCATGTCACATTAATTTATATTAAATTTATTTATTTAAATTGCACAGATATGGATGTGCCTATAGCACTAGTTGAACTTAGAGGTTCATCTAGCACATCTATGTCAGCCTGGTGTTTGGTTATGTGTATTTTTGTTACATCTGTTTGGTAGCTATTCTCAATGTGGATGAGGGGGCTGATCGATGATTTTTATAAAAAGAATTCTGGCAAATCTTTACTTGTTTGTAGCATACTACTTTTCTCTGAGGCCACATTGTGCATCTCAGGACGACGCAAATATTTAGCTTTATGGAGCTGAACTGTACAACTTATTAAACTTCAGCGTAGACTTTTCTGGATCCTCTGATGTGCCAAACCTTTTTGTTGGAAAGTACCTCTACCCATTACTGCTCAAAGGAGCAATCCCCACGCAGGAATGCCTGTGTGTCTATTCATGTGGATATGCTCAACAATCATCTTATTTTAAAAAAATAATAATTTGGGGTGGTTTTTCATTTATCATGATTATAATGGCCTTGTAAATAGTAGAGCTTAAAGGGATGGAGAGAGACCTTAACAGTTAAACTAGGATTCTAAATTTATTATTAGTAGCATGAATTTATGTACCAGTTGCAAATACATTTGGTGGGAGAAGAGGTGTAACACACTGCTTATTCGTGGAATAACACAACATTTTTTCCTGGTGCATATTACTTAAATTTTTTTAGGGTGGTCATCTTAGTAAATGTATTTTTTTGGAGCATCTTCTGTGGATGTTAAAATTACTTAATGGTTGTTTTCTAGCTTGTTTGTCTTTTATTTGTTCTTTTTTAAGATTGTCAGCAAACAGTTTATTATGACTGTCCTATTATTAAATTTTAAGTATCTTAAGTTTGTCATTCTGAGTTTTCTAATATTTGTACTCGTTCCCCTGTTAATGCCTTTCGAAGATTTGATTCTTTTGTAACACTTTATTTGGAATGATAACTGTTTTTATTGTCATGGTTCATGTGTAGGTATGAGAGGGATTATTGATTACACCAACTACGATGACATGAAGTACGCGGTAAGTTAATACTGGACATAGAGTTCCATTTTTATGTTCCAGTATTTTTAAATGTTAGTGATCTTCAATCTTTCCTTTGCAGTGTTTTAGATTTCTGTCCATGATTTTATTTTGATTGTAATTTGCCCTTGATTTGTTGAAAATTGCCATATGCATCTTTCAATAGTTCTTCATTGTTGAAAAGGAGGAGAAGGAAGGCAGGCTATGATATAATGTTCTTTACTTGTTTGCTCAATTCATTGCAGATACGGAAACTTGATGATTCTCTGTTTCGCAATCAGTATTCCCGGGCTTACATACGGGTATGTAATGATGAACCCTTTATATTCTATCTTGGTGTTATTAGACAGTCGTTTTCATTTTTTTTTTTGTCTGTGAAACTTTAGGTGGAGGAGTACAATCTACGAAGAAGCTTCTCCAGAAGTCCTAGTAGGAGTCCTGGCTATTCAAGGAGTAGGAGTCCTGGCTATAGCTACAGCAGCAGGAGCAGGAGGTCTGATGAATTCTAAATTTATCTGCCTTTCTAATTTTTGTCTGAATTACTCTACCCATTGACAGACTTTGCTTTTACATAGTGCTTCTCCAAGGGCCAGATACTCTCGTCGCTCTCCATCTAGATCTCTCTCAAGGTCTGTTTCATCAGGGGCTCTGTCTGACTCCCCTCGTTATGTTTCAAGGTAGATTATTGTTGTGCTTTTTTTTTTGGCTTATCAAACATTTTTTTGGTGCTTGAAGCCTCCCAGTTCTGTTATATTCTGTGTGTTGTATAGCTGTATTGTAGTTTCCTAAATGCATGAGATTTAGATGTGCAGCTACTAGTCTTATCCTTGTCTCGGGGAGATATTTGGCTGGTATTTGTATCAGCAACTGCCAGAGTGAGTTCCTGAGATGTTATATTTTCATGATTTGTTGCGTCAACAAGCTTAACATGAGGTATATGTATTATGAAGCTAAGTCAAAATTGCTATATGATTCACACACTGTTCTTTCTCCTGATTATCAAGGGCTTGAAGGGTTTAACTGTCATTTTCAGAAGACTACTTCCAAATATGAAATTCTCCATTTTGATTTTAATGGTTGTGCTTTATTCTGTTTTCATCTGAGAAATAGTTTGTTCAAAGCTAGTGCCTTTATGCCATTTAAAGTGCTTTTTAAGTGCTTATTATTTTCTTCTCTCTCTGTTTTTTTTTTTGGAACGGTGTCTGTGATCTCTCTTTCATTTTCCTTTTTCTTCTTTGCATGCTTCTATTACGTGGCTTATTACTCAGATTAAGAAAAGATGAAAGATACGAAATTTTTGATCTTCTACTTGAAGTTTTCAATTTACATTTATATATTTATGGTCTCTTTTCCTGTAAAACATATGGAATTATCTAGGCTTTTTGTTCTGTTTCACCAGTCAAAAAGGCGCCTTAATTTTTTCCAATATCTGGAAAAGGAGATTCACTGCTTTCTAGCATAATGCATTTTAACTTCTAGTCACAGAGAAGTCTGTCCTGTTCAGGCATTTTAATAGTCTGTTCTAAAGGCACCTTAGTAGTTGACAATTTTTGGAAAAAGAAGAAAGTATTTTTCTTCACAAAAGTCAGCACTGTTGGCTTCACTTCTGGGTGAATTTCAGATTAGTAATTCTGATAAGATATGCGTATGCTAGATGTCTTTTGTTCTCAAGTGTCAAAATCCATTTTATCCTCGGGGATAGGGGTCAATTCAGAAAGGACTTGCCACCTTTTGTGGTTAATGATACTGTTATGAAGATTGGTTTTTTTGTTTTCTAGATCTGGATTTTCGCGGCGATCTGGGGATTTTGCATGTTAGGGACTTGAGGATTATGGTGCTCAAATATCATGCAACTCTTGGTTGTGGGCCCTGTGGCTGCATGCTGTTTTAGTTGATGAGCACCTGCTGCATAGCCTGGATGGTAAATTTTGTTAATACTTTTTTAACTGTGGCAAGTGATGCCCATGGTGCTAACTTCCCCAGTGAAGATGATGGATTCTTTCCTAATGTGGATTCTTGTCTAAGGTGGTTTTTGCAAAAAAGTAACAAAAACTAGAATAGAATGGCACTTCGTAACTCTGAACCCAAGGTAACGATGACAGCATCATCTTTGTGTGGTTGTACAACAGCTTCTTAGCTTTGCTGTTGGTAAAGTATGAGCGAATTGTCTTACTCTTTGCCCTAGCCTTGTGTATCACTGTCCTCCCACGTTGGAGAAGACCAGACTTGAAGAATGGGACAACAGTGAACGTGAAATTATTTTGGATTGGTCTAAAAGAGTGTGTATGTTAAGTGGTGCTAAAGATTGCTGGTAGATATTGTTTTCTTGGTTTGATTATCGACGTCGAGGTAGCATGGATGCATTTGGATCAGAAGTCATATTGGACTGTTCTGGATATTAAAATGGGTTTATTTTGGAAATTTTTGCAGATCTCCAAGGAGATTTAGAAGCCCAGTACTATCTGTAAGTCAAAAACTCTTCTGGGATTACTTCTTGTTTTCCATTCGACAAAACTGAATTCTTACTGATCCCATTTAATCTTCTATATTTCACAGCGCCGCAAATATGCAAGCAGAAGTCCAAGCCTTAGTAGGAGTCGGAGCAGGAGCATCTCTGGATCTCTGTCTCCTGTATGTATGCTTTCTCCTCCATTTTCTAATTATATTGTACTCGAGGAACTCTGCCATTTTGATTATTGTAATTTACAGGTGAGATCTGATTGAAGCTCTACCTGGCTGACTTTAAATGAGGGTTCTACGGAGCAGACTTAGGACCAATCATTTGTTCCCTGGGAGGATTTGGATAAGTAATATTGTGTTGCGCCTTTTGCAAGGAACATGCTGTCACCTTACAGAACTTACATGACGTATGAATTTGGCCTGATAAATATGTATACCTTATGATGTGGAGATTAATTTTCGCATTAGAACTTCTGATTACTGTGTCCTCTCTTGTCGGCGCTCTCATCTTCCTTCTGCATATTCTAATATATGGTTGCCGTCTTACGCATCAATGGGTATATATAGCGCTGTTGCTTTTATTGATGTGGTGACGGGGTTGTGGTAAAAGTCCATCACCTTTTACTTTCTTACCTATTATCATACGAGGATTTTGCTTTGCTTTCTGAAAGAAGTTGATCTCGATAAGTAGGCCTCCTGTTAAAGATTGATTTTGCTATAATGATGTTTAACAAGCAAGTAGTGTTCGTTCAATGTGGAAGAGATTGATGAGGAAGTGGTTTCTGGGAGAACTCGGACTGATCTTTTGAAAGGGAGACGCTCTACATCCATGCTAGAGGGTACTTCAATGAAATTGGTACCTGCCTTGGCATTTTGTGCGAAAATCGGGCGAATGAAAATGCCCTGAAATTTGCAATATGAATCATGCAACGGAAGGATATCACATCTTCTATAACCTTTCAAGCCTACGAGTTTAGTAGAGTGCTCCTAAAAGGAACAAAAATTGCCTTGGTGCTATAGCTGTGGAGGAAAGAATTATATCTCGAGAACACGTTCATGCACATTACAATCTTTAGCTTTTTTTTTGGAATCTTGTATCCCTGGTGGAAGTTTCAAGGAAGTTACTTATATGGTACAAGGTTTTATTGAGAGGCGAGAAGCAGGCAAAAGACAAAAAGAACGGGAAGTGAGTTGTCTAAATTGCCAATGGAAGAAATTACATGAAATCACAGAAATTTTAACATCAAAATTGGTGTTCATGCTTTAAATGTATAATAATAAAGATGTCGGAAAGCAGAGAGAATAGAACAAGATACCGTCACGCAAGTGGCGAAAAAGTTAGGTCTGGGGAACATGACAAAATCGTTTAGACGTGTATCCAGTCATTAGTTCGAGTCAAGCGAATGGCTGGCGAACCACTTTATTATAGGAGGTGGGAACAGGAGGAGAGGGGTGTTGGTCCCCTTGAGTTAAGATGCCATGTCTACAAAGGGTCTGCTCTTTTAAGAAAGTAAAATTCAGCCGGCACACCTGAACGAGTATCGTACCATATTTAGTCAGCGGCGAGAAATGAGAAATCCTTGCCAATTCAAAATGGGCCTTCAGCCAGCGGAATCACAAGGCAATTGCTCACTCTTTGAGTTTCTAGACCATAATTCACCTTTAAAATATGAACAGCCAACGAGTGATTTATTCAGAGAATTTCCTGAGAACATGGCTGTCATGTTACTCGTTATGAAAACAATTTCAAAGCCAATTGCTGGAAATGTTTACAACTTTGCCATTGAAGAGTGGATCTCATTGTCCCCCAGGCAAAGACACGAGGAAGGAAGCCAAAATCCATCACACAATCACTTGGCCACCAAACTTTTAAGGCCATCTAACAGTTTTTCGTCTGCCAATCTTGACAGGCTACAACTGTTGTTCATTGTTTCTCAAACATATATAAATTGTGTTTCAGTCATAGTTATCATAACGTTTCATCACAACATAACAAGCAGTCTATGACCGATTTTGTGATGGCATCCTCTCAGGTCCATGCCTCTGACGAAAGCTGGTAGTCCTGAGACTACCATCAGCCCCACCAGCTACTTGATGGAATGGTCCCCAACCCGAGTCTCTATCAATCTGACTCGAGGGAAAGGAAGGCAAATGTTCTCGGTCCCAACCATGGAAGCGATTGGGCAGGGAATTTTCTGCTTCTTGATAGGTTCTTCCAGATGAACTTGAAGGGATGAAATAAAAAGCACCAGTCTGGTCAGACGATGAAGCAACTGGACCAACTTGTGCCACACTCCTATGAGCACTTGATCTTCGCGATCCAGACATCACTGGATTGCGTATTGATGGTGTATTGCTTGGTTGCTGAAAATATGCCTGAAGAGCTTGAACACGGTCTCGGGCCCGAGCTACACTGCCAGGGTAAGGTGGAATCACTGATGAGACAACTGAGCTCCCAGCTCTGGCAGCAGAACTGTGTCCAAATTCAGAATATCATAATGTTAAAAAAAGGAAACAAAAACAACAAAACAATCGCACAGGAAAAATAGCTAAGGCCTGCTGCTGATAGTGATATTGCCTATAGTTAAACTGGCTGGTGAGAAACTTTCTGAGATGGACTACCTAAAATCAACTTTGCTCGTTCAATATAAAATAAAAGTGCCAAAGATGATGTTTTCCTTCTGAACAATAGAACTCAGTCCTATTCATTAATTCAATATATTCCCTTTGGGAGACTAGGGACTTTGATCTGGCAATGACTTGTGTACTTTTTGAGGGCTTTGGCCCAGTTACAGGATATATGCATATTCTTGTACAACACTACTTACAAAAGAAGTTGTGACGCCTAATCCAGTAAATGCATATCGGATTACTGATGAACAAATACCAACCTGTGACCAACAATGAAAGGATGCACAAAGGATCCCGATCTCGGAACATCAGAATTCGTTCTAGCTGCTCTTTGAGCTGCGGATGGGATTGAGGGTTGATCAGCACCACCAATGCGACTGCTTGTGGTAGGGAAAGGGGAGGAATGGTGATCCCAACTGTGATAATGAACATCCATGCCAGGGAAAGCATAAGATGCAGGTATCTCATTTGGTACAGATGCACCATTCCAATGATTATTAAAGTTAGAACCATCGGAAACGCTAGCATTTGAATTTGATGATGAGGGATGGACTGGTCCAAAGTAGGCAATATATGGGCATGGATGACTCGCAGATGATATAGCTGTATGCTCAGCAAGGATAGCGTGTTGTCCAAAAATTTCATGATCTGCAAAATTGGAAATGCCCTATCAATTACCAAGCTTCACAAGACTTGCAGCTTTAAGTCAGAAGAAAAAACCTTACATGCAGTAGATGAGTATTCTCCTTCTCTGCAAAGTGTAAAAAGATAACATGTCAAACACTGTAAATGAGAAAGAAACAAAAGTAACTCTAAACTTCAAAATGCAATGTGACAACACCATGACCAAATCAAAGCAAGACAACCTTAATGTGACATCAATTGTCGCCTTAATCAAAGAAACAAAATGCCATAAATAAACATGAAACATCCAGTACAAGTACATTAACAGAATAGTGACTTGCTGGTGGTTGAGCAAGGGTTACAGAAAAATAATCAGTACAGCCCATTCTAATGTTGATAACGAATGGTCAACCTTCACCAAGTTCTCAAACCAAAACTTCCAACCTAAAATCTTCAGTTCAAGGTATCAAGGGCCGACTAGGTTGGCCTGTCACCTTGGATTGCAGTCCTTAACCATTCCCTCACCTCCACAATGGCCAATTATACTGAAACAGACCTTTTTCAAAAAAGGCAATAACTAATGGATCAAAGCTTGAAGACAACAAACCTTGTTAATGTGAACAATTCTTGTATTTTTAACAAAAATAATCAATACAATGTTGAATAGGAAATCTAGGAACTTTAAATTTACATCTCATCCAGAAAACCAGAGCACCAGCGTCTCCATAAGCCACTTAGACAAGTATATGTGCAAAAACTAGCAATTCCCGCACTTAACCAAACACCAAAATTCTGGCACGCCTTAAAAGCTTTCTGCAGTGCTGTGTGTTAGGCTACCACTGGACCTCGTATATCCCTTCCCATCTAACTGAAAACCGAGTGGGTTTCCTTACTGGAATGGATTTAGAACTCTATTTAAGTAGTCACAAAGTAGAAATGGACTGGATGACCTTGAACTTCTCCTTATGCAGAAAACATATCCAATTTCTTCTCTTCCTATTGGCATTTACAGGCAACAGGCATCAAAAATCATGAAGCTTAAATTCTTTAATCCACAAACGCTTCATTTTCTATATCAAAGAGTCAAGCTCTTGGATCTGGTGGAACAAGATAGGAGCTTCTCCCCTATTTTGTGTTTCTCTTAGCTTGAATAAAATATTTGCCTTTCAGCTTTAAGCTTGGCACTACAATGATTAAACTTTCTCCAAATGACTTTCTGTGTGTTCCTACTATTCTAGGAGCATATAATGCTCTACACAAATAACAAGAGGAGAGAGAATAGATGATTGGGGTGGGAGGCAGACTGATCCTATACTTTAAATCTACTCTGCAACAAGTAGTAGTTCTAAATTCTCAATACAATATTAAACACATATTTGAACAAAAACAGATGAGAGTACTTTAGTAAAAAATGCAGCTCACAGCTGGGAATTAAATGATCAGGATCTCAAATCCCACCACCCCAAAAAACTCATGATATCATGCACTTAAAAAAATCCTTTTCAGTATTTTCCCCCCAATGGATAGTAGAAATCATTCAATGATGTAAGAACACCACAATTGTGCTCCACCACATGGTCCTTAATACTTTCTTTACTGCGAGCCCTTGCTATCACATTTGAATATCTTTTGTTTAGAAGAGTTTAGTGGGAAAAAACAAAGCAAAACACAGTTGTATGGAAGAGCAATTTTTTTTGGATTAGAGACAGAGACGCAGGCAAAGTAGGGGCAATTATATATAGGTAAAAAATCTCGATATATAGGTAAAAAGTTATAGGTTTAACCCACACTTAAAGGAAATTGCCCCACTGCCCTTCAAAAAAAGTTTATTGGTGTTTCACACTTTTTATGTCCCTACGTCCAAATAAGTCAACACACTTAAAAAAAAAAAAGAAAAAAGAAAATAACACCTTGTCTAAACAGAGAGAGAGACTCAATTTTCCATTTATTCTCTTTCTCAGTCTTTTCCAACGTGCTCCAGCAGACAAACCCATTTGAAAAGTTTTTCACTAACGCAGTGGAGCTCTCTAAGTACTCATTCTTTTTTTTTTCATCTTAACAAGAAATCTAGAGAAAATTTATTAGAAGAGAAGAAAACTCCTTTATTAGGAACTTGACATTCGACAGATACTTTTTTTTTTTTTGCTCAATTTTGAATTGACTATGTACATAACTTTTGGCATGTATTGATTACATTGTTAGTTAAACATATATCTTTTGATACCGTTAGTAGTAGAATTTCACATGTTAAGTTTGCCCCCACTGAATCACATTCTAGCTCAGCCCCTTCTCAGAGGTAACAACTAATGAAACACAAATGGCTTCTTGGTTGGATGTGATATTCAGTTGCAGAAACCAAATCCACCTCAAGGTGAGAATTCAAAAACATAGAAAACTGAGAGATTAGCTGTAGCATTCAAAAGTTCACAAAAGAATGCATCATGAAACGAAAGTCAAATTCATTTAGAAAGTATATTGTGGTTGTACTCACTCAAAAGATGAAGGTAGCCGAGTCAATCCGCTAAATGGACACCAATGAACTCCAATAGACTGCAAAAACTGCTAATATGTAAGAAACTTGAGTTGTCATAAATATTGAAAACATAGACCAAGTTGTATTCTCTACTCTAATAATTTACATACGTGGTTGCAAACAAAAGTATGAGCACATTATTCCACAAGTTGAATTCTAAAACATGTTTTTACAAGTATAGTAGTCCACATTCTGAAAGAGGTGCAGCAGATCCGGGAAAAAACACAAGACAAAATACACACCATAACTCATAGCTTCAGTTACCAGTAAAAAGTAACACAATCAAGTGCAGTAAGATAGCCACCATATGAAACCAATTTCATAGCAAGATATACCATTGCTGCATACTAAATGATTATCCAAACCTGAAGAGCATAAGTGTGTGTAGATTATACTTAAGCATATTGGTTCATACTTCAAAACATCACACGCTAATCAAGAAAAAAGTTTAAGGAACTGATATTCGGGACATGAAAGAAATGTACAAACAATTCCAGTTTCTATCTTTGAGCAATTGCAGGAATGCAGTTAACTCTTGTGCTGATAGATCAAGTAACTTCTCTATAGTTGGCAGTTATCAATAAAATGAAACCTGAAGTCCTTTAACACGTGTAAACATGTAGATGCATCTCCTTCCATAATGACTGTGTTTGTGGTCCACAGCTATACTCAGTGCTGTCTTCTCAAACTTACAACCAACAGATTAAACAACCAGTTCTTGCCCAGAACCCTGAGCCACATTCATTACAGAAAAGTGTGAACTTAATTCCTAGAGCCTAAGACACTTTTAGCTCAGAAAAACAACAACAATTGACAATGTACAAGTAAAAATATACTAATTTGGTGATACTTCTTTTCGTTAGCTAAACTACTCCTTCAGCACACAACCTTTAATAAGGAAAGCTCTTCACTAATCTTATGTATAGCGACAACCAACATGAGAGAGAAGGAACAAAATACAAAAGATCGTATGAAACGTCCATAGCTTGCAAGTCAGTTTTTTTCTTCTTTCTATTTTCTTTTTTTAACAGATGCTGGGGAACAAACTGCATATAGATTATTAGCACAAACTCCAGATGCAGATTCTTAATGAAGAAGATGGCCAAGATTATTAATGGCCCACTTACATTCTTCATAGTGTGATTTCGTTCTTGTTCCATCTTGACATTTAACACGTAATTACTAGCAGCCAAACTAGAGCCAGTAGGAAAATCAAAGTGGCAATACATCAGGTAAGCAAACTCAGACAGCACAACACTTCTTTCTACAAGCTCAAAGCTATTTATATATGCTTGTGCGTGTGTCAATGTGACACTCTTTTCCAATCACAGACTATCAGCGAGCTACCATAGTCATAGAATATGAGAAAAATAGAAAACCACAGAAGCCAAAACATAGAAAAACTCTTAACAGAGGATCAACAAGATATATTACCATTTCAGAGTAGCTAAGGTCATAAAGATCTTCATCATGAGCAAATTCATCCATGTTGAAGTCAGGTAGCTGTCGACAGCCAGTTGCATACAGCCACTGGCCTTTCTCAATCTTTCGACAATTGGGACACTGCATTGCACCCTTAGCATTAAACGCAGAACCAATGCAATCTGCATGAGAACGAGAGACATACCCATAGGAGAAATGGGAACAGTCAGTCATTGTCAAATCACAGTGAAGTTTGTTTGAGCACGGAAAAAGATGGCTCCCATAGAATTCATTAAAGACATTAACTTTGCTGATTACATTGGCCAAAATTCAAGCCTCTTATGCTTAATATGTTCCATAATGACTAGTAGGAAATCAATGCAAGACAGGAACATACTTGGCAAAAATATATGACAGCACAACCTACCATTCAAGATCATAATAAGTTCCAATAATCAAACTGAAGATTCGATGAACCAGAAGCAATACCAAACTGTTAATTCAATGAAAGTTTCGATTTCATATGCATTCACACAAGTAGCAATGCTAACCCATCTGAAGTAATTCTTCATTTGTCATCCTAAAATGGATAGGGGCACAGTAGAACATAAAGACATAAAAAGGGCACTCTCATCTGCTGGTTGGGAGATAGGTTGGGAGATAGGCTCACCCCTTTTCAACTGCTTTCTGATTGATTGATTTCTTTAGGACTCGAGAAGGTTATGAGGAATATCGTGCAGGTGAAAAATATTAATACTGTATGAAGTATCAGATGACCACCGACCACTCTCCTTCAAAATGCACCACATGACATGGAAAGGGAAAGGGAGAGGAAGCACGCTGTCAACTTTAATATTGATATCCATGAACCTCTAGAAATTCTGAAAAGATTGCTACCATAACAAACAGGTGCTCAATTTATGCAACCTGCCAGCTTCTTTCCTAATAAGGGCTAAGCCTATCCTCGTATCCCCTAGATAACCAACTCCTAACATTGCCTCCCAAGCAGGTGTCCTCAAAAAGAGGACATAACATCAGGAGTTTCAAGAGGCCATACAGCTTTGAAAAATATATATATATATATATATGCCTCCTCAACTCAGTATTCAGCGCAATAAAACAAAGGTTGAAAACTCTCCTTGCACTTCAATTTTTTTTCTTTCTTTCTTAATGAACTCCTGTACCAACTTGTTCAAACATCCTTAAAAGTTGTAGTTAAAACCACATAAGTTCCTCAAGTCATTAGAGGACCTACTAATGCATATCTTTTCTACTTCTTAAAAAAAGGAAATCAATAAATCTTTATCCCTCAATAATACCTCAGCAAGGACAATAGTCTATCACAATTTCCCATCCCTGGCATTGTACTTCAAAAATTCATCCAACGCAAATATTCCCTAATAAAACCGAAGCGATAGGTCAATAGAATCGACTGTTAGCCAGCAAAATTCAACATTCCCATATTATATGTCTATCATATTCCACTTCGCAAATGAAAAATTCTGAATAGGCTGAAAAAAGCCCCAGCATCCTGAACCACAATCAAAGCGGCAATATTAATGGCAAAAGGGAACATATATTGAGTTGACTATATATTTTCTGGTGAAATGGGACCAAATTTCTGAATTGTACAATACTGTTCCTTTTTAGATGATTTGCTTTTATGTAGTGACATTCCCAAATAGAAAATCAGAGTTCACGAAGCATAAAGCAATAGTTTCAGCAACAGAGAGCAATCATAGCCAAAACATAAGCCTATTGCGTAAAGAAAGCAGAAATCTCAGAAAAGGACAAAGAAGATCAAAAGGTCATACCAAATTTAGCATTTTTGTCACATCATGTTATCCAGAATTTATCGGATACTAATATTCACTACAGAATCTTTTTTAAAAGGTGTCAACTGAATCAAATTGAAGAATCTAGCGCATAATATAACCCTCAATAAGAATCAAACCGGGTACTATAAGTTTATTATATACAAGTACATAAGAATTGGGTGCTGGGCAGTGGTTCAGACTCAGATGATTGTTAGTTTAGACAACTGGATAGTTACACCTGCAGAGCAGCCACATGCAATATGGCATGGTGAAAGACAGGCGTGCCATGGTTAACCATGGTGAGGTTTTCATGTGGTCAACAGGTGCTGTTACCGCTGAATTTGAGCCCATATTAGGTGTATGAACATTGTGCAATAGTATATAAGGCTTCTGGCTGTTGGCTACTAACTACTTAGATTACAAATGTCCAGCCAGCGGTTTTGATTCCAAAATTTGCCACACAAATCTCAGTCTTCAAACCATTTCTTTTCTTCATTAGTAGCAGATTGCAAAGAAAGTCATCTTTTAGTACACCGGAACACTGTCAAAATTCTCACTAAAAATTCAGACCTAAACCCAAGGAAACCTTCAAACCATTTCTTTTCTTTGTTAGTAGCAGATTGCAAAGAAAGTCAATCTTTTAGTACACCAGAACACTGTCAAAATTCTTACTAAAAATTCAGACCTAAATATAAAGAAACCTTCACACAATCATCAAGACTCGAGAAAAACGCAATATGATTATAAATAGTAACTAGCCAAATCCTTGGGAAATTATATGATATCTTCAGCTCTTAAAAGGAACAATACAAGGAGCAAAGAATGAATGGGCAAGCAGATGGCATTTAATAACTTTCAAACTTAAAGGGTCTTTTTTCCATTCTTGAAAAATAACGGCCAGCAATCATTCCCATATATCAAATACTTTTTTTGGTATGAATGATGGATAACTCTCTCCTAGTCTTAAAATGTGCCATCATTTTTTATGAGCATTTGACTAATGCAATCCTTCTTGCCTTTACTAAGATTGGAATCTAAATAGTTAGCCCTTCTTTCACAAAGTCAACTGAGAAGCAATAACCTCAGGCTCTTAAGTCCAAGGGAAAACGGTAATCCATCAATTGAGCACAACAGAAACACAAAGTCTAGCAAGATCAATTGATTGCTCCAAAATTCAAGAAATGAGTGCACCACCTACTGAATTATCCAATACAGGTTACAAAATATCAGCTCACTGTTCAATACACTCAAGGGAAGCAAAAGAATGAGATGTAAGGTTGTCCTTCTGCTTCGTTTTTATCAGATTTTACAGCTAAGAGAAAGTACTAATGCCTTGTATTAATGAGCTTAGACTAATTTGCAGTTAAAAGAAACTGAAAGTTGTGCAAATGCGACGGTATATCTATTTGAGTGGATCCACAGCCATCATAATTACACTTGAGAGATAAATCAATACAATCTCTTGGGAAGTTCTTAAAATACATCCGCCCACATCCATAAAAAAAACACACACACAAAAATTATCATCTTTTCTCAAACGCATTTTCCACAAATACCAGTGCTGCAACCAACAAACCATGACTTGACCAAAACCCAAGAAAATTAAGCTTTTACAAACGATCAAGCCACAATTTATCTAGATGTTGTGGAAAACACTAACAACCTGTAGAGGTGGAAGTAGCCAAATCCTAAAGGTCAAACTTTAATCAACCCAACTCACTATAACCCTTCCCTGCCACTATTAGATCGTCAATTCAACATTATTTTCAAAACAAATAATACTAGTAAATATTTCTACAGCTTTCATGCATGAATAAACACACCTGCCCACCTCACCAAGCACATAATTCAGCAAAAATTGAGATATAAAATAGCAAAAACCGATCAAATTGGAATAATCCAAAACCACAAAAATACAAACTTCAATCCACCCCAACTTAGTAAATTAAACTCAATTGACCCACTCTTTCTCGATCATTTTGCAGTTATCTAAAATTAAAGAATCAGATCTCCATAATTACAAGGGAAATTATACAATCAAAATAACTAAAACTGTAAGAACAAAGCAAATGAAAAAAAAAAAATCATAACTCACCGAGGTGGAATTGGTGACCGCATTGAAGCTTAGCCCAAGATCTATCCCCATTATCAGTCACAGCATCCAAACAAATCGAACACGGAACGGTGACCAATGCTTCCCCTTCTCCCTCTCCTCCTCCTCCTCCTCCAACTCCATCGCCGTCATCTAGAATATCCCCACCGTCCAATCCCATCTCCAATCAAATTAAATTAAATAAATTAATCAACCACCACCAAAACCCTAAATTACCCCACCTCGATTCCTCCAATTAAATTAACAATTCACCCAAATTAACCAAATCCCAGAAATCCCCTCAATTCCCTCAAGCAGAACCCCCCAAAAAAAAACAAAGCAAGCATTCAATCTCCAAGTCTAATCCCTTTTTATGTTCTTGGGCCTTTTCCTTGATCTTTCTTCCTTTCCTTCTTTCCCCCAAAATTAAAGTCAAAATTCAGAGCCGATTGCTTATGGATATGTCGGTGTAGATATAGATATAGATATAGATAAAGATAGCTTGTAAGAGAGAGATGGATAGGGGAAAAGACGGGAAGACGAGAGCTTTTACGATCTGAAGAAGAAAAAACATGTGAGGGGAGGAGTGGTTGGGGGAAACGTGTTTTCTCGCTCTCTCTCTTTTTTTCTTTTTTTTTTTTTGGGGATGGGGGCAATTGGGTAGTAGTGGTAGTAGTGTAATTTTTGGCGTCAGCAAGGAGTCAGGGACACCGCCTGTTTTGGGGCCGTTGGATTTGGTAACTATGCAGACAGAAGCAGAAAGAAGGGGTGGGACCAAACCAAACCGCCGTATGTGATGGACCACTGATGGTAAGTTGGGAACTCCTGCTATTGTATTAATCTGATAATTTCAGAAACCTCCCTCGAAGTTTATGACAATTTCACTTAGTTCTTTTTAAGTTTTAAAAATTATATATACCTTTCTTGAGTTTATCATTTTGGTGACAAAAACTATTTAATAGTCAAAATTTTGAATGAATAATCCAAAATGCCGTCATGAAATTATAAAATTCGTTTTACCTTCTTATGCAATTCTTCAAAAAAATATGGAACATGCACAAAATCTCAAATAAATTTTCGACCCTTATCTCTACTATTTTAAATCTTTCATACTCTCGCATCTTAAATTAGTACCATTGTCACCATGACCACCACCACTATTAATCTCTAAATTTTTAAACCTCAATCTAAGTTAAACAAAAAAAGAAGTAAATCATCGCTGTTAAACTCAAAAATTTCACTAATAACATCGTATTCCTTAAATGTTGGAGTACCAACACTAGCGCCATTCTTTTTCCTTCACCTTACATCCTCTTCTATTCATCTTTAGATTCCCCAAGCAAAGTCAAAATTAATTTGTAATATGTTAAAATTGTATTTAGGACATAATTAGTTATTTCACGAATGAATCTTGTTTTTGTTTCCATTAAATGTCTAATTGTGTGATGCATTCATATGCACGAGACTAGGAGCGAATTGTTTGATTGCATGCAAAATATTAATATATTAAGGTTATTACGATCACCTTATAGGGTCAAAGAAGGTAAGTGCAATATTTAAAATTTCAAAAGTATTTGGTGAACTTTTCAGAAACCTCAAGGGAGGTTTTTGAAATTATCCCTTGTAATACATTTGTAGTTGGAGCACATCACATTTAGGTGAGTATTAATCTTAATAAAACGTGTTTGCATAGTCTTTTAGTAGAAAAAATAGATTTTTTTTAACATTAGTATATCTAAATTACACCAAACTTTTAGTATATAAAATGCACATGCTCAGATTAACTACATCTCATGTGTTTCGATACTTTACCAGAAAAAAGGGGAATGAAACACGTCTCAGATTAACTACATCTCATGTGATTGTTAGATTTAGACTGAATTTATGAGTATGTTTGACAAGAAATCTAATGGACACACGTCAGAAGGGTTTGAAGACGCGTAAATGTACTAAAAATGATGAAGAAATGTACACACTTATAATAAAATAAATTAGGTATATATTAGATGTATTAAAGAATGTCTATTGAGTCACCTTCAAAAATATATTTTTGAAATAGAAAATCTCTTGCTTTTAGGGAACTTGATCACTCATCTTACAATGAAGGTTCCCAGATTTCTTTTCATCCTATTTTTCATTTCCAATATTTCTTTCTTTATATGCTCTCGCCAAATATTAGAAAATTAAAAAAAAAAAACAATTTTGATTTGCATTTGAATTGAATGATTTGAAAATCTCTCAGATTCCTCGAGTTGTTGGGATATTTTGGGAGGTATTTGAGTTTGTAATCTACCAATTATTTAGAAACTAAGGCATCATTTGGATTGAAGGAATGGAAAGGAGAGGAAAAGAGAGGATTCTAGTAAAAAAGAAAAGAAAGGAGAGTAGAGAAAACTTGAGTTCATTTGTCTTGTTTGAAATACTGAAGGAAAGGAAACTATTATGAGTTAATTCCATTTTTATCCATAATTTAAAAGTCTAATTTTTAAACGCCTAATAGGTTTTTAGAAAATTTCAAAATTTTCATTAATCTTGATGTCATTTCCCTTCATTTCCACCCACTTTAGACAAATAGTTGACTAACAAAAAATAACTAAATCTTATCGCTCCCTTTTCCTTTCTAATCCTTTCTTTCCTTCCTCAAAAACTAATCCAAACAATAAAAATCTTGTTCCTTTATTTCCTTTCCTTTCCCTCCCATTTACTCTCAATAAACAATGCCTAAAGTTGATAGATTACAAATTTAGATACCTCTTGAGTCATCCACACGACCTATTTAAGAGAATTTCAAATCTTTTATCAAATCTATCAATGCAAACATAGCTTTAAAGCTTAGATATTTTCAAAGGCTACTTTCTAAATAAGTATGTGTTATGGTTGGCGGTGCAAATGAGTCAAGTTTAATCAAACTATTAGCGAGTTTATTCGGTCAAAGTTCACATTGGCCGGTTCGAGCTAACTTCAACCAATTCGAATTGCTTGACAAACTCGAGTTTAAGCCTTATATTTGATACTTGAAAGCTTGTAGACCTTAATCAAGTTCAATCGATTTTCAATTATAATTATATATTGTAAAATTTTATATTGTTTAGTGTGAAACATCTATCATATCCATTGTTTAGAATAATATAAAAATATTGATTTATATCACTTAAGTTTAGCTAAAATACAATCAAGCTCAAAACGTAGTTCGAGTAAGCTAAAACCAAATTAAACTCGAACTTCAGTATTTTAGCTAGAATCAACCACAATTGAACTCAAGATTAGGGCTGCAAATGAATTGAACCGCTCGCGAGCAGGTCGAGTCAAAGCTCGACCTGAGATCGAGATGGCCAAATCGAACTCGAGTTCAAAAATATTAAGTTCGTCGCAAGATCGAGTATATATATATATTTTTTATTTTAATAATAAAATTACATATATATTCCTAATATTTTATTATTTATTAAGAAAAATATTATTTTATTTATTTTTTAAAAATAACATTTTTATTTTTATTTTTTCGAGTTCGAGTTTTAAATTGGCAGCTCGTCGAATTTGAGTTCGAGTTCGAGCTCGATAAAATAAAGTTAAGGCTCGACTCGATTAGATCAAAATTCGACTCGACTCTACTCGTTTGCAACCCTACTCAAGATGCACTATTCAAGTTTGATTCGAGTGATTTCTACTTCTAATAACGGCATTATATAGTCAAAAAACAAATAATTGCCAGCTAGTATGATATTAAGAAAAGATAATGATAGAAAAAAATCAGTAAAATAATCGTCTTATTTTATTGTTTAAGATCTGAATTTTACCATATAAGATTCCCATTCAGGAAAACTCTCACATGCATTTATTACGTGTCTTGCATATTACTGTATTATAAACTTTGATATAACAGATCTATTTTACTAATTTTGTTTAATTTGTAAATTCAGTGCAAATCATTTATTATCAATTTGGCGAAAGTGGAATGCTAGCATAGAATTTTAACGGGCAATTGGCAAAAACAGTCGTATGAGATGTAAGTCATAAATGTAATAATCTACGTGAAAAATGAGTAGGAAGAAAGTTTTACGTATAAATTTTTTTTTTGATAATGAACTTTTACATATCATTAAGTAAGTTGTAGGAGTTGACAGTTAAAGAAATCGGACAAAGGCATTAAACCTGGGATGAAGGCTGTAATTTACCGAGAAATAATACACGCATTTAACGAGTGGTATTAGTAGATCCAGGTGATTAATGTATATGTGAGACATGGTTTAAAGGATGAATCTTCGAGGCATTATTGCTTAAAGGAGCAAAATTTTTGTACTAGAAGGGTGTATGCATATCACATATTTAAAATTTCAAGTTTAAATCCAAATTGTAATTAATTATTATACATTTATACTCACTATTGCATACACTGTCAATGTAAAAAAAATTAAATATTTTTCACATATGTAAATTCAAATAACAGTTAATATGGGAAAAAGATAGGTTGGGTGGTTCGAGAAAAGGAAGTGTAAGTGAGAGATTTCTAGTTGTAACCTTTCAACTTTTACTAAAAAAAAAAAAAGAAGCTAATGTTTCCTCTGAAAAAATATAACAAGGGTTAGATTTATGAAAAATGCAAACAATACTGGCCTTTTAAGTGGTTGAGCCAAATTGAACTTTCAAGGCTATTATTTGTACGTAAAAAATGATCAAATTCTGATAAAGAATAATAAATTCGCACAATTTGTTTATTACATCTATGGACTTCACGTAATTTAGATTTTAGACAACACTAGGTAAAAACAAAAAATGCACATTTTGAAGTACTCATCCAACTAACCTTTTTTAGAAAATTGCATAAAAGGAGGGAGAAAAAAGAACTTTTGTTTTTTGAAAAGAAGGGAAAAAAAAAAAAGAACTCTTGTCAGGAAATTAGATTTGTATTTTGTTGACGATATCAAGTGCCAGTCAATGGGTCGAAGCCATTGACGCACATGTCAAATGCACCCGAACACGTGCACATAATATGTTGTTCTAACCAACAAACGCAGTCAAAGGCGTACTACATGGTCAAGGCTTTTCCACGCATACATGATTTTTCACACTGCTATAATTCTTATCTTTCTTAAAATTTCCAAAATTGGTGAAGATTAGATGTTGAAATTCTAAACATTAATCATAAAAAAACCGAGAGACTCCGTTGCAATTGAACAATATTATAAAAAAATCGACTAATTTAGAGATGTAAATGACTGAACCAGCTCCTTGAATATAACTCAAGTTTGAGATATTGATTAGGTATTCGAATAAAACTTGCTGAGTTTGATTGACTTTTAATTGTATGCATATACACATAATACTTTTCTTTTTGGATTAATCTTTCTTACACTGTCAACGTTGGATGAATGACAATTATGCAAAATTTGAATTTGAAATTCAACTTTTGCACACATGTCATGATTCTTTCCTTTTTAAAGAATTTCGAAGTCATAATTCCGTATTTACTCAAGCTCTACCTCAATTACTCAATACCCTTTAAAATTTTAAGCTTATACAATCAAGCTCATGCTAGGTAAAAGAATCATCAACTTGATCTCGAATTGACCAAAAAACACTCGTTTATACCCACCCATTGAGCAAGTAAGTGATGGCAGAAGGAGATACTTCATGCCATGTGTGCAGGCGACGTCTATCAAGTCGAACCGAGGTCAGACACAAGACGAACTCACTTGCAAAGCAGGAAGTGGCTAGGACTAATATTACTACTCACTACAGATAGTTTGATCGCGTAAGATAGGAAAGAACACGATGACAGTATCAGTAGTAGGACTGAATAATAGAGTGATTGACTGTTACATCAATCATGTCAATCACCAATCAAAATATGAGGGTGGGCTAAGGCTTCTGATAACCCCATGTAAGTAAGCTATGCCGAGATAAGTCTCTACGAAGGCTCAATATTGGTTGAGGTACCTCCTGGGTTAGACTGGCCAAGATATCCTCTAGGTCGAAGTGGCCGAGCTATCCATACCATGCAGGTTAATTATTTCAGAAGGTGAAGGAGAAAATGAAGAACCAAAAATGCTTGTAACGGGAATCGAAATATGTTAAGTAAAATGCCAAATACTCATAATTAGGCCAATCAAGAAAATTGTTTGTCAATGTGTCAATCCCCGTAATTCAGAGACAAAAGCAAGAGGTGCACCAAATCTTTTCCTCGTTGGATTCTCCTGTAGACTAGTTGTCTATTCAGATATTTGTCACTTGTCTTTCTTGTATCTAATTAAAATAGTGGACGTTTCTGATTCCATGATTAGACATAGTGACCTTCGTAGATTATCTTGACATAGTTCAAAATCAAATTTTCTTTCACCAATGTTGGAGTAGAAAACTAGGTTCATTAAAACCTTTATCTCGTCCTTCGGGAAATGGGATTTGCGTTTGGTCCAAATCCTTGCCAGCTCTTGTGATTTTCTATTTTAAATTCCTCTATTAACAACTTACAGGCAAAGTTGGTTGAAGTTGGTTTATCTATGGTGAGATGACCAGAGTAATATTTATGTATATTTACATACTCTTGCTCTGAACTGAATAGAACTGTGGATGTAGATGTCTCCATAGCCAGGCCTCTTTGTAGTAACGAAATAATGGATTAATTCTACTTTCATCCCTGAATTTATATCACTTTTCCAGATTTCAATTTTGCATACTTTGCACCCTAAACTCTTAATTTTGAACATTTTACACTCTAAACTTTCAAGTTTGTCCAATTTAATTAAGTCCAATCAATGACTACATTCTCAAAATTAATGAGATAAAGAACAATAAAAATTAGTGACAATGTAACGTTTTATTTTAACTACAATTTTGTAACTTTTTTACCACTTTTAGTACATTGTCATTGATTTATAAGGACTCAATTACTAATATTATTAGTAAAATTAACAAGATAGAAGATAGTACAAATGAATGACAATGTATTGTTTTATTTTTGTTGTGATACTTTGGCATTTTTTGATTGCTTTTGACACATCGGTATTTGATTTGTTGGGTCCTTGATATTGTTAATTTTACTAAAGTTGTCATTGATCGGACTTAAATACGATAAGTTTGAGAGTTTATGATGCAAAATGTTTAAAATCAAGAGTTTATGGTGTAAAGTATTCAAAATTGAAGTTTAGAGTGCAAAGTAAAAAGTGATATAAGTTCAAGGGTGTAAAGTGGAATTTGTCCTAAAATATTAATCTTGAACTCTAACTCATTTCAACTAGCGATGAATTTGGTTGGAGCTAGAAATATTGGTTATAAATCATATGCTCTGCGTGAAGAGTAAAAACAAGGCGAAGTACAAAGTATCCCTTAGGAAATTAAAAATAGAACAGCCGGTCGGCTGGGTCGGCTGGTTTGACTTCCTTGAAAGGAAAATCTACTCTTGAGATTCAAAACCAATCTGCATCATACTTTTAAAATGAATATGAATCGGGTCAAATCCACTTTAAAAAAAAAGAATGTAATTCGAGTCATATCTTATATTTTTAGGGGTAGAAATAAATATGAATCGAGTCATTTTTTATTTATAAATAAAAAAGTAAATTTTATATACATTGACAGTGTATACATTACCATCGTTGAATTCATGACATATGTGTAAAAGTTAAATTTTAAATTCAAAAATTGCATATTTGTCATTGAACTAACGTTGTGAGTGTAGGAAAGATTAATTCTAAATTAAAATACTACAACTTTTTTACCTCAAAAAACTGGCCATATATGGTTACGTGATGGATTTAGGATAAAAAGTGATTGAAAATAAAAGTTGAATCTGAATTTTATCGACTTAATTTTATAAGAAACGTAGAAGTTACTATTTTAAAAATATAGGACAAAAACGATTTGAATGATTTTCTCAAATTAAAAATAGAAAAGCATGGCTGGGTCGGCCGGGTGCTTAGTTTGACTTCCTTGAAAGAAAAATCTACTCCAAGGGATTCAAAACCTATTGCGTCATAGCAGGGAATTCTTTGCTTTTCGTCGAATTATGCTCTGAGCCAACGAATATGTATAGCTCCAACCTTGGAATATTCTCTCCTTTTATGTCTTCTCCTGCCATACAGAAAAAGTGTTGTCTACTTTTGTCATTATAAACCTTACAATCTAATCACATTCTCATATTCATCATTGCCCATTATTTGCCGCGTATGAGGTGCATGTAAAGGGAGCCATACTTTCAAATCCTTTTAACACCCGCAGATGTGGACCATATGCCTCTTCATAGTCTCCATTGGTAAATGTTAGATTAACTTTTATCCCCCGGCAATATTGTGATTTTTTTTATATTAACAACTATGAATTTATAACGCATATACGTGATTTGAATTTCAAATTTGAATTCATATTCTATAATATAATATAAATCTGCTAATGTAAAAAAAAAATTTACACTGATAATATATATAAAAAAAAAACTTGCCCTTGACTATTTCACCTCTTTTTCTTTGGTTTTTTTTTTCTTTTCTAAGTTTTGGATGTAACTTGTATCAAGCTTGAGGTGCATGTAAATGGAGCCATACTTTCAAATCTTTAACACTTGGAGCTGTGGACCATATGCCTCTTCATAGTCTCCATTGGTAAATAATAGATTAACTTTTATTCACCGACAATATTGTGATTTTTTTTATATTAATAACTATGAATTTATAACATGTATACGTGATTTGAATTTCAAATTTGAATTCATATGATGTAATATAATATAAATATGCTAATGTAAAAAATTTTTTACTCGGATAATATATATATAAAAAAAAACTTACCCTTGACTATTTCACCTCCTTTTCTTTTCTAAGTTTTGGATGTAAGTTACTAACATTTTCTTTGTCAGTAGGGAAGATTTCAGGGGTAAATTTTCTCTCTCTTCTTTTTTTTTTTTTAAATTTTATAACAAAAAGCAAATAACAAAAAGCAAAACTATTGAGAACATCACCTCTTGATTAGTTGAACCACCTAAACAAGAGACATCACCCCAACTACATCAAGATGCACCTATCACCTACACATGAGAACACTATAACCTGAAATGTGTAATGCTAGTTATGCTTACATGTCTATTTTATCATGTCGGTATCATGGCTTATAGATATTATTATTATTCTTAATTAGTCGCAATTGCTTGACATGATTTACATTATCCTTTTCTTTTAATTCATGACACGTGCGACTACTTGGTTGTTTAATTAAGGTTGAGTTTCTACTAGTCACCTATTACCTGTGACAAGGTTTTTTTTTTCTGTTAATTATTATTTGAAATCAACTCATATTGAATTAATCCAGTTCAATTCATATTGAGTTAATTGAGTCCAACTTTAAAGAGTGTATTTTACATGACAAAAATTCGAAACAAGAATGTTATATTAATAACAATAGAAAAATCTAGGTTAATCTGCAACAGAATGGATGATAATCATAGTTCTGCTTAAAAAAAAAAAGAAGAAGAAGAAGATATTCACAGTTCAAGAATAAAATATTTCATAGATATAGGGTTAAGTAGAACATACCACTATCCTAAATATCTTAGATCTTTGGCATAGCCAAATTAATGAATGAATTAATCTTATATACTGAAAGTGAATATATTATCATGGTTAAATGCATGACATGTATATAAAATTTAAAATTTAAATTTAAATTTGAAAATTTAAATTTGAATTACTTATCATGCATTTAATGATGATAATTAGTTTATAGAAAGATAATTTGAAATGAATATCTAAAATTTCAAATAAAAATTTACACTGCCTTGTTATTGTTATGGATTTTGGCCTTTGCCGCATTGTGAGATAGGTGTACCAAACATCAATGATGAGCCCTACTGGGAGGCAGCCCAGATGGGAAAGTAATGATCTACTGGGAGGCCCAACCAAAAGACAACTAGCCACCACTAACAAGTTTCATTCGAGTTGCACTCTAGTGGTTGATTGTGATGCATTGTAGTTGGTTAAATTCATAGAATTAAGGATGTCAATTGGCAGCTAGTTGGCACCAAACCCTCATACCAAGCTCATAACTGCTGAACATCACTCCTCCTAAATCTGAATTATCCTCCTTCTTAGAGAACAAAATTTTTTTTTTTCCCTTGCAAGCAAAGCATTGTTCATTTGTTCTCCAAGGTTGAAGCATGGTTGATGTTGAATCTAAAAGATATTCTGTAGGATAGATAACTCTGACAACTAATCCTCTTCGTAGTATGGTAGAGGGGTATCAATCTCCATTAGTCTCCTTCTCCTTCATGATTATTTTTATTTTCCTTTTTGTGTAGTAAGTATCTCTTAAGGTTACCTAATAAGAGTTTCTTCTCTTATAAAACTACGTAGCGAGAGTTTCTTCTCTTTTAAACTTTTCTAGTGAGAATTTTATTCTCCCATGGAGAGATTTTTAGCAAGAGTTTTTAGTTTTTTAATTGCTTTTGTTAGCTTTGAGTTTTTTTAAGTTTAGTTATCAGATATGACATTCGGAGTCTGAAGCAGTTAATTATCATATGTGGCATAGGCGGTTGAAAATACATATTGAGCCTATACTGTTTTATCTTTGAATATAGCTAAAATTTCAAGGCGCAAATTTTTTTTATTTTTTATTAATTTTTAGCATTCATTCTTTCATATTTAACATCTGTTTGTATATGTGTATACCACTAGATGCTAGTGCAGATTTAATAAAATTATAATATTTTATTTAAAGAAAAGCTCATTACTTCTTAGATAAGTCTACTAAACCTATTTGCTCACGGGTTAGGTACTTAGGTTGACAAAGTAAGGTTCTATTTGATAATTCAATTCAGCACGTAAATTTAATGGATTGAAATTTTAACATATTTAGATGTGTTTGATAATAAAATATGTTACATCTGAATTAATTAAAGGTGCGTTTGATAAAACTAAAATCTGAAATATGAAATCTAAAGTCTGAATCTATTAAATTATTGAATTGTTAAATATTAAATGTAATACATTTGAGCGTATATCACATTCAGTGATAAGTGAATAACTTGTCACTTGTTTTTTAGAGCAAGTTTTACCTAGAAAATTCAGTGCCACTTAATTAATTCAAATGTTCAATTTTTTGTTATCAAACATGTCTGAACACGTTAAGATTTGAATCCATTAAATTTAAGTTCTAAATTAGGTTATCAAACAGGACCTAATTGCACTGAATTTTCTAAACAAAACTACTTTCAAAAATAAATTATAAACTATTCACTTGTCACTTTATATGATATACACTTATATATATTATATTTAGAATTTGTTTGATAACATAAAAAAAAGTGATAAAATTGAACTTTTTCAGACATTCAGAAGTTTTGGTTATTTGATAAATAAAAATTCATATGCTAAATTTGTTAAGTGGTTCTGAATTTGTGTGCATTTTTTTCAGTACAAGAATCGTAACTGAATGCTTAATTCTGATAAGAATCAACATACTTACTTCAATTACTTTATTTTATCTACTAAATCTACTCTTGTTTGTAAATTACGTTCAAAATTCTTATCTAATTAAACACCCTGATATTCTCTATTTAAAATCCTTATCTAATTAAACATTCAAAATATTAGATGTTATATGAGTTATTGGATTGCAATGTTTCTTTTAATGTTTTCCATAATATATATCATCTTTTATATTAATTTGATTAAAAAATAAATATTGTCAGTTTCATACCTAACAATTTTAAGTTAATTAAATCATAAATTTTATTTCTTTTTTGGATGAAAAGATAGAAGAGCAAAATTGTACAATTTAGCTTATTAAGTATTCAGTTATAAATGTTTATCAAAAAGTATAAATAGGTTCAACATTAAGATTCAGACATTCATATTTTTTTTAGTGTTTAAAATTAAGCAAATTACTTGGTATTTAGATTTCAGAATTTAGATTCAGTTTTATCAAACGGAGTCTTTATACTTAACCATTCAATAACTTAATAAATTTAGACTTCGATTTCAAATTCAGTTTTTAGACTTTAATTTTATCAGACACATCTTAAGTAGCTTGTTAAACGTGATAATTAACCCTATCAAATTCTTTAGTACTAATCTGTTTTGCACTCCTGAAATTGTACACTTTCTCACTTCGCATCCTAAACTTTAATTTTGAATACTTTGCACCCTAAATTTGTTCTATTTAATTTCAATCAATAACAAACTTTAGTAAAATTAATGATATAGAGGACCCAACAAATCAATGATAATATGTTGAAAGTTGTCAAAAGGTGCCATGTGTCATGACAAAAATAAAACAATATATTGTTGTTAATTTGTGTCATTTTTTTATCTCGTAAATTTTATTAATAATATAAATAATTGGGGCCTTATAAATCAATGATAATGTATTAAAAGTAGTCAAAAAAGTTAAGAGATCATAGTTAGAATAAAACAGTATATTGTCATTGATTTTCATCGCTCTTTATCTCATTAATTTTGCAAATGTAGTCATCAATTGGACTTAAATTGGACAAGTTTGAGAGTTTAAGGTGCAAAATATTCAAAACTAGGAGTTTAAAGTGCAAAATATCTAAAATCAAAATTTAGGGTGCAAAGTGGAAAAATGTACAAGTTTGGGGGTGTATTGTGGAATTAGTCCAATTCTTCATGAAACCAAATGAGTTTTTTGGGTTTTTTTTTTTGACACGATAAATTCTATACCTACTCCTACTCCTACTCTACAGTAAGAGAAAGGAGTGGATCCAAGGGGGTCAACTACTATCGAATCAGATGTATACCTTTGCACCCGCAGATAATTTTTTTTAGAAAATCTTGAAAAAGAATGCAGGGCAAGAGATTTGACCTACACCCAAGGAGAGTCTTATACCTCTCCCTGGTGGCCAACCACTTTAGAGATAGTTGGTTGAGTTTTTTTGGGTATTTATTTAAAATTTTACTGTAATTTACTATAAAATTTGTAGAAAAACTTTTTAGGGTGAGTAAATTTTTTTCTTTTCCTTTTCTTTTCTTTTTCCTTTTCTTTCCTCTCCTCTTCATCTCCCTCACCCACCACTGATCTTATTCCCTCTTTACTGTCGGTTGCCAAAACCTCCGCAGATGACCAGCACCGACAACAAGTGGAGTTTTTTTTTTAAATATACTTTTTTTCCTCTCTCTCCCTTTTTCCCTTTCTTTACCCTCCTCTCCCACCCTTCTTCTTCTCCCTCCTCCCCTCTCTTCGCCACCTTTCCCCTCCCTTTCCGCGTGATCTAGTCACTATGACCAGCGATCTGGTCACGCGACCAAATTGCACATGGGAAAGGGAGAGGGAGAGAAAGGGAGGAAGTGGTAAGGAAGAGGGGATGGGAGGAGGAGAGGGAGGGAGAAAAGAGAAGGAAGGAGGAAAGGGAGAAGAGAAAGAAAGAAAGAAAATCGGTGCTAACATCAACAGAGGTTTCAGTTGGTATTGGCTAACGGCAAAGGCTATGGTGGATTGAGGTGGGGGAAAGAAGAAAAAAAAAAGGAACGAAGGAAAATATTTTTTTGCGTGTTTTTGGTATTTTGAAGTGTATATTTTAAAAATTTTGGAGAGTTTTTTTTATATTAATGTAGTTAAAAAAAGTTGGTAAAATTCATTTGCCAAACAACCCCAAATTACATGCATCTAAATGGTTTAAAAACTCTCTAAATTAACTTTTATTAAACCAACAGTTTAGCACATCAAAATAAAAACAGTCATTGCTCAACAATCAATCACATACAAATTGGAACAAAAGAATCGCACCAAAGATGGTGTCTAAATAGTTAGAAAGAAACAAGCCCAACAAATGATACCCTTAGTAAACCAAACTTATGGGGTTACCCATCATAAATTAAACTTATGGGATCACCTGTTGATGGTCCATCATCAAAACTAAACTTACTGAATAATCCATAATCTTATTAATCATTATCATTTATCTGTTTAACTCAATTCTCGTGGACATAGATTTTTACTCTAATCGTTGCCATCCATCCCTATGTAATAATTTTCACCCAGTTTAAGTGAGCCAACGATAGCAAGAGTTGGCTTATCGATTGAAGTTATCATTCTTTAAGTGTCTCTGAGTAAAATCCAACTCTCATCACTTCAGTTTAACTAATTTAAAACCAATATATTCTAACCAAAATGGTAAATTTGATATTTCAACTAACTATTGAGAAAATTCACAAGTCTATGATAATACTACAATACCACCAAGTTAATAGTAAGATTTACCATGTAACCATACTCAAAGTAGACATTCTCTTCCCTTTTTATGGTTTCACTTATTATCTCGTTTTTCATTTTGAACCATAAAGTGACCCTTCTATAGTTTTTTTTAAATAATATTTTTTTTCCGGAAATTGATAATAATATCTTTATTGGGGTTGATCCAAAGTCCGAAGTAAATGGTGGCAATCCAAATTCAATGCACCGCCAGCAGACATATACAACATACATAACTGTATATCACTTGCATCCCACTTGTCTAGTAACGTAGAATAGAAGTGTACAAATAGCACTACTGGTCAAGAAAACAACCGGCTGGAGAAGAAAGGCTGGGAAGGCCCATGTCGGCCATCAGTCAAAAGAGGAGGAGAATCTAATTCTCAAAATCCCATTAATTTGCAAGTTTCTTTGGGATAATTTCATTGAGCTCCTAAAGCTTGGAAAATTATACTTACCTCTCTTGATTTGATAGTTTTAGTAACAAAGCCTTAAAATGATATTTACTTGGTCAAATTTTTAAATGAATACTCAAAAATGCCCTTGCGTAATGAGTTTTAATTTATTTTCCTATATAATTATAAGATTATCTAGTATAATTATAAGGAAAATGTGTCAAAATTTTCATGTCCATATCTACTATTTGATAAATAACTATGATAATAATTTTATCATTATGATAGGGTACTTTTGATGGTACTTTATTATGGACTTAGATTTATAAGATAGAAAAGAAAATGTTGAAATAATTTATTAAGAGTTTATGAATTTTTCGGGTAGTGGGATTATCATAATTTGGCAGTGATTTTGGGCCTTTTTTTTGATTTATTGTTAATTTTAGTACCAAAAATAGAAAACAAAAATCAGCAAAAACATTGAATTACATATAAAATTAATTCATAAAAAAAACACTAGTTCGACGTTTGGTTACAATATAAACTAAAATCAATAGTAATAGTTCTACAGTTTTATTGACAAATAATTAAAAAAAAGGAATAAGAAGGAAAAAGAATGAAAAAATAATTTTAAAACTCATTCTAAATATAAGCATACCAAATAAGGGAATTTCATTAAAATATTTAAGGGTAAAATTGTCATTTTAAATGACAAGGGAGGTATGTGTAAATTTTCAAATCTCAAGGGAGCTCAATAAAATTGTCAGAAACCTTAGGGGAGGTTTCTGAAATTACGATTTTCTTTTCCTAAAAACAAATCAAAAGATTATTTAAATTTTAAAGTAATTCCTAATATGAAGTGGTTTTCTTAATTAGGATTTTCCTATTCCTGAAGGGACACCGTCAAATTCTCCACTATAAAAGCTCACCACCCCGGCCTTATTAGGAGGACTACCTTTTCTTTCGTTACCTCTTACTGTACAATTATAGCATAGTACGTCTTCCATAGTGCCTGCGGAAAGAAAAAAATCTGACAAGCAAAGAAACTTCAAGTCTGCAAACATGTTGCTTTACCAGGATCTTCTTTCTGGTACACTTCTTTTCTTAACCTTTTCTGTCTGAAAACTTTGTTGCATGATACAACCTTAGTTGCTTTTTCTTGTAACAGTTCCTATGTTTTGTTTGCTTAAGAGTTTAATTTAATTCTTTTGTACTTTTTTTTTGGTTGTCTTCTCGCATGAGTTCATACATGTGAAAACCATGAAAAAGAAAAGAAGAAGAAAAACCCTTTAGATTGTTTTATTGGATGTAAACTTGTTATTTATTTGGTTTCTATAATTGGATACCAATTATGTGTTTAACGTTGGGGCTGATCTACCTGTGTGTTTCTTCGGTTATGAATTTCAATTCAAGGAAGAGAATAGTATCGGTGCAGAGTCTTTACTTCTGTCCTTCGTTGATACCAGAATGATTAGAGTTTACCCTGAAGATTATTTTAGGAGCACAAAACTAAGGAATTCTAGCTAACCCTTCAAGGGAAACTTGGTCGGAAAATGATATCAAGCATGTTTAATTTCAATTTAGGAGCAATTGACTTGTTAATTGCTACTATTATTTAAGAAAGCACAAGTGCACTGCCTGTGTTGCTGGGGAATCTTCTAATCTCAGAGCATGTTGAGTTTTATGGTGTACGCTAGTTGCCAAATTGTCAGTAAGAGTTTGTTGATACTGATTACTTGGGATCTAAAAATATTTAATGATGGCTAATTGGTATACCTTTTACATAAGCTTAGCAATTGCTTCTGTGGCTACCAGATTCATCGTAGCATTCTTGTAGAGTTTCTTGCAATTATGTTTTCCTTCTAATGTAAAGATTGAAACTTTATACTATTTCTCACGGATAGCTTTTTTTAAGCTGTGATTTTTGGCAATCTCTTTCCTGTGTGATCGGGTACTGGTCCTTTTTTAGCTGTCAATTGCATCAACTCCTTCTTTTAGTCTTTATTTATTGCTTCAAGAAAGTAATACTATGAAATTTTTTATTATTTCCAGGCGATGAGCTTCTATCCGACTCATTCCCCTATAAGGAAATTGAGAGTGGAATGCTGTGGGAAGTAGAAGGGAAGGTAAAGGCTTTCGTCCCTTTTTTGTTATTTCAACTATTTTTTGTTCTGTAGAATTGTTCTGTATCAGGAGGGAAAGAGACATTTTAGGCCAAGCTTCACATATTAGCATGAAAAATTTATTTGTGACAAGTCAAATTTGACATTAATTATTGGAATTTACAATCAGTGGGTCGTTCAAGGTGCTGTGGAGGTGAATATTGGGGCTAATCCTTCTGCTGAAGGTGGAGAAGAAGATGACGGAGTTGACGACCAAGCTGTCAAGGTTGTCGATATTGTTGATACTTTCAGACTTCAGGTTGGTATACTTTTGCTACAAAACAACTCCAAATTGGACCTCCTCTTTTATTCTTTCTTGTTATTATTCAATAAAGAGACTCTTGCCTGTTTGTAGGAGCAACCCGCTTTCGACAAAAAGCAGTTTGTTGCATACATCAAGAAATATATCAAGAATTTAAGTCCAAAGTTGGAGCCTGAGAAGCTGGATGCCTTCAAAAAGAACATTGAAGGAGCAACTAAATACCTCCTGTCAAAGCTGAGCGACCTTCAGTTGTAAGTCCACTCGATCTTTTCCCTGTCTCTGTGTCGACCCTATTTGATGAAACAGGATTCTTTCTCTACTTCCACATTTGAAATTCAAGCAGCATTTAGCTGAATGCCACTGTGTTGTTTTGGATGAAAACGTTCATTGATTGTCTGAATCTTTTTATGTGTTCTGCAGCTTTGTTGGTGAGAGCATGCATGATGATGGCTCAATCGTGTTTGCATACTACAAAGAAGGTGCCACCGATCCAACTTTTCTTTACCTTGCACCTGGGCTGAAGGAGGTCAAATGCTAGAAATAAAGCGTGCAATTATCAGGAAGCTGTTTTGTGCAGTGGTCTTTATTAAGTTCCAAGTTGTGCTAGTATTTGGCAGTAGAACACGCCTTGCCTTGGCGTTTTAAATTTGATAGCTACATTTTCTTACATGCTTATTATATGTTTTAACAGAGGATTTTGAGAATAATATGAGTTACCTAATGACTTTGCCAACAACTTACATCAGTGTAGTTTTGAGTTGTTATTTTTGGTTCATTGAGTTGCATGAAGTGGATGCCTTCTCAGATTAGCATCCTGCATAAACCAAGCTTGGGCATTGTTCCCCTGTATGCAAAATCAAAACTTTTCGTCCTGCCATGTTCATGTTCAGGTCTCCTTATTACAGTAGCTGATGACAGTAGCTGATGTTTGGTGCGATTAATTGCGTCCTGATGGAGCATCTTCATTCTTGGAGGGACCTTATAAGGTTTTGACTGGAAAGGCACAATCGATACCAAGTAAGTTACATACAGGACATATTCGTGCTCCATTTAGCTGCCTGTGGTTGTGTAATTTTATTCCTCCATCCATGGTTGGATGCATTCGGTCTTTTATATTTAACAAGACCGAAAGTGCAACTGCAAAATGTTAAACCTTAAAACACAGCAACGTGGTAAATTTTGCAAGTCAACATGGGACTTGACATTTCGCTAGACCACCTGAAAGCGCAGTGATAGAGTGGTAGATCTTAGTACACAGTGTTTTCAGGCTAGTTGCTAAAACGTCCTATTTTGCACATTCACAGCCAAAGAAAGTCCAACCCAGTAATGCTTTCACGCAGGCGTAGAATGATATTAAAAGCCGGGGAGGGACAAGCAAAGAAGTTACACCTGCGACCCAAATACTCCACTGCGTTGTGCATTCAAATACATACAAATCAAAATGTCAACCAGTACGACTTAGTGTTGGTACAAGAAAAATATCTATCGCCTGAAACTTGTTTTCCTGATTTAGTTTTAGAACACTCTTTTCTTTCCTCCACTTTTCTCTCTCTTTTGATTTTCCCAGGGGAAAAAAAGATGAGTGTGGGTACGAGAATGGGAGCACAGCCAAGTAAATGGAGTTATGACGTGAGCCTACGTTTGCCGTCCACATGCTTGAAATCACTGAACCCACATGATCTCTATGCATAGTAATTTAAGCTGGCTTTCTTCTTTGCTTGAACTTGGATGATACCTTCATTAAAGTCTTCATGGTTCACCTGGAAAAAAGAAAAGAGTTGTTTTTAAAAACTGAGCTCAGATGTCTGAAAACCCCTCCTTGAAAGAACTTTTGATAAAACATTCCAACTTCATGTGCAGCTTCTTAATCAATTTCTCATATTAATTCCAGCAGAATACGTAATCCCCAAAATACTTTTAAATAAAAAACGACTATTTTGAATCCCCATCTTCTACCCCTATCCCTGCTTTTGGTATCTAAATGTGCAAATACCTTTCACAAATTGTGTCTAACCAAGAAGTTGGAAACAGGAAAAAAAAAATATTAAGAAAAAAACAATGCGGAGAGAGAGAGAGAGACCTCAGTGGCATCGCGCCGCAGTGCTAGCATGCCTGCTTCTACGCAGACAGCTTTCAGTTGTGCCCCATTGAAATCATCTGTTGAACGAGCCAGCTCCTCAAAGTTCACATCAGGGTGAACATTCATCTTTCTGGAGTGTATCTGCAATACCATCACATCAAAATAAAATGATTAAAAATGATAAGTAAACGGCAGAAAGGTATGGACAATACTAAAGCATGATGATTAAGCAGTAAGAAAAGGATAATCTAAGTTAAGAGATATACCTGCAAGATCCGAGCCCTGGCCTCCTCAGACGGATGGGGGAACTCGATTTTGCGATCAAGTCGACCAGATCTCATCAAGGCAGGGTCTAGAATGTCAGCTCGATTTGTCGCCGCTATCACCTGGCAGATGTTTTACCAAAGCAAAAGAAAAATAAGAACAACTTAACCAAGATACACAAGCACAAAACTGTCAGAAACTAGACATAATTTCATAAAAGCCCACTAGTTGAGCTTGGACAAGTAAGATAAATGACTAAAATCTAATATCATTGCAAAAAGCACCAAAATAGCACTATACTAGGTAGAACATCTACTGCCTGTGTGTTGAAACCTATCCCAAGTTAACCGCAAAAAATCATTTGCCAACAAAACCAGAACAAAGACAAGGGGTGTGAAAAAAAATAAAAAAGAAACCTTTATCCGATCATCGCTGCTAAAAACCATCAAGCTGATTAAGCAGTTCTAACATAGTCCTCTGGACCTCCCTATCCCCACTGACTTCACTGCAAAACGAATGTATAACTTGATCAGAGAAGGATGGACACCTGCCACAATCTGTATAGGGCTATGCAATGCTTTACTCTTTTTTTCTTTCCAATTTTTAATAAATCACGTCTTATAAACCATGATAATCCATTAAGCACAAAAAAACCCCAGGCTGAATAAAATCAGGCAGTACCCCGAGCGATGTGCTTACCTATCAAAACGCTTTGTACCAATAGCATCAATCTCATCAATAAAGATTATGCAAGGAGATTTTTCCTTTGCAAGCTGGAAAGCATCACGGACAAGCTTTGCTCCATCTCCAATGAACATCTGCATCAAAGTATATTTAATTATATTATAACAAATTGCCTGTCAACTTTATTAAAGAACACCAAATTACAGCCCTCATGCACTGCAATTGCACCACATTGCAGAATCATTTGTCACCTGGAAAACTAAGCTAACCACAACCCTCTCTTTTAAGAATAAATTAAATCTCATATTAAGAATATGGACAGAAGGGAAAAGTTAAAACCATCTAGCAACAAAAGCACTAAAGAGAAATCTGAATACTTCCTCCAAAAAGGCCTAAAATTTTAAGATTAGGCAAATTATTGAATTCTTATGGTGCTTCCAAAATCCATGATAAGGTGCAGCAATTAAGTCCTCTGTTTTGATTAGTGAAAACACTAGTAATTCTTCAAAAAAAAAGATGAGACTTCTACTTGCCCCTTAAAAGTCAAATTTGTAACTAATTCTCTGGCATTCGCTAATGCTCATTAACCGAAAAAAAAAAATTTTGAAAAAAAAGGCACGTTGAATGGAAAGGGTATCCTAAGTTTGAAAGCAAAAAGATAATTTTTTGCTAGAAACTCCAAGCAGAGCATCCAACCTAAACTCCTACTAGCAGACAAACGAGTGAATATCTGACATGCTTCATTAGAAATTACACCATAGAGTATCCCAGAAGAAACCACAGGAAGTTCCAATAAACAGACTTAGAAGAGACAAAAAATGACAATTAGAAGACCACTTGACAAATTATCCAGGATGTCTATGGGGAGCATAATCACCTGTACAAGCTGGGGTCCAGCCAGCTTAAGGAAAGTAGCATTTGTTTGGGCAGCACATGCACGAGCCATTAATGTCTTCCCTGTTCCAGGAGGTCCGTACAAAAGGACCCCTTTTGGTGGACGAATTCCCAACTTCTGAAACCGTTCTTTGTGGGTCATAGGCAAAACAATGGCTTCAACAAGTTCTTGGATCTATGACAACAAAGACAATTCCATAAGCATGGCCAACTAAATAAGTAAATCCAAGAATGTCACAACAGAAAGCATTCCAAAAGGTAAGAACTTTACCTGTTTCTCCAGACCACCAATGTCATTATAATCTTCAGTTGGTTTTTCATCAACTTCCATCGCCTTGACTCGAGAATCATACTCAGACGGTAGTGTGTCCAAGATCAAGTAACTATCTTTATTTACTCCAACCAAATCCCCAGGCTTTAATTTATCAGGGTCAACAAGGCCAACAACAGGAAGGAAAATTGTCTACAATCAAAATACAAAATGTTTAGAAAAACCAAAAAATGTATGGACTTTATGATGAACTAGGACATGATTCTAGAAGCTTGAGCTCATAAACAATCATTAAAGCTTTCTATAAGGCAACTTACTTGGCGAGTGGAAGTTTTCAATACAACACATTTGCCCTTCCTTTGAGAGTCAAGGTCAATATTTGCACCATCTTCCTCAGCCTCTTCCTCTGGGTTCATTTCCAAAATCTGAAAAGTGCAAAATCATATTAGCTAATATAGCAATCACCAGAAAATAAATAACATACATTATATGATATGCTGACCCCAAAGGAGGCTTTTGATGAGAACATGGAATCACATGATTAGAACCTCAGCATGGACTCTCCAGCAAAAGTATAATGGAAGATAACTGCCAGAGAAATTGAAACACAACAAAGTCCAGAAGGAATTTCACTTATGGTCCTAATTTTGTTTTCCCCACCCAAGTCAAATGAAACCCAATGCATTCACTGAGAGCGGTAAAAATAGAGAACAAGGCTCAAGCCAAAAAGTTTTAAGTTAAAGAAAAGCAAGAAGTAAGTAGAAAAGCAACAATGCATACATTTAAAGGGCCCTCCACATCAAAAGCGCCAGCAACAGGTGTGTAGGCTGATGCTGATTCCACCAACAACCCAATGGAAGACGATTAAAAGATTTTGGATACAGAAAAATAGTTATAAATCTCACAGTAAATTTTATGCGGTACTAAATTCTTCTCCTATCTTCTTTCTCCTCTGAATGTCTCAGGGGAAATCTGGATAAAGTTTAGGTTTTCTTTTATCGAATTAGTATCCTAAACCACAGAAACCTTCACACAATTAGCGTTCTCTTTTAATTTTGTTTATCCCAATAAGTTTCGGAAGTCCAAATAAAAAAACCATGGCCAAAAGCATGAACGATGGAAATGCTCATCGAATAAACTTATACGCAAAGTTTCTCTCAACATGCACAAAAACCTTAAAAAAAACTTTCCTTTGGTCTAAAATTATAAGTGAAATTTACAGTATAAAAGGTCAGAAAAGAAACATTGAAACTAAAAAAACCCTAAAACTAAAAATTACCTCTACTATATTGCCGACCAAGTAAGGAAGTTGCTTATTGAGCTTAATTTTCTCTTGATTCTCCTTAATCTTCTCCTTGAAGGAATCCAATTCTAGATTCGTCCTCTGCAACTCTTCCTGAATTTCACCAAAATTGCACCATCAACATCAATAATTTAATTTTATCATTTTCCCCAAAATAATCAACTTCTCATAGCAAATAAACGAAGTCCAAAATCATATTACTAATAATTTACGCAAAAAAAAAAACCTTGAGGATCCGAATCTCGTTATCGAGAAGGCGAGAAGCCCTAACAATGTCGTCGGTGGACATGGAGTTGAGCTGGTCGTCTTCGAAGTTGCTGTCTTCTACCATCGGCGCCGCCATAATGTTCTCCGATCAATTAACCGTCCCCAGATTGTGTGTGTGTCTCTCGTGTGTGTTGTGTGTGAGAGAGAAAGGGATCTGTTCTGAGAGAGTAAAGAGACTTGGGAGCTCCGACTTTCCACGAGAATAAATGAGAAAAACTTCCTCTTCAAGAAAATGAAAGGGGAGACGAAACTTTTCTCCGAGGAATGGAGTGTTCGCTGGTTGAATTGGATCACAACTAGGAAAGCCCATAGTGGAGATGTTGGATTCCGAGCCCATAATGAAGTGTAGATTCACGATCCGTAACAAGTTAACGTACTTGTTGTCTAGACTAGCCCATTTGGGAATTGATTGCCTATAAAAGGTGAATAGAACCCTTTTTTCCCTTTTTTTATCCTTTTGGTTTGTGTAAACCTACGGAGCACTCGTTGAAATATATCTCAGGTGTTAAATTTTTTAAAGACGAGATTAATTATGAAAAGTGTTTAAATGTATAGGAGATTAATAATTATTAGTATATATATATATATACACATAATAATTTAGGTGAAATCTATGTGTGTTAACGAGTGCTCAATAGATACCCGTTAGGAAACCCCACAACCTTTGTTTTTTATTTTAAAGTATACAATAGTTTAGGAGGACCAATGTAGCACGTTTGAATTAGATTTTTTTAGAATTGTTAAAATAAATGAACTACTTATAATCAAAGCAATTCAAAAAAAAAAAAAAGGTGATGCACGGAAATGACCACATAGCACAACAAACAAAAAATTGTGAAAAAGACCTAATTGAAATAAGGAAAGATATTCATTTACCTCAAAATAGTACGTTGCACACTCTTATTGTGTATTTAGCTTATTATACATGTTTGTCATTTGACTTGAAATAATTCAAATTGTATGCAAACTATAAATAAGCTAGAGATATAAAATAGAATGCAATCACAGGATATTAGTTGTATCTATAAGTAAGATAATAGTTTTCTTGGAAAATATAGCGATTGCTGTTTTTTTTTTTGGAAAAATAGGTTGCTGGGATTGCTATTTTTTGGATTTTCTGTAGAAAAATATACTGTAACAATTTGATGTATGTAAGATAAAAAGGTGATTGAAAAATATGATCACGGAAAATATAAAAATTTTTCTTTGAAAAACTTCAATCCAAACAAGGAAGCTCCGTTTTACTCTTTGTTCTCCCTAATCTAAATCTGATAGCCTGGCATTACCTTGCACCTATTTGAAAATTTAGGAACATTGAAGACAAAGTCAGATATTGTGATAGCTTTTAGTAATGTTTTTTCAGTTTTTTCTTTGTCTTCTTCTTCTTTCTCTTTTTTGCCCCTACGGTCAACAAAAATGAAAAACGTTTATTTGCCAAATTCATATACTTTTGGCGAATAAAAGATACTAATCAGTTTTGCAGCGGACGTTCTTGCACACTTTGCTTCCTATATGCTAATGTAATTTTGTCCTACCACAATTAATGGAAAAAAAAAAAAACTGATAAGAGCCCAACATGTTCTTGAGGACAATATTATATGGATTCCTCATTCCTATGAAATTAATTTTTGGTTGGAACTCTGTTTTTTTTAGTGTAAATTCCTTGATGTCTAGTGACTGCATTGGACCCCAGCTAATTCGAGTGGTATCGGATCGCCATTTACGACGTGATTTTTTTATTTTCTTCGTTCACAAGATTTGAATCCGAAACTTTATTTAAGAGTATCAAGCTCCTCGGTCCCTAGTCCAACAACTCTCCGTAAAGTTTTTGTTGGACCCATGGCTGCACTTTGGTAGTTGTTTGGTAAAATCTTTGCAAATCTTACGAATGAATTAGACCTTAACCAAAATCAATAGAACCGAATGAGCAAAAAACTATTGCACTACAGCCCAAGTGAGCATCTTAAGCCCCATTTTTTCTGATTTGGAGACCTATTGCAAATGTTGAGTTCAACAACAAATCAGCTTATAAAACCTTACACAGGTAGCAGAAGGTATCAGTTATGATGAAATATGGTGCTATAATTAACGAAGCTGGAAAAGGACTAAAATGCATCAAGCACAGAAACTAAAGCTTCCAGTAAATTCCCAACCGGTGGAAAATGCCAGCAACAATAGCCCAGAACAGTATCTCTGCAAAGATGACATAAAGTAGAATCCCTACTTTTGTTGAATGCCAAACGTTAATGAATATGTGCTTCTGAATCCAATGTACCTATAGAGAATGTTTGATAGTCAGAAACTCATGAAGTAGCATAGAGCTTGCAAGAACTTAAAAGGGACAGACAGGCTTGAGATAACAATGACAATGAAATAGGATATTGGCGTTTCCTCTATCTCCTTACCCCTTTCACTTGTCTCATACAATGGAAGAAGAGCAGCTATTATATTTTGCAATGCTTGTTTCAGTATTGCAATTATTGAGCAGTGAAAAATAAACATATTAAGGCTGAATATTTGGCAGATAAAAGGAGTGGAATACCAGTGTGTTATGAGGGTTGTCATAATACCACCCGTTAATGAATCCTGCGAAAATGTCTGCAGCTGCCATGACATATACAAGCATGGCGTTCATACCAATCCATTCAAGTGGCAGAAACAGATACCTCAATTTCCAAATGTCAACCTGGAATGGAATGAGAAATACTTGATTAGATCAAGATTGGCTAGCCAAAAGTATGAGCTTGCTCATTTCAGATACCCCCCAATGATACTATTCATTATTAAGTTAGTATCCACGAGGGCTGGAAGATTCATCTATGCAGATAATAAGGGCACATGGAATTTGTGTCATTGTATGCCTTTAGGAAGCTTTGATATTACCAGTTTCTGTTTTGATTTGTGCAAGAGAATGGCACTTGACCCAGCTAGATCCAAAAACTTTGAAATTTTCTTTTGCTTCATTTGATTGTCCATTGCATGTAAAGATGACCTCCTTTGTCACCTGAAGCCTGCTCTAATTATCTTATTTGAAATGATAATTTCTCTTGCAAACTTGACAGTGTGTTCACTGGTGGCATGGTAATCATTTTTTTCCATGTTTCTGCAATTCTCATCTAAGTTCAGTTTAAGAGTATGTCTATCTAGCATGGGAAGTCAGACTCATTTTATATTGAGTGCAACCAATGCCTATGCTTGAAAACATAAAATTTCAGTACTTAATTTAATGGATTCAGATCTTAACATATTCAGACGGTTTGATAACCAAAAATTAAACATCTAAATTAATTAGCACTGAATTTCCTAGGCAAAACTTGCTCTCAAAATTAAGTGATAAGCTATTCACTTATCACTAAATATGATATGCACTCAAATGTAATAGATTTAATACTTAACAATTCAATAACCTAATGGATTCAGACTTCAAATTTCAGATTTCAGACTTCAGTTTTATCAAACGCACCCTTAGCTTTTGAGGTACAAGTCTCAAACAAGACATGTAGTTTCAGTAAAGTATGTCATTTGAAATGCCAAGGGCAAGTTACTCACATTTTAGGGTCAGCAGACACAGCACTAGAGGAAGATAAACTCATTATGAGCCAAGTCAAAGAAGGTAGGTGCACAATCAAGAAAGCATAGTTTTGTAGCTTTCACTAAGGAACCAGTGTGACTAGAATGTATGCAGGCCAGAAGATTATTCTGCGAGTAGCATACCAGGATATAGAATGCTGAGAACACCAGAGCTGCTGCTCCTGCCGTTACACAAACATAGCTGAGACTGTACAGTTGCTTATTTAAGGGAATAGCTGCATCCAACCAAATCAGCGAGTAAATTGATGTATATGACCAGACGAGCGAGAGATGTAATTTTTTCATCTCATGCTCTACAGATGCTGCGTAATGTGTAAAGCTGATATGGTCCTAGTGTCAAATAAAACCGAGTCCGAGGATTTGAAATACGATTTGCTGCTTGATTTGCTCATAGGGAAAGAGAGAATGGTAGAGCTCACCATGTGTAAAATGAAGAGTAATTCCAAAAATCAAAAGAGCTGAACCCATGACAGTCCAGTGCCAAAGTCTGGATGAGTGATCCTGAAATTCAGGACTTTTAGTGACATTCAGTGAATAACAGTTGTCCCAAACATAAGATATATTTATCTGTCAAACCTTCATATGTATAAGAACATGTCCAAAATGAACTCCAATGATTGTAGAGAGGATTGCAGAAATTGAGCTGCAGTAAAAAGACATTTGTTTAGAACTTCCAAACTGTATCCTGAACATAGATAATAAAAAGAAAGAGGCGCATTGAGCATCATCTGTTTTGGCTTAGCTATACATTTAGTTAGCAGTTGGAACATGTTAACTAGGACCAGGCTAATATTTCAACTAAAACTAGTGCCAGTTCTCAAATTGAAATGAACTAATGATGCATACCTCAGAATTCCTTCTGGTTCAAAAGGTGCTACGCACCATGCTGGAGCATCATCCCGAAAAGGTCCCTCATGAGGAGAACTGTAAGTGCAATCCTGCAGAACAGAATTACCATGAAAAGTTTCCGAGGGCAGTAAGGCAGAAGCAAACAATGTACATAGTGATTGATAAAAACTTTAGCATTCAAAAACAGCCCTGCAGACCTTGGATCTCTTCCAAGCTGGATGCTGATACATGTGATTAATACCAAGCACTTTTCTGTCAACATAACCCACTGCATTACAAGGAGGATCCAATTTTCCTCTGACATTGCAGGTTACCTGCACAATCAACCAATTAGAAATGCATATACAAGTACCAAAGCATCTTTACCTTTTCGACTGAAGGTGCTCAGAGAGAAAGAAGCGAGTGGGAAACAAACACCACTTGACAACCACAAGAATGATTAAGAAGCACATTGATCTTTGTTGAGAAATGCAACAATTACACTTGCATGATATGCTTAGATTGCATTGAATGAATGAATTACGTTCATCTTGTGAAGTATTATAATTAGGGGATATGAAGCTGGTCATAGACAATTCAGATTTTCTTAAAAGTCCTTAGAATGAATGGCCAGCATAGACCAAGTAGCTAAAGCTTATTTTTCCCTGCTTCTGAATCTCCAGCAAAAGTAAACATAACATCAATGACATCTACAACTGTAAAACAGTGGATCCCGGTAACTGTATCTAGAATAGAAGAAGCTAGTATTCTTTATATGGCAGAAGCAAAGAACATACAGTTAACATCTTGCCCAAAAGTGTGCTATCTTCATTGTGGACGATGAAGTGCCAATCAGGAACACGAGTTCCGTATAACACAGCCAGGTAAATAATTAAAACAGATGCTCCTAACACCCTGAAGAATAAACCAGAATCAGAATACTTTACAATATGATTGATTGTACAAGATCAGAAGAAGAGTGGAGTACAAACCAATGCCAAATATACATCTTGAATATAGAGAACCATTGATGTGAAAGATCCTTAACTTGAGCATTTCTTGTTGAGATTTCAAGCAATGCCACTACCAGATAAGCAAGAGCAATTCTCTAGAAATGCAAAGCAAAATTGGCTCAGTGTACAGTTTGTTGAACTAAGAAAAAACTTGTCAAACTTCAACAAATAAGAAAACTGTAATTTGGATCACCTGGAGAATGCCACACCATCTTATTCTTTTCATATCGATACCATATGTGAGTTTATCTGGTGCATGAGAGTAACCACCTTCAAATGTTAAAAGGGGTGAGTCAGTACATGGTCAACTTTTGAAAGATTACCACCTTGAAGGAAACCTTAAACCATTGAAAGTATGGCTGCCAAATCACCCTTGAAACTCAAATGCTTTTTACACAATTTCAAATCATGTGAGTATCTTCTTGCAAAGTCATTGTCTTAGCAACATAAATACGTTAAATTTTGACAAAGCCACCCCCTGCAATCTTCCAGTATCAACTCGGTTCACACACACACACACACATATCTTAGTGGGACTCAAAAGGGGGTCAGGCTACAAATATCTATAATAGCATATAAATAAGTTTCCTAGAGTTCAATACTTTTTGGCCACCATTAACCACAAAAGGCCAATAAAAGAAAGCTATAATCCTTTTGGAAGAATTACTTATTGAGTATTGATTCTGAAATGAACTTGAGTTTCTACCACTTAAATTTAAGTGCTACTATATTACTAAATAATACGGTCCCCAACAAAGCAGTACACATCTATTAAATGGGAAGAAAACAGTAAAACAAACCTTGTAAAAGAAGACCCCAGAAGAGAAGTTTGATAGTTCTCCAAATTACCTTTCTAATAGCCATTAACCTTTTTGGTATTCTCTACAGATGAAACAGTAGAACTAATCAGAAAGCAATGCAATATTGGTCTCAGCCAAGCATACATTCTATCAAAGGCAGAAAATCAACCTTGAGAGCAAGTGCAATTGCCACTCCGACAATAAATAGAAAAAACGGCATCACAAAATCAGCAAGATTGCAACCATTCCATGGTGCATGCCCAATTACCGGCCATTCTCCTCCAGCATCATCAACCAGTACCATCAACTGTCCACAGGTATTTGCACTTAGAAACTCTTATACAGTCACAACAGTCATAAAGAAGGAATTCCACTGCAGACACTAGTTAGGTTACCATAGTTCTGATATTGCGTTTTTGAAAATATCAACCATTAGTAACTTATGAATAGTTGGTCTATAGGAGTGGAATGCACTGGCAACTACAGATTCAATACTGAACTCAGAGGCAAGTTCGTAATTTCATTTTAGCACTCAAATTAGGCAACTTGTCAAAGTAATTCCTATTGTAAGTAATCCTTATTAGAATAGAATTACCACTTTATTTATATTTTATCATATGCTCATATTTTTTCAGCTCATACCTTTCCTTCAATAAATAAGAAAACCCAACGGTTCTATGTTCAGCAGCTGCTTATAAAGTAATAGAATTTGTATTGTATGCTCATGCAGCACCATAAGAAAACACTTGTTAATGCACCTAAGATTTTCCTGAAATTATTAATCCTAAAAGCTTCCCAGTAGAGTTTCGAAAACTTTCCGGTGACGAAGCAAAAGTATCCAACAACAACCAGATAAAAGAAGTTCCTTCACAACTCTGATTTTTCTAGCAGCTCTGATAACAAAATATCAAGGTTTCAGATACCTTTAGCATACATAAAGAATACAGAATCCGAATTGAAGAGTTAGAGAGAAAAGGGATTATGGGAAAAATATGCACCGCAACAGTGAGGCCTCTGAAAATATCCAAGGAAGCCACTCGCTTAGTCTTTGTCTTGTTCTGAGGCTTCTCTTCAACTTCTTTTACTTCTACTCCCTTGTCTTGCAGTGCTTTAGGAGCTTCTATGGTGACATGGTGCTGTTCTTGAGTCATACCTTCTTTGGTGTCTGCCATTTGAAGCCAATGTACAGAAAACCAATGTTCTATTTACTGTATTTCAACTCTACTAGTCTACTACCACCAAAAGAGAAGAAGATATGAAAGATAGAGATTCAGTTAATCCTAATGCTAATGCTAGTAGCCAACACAAGATGTGAATAATACTTCACAATGAGGTGGTACCATGAAAACAGTTTGGCTGCTTTGGCTGTTTTCCAGCGTTATGAAATTGACTAATACAACCATTTGTTTCATGAATCATTTGGTTGGGTTAGCATTCAGTACTATAATGTGGCATTTCAGTCCTAATAAAAAATGCCATTCAAGAGTGCCCTCAAGTATTTCCTGAAAAAAAAAAAGAGTGTCCTTACCTATTGAAGTAATCATAAATAGTTTCACAGCTAAATTCCAAGTAAGCGTACAAGAACAACAAATGAAGTACACAACTTACACTACAAAATACTAAGAAAGTTTTTCTTGCTTTAGTTTACTTTCTGTTTCAAGATCCCTCTTCTCAATTCCAAGAAAATGCTTCTTCTTTATAGTTTATCCTCTTTTTTTTTCTTTCTTTTTTATTTCTCTATTTTTTTCTTTGTTTGTTTCCTTTTACACTTCAGAGATGAAGTACTGAGTTTAAGAGATTAATAAAGTACCAGAAAAACTGATCCATAAAATGATTAGTTATTACCAGATTGATCCATCACAAGTAGATAATTGTCAAATTTGAATGCTATTTTGTTCTTTTACTTGGAGAAAATGGAATCTGGACCCACTGAAGTAAAATAAACTAGCCCTTTTTTCGGGAATTTATTTCTTTATCAATCAGCAAAATTTACCACTATTTTTATGTTAATTTATACTAGAAGATCGATCCCTCAAATGCAGCAGAGGGTTACTGGGAAAGAAATTCACTTCTATCCTAGAGAGATGCCATCAAGAAATGCATTCTATAGTTGCCTTGTGGTTGGCGACAAGGGTTGTGTACGAATCCAGCCGTTCACAAGCCAATCGCGAATCAATGTGGGCAGTTCGAATCAAAGCTCGACTCGAGCTTGATCAACATCAAACTTGAGTCGAGCTCGAGTTTGAATTCAAATTAAAAAATACTCAACTCGTTAGCTCGTGAGTGGGTTCGACTTTATATATATGTATTTTTATTTTTATTTTAATAGTGAAATTACATATATATTTTTAATATTTTATTATTTATTAAAAATTTATTATTTTATTTATTTTTAAAAAGTAAATAATTATTTTTTATTTTTTTAAACTCAAGCTCGAGCTTGATTCGACTTAAATTCGAGGTGGAGTTTGAAGCCGAACTTTACATTGAGAATTCAAACTAAAGTTTGGTAAAATTAATTTGAAACTCGACTAAATTAAATCAAAATTCGATTCGACTCGACTCAGTTGACTGCCCTTGGCAAGTGCCTAGTTGATTTGCCAGCCTACTTCTTCGGGATTTAAACTTTGAAAGGAGGGCTTTGTTTATTAGTATCCAGATACGTTCAGCAACCATTTTGTGACTTTTTTTTCAACATTCTGACGCTGGAAGATCACCAACACAATCGTATCAAATAGGAAATTCTTTCACGTCACCACTATTGGTTGTTGCGAGTTATAATACATCTTTATACATCAAGAAACCACTAATAATTGACAATACACCTCCTTTTCAATTGATCAAATACAATAAGAAAATCCAATTATTTTATGTTCAGCTGCTTGCATTATTTTATTAACAACACTCTTTAGCACCATCGAAAATTGGATGTGGACATTCCAATTTTTTTACAGTATTTTGTTTAATCATTGAAGTTAAGAAAACACTTCCTGTTGCACCTCAAATCTGTCCTGGAAAGCATAATTGATTCACAAATCTTTCCAGTTGACTCAGGGGAACTCGTTGATTACTGAGGAAGTAAACATTACAAGACGGTACCTATAGCGTACAAGACAAGTAAAAATTGAAGAGTGAAGAGGAAATATAAGCAGTCGTATATACTCCAACAGTGAGGCCTCCGAAATTGTCCGCTCTGGAATTTTTAGAATGTACGATAAGAGATTTGATTCTTTGACCTACACTCAAACAGAGTTTTAAAATTTTTTTGGTGGCCAACTACTCTAGGAGTAATTGATTGACTGCTTTCTTCTTCAATATCTGCCATTGAAAGTTCTTCAAACGTTGATACGCTGTTTATTGTTATTTATTACTACTATAGGGACTAGAACAAGAGAAACATATAACTCTTGGACATTTTTACACGTATCTTTTATAGTTATATGCTTATTGTTCAAATATGCAATTTGCTTGCAATGAAGTGGATTCACAAGCATGTTTTTTTCACAAAGAAGAAAATCATAAATTTCTACGTTTTCTGTGAACAAAATTTTTAATCACCTTTTTATCTCACATACATCAAATCACAACAGGACATTTTTCTAAAAAAAATTCAAAAAAATGGCAATCCAAAATTTTCTAAATTCGGCGGCATGTTTTTCAAGCATCTCCACCCAATAATGAAAAAAAAAACATGTTATTGCAAAATTCTCGTTATTTAGGTTTTTTTTTTAAGGTATCAGTATTTGAGAATTTACAAAAAGTTGCAACTACAAACAATAACAGATTGATTGCAACTTTGCAAGTGGACATTTGTCGGATTCGACTGCTAAACTGACGTTTTGCCTGGACAAATTGGAATCTGGACCCGCTATTACTAAAAGAGACTAACCTACTTGAGCAGCTCGAAAGAGGGGTTTGTTTTATTTGGATATGTCCATTTAGGTTGCTGCTCAACGAGATGATTTTGGCATGATGTTTTCACCTGTCAATCGGCTCTCAATTGGTATAATACTTGTGCGGGCAGGGATCGGCCTTTCCTAAGCTGGTGCAAACGCCGTGGCAACATTCCCTCATTGTAAATCTGATGCTCAAGTTAGTTATCCAAATAGAATGTAACGAGTTCGGTAGTGAACAAATAGCAAATTTTAGACTTATTTGCTACCTTCAAAGGATGAAATGGAGGTATTTATAGGAGGAAAGATGGTAAGGTTAATTGGTATCTGAATCCCCTAATGCGAGCCAACCTATCCTTATAGGGCGACGGATGTCAGATAGACTTGCAAAAAGTTACATCAAGTGACTTTTATCTCGTCAATTTTATCACGTCACATCCGGACTATGGAGAGATTGAACTTTTTGAATTGCTAAAAAGAGAGAGAGTTGGAGCAGAAACTCCTTGGCATCCTAAAATCAAGGAGAGTTTTTCGAGATTCCCCAATATATACTAGAGATTCCCCAATATATACTAGAATACCACCGGTTTGCTTGGAGGGTTTAGGAAATAGAGAATGAATATGACTATTAATGATGGTGTTTGATATTATTTGATACTCTTCAATGACAACGAATCTATGACAATGGAAAGTCTCTTCAATCATCATTTTAGAGTAAATTGGGCACTTTGCCTTGAATACCAGCAAATCACAACAAAAATAGAAAAAGAAATCCTTCCACTTGTTTGCACGACTGTCTCTCCACCTATGCTTCCCAGCTCCATCTCCATCCTTGCCACCCATCTCTCCCACCCATCTCTCCCACCCATCTCTCCCTTATTCTACATCATGGCCTACACCCTTTGCTACCCCATCGGCCCTCCTCCAACATATATCCCCCTTAAAATTTTTTTCCCTTTTTGGTGGTTTGTGGTGGTTGATATCCATACAGGATAGTTGAGGTTTTTCTGATTTTTTTTTTCGGCTGACTTGGGTGCTTATGATGAATTGATTCTTTGACTAGCACTAGGTGGTGATGGTGGTGGGTTTCTAGTTTCATACAAGTCCAAAGCAGAGTACTTTGTTCAAATTCAATTGAATTTTTGCTTTTCCATGGAAATGGAATTGAAGAGTTTGAGATGAATCTTAGATGTTTTGGGGGACAATTGGTTCGTAGGGCTGGTGGCTGGATACTGGGGCGGTTTTGCAGCAAGGATCTGCCATTTTAGGAAACAAGGAAAAAAAAAAGAAGAAGAAATTATTTGTTGTAATTCAAAAAAATATCCAATCGATTCCGATTTCAGCCTGCTACCAAACAAGTGAAAAGGATTCGCCAAAACCTATTACCATCGAGGATCTTTTTATACTCAGTGCCATTGCCATTCCCGAGTCCAAACCAACCAAACGGGTGAATACTCACCAAGCAAAAACCTCACCAGATTCTGTAGAATCCAGCAAGAGGAAAGTTGCAGGCTTGCACTGTTGCATAGTCTAACCGTGATACCTGAGTAATTGATAGAATTGCAGTCAAGAAGTTCTCCCGATTTAATTTCTAATAAGGATTAGAATCAATCAAAAACCGAAAATTACTAAAGATAGAAAGAAAAGATAACGATTCCATAATACTTACATTTCGTTCAGCCAAAAGCAGTACCAACAAAATAATGTATGGAACTATAAAATACATTGCTTGCTTGTTGATTGGACGGAAACAGTTTTCCTTACACCTCGGTCCTTTTACAAGAAAGCAGTCATTTTTCTTCAATCCTGTACCTTAACAAATACTATAAAATGCCATATAAAATCGGCAACTCTGCTCCAAGGAAGTTGATTCTGCAGCTAGCTAAAGAACTACAAGCCACGTCCACGCCCACCACCTGCCACCAACATTCAACCAGGAAAATCTTTCAATGAACAAACAAAGGATTTTTTTTCTAACGGGTGCCTAATGAACACTCGTCAACACACCTAAAATTCACCAAACCTATCATGTACATACATATACTAACAATTATTACCTTCCCTTGCATTTATATGCTTTTCCTATTTGATCTTACCTATCCTTCCTTGTATTTATTTATTTTTCCTAATTAATCTTACATTTTCAAAAATATGACACCTGAAATATATCTGAATGAGTACCCAATGGGCACCTGTTAGACAGACCTACAAACAAAAATGAGAGAACAATTTTAAGGTATTTAGAAGACAACTCTTTGTTCCCTCATCATTCAAGTCATAACAGAGGCAGAGAAAAAGCAAGTGTAAACTTGCAAAGGTTGTTTGTGACTGTAAGGAGTGAAGGAAAAGTCTTATCTGGGATCATTCAGAAGTCTTAAAATCAGAGATGCTATGTTGAAAGTTCTTAAGACACAGCTCTCTGATGCTTGCTTCTTAATAACCAACAACTTAGACTGCAAAGTCATACCTTTACCACCACCACCAGACCTGCCAGCTGGTCCTCCCTTGCCCCTGCCTGCACCTTTGGCAGCTCCATCATCCATGCCACGCCCAATTGGTTTTCCCTGTCTCCCAGCAGCACTGTCATCTCTACCTCTTCCTCTTCCGCGCCCAACGCCTGGTGGCTTTCTATCTGAAAAAGTATGTAAAAGTGATCACGATTAGAAACCATTTTTGACCATAAACTAATTTAATGTGCTGAATTCCACATTCAGTACACAGAGAAAAAGCTATTTAATTTTTTTTTTTTACATTGATCAGAAATATTGGAATCCAAAAAGTAATGAAACATACAGTACATCTCTAGTACTTTAATCTGTTCAATTCATCACAAATACTGGAATGCATCTCCAAAAAGTAATGAACAATATAGTAAATCTCTTGTTCTTTAGTCTGTTCAATTACATTAATGAAGTTGGAGATTTAACAATAGCTTGGTAACAACAATATATCATTCGCTCAAATGCTATTTTCCATTACTTTCTTTCCTTCTATCCTTGATATTTTTGCCCTCAATAAAATGATTTCTATACAAGCATTACTGTGCTTTTGGAACAATCCAACATCTATAATGTGCTCTTTCATTCTCAAACACATCCTAATATACAAGGCAAAATGCCTTTGGACAGGCTGTAATTATTGCAACAAGATTGTTTGTACTTATCTAATTTGCTACTTCCTCCTGGTTGATTGCCGCTTTGAAATGTATTACTTACTCAGAATACAAGACTGATGCAGAAGTAACAAAGGGAAATTTCTGTCTACATCAAAGAACCCATACATACAAGTTTCTATACCACGAGGAACCTACAATTACTTGTACGCCATCCAATGAATGAAGTAGAAAACAAATTTTATTGTGAATTTCAGATGATTTAGAGAAGGCATCCACAGAAGACATCCTTCTTTGGGCTCAATCATATACAGAAGTAAATCAATACTATAATTAATACCTGAACGGGTTTTTGTTTCTTCTTGAACCTTATCAATCACCTGGAAAAAAAATATTTGAAAAAGGCACAATTATTCAGCACTTTAAAAGAGTTAAGCACGTTGACATAATTGAATGACAAGATAAAGGCAAATGATACACAAATAATCAGTATCCTGAGAAAATCAAAATTCATCAATCCAATATATCGTGCAAGGCAAAGAAAAATTGACATGTATTTTCAATGGAACCCAACAATGTAATGTATAGCCATAAAGTCCCACCCAACAGGTTATGCAAATTGATAATCAGTCAGTTGTTTTGCAGGCATACTCCTAAACAAAGGTTTTCAGTCCAATTACAAAGATAGCAAATAACCATTTAAAATGCTCTGTCCTATGGAAACAGAGGTCTCAATCCTGCAGTCAAAAGATCAAAGTTGACCATCTACAACAATAGTGACATCATAAAATCTGAGAAGTGAACAGTGACAAAACCTAATTTCTACATCTTCAAAAGTCTACTCCGTTACAATAAACATTATTGATCTGGTTAGAAGAAAATGATGTAAGCACAATTAGAATAAGGACCAGCCAACTTAAATTAGGGGTAGAAGGTTTAATGAAACATAAAAGTCTTTACCAACCATGTCAAGTGACAACAATTCCACACAGCATAGAGGAAAGAATGATGCTATCTTGGAATAGTGTAGCTGGATATGCAAGAAATAAGAATCATTCTAATGATCCAAACCAATATGAGCCAACTGCAGGATACAAAGGGACCAGACCAATGATGTATTACCTTGACTTCCTAGTTTTTTATAATTCCCTAGTTCCAAACAAGATCTAGTTTTAAAAGAAGACACAGTCGACATATCACCAATCTTTGAAGAGTCATCAAAGGATTCAAAGCATACCAAGGTTCATATAAAAATCTACAAAAAGGAAAAACAGATTAGCCACATTCTTCAACCCTTTACTGCCCCTATCAACTGTAGATGAAATTGACAGTGTGATAAAGTTCCTTCAAGGGGTTGTATAAATCATGTTTTTAAGGATGTGATCTTCACTCATGGTTGAGCTAAACAACTACCTAGGATCTTATAACAAATAGTTCAAGAAATAAAGGCAGGGTTGATTGGAGAGAGACAAGGAAAAAGATCATAAAGAAGAGGCTCTGGTCAGCAAGGAACCCATCTCTGTACTTTTGTCATCACATAGATGCACTTCCACTTTATGTGCCCCAATTAAAGTTTAAACAACTGCATGGAAGCATAACAATAAAATGCCTCCAGATATTACCATTGCTAAAGACTTTAAAAGAAACACTTTAAGGAGCACATCGATGTCTGATTTGGCTAAGCTGCATCACTCCAGAGAGGGAGAGGGAGAAATAGAGAGAGAGTGTGTGTGTGTACATCTGATGCCTAAAAGTATAACTATACTTTTTGAATTTCGTTGCAGGAAGAAGAAAAATTCTAGTTCCTAGAATACTCTCATGACAATATTTTAAGGGCTTACCAAACAGCAGATTCACTCTAAAGCTAATTTAATGGATAAACCTATATACAAAACAGTTGTATCTGAGTAGGTAAAACATTCCAATAAAACAAGTTAGCAAGTGGTCCTCCAAAATCAGTGTGCAAAATCAAAAGCCATTCAACGAATGTAAAACATTCCATTTGGAGGAGCATTTTACGTCTGCCAAAATCAATGTGCTCAATGATAAACCATTGCAGCCAAAACCAAGCTAGAACAAGGTGGATGTCTTCCCAATTGGACCATCAACATAAAGAAAAGAAGTGATGCCAGGGCCTCATCTATGATGGATGACATTTAGGTATCAAGTTTTAACTAAGCGTGGCAAAATACAGATAGCACATACGCTTAAAAGAAAATCCTGGCTTTTATTAGTCTTAGCAGATACCAAACACAAACCAGGAAGAAGCAGAAGCATATAGATGTCAAGGCAGAGAAGGAAGAGAACTGAAGCAAACAACAAATCTGCATATTATGGCTATGAAGTGAACATACCTCATCTGGAACTCGTAGATACTTGATTGTATTACCACGAATATAACATTCTGGCATTCTCCAAAATCTGTCTCCATCCTGCATTTACTTTTCATTAAGTTACACCCATAATACATGAAACACCAATGCATAACAATCAGATAGATGATAAACAAGTCATGGTAACAAAAATTCACCTTTGATGTGCAGATGACTTCACGAAGATGGATATTCATCCAAGTGTCACAATTGACAAGGTGTCCATTATATGTTTCCCCATTTTTTAGCTCCACCAACTGCAATAAGAAAACAAATTTTACATGAGCAAGCAAATCCACTAAACAAGAGCATGTACCATCTCAACATTCATCTTGAGATAAACAGCGTAAACAATAACAAGGTGCCATTGATCAGCTCTTCAGATCATCTAAATATATTTTCAAGCCAAAAAAAATTACAGCAATTTTCCTGGCTGCTCCTCTGAAAATGTGTCAGAGAACACAGAAACAAACTAGAACCTTCTAGGTGTCATTGAGCTCTTAATTATGCTTTCCCACTCTGAGACAACTGCTTTTGACTTATTTCTCCTGTTGTACTTACTGCGTGAGTGTAGCTCATACTGTTTATGTATAAAAACAATCATTATTACTATAATAAAGAAATTAGAACCTTAATTCCAAAAACATTCATCGATAAACTCTAAAAAAAGCACACAGAAAACAAGCATATGCTTGGATCTCTGAGATGTTTGAACTTTTCAAAATGAACTCACACATTGATAATGCATAAAAACAAGTCTAAGCACACTAAACAACTCACAACCCTAGTCCCTAGAATAATCACCTATAAAGAAAAATCAAAAAAGCACTCGACAAAAACAACAAATCTAAGAATGACTGCAGCACTTATTCTGAAAACACCAATCTACCAAGAAACATCTGAAAAGCACACCACAAACACACCCATAGTTGAACTCTCCGCACAAACTTATTATAGCGAAATGCCCCATAAAACAACAACACTACAATTAAACTTGCATAACAATTAAGGAAAATAAAAAAAGAAAGAAGAATAACGTGTATGAAATTGTTACCATGGATGCCCTTGAGCAGTCTTAAGCAGAGAAAGTGGCAGCTGAAACAACGAAAAACAGTCAGAAAACGAAAAACCCAAATCAGCTAAAAGAACAATGAAACACCAGGGGCAGTCGTTTAACCCTAATTTTAAAAGCTAATGCCCGAACTTACCATTGCTTCCGATGCCAAAAACCCTACAACAACAACAATTTACCTGCAAAGAGGAAAAAAAAAAGAAACCCAATCAAGAATCAACAAAATCAAAGCCGAATTAAGTTCCACTACTTGAACAAACATGAATATACAGTTTCTGGGTAGCTCATAAATTTAAACTACACTAGCACATTGAGTCAAAGCCTCTGGTATACCAAGCATACGAAAAACAAAAGAAGTTTTGGAAAATCATGTTGGAATCTTGAACAAATAAAAGAAATCAAGGACGAAAGAGATAGAAGAAAAGGAGAGAAGAATTACTTGAATTGATCCGCACGAGAAGAAGGGATCGTACAGAGCTCGTTGGTTGCCGGAGTGAACTTTAAAACTTTTAAACGAGGCTGGAGAAGGGTTTTGTGATTTGGTAGTCGGCAGTAGAAATGTAGAATATTTTATTTGCAAATATAACCCCCGTAGTTTTCCTTTTTCACAACTTTGCCTCCAATGTTTCTGTCTTGCTGTTAAACTTCCCATAAAATTCTTAAGTGTACTCGCCCATGTTCAGCATAAGGGTTTATTATGAAAATGGTTAAATTAAGTTGATTTGATCTACTAAATGTTCTTCTACTCAAAATTTAATAGTGTATTTTACAAAAGGAATAAGAAAATTAGTATTGACGGCGATATTTTTTCTTTAATAATGGGGATTTAACCATATTTTTCAAGCTTGATTTTGTCTACAAAATTGTTTTAAGTTTTTTTTTTTGAGCAATTATTTTTAAGTTTTACATAGGGATTGGGTACAATGTGAGTTTATCCACTTTCTAAAATAATTTTACAAAATAATGAAAGACATTAATAAGAGAAAAGGCAAATTTTTACCTATAATTTTATTTTACTTTCAAGAACAATTAACTATGTATATTAGAATTGGTAAAACAAGTAAGTCAAGCCTTTTTTTTGGTGAAACATATTATTAGAGGCGGTTTGTTTCCTATTATCTTATCCATTCTGTTTCCCAAATTCACATTTGGGAATTGAGACATCCCAACCTGGATTTGGTATTTTGGCAATAAAAATGCCGGATAATAACGAGGGATTATAGATAAAATAATTATTTCTCGCAGCACTCAACAAAAAAATCCGTTATCGTCCAGCGGTTAGGATGTCTGGCTTTCACCCAGGAGACCCGGGTTCGATTCCCGGTAACGGAATGTTTTAACACTCTTTGAATCTTCACTTTTTAGCCAATCCCTGCCTGAACCTTTTTAGCCAATCCCCGCCCGAATCCCGGAAATGGAATCTTGTATCAACGCATCTTTTTCGGTTTTCCAACGAATTTCTCAACTACAGGTGTGATTTTTCTCACAAAATACCATGTTGCACTTTCCTTTTCTTTTTTTTTTTGGTGGCTCATTGTCACGCTCCTCTTAAGAGAACAGTAGAGAAAGGAGATGATTCCATTAAAAGATGGAAAATTCTATGATCCCTTTGGGTACTATTTTCTTGACTTGTATCTCTCATTAAAATTGATAGTTAAATTTAAATATTTAACAATGTTAATTTAAGGTTTAATAGCACTTCTTTCTTCATCCAACGATGAATTTTACTTATAGCTATAATAACGGGACATAAGTTTAAATATAACAAAATTAAACTAGTAAAAAGGAAAAAAAAAAAGGGCATAAGCACATTATAGATAGTTTGAGAGTTCGGGAAAGAAAAGAAGAGAAGAGAAAGCCTAAGTTAGAAAAGAAAAGGAAAATACAAGAAGAGGTTGTTTTATCTCTTCATGTTGTTTGGGAGTTTTTGGGGAGAAAGATAATGAAAAGATTTTCCTTTATTTGGGAGTAAAGGGCACTGAAAGGAAAAGATTTAATTTTACATAAGCGCCCTTGAAACTTGAAATTCACATAACATAGAAAAACTGTGTTTGGATAGAGTATTATTTGAAATATTATTTGGAATAATTATGTAGCACTTTTTGTGATGTGATGTATGTGAGATAAAAAATAATTGGAAATATAAGAAGATGAATTGGAAAATGTGTTTATGATGCAAACGAAGTATTATTTGGGATAGTTTGGCAATCCAAACACACTAATTTAATATATTATAATCTTCAAAAGGGCAAAATTGATATATTAAAACATTTACTTAACTCACGCTTTCCACCCAAATTTGGCCTGGACGATTTTTGTAGTGTGAAAGGAGTGGTGGAATCCCTCCTTTTCTTTCAATTTCTTTCCTGTTAAAATTCCCAAATGCCAGAAAGATTTCACTTTCTTTCTTAGCCCTCTCTTTTCTCACCACATCCGTGCCCCCAAACAGGGGCGGATTTAACGTGGGGAGCACGGGGGTACGGGCCCACAGTTCCCCTTAAATTTCTATAATACTTATATAATTTTGACATAATTTTAAGTGTGGCCCCAGAGTATTTTTAAGAAAGATGTTAAAGAATGGGTCACAAAATCTAGTTTAATTACCTTATATTGAGAAAAATATACTTCGTGAAGTTCAAAATGAGAAAGTTATAAACCGTTACCCAAAATATGAAAACTCTTCGTGGACAATTGTAAATAGTTTAGTTTGTTTTTGAAATAAAATTATTATTACATTAATAATTTTGATTTTATCTTTTTATATTTTTCATGGAATATACGCATCATTTGTACTTGTTGGTAAATTTAATTTTTTTTTTTGCTTAAAAAACTAGAAAAAGAGTAGATAAAAAATTTTAATATTACTTTTGCTCCCATTAAGATTTTTTTCTGGCTCCGCCGCTGCCCCCAAAGGCGCTAGAGAAAAAAGAACTAGAAATGAGAGATGGTTCCCATTTTCACTTCATCATATTATAGAAGAAAAACATGAACAAACTCGATGCCCATCATCATTTGGAATTAGGTACGATCAGACACAAGCAGAAAAATTTACGAGCACCATGTGACAAAGATACTCAATTTTAGAGGAAGAACAAGCAGACTGGTTCCAGCATTTGCATTGCAGCTCAAGGAACTATAACTGTATTTAGCTCTTCAGCATTTCTGCCCCCCGCACCCTTTCCTTAAATCCTCCCAATAATCTCAAATTTTTAGAAGGTTGTAAAAACGGAATAAAGAATGTTGTATGCAGTCTCGGACGAAAATTTTTGGATCTACATACGCAGAGCAAAAACACTGCTGGATGAAATCTCAAAAATAGATGCCGATTATACCATATCCTATTTTCCAATGCCAAGTTCTTTTGATATATCTCTGGTCAAGCTGAACTTGCGTAGTGTTGTGCCACGGGAATAGTGTCCGAGTAACTGGAAGCTTTCTCCGAAGGTCCTTGCAGCAGGCAAAGGAAAGTAGCAGAAACCTTGTGAACATCTATAAATCAGTATGAGAATTGAGGGGTGAAACATATTACTAGCATATATAACCCCTACACTTGCTGGTAGAATTAGACCAACAGTCCATCTCAAAAGCATCACATATAAATGGTTAGAAACATAGTGGTGCAAGAACTGACAGGCAGAACAATTGACAGACACAGGTCCTCTAGGGCTTACAACAAATACCAGCAGAGCAAGTTATCAAAATGTCACTACACTACTGAGCATAGAATAAATTCACATAGTAGGCATAGCGAGAAACCACATCCACCAGAAACTTCATTTCATGAGATGATCCCAGACCAAATGAGAGCCTTGATTTACCTTGAAAGTTGTATCAGGCAGATTTCCAAATAAGATGTCTGTCAATAAAACAAATGTCAGTCATTAAAACTACTAAGTACAAACATTTCGGAAAAAAATCAGAAATTAAGATTTGGAGGAGTACTGAACCTGAAGAGAATTGAGGTACTCCGTCTCATGATTGGCGAATTATATTCATCACAGAAGCAGCACAATCATCAGGCGGACTGAAGATATGTAACATACATGTCAGATAGAGATTCAAATAATCTGTTTTTCGATCATTCAGAACTTTCAAAGGCCCCATAAGCCAAACCCCACGGTCTCAACGCTCCCCTACAAAAACTAAGTACATGATTAAATAGATAAATAAACACATAAAAATATCGCACCAACAGTTGCTCTTAACCTTCAGAATCCTCCACAACACGTATATAATATTCTTGTTATAGTGCCCTATCAGACTCCAAAGTTCTTCCAGAAGTGTTATGCAACTCGTTAAAAAAAAAAAGGATTTGTCATACGTAAAAGAAATAGGCAGCTATATCCAGTATAATGATTGAACATAACTGTTGGAATCAGATCTTTTACAACCCATATTAGCGCATAATTCATTTGAGAGAGAGAGAGAGTCCGGAATTCTGAACCCCTAAAAAGATTTCGATTCACCAAAAATGTCGAGTCTAAACCACTCGAATGAATTTTACTTTACCAGAAAGTTTTAGAAGGTTGCTAAGCTATTATCCCATATTCTTTTAAGTGTCACAGAAAGCTATCCAAGGAACGTGATCATGTTAGACATCCAAACTTTGCTTATGAATCAACATCTCAGGTACCATTCTGCAACACCGAATAAGCTATAGAAGTGTTCATGATTTGTGAACTAAAAGAAAGAAACATAATTCCATTCCAGAACAAAATGTACAGAGGAAGAAGATTTAAAACATGCAACAATTATACTATATATAATAAAGAAATTTCAGGACAAACATTAGCATACTCTTGACCTGAAATGCAGTTGGAATCCTTGCATTCATGTTTTGCATCTATTGGACATTTCCCTCTTCAAAATAGTGGCCCCTACCTTAACAGGAAAACATAAAATGTTACCACATTACACACGTCTTTCTCGGCATGGAGTATACTTAATCTTGCGATAGTAAACAACACAAGGTAAACAAGGAGAAAACTTCAACACAGAAATCTTACCTGGACACTCATAATACAAAATAACAAATCACACCTCCATTCTGCCTCTCAGTTCCACAATTTTGTAGCTCATCCTCAAACACAACATTCCATATTGACCGCCAACTTCCATTGCTGCACCATTACACAACGAGACCAACTATTTAAGCAGCCAAAACATAAATAGAAGAATGCTGTATCTTACTCCTCTTAATTATAGCTAACCATCATCTGGTGAATGCAACAACTCCTAGGTCTCCAGCATCAAGATTTCATTTTATAAGTTCTTAAATTTTCACAATGTTGTCATCAATAAAGAGTGTTGGCAACCATGGCCTTGTCTTTCACACTATTTATTGTACAATCGTCCATTTTTAGACTGAAAGTAGGGTAACAAAACTCTCCACTTTCAGACTCAAATCATACACCAATATCAAGTTATAAATTCCTTCCCAAATACATTCGACCATATAGGATGCTTGTAGCACTCAAGGTGCATATTATATGGAAAAACCGGCACAGACATCAAGTTCTTAACAGAAAAGTGAGGCTTGAAGATGATCAAGACTTTCTGTATTTATGCATTCCCCTCCCACTGTTTTATCTTGGAATTCCATGCACAGACAGTTTAAGGTTTTTTTTTTTTTTGGGGGGGGGGAGGTGGGGGACAGAGAATCAACTCCATTGAAACAATTTTGATATCTTTTACCACAATAATTTCAGAAATTATAGATATCTTTTACCACAATAATTATGCACATATGATAGCAGATGTTCAAGCCTATATAGGACATTGAAACAATTTTGCAGAACCTTCCTTTTGCCAAGCTCAAATGCAAATAAAAGTAGTGATACTTTTCTTTGTAAACTTTGGAGCAACTCATGATAAAGCATGCAGAAAGATTGCAATTCACCAGTAATTAATTTCTTTCCATCATTCATCATTCCATGGCAAAGGAAAGCGTAATTAAATTTTTTTCTTGAAGTAATACCACAAAAGTGTAGCCTCACTTGCAAGATTTTCATAAGAAATAGCAAATTAAAGGTTTGGGATACCCCACAATGACGAGACTATGCAACACATAAAATACATAGGAAAGTAAACTAAAATGCCTTGATGGAGTCTCAAGTTCAAATTTGGAATGACACAGCTATTTTTTGGTTTTTGTCTAGCAAAGACAAGCATTAGCTTCTAATTGGTAGTTTCCTAAACCATTTCAAAGTTCCTTACTTAATTCCGAGAAATCACAGCACATGGGCATTGGCATACCAGAAATTTTGAGGGACTATGTCTAAGAAGCTAAAATCACCACAACAAGCTCAAAATTAGATCCAGGTTCTTCCACATGCTTTCCTTTGGTAGAGTAGACTGAGCATACACCTTTCGGATAAGCCTCGCCAACATACTTGCTAATTTCTGCATCCACCGCGCACCTGAAAAGTAACACCATCAAAAGGAACATGCTAGAAATCGTGGAAAGCAGTAACTTAGAAAAAGAACAGCACTTCATGAAGTAATATCAAAATTCTGTGACTGAGCTGAAAATAATTGGCTCATTGCAGTCATATAACCAAAACAGTGTGTACACTGACAAAATGCACCACAATTAACACAGATGGTCAAGAATTAGGGTCTTTGGAGAATAGACCAATAGAAGAACATTTATGCTACTAGGTAACTATAATGCAGCTTTCACTGTTGCTCAACATATAATGAAATGTTAACCTCCAAATAAATCAATGTTTGAGAATGCCATATGTCCCTCACATCCTCCATATGCTATTACTCACTCAGGTAAACACAAGCAAACTTTAAGCAATTAGTCCTCGTACTTGTTGCCTGCTTAATCATTACAGAGAACCCTCATTTGTGTTTCTATTAAACATATGTAACTCAAAAGTTTTTCCAAGCCTCTAGGATGTTTTAAAAAAACGAACCAACTACTTCAATCCTGCAGATGATAACCAACATAATAAGTTCAACCCTCCTAAATAAACTTCAGAACATTTGAGGTGGTAAACTGTCCTATTATAGAAGCACTTACAAGCACCTAAACCAATGTAACATGCTCTTAGAAAAAAAATTAGCATGGAAGTTTTTTTACCAAAAAAGAGATCCAAAAACATACCGATATTCCTCTACATATGCAGATGGAAGTTCTTCATCACTTGCCGGTCTAACTTCTGTGCAAGCCTGAATAAGCAGTGCACTTTGTCATATATAAGAATCCACAAGCCAATAAGCTTATTTCTCAAAAAAGTGAAAAACTAAGGTACACCTGCTGAAAGGAAACAGCAGTAGAAAAGCCTAAGTTCATTGTCAAGACGTATTTCAGGTATCTCATTTACAGACTCCAAGACTCAAGGCAGTACAAAATAAACAGACACCTTACCAAATTAGCAAAATTAGGGCTCTAACACACTAAGTTTTTCAATCGACAGAGTTCACTTAGCAAACCTACAAAGCCTAATGCAATCCCACTTAATGATCCCTGGAATGAGGAAATGAAGAGCAATTTACTCAGTCTTGTAGCTGAGGGGGGACGAGTGAATACCTGTAATAGAATTTCCCTTATGGACATTAAGGCTACATTGCATCTCTAAACAATATAAAAGCCTCAGAAAGCGTATTCTATTGGACCTTCCCATTAGTTCAAGACAAACCAAACAGGTACCCTTGCTTCCACCTTGTCAGCATCTTAACTTTATTGCTTGCTTTTTCAGCTTGATAGGGCAAAATCATGGGCACATATAGCCATTTTTTTTTTTTCAAAAAGTCAATATCAGTTGGGCTGATAAATGGAAAAAAAACTTTATACTAAGTGTATGGAAATAGCAAATTTGACTGGTAAAAAGCACAAGTGTTTCCTACTAGACCAACTCTTTCATCCTCTAGTGGCGCTTCTTGATCATTATGCGTTTCATCACGAAAAGAAAACAAACCATAAATTAATCCAAAGGAAGAGCAGAGAATAATTCAAATCCATAATGAACAGGATGATAAAGAGCAAATTACTTGCTTAACATGGTTAACCACAGCCACTTGGGCAGTCCTAGGATCAAGATATTCATCTTCAGTAATCTCACTAAACGATGTCACCATCACCTGTACATATAACATCAAGGCAAAATTAAAACACTCAATACTTCATGTACAACACTACAAGCAATTCCAAATTTTAGCAACAATAAATCCTTCCTAAAGGAAAAAAAAAATTGATTTTTATATACAGGAGTAAACTAATCACATGAACCTAACACCATACATTTCAAAAATTAAGGAACCTAAATAAACAAAAACTTCTAACAAGATCAACTGCCCATGCAAATGTCTCTCTAGTTGTAGGAAAGTTCCCCCAGGCAAGCACAACATAAACCACGCTCTCCACGATAGCAGAAATACACTACCAGCAGAAACATGCCTACACTAAAAACACCTCCATCCCTGGCTCTGCACAATTCACGTACCATAGCAGCAAAAACCAGCCTTTTGAACTGATCAACGAGAGAACTGGAAGTCCAGTGTTTAGCTAACCAATTAAGCTCCTCCTCCTCCAAGTATACTGACCGATAAAGCTCCTAAAACTCGGCTAAAAATTATCAGGCAGTGGATATATAAAACCTATCTCTTTACTCATAATCGGGCTGCTGCTCCATCAAGACAGGGTACACAGGATGCACTGACTATCTCTTCCTAAAGAAGGCTATAACCTTATGTTTATAAGTGGGGTTTATCCACCAGCTGCCCAGTAAGCATTAATTAAATGGGGATTGTCAGTTTCTTGGAGAAGTTCAAGTTAAATTAAGAAAACTTAGAAATGCAATGGCAAATTAAGAAGTATGCATTTAATGGTAAAATTCTTAAACTTGCAGGACTTCAATAGAAAGAGAATTATTAAACTCGCATGCCAATAACTGTGCATACTTTATAGAAGCACTTATTTCAGCAGTCCAAAAAATGATTCAGCCTAAAAATCCAACACACTACTGGCCGGAAAAAAAAATCAAAACAAAATAGCAAAACGGCATTGGCAAAAGGAAGGAAGCGAAAATTACATCGCCACTTCGGTCAGGAAGTTGCAGGCAAATCATGTGAGATTTGTTGTACAAAGGAAATGCCTCCGCTGCCGCTGCTTCATATACATTTTCATCTTTCAAAACCGCTTTAACATCTGCAGCCGGCGGCCCCCCCAAACATGATAATTGTCAACAAAAATTCCCCAAAAAAAACAAAACCACAAAGTTGTTAGGCGATTAGATTATTTTACCCAAAATAAATAAATAAATAAACATACCTTTGGCTACGTATTGGATTTCGCCAGGGGGAGAATTGATGAGGAACCATTTTGCAATTTCTAGTTTTTGCTTGTGACTCAGCTCTTCCGGCTCTGTACTCGTTTCTTCATCGTCGTCTAACATTTTTGTTCCTTTTTTTTTTCGGGTAGTAAATTTTCACACAAAGTCACACCTTCCACTGTGTGTGCAGATCCCGAATTTATTACCCGATTCTAATAATATTTTGTGATGACCTGTATTGTGACTAGACCTGTCGTGCAGTGGGGTTACGGTTTCCTTTTTGTTCCTCATTTTTAATCGGAAATGTGATATTTTTTTTTATCTCCACCTTTGCTGTAAAAAATTGAATTATTATTATTTTGGTTATTTTGGCTAATTCTCAAGCACCATTTCAGCTTTAACTAATCATATACTTCTTTGGACTCAAATGGTTGGTGTGGAGACCATTTGAAATCCACTTTGCGTCCACTATGGGAATTAGAAATGACAAATACTGCATGTTTGCACCGGAGTTATTTGAAAATGATTTTCGGAACAATAAATAATGTATGTGAGATTTTTAAAAAGTGATTAAAATATAAATCAACAATTAAGAAGTGCATCATGATACAATCAAAAAAATTTTTGGCAAATAACTTCATATCCAAATAGTTTGATTCCCGATGATCATACAAAAGATGCAAATTAGACCCCTGCTTTGTGCCATTAGACATGTTCTCCTACTTACAGGGTAAAAGTTCAAATTTCAGATACATCTTTTTAAGGGTCTTTCGACAGCACCGCTTGTTAACACACCTAAATTCCATTTAACCTATCATTTATATATGTATATATACACATATTAACAATTACTACTTTCTTATGTATTTATACACTTTTTCTAATTATTCTTTTTACATTTGTATACTTTTTTTATTAATTAATCTTATATTTCTAAAAATTTAACACCTAAAATATATTTTAACGAATGCCAAAAAAGCACCCGTTAGACTGACCATAACTTTAATAAAGGTTTATTAGTTGTTTCCCAGAAATCAATCTACTCCAGGTGCTAATGACTCCAATTGGCTAGACAAGATAAGAAAACAGAAAATTGTTTTAAAAAAAAAAATCTATTTTAACCTTAAATTACACAGTTGTCAGCAGGACTATAGTAGCTTTCACACATTGATTTCCTAAAGTCATTCAAAGCCTTCAATGGATTAACTCCTTGAATATCAACAAAGCCGTCATTAACCCTTGGAGTATTATTCATTAATAAACCTCTAGCTGCAAAACCCATTAACTCGGTAAAATCCATGTAACCATGATTCCTAGAGCCAATTCCACCTTCCCAGAACAAACGCATTCTAGAATTCCGACTCTGTAAACTTCTTTCTTGTAACTGGAGGGTTTGGTCTACTTCTACTTTTTCAGTTGTTAAATTTTTCCTCGGGGATAGATAGTCTTCAAGTCGTGTATAAGTTTCCTTGCCAAGCGAACCCCAATCAACCTGGCGCAAAATTCCAGCTGATTGTTCAGTGACCTTTGTAGGGTAATTCTGAAGTTGAAGTGATTGTTCAATCACTAATCTTTCAACTTGAGCTTTTAACCTCTGCAGTCGATCGCGTATTCTTGCACTCACGGCATCATACAGCTTCCCTCTGGACACATTCTGGTTTTTTTCCAAATTGAGTATATCATCAAATTGAATGGGATCACCGATAAGTACAGTAACCTGTAGTTGATGATCGATCGATCAGATCAGGCCAGATCACAGAAAGATAGCTTATCGGATAAGAGTTCCAAAATTGACTATCTGAAAACAGAAAGCTCAAGATGATGCTTTGAAACTATCACAACTTTCCAAAATAAATAGCAGCACTTGGTGAAACAAAAAGTACTTACCGTCTTACCAATCCTGGGAAGCTTGGCTCCTATTGGCATTATATCTTGCATGCCAGTGTGCACAAATGGGAGAACTATTGGTACATTGTCAGCATCTAATATCAACCTGTTACAGTTATTGTCAAAGTGCAGACATGATCCAGTCAATAGGATAAATTTGCTACAAAGCATGAAAAATCCAGGGTGCAACGTTAAGCAAAACAAATGCAATGTCAACTACAAACTACCATATCAGATAACTAGACACCCATCCCCTCCATCAAGCATAATAACCATAACAGATGCATATAAAAAAGAACCTACTCAAAATACTTTGTCATGGTGTCTAAACTAGATTGCGTTCCTCTCAAGTTATCAAGCTCTTGGTTCACTATGAGCTGCAGTACTTAGTTCTAAACAGATCATAACACATACCTACTTACAGGCCAGATTGAAAAATATATACAAGGCATATCACCTGATGCATTTTCTAGCCTGGTAACAGCTTTTAGTTATTCCCGCATAAGCAAGTAGAACCAATTGCAGAATAAGGACTTTTTTTGACAGCTTATTCAAGCTATAAAAGCTTATGTGAATAGTTTCACAGCTCATTTCGTTTGCAGAAACGGGGACAAATATGGTACTGTGAGAAGTTATCACTATCATATCAAAAGTCATTTAGATAATTTGCACAATTTCAAATCCTCACAATGTCACAATAATTGAGACATTAAAGAAAAGACAGACATCATGTTGCAATACAATCTTGTCCACCTTGCTCAGTCAATCTCATGCCATAATCAAGAAGCAACATCTAAATAAAAGAACAATTGTTTTCCCAATTTTCCTCAGTAACTTAGCCCAGTCCCCCCCCCCTCCCCGAGGCCACCCTCCAACAGGAAAACAATGGTTTTTTTTTTGTGTTTTGGTGGGGGGGGGGGGGGAGTCACTAGGCTTGAATCAGCAAACCATGTACCAAAAGCATATAGGAATAAACCACAATTCTTTAACTTTTAAAAGGGGATGAATTTCATTCACGAACAAGATTGCTTAAGAGATTTCTCACCTGCCGACACCTCTCTTAATAGGACCTATGGTTTTCCCTCCATCTCGAGAGCGGCTGCCTTCGGGGAATATGTGAACCCACTCACCACGATTCAATTTGGATATAGCAACATCCATTCCCTGAATCAAGTTATGAAGAAGAAATTAAGCCAACTTTGAAATGATCAGATTGTAGAGAAATTTGCAGAGATAGATGACATTCAAGCTATTAAGCTGTGAAGTAAAAACAGTTGCATGTACGCTACAAGCTACACCACTGACAAATGTTCACCATGTTTAATTGCTTGACCTATGAAGTGACAAATGGTCGAATACAGGGGGAAGAGAAAACTATTTTCACAAGTTCGAATTGAAAGCGAGGCATTAAAAGAATGCCCAAATAATTTTAAGTTAACCTATTTTTATTACAGATTAGTTGACAAAATTAGCATCTTGAAACCAGAACAGGCAAATGAAAATTACAAAGAATTAAAGGTCATTAGGAGAGGCTGCATCAGCTTTAATATCAGCCACAGTTTAAAAACGAGAGCACCCTCAATTGAGCCCAAATTAAAGCATCTGAAAACTTGACAGCTACACAGAGTTTGGATAATTAAACAAAATATCTGCTTCCTTAGCACAAGCTCACTAAGCACATAGTTTTACACCATAAAGAAATGAAGTCTGAAAAGTGGAGATGAAAATATGATACCATGTATACATAATATCTTTAAAAAAGTTGTAAGTTCAAACAATGAATTACCTTCTGATAAATACCATCACCACGAGAAACTGGAAGCACTTTCACATATTTAAAGAATGCAGATGTCAAAGGGTTACGAAAGCATCGATCAGTTGCACAAAGTGTCCACCTCAAGTTATGAGCATCTAACAGGACATTTCGAGGAAGCAAGGCAGCAAGAACAAAGGGGTCATCTACGGCAGCAACATGGTTGCTAACCTACAAATGATTTAAACAGCTTAGCGCAATCAGATGATTATTTTTATGGGCAAGGGAAAATGTAAACCAATTGATATTACTAAAATACAACTATGAATTGGTGTACTTACTGTAACTAAGGGCTTATTTTCTGGTCTACCTAAGACTGCCTGGTGAAGTTTTTCTGCACCATATATCTGTGATGCAAGTCATTTAATTGTTTGTAACATGCCAAAAACACAGAGAGAGAGAATATTAAATTGTATCACCAGAAAAAATTTTCATACCTGCACTCGATTCAGGCCATGCATGAAAACATGGCAAACATTTCCAAAAACAGGAACAGCCAAAGCCTGAAGCACTCGGGTCAGGACTGAATCTGCTTCGAGATCAATGTCTTTACTAACTGCAATTATAAAGTTCACATATTATAAATCCAACTAATACAACTAGAAAAACTTTCTCAAAGTCTCTAAATAACTTTCAGATCGCACTAGCTAGTGGAGTTAGTTGATAAACTGCCAGCTACAATTCATGCCTGCTTCCCATCCCTACGTACTCTACCACATCCCCTCTTCTTAGAAATAGTTTCTTAAGGAGACATGTAGTACATGTACAAAAAGATGAGGATAGAGGGAAGAGTAGTAGAATTGAGAAGCAAAAACTCTTCTCTGTACATAAGCAAATCATCTTATGCGGAAAATCAGCTCTAAAAGAAGATGATTCCATACAGCGCAGAGCGACTCTATCTACAATTTAACCCTTAAGATAAAAAATAGACTATCCTCCTTTCACAGAAACTGCTCTTAAATAGAATGATCCCATATAGGGCATGACAACTCTATCTACAATTTAGGTGTTCTAATGATAAATAGACTATTCCTCCATTCAAATTTTCTCATACAATTATCTTTCTGCACTTCCAACAAGATGCAGAGAGTGAGAGTACCATTTCAATTATCTACCCAAGGTCATGATTAAGAAGGAATGACAGTTTATGTTATAAACAGCCTCCAATCAATGGTAATCAGGTTGGAAATCCAGAAGGAAGCAGAAATGACAGACATTATACTACAAGCATTTCTCATAGAGATATAAAGAAAAGGGAAACAATTCCCTTTGAAGACAGTTGAATTCCTGGAACAATTAAGTCTATCTCCAATATTTTTGTCTCAGTTTGTTTAATCAACTAGGTCTGGAGATGATAAAATAAATTTGTTTTGCAGAAGGCCAGAGGTATACAGCTCAATGATAAAATTATTTCAGTACCGACTTTTAATATGATCCACCAATATTTGATCCAATGACTGTTAAAAATGCAAATAAAATCTCAAACAAAAAAGGAAAATTTTCAAAAGTAGTTCCTTTTAAATATCAGGGTATTGTCATCTTCACCCAGAAATGAGCATCAGCTCCCAGAAATATAAAGCATAATGTCCTTTGCAGGTATAGTGAGAATGCTACTTGTCTGTTTTTCTTTTAACTATTTAGCAAGACTCAAGTGAAATGCAGTTCATTTTACAAGTTGCTTACATCAAATATCTTTGAAATCAAGCAACTCATACAACTATTTGGTAAAATGGCTTGCCGTTTCACACACATATGAGTTACAAATCAATAAAGTTAACCAAGTTTTTTTTTATATCATTTCCTCTTCGGGATGAAAAGGACATTGTTTAAAGAAAAAAAAAACACGAATTGACATCTCTTTCAGATAAATGAACAGAACTTCAATCCCAATTATTGTAGAATCCGTATGGTTATTTTCCAAAGCAATTAGAGAAACAAGTTAGGATCACAAGGTCGACTCTGCCATACTAGATCTTTCTGCTACCCCTTTCGCCCCCTAAAAAAAATTGAGAAACATTAGGTCTGAACAATTAATTGCTTACTAGAACTGAAGATTCCAAGTTCATCATTTCTCAATTCCTTAACATGAAATTACATCAAGATACTTCCTCCAAGTCATTCTTATATTGTTATTTTGCAATAAATAACTAGTCACGAATCAAATCCACAGTGTCAACCATAAATTCTGAATCCTATTTGACGAAAGTGGAAGCACAAGAAATATGCATCAAGGTTTAATTCATACTGGAAAGTTTAAGCTTTGTTTTCCAATACTAAGGGAAAACCTAGGACTTTTTCCACATACAGGTTCTTACAAAGAAAGTAGAGAAAAGAAAATTTCAGGAAAACTTCAATAAAATTGAAGATCTGAATTTCAATACTTAAAGTTTAATCATTACCTACAATCTTGATCTAATTGAATAAGTTGTCCTGTTCAGAGCATTTACAGATAATGATGAGAAGAATAAATCATTTAATGACACTAGGAGTTAGTGAGCATCCATATTAAATTTGTGTGAAGATTCCGGTTCATTAAGCCGAAACAATTTGGCCTTTTCCCATCCTGTTAAATTTCAAGTCTTGGGCTAGTTTACTCCCTGATCAAGTCTTTATCCCAGATTAGTGTAAATAGCTAGACTTCAACATGAACTTTTGCGTTTCTTCCTGGGTATCTATGGAGTATGATTTCTCATCCTTCTAACTTATTTTTGTCCACTTATAAGCTATCAACACATTTCTCCAAAAGGGATACTGCCATGCAAAAAATTCAACCAAATCCTCAATTAATATCCATATTTCAATGAGTAAAAAATGCACGCTTCAACAACTCACATTCCATAAAATTCAGACTTCAAAAACAATCACCAATTTTACGACAGCCAAGTCCCAAACTTCATTGGCGATCATGAAAACAAATTATAAGCAGCTTGATCTTAATCAACTCCCGGAACTCCTAATGTAAGAAAAAGTCCACCTCACCACCATCCATAACAAAACTCAATAGCATTAAATTAAAAACTAACCAGAAAATGCACAAAAAGATTTAGATATTATTTATAACGTCAAAACAGCATATACTTAAAAAAAAGGAAAAAGGAAGGAAAAGAGTACTATTATAAGAGATTAACCTCGTTTGCGGTAGAACATAGTGGACGAAGGCAGAGAATCCCTACGGAACTCGCTGAATCGCTGAATCAACCGCTGCATTGTCGACGAGACGTATCCATCGCCGTCGGTGGAGTAGAACCCCGTCATTCTCCGATGGTGATCGACGGCGACTCTGAACCGGTTTTTCAACTTAATCTGTAGCATCCGAGCGCCGTCCTTCAACACATCGCCGACGGCCGTTTCAACCCACCGCTCCACAACCATCCTCAACTCTCTCTCTCTCTCTCTCTCACGCACTCACACACGAAAATTCTTAATCTTAATATTTTTTTTTTTAATTTGTGCAATGGAATAAAAAATATTTTTTTCCCATTATTGAAAAACAGGAGTGGGCGGCAGCGCGAGTGTAGCAGTGGGGAAGAAAGGGACTCACTATATATCGTAAGGTAGGGTTGTTGCTAACGTGCGCGGGGTGCTCATTGCGCACGTCTAGTGGATAATGTGATTGTTTTATTATTAAATAAAAAAATCTTTGTGGGGCCAGTGGGACACGTGTTGATGTAATGTGGACCGAGGACCCACTGGATTTTGCTGGCTGGTTTTACTCATTAAAATGGGCCGAAAGACAAAACCAACCCTGGCCCCGTCCACCAGACCATTCTAGTTTGGTTTCTATAGAATTTTCAAGAGTAATTGTAAAAGTTAATCAAACACCAAATGATCACGTTTAAATATTATTAGATTACAGGTATAAATTTTAATCTTCATCTTATTTGGTGTTAAATAGTGATAAATTGATTATTGACATATAATTATTCAATTTTAGTCTGTGTATGTGATACAATTAAAAAGATATTTAAAAAAGCTTTTGTTGAATAAATGTGCTCATTGTAATTGCATGTGTTTAGAAGTTGATCTCATTGTTGCAGCTCTTAAACAAGATTTCTTTTTAGCTAATCTTTTGGTTCAATAAGACTGGAACGAAATTGGATCTAATCTTTGGGTCTAAAAACAATATAAAAATTGAAGATGTTTTTATTATTTATTCAAAAATGATAACAACTTTTTAGACTTTTAAAAATTATAAAAACGAGAGTTTGATAAAAACTCAAATCTGAATCTGCTAAATTACCGAATTATTAAGTACTAAAATTTTAACATTCGAGAGTACTCTGTATTAGGTCATAAGTGATAGCTTATTACTCACTATTTTGAGTAAGTTTTGTCTAAATAATTCAAATCTACTTAACTAATAACGTTTTATTTTTCGGTATGAAACACGTCTGAACATATGAAAATCTGAACCCATTAATTTAAGCATTCAGTTGGATTATCAAACAGGACCTTAATCATGTTAATTTTTCTAAATTGATGTTATTCGATCCCTTTATCCTTATATCTTATATACTTCCATCTGTGGTTTTTAGATATTTTCATGAATCTTTTAAAAATCCCATGCGATACAAGTATAGATTACACCCTCATGTGCACCCTTCTACTTCCTACTCGATCCATCCATCATCGTAAAAGTAAACAGAAAAATGATCAAACAAAAAAGAAACTTTAGCTTGGCGAATGCCTGGTATTGCATTTTATCTGACTCTAACCTGGTCAAATGAATCAGAACATTTTAAAGAGAAAAGATATTAGAAACTAATTTGCTTATATGCCAATTCCTATTTTATACATTATTTATTTGATCATGGTAGAAGTGGTAGAGAAATTGATAAGAAAATTGATCATTGTAATTTAGCTTGCCTGCCTTTTTCTGGCTTTAGCTTGGTCAAGTGACCAGAAACTTGCAGCAAGCCAAGTAAAAGAAAACAAGTTATCATGGCAGAATTAAGCTAGTTATTGTAGAACCCAAAAAATTTCACAAAAAATCTATTAGGAGATAAACTACACTTTTGCACTTTTTGTTAACAAAAATACTCATAAATGACTCTATTTACTCCATTAAAAATGCTCACCGTATGTTTATATAGGCAAGAATAAAATTTTGGTGAAAATCTAGCCTTTCATTTCAACGACTAGATTCCAAAGCCACATTTATTTATGAGATTCTGAAAAAGATTTCAATCAAAGCTAGAATCTGACCCTACCTTCTTTTTTTTTTTGACTTTTTCATGATGCTGCCGGGCTGGCAGCATTTTTTTAAAAAAAAAAAAAATATATATATATATATTTCTTTGCTGCCGGGTTTAATCAGCCCGACAACCATAGTTTGATACCGGTCCGATGTCAGAACAATATTGTTCAGATTTATTCTTTTTTCAACAATAATCAGAGTAATTAACCGAAAGATTCTGGGTAATTTGATAAGCGCCATGCATGATTTAAACGCTCAAATCACAGTACACAGTTGAAGTCACTGTCATCATTTCATGCATTCAACATACCCGCTCAACAGCCAAAAACGTCTCTCCCTTAGATCTTTTCTGTTGAACTTGTTGGCATAAATCTGGGACTCTCAACACATTTAACGCTTTTCAATCCAACCAAATTTAATGCAACTGATTAAGAGTTCAATGATTGTTGGATTGCTTTTCATACATGGGATATTGGGGTTATCTTACTTCATACTTCACGCAGAAAACAAAGAAAAGGATACTGTATTAATGTATTACACATGCATTGCTTAAACGGGTAACCAATTCTCTGGATTAGAAATGCACTATAGGTAAAGAGATGCATCATACTGAAGTTTCAAGGAAGAAGAGAAAAACTTTGCACTTTATTCACACTACAGAGACGTTCAAAATACACCATCCAGAAAAAGTGGAACTGTTATGGAGACATCAGACATGAACAATTGGATTCAAGTACGCCTATTCTTTCATGCAATGTCCAATGAGAGAACTAATCATCAACGGATTTGTATTTGTTCTCATTTTAACAAGAGGAGGCAAGAAAACGCTTGCTGCACCCGTATCATAAATGACAGAGACTTTGAAGGACAGTAACACATTCACCAGCCATGATCTGGACGCATGGAGGCGTATAATTTTGTTTCATTATTCAGAAACAACAGAGAGATATGCGTAGATAGTCATCCAGTGAAATGGGGTGGGAGCTTGCTAGTCCATCACATTCTGAAGCAATTCAATTTGCAAACAGGAAGCTTGATCATTTTCTTTGGTATGCAGAATTTAATACTGCGGTGGAAGATGGAGAAAATGTCACACGAGCGTGAAACTAGTTATATAGCATGAAGATCAGTCACATCTACAAATGCGCACAACGATTCATCAGTGCTCTGCCAACAAATTTGGCATGACACCAAAGAAAAAAGCTTTCTACCTTCAGAAGGTGTCAGCACATGAAGAGTTGATATTTTGGCACTTCAGCTCCCACATTTAGGTAGTTAACATCAACTACAACTTCCCAAAATCCTCTGACAGACAAATATTAATCGCATTAGACTTCTTATTAACTCTTATAAACAACGAGGTTTAATAAGTCTAGAAAAAGGAGTTAGAACCTTCATATAGAGTCCTTGCAAACTTAACATATTCAGGAATGAGGTCCTGATAAATGATTCCTTCTGGATGGGCATCTAATACCACAAGGACTCCTGGGAAAAGCAACCAAGCAAAATATTAGTAAAACTTTCGGATAAAATGTAATAGTCAATGATCGTCCATCAGAACTCAAAAACTATTTTTTGTAAGGATTCAATAAAATGTACAACACATAAACTAGCGACTTTGCTACACAATGCCACGTACATTTTATAAGATTTTGTTCCTGGTACTTGAAAAGAAAAAATAAGAAAACTAGTGACTTTGCTTTATAATGCCATATACATTTTGATGAGATTTTGTTCCTGGAACTCGAAAAGAAAATAAGAAAACCAAATACAGAGAAATATCTCACTAGTCAGGGAAAGCGGTAGAGGTGAAGGCCATGCTCCAGTGAAAGAACAATTTAAGCCAGTTGTATGTAATAAGCCCAGCAGTTATGGTCTACATTCTTTTTGTTTTATGGTGGTCCTTATATGTCCACCTTGGAAACGAGTTTTCTCTCTTATGAATGTTGAGATGACAATGTCACTCTTTGATGTAAGATTTCATTTGCAGTCATTGGTCACTCGACTATCAAAGTGCATGTGTTGAAAGCTCCACCAAATTTTTAGTGATAGAAAAGAAGGGAAGAAATGATAGAAAGCCGACAGTAGTTTTTCCTTCAACTCGAGGTGGTTTGAATCTTACAGCTTACATAACAGCTTTGAAAACTTAACCCATATGTAGCCTTCTCTAGGCTTCATATGCTAGCTTCTTTCAAAGTTGACAAAACCACTCTATGAAACTCAAATATACATGAAAAGCAATCAAAACATACATTATATTATAAGTCTCATCCAGTCACAAACATGGAAACCAGTTTTAGGGGGAATGCAAAATCATAAGCACCCCACAGCTGGAAGATCTAATAATTGAAGCAGGAAAAACAGGACAAGCATACCAGCGTATAACTTTTGAACTTGAAGCAGAAACTATTGATACAACGTTAAACTTTGTCTACTAAGGTAAAATGAGAAGAAATACCAGGCGCCAACCACGTTTTTGTGGAATTACTTGGTAAAGGGGCTAGCCACAGGATGTTACGCAAATTCATTGAATCATCATAAGTGACATTGGAACCTGACAATAATAATCAAAGACAATTATTGTAGAAAAAAACTGCAGAAGATGGTACTTTCGCAATTTCTTTGAGCCATGAGTTCAATTTGATATGAGCAATTGCAACTTTGCAATGTAGATTTAGTAAGTGTTGCAAACAATGAAAGGTGATATAACAGACAACTATTTTGCTTTCGCAATTCATTTTTTCATAATTCAGTTACTCATGGAGGAAACCAACTAAACCCTTGGGTTCCAAATTGCATATCCAAGTCTGATTGGGCAAAAAGTTTCATATAAAAATGATATTCAGACGGTGCAGAACTGTCCACCTAAAAAGGGACCTGGTAGAACCATTAGATGCTTTTTGGATTCTAAAACTGCTTACCATATTGTTTGCCATGGTCCACATTCCATATTAGCACTTATTAAGCATTCCATCCAAGAAAATTGGAGATTGTTGCAAGATAACTAACTAAAATTAGGCAGATTATTCTTTCAATCAAATCTATCAAGAAAGAAAGAAAATCTCAGAGAACTGGAAATAACAGAAAACAAAGAAAATGCATTTTCTAAGTATGTATGACATTACACCAGATCAACTTACCAATCTGGCAATAACCCATGTTGTAAGGAAACACCTCTTTCTCATAGGCTGGGTATTCTTTAGCATGGAACCTTTAAAAAGGATGAACACCAATATCATAAGCACCTTGTGACTTTATGAGATTTACTTTCCAAAATAGACAAAGAACTAGTGTTGTGAAAGAATTCTTCTAATTATTGTGTACGTGATTATCACTCATCATTTTATAAACAGTAAGAAAGATTCTCAATAGATCACTGTTTGACCTTTCTCTGAGATAAGAAAACGAATCTACAAACCATTTAGCTTACCATCAGTAGAATTTCATCTTGTATCACAATGACAACTATCTCACATAATGTTTCTTTCCATTGTAAGAAATTGCGAAAACAATTTTAGTTGTAAATGGCCTGGCTAAATTTGACTCAAAAGTAGATGTTTGTTAACTTACAAAATCCCGAGTCTTCCAGAGTCCACAGCAATAAAAAGGTGGCCGTGAAAGAAGTCATAGCGGTTTAATGAGACATTCAGCCCTACGTTCGGACCCCGAGCAACAATCATTTCAAATAAAAATTTTAGGTACGAATTCAACTCCTACATAATGGAAATTAAACAAAAAAATCAATCAAGAGAAAAAGACAAAAACATGACAAGAAGAACTCAAGATAACAATACTTTCCCATTCTGTTTCTCTAAAACGCAGGGCCTGTCAAGCCTTGCCTCTTTGAGTGGAGAAATTAAAATTTTAAATTCAACTCCTACATAATGGAAATTAAACAAAAAAATCAATCAAGAGAACAAGACAAAAACATGACAACACGATCTCAAGATAACAAGACTTTCCCATTCTGTTTCTCTAAAACGCAGGGCCTGCCAAGCCTTGCCTCTTTGAGCAGAGAAATTACTATCTCTGTTTATTGAACAATTAACCTCCCAAATTGCAAATGGTAACCTAAACATTACTTGGGCTTTTAATGCAAAACAAATTAAAGTTATGGCAATATGTTGAGAAATACTTTCCCATCCCCTAATAAACAAAATATTACCTCATTTATAAAGCGCCAACCATAAGGAGTTCTTGTGAGCTCACATTTATCTTCTTTTGATCCTTCAACATCTGGTACCTGTAAGTTGGAATAAGTAAGACATTGCATCCATCAATTATGCTCAAAGCCAAACAATAATGCTTACATTCAGACCCAATAAGGGACACAACAGAGCTGAGACAGGACGTAATTTTGAAACCAAATTCAATGGATTTTTCTTGTTTTGTCTCTTACCAAAAACTGATCTTCCAAGAACTTAACTCTGCAGAAAAGCACATAATTTTAACTTTGATTGGCTAGTTCAAGAACTAGGGATGCAATTGCATCCAAGGCATCTGGGAACCTACCACCATGTTCCCAAATCCAAGCCCCAACCACAAATTAGGGGGCCAATTGATGGTTTGAATCCATTGGCATTGGAATAATCTGTTTATGGTGTAACTCAGGCAACATTTTTGTTCTTGTATATCCATGCATCAAATTCCGCAATGTGACTTCAGCCTGGATGGACAATAACTGCACTAAAATGCAAGGGGGGCAATGTAAAATACATGAACCCCTGCATTTCAGTGCAGGAGTTGCATCCAAGTGGCGTCTGCGAAGCTTCCAGGAGAGAACTTCCCCCAGATGTACATAAAAATTGTTGCTTTTGTAACATGCCCGGGTCTCCTCATTAACTGGTCCAAACAATAATTTGTTCGGCTCCATATTCGGATGTTACAACAATTCATAAGACAGTGTTGTAAGTAAAAACTCTTAACTGTTAAGGATATATTACGGAGATAATCACTTGAAAGTTGTACGTGCATTGTAAATTGATGGAGAAGGAGAGTGAGGAGTGGAAAGAGAACCGATAATACTTTGGCGAAGAAAAGGAAGAGAGAACGCAGAAAAAAGAAATCAATTTCCAAGAAATCCTCTTTAAAAGAGTTTTTAAGAAATGGCTTTCCCTATTCTGGCAATACAGAATAAAACTAACAATATCTTTTGTAATTTCCAATTAATAAAATATCAACGTTGTAGCAAACAACCATGAAAGATACTCTGTTTTCAACAATTTTACTAATTCTAATGTTCTTTCCATTATTACTAATTGAAAGCAGCTTTATTTAGCTAAAAACTCGACTCTGAAAACATATTGCTAATTTACATGGGTAATAATATGCATTACAGACAAATAAAAGAGGGAAAAAAACTTCAGAAAAGAAATCGGAAGAATAAAAAATAAACTTTACTTGGATAGGAGTAGGATCAAGAGCTCTATGAATAGCACCGGGATCGCCACCAGAGTCAACCGCAAGACGAGCAAGCTCCATAACCGGCGCTGGCGGCCACCATATTAGCTCATTATCGCGTTCCCAGTCTCTCACTCCTCCTCCACTATGATCACTGCTCAAGGATTTACGAGAATTGAGCGAACGTCGAAAAGGGTCGTTAATGCCGGGCCTAGTAGGAGGCGAAAAGGGTACTAGGAACTTGAAACAAGATTTCAGTTTCTGAGCTTCTTCGGCATTGACCGAAGCAGCCTGTTGGGGAGAGCCCAGAAGAGCCAGCAAGTCCTTTGGTGTTGGCTTTGGGTATAGAGACGGTAGAATGCTTTTGGGGCTTGGGTCTGGGGAAGAAGAGTGACGTGGACGAGGCGGTGGCGGCTAGAGAAAAGGAGAGAACCATGGCGAATTTAATCGACAGAAATGGCGGCTTGCCCATCATCAAAGAGTGATGGGAAGCTGTTAGCCGTGTCCCGTGTCGTTCTTCAACGCAACGCGGCAGCGGCATAGCTCGCTCCTCCGATGATGAAGGCGGCGTAATGGTGGCTGAAACTTGTAGCAGTAATCATGTTGACTCAGGAAAACGGATATGATCATTAATGCTTCATCAAAGTCATCTCAGGATGGATTTGATATTCAAAAAATCTATATTCAATTTATCCCAGTAGTTTGTTTTTATATTCAATAAATAATACCGGTCAGAAATTGTTTTTATTCAACAGTCTACACCTCGATTAATAGACCATTGCATAAAAATCAATACAAAGATTACATGAGCAGGTTCTCATTTCAGTGTTCTAGATTTTCACTTTGTTTTCCCTAAATCAATTTAAGTCATCCGCTAATTATTTGCTTTTAATAATAAGAGTTGAACAACATATAAAAGTTTTTGAATAAATCTTATATACACTGACGGTGTATACACTATTACGGTTGGATATATAACACATATGTAAAATTTGAGTTTTAAATTCAAATTCGAATTATGTGTCATGTATTTGATAGTAAAAGTGTATATACTATCTGTGTATTGAAAATTAATCCAAAGTTTTAATGTAGAAATATAGATAGAAACTAGATACTTGGTGCTGTTAATCTAATCATCTAATCCCTTTTGGCTTATGCATTTGAAGGCTCTAATTTTTATTTCTGCTATTTCAAAATGCAGTTACCCCAGCAATGTGCAATAGCGTACCCAGAATTTGAAGGTAAAAAGTAGAATAACATTTCCTTCCATCATAAATGAAATCGGAAGCCATGAATAGGGGCCATTCTGTCTGAGGACAAAGTGTTTGTTGCTTGAACAACTGAGGATTTTGGACAAAAGAATTGCAATTCCTCTGCACAAATTCATACTTTTTCAGCCTGCAAAGGGTAAAGTTCAAGGCAAGCTTGTGTACAAGTATCAAATATCAATAATGAATTACACTAGATAAAGCAGCAACCTAATGTGAGATTATGACATTTTATGATGCACAAAAGTTGATAAGAAAAATCAGCGGTACATTTCAGCCAAAAGCCTGTACAGCTTTGGAAGTCCATACTGTTATCCATAGGCTAAAAACATTAATGTAAGCCTCAGAAACGTATGATACTGTTAAAATTTACCCATGCTCCACTATCCACTAATACTTGAAATTTGTGTACACGAACATACTTGAACCAGCTAATGCATTCGCTTTGAATCCTTGCTTGCAGCGGACAGTTCCATCGTCCGATTTAAATCCTTCAGGTGACAAAAGTTTTTTCATCTCGCTAGTGGAATAGATGTGCCTTCAGCCAGACAACAGGTTCTCTCAAATCACCAATCCTAAACAAAAGCAATCATAATTCATTTGACCTATACAGAGGATCAACACTGCCATGCACAATGCACAGCATGTATGATTTTTTTGGTTTTGGAAGAGATTTTTTTTTTTTAAAGGGGGTGGGGGGGTGGGTTGGTAGTGCGGGCACTGGATACATGGAACTTGTGAATTTAGATTCCTTGAATTTAGATTCCTTAACAATGTACACTTCAAAAAACTCCCACTTTAACTCTACGTTGAAGATAAGCATCTTGAATTTGCTTGACTTCAGAATACTAATGTAAAAAGATGACTAGTGGAGTAGCGCAGTTAAATAGACAGCTCAAAGATATAGGATCTATAACTAATTTCACCGTTGGATGGTGAAATAAGTATTTTGGACCCTTAAATTGTATTAAGCATTTAAAATGTGAACCACTATTATCACTAAGGGATAGAAGGGAAAGATTAAAGGACCATAAAATTCTGCCCAAGGGCATTCCTAATTTCAAAAATTCCATAAAATGACTGCATTAAGGGCTTGCTGGGATTGCAGTGCTTTTGCTTAAACTGCTTTTGGGCGGTAGAAGCACTTTTACGCTTCATTTGGCAGTTGAGGATTTGGACAGAAAAGAAAGGGAAAGAAGAGAAAATTTAGTTTTCCTTTGTTTGTTAGTTTTTAGTAAGAAAGAAAAGAAAGGACACAGGAGGACTCAGAATGATGAACAGTAGGCAAAACTTTTCCTCCCTAATTGGATGGAAATGGAGAGAAACTTTGAGGATGCTTGTCAAATTTTTTTAAAAATGCCTATTTTATCCTTAAAAAGGTCTTGAACAAATATTTAATGACTTTCATGTCCAAAATCATCCCATTAATTCTGAAAACTCCCAAACAACATAACAATCCCCTTCTCTTCTCTTCTCTTCTCTCATAACTTAAGTTTTCCCTTTTTTTCTTTTCTATCCTAAACTCCCAAACTAAGCCTTAAAGTGCTTGGTAAGTGTTATTTCATAAATTTAGAAGTGGAGCTTTTGCTCTGAAAACACTTTCAGCAGAAGTTCAACATTGGTATATTTAGAATAACTTTTTTGCTTAAGAAAACAAAAATCTGGGCATTTGATCATAAACTCCTAATTGAATAAAGAGATAGATACAATTCAAAACTTCAAAAATTAAACAATACCAAATACAAGCAGCACTTATGCACCCAAACAATACAATCGAGCACTTAATAAGTACTTCTACTGAACGCTCTACTAAGCGAAGTGCTGTTTGATAACCCACTGCAATCCCAAATGTGCATTAAACTCTGTCAAATCATCTTAAAGTTCATTTGAAAGTTTTTGCTTTCTCTAAATGGATTTGTATTCATCTATATCAATGATGGATAAAGTCCATTTGAAATTCACGCCAGAATTAAGACAAGAACATTTTCAACTTTATGTTCAACAAAGGATGTTGCAGCACCCACATGAATCAAAGGAGCTGCAAGCTCCAGTCACCAGAGCCTCTAATCAAGTTAAGTATTCCACTACTCCTGTATTTTAAGAAGAAAATTTACACTGCATGTAATTACCTGGAGAAAATGTTAAATTGCATCAAAGGCTTTAATTCCAGCATTCTGTCCCAATCCTCTGGAGCGGCAACATCTGCCATATTTGTTCCTGACCACGCCAGAGTATCTGAACCACAAGTTGCTGTTGATTAATACTAGTGTAATTCAAGGTTTTCCCCCATATCAAATTGTATAAAAATCAAATGAGTCTGAATCCCAAGAATCTAAAATCCTAGGGTGACTCAGATCAACAAATGACCTTGTCAATGACGCCAAATTCTTTAGCTCTGGTTGAGTCCATGTAAAATGGCCTTCTCATCACATCAGCAACTGCCTCTATTGACTGTTAATATAAGATTTCAACAATTAATCTGCATGAACTGCTTGCTACTAAATCAAAGCTAGAGAGAGAGAAATCTGACGTTGGATACTCACATTTCCAGTATGCTTAGCTAAAAGTTCAACAAGGGTGTCTCTGTTAATTATTACCTGCAATAAAAATAAAGTTAGGACAAACATTCCCTAAATGTTAATAGTGTGCCAGTATTCTAATAGCACCAAACAACAAGTGCTTAGCTTGTCATGTTTGAGAAGAAGATAAAATAAGCTCCTATAAGAAGATGATGTGAGGATTAGGCACAAATTTACATTGAGTAGCTTTTTACCGGGTAGATGACAAAGTGAAACTCTAAACCATGATAATGCAAGAGGACAGTCCTCATTTTTCAAGCTGTAGATCCATGTATACCTCATTTCAAGGAACCTTCAAGTTACTACACATGAGTATCCACCATAAAATCTATCACAGCAGGATTTAAAGCAAGAAATGCCACCAAATAAGCTTGAACTAACCTCCTTTGCACGTATAAAAACATCACTGGCCGGCATTAACCCAGATGATGGTGCACGAGGCTGCTGAATCATAGCTGGAGCAGAAACCAAATTCATGTCAAATTTCTAAATGCATAGAGTCAGAGGACATGAAATATTGCACATGAAACCAGATTTGATTAATGCAGCATACCTTTTGCATGTGGCATCATAAACCTTTTCCCCTTGGTTCCTGCAGCAAGCAAGAGACATGCCTGACCTATAGCAGCTCCAACAGCCACAGTATGTATCTGAATTTCACATTATAATAAGAGGATAGAAAATAACAAGAAACTGTCAAAGCATTCAATAGTACCCTCCAGTAGCAACAGTAACCATTTGAGGAAATTGCCTCAATGTAGATCACTCAGTATGTTTAGTTATTCAATCAAAATCCACAGAATGACTTCATTCAATCCAAAGCTGCGCATTGGATTATAATTGGAGAAATATTAAGCAAACGCGTATTTTAGCAGCACGGGATAGAGACACCATATCTCGATTTATTAGCCAATACAAGATACCCTCTCCATTCATGCACAGAAAAAAACTTGACCAAGGACGAAACAAAGATATCAGGAGTCAACAATAGGCATAATCTAGTCATAGCCTCATTAAGCTTGAACAAGGAAAAGATTTTTTAGCTAATTCGTATCTGACAACATAACTAAACTGCTCCTTAAAAACTGGACTAGGCTTACTTGTTTCAATCTAGATAGATTGAAAAGTCAACAACATGCAAGGTTTGGCTAATGAATCTAAGTCTCATATACTTTATGCAAGCTATAAAATTTAAATTCTATGAAGGATAGACATTAAATTTGCCTAAATGCTCCAATAAAAAGCCAGATGTCACATCTTTATTAACATAAAATATAACCAATAGGAGAAGCTCACCTCATTCTTCAACTGCATCAGTGCATCATAGATTGCAAAACCCTCTGTTTCCATGCCAACCTAAGACACAGAATGTCTCATAAAAATAGCTTAATTGAAAATTAATAGTCTACTAGACTCAAAAAGTATGCAAAAAACAGTATGTAAAGTAAAGAGATTAACAGAAAAAGATTAACCCTTGAAAAAACTGGTCCATACAGTGTTGGCTGGTATAAAAGTAAGTTCGCATACAGACAGCCCCCAAGGTATACATTTAGCAATAAATAGAAAGTGCTAAAATGTTTCCAAGGAGAAGACAGACGCACACAGGATGGCAATTAGTTACAAACCATACTCAGGTTATTAACGAGAAGTATATCTCTTACTATCCATTCAGCAACATAACTTGCATTCTTGCCTTCTGTGTAGTCAATCTTCAATTGCATTGTAAGTTCTCGGTCCGTAACTGGTCAACTTTGTCTTCAAATCTCATCTCAATCTACAACTGGTTATTTAAACATGTCTAAACTCCTATGTGTTTTTTATTTTTAATTTCTAGGCATCTCTTTCAGTATATTGCATCTGTAATTTCCTTGTAGCTTTTCATCTTTTTTCAGAAGGCCCAATTTGCACTCAAGATCAAACTTGACAAACAACTAACTGCATTTGAGGTTAAGATGCATGTATGAAAATGAGGCAGAAACCCCCAGTCAGTTTCAAACTAACATTACAAGACAGCCAACTAACAGCAAGTTCCATAACAACAGCTAAGTACTCCGAGAGAACTAATCTGCAACACGAAGGCTCACCGTTTCACGCATCATCACGAGTAAGTTCCAGTAGAATTTATGTACAGAAAAATCGGCTCTTTTGGATCCATCCACTGTAAATACATTAATTCTGCAACTACAAGCTCAGTGACCGCTGGCACCAACTGAAAAGAAACAGGTTTAATTATCACATCATACAACATAACTGGTAAAACAAATAAGCACTAGACAAGGCTTTGGGGAATAATTCATGCAGTAAGGCAATAATACCAAAAACTTACCAAAACGAGTTAGTTTACAAGAATGAAAGTACCAAATGGCCACAGGTAGCATCCCAGACAATTGATCTATTAGATTTTATCTTCAGAAAGAGCAGAAAGTGAGCTTGTGCTTTTAATTTATGAATTTTGTGGATGAACAATGAACAGCATCCTACAGATGTATGACTCTATAAATGCCTTTGATAGTCTTTTTCCCTTACCATTACAATACTGGCACAGTACAACAAGTTTATGGAACTGGAAAGCAATTAAATTCCCAGCAAGTTTATGGAACCGGAAAGCAATTAAATTCCTTTCCTCGTGATGGCATCTATTGTCCTCTCATTGATGAACTATTTAACCGTCGAGAATGAAATGATCTACCAAGCATTAACTGCAAGATGTGCTCCTATGTAAGTAAATTTCAAAGACTAGTCTGTTTGAAAATGAGGTGCAACCTATCCTTGATTTTACTTCGAAAATACACCTATTTTGCCTCATGCATTCTTAAGCAAATGTCTATCCACTTCTCTCCCTCAAAAAGTCATGGAAAAAGTTGCCAGAAATTCCTATTGGCAGTAAGAAATTTTACCCAACAGCAGGAAATTATAGCCTAAAATTATATCGGATAACATTAAGCAATCTGAACAGGCTGGTACTTTATGCTGTTTAATCCTGTCCTTTAAAACCATATCATACCAATGCCATTGAAATGCACCAGAAAGGCATAAGATGCAGGCTGCCCTCTCAATCCCATTCTTGAATCAAGGCAGCCCCCTTCACTTATGAAATCAAGAAGCTAGAAAAACATCTTCCCAGGTACCAGCTATAAGCCAAGCCACCCTCAAACAATTTACCGCATTGGCTTGAAAAGATCGAGTTTACCAACAAAAATTTGGAAGTCAAAGTTTGATCCAGAACTGACATGTTATAAAAAGAGAGATCTTCTAACACTAGAAAACGCAACTCGGAAATCAAAACCAGCACATCACACACACCTTCTGTTCGCTGATACCAAGGTCACGACAACCTAACAACCCCTTCTACCACAATATGTTGTCCATCCTATATAAATATAGCCAGCCAGATTAAAATTTTCCATGAACGCAATCAAATTCATAGATAGTTGACATTGAAAACCCATATACTTGTTTATCAAAATCCTCAGAACCTCAAGTTTGTACCTGACCACTTTCAAAAGCTTTTGAATTTCGTAGCTGATACACTTCGCTTCTGCTATCATCTTCTTCAACTTAAGAAGTTTGAATATTTGTAGCAATATCGATTCAATACAGTTTTGTGTGTTGGCCTTTGTAGCACTGATGCCTTTATTTATTTATTTATTTTTTGCTATCACCTTATCTTGTTGTTCGATATCAACAAAACAATGCAGATAAACAAATTGTCTTCCCATAAAGATCCAAAACTGCATTTAAATCACCACTGTGTAGGCCTACATTGAGTCGCCAACTCCCCAATTTGTTATATTTGACCATATTAAGCTTTTCAAGAATGGCACATACACCAAAAAAGTGTGTCGCAGCAAATTCCAATCCATTAGCACAAACCTAAGCATTTCCTTCACTTTTGAGTATTTTTTTTTTGGACCAACATATGATAACTAAACCACCAGGCAAGAGCCCACCAGCGTTACACAGACAAAAGCAACAGCTTTACTGCATTGCTGATCGCTAAAGCCATATTTTATCAAATATTGGCAGTAAAGTAGTTAAAGATTTAAGGCTCTTTACCGGCATCCCAATGTACACTATCCTACCATGCAGCAACAACGATGGCAAGTCCGGCGGTGGCCGCCTCGGCCGGTGTTCATTATATGAAACAGACCTCTCCACCTGAAAAACGTTGCACCAATTCTCTTCAAAAAAAAAATTTTTTAAAAAAAAGAAGAAGAAAGAAATTCAAATTTCTAAGAAAATTCCAAATCAATCCTAAACACAAGGTAACAGTTTTTACAGGAATATATATATATATATATATATATATTTTAGGAAACAATCATAATATACTTAATAATTAGCAATACTTTATCTTCAATTGCATTGCAACATTAAAAACAGAAAGTCCAGTGATGAAGAAAAATAGCTCGGACCGTGGCGGGGGTGGCCATGAGCTTCGGCGAGTCGAATATATCCAAATACGGCGCGTGTCGGAGTTCGGAGGCCGATTGAGGAGTACTTCCGGCGACGAGGCGGCAACCGAAGCAAGCTTCGATAGAAAAGGGTCCTTAGGGTTTATTGGAGGTACTGGAATTTTAGCACTACTAGTTAAGGAGACTGTTCTGCTGAAGATACGTCGTTTTAGGGACGATGATGAAGACGAGAAGCAGGGAAACGACGACGTAACTGGCACTTGCAAGATGCTCGCCATTTTTGCTTCAGTAGGAAAAATACAAGCGTGCTCTGGAAATCTCATTGGAAAAAGGAAAAGGATAGTGAAATTTGAATTGGTTAATGCCGAACTGGGAAATGGACGGCCCATTATATATTCTGGACTTAAGCCTGTTTGCAAATATTGGGCTCTAGGTTGATGGAATGGGTAAACTTCAAAGGTTTTTGAGAGGAGATTTTGTGTTAGTTCCCACTGCTAAAACAATTCTTTGGGCCTAAAGTTTCTTTAAACCCATTGGGCCGTTTCTACTTTCTTTCTTTTATTAATTTGGAGGAATTTTGACCTTCCTGTCGGATAGAAAGAAAGAGAAGGAATAAAGAAGTGAAATAGGAGGCTATGGGGAAAATAAAGAGGCCACGTAATTGTTTCTCCAAAATTTTGCATAAATGTGGAGGAGATGCTAGCTAGATATAGCTAAACAAAAGCTTTTAAAAACGTCAAATAAAATTTTAGTACACAAAAGGGTAAATAAGTAACTAAATTTAATCAACCCATTTATTTGTAAAATTCCCGTAAAGAAAACTTAGTAACTCTATCTTTGATTTTCCCTTCTGACTTAGCTTTACACGACTTCGTTCTTCCTCTTCAAAATCCTTGAAATTAGGCCTTAATATAATTTGATTTGAGATTCTAGTAGTCGATTCACAATTTAACTTTTCCTAATTAATAACTCATTGCAGTTAAATAAAAACGAGGGGAGTTACCTATCAAGTTTAGCGAAATCATATTAGTACTCCTCCAAAAATCTCAGACACTCTTTCCTTTCTTTTGCATTTGATGAAGTTTAAGAAGTTTTTGAGATTTTTTTTAGAAGTGCTAATATCATTAATGAGTTTGTTTGGATAGGAGTTTATTTGGATGATTTATTTGAGATAATTACTGTAGTACTTTTTGTGATGTGATGTATGTAAGATAAAAAGGTGATTAGAAAGATAAAAAGTTGATTGGAATTTGTGAAGTAAATTTTTTTATTTCAAATCTTCCTAGTCCAAACACACTCATTATGTTTTAGGCCTCATTTGGGATTGCGACCGAGTTTGTTTGGATAAGAGTTTATTTGAGATAATTACTGTAGCACTTTTTATGATGTGATGTATGTGAGATAAAAAGGTGATTGGGAAGATAAAAAAGTGGTTAAAATTTGTGAAGTAAATTATTTACCTGAAATCAAGTCAATCCAACTTTTAGGTACTAAAAATACTTTTAAAGTGTTTGGTAAATATCATCCTATAAAATTATGAATAGAGTTTTCAGTGTTAAAAGTACTTTTAGCAAAAATTCAAATTTGATGATTTTAGAATAACTTTTGTGATTTAAAAAATAAAGTATCAAATTTAATCATTTTATCCTGTATTATGAACCAAATAAATAGGTAAACACTTATAAAAATTTTCAAATTATACATTACACAATACAATAAGTACTTATTAAATTATGTCTCTAATTAATATATTTAAAAGCACTTAAACAGTTAATATGAACCACTATTACTAATTCGCTCCTATTACTAATTCACATGAACCACTATTAGCTGCCGTTAGGGTAGGTTAGGTGACTTGCATTGATATTGGAAATTTGGAATTGGTTAGCCTCTTTTCTTCCTGAATTTTTTATCACCTAGCTAGAAAATAAGAAGAACTACCTCGTCAAAACACGTTGGACAAACATATCCTTTGACGAGAGAAGCATACCCATTGTCGGGGGAAAAAGTTGATTGAGACTGCAAATTGCAAAAGTTTCAAAGATTTTCAGTTGCACATTGGGTTAAAAAACAAAAAACACGTACAATTAGCTTGCAAGGAGCTATAGATTGTGAAGAAAAAAGCGCGAGGCTGTGAATTGTCCAACAAAGATTCAAGCTTGACGGCCCTACGGCTAAGAATGACAAAAAATAGTCTCGCATTGTCACATTGTCGGACGGAAAAGAACTGGACAAAAACTTACTTCCACTCTGGGGTACCACTTTTACAATCCTACAAGAGGGCATGAAGGTTTTGCATTATTACTCTTTTTCTTTTTCCTGCAGAGGGAAGAAACACTGAAAAGGAAGGGTAACATAAACTGATCAACTTCAAATTTAGGTCTCATATGAGATTGTGGTGTTTTTTATATAAAAGAGTACTTTTTAATGCTAAAAGTACTTTTGAGACCTTTGGTGAACGTCGTTTCATAAAATTAGAAGTTGAATTTTTGGTGCTAAAACTAAAAGCACTTTTAACACAAGCTCAAATTTAGTGTTTTTATAATAGCTTTTGTATTTTTAAAATAAAATATTAGATTTAATCATTTATTCTATTATATGTTTCCGGTTTGGATTTAAATTGTTTTTTGGGGGTTTTAAAAAAGTTTACTGTAGTTAGAGTTTTAAAGTATATTTTGGGATATTTTTAGAAAATATTTTGGAATATTTAAGATAATAGAGTTTTTAAAATATATTTTGGAATATTTTTTAAACATAAAAAAAATTAGACTACTTTTTAAGAGTACCCTTTTAGAGTGCTTTTTAAAATTTTTATGTATTTGAAAAATTAGTTTTTAAAAAAACTGAATGATCCAAACAGAGATATATTTAAAAAATTTTAAATTACACATTATCCAATATACTAAAACTTATTGAACTATATATCCAAGCAGCATATTTAAAAGTACTTAAACACTTAATAAGTATTTTTGTTAAAAACTTCATTGGTGGTGCACTACTTTTCAATAAGTTACCGAACCAAAACTCGTCCTTAGTGCTTTGATACTCCAAATCATCTAGTAGTCTTTATCTTATTCATATGTCGTTTCGGGAAAACTTGACGCATTAGTTTCTTTTAGATTCCACTAGTTGCTTCGTAATCCGCCAAGGTATTTGGTCCATTTCGACCAAAGTGATTTTGGCATCAACTGCAGAAGCTCAATCTATGATTTTGAAGTAAACATGACAAGTCCAACTTGCCTTTATAGTTTCGGTCCACATTCACTTAATTGATCGACCAAATGAACCTTTTTGTGCCTTTAAGTTTCGGTCCAGAATCACTTAATTGATCGACACAATGAACTTTTTTGTCAATAAAAACAAGAATGATACTTCGTTAATTGTTTAACTAACGGTCGCCTTGAACTATTAGCCACCACAAACCCCTTTAATTCTCTTTGTGGGGTCTCATTATTTTTCAGTAATATATGATTCTTCAAATTCAAAGGGGTGTGTAATAAAATCCGTCTGATCTAACGATACTTCAGTCTCCATAAGTGGAGTAGTGTAGAAATTAATGTTAAGGAGTAATCATTATTGTTAAGGAGGTAATCATTAACATTTACAATAAATTGAATCAGTAGCCTATGTGTACCGATCCACAATTATTGAATGATGATATCAAGCTATAACAAATTGATCAATATCCTACATGTACCGATCCACAATTATTGGATGATTGATCTCGAACTATATGCATATCTTTTCTTTATACGGTTAACATGTTTTAATCTATTCTATTCTAATCTAATAGAAAAGGAAGTTATATGAGGGGTTAGAAGAAAAGATAATCTAGATCAGAAGAGTATAGTACTACACATCCTCTCTCTGTGAGTGTAGGGTTTCAAACATCCGATCTATGGTGAGAAAGAAAAGAAAATTTTCATAATAAGCAGATTACTTTTAAGGGATTAAAACAAGAGAAAAAAAAATCCTTATTCAAAGACACCCCCAAGTTCTATGGTGGCATTCTAAAATGCCTGCTGGAAGGGTCTCCTTGCTAACCTGTTATATTCCAATCTGCAAAGCCTTTCAGATTTAAGGACCACAACTACAAAGCACTGAACAGATGATTATAGGATTGACCAGTCCATCATGTACTTTTCCATTTTTGATGTGCGTAGGAATTGTACTTGAGAGTGGACATAAAGCCAACTTTGGGAAGGAGAGTTCCAACAAGCCATTTCTTATAAAATTTGAGATGAAGCCAGTGCAACACAAAAATTAGGGAGGGGTGTTCAAAGGCCTAATTGATTTTTTTTTTTTGGGTTTGAAGTTCTAATAAATGGTTTTCAAGTTTGTCAATCTTTGGATTTTTAAGTTAATTTTATTTTCAGTTTACTGATTAGACAATGTGAAATGGCGAAATTTAATTAGTTTATAACTTTTGACTATAATGATGATAGGCCCATTGCAAAAGCTCCAATCTACCAACTTTTAGTAACCCAACCGACAGATCCAATAATAACAAGAGATCAAATACATTTCCCCCACAAAAATAATTACATAGACGCAACAATCAACACCATATACTTGTGCGGTAGGTTGGATGGTACGAGAAGAAGGGGTATAAACGCAAGATTTCGGGTTTGAATTTTTTCACTTACACTTAAAAAAACATTATATACTTGTTCTCGAGCTGCTGAGTCCTTTCTAAATATGGCAGTTGAAGGAGAGAAGGATATAGGGGATGTAGGGAGCCGTTTCTAAATATGGCAGTTTATGGTTTGGATTCTAAACATGACATTTGGAGGTGAGAAGAATGTAGGAAGGGGTGTGAGATTAAAAAAAATCATTTCCTTGTTTGGATTGACTTAGTAAGCACATTCAATGAAAATCGTATCCCATGATCTCTTAAAGAAAATAAAAAGGCAGAGATAGAAGAATTAGCAGCTTGTTGATGATAATGTTGCAGCATTGCTTTATCTGGCAATCGACCATATAAATCCAGCTCAATGTTCAAATAAGGAACGAAGTACCAAATCTTTAAGGTGTACCTGCAACAAAAAGCGGTTCACTATGCAGGTGGATTTCTCAATGGTACGATAATTCGGGAGATAAAACCTCCCTCGAGGCTTCTAACCATCGTACTTAGTGCTCTTGAGATTTTTAATATTACTACCTCCTTTAATCCCATAAAATGACTATAATAACCTTAACATATTAATATTTTTCATGCAATTAAACAATTCGCTCCTAATCTTATACATATGAATGCATCACAAAATTAAAAATTTAATGTAAACAAAAACAAGATTCACTCGTGGAATAACCAATTATGTCTTGGATACAATTTTAATATATTACAAATTAATTTTAACTTTGCTTGGAGGATCCGGAGATGAATAAAAAAAGATGTAAGCTGCAGGTTTAAAAAGAACGGAGTTGGTGTTGGTACTCCAACATTTGCAAGATATGATGGTATATTAATGCAATTGGTAAAATTTTTTGAGTTTAACAGTGCTAATCTTTTTTTTCCTTTTTAACTTAAACGAGGTTTTAAAATTTAGGGGCTAATGGTGATAGTGATCATGGTTATAATGGTTCTAATTTGAAATGTGAAAATATGAAAGGTTTAAATAGTAGAGATGAGGTATGAAAGTGAATATGAGATCTTGTGCATGTTTCATATTTTTTAAAAAATATTATAAGAAAGTAAAATGAATTCCATAATTTTATGAGGGCATTTTGGGTTATTAGAGAGAAAGGTTTATATGATTTTGTTGCTAATGGCTTTTTAAAGAATGAATATAAATATTTTGTCTAATCTAAAGTTCCTGCAAAATAAATTGGATACAAAAACTGCAAATACCGGAATTTGAATGAATTACTAGAATGTTGAAAATCAGTTAAATAATACATCGAAAATCAATTAAGCAATTCGATTGTCTAAGTATTTGATTAGAAAAAAATTATAATAGAGAGAAAAGCAATAGTGAGGAGCTCAATAGAGCAAGGTTGTATTTGGATTGCAATATTCTGGAGTTTTTGTAAAAAATGTGCTATTACGATTTAATATACGTAAGGTAAAAAGGTAATTAGAAATATGTTTATGGAACATAATAATTTTTTAATCCCTTTCCAAACAAGGCTCCTCTTTGCACGAAATTCAAATAATTTAACTTAGACAAATCAAATCCCTTTTCAATCGTAAGCGTAATCATTACTTCTCTGACACAAAAAGTACGATATGATTTTGATTGCAACTCTTTCGCCTGACGTAATGTATAGATTACGGGCAAGGAATTTCATGATCGTAAGAGAATGGAGAAGTGATGGCTTCTTGTTGAACAAAATGAATACAAACAAATCTTGGGATAATTTCAGAAAGGTAAATTTGCCAAATTGATCCTTAACATTTTCACAAAAATTTTTTTTAGTCCTTAATATTTAAAATCAGCCAGAATAGTCCCTAATATATAAATTATGAGCCAGTTTGGTCCTAATGCTCGTATTTGCTCATTTCTCCAATTAAAAACAGCACACCTCTCTCACATGGGAATAATTTCAAGGGCAAAATCGAAAAACATTCATCAATCCATGGTTTTACAGGCAAAACCCCCTTGGATTCCTATTACTTTTCTCCCTTTCCCTCGACACCATTTTGCAAACTAGCCGGAAACCATCAACAAATTTCACCTTCTTAGTCAAAACAGCTTTTGCACTTTCCTTGATTTCCCTGTCCCTATATCAAACCCCCAGACCTTTCTTCAATTTCACCATACCTCTCAAAATAATTCAACAAAGTCTCAGAACTAATCTCAATTGGTTGGCATATTCTCCATCAATTTTATTGCTGACAAACCCATCAATTTTATTGCTGGGGTTTTCTAGGACAAACAAGAAAGACTCAACATTCTTGAAAGTAACAAAACCATAGACTTTTGATAAAACTCTTGTGGTAGGACGGGATGCCATCAACGATGGAAAGAACGGTATGGAGAATGTTAGGATGGACAATCGCAGCTTCTGAAGGATTCAACAATTTGGAATTTCGTGAAGGATTGCAAAATGCAAAATTTCACCTTCTTCAAACTTCAAGTTTTCTGGTTCTCTTGAGATCATCAGGCTTTGGGTTAGTGGTGATGGTGGAATGCATCTGATGGAGTAGGTGCAGGGAAAATGACTCAAGATTGACTCTAGGAGGAGTGGGTGGAATTATGGAAGAGTAGCCATTGAGAACTTGAGCTTTGAAGAGAATATTCTCTTTCTTTCAGAGTCTAAAACCATGGATTAATGAATGTCTTTCGATTTTGCCCTTAAAATTATATCCACGTGAGAGAGGTATGCTATTTTTAGTCGGAGAAATGAGCAAATACGAGCATTTGGACCAAACTGGCTCATAATTTATATGTTAGGGACTATTCTGGCTGATTTTAAATGTTAGGGACTAAAAAAGTTTTTTGTGAAAATGGTAGGGATCAATTTGGCAAATTTTCCTTTCAGAAACCTCCTTGAGGATTTTAACAATTTCACTTGGGCTCTATTTGGATTGCTATTTTTAAAAATTTTATATAAAAAAAATACGGTAATGATTTGATATATGTGAGGTAAAAAGATAATTGGAAAATGTATTTGTGAAAAATTGTAATCCAAAGAAAGCCTCAGTTTTTTTAAAGTTTCAAAAATTACATATACCTCCCTTAAGGTTTTTATTTTTGTAACAAAAACAATTCAATGATCAAAATTTTGAATGAATAACCAAAAATGCCCTCATGAAATTTTTGAAGTTCATTTTACTTCTTAAAAAATTCTTTAAAAAAAATGAAATATGCATAAAATCTCAAACCCACTTTTAACCATCATCTCTACTATTTTATACCTTTCATAATCATACATCTCAAATTAGTACTATTATCACCATGACCACCACTACCACCATCAGTCCCTAAATTCTAAAAGTTCAATCTAAGTTACAAAAGAAAAAAAAATCAGTGCTGCTAATCTCAAAAAATTTCACCAATTGTATTAATATAACATCCTATTCCTCAAATGTTAAAGTACCAACACATACCTTGTCCTTTTTAAACTTTTAGCTTATATCCTCTTCTATTCATCTTCAAATCTTCCAAGCAAAACTAAAATTAATTTGTAATATGTTAGAATTATGTTATGACATAATTAGTTATTCTATGAGTGAATCTTGTTTTTGTTTCCATTAAACGTTTAATTGTGTGGTACATTCCAATGCACAAGATTAGAAGCATATCGTTTAATTGCATGAAAAATATTAATATATTAAGATTATTATGATCATTTTACGGGGTCAAGGGAGATACATGTAATATTAAAAATCTCAAGATTGCTAAGTGAAATTATTAGAGACCCTCGAGGGAAGTTTCTGAAATTCTCCCCAAATCTTATCGTTTTCATCATTGAAACTCGGAGACGATTATGTGCGGAAAGTCGCTACTCGCTGCTAGTGGGTGGATGCAGGAGGCTCCCTGGCTGGGAATAGAAACAAGAAAGGTTTCGGAAGGTCAGATACTTATAACGACCACCCGAGGATCGCCACTGGGCAGAAACAAGGAAATTGTCCAGCACGCTTTATATGGCGTTGCTAGTGATTACATGCTGGCCAGACGTGACTGTTTCCATGCGTCGAAGCTCAAGGAAGTGTTTTAGAATCCGGGCATAGATGATTTGTACCAAGAATTAAAGGGCATTTAGATGATGTGTTTTTTAGATGTTTGTATAAAATTTTACTGTAACTTAATATAAAATTTGGGAAAAAAATTTTTACAGAGGAAGGAAAAAAAAGAAGAAGAAAGAAGTGGACATGAGTAGCCGATGGTGTTGGGTGGCAGTGGTTAGGAGGTGGTGACAGAGGAGAGGAATGAGTGTGTCATTTTAAAGTGTTTTGAGGTACGTATTTTAAAAATTTTGTGATATTTTTTAGAGTTAGCGTAGACAGTTATTAAAAATTTTATCTAACAAAAACATCCCAAAAATTGGGGTGCCAAACAGGCTCCAAACTCGTAAGCACGTTGTTCACGAGTGTCATTGCTGAATCCATAATGTTAAAAAGGGTGTCTTTGGATAGGAAATTATTTGAAATAATAATTATAGTATTTTTCATAATATGATGTATGTAAAATAAAAAAGTAATTAAAAAGATTAAAAAAAATTTGATTGACAGTCGTGTTTAAACACAAGCAAATAATTACTTGCAAGTAACTTGTATCCAGATGTTTTTGAATAATAACTGTATGACCAAAAAATGTACCCATGTGGCATAACAACGTGAATTGAGTATTAGATGATAATGTGTTGACGACATATATCATATTATTTACTTAAAAAACTCTTCATCAGATTTGATCTCAACTCCTAGTTACCTAATTAAGCTGGTAAATCTTTTACTTATGAAGCTTATTTCAGATTTGATTTTGGGTAATCTCTGATCCTTTCTTTGATATGGCAAAACCTTGGCAGAATTGAAGGGGAATACCCTTGAACAAATACAAGAAAAAAAAAAGGTTTCTAAAAACTGAAATCTTCGTCGAACAGTACAACATTACCACAATCTACACCAAACTATATGCAGCGTTGTCCTGATGAAACTTGCTAAAAAGAAAATGGAAAAGTTGCAGACACTGCGATTTTGGAAGGTACCATTAATTTTCTTAAGTCTTTCACTATTCAATCTCTTTATTTCTAAATTTTAGGTGTACCTCTATCCTTACATTTTAGTCATCCACGCGAATTTTTAAAAGACTCTGTCTAACAGGTGCCCATACGGCATTCGTTAAAATATATTTAAAATGTCATATTTTTTAAAATATAAGATTAATTAGAAAAAATAAATAAATATAGGTGAGGGTAAATTAAATAAGAAAAGTATATTAATACAAAAGAGGGTAATGATTGTTAATATGTGTATATATATAATAGATTAGATAAATGTTAAATGTATTAACAAATTTCCGGTGGGCATCCGTTAAAAAAACCCATTTTAAAATATCAAGCAGTGAAAAGTACTAATCGGTAGAGTTTTATATTTTTCTTCAGTGCACCCAATGGTATACTTTACAAATCCAAGAAGTTTCATATTCAGAATCTGGCGCACACTTAATTGGACGCCAGCATAAAGGCCGGCTTCTTTATCACCATCATAATTCATAAGCATGTACTAACAAGTAGGGCAAACGAATAAGGAGGTCAGACCAATTCTCTCAAATCTATTGCTATATATTCTATCTCTTTATTCTTAAATTCTTAAATTTTAGGATTTTCCACCTCTATTATTTAGATACATAAATTTTTAAGCCTTATGCGATCAAACATACCGATTGAGAGAGTTTAATACTTGTAACTTCCGAAACTTTTGGACAGCATTTTTCGTCAGAATATTGCGTCGTTTTTCATGATTACATTTTTCTATTATCTTTTTTCCTCGCATACATCAAATTGCTACAATAATTTTTCTACAAAAAATTCTAGAAAATGCAATCCAAACAACGCCACTTTATGACCTCAAGTCTCTGCGATGTAAAGTATAACAACACTTCTAGTCCTTGATACTTTATGAACCTTTTTTTTTTTTGGGTTGAGAGTGCAGACAGCCTTTCCATGCGCATGGTTTGACTGAATTGACCATTCTTGAATTTCAAGTCATTATCAGTAGGAAACAAGTTATCGTTTTCTTGTACCACATTGCCCTATATTAGTCACAACGATTTCTCTCCTCTATCATGTATTAGGAATCTTTTTTTTTTTTTTTGATAAAGACCAAATTTCATTGATGAATTACTGGAAATAGTCCAGCATCATTTGATTTATATCGTTGCTTTAATGGCATATTAAACATATACTAGAAATAATGGATTGCATCTGCAATTAAATAGATGCAACAGATTTGAAAAATGTAAAAAATTTTAAATTGTTTTCTAATAAGATAAATCATTGCAACTCCCTTCTGTGCACATTGCAATCATCAAATTTGCTAATCAAAGGATTCAACTCTAATAATGATGATGAGACATGTTGAGAGCTTTCTTCTTTGTATGTTGCAATCGCCAAATCTACTAATCGACAGTTTTCAACTCCAATAATGATAATGAAGCCTATCGAGAGAGGTCGAAAACCCAAAAAAGTCAAATCTAAAATAAATTCGAATCTAACAATAAAAGAAGAAAAAAATTGAAAATTCTCACTATGAACTCAAAGAGAAATAGAAATTTCTTATTGGGAAACTTTAGAGAGAACTCTAGCTAAGAAACTTAGGAGAGATTTTATTAAAAAAATAAAATAAAATGAAATATATGGGACCCCTTGAAAAGGAAGGTCTTACGAAAAGAGGAGGAAAAGCAGAGAAGTTGAAGTAAAAGAAAGGAGGGAACTCGCGAAGTCTTGTGCGTCCCCGGTTTTGGAATAATCTTGAAGGCATATTAAGTGCAAGTCAAGTCATGGTGAGAAGATAATGTGATAATGGCCTTTGCGATGTAACCTCCTCACAAGTTTTTCTACAAGAGTTGTTTCCATCTCGGAGATTTTTTTTTTTGAAAAGCATCTTCGACAATTCAAGTCTAATTTTTCCAAAAGCGATCCAATAAAGAGAGAAGACTACACTAGGCGCAGTTTGAAATCCATTCCAATCTAAAGACACGTTTTATAAGCCTTAATCTAAATGGTAATGATCATTACCGCAAAAAATGTGTCAATATAAGATTAAAAGTGGTAAATAAAAAAAATTCCTTATTTGTCTCTTTGATAAAGAAAAAATAAGCACTAAAATTAGTGATTTTGTACATTTGTGGTTCGTTGAAAACGTTATTAAGGCCCTGTTTGATAACATTTAAATTTAATGAATTCAAATTTTAATATGTTCAGAAACGTTCGATAATAAAAAATTGAACATGTGAATTAATTAAGTGATACTGAATTTTCTAGATAAAATTTATTCTAAAAAATTAGCGATAAACTACTCACTTATCTGAATGTGTATCATTAAATGTGATATATACCCAAATATATTTGATTTAATATTTAACAATTAATAACTTAATAAATTCAGACTTCATGTTTTAGATTTTAAATTTCAATTTTCACACTTTAATTTTATCAAATATACCCTAAGATATTCATCATGATTCATGAGTAAGAGAGAAGACTTGACCTATAAAGTGTGAAAGCAACCGATAGTGTCTATTCTGGTTTAAAAAAAAAAAGAAAGAAAAATCTAGAGCTGCTGCAGATATAGAGATTTATTCTTCAAGATCCAGGCGCCATCCTATTTAGACTTTTAAAATAACCTTTTCTTTGGCTCGAAAGGCACTTTATTACTAGTGTTACCAGAAAAATACAAACAAGATAGAATTCAGAATCCATTTTCCAAATTTGATTGTCATTTTTATTTTCTTTGTTGAATTGTCGTGGCCTAATGGGAAGAGCATTCTAGGCAAGTGTGATTGAGCTAGTTCCGTCCTAGAGTGCTTTTCCAAGAACTTTCCTTCAAATTCAAGAAATGGCAGAAATTGGAAAGCGTTTCATAAGTCAATACCTAAATAAGGGCTGGCACTTGGCGGCTAGCATTTCTGTGGTCTTTCAACAGTTTCATTGTGGCAGGGACATGAGATTTGAGTACCATACCGTGGCTCAAATGAATCAAGTTTTGTGGTTGCTTTTCTGACACGATAGCACGCAAGGATTTGAAACCTTTACAAATTTATTATATAGTATATACTCCGCTTATGCTTCTATATATCATGGAAGTTTGATTTTATGGGCACCCCAAACTGCAGGCTGCCTCTTCATTCTGCCCATAATGGGATGCTGAGGAAAAACAGAGAAAATAGAGATCCGAAAAGGAGACAAAAGGGAAGATGATGAAATGCAAAGAAAAGGGAACAAGAAACCAATGGAAAAATGAAGTTGGAAATACATTGGGATATAATCAAGAAACTAGTTATTGAAGGGAGAGTTTGATTCTCGCTTTACATTATGTACTATAATGTTGGTTAAACAAGTTAATAATGCATGGAAAACGTAAATCCAGGTCCGTGGGAGTATTGATTTAGTCCCTCCTCCCCAGTAATCTTACAAACTTGTGATGTAGAATCAAGATGATGGTACCATCAAGTTAAACTAATCAAAACGACCATATTTTTTTTTTCCTCAAAAATAGGTTTATCTAGAAAAGAAAACTAGTGGATTCTCATGCATGGGCGTTTGTGTACTTAAAAGCGGATTGCATGATATGATCACTCCGTTCATATTGGAAAACTATCTTTAAATACTACCGTATCAGTGAAATGAATTACGTATGTAGCCTCTTTATCACCTAATCAAATGGTCAAAAAAAAAAAAAACTCAACTAAATTGGAGAAGTAGGTAGAATTTATGTTTGGAGTCAAGACACGACAAGAAGAGCATATCTTAATATATTGCTAATGCACAGAAGGAAACACGTTTTCCCTGCTACAAATATTGCTATCGATTAAAGTAGGCGGACAAGCAAATCTGTTGATGAATTAATTGGCTAGTTGGGTATCAATAATAAGGATATTAATTCTAATGATAATGCATTTTCTCCTTACTTGAGCCGGTTAATCATTACTTGGTAAGAGAAATCAAAAACTTCGAAAGCGAAACAAAGAAAAAAGAGTTATGGGTAAATCCTTAATAAAATTTTCCCATCTAAGGCGGATTGGAATAGTTGTGCATCGATAATAACGTAGGTGTTGTGTTTTTCCTTGATTAACTTTACAGGCTATGTCCCAACTGCAGCTAAGTGCGAAACAAAACACTTCTTTTTAATTACTTTTTGACTTTTCACAGAAAATTGCATATCCTCATATCTTCATACTTGAATCGATTAACCACAGTTGCCCTTTTTTCATTTGGGGTGTTGAATAATCACATGGCATGAAAAACTTCAAAAGAAAGAAAGAAAGAAAGAAAGAAAAGTCTAAACACTAAGCCTCTAATTGAATAATTTGGAGGACTTGTTAATAAATTTGTTTCCTTTGTTTTAATTAACTTATGAGATCAAACTTCACTTTTTTTTTTTTTTCAAAAAGGCAACATTAAATTGAGATTCCAGTTCATAAACCAGTTACATAAACCCTTCCCAAGTAAGCTAGCTTCAAAGTGCAACATTATGCTGGTCCCTTACTATAATTCATAGTTTTTGCACAGTTAGTAAGGGGTTGTGGGGAATAAGGTGCGGGAGAGAAGATGCACTTCCTTGTTTGAGGAATTGCCAAAAGAAGCTTATATAAATTAGGCACAAACAAATACTGCAAATCCAAGAAAGTTGCATTGCTAGGTGGTCCTGTGGATAAGAACTCAATATTTGTGAAGCATGGGGTTCATGCAAGTATCTTACCAACTTCTTTATGCAAACTCTAAATAATCTTACTAGCTAAAATGAGATAGCTGGACGGTCATATATCTTGCATGGCTGGTCAAACAACTCACAGAAGTCCCAACGCCCCAGAATTCTAAAATTTTAAACATCTATCCCTTGAATAGTTCTTCCACTACCAACCCAATATCGAGCAAATAATTTATCTTGTCATGGTGCAAAATTAGCACATGCGCGGACTACCCCCTAAAATCAATCATAGGTGACATGCATATATTGTATGTAGCTCATATATTGGTTGGTGTTAGGACTGTAAATGAATCGAATCGAATAAAATTTTTCATAGTTTGAGCTCAATTTGAAATTTTGAATTCGAATTTGAATTTGAACTTGAATCCTGTACGAGCTCAAAATCTAAAGTCGAGTTCGATTCGATTTAAAACTCTGATGGGTTAGAACTCGATTTGAGAGTTCAAAAATTTATTTAATTCTTCAATTTTAATATTAAATTTACACTAATAGACATATAATATCTATATAATAAAATAATAAAATCTAATTGATATAAATATTAACAAATATTTTAAATAAAAATATTAACAAATATTTTAAATAAAAATATTAAAAATTATTCTAATCCAAGCGAGCCTTAATGAGCTGAATATCAACAAGTTCAAACTCGATTCGGTACTATAAATGAATTGTAATTCCTATTCAAATTCGAGCTCAAATTTGTTAAAAATCAAACTCGAATCGACCCAGTAATGAATCAAATCCGAACTGTTCCTTAAGGGTTGAATTTGTTTACAACCCAGGAGTTATGTGTTTCCGCTCCATTCTTTACCCTCTGCACTCCACTGAAGGAGGCTCCAACCTTATATTTGAGAGCGAAGGGCTGCTTTTGAAGCGCTTGTATAAAACTCCGGATTTGATGCCTCCTTCCAATAATTGTTCTTTACTTACCACCTCTATATAAGATGCCAAAAACTTCTTTTCTTGATTGAGAAGCCCTTAGCAGCAGGAGTGTTGAAAGAGGTGAGGTTTCCTCATCTTGCTGGACCTCTTTTTTCTGACAATATTTCATTATCTTAGGTTGGGTTTTGCTCTTATCTAAATGTTCTGCCCTTTTTTGTTTTCTGTAAATGGCCCTTTTGCAGAAATTTGCCATTTTTTCAAGTAGTCTTTGTTGATGGATAATTCAGCGAGCTCGTGGTTCTCTCAACTGGTAACAGATTTCATTCATGCGAAATAGTACTGATGTCTTCCCTTTCTTAATCTTTGATAAGTTTTCATGTTGGACATCGACTAGTTTAGGTAGTAATGGCTTGCACTTTTTTCCTAGTTTGAATAACGCATATATATGGCGGAATTCGGGTAGTATTTCTTTCTCCATTATCAGTCCTGTGAAGATATTTAATATATCCTCATCTTGTGATCAACCGTTCCAACCACCAAGCTCATGATCTTGCTTCTTTATCAATAAATCCTACTTTTAGCCATGCTTTCCAAACCCCCCCCCCCCCCCTCTCTTCCCTCTTTCTTTCTTCGTCATTTCTGTTCGTGTTTACTTCGAATGGTGAAGTGTCGTAGAAAGGTCATAGTATGACTGAGGGAGAATGTTGAATCCAAGAGCAAAGAGACTACACGACAAATAGATAAATACATGCAGAGATGGACCTTCAGGGTGGAGGAAAAGGGCAGCTGTCCCCAAAAATATAAGATATTGTATGATTTTGGCATAATGGCATAGCTTTAATTTCAACTTAGAAATATAGAGTGGATGTTAGATGGGTCTTTTCTATATGAAGCAAATTGCTTTATTTGTTGTGTAGCGCGCGTATGGATTCTTTGGTCAAGCTTGAAATGGTTATACTAGATTCCAACCCAACGGATTCTCAGAAAGGCAAAGCAAATTTTGCTGAAAGAGACCTGACACAATATTTTGGCTTATCTTCTTTTTTATTTGAACTAAGACAAGCCAAGCTTAACTTGACCATTACTAGGCAAAAACATATGAAAACAAAATTTATGAAAACCATCGGAATCGATTGTCGGTTAAATGAACGGCAGAGTCTTCTGTTTATTTGATTTCTAGTTGTGGCTTTCGCAAAGTATAGATGTGTAAACTACATTCTAGTTGAAAACTTACATTGAAATTTTGCTAAGTAGATCGCATCAGAGGAAGAAGCTTTCATTTATTGAATAAACGATTCTTACATGACATGCTGCCTTATCTTATTAACAGGGAATGGAGGATCCATTGTCTAATGATGACTTTAATATCATGGACTTCTTGAACGATGAATTATCTGCTGCGCTTGCCGACGACTTCCAAAACTCTTCTTTTCCAGAAGGGAATCCGTCTTTCTCCAATATGTTTCCAAGCTGCAACTCCACTCCTGCATTGTGTGAACCTTCAGTGATGGAAGCTCATCCTGTTGGTTTCGAAACACCAGCCAAACAGCACAAGACTAATGGCTACGACTCGTCGAACATCCACAACATGCCAAATTTTGGTCAAGCTTCTTCTTCTCCAATGATTCTCACTTTTGGGAATCCAAATATGCCAGAAATAAATCCTCATCAAGTGACTCTAGGAACCTTGAACCCTGAGGATGATGCAGTGTCTGAGGTTTTGACATCCCATGGTTCATTTGCAAAACTTGATGAGGCTGCTAAAACTACTGTCCAAACAAAAGCAAAGAAACCTGGTGGTCGTGTTAGGCCACCATCACAAACCTATGATCACATAATAGCAGAAAGAAAGCGACGCGAGCAGCTCAGCCAGAGATTCATGGCTCTTTCCGCCATAGTTCCTGGCCTCAAGAAGGTGAGCAGTACCATCTATTTTCTCCAAAAACAGAAAAGAAAAGGAAAATAACCCATAACTAAGGTTTGAGAGAAAGTCATTTTTCATGTCATTGTCACGTTTATGTAGCCTAATTACGGTTACCACAATAGCATCCCCATGAAATTTTATTTGACTACAACTTCATTCTTATGCCAAATACGTGCCTATATTTTGCTTTCTACTTGACACTCTGCTCTTTACTGAATCAAGAAAACATTATAGATAGCGGACAATGATAACCGCACTGACTTTACTTCGCACATGCATAGACATTTCACTACATAACTTACACATCAAAATCTTGACAAAGTTTTTTCTGAGAAGAACTTATAATGGTGCAGATGGATAAAAGTTCTATTCTTGGAGATGCCATCGAGTACCTAAAACATCTTCAGGAGAGAGTAAAGACACTGGAGGAGAAAGCTGCTAGGCAAACCATGGAGTCTGTGGTGCTTGTGAAGAGATCACAACTCTTACTTGAAGATGAAGGATCTTCAGATGAGGTGGCTGGCCCGAATGAGCAGCCACTGCCTGAATTTGAAGCTAAAGTGTGCGACAAGAATGTTCTTCTAAGAATACATTGCAAAAATTATAAAGGGGTGCTCATCAAAATTCTCTCTCAGATAGACAAGCTCAATCTTGCTGTTGTGAATACTTGTGTTTCCCCATTTGGGAATTTTGCTCTTGACATTACAATTATCGCAGAGGTGAGCTTCTTATAAATAGGTCTAGGACCGAATTTAAAGTTCGATATCTTTTTAATCAATTTTCTTCTTATAGATTTTTCTACTATTTAATGATCCCTCGTGGTAATCTTTTCCAGGCGGAGAAAGAAGTCAACCTGACAACAAAAGAACTGGTCGATACTCTTCGATCTGTCCTCCAACAAGGCAAGCATGCCGCTTAGTCTTAAGTAAAAGATCCCAATAAACATTATGTATTAAGACTGCAGTTTGCGAGTGCAAAATCTCTATATTTTATCTTATTTCCTTTTCTTTTGGAGTGACGTTATTGGTAATAATGCCTCTCGTGGGGCTCGTTGGCTCAATATGTACTAATTTTGCATAATATATGGTGCTCGTTGTATATGTTTTCTTTAATAATGATTATTCTTCATTCCTAGGGCCCATTGATCTGAAAATGCCCCGGACTACCAGTACCTTATTTTTCTTTTCACAGTTCAACTTTAATTGATTTGAGAATTCAACTCTCGTCACTCGTACCTCATCCTTTTCCTGTTCCCATTAGAATAAAGAGATGATACACTAAAAAAGTTCAACTTCAATCATCATGTACGAAAAATATGTAACTAAACTTGGTACCTCAAGGATGATGAGCAGAAAATAACTTGGCCTCCAATGCATGATGCATTTGTACCACAGGAAGTAGGGAGAAGAAAATCAAGCGGGGAAATTAAACGCGATGATCGTCATCTAAACATTTGAGCTTTACTAAAGAGTATGATAACATGCTACATTGAAACTTACGATAGGCTTATAAATTATGCTATGTGCATCTCACTTTGGGGGGTCAATTAGTTTAGTTCCAAACTTAAAATAAATTCCAAGGCAAAGCTGATTAGCAGCATCATAACCAACTCCTTTTTGCCAACTTTGAAAACTAAAGAACTTTGATGCGGAAGGAGCTAGGGTGAAATTTTTATATGGTTTGGGAATTTTATGGTATGATTTCCATGTGCAACAAAGGGTTCTCAATTCTCACCTTCATATACCAAGTTATAGCTAATTTCCTCAACTTGTAATGGTTCAACTTCTTTGAAATATCCAATAGCTATACGGAGTATTCACTAGTATATGTCCTTTTGGTCAAGGAATAAAGTCTTTTTTCATCATCTAAATTATGATATTGGTGCCTAGAAAATCGCCTACAGCTGGAGGGTAGTTCCAAAGCTACCTTGAAAGTTGATTTTCATCTTCTAATCTGATCTCTCTGTAATTTTCAAAGTTGATTTCATCTCAATATACAAGGACTGCTTTTGGCTCCCTTGAGAAGTATAAATTTTTCTTGCTCTTTACTCTTAACCCTTGGCTTAATTCCTTGGGGTGAATTCTAGTGGCGAGTTTAGTTAGTTTGATTGTGTTTCTTGCATTCCCTCCTATTTCCTCACTCAGTTTGTTACCAAGGCATCTTGGTAAGAAGTTTCTGGTAAGGTTCTTGCAAATGGTATGTCGAATTGGCATTGGTGTAACAATAGAGCTCAGAAGAAAGTCGAACATAAATTTGTGGGGCAGATTAGATTAGAAAATTAGCATTGACCACTTATGTGTGGAAAGTTGCGGAAAAGGTTGTATTTTGTTGAAGATTGTTGCGGGTGTTGGGGACAAAGTTGTTCGTTGGAAAGGGATACTTGTGGCAAGCTGGAAACGAGGCTAAATACCCTTATTGGTGACTTTGTGCTATTTCCTTGTAGTTGCATACGTTAGGATTATTCTAGCCAGTTTTACATAATCTAATAAAAACTTGAATAGTTACTAAAAAGTTTTGCCATCTGGGACTTTAAGTTTAGAGAAGCTTAATTGTTATCATTACTAGTTTTGCATCATTGGAAATTTGGCAGCAAACATTACAATTACGAATTAATTTTTCCTACGTCGACGATATGCATATTTTTTTTTATACATAGTGTTATATAAGTAAGGTTTCAATTTAGAAGCAATGAAGTGTCATGCATCTAAACAACTGGTAAAATAAAATATTTATACTATCAATATCGAAAAAATTAATCTAATATATAATGCTGAGGTAAGCTTCTTGTACATAGATCTAGGGACAGATTTAACTTGATCTCTTTTAATTAGTAATTTTTTTACAAAATTTTGATATAATTAATGTCCCTTGCATTCTTTCTTTTATTTTTCCCCACAATGGAGAAAGAATTAAACCTGACATTTTCGTTCTGCCCTTCAACGAGTAAAGCGGGGAGCTTTTTTGCCGATTAGACAGGAAAATAAATTCGGGTCTGTTTGATTCGACATAAAAAGGTTTTCTTTGGGAAAATAATTTCAGTAGAAGTCATTTTCAGAAAATATTTTGTTTTTCCCCTAATTTTCTTGTGTTTGGTCACTGTTTTGAAAATAAATTTTCGGTAGTAATATAGCCATTACAATATATATCCACTACACTACTCTTCAGTGCCTGCTATCAATGCATCACAACCACCACAAAAACCCTCTTCCACCGCTTCAAACACCATTTCCACCATCAAATGAAATGTGATCAAAGGTAAATAATAACAAGAACATAAAAAGCAGGTGTTACAAGAATAGTTTTATAGCCAAAATTTGTTCATAAAGACCTAATAGATTTCATCATTGATTCCTATTGTCAAAGCAAAAGATGGAAATTCTATTTGATCAGCGAAACTGTCAAGCTCTCTCATGTATAATCAATTTGAAAACATCTTTACCCCTTTGTAAAAGTTTTAGAGTTGTATTCTCTCTTTTCTACTAGAAATCTTCTCTTTTTGTCCAATCCACGCTGTTTCTATAGACCTAATTCCTTTGCACTAGTCTTCCATGACTTTGGCTCATGATGATGCAGGCTAATGTGCAAGGGAAGAAGAATGCGGGTTGAATAGAGCTGTGGAGGAGACAACTAATGCGTAATGTGCTCGGGACAAGATAGAGGCAGCAAACAAGGGCCAAAGAGAGGGGGTGGTGGCTGGAAAATAACTTCAATAAGCTTATGATTGAAGTCGTTTTACAATTTACATCCGCTGAAGTAAAATATATACTTTACAAGGGAAGTGATTTTCCCCGGGTTAAAATGGAACCAAACACTGGAAATTAAGGCAATTTACTTTCTCGGAAGATGTTTTCGATCAAAAACAAACAGACCCTTCTTAACGTCTGTTTTTAGCAAGATTTTAGATTGGGAGGGCAAAATTCTGCAGATTTTTGCCAACATTTTTTTGTCGTTTATTTTAAAGATTTTTGTGTGACGCTCTTGTTTTGGTCGTGGTTCATGATGGCATAAACAATTACTCTCGCGGGTCTCGTTGGCTTTTGAATTATTATGTATTTCTATAAATAGTAATGCTACTCTATGATGTATGATGCTGATTGACATTGATTTCTTTCTTTTGATAGTCATTCCATTACTACGGCCCACATAGTTGAGAATTTCGAAGCTGCCACAACCCCTTCCCTCATTTTTATCTTAGAGGACCCTAACCTAAAGTTGATAGAAAGAGTTAAAACAGGTCATAGAAGTAACTTTTCTCAGAACCAATGCAGTATGGGCGAAATGCAGTGCAGTTTTTGTCTCCAATAAGTGGCATATAATGGTCCTTTATGTTTTATCCACAAGAAAATGGGCCGGGGTTTTTCTTGGCTCCTTCGATTGTTTTCACCAACATCAAGAATAAGTTGCCCCTTTATAGGTGAATAATTGAAAGGAATTCGCGTAAATACTTTTCAAGTGTTTATAATTGGACCAAAGGGTATTGCTAGCTACAATGTACTAGTTAAGTGGATATTGCAAAGTTTCTCTTGAAAAAGCAAGTATCATTATCATGAGTACTATTATTTTGAAAATTGGATTAGACTAGCCGGTCTGACCAGTGGAATAGTAAATTGATTATACTTCTAATTCAATTCAACAGTTTACTTGAAAATTCAATGAAATCGGTCAAACTTGATCAAGAATCAATTGGAATAGTAACAATGGGTAGAAACAGAAAATTTGAACTGGAAATTCACTAAATTTTTATCTTTACAAATATTTCAATTTTATTAAAATTATTAAAACTAGAATAAATAAAAAATTATTAAACCTTTATACCGGAGTTGAATCAATCAAACCGGTTGAATCGTGAACTGAAAGCTCCTTCAATTCACTCTCCCATCTGATTTTAAAAACATTAATGGCTAGTAGAGTAGAGTTAGATGTATTAGTTACCCCAATAAATTAGTGGAATAGTTCCGCACAGTACCACAATACTGGTTGCTTCGTACGCATAATCCTCAATCACCACCCATCCATTCAATTCGTTTCAGTTATATGCCACACCCTATTCCATTTTCAGCCGCTTTCAATATGTAACTGGAATAAAGATAATGTTGAATGCAAGTGCATTGATAGTTCAAACATGGCTATTCAAACTTGTATAGTTCTTGGTAATTGAAATATATTAGCAAGTGTTTGGCTACTCAAGATTCATCATGCAAAAACATCTCATTGCTAGTGTGGGCACCTAGCGTACTTTGACACATTGTAGCACCCGATATCACTTGATGTCGAAGAGTGCTGTCCACACCAATGTTTTAAAACCCGCACCGTCAATTGAACCGGTGAAGTGAAAGGGTCGAGGTTCAACCGGTCGGACCGGTTCAACCTCGGTTCAATGAATTTTTTTAAAAATAATTTATATAAATATATATATGCACAAAATAAGACATGCAATAGACTAATTTAAAACTTTATATGATGAAAAGTTTACTATTTTTGAATAACTTAGATTTTCAAAAATAAATTTTTTAAATTATAAGTTAAAACAAATAAATTTTATTTTAATTTCAATTATATCTACCTAAATAATCTTAAATCCAACCCAAAAATATCACAATATTTTGAAATTATACAAAATTCAAGTCTATGAGAATTTAATATTGTGAACTTAAATTTTAATTTACGTCTTTGGAATTTAGAGATTGCAATTTAAAAAAGAAAGTTTGGAGTTCGAAAGAAGTCAAGAGAATCAAAAATAGAAACGCAAACTTGATAAGAAACAAAAAAAAGAGATAAAAGTGAGTGGTTGTAGCATTAAATAATTTGGGTTAAAGAAAAATAATTCTTTTTTAACTTTTTTCAATTTAATGGACAAAAATAAAATTAAAAAGATGGAAGAAAACATCAATAAATTAAAACTAAAGAGGTTTGATTAAAAAGGGAGTGACAAAAAAAGAGGGGAGAGAGAGTGTGTGTGTGTGTGTGTGTTGAAAATTAAAAAGAAAGAGTAATGAAAGAATGAGATTTTGTAAGAAAATGAAAAAAAGAAATATGGATGTTTATTACATATATATTTAAGTTATCAACAAAAACAAATAAGATGTGATGGTGCAATGGTTATTACATTGGACTTGTAATACAAAGATCTTGAGTTCGAATCTTGATAGAAAGCATTTTGCAAAACTTTTAAAAAAAAAAAAAAAAAGAGGGAAACTTGAAAACCGGTTCGATCCGGTTCAATCCGGTTAACCGGTTTTCACGGTTTTGACCGGGTTTGACCGGTTCTCTGATAAAGTCAACAGCCACCTAGAACCGGACCGGTGCCATGGCCGGTTCGCGGTTCAACCGGCCGGTCCGGTCCGGTTTTCAAATCACTGGTTCACTCCACACAACTAGTAAGATTCATCAATCATTGACCAGAATACAAACTTTGTTAATTCTTGCGAATCATCAGACATCAGCTAAAAATGGCTTTTCTAAACACGTGGATTGACTAAGTCGTTAATCATAAGCCGTGTATTATTGTAAAGAACATCTCATGTTTTGATTTTGATTGTACATTAGGAAATAAAAGAAGCAATAGAAACAATCATTTTTTTTTCTTGATTATGAAGGGAATGTTAAAAACAAAAAGGGCAAATTATACTTTACCCCCCTTAGTTTAGTGTTTTTTACATAACCCCCTATGGTTTCAAAAGCTATACATAACCTTCTCATGATTTGAATTAAAGCGTCAAAGTGACGGAAATAATCATTCGTAACGGAGTCACGTAAAATATCAAAAATACCCTTATGTAAAGTTGAAAATTATTTATTAATCAAGGAGAGTTATGTGTATATTTTGAAAACTACAAGGGAGTTATATGGTAAAACATTAAATTATAAGGGAGTTATTTGATAAAATATAAAATCATACGGAGTTAGTGTGTCATGTATTTATAAGGGTGATTTCGACATTTTTAAAAGTTCCGTTTTGAATGATCATTTTCCGTCATTTTGACACTTTAATCCAAACCATGAGGGGATTATGTATAGTTTTTGAAACCATAGGAGAGTTATGTTAGAAAAATACTAAACCATAGGGGGGTAAAGTATAATTTACCCAAAAAAAAAGAGGAAAACCTTTCATCATCAAATTAATGGGCCCTAATAAGTGGAATATCAACTGAAGAAACTTCCTTGACAGGATATGCTAACAGTGCTACAATCATTTTTTGCTTTTGTAACACTTTTTTTTTATTTATTGTCTGATATACAACTATACATTAAATAGTAACAAGTGTTACAATGTCTACATCAAAAGCTTCTGAAGCTACTCAAAATAGTCGATACAAATCAAAATTTTTGAAAACACCAAAAAAAAAATCTAAAAAAACCCAAAAATTTATCAAAATACTTCATAAAAATGTAATCTAAAGGGAACCAGTAACATTTTGTATATTTGTATCATCTACGTTCAATGCTACAAGTGTTACAATGTCTACATCAAAAGCTTCTAAAGCTACTCAAAATAGTCGATACAAATCAAAATTTGTGAAAACACAAAAAAAAAAAATCTAAAAAAACCCAAAAATTTACCAAAATACTTCATAAAACTGTAATCTAAAGGGAACCAGTAACATTTTGTATATTTGTATCATCTACGTGCAATGCCAAATAGCTACACACGAAAATCAATCGAAAAAGCTCACGAGACCCTCGAGGAGGTAGGCCTTTTATTTATTTATTTTTGTCTAATCTTGATAGTAATTTTCAGTCCTGATCATTAAAACGGGGCAAGTACTAATATGCATATGCATCCATATGTTGTCAATCTCAAAGCATGGCCTGTGAACGTCGTCTGTCTTCTTCACCATCAGTCATCAACAGCTTGATTTCATGAGGTCCATACTCTATATCAGGAATTCTTCATATAAACTTCTAAACAAGTACGATTGCATCTGTCGGATCCCATAGGATATGGAACAGATCTCTTGGTGGTCCAACCGGGGACTCTTAATCGGCCACCGTCCCCCGATGGAGAGCGGATCCAAGAATTTTAACTAATTCTTGGATTGTCAGGCTGAATTCTTTTTCCATCTGGAAAGATTTAATGAAATCAATACTTAGAACAAATTTGTAAACATTGAAAATTACTAATAGAGTCAGTCTACCTCACGTCTGCTGCAATTCTTTATGTATAACCATGTATCATCACATTCAATACTCATGTAAACAAAATCCCAAGGAAAAAAATTCTTTTGACTGCTAAACTCACCTCAGCAATTATGGTAATATCAAGAGCCAAATTTCCGAACGGAGCCACACAGGTGTTCATGACAGCAAGATTGTGTTTCTCTACCTCGGAAAGAATTTTAACCAGAACCCCTTTATGCTTTTCGCAGTGAATCCTGAGAAGAATGTTCCTGTTGCACATTTTTGCCTCTATTTCCGGGAGTGGCTGCTCATCAGGGCCACCCGTATCATCAGAAGATCCTTCATCTTCAACCAAAAGCTGTGATCTCTTCACAAGAACGACAGATTGCATGGTTTGTTGCGCAACTTGCTCCTCGAGCGTCTTCACTCTTTCCTGAAGATGTTTCAAGTAAATGATAGCATCTCCAAGAACAGAAGTTTTATCCATCTGCAATAAGAATAAGATCTTGGTAACCAAAACTATGTGAAGCTCCAAAAAAAAAAAAAAGAAGCAAAATTAAGCCTAGTGGCTAAAAACAACTACTAATAGAGTAATTGTGTATGAGAGAGAGAGAAAGAGCAATGATAGAAGGTTATGCTGTTTCCTTTCTAGTAATCGCGATCCGGAAAATCAACAGCACACTTTATATTTGAATAACTTGTCGTGGGATTAATTAAATTAGCCCCCTTTGACGTGTGACATGACATCACAAAATTTGGTTGCATTAAACATTTGAAACATCACAATGATAGAAAGATTTTTGTATGTTTGTTTTCTTTATTTAAAAAATTGGATTCTTGGAAATACTACAAACCTTCTTGAGGCCGGGAACAATGGCCGATAGAGCTACAAATCCCTGGCTGAGCTGCTCGCGGCGCTTTCTTTCTGCTAAAATGTGATCATGAATCTGCGATGCTGGCCTAATCCGGCCGCCTGTTTTCTTTTTCTGCCGTGCATTTTGGCCTTCCTCCTCAAGATTTACAAATGAACCATGGGATGTCAAAACCTCAGACACGACTCTATCATCCTCTAGATTTAATGGTTGAGGATTTATTTCTGGCGTGCTTGGATTCCCAAAAGTAAGGATGATTGGCTGATTATGATGATTTGGCATGTTTTCAAGGGTGGCTGCCCAGTTACAGCTATTAGAATTCTGCTGTGGTGCTGGGATTTCAATACTGATTGGAGGAGCTTCCATGGCTGAAACAGCAGACAAATTGCTTTCCAAATCTTCTCCAAGTGCAGCAGTGAAATCTTCATCAAAATAGTCCATGATATCACATTGATCATCGACAAATGGATCCTCCATTTCCTGTAGTTAAAGCGAAAGATTGAATATTCTACAAGCATTTGATAGATAATCATGATTCATAGCCCTTAAAACTCGATCAACATTTTATTGGATCATTAGCAGGAAGTCCATTGCTTGTAGGAGTGTGTGTGTGGACCTAGAGGTCGGTGATTATGCAGTAATTGATTTCTTGGCTACATCTCAGAAATGCAAAAGAAAACAGAGGACTTAATACACTTGTTGAATTGGTATTAACCACTCTCGTTATTCCCTTCCCTATGCATTTCCATTTTTTTTTTTTTTTACTTTTTTGAGATACATGGACACATTTTAATTTTACAGTATCAGAAAATCAAAGCAATACCCAACTGGAGGTTACTAATGACACTGAACTTTATTCTAGTACTTAGTCCACCAAGTAATCTAGATTAAAGGTATTTGATGAAACACATGGACCCTTCCTGACCACATATTTGGTTCATAATTTAAGCTTAATGCTAGCTAGATCGTGAAGTGTACCAAATTATATTTATATTAATTTATTCCTTAGCTAATAATTTGAAGCAGCAACTAAGGCAACTTATACCTACCTCCATGCTTGTCTTTTATTTTTCATATATTTTATCCTCCATTCCCTTTATCTAATGCTCTCAGCAGTCAGCACTTGGCTCCTAACCAGTTGTATTTGTAGAAAAACAAAATGAGCGATAATTTCCTAGTTTCGCAATGTATTTAAAAAATGTTACAACAAAACTATTTGTTTAGACAACAAAATCTGTTAAGCATTCTTATTTTTTCTTTTTCTTTTTTTCGTTTTGTTGCGCAGGAAACTTTTAGCTTGTAAGGCAAGGGAAATTCGAGCTAGTAATAAAACGAAGTGCCTAAATAATCAGGGGATTGGGAGACAATTAAGCTCATGGATGTCAAGTCCACAGGCAAGCTATTTGTTTTAACCCACAATACTTGAAAGAAGCAAGGAAAGCCCTGTGGTGGTCAATGCATTCACGGGCCGGAGCTGTACTTCTTAGTTTTTCAATGTCTATAATTGATGGGGCAAAAAAGAAATCATCACAATCAGTGAAAGTTGGAAAATGTTTACCAATTCAGAGAACCACGAATTCATTGAATTGTCCATCAACTTGGATCTGCAGAAGGATCTTCAAGAAACAGGGATTTTAATGTATTGGCATAATGAAGTATGAGATACAAATGTAAATGGGGAAGGAAAGAATAACGGGAAAACAATTGAAATTGGTGAAAAGAGAGGGAAGCTCACCACTATCAACTTCCCCGGCTAGGCGCTTTCCCTGACAAAACCAGGAAGTTTTGGCATCTTATATATAGAGATGGCGAATAGAAAGAACAATGATTGAGGCTTATTAAAATGTACAAGAAATCATCAATCTGGGGATTGATATCGGCCCTTCGAAAAGGGCTTTATATCCTCCATTGTAGTGTTTGAGCTGCCTTCAAAGGAGCGCAAAAGGTGAAAGCAAAGTGGAAGGCAAGACATGTACACGATTCAGTTTTTAACTCGTTTATTAAACTTTTGGTATTGCCTCCTTATTACACCATATATTAAGATCACGTCTTTTCTCATTTGACATCCTAATAATGGTTGGTGCCATATGTAATTGTTGAGGTTTTTGATTTCTTCTGCACTTTTAACATTACATTTGCTATCATAATTTACATCATGTATCAAGGCAACACATGTCCCTGTATTTAATATCTACAAATGGTCGTTGGATAATGAATAACAAGTGTAGTTAAAACATGGTATAAGACTTCGGGTGCATTCGATAAAATTGAAATTTGAAATCTGAAATTATTAAGTTATTGAATTGTTAAGTACTAAATCTGATATATTTGAGTGTATATTACATTAAGTGATAAATGAATAGTTTATCACTAATTTTTGAAAATAAATTTTATCTAAGAAATTCAGTACCACTTAATTAATTTAAATGTTCAATTTTTGGTTATCAAATGCGTCTGAACATATTAAAATCTTAATCTATTAAGTTTAAGTGCCAAATTGGGTTATCAAATAGGGTCTTAATATTCCAGTAAAACTATAACACAGAATGTGAAACCTCAATTTATATTGTACAATGAAATTTCTCTTTGAGTAAAAAAAATCTAAAGAGTCTCTATACTATTATCATTGTTAAGCTTTGACCCCTAATCTAAATTTTATCTCCGACTGGACCCCAAACAATTAAAAGTGCACAGTTAAAGAACTTCTAGTCATTTTAGACGTAAATCAAAGTCATTTTTATCCAAACATAAATTAAGAACAGGACCAGAATTAAAAGGACATAATCATTTCTTTCTTTCACCAGCTTCATCTTTGAACAACCCATCAAGAGAAGCAAGCATTGTTCGTTGAACAAGTTCAAGTAAATCAGACCCATCAATTTTTTCAACAATCCCATGAAGAAAACGAGTAGGAAACTGGAAACCATTTCATGTTTTAGTCAACCCACAAAGGAGAATGCTCAAGAAAATTGAACTCATTTTGTTTTTTAAGGGAACCCATGAGGAAAATGTTGAAGAAAATGGAACTCATTTCCATTTTGAGCAAGGGCACGGGGAAAATGATGAGAAAATGGAAGCTGTTTGGATTTTGAGCAAAGCCATATGGATAATGTTGAGGATGAAGAACTGCAAAGCTTGAATAAAGTGCACAATCAGCTCAAAGGGTGTCACATTGGCAGGAATAGCAGTGGGGTTGAGTACCCTAGAAAATTCATCTTACCAAATCCTAATCCGCATATGCAAGAATTTCATCAAATCTTATCAATAACCCTATGGCTTTTAATCCCCATTGTCAAATCCTCTTATTTACAAGTTTGGATTATCCATTGGCTATCCTCTATCCACTAATTGAATAGTTTAAAAAAGGAAAATTAATTTTTATCAAACTAAAATCAATACATACATCATGTTAAATTAACACTACAGTGAGTTTTAAACTTGGATAAAGCCATAGAACTTGTATGAGAAAAATCCAACATTTAATAAAGGGTAAAATCTACATTCTTCTATTTTTAATCATAATTGTCTTAATTTGTGTTGGGTTAGAGTTATATGTTATTTGGTTACAAAATCAAGAAACGGGTTATTGAAAGATAAAATTGGAACCTTAGAATATATATATATATATATATATATAGGGTATTGGGATTTTAAGGTTCTCTTACTAAATCCTATTGGATTATCCCTTCGTAATTTCTTGTTAACACCAAACCCTAGTGGATAACCCATCGATCATCTAATCAGATTAAACCATCGGTCGAATACCCATAGATATTGGATTTTATTCAACCCATCGCCATCCCTACACATTGGCAGGTCAAAGTTAGATACTAAGCTAGTCACGACTGAGGTTCTAATGAGGCTATCGATAGAGATAAAGAGGTCAACGTGTTTGAAGTTTGCGTTTAAGCACTTCAGGCAGCAGGACATTGTGGAGGTTCGCCGTCTGGTGATTGCGAGAGAAGGTGCCAAGTTGATAGTAAGTTGACAACGAGGTTTGATGCTAAAGCTGATAGTTTCATCAACTAGTTTAAGCAATAGTTGAAGTTACAGAACCTGGATTCTATCATTAGATACAAGGAGATGATTGGTAGAGGGAGTGGAAGGTAAGGTTGGGTTGATTAGTAGGGTTTGTTTTATAATTTAACATTAATTTTGTGGCTGTGTTAGGAAATTTGGGGGTCAAAATCGCCAGCGAAGATGGTTTAATGCATTTTTATTAGAATTCCATCTAATGGATTGATGGTCTCGATTCTGTCCTTTGGTTCCGTCTTCACTTCCATCTAAAATGACTAGAAATTCTTAAACTATGTACTTTTAATTATTTAGAGGTCAATCAGAAATAAAATTTAAATTAAGAGTTAAAAACTTAACAACGGTGATAGTTTGGAATTCCACAAATTTTTTACTCTTTCTCTTATTTAATGGTCATAGCTTCAAAGGGGTTTCACGTGGAAAAAGGACGCATCACCAATAAAATATGTTTTCTTTTTTTGACATTTTTAAGAGTCATTATTAATTACGTGGCGAAGTACCTGTTGTTTACATGGTGCTCCTAACAATGGCGGAGCTAGAAATATAACTCAGTGGGGGCAAATATACTGCGTAAACAGAACTGTCCAAGCATTAAAATGCACATGTTTAACAAATAATATAAAATATAATTTAAAAATTATGTACATAATTACTATTTCCAAAGGTGAATAAAGAAAAAGCAATTTTTGTGAGTTTTAATTTGTAGCTAAAAAATTAACAGAACTTTTCAAATAGGTTCGTGCATTGAAAGCATATTGAGAAAGAAGCAAAAAAAAAAAAAAAAAAAGCAAAGGTAAAGTAGAGTTTTTGTTGGTGGTTTTGATCAATAGTGAGAGGTGAAATGTCTAGTTATTTATTTATAAGCTTATTAAGTTAGGATGATATCTAAATATTTTGTTGGATAAATTAGCTTTTATCCCCTTGTAGTTTGGTGTTTTATCATGAAATTCCCCTATAATTTAAAAACCTATATATAATCCCCTTCATGATTTAGACTAAAAATGTCACTATTAGGTTTTTCGTTAAAACTAATGGTCAATGATAAAATGTCAAAATCATACTAATAAATTAACAAATTCAATCTTTCATTACTTTTTTTTTCTTTTTCTTCTTTGTTTTCTTTTCTTTCTCTATTTTTTTGGGGAAGAGAAGAGAGGATTTTGAAAACTTATATTTTGGACTACAAAATCTTAATTTCTTGTAAAATACAGAAGAGATGGAAGGGAAATAAAAAATAAATAAGAAACAAAAAAGATGGAAGGGAAATATAAAATAAATAAATAAGAAACAAAAAACGTCAAATCTTTTTTTACTATAAATATCATTATAGGTTTTTATACCAAATCTTTCTAGTTCTTATTTATCTACTTTTTATTTCAATTTCTTCTTTTTTATGTTTGGAATGAAAAAAAAAAGAAGAAGTAATGATCGGATAAAAATTTCAATTTATTAGTTTGATTTTGACTTTTTATTGTTGGCTGTTATTTTTAATAGAAAAACTAATGGTTACACTTTAACGCAAATCATGAGAGGATTATATATAGAATTTTAAACCATAGGAGAATTCTGCTGTAGAGTACCAAACCATAGGGAGGTAAAAGATAATTCACCTTATTTTGTTAGAGGGTAGTAAGCAATAATCTCTAAATGCGAAGGTATGCTGTTATTAATTTATACATATATATTAAAGATTTTGGTAGGACTTAAAAGCAATGGGTGCAAATGAATAATATTATCTAAATATTGGAACATAATATTTCCGTGAACACATTTGGACTGCTATTTTTTACTAGCAAATTTTCATATTTTTCATAAAAATATTTTTCAATCACCTTTTTATTTCACATATATCAAATCGTTACAATACATTTTTCTACAAAAACTTCTAAAATAACAATCCGCCCCGGTTCTTAATTTATACATACATACTAAGGATTTTGGTGGGGTTAGAGGCAATTCACTGTAAATCCGTCCCTGGCTCCGAGCATGGTCTAAACTCTAAACAGCAAGTTGGAGGACAAGCTATTTCAGAGAGTTAAATGTGTGAATCGATCAACGGGGAAACTTGACCTTCCCTACAATCAACAAGCTTGTTGGACTTAAATAAAGGAAAATCCATGTTGGACCACAAATACTCCGTAATTGTAGCCTGAGGATCCATGCACTTGTTTCATTCTAATGCGAGGGAAAAAAAAAGGTTGGTTTTCTAATTACATGGAGCCTATATGGGTAAAAGAAAATGATGGAGGATAATCAGAATTTTTTTTAAGTGTGCTGATAGAATAAAATGGAACTTATTAGTGTCAAAAATGATATTTGAAAATATAATATAAAGGGAAAATGGCCCAATTTCATGCCTAAACATTTTTACTAGAGCTAATTTAGTCTCTAAATTTTATTTTTGGCCAAATTTGATACATAAACTTAATTTTTGGATCCAATTAAGGCCCTCTGCGGCGCCACCACTTAAAAATGATTTGGCTCTTAATTTAATAACTAAATAGGGGTATTTTAGGAATTTTGGATGTAGGTTGTAATAAAAACCAAGTAAACCAAAAATTTTATTAATTTTTGAGATATTTTTAAAATTTAAAAGTTTTTGGGGGTATTTTTAAAATTTTTAATCAGCTTCCAACCCCTTTCTCTACCTCATCCCTTCTCTTCTCCTCCGCCACCCCCTGCCTCAGTCAATCCGGCCACCGTTCCACCTCCTTCGACCACTGCTACCTGCCACTACCTTTCCACTCCTCCATAACTTTCCTCTCTCCGCCACCAAATTCCATCTCGCCACCCACTTGCTCCTTCTTCCCCCACCATTCTTTTTCCACTTCTACCTCCTCTCATTTTCTCCCCTGTATCCCTTTCACCAGCATTCCTCTCTCACTACTCCTTTCCGTTCATTTTCCCCATCCTATAAACAATCCGAATAAGCCCTTTCTAAATCATTCTTGACCGTCTCATCATCGCAAGAAAGAATTTGCAATAAGAAGAAAACTCCAATATCTAATCACTATCGCCATTTTCTTGCTGCAAAGGTGATCACCACTGGCATAACCGGCTTTAAAAGAATATGTTTCCCAAGTTATTATAGTGTTATCTTTTATAAGCTATTTCCATCACATAGTTAAGTCAATGACGGTAGTGGTCAAGAGATTAGTATAGAAAGGATTGCACATTTGCTCAAAATTTTGGTCTTTTAGTACAATGAATCATGGAAAGGAAGTATACTATTTTTTAAGCAACCATGATGAATCTGGTACAACCTTGAAAAGAGATCATGAGGTTCCATTACATTACTTTGAAGTTTGCCATGGTCCTGTTATGATTACCTTATAGATGATTTGAAATTCTAAACATGAAATTGATGAATTGGGTTTCTTAATTATGTGTTGCCTCTTTGACCCAAACTCCTGAGGGTGAGGGAGAAGCAAGGGGTGGTGAAAAAAGGGATGGGCGAGAGAAGTAGGAGCGAGATGTTGATGAAAAAAATAGGGGAAGAGGAGAAAAGGAGGAGGAGGGTGGGGGAGGGAGGAGGAGGTGGTTGGCGGATAGTGAGTTTGATGGTTGATGGAGGAGATTCCCTTTGATGGTGGAAGGAGGACAGCACACAAAGCTTCCCAAAATGCCCTTGTTTAATTATTAAATTAAGAGCCAAATCGCTTCTATGCGGCGCCGCTGCCGTAGAGGGCCTTAATTGGACCCAAAAATTAAGTTTATGTATCAAATTGGTTAAAAATAAAATTTAGGGACTAAATCAGCTCTAGTAAAAAATGTTTTAGGGACAAAATTGGTCATTTTCCCTAATATAAAAATAAAGTATATTATTACTTTTAGACGATGTGATATACATACACGAAATAGAATAGAGTTTCCCGTTCGAATTCAGCTGATTATGAGATAGATAAGACTTGTTTAACTTACCAAACTAATACTTCAATACTTAAAGTTTGAATCTTTAAATTTCAGACACTAGTTTTGAGTTTACGAAATGCCCCTATATTAGATTTATTTATCAAGTCTTGCTTTGTCATAAGTAGTGGCAGGAACTTGCACATTTTATGAAGACGTTTTCATGAATTTCTCATGTTTTAAAAGTACAGAAAATGAACCCCGTTATATATAAATAAAATAAGAGTAAAAAAAAAAAGCATTCCATATTGAAGTGGCAAAAAAAGAAGAAGATGATCTCGTTATCCTTCGAGTTTCTTTTTTTTAATGGCCTAAAAACATATATCTTGCAAATTATGATAATTCTCTTCAAAATGTGAAGAATAGTATTCCTTAGGATAGTAATTCTCTTCAAGTTGCTATCTTTTGGAATTTGGATCTAACATGTGTATGCTTGAATAATTGTCTATGTATATAAGTATATTTTTTATCATTTTTTTAATATAATTTTAAATATTTTTTTATTTTACATACATCACGTAATAAAAAGTGTTATAATACATAATACAATTAATTTATTTCAGAAAAAGATTCCTCTTGAATTTGGAAATAAGATTTTTTTGTTGTTTTTGCGCCAGAAAATTATAGGTAGAAGAATTCCCTCGTTTCCCCTGAGTAGGTGCACGTGCACCTTATATTATTATTATTATTTGTTTGTGGTCAAAAATGCACCTTTGGATAACGTCCAAAGTTTGACTTGTGCTGTGCGCACAAGAACAAATGCACGTGTCTCGGAGCTGATTATGGCCGGCGAATTTTGATGCGATGTATAACGGAAGCCATAATCATTAGAAAAGGGAAAATTACTCTTAATCAAGAACTGGAACATCTTTCTCTCTACAACTGTAACAATTTTATGTTTAATTTTCGTGAAGAACTATATAGTACATGCCTTGAATTTTCAGAATGAAAAATTTAAAATTATATAATTTAGACCAAACCTTTTCATTTCTCATACAAATTTATACCATAAAGCGCCATAATGTTTTATTATATACGTCCTTAGATAGAACCATTCTACCGAGGCCTTTGAAAATCTCCATCTTCATACTCTTCACAGATTAAACTGCAAACATGCAAAGGGAAAAGTAACATGCATGAGAGTTGTATATAATTTGTATGTATTAAGAATTAAGACAAGATAACCATTTTTCTTGGGTCGTGCCATGTTTTAGTTGAGTAATTCTCGGGCTACTAAAAAGATACAATTTTTTTTTTATTGTATCTACCTATTAAATAAGAAAGAAGTGAAATTACTGTAGCAAGTACAATGGCTGTCAAGTGACTCCTATCTATTTTGACACGTGGCTCATTAATCTTTTAAGAAAGTTATCTTTATTTTATTCCTTTCTTTTGGGATTTTTTTTTACCCTTATTTCCTCTTTCTTTTCTAGTCAAAGACAACCACACAAATATTCATCTACGCTGCCACTTCTACATTCAATTTTCACTCTATACATCTTTCTTTTTTGGACAAAATACATTTTACCCCTAGTGGTGTAGCTATTTTTCACATAACTTCCTATAGTTTTTAAAAATTATATATAATCCTTTCATAGTTTGGATTAAAGTGTCAATGTAACAGAAATGATCATGCGAAATCCATGAAAATGTCGAAATTACCCTTATTTAAAAACTAAAATGGCCAAAGTGATCAAAATGATATAAATATAATATGCATGATACTTTAACCCTCTATGGTTTTTATGTTTATCATGTAACCCTTTTATGGTTTTAGTACTTTACCATATAACCCCCATATGATTTCAAAATATATACAAAACCCTTCTGTGGTTAATAAATAATTTTCAACTTTACCTAGAGGTATTTTGATATTTTAGTTGACTCCATTATGGATTGCAAATTTCATCATTTTGACATTTTAATTCAAATTATGAGGCGGTTTATATATAGGTTTTTGAAACCATAGGAGAGTTACGTAGAAAAGCACTAAACCACAACGGTGTAAAGTATAATTTGCCCTTCCTTTTTTTTTCTTTTTTACCCTTTATCCTAATCATTTACTCTGCTATTTTTCTGCTGGATTAGTTGATGTATTTTTCCATAATTAACTAAATGAATGATTTTGTTGTAGGAGGTCATGGATTTGATACTTCCTTTCTTGTTTAGTCTGGTAATCATAATTCATGATCATCTGCTCTTATTATCTCTCTCTTTGGTACGTACTACTTAATATTTTTTCATCTATTGCCTTTTGATCAGAAACCTATTTGCTTATTCTTTCTTCACGACTTCCTCCTCTGTCTGTCTTTCTTTTCCATTTCCCCCCTTTTTTTTCCCCTTTTTTCCTTTCATCTTTTAGCATTGTCAATTTTTGATAATCACTCAAGGCTGTGTATTTATTGATTTTGCAGGATAGTAGACATTGATTGATTACAACCTTTGCCTAATTTTATACATGATTTGCATCCTATACATTAAGCATTTGTTTGTTTTGCTCTAGCAAGTTGGTTCTTCTTTTGTGTGGTTTTCCCTTGAAACTAAATGCAATCTATGTAGTTTGCAATTCTGATCTTTAGTTCGTTTTTAATGTTCGGAATTTTGTTCTTTATGCTAGCTATTTTGATGTGAGATTTCTGCTTTATTATTCAGAAGTTACATATTGTTTTTGTACTTAAACTACATCCTTGCTATTATGTAGTATTCTGTTATTGAGGTTTTTTCTCTCATTTTTTAGAGTGCAAACATTTTTTTATTTTAAACTAATTTGGCTATTTCAAACTAGATTAAGTCTACTAACTACATTTGACCAAAACCATGCTCCATAATTATTCCTTTCTCGACACTCCCTCATTACTCTCCCAGTCATTTTTAGTCTAATTCACCTTCCTATATTTCTCTTATCATCTTTCTATTATTTTAGCTATTTCTAATTTTTTTTTCCATTTTGCTTCCTACTTGATTCTCCTTGAAGTATGCTTTTTTGTTTTTCTGTAATTATCCAAGTGAATGTTTGACGCTCTTGCTGGAGAAAAAATAATGTTTTGGTCTGAGAGGAAAGATAAGATTTTGTCTAATCCTTCCAACAATACCTCTTCATTTTGGATTACTAGACTGTATCCATGATAGGTGGTTTATTTTCATGATTTTTAATTTTAGCAAATGATAGTCAGAGAATAAAAGAACTGTAAAATTAGATTTCAAAATCATTTGCTTAAGTTGGCTCTATGGTTTTGTAGTTTTATCCTTTTTCATAGTCCTAATGATAATATAAGTTGGATGTGGAACTGGACATATCATGACTATTTGGTTGAAGGAGTTAGCCAACTTTTGCCAATTTAAGTAGCTGAATTGATTACAGTTGTTAAAAGATTGTTGTTGGTGGTGAAGTCAAAATTGAGGCTTTTAGTTTAGAGTGTGACTCGATAAAAAAATGTTAGAAAATTCACTCTTGACTAAGAAGACATTTTGTGATCAAACAAATGGTTTGGTTTGAATTTGTACATGTAAATCTGCAAATGTGATAGTTCATATTTTTATCTAAAATTGCTATTTGTACTCCCAAACTGTTTGGCATATAATGTTCTCACTTGTTTGTAATACTTTTAAAAAAAGATTTAAATGGTTGGATTAATAACTTGCTTTTCTCTAAAAATAAAAATAGAAAAATGTGCAAGTTTGTATGTTTTTATTGATATTAAGATTGTCACAGATCTTGACGATTTTCTAAACTTTTTCTGATCATTAAAACTAATAGAAGTATTATGAACTGTTTTTGGTTTAGTCACAATTAAAGTTATGCAGCTATTAAACTGACAATGTAGTGTATTTATTATCTCTCCCTTTTGTTGGTATCATTATGTTCACATAATATTGGTTTCAAAAATCTTTGTTCAAATCACGATAAAATAGGTGCTAACTTCATAGACAAAATGTCTCTTCGTGACAAATTTTAATTTAATTATTTTGATGCTCAAAATTTTCTCCTGTATTTACAAAAATTTGTTATTGTGTGTTTAAGTAAATTTCTTGGGGACCAGCTGTGTCTCACACAAGCCAAGGTACCCCTAGTTGTTGTAAGACGAGAGCATGTTCAAAAAGCGCGACTGAGTGAAAGTCTTATTGACCATTCCTATGTCGCTGTCAACTTTAAGTACATAAAAAGTTGGCCTTCGTGCACTTATTATACCAATGGATTGAAATACACTCTTCTAACTTGAAATTTTCTTCACTTCTTCGTGAACCCTTAATATAGAAGATAAATTACACTTTTACTTTTCCTATAATTTAGCGCTATTCCACATAACTCCCTTATGATTTTAAAAATTATACATAACTTTTCTCATAATTTGGATTAAAGTTGTTAAAGTTACGGAATTTGTATTTCATAATAAGTTAACTAAAATATCAAAAGTACTCCTATATAAGGGTGAAAATTATTTATTAACCACATAGTGGTTATACATATATTTTAGAAATCAAAAGGGTTATGAGGTGAATTTACTAAACTATAAGGGGGTTATGTGATATAAACACAGAATCATGAGGGGATAAAGTGTCATGCAATTATATTTATATATGTTCCATCACTTTAATCTTTAGCTTTTTAAAATACGGGTAATTTCGACATTTTTATGGGTTTCGTTATAGAGGATTATTTTTGTCACTTTAACACTTTAGTCTAAATCATGAGTGACTTATATATAACTTTGATATCACAAGGGGATGATGTAAAAAATTACTAAACCACAAGGGGATAAAGTATATTTTACTCTAATTTATATTCGAGACATATGGTCACCTTCCACTTTCACTAGCAGTTAATTAGCCCCAGCTCCAATTTAGAGATAGATGTATCCAATGGAAATTACACAAACAACTATCACGTATAAATAATTAATTGTTGAGGCTCATATACATTTTGGTATTTTGGTTTTAAGTTCTTTTCAATTTGCCATATAAACTCATGACTGTCTCCAGTTGCCTTGTGTTGTGAATCACAAATAATAATACTACGCTTCATTTCCCATTCCACTTCTAGTTTGTCAAAGGCCGCATACTGATTTTGATTGAGAAAAGTTTTAGGACAATTACAGGGATAACTAATGAATAATCCTTCATATTGCAATCCTTGTTGCTGGGGCTAAGATGTTTATAATGCAGAATAGAATACTTTTAAGAGGTAATAGTGAAGACTCTTGTCTAGCAACATTGGTGCCACCTCTAATCGATCTGAATCTAGATTTGGTTTAAATTGTCATATCTTGTTTTCGACTGCTCAAAGCTAATTAAGAAACTAAATTTAAAATTAGCAGTTCTGATACATTCTAGTCCCTAAGAGAGAATTTTTATTCCTTAATTAAAATGCTGTTGGGGATGAAAAATTATGACTCATAATTGGTTAGAGCATCTCTTCACCCATAAAAAATGCAAGAAATCTTCATAGAAGGTGATACAAGTCCATTCGCACGATGTAACCCAGGCCATGGTAATCCAGAGAGCGACAGCTTCTTCAATTATAGAGAAGTATCCGTGTCTAGACGTGAAATGGCTACAGCCCTACTAGTGGCCGTTCATAGTATATTATAACAGTTGCCATCGCTCAATTTTGATGGTGACTTTATTTTTGTCTTTGTCATGTCATACACACACTCTCTCTTCTCTTCTTCTCTCTCTCTCTCTCTGCTCAATATATATATATATATTTGGAAGGAAATCTTTATGGAACAATAAAAATAAGTATAAGTACACTTTACCCCCGGTAGTTTAGCGCTTTTTCATATAATCCCCTATAGTTTCAAAAATAATACATAACCCTCTTATGATTTGGAATAAAATGTCAAAATGACGGAATTTATATTTTATAATGGGAATTAACTAAAATATCAAAAGTACTCTCATGTAAGTTGAAAAATTATTTATTAACCACGGAAGTGGGGGTTTATGTATATATTTTGAAAATCATAAGGGGGTTATATGGTAAAATACTAAATCATAAAGGAGTTATATGGTAAAATATAAAACCATACAGAGTTAGAATGTTATATGTATTATTGTTTGTATATTTTGATTACTTCATCCATTTTAGTTTTTAAACAAAGGGTAATTTGACATTTTCTTTGGGTTCCGTTACAAATATTTATTTTCATCACTTTGACACTTTAATCTAAACTATTAGGAGGTTATATATAACTTTTTGAAACTATCAACGGGTTATGTGAAAAATCGCTAAATCATAGAAGGGTAAAATGTATTTCGCCCATAAAAATATCTTGCCGCGTGATAGAAGGGCCATCCGATAAGGCAAACCTTGTCATAAACAGAAAAAACGGCGTTTGCCGCCTTATCACATCCATGACCATGCGTACCCCGCTTCAGGTACCCAAAAAGGTAAGAATTCCACGCAAATTCCCTCTCTCGATCGCTATCTTGTTCATTTACTAACCTAGTGCAGGGTTTGCTTAATCAGCAGGTTCTCCAAGTACCGACTCACCTCACTCACCTATGCAAATCAATCAACGCATATTCTTTGTTGGGTAAATAAATTACAAAAAATTTTAGAGCCCGTTTGAATTGCTATTTCTAAAAATTTTTGTAAAAAAATATACGGTAACAATTGATATACGTGAAATAAAAAAGTAATTGAAAACGTGTTCATGAAAAATGTTACAATTCAAATTAAGACGTTAGTATCATGGAGAGAACCTAAACATTAGGGATGGCAATTGCGTATGGTGAACCTGATACCCACAGGTTATCTGACCGAATTGATTAATTCGATTCGGATTAAACGATCGATGGCTTATCCCTCAGGGTTTGGTATTGTTGAGGAGTTACCAATGGGTAACCTAATAGAATTTAGCGAGAGGATCCTAAAAATCTGATAACCTGATACCATGATATATATGTATATATATGTATGTATGTATGCATTCCTTAGTTTCAATTAATAGTCCGATAATACATTTCTTAATTTTATAACCCAATGACATATAACTCTAACCCAATACAAATCAAGATAATTATGATTAAAAGCAAAAGAATGTGATTTAACTCTCCATTAAATATTTAATTTTTCTCATGCAAGCTCTATGGTTTTACCCAAATTTAAAACTCAATATGGCGTGTTAATTTAATATGATGTATGTATTGATTTTAGTTTAACAAAAGTTAATTTTCCTTTTTTGAACTATTCAACTTAGTGAGTAGAAAGTACCCGATGAGTAATTCAAACCCCCGAATAAGAGGATTTGATAATGAGAATTAAAACCTGCAAGATACTCGCAAGATTTGTCGAAGTTGAACTTGAGTTCGAGCTCCAATACATCAATGTTTGAGTTGACTCGATTCATTGCCACCCTTATTTCTGAGTAGTGTTGCTTAACCTTCCAACGATAAAAGGACCATCCCAAGAGAGATTGAACCCAAAACGGGTGTAATAAAACGAGGTGTTCTTTGGGTGTTTATAATTTTTTTTTTCTTGTCACTTCATAGAGAGGTGTAGACGACATAAAGATATGGTTCAATAACGTGTCACTATCCAAATATATAGGCCGAAATTTTGGGTTTGAATTCCGATTGATTTGCTTGGGAGTTGGTGGGACATAAGAGAAAAGTTCATAATTATTTGAAGAACATAATTGTAATTTGACAACAGAAAACTTTACCCGTTATTTTAGTCCAAAGTAGAAGGATGTTGAATTTATATTTGAAAATTATGAATGTAGTGTTTGTTTGCTATTAGACTGCACAATTATTCTCTGTAACACGCATTTGATTGGGTAAACTTGATCAACGAGATACACGAAGTGAAGGCTACTTGTAGGCCTCAAATAAAGATTCAAATCTGTCTACCAAAAAATTTAAGTCTACCAAAATATTGGGCGACACTGGTTGCATAGCCTGGACCGACAAACTTAACCATAAGAAAGTACTCTCTCTTCCAAAATTGAAGTCGTTGTATTGGAATCTTAAACTTTTCAAATCAATAATCGTTTTACCAGATGACACGACTTCTAAGTGTATTTACAACATAAATGATCTCTTATTCAAATTGTTTGGAATGTATTAACGTTGTAACATTTACTTTGAAACAAAAAAAATAAAAGTGGATAGTTCATCAGTATTTTCTACTGATTTTTATGATATGACTCTTATTTTAGACTATTTAAAGAATTATATTCTCACGCTAAATGCCAAAATACGAGTTCCTATCCTTAAAAAGATTTATGTGCTACAAATAAGAACAAAGGGACTCTTTAGGAAGAAATATTGCTAAAGACCTCCTCTAAGTTTTCGTTGCTTTTTTTTTTTTTTGATAAAACAGAAATAAAAATCAATATTATTAATAAATTAATTAAAATTATCCGACAGGATTTGTTTTATAAAGTAATCTACGCTAATGACAAAAGATATATTCTAACAAGTCACAGTTTTTGTTGCTTATTAGTAGCATGAAGCTCGTTCGTGGTGGACCAACGGTGCCGTCGATGTGGTGGGCATCCTTCTTTCCTTTGGATGTGCAAAAATAATAGCAATAGACCAATGGCTTTTTCCTTTCACATCATCCATCAATAATTGATAAGAGTACTTTCGCGTTCTTGACCCTTATCACACAGCATCTGGAACAGAATTACAACCAAAATAATAAGATATGATGGGATATTCATTTTGTCATTATACAAAATCATTCAACTGGGATCAAGAGATTCGTACTTGTGACTAATACGTAGGCTAAATCCCTTGGCATCCACAAATTCTGTACCTGAGATTTCGTACATTTTAATTCATTACCTCCTACGTATTTTTTTACTCCATAAATTGCACATTAAGCTACAAGAATGACAAATCAAATATTTGAAAGTTGGATGCTTCGCAATGCTTAATTGCTGACAAGTTTAGTTCATTTTGGTCGAGATACACAATCATTCAATTGGGATCATGACATTCATGCATCTAGTGTATACCCCTTGGCAATTAATCGACAAATAATGTATCTCAGATATATTATACTTTACCTCGTTGTCTCTAACACATATTATTTTACTCCCTAAATTGCACTTTAATCTAGAAGAATGATACTTCATCGCTGCTAGAGTATGGGGTATCACACGTTTACCTTCGTTTATTCTACGCTATAATTCTTTATAATTATTTATTAATTAGCATTTATTTTTTGGGAAGCATTTCATTGGAACTAAACAAATTACCGCTGTTAATAAACCAAAATAGAAATGATTGAAAATAGAAAAAAAATTGAAACATCTAGCCTGGTTTTATTGAGGTGTTACCACACTAACTCTGAGAGTATATATAACTCTGAGGTGAACACTAACCCTATGTTTTTTTTGGTATTCCACTAACTCTGTGGTGAACATTACCAGTGGTACAAAAAGTCTCGGTGAAATGCCTTCCATATAACTTTTAATTTAGTTAAAATTACAAGGAGCTACAGTATCGTTTTTCAAATCAGAGGGAGTTGAATTGAACATTCGACAAATTATAGGGAGTTCATTTATATAAGAGCCAATAATAATATTTCATATAAATCATTAGATTTGATGCTTTACGTCCAACTTTTAATTTAGTTGAAACTACAAAAAGCTATAGTGTCAATTTACAAATCAAAGAAAGTTAAATTAAATATTTTGACAAATCATAGGGAATTTTGTGGTATTTTACCCTGTAGATAATTGAACCGAGACTTTAATTCATCAAACAAACTACACCGCAGACCTTTTGTACCACTGATAATGTTCTCTTTAGACTAAGGATGAACTGTAATAATGTTTTATCAAAGGTAGTGGAACAAGAAAAACAAATCTAGAAGCAATTATTCATTAGTAGAAGTTACTGAGTCAACACTTCAATTAGGATCCTTTTAGTTCTTTTATCATTCCAACAGTGAGAATTAGGAGCTTCGATTGGATCGAATTCCTCATTGTCTATTTCAATTCCATATTGTGTTAATTTTTCTACTTGAAGGAAATCTCAATCACATTACTTTGCAACTAGTTTTAGTTCAGCAATCATATATATATCAACAATCATTTCCCTACAAACAGAATGTTTACTTATTTTCTTTGAGTGTTATAAAAAGAAAGAATAAGCCCAATTCCAAACTATTTTCTTGAATTTCTTTTTTTTGGGTAAATCTATTTTCTTGAATTTCATTTATATTATTTTTTTAGCGATTCACACACTTGGACGATGACTTTTAAGTCATTGAGGCTTCAAGACAAACAAAATCCAATTGTCTGATCAACTAGTCCATGACATTGTGAAGACAATTCGAAGAGCATGATGGGAGGAGGATTTCGAGAACTAAATAAAATTTGGAGCTTAGTTTACATTGGGACTTTTTTATGTGCATCTTTAATTTGATATAAATACCTAGTTAGTTATTGTGCAGATATTTGTAGCGGCTTGCTACTAGTGACAAATGGACGCTATTCAATAAAATTAATACTTTTACCTAACAAAAATTTTCCAATTGTTTGAGCTTTCAATCATTCCTAGTATAAGGTGTTGGCTCCGGGCCAAAATAAATCATATAAGTAACAATAATTTCTCTAATAAAATTTAGCAAGGATATTAACAAAAATCTCATACCTCAATATTGCATTAAAAATGCAAATAATTTGTACCATAAAATGTTAATTTGGCATGGGTTGAGGTTCGGACGAGATCGCTTTCTTTAAGACGATTCACGCCGCTACGGAGTATCTTCTAGTGTAGTAGATCTCAGCACGTCACCTCCAAAATACAACAGGCCAACCTTTTTCCTCACCGTAGTTTACTCCAATCTACACTATTAGAGTAAGACAGAAATCTCACACAATACTGTTCATTGCCCTATAATCTCTAATAGTAGTAAGGGGAAGAAGAAGAATAAAATAATCTAAAGATAGCAAAATATATGTATGATTTGGTTGATAGGACCTTTTATTTGTAGGTTGAAAAAATTAGGAGTATTAAAATACCAACATTAATAGAATAAATACCTCATATTTTCAGCTACAAATTGAAAAGTCTAGGTTTATTGTATAACGGTAAAAAATTCACTAAATGAATTCATAAAACCTAATCATTATATAGGTTACAAATACTAGACATAAATCTCATTTTAAAGACATAAGTTACACTTTTGAATGGTTTTATTTGTAGCTGAAAATTCATTGAACAATTTGTAACATATTGTGTTTGAATTCAAAATAAACATGTGATATTTTTTTTATTAAAATATCCAACAATTGCCCACTTATTTTAATAAAAAAAATATAATACTCAAAACTTAACACTAAATAGGGCAAAGATTAAAAATTCATGCATAATGAAGGTGGCAATGCCTTTAAACCTTCACTTAGTGCTCAACAATTCCCGTACTAGAGTCAAAGTAGACTTAGTCTTTAAAACAATGACTACTTGAGGCACGTGGAATCATATCACATACATGAACCTTTCAGTGTTCTAAAACAGGTTTCACAAGCTAGCACATTTATGGCCTTGTGCTTTATCCCGGTTTTCATGAGTGCTCAAGAGAACCAACCCAAATTCTCATAGGAAGCGGCCCTACTTCCACACTCATTTAGGTGAGTCTATCAAGAATGCTCATATGACTTAGACATCCCACCCAAAAGGGCTATAGAGTTCATTAAGGGATTAAAAATCCCAACCTCACTTATCATCATAGGATCACAAATGCACTTACATCATAGGGATAGACAATATAATCAAAGTAGTGCATATTAATCAATCAAACTACTCTATAATTCGTTTATCTCCAACCTAGTTCTCGTGATCTCTAGTCCTTAGGTGGTTCTATCCTCATAGGTGATTTAACATATATTGGGTTTTTGTCTTATCCCTCTTGATGTGTATCATATCCTTGGCTCAAGCTTGAGATTTATTTTTTCAACACAAATAAAATAGCAAAGATATGATATTTTCAAATTTTTTCAAATAATCTCTTAGTGGTCCAAATACATGGAACCAATCTTCGATGAGAAAATTTCTCATTCATTTATATTTGCCAAATAGTGTAGGCATATAGTTGCTCATATTCAATTTTTTCAATTTTTTTCCTCAATAGCCAGTAGTCTAATGACGCACTAGAAGCCATTCTAAAAAAAACTCCATGGTTATTTTTCCTTTTGCAAAAATACCAAAAAACATTTTAAGTACCTTCACATCAGATCTTTCAGTGAGTGCTAGTCTGCAAAACTCAAAATAAGAGTTCAAATAAATCAAAAATAATAATAATGTTATACTCATATATTGAGCAAATAAAATGATATCACTCTATTTTTTTCACCACTTCTGCTACCATTGTGTTTTATTTCAAACACATTTATCAAGAGTTGCACATGAGACATCAAAATGATAGCAAATTTTAAAATACATTAAAATCTTTCTCCTTCCAAGACAGAGGTGTAGTGATGCATAGTATCACGTAAATCAAATTCTATGTTAGCCTTAGAAATTATAGGCCCCCACTATTTATCATATATTTTTTTATAGAATATGATGCAAATTTCACACTGAGTGGATCATGGTATGGAGGGCATTTATTTTAGATGACTAGTAGTCTATAATAAGTAACTTGGTTATTTAGGATCTAAATGTCATAACCAAATACAAAAAAATATTGACAATCTCCCAAAGCTAATATAAGTACATGGAAACATATTTTTCAACAAATCAAAACATATAACTTGTAGCATATTCAATGCCAAAGCAAAGAGTTCTTCCACTTAAAAATAATTTTAAAAAGATCATCTTGACAAATAGCTTAGCAAAACCTCCTTTATATTATTTATTTATTTTTTATGCACGGTATTTCAAATAAGAGAAATCAATAATTATCCTTCAAAGTCATGAAGTAATATTAGTCAATGCATATGCCCCCACTTAATTCTCATAGAAGACAACTAAACAAGAAATGTATCCAGTTAGTTAGTAGTTTAGTATCGCATAGTATTAACACCTACATACAATAAAAGTGTAGACTAAAAGTGTAGTTCAGAAGATAATTTGTTTACTAAAGTGTAGACTAATTTTTTTTCATAAACATCAGCTGCCACTATATTTCACAATCTAGTATCACTGCTTAGCAATTAAATTTTGATGAGTATCCTACTAATGTATTTGTACTTAAATAGCCAAAACTAGTATATCCACAAAAACTTGAAATCCCTATATATATATATATATATTTTGGGTTAACAACTTGAAGTACATTTCCACTCCAAATTAAATTTGACTGATGACATATGTTGACATATATCTTTGCCACCGAGTTAATCATTTATATGTCAATGCCAATTTTTCAACTGGTATAATCATTAGTATAAGAGACATTTGAAATTCACTATATAACATGACAAGCTTAGGAGAAAATAGTTGCTCTACGCAACATATATTAGAAGCACACAGATGATAAAATGTTACTATACACGGTCTACTAATATTCAAAGACGTCATGCAAGTAACTTTTTGCTGTCATCATGTTTACCTTGAACAAACAAATACATGATATTCTATTAATAATAGGCAACTTGGATCCAAAGGTATATATTGCAAATTATTTATATGCAATTACACAATATTAATACCGGACTCTAAAGCACATGAAATCAATGGATTATCCTTTCTTACCTTGGTCCATAATTATGACTATTCACATGAAGCATATTTGTTTATTGAAGTTTATCCGGATTATGTTATACACCATGTAAGATTCTCATCTCCAGTTTTTGTTATTTGATTATTCAGAAGCTAAACATGCAACGATAACCTTATCTCATGTGAAGAGGCTAATCATCTTAAAATTGTTGGTTCTAGGCCAAAATAAATCATATAAGTAACAATAATTTCTCTAATAAAATTTAACAAGGATATTAACAAAAATCTCATAACTCAATATTGCATTAAAAATGCAAATACCATAAAATATTAATTTGGCATGGGTTGAGGCGCAGACGAGATTGCTCTCTTTAAGATGATTCGCACCCCTACGGAGTATCTTCCGGTGTAGTAGATCTCAACATGTCGCCTCCAGAATACAACAACCCAACCTTTTTCTCACTGTAGTTTATTCCAATCTACACTATTAGAGTAAGACAGAAACCTCACACAACACTGTTCTTTGTCCTATAAACTCTAATAGTAGTAAGGGGAAGAAGAAGTATAAAATAATCTAAAGATAGCAAAATATATGTATGACTTGGTTGATAGGACACTCTATTTATAGGTTGAAAAATTAGGAGTATTAAAATACCAACATTAATAGAATAAATAGCTCATATTTTCAGCTACAAATTGAAAAGTCTAGGTTCATTGTATAATGGTAAAAAATTCACTAAATGAATTCATAAAACCTAATCATTATATAGGTTACAAATACAAGACATAAATCTCATTTTAAAGACATAAGTTACACTTTTGAATGGTTTTATTTGTAGCTGAAATTCATTGAACATTATGTAACCTATTGTGTTTGAATTCAAAATAAACATGTGATATTTTTTATTAAATATCCAAATAAGGTCTACCAAAATAAGTTGATTTTTTCCACCTACACATCTGCCCGTCAACTGAGAATCACACCAAACCTTAGTCAACCTTTTGCCCTTTGTTTTGAATTTTTTCTAAAGATCTTTTGAAGAATTTCGGACAATAATATCATAAGCTGCAAGAAAGGGTGAAGAGCATAACTACTTGAAAAGGATGCGACTAGGACCTTGTCAAGCAGACGAATTATGAAATGCTTGACGTCTGGTTCTCTAATAGTAGCAAAAATCATCGCAAATATTAACAGGAGCTCAACGCAATAGATCTTCTGTCTCACTTCTTGTCGGCATGTTACATAATATTATCATGTGTCTTTATAAATTTTACATGTGTCCTTTAAAAACTAAGATAAAAAAAAGGATAGAAAATTCATTATGGGAAGCCTTCCCGATCATCCGTTCTTTTGATATTTTACATTTACAAATCTCAACTGCGAATATCCGCGTTATAATTGTCTCTCTCAAAATGACGCCTAAGGTGATTAGTAGAAAACTTAAGAGCCAACTCTTGGCTTTTAATTCTACTTTCATACCAAATACGCAAATTATACAGCAATTTCCCCCAACCTGACATTTTTTAGGGAGATGGGAAAAAAACAAAAAAAAGTTGTGATCTCTAAAAATTGTCAGGTTGGGGAAAATGGCTGTATAAACACGGGAATACACTGCAATATGTGGTCATTAAATAGGTCCATAGCTACAGCCCATAGCCTCTCCTACGTAGACTGGCTTCAAAGTAGGATAAAATATAAGATGAGGGATTTTGAATCCGTTCAACAGCAGAGATATCTTAAAAGATTGCTGAACTGACTTCCTACATGATACTGTCCCATAAACAATTGGGGAAAAATTTGACAAATGGGAGTTGGAACTTTGGAAGAATGGAAATATATAAGAAGGATATAACTTTTGTCTAATTCTTATTTCAAAATTAGCTATTATTCATGTCCACATGAGTCGTATCATTTTGCAATTATACCATTGAAAAAAAATTGGTAGAAACCCGTGGCCTTCTACAAGCCCATTTTACGTGTTGGCCAATAGCAAAAATAAGACACTAAGTACGACCCAAACAACAAAATTTTGGAGTTCTTTTGGACTTGCCGAATAATTTTGTTTTATAATATGTCAACTTTCAAGCTAGAAGCCTTAGGGAAAAAAGAAAGAAAGAAAGAAAGAAAAATTCAGGCTAGAACCTGACCAACTGATTCTTTTTAACTAATCTTTTTTGTTTTATCTCTTGCCGTTTCTTTCGAATTACATCAAAGATCTCTGCAAAATGTCCTGCAACAATTAATGTTCTGAGCCGCAAAATGGAGCTAGTTTAAAGGATGCAGACCAATCAACATCCGCAAAAAAGGGTTGACGGTGGGTGGTTGTGGTTGTGGGCTTTTAGCAATTTATTGCACTGCAAGAAATTATTAAGGGCTGTTTCGTAGAAGTCATGTCTTTCAGTTTTATGTTTTTGTTGTAAGCTCATTACAACGCTAGTTCTAAGACTCTTGTAAAAACAAGAGAAAGTAAATATGTTGGATTTGATAACACCTTTTGGTGTGTGCCTAAAAAAAAATTCTGCTAGCTATTGTTGCGTATGTAAAGAAGAATTAGTGGAGATATGATAGAGGAGGGTGTTTAATTGAAGGAAATTACTTAGATAGGCTTGGTTTAAGTATTTATTTTTAGGCCATCCTATAGGCATGGAGATAAATAATGTATAACGATTTACTCATTTGAATATTTCATGTACTAGATGGTCTACAAGAAGTGGCTTACATGAGTATTTGTTTCAGCCGAAAAGTTTTTAAGCCTCAATTTGAAAGCATCCTCTCAAATAGGTATAATGCTAATAGATTTTTTTTTTGACTTAATAAATGTTAAAAGGAGATGTTATCAGCAAAGGTGAGGGAAAATAGCTCATTCAATCTTTAAACTTTTTAACTAAAACAAATTGTCCCTAATTTTTTATTTTATCAAATTTAGTCTCTTAAGCTTTTTATTTTTTAGGTTATTTAGTTTTGTGTCTTTAGCAAAATTTAGCAAAATATAAGCATTCTTTTCTGGCATAGTAGAGGGACTGTTTCTGAAACCAACCTCGTCCCTCAACTTAAAAATGTCTATACATGCCATTTTATTGACAAGTGAGTACCAAATTGATATATCACCCAAATAATATAGGCATGTATGTGGGCCTGTTTGTGCACATAAACAATAAAGATATAAAATCATATTACATCCGAATGTACAAAGTTAATGAAAAACTAACACATTATATTTCCTTGTGTGCACATGTGATTTTTTCTACCTTGTTTGGTATATCATCGGATGCCAGGCAGTTACACAAGTTTGCTGCTGTTTGTTGTACAAGATTCAACAATGATCCTTCTGCAACTTTACTTATGAAAACCCTATTATGACTTCTCATTTCTCTAAATAATAAGGTTTCGTGAACTTTTTGTGATGTCGTAGGTAACAAAAAACTTATATTGCCGTGATCTGAAATACTTCATCGAATCACTCAATCAATGGAAGCAACGGCAGCATGTATGAAGGATAGGGATGTAGTCAACCACAAGTTGATGACTCGCGTTACTAGGCATTCTTGTAATTGGATATTCCAAGTTGTGAACTCCTTGAATCAATGATTGATTGTTTCCAATCCCTATATATTATTTATTGTAAAAAATGTCTCAATTATAAAATAAATTGCAGAATGTTAATTTCGATTGAGGGATGTGTTTGGTTTCAGCATTGCCCCTCTAAGAGTACCGGAAAGATTTTATCTGGTTACATTTTTGCTAACAAGGTTAAATGACTAGTTAACTGGTGCACTAGGAGGTCCTAAAACAAAGGTCCCATTGGCTTGTGAATTTTTTATAATTTTTTTAAAAATATTACCTGACATACTTTTTTAAATTTTTTTTTCTCATATACATCATATCATTATTATGTATATTTCCTAACAAAAAGCTCCAAAAACTCCAAACCAAACGAGCTCAACGTTTTGTTCCCCTATGTTACCTTTATACACCACATTGGTCTACATTCCCTTACTAGACCATCGGTTGCGTCCTCTCATCTCCTTCCACCTTCTGTGCCCTTTCTCTTTACCCTCTCTGACGAGTCTTCTCAGTTCTCTCCTCTATTTCCACCTTCCACTATATCTCATCTGTTTTCAGTCTTATTCTGCTCCCTGTTTTTCTTACCACGAACTGCATGGTATGGGTATGAACTTATGATGGTTGTTTTTACTGTTCTAATGGTGATGGTGGTGCTCACGCCTTGATGCTTGTGGGCTTGTCGTGATGATTGAAAGGGACAGATGATTGAAAGAACAGAGATATAGAAAGACCTCATCTGCTATCAGTCTTATTCTGCTCCCTGTCTTCCTTACCAAGAACTGCATGGTATGGTTATGATGGTTGTCTTTACTGTTCTGATGGTGATAGTGGTGCTCATGCCTTGATGCTTGTGGGCTTGTCGTGATGATTGAAAGAACAGAGATATGGAAAAGACCTCAAATAAATATTAGGGTTCAAGATGTAATTATCCTAATGAAAGTTGAAGTTAGATAAAAGAGTAGACTGTACATACTAGATAATGAAGAGACCTCTACCACGCGGTCGCTTCCCTATATTACTGCTCCTTGCTTTCCAACCTACATATCCCACGAGCCAAACTGCTAGTCGAGTACTGCTAAAAACACCCCGAACCCGCTAATTCATTATTTGTTTACGAGCTGAAGAGTAGGTTGGAGACTTCTAACCAGTTCTTTTGCTGTCAGGTCGAATTCTTTCTCCATCTACAAAATAATTTCAGTAGTTCATTCCTAGAAATGATCTGTAAAGAATTTCTCAAGAGGATGAGCTGTGTATAGTATAGCTGACCTGGGCTATATAGTAATATCAAGAGTCGGACCTCTAAATTGAGTGACACTAGTATTAGTGACAGCAAGATTGAGCTTTTATACTTGAGAAAGTAATTTAATCAACAACCCTCGTTGATTTTCAAAGTGAACTCTCAGTAGAACTTTCTTATCACAAACTTTGGCTTTGATTTCAGGTAGTGGTCACTGATAATCAATGCTACCCGTTTCATCTGATGATCCCTCGTCTTCAACTTGAAGTTGTGATTTCTTGACAAGAACTACAGATTCTATACTTTGCTTCGCTGCTTTCTCTTCTAGTGTCTTTACTCTCTCCTGTAGATGTTTCAAGTACTCGATGGCATCTCCCAAAACTGCAGTTTTATCCATCTGCAAGGAACATATTGTCATGTGAATAAGATTTGTATATACATGAGATTAAGAATATAACCTGCAAATTGTGGAGGAGCTAATCCGCCAAGATCACGTGTCAGTTCGAACAAGTGCATGTCAGTTCGACCAAGCTACCTCGGGCTTTTACGAAGGCCAGCTTGGGCAAGACCATGACCTCCTAGCAGAGTGGGCCGGAGCTCCTGAGCTTTCGGAATCAGCAGACAAAATCCAAAGAGGAGCCCATCTCTAGTAGGGCTCATAATCCTATAAGGAAATTACTACCAAGAGTCCTATAAATATAGCACAATGGGACAAAACAAAGTACGCCATTTATAGTAGTCAATACCATCGCTTTACTTGTAATCATAACTGACTTGATCGTCGGAGTCACAACGGGGAACTAGTCCCGCTGTTCACTCTCTTGTAGGTCAGTTCGGACCACCTCGCTGGTACCGGTTCATTCCTACTCAGTTCACTCAGCCCGCTGCTACTCTGTTCAGATCGTGCTCTTGGCTGTCGCATCAATTGGCGCCGTCTATGGGAAAGCAATTTTTCTCTTGCGAAACATGGCGAGAACTAGATTTTAGAGGAACGCTGATGAACTCAAAAGGAATGAGCGGGGCGACCCCCAAAATCCCATCAGGGGCCAACTCATAGTGAAGAGGGGGCGGAGCCCTCTCGGATCCCGTTTGAACAGCTGGTACAAGTGGTGGCGAAAGAACATGCCTACCTTCGAGGCGATTGTGAACTACTTGAAGGGTCCGGACAGGAGATCTACGCGATCCGGAGCTAAAGGGCCAGAAGGCGAGAAGATTGGAGCCGTCAGAATCTAGAATTGAAAGCCCCAGCCCCCGACAAAAGCGGGCACAGAAAGAGCCCCCTCACGAACAGATAGAAGTTCTGGAGTCCTCCCGTGGGAATTCCCCGAACCGACCACCATGAATCCTTTCGGGAAATCCCTCGGAGGGAGTACTCTTTGAGGAAATGAGAGTATCCGATTCGGGATGAAATAGATCTGTTGTTAAATCCTGAGGCGGACAAGTATTCTTCTTCTCCTTTCGTGCCAGACATCGAGAACTACCCTCTACCTGCTAAGTTCAAAATCCCAACTATGGAATCCTACAACGCGACTACGGATCCGGAAGATCATCTGTTCGAGTTTTTGGACTCACATGCGTTTGTAAACGGCTGTCGATGCAATCAGGTGTAAACCTTCCCTTATGTTCTTAGAGGAAAGACGCGTCAATGGTTCCAGAGATTATCTCTTAGGTCAGTTCGATCTTTTGTTAGCTTACGCGATTGTTCGCAAACTCAATTCATTTCGTCGCGAGCCTTCTCTAAAAATACTGCTCACCTGATGACAATCAAGCAAAAGTTTGAGGAATTACTACGTGAGTACATGGTGCGATTCAACAACGAGTCTCTTCAAGTCCAAGATCGGGACGACAAAGTTGTCATGACCGCCTTCATCAACGAATTGTGTGTGCAGAAATTATACACCGAATTTGTTGAAAAACCTCCCAAGTCAGTTCGAGAAATGCTGGATCGAGCTCACGAAAGAGCTAATGCCGAAGAAGCCTATCGTCTGAAAAGTGAACAAGAAAGACTGAGGGACAAAAGGAAGAGAAAGAACGTAGACTCGGGAGATGCCTGAGGTGGACAATCGTGAAAGAATACGTTCGACGTTTACCAAAGGGCAGGGCCTTGGAAGGAGAGAGGGGATGGACTCCTCTCACGGCGCCAAAGAGCTCAGGCCTCTCTCGATCTCCCAGAAAATTGGCAAGTAGTAAGAGTAGAAGGAATCAAAATTTATACTGTGCCTACCATCGGGACCGTAGGACATGATACAGAGGATTGTCAGGACCCTCAAGAAAGACATCGAAGAGTTGATCAAACAAGGACACCTATGACAGTTCATACGGAACGGACAATATGAACAAAGACGAATGGAGTACAAATGAGAAGGTATGAACTACTTACGAGACCGACCCTGGAGTCCATAGGGATCGAACTCTCGAACAGGGGACGCAGGACTTGACGGGAGTAATCAATACCATAGCGGGAGGACCTATCGGAGGTGGAAGTCATGCAACCCAACGGAACAACCGCCCACTCTCTAGTGGAGAGAATCCTAGTAAGCGGTTGAAGATATATGAAGAAATCATCTACGGACCAGATGACGCAGTTTCTCTCACTTCTAACAACCATGAAATTATTGTGATAGAAGTCATAACGTGCAATTACAAAGTGAAAAAGGTGTATATAGACAATCGGGAGTGTCATTGATGTGTTATACTACAAGACTTTCAAAGAGTTGCAGCTGGAAGATAAGCAGCTTATTCCAGTCCGAAACTTCTTTGATTGGTTTCGTAGGATCACAGGTAAAACTTGAGGGAATGATTAATCTCATGGTCACGGTGGGGGTGTCACCGAAATACCGGAACTGTTCTGGTGAATTTTGCTATGGTGAAGGAGTCATCATCATATAATATGATTTTGATCGGCCTACCCTGAAATACACTTCGAGCTATCTGCTCAACTATGCACCTAGTATGAATTTTTCATACTGCGGGAGTAGCTAAGGTGCTAGAGGATCCAGAGGTAGTTCGAATCTACTACATCACAACTCTCAAGGGTAAAGAGAAACTGATGGCTCAAACGATCTACTTAGAGTCTTGGGAGCCAGCAAAAAAAAAAAAGAAAGACTGGAAACGGATGAAGGGCTGCTCGAACACCCGATTAGAAAAAGAATGACCAGATCGTACGGTCAGGGTCGGCTCATGCTTGAGTGAATTGACCAGGGGAAGCGTTAGAGTCCCTTCTAGCGAAGAATGCTGAAATCTTTGCATGGAGTACGATGATATGCTCGGGTTCCGTCTGAACTGGCTATTCACAAGCTGCATGTAGATCCTAATGTCCGACCTGTGAAACAGAAGAAGGGAAACCTTGCGCCTGAACGGAATGAAGTCGTCAAGAAAGAGGTGAACAAGCTATTGGAGATCAGGATCGTGAAGGAGGTCTATTATCCGATCTGGCTGGCCAACCTGGTGCTGGTCAAAAAGGACGACAAGATCTGGAAAATGTGTGTGGATTTCACCGACCTGAACAAAACTTATTCCAATGATTGCCTACTCTCTGCCCAGGATAGACCTACTTGTGAATTTAAACTACCGGGATATGAGATCTTCTGTTTTTTGGATGCCTTCAACGATACCATCAAATAATCATGGCTGAGGAAGATCAGGAGAAAACCTCATTCATCACCGAGTACGGTATATATTGCTACGTTACCATGCCCTTCAAACTAAAGAATGCAGGGACGACGTATCAGAGGCTGGTGATAGGCTATTCCACCAACTAGATGGGTCAGAATATGGAGATCTACGTGGACGACATACTGATCAAGAGCAGACTCAGGAGCAGTTCACCTTGGATCTCAGAGAAATCTTCGACATCCTTCGGAGATCACGGATGAGGATGAATCCCAAGAAATGCACTTTTGGAGTCAGGTCAGATAAATTTCTAGGGTACATGATATCCAAAAACGGAATAAAAACCAATCCTGACAAGGTAAAAGCCATCATGGATATGGCTCATCCCAAAAACATTAAGAAAATGCAGCGGCCAGTTGGTAAAATGGTGGCCTTGAACAGGTTCCTATTGAAATCGACAGCTCGGGGTTCCCCCTTCTTCAAAGTTTTAAAAAGAGGTCCTTAATTCGAGTGGACCTTTGAGTGCCAAAAAGTATTTGACGAACTGAAAACTCACATCGCCGAACTGTCGACCTTAACTTCTCTCGAACTGGGCGAAACTCTGTTCATCTATTTAGCTGTGGGAGAGGAGGCAGTCAGCGCGGTATTAGTTTGGGAGGAAGACAAAATCCAGAAACCGATATACTATGTCAGCCGTACTTTGCAAGGAGCTGAGACCGATATTCTGCGATAGAGCAATATGTCCTAACACTTGTTTACGCAGCTCGAAAACTCAGATCATACTTCCAGGCTCACCCTATCGTGGTGGTGACCGACCAACTCTTGAAATAGATCTTGTCCAAACCTGACATGTTATGGAGGATGGTCAAGTGGGTTGTAGAACTGTCCGAGTACGATCTTGGTTTTCAATCCCGGACGACCATTAAAACCTAAGCACCAGCTGACTTCATAGCGGAAGGTGTCTCTTTCGGACTGCGATAGGCAGAACAGACAAAGGAAGGGTTGTGCGAAGAACAGGCCGAGGTCGAACAGGTCAAGGGAGCAGCCGATCAGCCCTTCCCGATCTGGACGTTGTATGTAGACGGAGCGATTAGGGAATACTTTTGTGAAAATACATGAGGGCATTTACAAAAATCGTGTTGGCTTGCGGGTTCTGGTAGAAAAGGGAATGCTATCCTAGTATTACTGGCCTACCATTTTCCGGGACTCAGCTGAACTGGTAACGAAGTGCAGGTTATGCCAGCTGCACGCGTCAGTTCACACACCGTGACATAGGAGATGGTTCCCCTTTAGAATCCATGGCCATTCTTTCAATGGGGAATTGACCTGCTCGGTCTATTTACTCGAGCTCCAAGAGGTTACGAATATCTGGTGGTGGCAATAGACTATTTTACTAAGCGGGTAGAAGTCGAATCACTCAACACTATCAGTAGCAGGTCGGTCCAGAAGTTCTTTTGGAAGAACATAGTCTGTCGATTTAGCATACCGCGAGTTCTGGTCTTGGACAATGGCCGGCAGTTCGCTGACGATCCCTTTCGGAATTGGTGTGCCGAGTTTGAAATTCAGCATCACTTCACTTCTGTGGGACACCCTCAAAACTAATAGCCAGGTGAAAAATATCAACAGAACTATCTTGCACGACTTAAAAGACGAGAATAGAGTCTGTCCAAACTAGATGGATGGATGAACTACCTAGCATACTATCGGCTTATCGAACTACACCCGAACTATCACCAAAAAAACTCCGTTTGCCTTAACTTATGAGGTAGAAGTGGTAATTCTCGCGGAGATTGGTTTACCATCAAGGTGCAAAACTTCATAGCCCAGGATAATGAGGGTGAGTTGGGCTTTAACTTGGACCTGTTTGAACAGAAGCTGGAGGAAGCAGCCATAAGAATGGCCGAGTACAAGGGGCAGATCGCGCGACACTACAATGCCAAGGTGAGACACCTTTCTTTTAAATCAGGGGATCTGGTTCTACAAAAAAATTCAGTGAGTCGGATCTTAGGCACGAACAAGTTGGACCTGAACTGGAAAGGTCCTTACATGGTAAGAGAGGCTGACTAAGTAGGGTACTGTAAGTTAGCTCACCTCAATGGCGAGGAGATCCCACGTACTTGGCACAATTTGAATTTAAGAATTTTTCGTTAGTTCGTTTACTTTGTCCATGTATGGATTTGGCTGTTCTACGTCAAAAAGTCCGAATAGATAATTAAGACAGAATTCAGTTCATGCATTCCTGTTCGGACATTACTTCAATAAATGTGCAAAAACGAAAATTTTTGCTAAGTTTTGAAAAGTAAAGAAGTTTTCATTCATGAAGTCTGAATTTATAAAAGAGGAAGGGTGTACAAAAGTGAACTGACTCTACTCAGTTCGGCGTCCTAGGGTATACAAAAGTGAACTGACCCTAGTCAGTTCGGCATCCTACCCTACATGAGCTTATCTAATTCTCCCCTTCCTCTTCTTGCTCGAGTTTCGGAGTAGTCACAGGTAGAGTAGAATCAGCTACCAGGTCGGCAAACTTACGCCCGATCGAGTTGATCTATCACGCGAGAATTGTAGTTGGGAAACTTGCTCATCTCAAATCTTGGGAGGTTCAGTGCTTGCACTTCATCCAGCACCTGGGTGTAGCCATGCTGGAGAACTAGTGTGTTCAGAATGGTCAGGTTGTCCATGAAGTCTTCCGACCTCAAGAACTCCTGAACACCTATTTGACGGCCCTCTTCCCGGGCAACCTCAACTTAGCCTGCCAACTCAGTCGACTTTTTTTGTTCGGCCTCCAACTGCACGAACAGGACAGCATTCTTTTTTATTTCAAGCTCGAAGTTCATGTGCACTTGCGCCAATTATTTCTTCAAAGCCTCCACCTTTGCGTCAACAGCCTCGAGCTGAGTTGATAGATTAGTTTTGGCCACCATGTTTTGGGACAACACTTCGCTCATATTCTCGTACCGACGATCTAGCTCAATTCTCGCCACTTGCACCTGTACTAAACAGAAAATGAGTGTATGAGCAACAGGGAACTTAGTTGGAAATTTCGAAGTGCGAAAAGCGCGAGACCGACTTGAGCTGAGCTCTGGTAGTAGTGTTGCAGCAGATCTGAGTTGACTATCATTTTGATGAAGTTGTAATCCGGAGGTAGGATGGCACCTGGAGCCATGCCCGAGCTACGTGCGGGTATTGAGTTCGGCCATTAATGGATATTCCCCATTTCAAATAGAAATGCATGGTGTAAGCATGGGTCACCAGCCTGGTCTGGGGGTCGTAAGGGGAAGTGCAGTGATATTACCACATGAGATTCAGGGGTTCTGTTCTGGCTTGCTCCTCGGCAGTATTCATGTCGTAGTGCCCGAATTGGGATGGGTCAGGAGCTGATCCTTCCCCCCGAACTGGCGAAGGAGTCGCCTCTGTCCGAGTCTTCTTAGCCATGGATTTCTTCCGCTTCTTCTTTCCCCGTTCCTCAGCGGGAGATGACTAAATTGGTGCTTGCTGAGCTGGAACTAGTAGGGAAGGCGGAGGAGGAGCCGGACTGACCCCAGTAGTGGACGGTGCGGAAGTGGGCATGCTCGAACCACCAGTTCCGTCAAGGGACAGCAATTATGAGAACCTCTTCACTACAAAAAGAAAAGGAGTAATGATTAAGGCCAGAACAAACAGATATCATGAGTTCGCCAAAAAATAAAGACAGAATGTTACAGGTGGCCAGTTCATCGGAGGAGAGAGATCGGGTTTCGTTGGAAGGGTCAGACACACTTTCCCGAACCAAGCCAACATCCCAAAGTTGGGCATTATTGAACTCCTTTACGTTCAATCAGCTGTTCGAACCGAGCAGGCGGCCCAGCTCGAACTCGAGAAAAGGCGAAGAAACAGGATCTGAAACCTAGGTTTCCTCTTACCAAGTCAGGGATGGAAAGCCTAGGTTTTTCAAATAGAAGAACTGCGCCTTCTAACCCCGAATAGAAGAAGGAACGCCAGCGAACAGCTCGCGAGTTGGATGTTTCACTCTGCTTTTACGAGCGAAGTAAAACCAACTTGGAACGTGGCCGCTGATCTTCATATGAAAGAATGACTTAAACAAATCTAAAGAATAAGGAACTTTAAGAATGCGAAACAAGATAAAAAAGTCTAAGATCGACCGAACAGCATTGGGAATGATTTGGGTTATTCGGATACCCCAAAAGGTAAGAATTTGAAAAAGAAACTGGGGAATAGGGAGGCGAAAATCAGCTATCAGCTGATCCTTGTATATAGCCACAAACCTAGGGGGAGGTCGGCAAGCGACCTCTCCAGGTCGAGCAGCTCTAGTCTCAAATTGGGCCGGTATATCATACCGCTCAACCAGTTCGTCTACATCTTTCTGCTCCAAGATTGGAGGGATCATGTCGACCTCACTAAAGCCAACCTCCGTACCCCTAGAGGTCCCTGCTTCAGCTTGAGCTAGAATTGTTTGTACAGCAGCACCAGTAGTAGGCTGAACAGGCTGTTCGGGCACGTTCATTACTCGAACAGGAGAATGAGCAGGGGAGGGGATGTACTCAAACCCTGACGAACTAGGGGATGATGAGCTAGAAAGAGAAGTAGAAGAAGAGATGATTTCTACAATGATAGGTCGGGCTATCCTATGCCTAGGATCTGAACTAGTAATGTCCGACTGCTCGGAAGAAAACATAAAAAGAAAAGCTAGGAAACTTACTAGTAAGAGAAGGAAAAGACAGTTCGGATACAAAAGTGGTGCTTAGGGGAATGCACGAACAGACTCTCGAAGCCTAAAGACAGGACGTGGGAACAGGCTCTTTGAGGGGAAGGAGAATGAGCAAACTGGCTAGAAGATTGAGAGAGTAGACGAAATGGAGAAAGAAGTGTGAAAATGACGTCTGATGGGACCTATTTATAGGGGGCCACTAGAACGGGAATACGAAGCGTCCCGAATTAAATTCAAAATTTAATACTAACAACTATCATCATGACCCAATGTGACGGTTGAAGTGGCAGTTACCCAAACAAGCGTGACGGTTACCAGAACAAACGTGTCGGTTACAAGTGTTGTGGGCCCCCAGGTCGAACTAACACCTTTCTCGAAATTTGGTTCAGACTCATGTGACCGTTCGATGACTCTAGACTCTATGGGGGGCCAGTATGAATGAGCTAATCCGCCAAGACCACGTGTCAGTTCGGACAGGTGACGTGTCAGCTCGAGCATGCTAGCTCGGACTTTTACGAAGGCCAACTCGAGCAAGACCATGGCCTTCTAGCATGGTGGGTCGAGTGGGCTGGAGCTCCTGAGCCTTTCGAAACCAACAGACAGAATCAAAAGAGGAGTTCATCTCTAGAAAGGCTTATAATCTTAGAAGGAAACTACTACCAAGAGTCCTACAAATATAGCACAACGGGACAAAACAAGGTACGCCATCTACAGTAGTCAATACCATCGCTTTACTTGTAGTCATAACTAACTTGATCGTTGAAGTCACAACGGGGAGTTAGCCCCGCTGTTCACTCTCTTGCAGGTCAATTCGGACCACCTCACTGGTATCGGTTCATTCCTACTCAATTCGCTCAACCAGTTGCTACTCTGTTCAGATCGTTTTCTTGGCTGTCGCATCACAAATCATAAAAATTTCTGAATTTATGGGCGTAGTAGGAAAGCAAGATGTTATTCTCATAGTGTGGGAGACTAGTAAATATCGGATGATGGGATTATTATTGTTGAGCTGTGAGCAAAAAACTAGTCCACTCTCTTTTCTTAATTTATTATAGTAAAAGCAATAAAAATGAACAAATAATACACCAATATCTTATTGATCTATGAGACAATCAACTTTTCTTTTTCAAGGGTTAGCTGATCTCATCATACATTACTTTATGACACACGAACAATCTTGAATAATGTGTACATCATATGAGGTCAATTGAACACTTTCATTTTTCTTAAATCACGTGGTGCCTGTGTTTGGATTCAAGCGCGAAATAAACAACTATTGAGATGTCAAGTGCACAATAATTTAATGACAAACAAGTCACAAACATGAAAAATAAACGACATACAATATTTAACGTGGTTCTTCTTCACTATTGAGTCTACGTCTACGGAGAGAAACCCGTTCTTTATTATAAGAGAAAAACCCTATACAAGAATACAATTTGAACCCAATTCCAACTCTTATATACCATCTCTCATCTTCCAAAAATCCTCTCTTACCCCTATGTATAAGGTTACATATTGTCTTTTTGTACTCCTTGTGTATCCTTTTGTGGTATGCCAATCCACCTATTTATAGATAATATTATTTGGTCAAAAATATCAAATAACAATAGGAAACCAATTCTAATTCCTAAACTTATACAGAATAGGAAATAACTTCTAATTCTAAACTAAATAAAATATTCCTTGGTTACTACTTCAAGCAACTAAAATCAATTAGAAAACTAGTTACTTCTACATAAAATAAGAAATCTATCTAAAAGAAATTAAGCCAATTTTCTAACAAATCTTCACCTTGGCGAAAATTTCTTTTAGCAACTATTTGCCTTCAACTACCAAATGATATGGTACCGAACTACACACTCGAATCAATACAGTTCTGACACCAAATTGATTCGATCGGCAAATGAACATATGTAGTTACACCTAGTCCAATCTCCAGTTGACTCGCGAGAATGTGTCTCAATTCACTATCTCCCTTTGTAGGATTTTTTCTCATCACCACTTGCAATCCGGAATCCCCTTCTGTGAGCTCTAACCCTAACCATTGAGGTAATCAAGTGGTAAAATCATCATACTTTTTCTCATCCTCAGGATTGTCTCGCCACGTGTGATTTCCAAGACTGCACCTAAAACGAAAAACTCGTAACTGTCAGAGTTTTCTGACACATGAAAATTAGATCTTTTTGTTTCTTTGGGACACATGCCACACCACCCGAAAAACATAACCAAAATCTAAAATCCACCGAGATGAAATATCAACCGTTGGAGGTCTGAGAAAATCTCCACTGATTCACGTCTAAAATCAATATTGAACTCCATCTTTTCCTTGACTCTTGAATCACCTGCCTAGATTCACCATCAAGTATCTTCATGTTTTTCGACTTCCTATCTTTCATCATCAATGCTTTTTTGCCAAACCATTGAAACAAGGATACTACTCATTAAATTATTCAATTAGTAACAGCTACCAATCAACTTGATCTCGTTAGTTAACTAGGATCCGACCACGAACTTTGCTCTATTGCCCAATTTCACAACCTGAATATCTGATACCACTTGTTAGGATCCAAGCGTGGAATAAACAACTATTGAAATATTAAGTACACAACAATTTAATGACAAACAAGTCACAAGTATGAAAGATAAACGACATACATTATTTAATGTGGTTCGCCTCCACCATTGAATTTACGTCCACGGAGAGAAATTCGTTCTTCATTATGAAAGGAAAACCCTATATAAGAATACAATTTGAATCCAAACCCAACCTTGTATACCATCTCTCATTTCTCAAGAATCCTCTCTCACATCCATGTATAAGGTTACATGTTGCCCTTTTGTACTCCTTGTGTGTCCCTTTATAGTATGTCAACCCACCTATTTATAGATAACATTGTTTGGCCAAAAATACCAAATAACAATAGGAAATCAATTCTAATTTCTAAACTTATACAGAATAGGAAATAATTTCTAATTCTAAACTAAATAGAATATTCCTTGACTACTACTTCAAGTAATTAAAATCACTTAGAAAACTAGTTACTTCCACATAAAATAAGAAATTTATCTAAAAGAAATTAAACCAATTTCCTAATAGCCTGTTTTCAGAATATAGGAAATCAAGACCTGGACTTTTATTAAGTTGTAACAACCACCTCCCCTCCCCTCCGAGGACCAAAAAAATTGGATATTATGTCAACGAATCATAGGTGAGTCTTGAAAAAAGAAGACTCGAAAATGGATATGCATGAGAAATCAGTACCTTCGTGAGGCCAGGAACTATGGTGGAAAGAGCCATGAATCGCTGGCTGAGTTGATCGTGTCGCTTTCTTTCTGCTGCAATGTGATCATATGTTTTGGATGCTGGCCAACTACCCCTACCGGGCTTTCTTGCTTTTGTTTGAACTGCAGTTTGAGTAGCCTCCATAGGAATTACAAATGAACCATGGGATGTCAAAACCTCAGATACTGCATCATCCTCAGGGTACACGGTTCCTAGACTAACTTGTTGAGTATTCGTGTCTAGCATAATTGGATTCCCAAAAGTGAGAATCATTGGGGAAGAAGAAGCTCGATGAAAAGGATGCATGTTATTGGCATGGGACAATTTATAGCCATTAGGCTTGTGCTTCTTTGCTGGTCTTTCGGTTAATATTGGAGGAGGCGCCATCAATATTGAAGATACATACACACAAGCTGGATGTGGAACTGCTTGCAGGAATATTAGTGGGAATACATGAGGTGGAGCTGCCTCCTTGAGACAGACAGCTCTGGAATTCATCTCCAAATGCAGCAGATAAATCTTCATCAAAGAAGTCCGTAATTTGACATTGATCACTTAGAAATAGGTTGTCCATCCCCTGGAAATCAAAGGAATTTCGCATAACGACTTAAACTACAAAGTGCAATAAAGAAATTGGCTGCAATTAATTGGATTTAAGAAAAGTTCTTCTACTTGGTGTATAGGTTGGCTGCAACTCGAGTAACAAAAATGGAAAAAAAAGAAGAGAAAAGGGCTGCATAGAACCTTTTCCCATTTGTCTGTTTTTGTTTCGCTGGTGACGAAATAGGCCAGATTGGGAACAATACGAGAGTAATTTTAAGAGACAAGTGCTTGTTGCTTTATCCATCTTCCACGAGCAAAATGCCAGGGACACAGAATCATAAAGAATTGATGTATAGTTATCTTGCTAACAAAGCATACCGATGTGTACTAATTAACCGAAGTCAGGATTCAAATCCATGAAAATTCTGTCTTCATCATAAGTGCAATTCATGTCATTAAGCCGCTCTTTCCTTGGAATTGAGCTTGGAGTGCATTGGTGTGCCATTACTTTTAAGTTTTTGCACTCTTATTGAAGGTAGAAGTTCTGTTTTGGATGGTACAAAGTATTTGCAGCTATGAACTATCTCGCCAGACAATTTACACGTACATAATAACAGACTAACCAATGTATGCTACTAATTAATTTGAAATATGAGCAACAACAAAAGGAACACAAATCATTTTAGTGATGTTCATCTACATTTAGCTTAATTACATATATACAATCCATGGCTATGCATGTATAGGCATCAAGGCTGTATTTGCTTGTGACTATTTTATATACATGCCAACATCCATAATGCATTCATTAACACTTAAAACATTCGAAATAATTGAGATTATTGCTCAAGATCAACGCAAAACTTTACCATCCAATGACATGTAGGATCGAGTTTTTGACCATTGAATACCAAAACAAATGGAAGAGCACCAAAAAGATTCATGAAATGGTATGTCATCTCAACTTAGAACCGCAGAATCATTAAAAGGTAAAAGCGTAAGATACCAATAAACAGAACACCAGGTAGCTTTTATCTGAGCCACAATGTTTAGTAGCTGCCGCCTTTTTCTAAACTGACAAACACCACGGGCAATAATGTCTAATGAATTATCACCGTAATTTCAAGTTTGAAGCAAATTGATTTATTCTTACCAGATCTGGAAACCATGAATTTGCTGAATTTGTCCATGATATCCTTGGCCATTTCTGCATTAAAGTGAAAAAAAATGTAAGACATCCCAGACAGAATTTCAGCTGCAAAGTGCATGCTGCAGCAATTGATAAATGCAACTGTATTTGCAGAATAGGAAAGCTCACCTCACGTCACTAACTCTGCCGATAAGCTTTCCCTTGAAAAGCTGCTAAGGAAGATTTGGCTTCTTATATAGAGTAAAGGGAGACATAATATTTTATTTACTTTATTTAATTGTCTGTATCTATTAAAATTGATATTCTATAATATCCATACGACTCTATATAGAAACAAAATAAAAAAGATAAGTTACATCCTTGTGTAGTTATTCCGGTTGCTGTAGCTACCGCATAGCCATTTTGAGATTTTTTTTTTTCCAATAATCAATTTCAACTATTCATTTTTTGAATCAATAATTTGTCATATCCAACAATCATTTACTAATTATACACCTGTGCAGAGAGGCATGCCCACTAACGCATGTGAAAGGACAGAATCGATTTCTGCTATTTGATTCGTGTGTTGGCTAAGCAGCCATGAAGAAAAAGAGAATTCTTTTTGGTTTCGTAATTGTGGGGAGATTCTTACTTCTATTTTCTTCTCTCTAATTGTTATGTGTTGCAAGACCTAGTAAAGGTCCCATGTTATTACTGGCATAGTTTTATACTTTTCCAACCTTAAAGGGTGACTTCTGATTGAGAAGTCTAGGCAAGAAATTCCTGTAAATTGTATTATTCAGTTTGCAGAGAATTTGATGCATTAGTTTGAGTTGGGACAAACATAACAGAAGGACAGTAGGATAACATTGTCGGGAGAGTACCTGTGGCCATTGTTATCAAAGCCAACCCGACGAGAAACTGGACAAAGGGATCAGGTCAATCAGTCACTAGTTTTTAGCGAGTGGGTCACTGATTCAATTTGTGAGGATAATATTTATAAATACAAAATAATAACTTTAATATACATAAAATATATAATAAATTATTTTTAGAGACTAATTATTATACTTAAATAGATATATAATGAACATATAAATATTAATAGAAGACTTAATTTCATTTTATAATACCTATACATAAATAAATTATGCAGTCAAATATAAAACAAAATTATTTCATGCATCTTCAAGGAATTAACATCACTTTTATTATTTTATTTTTCCTGAAAAACAAAATATTTTTTTGACTACTCAGCTATTGTCACATAATGATAACATTTTTAGTTTTGAAGTCAAAAAGATCAATTGTATAATAAAAAGTAAATAAATTTATTTAAAGGAACATTTAGTTATCAAATAAAAACTAAGAAAGTATTATACATATTTGAAAAGAGATCCAATGTCCCAATCTTGTCAAGACCATGTATACATTTTGGTCAAAACAAAAGATCCAAAATTGTTTAAAAAAAAAAAAAAGGTCAACCAAAAAGTTGGCTGGTTCTCAGTCGGTTGAACTACTAGACCTCGCTGGGTTAATAACTATACTTGTGGCTATTAATATTGGAACAAATCATTCAAAAAGGTGAAGTTAATATACAATGTATGCCGCCATTTTATTTGTTAACAGTGTATCATAGCCTTTAGCTATCTTTTTCATGTAATAGGTATTTTTTCAACTTTTTTAATAGCGTCCAACGCTTTTATATGATGGCAACACATGTCCGAAATTTTCATTTTTTATAGGATTAATTTTATATGCATAATTTAGATGCATATCACATGGATAATATTTAGATTTTAAATTCAAGTATAATTATTTGTCATGCATTTGAATCTGATAGTATATACATTATTAATATATAGAAAATTAATCAATTTTACAATACCTTATTATTACAAAAATTAAGGATTTTATAACTTTTTTTCTTAAGTAAAAGATTTTGAATTTAGAATCTTTTACTTATAATCCTTTCTACCTTACCCATCCAACCTAAGTGTTTTATAACTTAATTAAAGTCATTATATGAGGAAAGTAGCCGTGATAATTGGAGTGATATATTTATTAACACGATGTATCTATAAGAAGGATGTGTGTTTTTTAAAAATAAAAAACTTGTTAAAAGGAAATTCTATTAGAGGGATGGTTATAAATTGCTTTTCCATGGACAGCAAAGAAGTCATTTTATTATTGTGTGGAAGATTGATCTGAATAGCTACTATTCTACAGAATTGCGTTGGTCGAGGCTCGATATACTGCCGCGTAGCCACATAAGTCAAAGGTTTGTTAACCAATGTTTATTAGGCATTCGTTAAGATGTAGTTTAGGTGTTAGTATTTTAAAAATTGAAAATTAAATAGGAAAAATTTATAAATATAAGATAGAGTAATAATTATAAGTGTGTGCATTTACATAATAAGTTAAGTGTGATTTAGGTAGGTTAACAAGTACCATTAAGCAAACATTAGAAAAACTCTTTAATAGTTTAGAGATCACTGGCAAATACTAACCTTAGTTCAACATTAAAATTTAGGGTAAATTACTGGTTATCCTCCTATGATTTGGCATTTTATCATATAACTTTTTCATGATTTAAAAACCTATCCATAATCTGTTCATAATTTGGATTAAAGTATCACCGTTAATTTTTTTTTGGGTTAAAACTAATGATCAATAATAGATTCACACTTTCACTGCTTCCTTTTTTGTCTTTTTTCTTTTCTTTTTCCTTTGGGAAGAGAAGAGATGATTTTGAAAGCTTGTACTTTGACCTACTAAATTGTAATAAATCTTAAGTTTTCTCAAATACAAAAAAAAAAGGATATAGGCCAATAAAATAGATAAAAAAGAAATAAAAATACCAAATCACAGCTTCGCTTTTTCATTGTTTTTTTTTTTTTTAATACACTTCTTAATTATGTTTCTTTCCTTAAAATTTGAAAATTTTCAAAAGTATCCCTTTATAAATTTAAACTTTTGCACTCAGCAAAATTTGTAAACATTCTATGCGATGGACTCAATTTCAGATATGACGAAGTTCACCTCCACAAGAAAATTTTTTGGTTCCGTCAATGATATCAAAAACAAGGAAGAACTGGGAGCTTAGTTCGAGCTAGGATCAAGCAATAGCTTGTACTTTACATCTTTTCTTTGCTTTCGTTTTGTTTATGTGCTGTCAGCAGTTGCCCGGCAGAGTATTAAAACTTGAAAGAGTCAAGGTGTCCAAAAGGACAAATGTGTATTTCCCAATGATGAATTGCTTATGCAGCACTTTCTGATTGGCTTCCAACAAACGTCAATTTGATATCATAATAGAACTTTTTAGGGTTAATTCCACTTTGTCCCCTCAAACTTTGGACGATTACCCACTTCAGTCTCTAAACTTAAAAATGGGATACTTAAGTCCCTCAAGTTATAAATACCTCCCATTTAAGGAAAATTGTTAACAAATCTTGAATGCCGTTGGTGGTTGAAGTGTCCCATTTTATAAGGGTTTAGGGATTTAGGTGTCTCATTTTATAAGTTTAGGGACTTAAGTGGGAGGTATTTATAAGTTGAGGGACTTAAGTGTCCCATTTTAAAGTTTAGGGATTGAAGTGGGTAATCGTCCAAAGTTTGGGGGGACAAAGTGGAATTAACCCAACTTTGTATAACAAAGCAAACACTTTAACCCACACATCTTGTCTTCAAAACCCAATTTAATTAGTAGTAAGGATATTAATTAGGTGACTATGAGATTTCTGATTCAATTCTTAAACTTTTTTCTTTCCTCCTTCAAATTCTTTTCTTTCCTCCTTCCTCCTTGTATGGATTTAGGGTCTTTTATTGGACCCAAAAAAAAAAAAACCCACACATCTTTCTACCAAAAAAAGCAACTCGTAATTTGCCAAAAAAAAAGAAAAAAAAAGAAAAGGACTCTAGAGAATAGTCTATGCATTGCACTAGTTACTTGGGTTATTGCCAAAGTGTACGCATCAAGTTTGGAATTTGTTTAAGCTACCTTTTTATTTGGCCCTAATTGAATATCACTACGAAAGAGATATCTTTCAGGTAGAAAGAAGGAAAAGAAAATTGAAAGGGATGCTGCAAATACAAAACTATTCTTTGCTTTAAAATGACATTTTTGAGATATACATGAAAATTAATAACACAAGGAAGGCATTTTAAAGCATTGAAGAAAAGAGGGGCTCTAAAACATTACAAGGTAAAGTTTCCCGATAAATGATTTATATTTTATGTGGATGATAAGAAGTCAAATTCTGTTATAGTTAAGTAGAAGTAATAGTTAGGAAGACATCACATTTTGTGCAATTAAAGATATTCAGATTTCTGAGTAATTGGTCATAGCTTCATGAATTTAACTCACAAGAAAGAATTCCTCAAAAGACTTATATTTTTCATTTATTATCTTATACATATGAGAAAAATACAAAAAAAAAAAGAGCTGATCAACCATTTATTTGATACTTTTTTTTAAATAATCATTTATTTGATATAAGTGGGTGGCTGAAATGCGTGACATTTAGAAAAAGTTTTTCTTATTTTAAACACATTTTTCAGTTTATCTTTATCTATTAATTATTTTTGTACATATGCCATATCACGTAAAAGTGTGTAAATAGTAAAAAAAAAAAAGAGGTTTTTTTTTCCAAATAATGTATTTAGTGGTCGATAAGACTTTGGTCTAATTACTAAAGTTGATATCTCAGAATTTAAAGGTCAAAAAATTCAAGTCTCTGGCTTCATATGAATTAGGGGTCTAGTTATTAAAGTTGATATCTTAGAATTTAAAGGTAAAGAATTTAAGTCTCTCACTTCATATGAATTAGGTGTTTTGAAGGTGTTTTTAAAGAATTTTAATGTATTAATATATGTAAAAAAAAAACTTTTACTATAGATGATTATGTGTTTTTGAGATGCATTTTAGATTGTTTTTAGAATTAAAATTTTTTGGGTAATTTTTAAAATTAAAAAATAACATCACCCATCACCACCCACCATGCTGTGATTCCCCTTCCTTCTTCTCTCTCTTTCTCCCCCTCCTCCTTTCTCCTTCCTCTTCCTCCCCTCATTTCCCTTCGTCCAGCCATTCATTTCCTACTCTCATCTCAGAAAATGGGAATGGGAGGGGGCAGCTGGATAGAAGGGAAATGAAGGGAGGGGAGAGGAGAAGGGAAGATGGGAGGGGAGGAAGAGGAAAAGGGAGAAGGAGGAAGGAGGAAGAAAGGAGAGAGAGGGGGGGGGGACAGCGGTAACAATGGTGGTGGAGGAGGGAGGAGGGAGGAGGGAGGAAGGGAGGGGTGATTGTGGTGGTGGTGGTGGTGGCGGCACTATATGGTAGTAGTGGGTTGAAAAAGAATGTGGTAATTTTTTTATTATTTTTATAAATTCTATTTGAGATTTTGTACATTTTTACAGTTGTTACGGTGAATCAAAACAAAAATAGTTTTTGGGAGAAAAAAAAAGGTGCAATCCGTATGTAGCCTCTCTTTTTTCCTTCCCGCAACTTAAATTCCAACCTTCCTCCGACTTAAAAAGAAAAAAGAAAAAAAATATTTAACAGATTTATAAATTATATGTTGGGCAGAAGAATTCGGTCGACAAATTTGACCACGCTGTCAGATCTATACTGGTCCACTGGATTCCAAACAAAAACTTGTAGCGATTGATTCTGCTATTCTGGCAAACTGAGCTAGCATAAGGGCATGGGCCATTATCTTCAAGACTGAATCTGTCAAAAGGCTGTCAGCTATTTTTGTCGATTATTATCATAACGACATAATGAGGCTACCATCTGGTGACCCAATTTTGGGGTATGGGCTTCTACCGTTGGTAAGTGGTACTAGCAGAATTCAGGCTGTGCACTTAAAATTTCAAGAACAATTAAATGAAACCATTCTTTCCTTAAAATGGATAGGAGTCAAAGTAGAATATTTGCCCACTTATGTATAATATTAAATATAAGAGTAAATCTTAATTCTATCATTAAATACTAATTAGTTAACTTAACTATAACTATACTTAGACGTAAAATTTTAATGGAAGTTGATACGTTGGAGTTTAGCTTAACATTAAATTTGAAATTTTTATATATTTCAATGTTGTTTAAGAATTGAGATTATGAGTTAGGACTTAGAATTATGAACCTTCTTTTTTTGGCATATCATGTTTGTTTGAGTTGATTGAATTTTATTGGAAAAACATATAAGATATTATTTTGTTACAACAATTTTTGAGAGAAAATAAAAATATTTTAACTCACTATTGATATTTAAGATATTATCGAATTACCGGTTCTCTGATCCAATTTATCAAACTAAGGTTTGGACGGTGATATGATATTGGTCTTAAAAAATTAATTTCTGAATTATTAAATTTTTTTATTGAATTCTCGATTATTGAACAATGAACACCCATAAATATAAGCGCCAGACTTATTTGACTTGGCATGAATAAAAGGCAAAAGGAAAAAAAAAACGATGTGCAATGGCAAGAATAGCAATGTGCAAGAAATGTTATTGTAGGTAATAATAGAGAAACTGTAATTGGAGTTTAATTGAAATATATCTTAGGGTTGAAATCTATTATTAGTCCTTTAACCCTAATCCAAGAGTCATGGTTTAGACAGCACATCCACCCAACCAGATAATAAGTTAATCAATTATAAGTTAATTAAATTAAAATTAACCCATGGGGCCTCAAACAACTAAATAAAGGTCACACTCTTTTTTCTTTTTTCTTTTCGGTGAAAGCCACCCTTTTTAAGGGCCAAACAGTTATAATATGACAAGTAAAATTTATTCATTAGGCTGAAATCTTTTGAGTTCATTGGTCCCATTGATAAAGACCAACAAAAGTAATGAAGGATATCATTGTTTTGAATATAGAGATGTACCACTTGTTGCATCAATAGAAAGCCACGGGACGAAAAGAAAGCAAAACACTAAACCCCATTCTTCATATATATACAAGGTAGACCTGGTGACGCAAATATTAGGCTTTGGGCTGATTTGTTAGTTTGCCTCCTTACTTAAAAACTAGGAGTTTGAGTTTCAGTGGAAGCCCTTGGAGAAGGCAGACAAGGTTAATTATACAAACAAAGGCCCCATTGTCCTCAGTCGCGTCACTTCGATCACTACACGGCCCCAACAATTCATGTGCGAAGGCAAACGAAAGGTTCGTCATTATCAGGAGTCGAGCCACGTACTTTTTAACGGATAGAAATTATAAAATAGAAAGAATTCTATTTTTAGGTGGATTATTTTTGGCAACATGAAAGTTTCACTTAAAAGTGGATTCCATGTGGATTGTTAGAACCGTGTAGCGACCAAAGTAAAGTGACCAAGGATGTGATCTCCTCCATTGTCAGTCATCTTAGAGTTGGCTCTAGAAATTATATCCTAAAATATATTTTTTTAATAAAACATCATAATCTCATTAAAATCTGTAATAATGATATATAGAAGTTATATCCTCTCCTATAATATGATCACTTATAACACTAGAGATTTAATACAGGTCCGTGATAGGATACTGTAAAGTTTGATTCGCATGAATGCGTTGTTCAATGTGAATAACAAAATGTATTGCACCTTTGTCCAAAATATTTACAGAAAGTTTATGATTGTTTGTAGCCCCTAAAGTATGGTTTACATGGTTTTAAACAAACAATAGCATCTTACAATTCTTCTGACCACAAATCCTCACTGGTGCCAATCTGATACATTGATGGCTTATTTTATTTGCCCTTGAAAGGAACTAAACAAATAAGTATAAGAAAAGAACCATACAAATCGTTGCACTTTTAGTTAACAAATAGTAGAAGTTAAGATTTTCCTCTTGCATTCTCCATGGATGTGCCACACGTAAATCAATTTGGCCAAAAAGTTTAAAAGTTTCATCTTCGTTGTGCCTGTTGTATACAACGATTTGCTTCAATACAACGATTAATTGTCTACATTCCATACAACGATTGATTCTAGCTTCAATCAAAACGTGCAATCCTGCCTTTCATTCTATGCAGCAAAAACACAATCTATTACATATTGGAATTACCCTATTAATTGTCTAGCATATATATTCTCTCCTCAGTCCTCAGTGCAATCTTCAACTTTACTGCATGAAGGAATGAATTCCTATTCTTGGATGATTTGCTTCTCCCATTTAAGGTAAGAAAAATTGCCCTGATGATAAGCTCTCATGACTAAACAATATGAAATAAGACATTTGATAGAGAAAATCTTTCCAAACCTATTCGCTCCACGTCCTTCATGAAGTTGGTAAGACTGGTTGACCTCACGTCCTTCATGAAGACCTTTGACATACCTAAGACTGGAGATTGGTGCGTTTTCTATCCTAAACCTATTCAATTGTCATACCTAAGCATGTATATTTGCAGGCGCAGCTTTGTTCGAAAGAATGAAGGTCAACTGAGTAATTCTACTTTGGGACTTATGTTTTCCGCTCTAATTGTCATGTTGTGTCAATCAATCTCAGGGACAAATAATGATTGTTGAATTTCTTAGAATAAGTGTGCATCACGCGAAGCAGTGAAGACATCAACGAGTTAAACAGATTAATGTTTCTAATTACTCTGTCAATAATTTTTTTTTAAAAAACATGAACAAAATTAAATTCATGATGCACTATCTCTGTTTAAATCATTGTTACGTTTTTATAAAGAGCATACATCTATACCTGGTCGTCATCTATTGTCAGATGAACTAAGGATATTCTATAAATGAAAATCAATTCTAAACCAGCAGTGGTCTTCTAACTAGTCTTTATGGCATAATACTCCATGACTAGAACCACTTGCAAATAAAGCACGACATATAAAGTGAGAAAGGTCCAAAAATACAAAATATGGTTGAAATTCAAAGTCATTTGCGCCATACTGATTTTGATTGCTTGCCTACATATCTTCTCACTTGCCTACGCATCTACTGTAAAAGCAACCTTCTTGATTCTAACGTGAAAATGAGATTTTGACTCAAACCTTTAGGGGTGTCCAAAAGCCAAACGACAACAGGATAAATCTACAGTAATCAGTATCCAGAAGTCTAGCAGCGTCCACCAATAATGACTTTTTACGGGTATTGGTTAACATTGAACATTCTATCAAGGTGAGAAAGGCTAGGAATTGTTGGACCAGGCACAAAAAAATCTCTCGCGCGCGCCTCTCAATTAGAAATTATAATATTGCATGCACATTAATATGATGGGCGTAGAAAACTCCTTGAGTCTGCATCAAGAGACATTTATCAAAATGATAGTACACGGAAATGTCCAAAACACGACCTAGAATTTTATTATAGCATAAAACTTTTTGCAAGATTAAAGGTTCCAAGTAGGGTGGACGACAAAGGTTTTTTTTTTTTTTCCTAATCTACTATGCTAAATTTGTTCTCAGAATTTCTAAAATACCCCGTTGTTAGAAGGGAAAAAAAATACAATAACAGTCTCTAAGATCTTTTGAAGGATTGATCTGAAGCCAAATGGCGCACTATTTCACATGTATGATCACATAATACCAGAAAGAATTTGAAGCTGCAGCTCAGTCAGCGATCCCTAGCTCCTTTGGCCATAGTTCTTGGCCTCAAGAAAATGGGAATTAAATTGGTTTCTCAAGTAAATTTAGGTGCAATGTTAATGATGTAGGAGTATGTGTCGAATTGATTGCTGGCAAGCAGAGTCTTGATCAACTACATACCTATTATACTACCTCAGCATAATTATACATAGACATATATCTAACTACACAACTTGCGTAACTGTACACATCACGCACACATCGAACTACATAACTTGCACCAGACATGTTTATTGAAATTTCATATTTCACAAGCTTTTCTTACTCTTGCGAATGTATTAAACTTCTATCCTTGGAGAAGCTGTCACAAACCCAAGACATCTTCCTTAGAGGGTAAATACACTAGAGGAGTAAACCATGCAGATATGGAACCAGAAACATTTATTTTCAGTAGCAGAACTAGAAAATTTAATTTGAGAGGGCACAATATATACACATGTAAAATTTGGAGCCAAAGTATTGAAAGACAAAAGATCAATAAATATAGAAAATTTTTGAAAATTCTCAAACTTTGAACAGTAGAAAGCATGACTTTCTAGAATTTGAGAGGGCAAATAGTTAAATATATATAAAAAAAGATTTGAAATTCTCAAAATTTTATGGGTGACAAGCATGAATTTCTAGAACTTGAGGCGGTGGCCCTGCCCCGCTCCCCTAGTTTTGCCCTTGTTTATTTTGACACGGCTAGCTTTATACACATCTAAACTTTAATGCATCATACATAATTATCAAACTTTTTTTTTTGTGGGGAACTTTTTCTCTTTTTTTATTTAATACAAAGGATACTCTTGTAAATTTTCTAAGTTATCATTGGACAAAACCTAATTTTCTTGGAATTGGGCAGTGGCCCTTCTAGCTCAACAATGTAACAACCGGTACCCTACGTGCTTGTGAAGAAATCAAAACTCTAAGGTGAAGACAGTGGATCACCCGATGAGATGGATCGATGGCCTTGATATTTAAGCAGCTACTCGTTGAAATTGCAGCTAAAGTATGCAATCGAAAAATAAGTGCTGATCAGATTACCTTTTGAGGAAGAGAAGCTACAGATAATTTTAAATTATTTATTTTATTTCTCTAATGCTGTTACCAATACAAGTTTTGCACCCTTTGAAAGGTTGGGGCCAGAATTATCCTTTAGTGAGGGCAAAATAAGATGCAAATATTTCTTAACTTTCTGAACAATTACTTGTAATAGTCATAACATTCATATAACATAGAACAAGTAATTGTATATTATGTGCTCTTTACAAATTAGTGGTAGAACAAGCAATACTTTTAAAAATTCATAGTTAAAATGTTCATTTTAACTTTGGCCACTGGAGATACTGTAGATCCACGCTTAAAATTAAGGTTAGCTCTTGACGTTACAAATATTGCTGAGGATCCAATTTTAAGTTAGTGACAAACATTGCTATATATGTCTTACAGAATTTTAGATAATGATCCTCTGAGTGTTTAATTAATTAATTTTTAATAAGATGGAGAAAAAGCTCAATCCGGTTGCCAAAGTACAGTTTGAAAGTCTTTCGATTCTCTCTCCAGAGTCAAGCAGGCTGCTTAGTGCGGAGTTGGCAGTCAAAAGTATGAGTACAGAATCTTGTTAGTGATGATGCTGCCAATTTTGAAGCCTATGTCAAAAAGTTTCAAGAGATTAAGACTCTAAAGTAAGCTAGAATGTCAATTTGGAAAAGCATGCAGCTGGACCAAGAATTTTATGCATCATTTATTTATTTTGGGACAAATCTTTCCTGGTCTTGGTTGAGGTACAATACGACTTCTCGTGGGACTCGTGGGTTGCTGGATTTTGGTTACTTACGTAGCGTTTGCTAATTAATTATTTGATGATGTTGCCTACAAAAAAAAAAAAGTAATTTTCTAATTCTTAAGGTCCCTCTCTTCAATCATAACCAACTTAAAGCAAATCATGCAGGACGATTTTCAGCGAGATGATTAATAATATTGACTTATGTTTTGACCAAGCTGGTCTAATATGCATAATTGTATACTTGTGTTGCGATTAATTTTAACACCTAGGAGTGCTTAGGGGTGTACTCGAGTCGAGTCGAGCTCGAGTACTACTATACTTGAGCTCGACTCGGCCTATATATAATTATACTCGAGTTCGAGCTCGATCGAGTCGGAGAATCTCAACTCGAGTTTGATTCGAGGAAATCCTTAAAAGTTCAAAACTCGACTCGATAAGGCTTGACCTTGAGTCAAGCCTTATCGAGTCAAGTAAACAGATCAATCGCACTTTTTGATCAATCTTGTAAATTCAATATAAATTATACCCATGAGGGTCATTTTATAATTATAATACATATATATTATTTAAATTATATATATTATTTGAATTATACTACTCGACGAGTAACTTGTCAAGCCACGAGTTGCAAAAATCCAGGCTCGAACTCGACTTGAATGTATATTCAAGTAACTCGAGACTCGGCTCGAACTCAGTCAACTCGATTTGACCGAGTTCAAGTCAAGTCATTGACCAAGCTGCTTGCACTCTAGCTCGCGTGCATCCCTAGGAGTGCTCTGTTAAATTACCCTACCTGAGTTAAATAACACATGTTGAACTAGTTTTGTGTAAACTTCGTCTAGTATGAATAGTTCATTTTACCATATCATGAACGAAAACAGGTCAATTGGGATCCTTGTATCAAAAGAATAAAGCACAATAAGCAAATGGGGAGAGCAAGCAACGGAAAGTAATTTTCCTCTATGCGTTGTAACATTGGATAAAATAAGACAACATGATATATTAAGATGGCTAAATTACACTTTATTTCCCTGTGGTTTAGTATTTTTTTCATGTAACCCTTATGTGGTTTTAAAAGCTAGATATAATCTTACGATTTAGATTAAAGTATTAAAGTGACGAAATTTACATTCCATAACAAAACCAACTATAATGTTAAAAGTATCTATATATAAAGTTGAAAATTATTTATTAACCACTGAAGAATTTTGTTTATATTTTGAAAATTATAAAGGAGTTATGTAGTAAAATACTAAACCATAAAAGAGGTTGTGTAGTAAAACACAAAATCATAAAGGGTTAAAGTGTCATGTATGTTATGTTTATATATTTTGTTCACTTTAGCGATTTTAGTTTTTAAACAAAGGTAATCTCAACATTTCTATGTGTTCTATTACAGAGGATTTTTTTGTCACTTTGTCACTTTAACCCAAATCATGAAAGGATTATATATAGTTTTTTAAAACCACAGGAGGATTAATATGAAAAAATTGCTAAACCACAAGGGCGTAAAGTATATTTTACCCTATTAAGATTTCTAAGCCTTGACATGCCTGTCTAGTTAAGATCTCAATTTTGAAACTATCGATACCATGATTATTACTACATATTTGCATAATAAGTGGGATAGTAATTTCAAAAACCTCCTTTGAGATTTTTGATAATTTTACTAAGCTCTCTTGGGATTTTAAAAATTATACCTACTTTTCTTATCCACCTAGATGATAATATTAGCTTTAACATTTTAATAAAGCTCTCTTCTTAGGATGCATATACAAATAATGGAAGTTATAATAATTTTTTCTTTTCTTTTTTTGGTTTCTCTTTCAATTTCTCCTTGTTATATTTTGTCAGATCATGAAGAGGAGAGAGGAAATGTTGATTTTTTTACTATATCATGTGTTGTAGTTTACACCATTATCCTTATTGTAAAGGGGAAACTTCACATTTCTTGTTAACATATTCAAATCAGACTTAGTTAATTTATTTAGCTTGTGTGTCATGTGTATAATCGTTGGTCCTTTAATTGTAACTTAGTTCATCATAGCCCTAGGCAGATTACTAATCATTTTTCGGTTCTAAATTCTAATCCAAGTACCTTAAAGTCCGCGTCAGAATTTTACTGGTCTGTTGCATTTGATAAGTTTCTCTGGCATGCAATTGTAGCCCATATATAAATTGGTGCTTGGCTGAAAATTTTAGCTGAAGAGAGACTGAACAGAGAAATTTTAGAAAGCCTCCAAAAATTTCAAAGAATTATTAGTTTATAGCTGATGAGTTTTGAGTGACTAAAATCATTTACTGCTTGATGGCGAATTTTTGGTTTTATTCTTATTCTCTTCAGACATATATTTCTATGTTTATTAAATAGCTATCATTATGTGCGTTTTTATGTGCCAATATTTTTTTTATCATTATTTTGACCGAGGAAAAGATGGATACAAGAGAAAAATTTATCCATTCTTTTAAGGAACACAAGCGAAATGAGAGTAATGATCGCCAAGAAGTGGAAAACCAATCAGGAAAATCCCTCTGGAGGACATGGTAATATATTAGTATACCAACAACATAGTCAATCAAAAGCCCACAAGCCCACGAGACCCTCGAGGATCCTTGTTTTTTGGTCTAATCCCGTGATCAAGAGGTCATGGTCAATTGGTCATCCATAAATTCTACCTCCTTGTACCTTGGTCTTCCTACATTCATGGTCTTCACTGCAATTTCTTTTTGCATACTTGTCAATCAGCACTAGTAGATAACTGCCAGACGTCCAACCGCATTCAATCGCCTTGTTTGCCCCGCTGAAGGGCGGATTGAAGACTTTTAACTAATTCCTGCATTGTCAGGTTGAATTCTTTCTCCATCTGGAAAAATGTCTTAAGGAATTAGAACAAACCAAAAAAAAAAAAAAAAGATGTATCATTGCCAATCAAAAGATTAACCTGAATAAATCTTCCTTAACTATGAACTCACCTCGGCCATAAGAGTAATATCAAGAGCCAAACGTCCAAATGGCGCAACACTTGTGTGGATAACAGTAAGATTCAGCATTTCCACCTCAGAAAGAATTTTTACCAGCACCCCTCGATAATTTCGGCAGTGTACTCGGAGAAGAATATTTTTATTGCATAATTTAGCTTCAATTTCAGGGAGTGGCTGCTCATCAGAGCCACCCATCTCATCTGATGATCCTTCATCTTCAACTAGGAGCTGTGATCTCTTCACAAGCACCATCGATTCCATGTTCTGTTTCGCTGCTTGTTCCTCCAGCGTCTTCACTCGCTCCTGAAGATGTTTCAAGTAACTGAAGCATCTCCAAGAACAGAAGTTTATCCATCTGCGACAGCAATAAGATCTTAATATCAAAAACGTTTTGTTGGTTTATTGATTTTTTTTGTCATTCTTGTAATAATAAATTCATAAATTACCTTCTTGAGGCCGGGAACTAGAGTTGATAGAGCTACAAATCTCTGGCTGAGCTGCTCGCGGCGCTTCCTTTCTGCTACAATGTGATCATAAGTTTGCGATGCTGGCCTAGTGCGGCCAACTGTTTTCTTTCTCTTCTGGGAACTTCTGGTTGCCTCCTCAAGGTTTACAAATGAACCATGGGACTTCAAAATCTCAGACACGGCATCATCCCCAAGAATTTATCTGTTGTGGATTTATTTCTGCGGGCATAACTGGGATTGCCAAAAGTGAGAATCATTGGCTGATTATGATGATTTGGGATGTTTCCAAGACTGGAAGAGTTCAAGTCATCGGACTTTTGCTGTTTTGCCGGTCTTTCAGTACTAATTGGAGGAGCATCCATAGCTGAAAGTGCAGACAAAGTGGTACTGCAAGTGCTTATTGGAATGAAGGTGGAGGAACAAGTATTCCCTTCCGGGGACGAATTTGCCGTTCAGGAATTCTTCATCAAGAAAGTCCATGACATCATATTGGTCATTGAAAAATGAATCTTCCATTCCCTGTATTGAAAGAAAAGTGGAAATGTATAAGAAATTGGCTAAGTGATCAATGGAAGTTTTTCCAATGTAATTACGAGATATGTAGTTCTTGAAAGTCCTTGGAAATTTTACATTGTTATGGGTAAAAAATATGTTCTAACGAAGCTTAATGCTAGATCGACAAGTACATCAAATTAGATTTAGAAATCAAGGCTATTTATGTGCTCCTAGATTTCAAATTTTCATTCTTTTATGCCCAAAAAGGAAAATTCCATTTTTGAGTTTTGAATCCTCCATTGACCGTATGCTTAAGCCATTATTCTCAGCACTTACCAGTAGTTGTAAAAAAAGCAAAAAATCTAGCTTGGAATTCCTAATTTGAGAATGAAAATGAAACTATGTTACGTACAATCTTACTTTTAGCCAAAAAGTAGTTGTGTAAGAAAACCAAAAATTTTTTAAAAATTAAGGTATACTGACAGGCTATTTATCTTTTTAACTTGAATGAAGCGATGAAAGCACTGGTATCGTGGAAGTCTGTATTTCTCAAGCTTTTCAATGTGCAAATAGTGCTGCTAAAAAGTAAAATCATGGCGAAGGAGAACTCATCATAAGTAGTGAAAAAGGGAAGAAAACTCACCAGCTCAGAGAACCATGAACTCACTGGATTATCCATGAACGTGGGTCTTCTTGAGTTCGTAATTCACTTTAATTTATTGGTACAAGTATGAGACAGAAATGTGTACAGAGAAATGTAGAAGTGAAATGTTTGAAGAAAGGGAAGCTCACGAATAAACAAGTTTTGGCATCTTATGTAGAGATATATAGTGAATGGAAGAAGAATGATTGAGGTTTTTTTTTTTCTCTTATTGAAATGCACAAGGAAAACATCAAAGTCAGGAGATTGATACCAGCGCTTCAGAAGGAACCTTCCGCCCTCCAGGCTCAGTGTTCGAGTCTCTACCTGAATGGAGCGCAGAGGTGAAAGAGGGGAAGTGGAAGGCGTCACGAAATGCCAACTTGTAATCTACAGTTCATTTATCCTTGTTCTATGGTCTTAGACTAAAGATCTAAGGCAGGTGTACAATTCTGGTTTTTACAGTCTTGTAAAATTGTTGTTTCGTGTGCGTGAAATAGTAATGTTTACAAATGTATATCGAATCTTGAAATTTCACTACAATAAAAATGATTTTTAGTGACAAGATTTTCAGTGTCAACAAAAATCTTGTCACTGTTGATAAAATTCGATGATGACTTTTGAAGTCGTTACTACTAAATTGAGCACACACATGGTTAGTGACAACTTGGGTAAAGGCATTGACTTCTAGTTGCCACGAAATATAGCAATGGCGTTCTTCTTTTCTTTTTCTTTTTTTAATATAGCAATCGTGTTTAATTGCACCATACCTCAATCTTTACTGCCTAACCGTAATTCGCAGTTGTCTTGGACTCATAGCTGTGAATAGGATGTTCTATACCACTCAGTTATACTACTAGTTTCACTCTTTATTTTGACGGCATTCATTAAAATTAGGACAAATTACATATTATCCCCTTATGATTTAGTATTTTTTTTATATAATCCCTCATGTAGTTTCAAAAGCTGTATATAACTCTCTCATAAATTTGGATTAAGTATCAAAGTGATGAAATTTGCAATCCATAATAGAGTCAACTAAAATGTCAAAAATACTCCTATGTAAATTGAAAATTATTTATTAATCACAGGGGGTTATGTATATATATTTGAAAATCATAAAAGGATTGTATAGTAAACCATTAAACTATAAGGGGGTTATATGGCAAAATATAAAATCATACAAGGTTAGATTGTCATGCATATTATGTTTATATTTTTTTTTACTTTAGCCATTTTGGTTTTAAACAAGGGTAATTTCGATATTTTTCATAAGTTCCATTGCGAATGATCATTTCCGTCACTTTGACACTTTAATCTAAACTATGAGAGGGTTATATATAGTTTTTAAAACTATGCGGGGGTTATGTGAAAATTAACTATATCATAGGGAGGTGAAGTGTAATTTGCCCTCAAAATTAATCAACGCTAGTTTCACTTAACTTATTGAGTTCTTGGACTGGCAATGCACTTTATCTTTTCGAATAATAAGTAAATGCACATTAAAATCCCAGAGGAAGTATGATTAAGTTAAGAGTGGTTTTTTCAATGTAATTAATGTGCACAGGCCACTTCTAGGAGGAAGAAGTAAAGATCCGGCAGAATTTGTTTTATCATGGGATGATAAAATTTTGAGCCATTCTATTATTGGTTAGGAAAAGACTAGATAGCTCACTATGCGTGCATACACTAGAAATATTTTCAATGCACCCGTGATTAACTCGAGAAGATAAAAGTGCAAAAAGGCCGATATGAACGCCAATCATTGTGGAGCTACAAATATTTTAATCCCATTTCCACCGTAAAATGTATGCATTAACAGAACAAATATAAACATTAAAATAATAAATATGGAATATAAAATAGTAATGCGCAAAAACAAAACAAAGTTTCCCATTCATTAAAAATTCACAATTAATTCTATTCATTCCAATTTCAAATTAGTCATATTTGGAGTGTTAACTGTATCGTGCTATGGTTTTAATAATTGTAGAAAATGCTAAACCAAATATTGATTTTTCTGACATGTTGCAGGGAAACTTGTTAGATACTCTCGATTTAATAATAAGTCTATGGGAAAATAACATCTGACCTCCATCTTAACTAATATCATCAACTGCTGTGTTGAATTTTGTCTTTGACATCCTTGTAAAATCATTTAGGGCAAATTCCACTTTACCCTCCTGTGATTTAGCATTTTTTTACATATCCCCCTATGATTTTAAAAACTATATATAACCCCCTCATGTTTTGGATTAAAGTGTCAAAGTAACGGGAATGATCATTCGTAACAGAGTCACCTAAAATATCAAAAATACCCTTATGTAAAGTTAAAAATTATTTATTAATCAAAGGGGGTTATGTGTAAATTTTGAAAACCATGAGGGGGTTATATTGATAAAGTATTAAACCATAAGGGGGTTATATAGTAAACTATAAAAATCATACGGGATTAATGTGTCATGTATTTATAAGGGTAATTTTGACATTTTTAGAAGTTCCATTAGAAATTACTATTTCCGTCACTTTGACACTTTAATCCAAACCATGAGGGGGTTATGTATAGTTTTTGAAACCATAGGGGGGTTATATAAAAAATACTAAATCATAGGGGGGTAACATGTAATTTGCCCAATCATTTATGATGCTGTCAAGTTTTGTGGGCTACATGAACATTTTTTTCTTTTTATCTATTTACCATCCTATGACATAGCACTACTATTATTTTGAAAGCTTTAGCAGTCAAAAATTTCAGTAGCAACTCATTTTCAAATGGTGGTTTCATATTGAAGAATTTCTACTATAAATACGGGGTTTGGCAAGGCATTTGGTGTGGCACTTCTACCTCCAGAGACTTAAATTCATTTAGGGAATTCTCCTCCTTTTGTGCAGTATTGAGTTTTCTTGTTCAGTCTCTTTCTTATTTTGAGGTGTTGGGGCACTAGCCATTCCACTACCACATTTCTTTCTAAAAGCCAGCCTGTAGTATTGAGTTTTCTTGTTCAATCTCTTTCTTATTTTGAGTTATTGGGGCACCAACGATTCCACTACCACCTTTCTTTCTAAAAGCCATCGAGAGAGTTGAGAATTCAAGTTAGGAAACCTTTCTTGTTTATTCAATTTTGAGTTTCTCTTTTATATTTGTCTCTCATATATTTTGGAGCTTTAGAAATTTTGTCCTAGACTTTGTATTCTTCATTATTATTATGAATTTTGCTCATCTTCTTTTCTAGATGGAGGTCTAATTGACCAAACCACGTAAATCTTTGCATTATTGTCTTTTATTATTTTTCTTCATATTTTGTTATAGTCTTGTTATTACTTCTGTAGGTTGTCAAATTAACTTTTTCATAATTACCCGGGACCAGATCCTTACAAACTGGTATCACATCCCAGTTATCTCGGGTTCAGTTCTTTTTTTTTTTTTGCTTCAACCATTGTGATGATAACGAAGACCTATACTGTTAAATTTGATCGAAGTGTCAGTTTCGATTTGTAACAGCTTAAAATGAAAGCTATTCTCATGTAAGATGGAGTAGAAGTAGCGTTACTTCAAAAGGAGAAAAGTCAAAAAAAAAAATTATGGATGAGCAATCTAAAGAAATGGATAATAAAGCCCTCTCGGCGATTATCCTAAATCTCTCTGATGAGGTTTTGCATGAAATTGCTCAATAAAGACAGCCAAAGACTTGTGGGATAAATTGGAGCTTTTATACATAAAAAAGACGATAGTAAATTGACTCTACTTGAACTAAAGTTTATATAAGCTTTATATGTTTGAAGGTACACAGATAAAGGTGGAATTCTAAACATCACTTGAAGTGCTTCATTGTTATGAAGACATACAAGTTTGGTACTTTATATATTTTGCAGGATTTACTATTATAGATGCTGTTAGTGTTTCAACATCAGTTTTTGCTTGATTCCAATTTTACCATATGCTATTAGGATTTTTGTGATTTTTTGTCCATTGAGATCTATTGAGTCTTTTGTTACTTTAAACTTGTTAAGATCCATTGAAAATTTTGTGATTTTGGCCCATTGGAATTTATAGATTTTGTGTTTTCGGCCTGCTGGGATTTGTTAAAACTATTGAAAATTTGGCCAGTTGGGATCCATTAAGGCTCTTCTGATTTTGGCCTATTGGGATCTATTTAGGTTCTGGCCCATTGGAATCCTTTGAGATTTTGTATTTTTAAATTGTTGGGAATTGTTGAGACTTTCGTAATTTGGCACGTTAGAATTTGTTGAGGTTTTCATAATTTGCCCATTGGGATCCATTAGAATTTTTTTTTATATTGGCTCGTTGAAGTTTTCAAGGAGAAGGTGGATCAAGTTTACTAATTTTTCGATTTTACTGTATGATAGATGCAAAGTGAAGGTGGAGACTTGTTGAAATATGTCTTTGACATCCTTGTAAAATCATCTATGGTGCTGTCAAGCTTTGTGGGTGACATGAACATTTTTTTCTTTGTACGTATCCACCATCCTATGTCATACCTCTACTATTATTTTGAAGGCTTTAGCAGTCAAAAATTTCAGTAGCAACTCATGTTCGAATGGTGGTTTCATATTGAAGAATATCTCCTATAAATAGGGGGTTTGGCAAGGCATTTGGTATGCCACTTGTATACCAGAGACATAAACTCATTTAGGGAACTCTCCCCCTTTTGTGTAGTATTGAGATTTCTTGTTCAGTCTCTTTCATATTTTGTGGTATTGGGGCACCAACCATTCCACTACTACATTTCTTTCTAAAAGCCAGCCGAGAGAGTTGAGAGTTCCAAGTTAGGAAACCTTCCTTGTTTGTTCAATCTCGAGTTTCTCTTTTACATTTGTCTCTCATTTATTTTGCGGCTTTAAGATGTCCCAAGCTTTGTAGTCTTCATTATGATTATGAATTTTGTTCACCTTCTTCTATGGATATTAGGTCTAATTGACCGGACCACGTAAATTTTTAACTCATGGCTTGGACAAATCCAAAAGGTGTTGAATTACCCAACGGAAATCCATCCGAATTGACAGATAGACACGTTGGTAGGTATTGAAAAAGTACAATATTCTACCGAACAATTAGATTCATGTGTATGTCGGTGTATGTGTTTGTTTGCATATAAAGCTGAACATGTATGAAGGAAACAAATTAGAACTTGACTAGATTTCTAAAAATTGACATTAAAAGACTAGATGGGCCTAATTTACAAGGCTGAAATTCCAATACTTTTTATATAATTGGTCAAAATAAATCCTTTAAACTAATTGAAAGTTTTGAAATTTCAATGGAAGCTGTGAAATATGCTTAATTGAACCTAAAAATCTGATGCAAAATTTTCCTTTTTCCTCTTTATTTTTTTTAGGTTAATATTTATATCCTCTTCTAAACGACAAGAAGGATACGATTGCTCCATGCAAATCTTCTCTACTCTGAAATTGTTCAAGTTAGCTTTTCTCAGTCACTTTTTCCAGCGTAATGCTCATTGATGGGCAAAGTGACCTGTTGTTTGGATTCCTGCCGGGGGGCAAAGTGAAAATACTCCTAGTTTTATAAAGTGTAATCAACCCTTAGTTAAAAAAAAAGAAGGTATATTTAATGTTTCTTTGACAGTATATTTTGGGTGGAATCTTTGTTGCAATGATCTGTTGTAGGGAGGGTCTAAAACTGAGAAGTTAATCAAAGTCCCAAGAACTTCAAAACAGCCACTCAATAAATCACACAGTTTAAGATACGCCTTGTTTAAGATGTTTTTTTAAGGTACGTCTTGTTTGGAAATCCATTTTTTATAATTTTTTTTTAAAATTTTTCATGAACATATTTTCAATCACTTTTTATCTCATATATATCAAATTACTATGTTATATTTTCTATAAAAATTTTAAAAAATTACAATCCAAACACGACTCAAGTGTACCCGATGACTGTGACACAGCACTACGAGTAACCAGGAATCTTGTGGTGGTAAAGCACATCAAAAGAAAATGAAAAGACGTCAATTGCCCATTCCATCTTTTCTATCCAATACAAGCGCCACGTTAGACACGAGCGTAACACTAAAGCTGCTGCTGCTGCTAAAAGAACCCCCACCAACACGGACAGGGCCTCCGCAAGTAGCGTCTCGGTCCTTCTTACCCAGTGCCCTTTGAGACAAATGAAGTAGGGATTGATTTGCCGACCAGATTTCACTTTAGTCTCTCCTGAAATGACAAACATAAGATTATTCGATAGGTATAGAAAAAAATAGGGTTAATTCTAATAACCCCTTGCCCCCCTAAAGGTTGAATTGCGCTAATTTACCCATATAATATTACAGTATTCCTAGTTTTCCCACTTCATTTATAGATGTTTCTGATCATGTCATTTACTAATTGTTGTGGAGATAGTTTGGTCACTTCTCATAATTATGCGAGGTTCACATGACCAAATTAGCCACAAATTGGACTGTTCGACCCGATTCCTTTTTTTTTTTTGATTAATTGGTAATATCTGTGTTATCCTAATTGAATTGTAATTGTGAATATTGCGATATTATAAGGAGTGGATTAGTACAATTTAACCTTTAGTGGGAAAGTTGATTTAGAAAGAGTATTGTTGAGGAGATTTATTGGAACTAACCCAAAAAATGCGTACAAACTAAATCACATTAATTTCAACGAAAGAACAGGCGTATGTATGTATGAATGCATGTATGTATGTGTGTGTATGTATCAATATAGAATTTGAAACATGTGTAATAGGTTTAACTAAGAATTTATGCAGAATATACCTGACAAAATACATAAATATTGAAAATAATTGAATACATGGGATTCGTGCAGAGACTTAGGACACTGGATTGTAACACCAAAACTTGATGGGTAATTTGTCCAGACACAGCCATCAAAGATCAAACTAAAGGATGGTTCTGCAGCACGACAAAAATGTCACATTTTAGTGCGACTGGTGGCCTAAGGGGCCACAATTGGTTGGAGACATATTACCTAGTGGTGTATGTGCTTGTTTTTTTTTTTTCAAAAAAAAAGATAATTTTATTTCAATATCTACATAAATAGCAGAAAATACATCAAATATGACGCAAATATATATATATATATATATAATCAATCGATACAATAAATCTTAAAAATAACACAACATGGTAGTAATATTGAAAATTCAAGAGTATGCTTCATCAGATAAACATCACTGCAAACCAATAGAATTACGTGTATGTCTTCTAATAGTCAAAAAAAAAAAAAAAATCTGACAAACATTGCTTCAAATTTGAAAGGAAATTAAGATATGACATAATTCCAACTCCCAGCTTTTCAAATCTACCAGATCTCACAAATGAAAAGACAAAGAATAAAAAAACTCACACGAGAATATTTTAAGAGAGAATAAAAATCACAATATTAAAGTGTAGGAGGGAAAGAATATTTTATTATGAAATCTTAGGGGAGACGATTCTCTCATCGAGAAATCTAAGGAGATGAAAAACCAGTTTGTCTGGTTTCTTTCGTATGGGACAGCTAGATGAGATTTTGGTTAGAGGAGTTTTAGAGAAAATGAGAAGAAATGAGTTTTAGAGAGAGAAAGAGGAGAGAGAGAATGCGTGTGTGGGGGTCGTTAAACAGCGAGGAAATCAGAGTGGGACGCTCTGGACATTGTCCAAATTAACTACCCCTCTTCGCTTCCTTCCTAATTCTGCTGGATACTCGGCTAGATAAGGAAGGTGTATACCCAGCTAAGCCTGCTATGCATGAGCTAGCTCTTGCTAATTACCCTAGTGCCTCATTTTAGAATTGTTTGGAGAAAACATTATGTGTTGAGACATCCGTCCGTCATGCGGCTTGCTTGCAGGGAGAGATTTACAACTAAAGATAGGCTGCAGACTTTGAGGCTGATCCAATATACACAAACTTCCATCATCAGCCAATGAATCTTTATCCCATCAAGTTCTTTTTTCCGGTCTTTTTACTGCTTGTGTTTGGCAGCCAGAGCTTGTCTGCTGTATGGACAAGTTACATAGTGTGACTGTCCACTGCTATTGATGGTTCGAAATTGTTCCCCAAAGTTCTTTTCTTTCTGCTGGATGAAGGGATGATTTTTCCAGCTACTGTTTAGCACTTGTGACATCATAGAAATTCGAAAGTTCTCAAGAATTTATTGTTCTCTCCTGACTTAGTGTATGTTTTAGCTGTCGAAGATGTAAGCTTGGAAGATGTGTAAAATCTCAGGAAGGTTGAGCATTTGCGGTGAATTAGGCATCTCTTGCTCAATTTTTGTACCTTGATGGAAACTCAGATCACATTAGTTGTTTACTACAAGGCATAATGCTTCATTTTATATACTAGTTTGAGGCATATGCCCCTTCACTTCTGAATTCCATTTTGGTGGATGAATAATGGAGTATATCTTAAAGCAAACAGAGGTGGATCTTTTGCTTATTGATACTTTGACAAGGTACATTTAATGATCTCGTTTGCAATAATACGGTTATAAAGAGGGTGTATAACTGAAATCTTTCCAAGTCTCAAATAATCGGAGTTTGAGATGTCAACAAAATTAACATTGCATTTGCAGTATCAGACACGTGGAAACACCTGGAAATTTTTGGGATTTGGAGAAACACACGGAAGAAAATGAGTAGACCCCCATTGTCGATTTCATGCTTTTTTCTAACCAATAGAAAAAAACCCACATTATACACAAGTGAAACACTGTAGTTGGTACTGCAAAAAGCATCTCCATATCTGGATTAAGGGGCCGCGGAAGTAATTTGCTGTGTTTTCAGACTCGGACCGGACCGGCCGGTCGAACCGGTCGAACCGGGAACCGGCCAGGCATCCGGTCCGAGTTAGTTAAGAAACTCGGGTATTAAAAACTCGGTCAAACCTGGTCATAACCCGGGTTTGACCGGTGAACCGGATAATTTGATCAACCTCGGTTTTTTTTTTTTTTACCTTTTTCGGCCTTTTTTTCAGTCAAAACTCAAAAGTTTGACAGACGAAAAATTAGCAAAAGTCTTGGGTCAGGCGGTCAGCTCCTCTGCTTCTCTTTCCATCGTTTTCTTTCTTTCTTCTTCAGCTAAACAGCTCCAATAACCCTAAATCTAAGAGCCTCCGTCACTTGAGATTCACCATCTAATGGACATGTGTGTCTGTTAACTGGAAGAGAGACCACCTTGTTGAGGATTCCTACGGCAGATTCCTGCTGCTTGTTCGCTACTCAGGGGCAGATTATTTCCAGCGGCTTGTTGAGAAAGAGAGATCACCTTCAATGGCAGCTGCGTGAATTACTTCAGTTGAGGCAAAGACACACAGTTTCTGGTTTGAGCCTTGAGGTGGGTAGTCCGTATTCCTTGTTCACCGGCTGCACGACCCAGATTCCATTTTTTTTTCTTTTTTAATTTTCATAAATCTATTTCCTTTTTTTGGGGGAAAAATTTGTTGTTAACCTTTTTATCCTCTACATGTATTACTTCGTTACTTGATTGTGGTTATTTTGTGAAAATTGTTGAGTTTAATTTAAATATTTAATGCTTATTTGACAACTAAATTCAATGTTTGATTATTTACCCAATATTCTGGCCGTTCATGATATTTAGCTAAAACCTTTGTTTGAAGTAGCTTATTTGATTAGTATTGTTTTTTGGATTATACTGGTGAATATAAATAATTGTTTCTTTTTGATTGATCCAAATGCTCCTTTGGAGAAAGTATGTCTTCTCGGTTGTGGGGTTCCAACTGGTAAAGCTTTGTTTATTTCTTATAATTATGGTTGTATGCAGACTACATGGAGAAAGTAATTGCGAAGTGCCTACAAAATTCTTACATACTATTTTCGATTTTCTTAAAATGATTTCTTAAAATGCGGCAATAATCTTTTAATTAACTGGTATAACTGAATTCTTAAGTTGCATGTTAAATTCTGTTTTAGTTAGGAAAATGAGTTTTAGCTGAGGAAAATTCTGTTTGGTGACAAACTAAGAGCTGAAAAGAAAAAAAACTGTGGCAACCGAGAGAGAAAGCTGGAATTGCAGTTTGTTACTAGAGTTTTCTTTGGAGAATGATGTTAGGAATGCATGCAATGTGTTTATTTCAGGTGTTATAAGATGTTTGGCTAAAAAAACTTGTGAAAAGTTGGAAGTTTGGGCTGAAAATGTTGAAGAAAAGCTGCTGGAAGCCTAGAACTTCCCAGCTTCAGCCGAGGGAAGGGAATGAAGAAATTTCCAGCTACCTTTATGAAATTTGGTTCTAAAAGTTTATATTAAGCTGTAATATATTGCATAATAGCTTGGTCTGAGCATGCATGTGAGATTGGGTATAAAATGAAGAGATTATTGGAGAATTTTTTTGTTTTAAAAGCTGTTAGCTGCTAAAGCCTTTCTAATATGGCCGAGAGAGGGAAACAAGATTCGTTTAATATTAACTTCGAATCTTTGGCTGAAAATATTATCATGCAGCTTAAAATACTCTGTGATAAGATAATCATTCCTTTTATGTTGTGTTGGAGTTAAATCTGAAGAAAATGTGAAGAAAGAACTGTATTTTTAAACTGTCATATGGCTGAAAGTTATAGTTAGCAGATGACAGAGTTATTTTGAGGTTTATGGTGGAATTACTTGCTGAAATGGTGGGTTATCTGCTATAGTTCAGGTTGGTCAGATAATATGTTGAGTGTTTAGTGTTTAAACAAGTCGAAGATGGAACTTTGGGGAAAATTTTGAAGTGGTGTTGCTGGAAATTTTGCCTTGCTGACCGAGAGAGCGAGGAGTTGAAACTCTTATGAGATATTTGAACAAATCTCAGGATAATCGAGTGTGATTTTGTATAAAACATCTTATAATATCTTGACATAGTTTTCATGAATATTTTAGTGAACCTAAAACTTGAAAAGCTAGTTAATTTTAACTTTACAATGTATTTTCATATGTAATAATTGCTGTAGATTTTCATTTATAGGATATTTTTTAAATTATTTAATATTTTCAATGTTCTTTCTAATGTAGGACAATGGAAGGTACCGATTCACAATCCACACCAGCAAATGAAGGATCGGCATCAAAGTCAAGTTCTGAAAATTATAGGCAAAAAACTGATATAGCTTGGAGACATGCTATAGAAGGACAAGATTCACAAGGTAGAAAAATTTTGATATGTCAATGGTGCAATGGTACTTTTAGAGGGGGAGGTATTAATCGAATAAAGCATCATCTTGCAAAAGTGAAGGGTAATGTTGCTCCATGCAAAAAAGTGCCAAATGATGTTCAGCAGTTAATGGAAAATTCATTGAACGAAAATGTTCAAAAAGCAAAAGAGAAAAAAGGGATATTTGAAATTGGAAATCCATTGGGACGAAGTGTAGTGGGATTTGAAGGTGATGATGTTCAAGAAATTCCTCATCCAAAAACAAAGGCAACTCAAACTAACGTGAGTGGGAATAAGGGAAAAAGAAAGGCACATGGCATTGAATCTTATATGACAGGTAAATCTCTTGATCGCTCTCAACCGAGTATCAAGTCTTGTATGCAAAGTAAAGAGAGATGGTATGATACTGACATGGCTATAGCTTTGTGGTTTTATGATGCATGTATTCCAATGAATGCTTGTAATTCTCCCTATTACCAACAAGCAATTGGAAAAATAGCAAGTATGGGTCATGGTTATCAAGGACCTAGCTATCATGCTTTAAGGGTAAATTTGTTGAAAGATGCAAAGAAGCAAGTTGAATTAATTGTTGACAATTTACGTAGTAAATGGGCTGAAACTGGTTGCACAATTATGGGTGATGGCTGGAAGGATAATAGGCAAAGAAGTTTGATCAATTTTTTGGTCTATTGTCCTAGTGGGATCTCATTTATCAAATCTGTTGATGCTTCAGATTTTGAGTCTAATGCTGAATATTTGTGTAATCTGTTTTCAGAAATTGTTGAGATTGTTGGATCTAGTAATGTTGTTCACATGGTCACAGATAATGCAAGTAATTATAAAGCTGCTGGTCGATTACTTTCTGAAAAATATCCTACAATTAGTTGGTCTCCTTGTGCAGCACATTGTTTGAATTTAATTATGAAAGATATTGGAGAAATGACTCATGTGAAAGATGTAATTACTCTTGCTTCAAGAGTCACTGTGTATGTTCATAATCGAAAGTGGATTCTTAGTTGGTTAAGAAAAAGGCCTGGTTGGAGAGAGATTCTTCGTCCTGCGGAAACGCGATTTGGTACTAATTTTATTGCTTTGAAGAATCTTCATGATTTGAAACAACATTTGGAGGCTTTAGTGACTTCTAGCGCATACAAGAGAGAGTTGAAAAATGAAAAAGGTAAAGAAGTCAAACAAATTGTTGTTGATGGGAAGTTTTGGAATAATTGTTTGATTATTGTGAGGATTATGGGTCCAATTATGCGTTTGTTGCGCATTTGTGATTCTGATGAAAAACCATCATTGGGTTATGTATATGAAGGCATGTGGAGAGTTGTTAATGGCATTAAAGAACTGTTTAAGAACAAGAAAAAGTTCTATGGCCCATACATTGATATAATTGATAGGAGATGGGATAATATGTTGAAAAAAGATCTTCATGCAGCTGCCTTTTGGTTGAATCCGGCCTTCCAATATGATAAGGATAGCCCTTGTCACATGCCTGAGATTATGAAAAGTGTTTTAGAAGTCATGCAAAAGTTAAAAATGGATGGACTTCAATATATGATGGATGAAATATCAATGTTTAGGTCAAAGGACCAAAGTTTTGGATTTGAATTTGCTCAAAATACTCACAAAACTGCCCGTCCAGGTATGCCTACTTGAATTTCACATTGATTATGTTAATAATTACTTTTGTTGGTTTTCTTTAAAAAAGAGTACTAATTATGTCTTACTAATATAGATGAGTGGTGGAAATTGTTTGGTAATGATGCTCCACATTTACAAAAGTTGGCAATTAAACTCTTGAGCCAAACATCTTCTTCTTCGGGATGTGAACGCAATTGGAGTGTATTTGAACGCATCCATACCAAAAAGAGAAATAGACTTGAGCATCAAAGGTTGAATGATCTTGTTTATATTCATTATAATTTACGTTTGAAGAATAGGTATGGAATTACTATTATACATGCTTACTTTCTTTTGTAAATTTATTAAATTTTTAAAATTACTTACTTCTTTTATTTTTTTCTCTTTTTTTCATTGTAGGCTTTCATATATAAAGAGGTCTTATGATCCGGTGGATTATGAGACTATTGATAAAGTTGAATTTTGGGTAGTTGATGAGGAACAAGAAGAAGAGCTTGATTATGATGAGTTAGAAGAAATGATTGAAGAAGAATTTCCTAGAACTAGCGAGAATGAAGCCTCTCAATCACGTAAGTTTATATTTGCTAACTTTATTTAAGTTTCTTTTTAATTTGTGTCTATTTTTGAATATTTTTATTTATGATTTTTTAAATGATTTTTAGATAAGAAAGACACAAATATTGTGCAACTTGATGATGAGGATGATCTTGATGATATCGACTTCGAAAGTTATGAAATTGGAGATAAGAATGATGAAGATGAAGATGAAGAATGGCTTAGATAGTTCTTTGGAACATGTTTTATTTAGATTGATATTTATCAAGCATTTGAACATGAACTTGTTACCTTATTTGGATTGCTATTTGTTAAGGATTAAATATGTATGGGATTTTTATTTTATAAGTTTTGTGAGTTTGGATGAATTTGGTAAATTGTTTGATGAATTGGATATAAATTTAGATGATTGAGTTCTTTGGTTATATTTTGTAAATTTGATTTGCAGGTGTGTATATATATATATATATATATATATATATATATATATATATATATATGACGTATATATGACGTCATCCGGGTCGACCCCCTATCGACCCCGGTCGAACCCATTGACCCCTGACCCCTGACCTCGACCGAGTCGAGTCCCGGTCCGAGTCTGAAAACATAGGTAATTTGGGCCACCTGATACTTTTCACAAATGCCAATGAATGTTTTACGAAGGAAGAAATAATGTCTACAATAGATAGAAACTTTCGGGAACAGAACAGAACTAAACCACAATGAACTGAATAAAGTCATAGGAAAACACCTTGAAGTAAACTAGTCATACATATGAAATATTGGAAAACATAACAGTTCTTTTACATTTGCACTCGTGAAACACGTACTTATGCATCTAGTTCTTTTACATTTGCACATTTGCACTCGTGAAACACATACTTGTGCATCTAGTGGCCACGAAAGCTGACTCGTAAGGCCCTTTGATCCATCTAGTTGAACCTGAGGACCAGACGAAACCCCAGGCTTCTTAGTTCACAAGCTGAAGAGCTGATTGAAGATTTCTAACCAGTTCTTTGATTGTCAGGTTGAATTCTTTCTCCATCTGCACACCAAAAAAAAATCATTTATTCCTTAATATTCACTTGGAAAAAAAAAACTTGAAGAAATTGAGCTGTGTATAGTTTAGCATGCCTCCGCAATAATAGTTATATCAAGAGCCTGATTTTTTCCAAATTGTGAGACATTAGTGTTAGAAACAGCAAGATTGAGCTTTTCCACTTCAGAGAGTATTTTGATCAGCACTCCTCGTTGATTTTCACAGTGAAGTCTCAGAAGAACTTTGTTATCACAAACTTTGGCTTCAATTTGAGGTAGTGGCTGCTGATCACTGGTGCTGCCCATCTCATCTGAAGATCCCTCACCTTCAGCTAGAAGTTCCGACTTGTTAGCAAGCTCTGCAGATTCCATGGTTTTTCGTCGTGGCTTGGTCTTCTACTGTCCTTACCTCTCCTTTAGGTGCTTCAAATACTCATGGCATCTCCTAGACCTGAAGTTTTTTAATCTGCAAGAAAGAGAAGCAAAAGGGACAAGTGGTTAAAAATATGACCTGCGAATTGTCGAAAAGCCAGGATAGTTCACTACTCTTTGACCTGATAGGCTGGCTATGAATTGTTGTTGTGGAGCTACCAGCCAACACCAGTCCACCCTAATTCTTTATAGTCTAAACAATCAGAACAAACAAATTGTGTATAATATTTTTTTGGACAGTGCTCTGCGTCACATAAATAGACAATTTGGTGCCATACTCAGCCGGTACGTATCAGCTCTGTCCACCATATTCATTGTTTTTGTACGGTTGATTAAAAAAAAAACTACTAATATTTGTACTAATAGTGGATAAGGCTAATGAAATTAGAAGTACTTAGGTTTATAACAAGAAGAAAATTTACTCTTTGCTTCATGTGTATCATATCAAAGCTATTATTTACTTATTGGGACTAGTTCCACTTTACATTTCCTAATTTGTGACCAATTCTCGCTTCATACCCTAATTTCATTTTTTAAACATGTTGCACTCTAAGTTTTTAGCTTTTGGTTTAATTATTAATTAGTGTTCAGAAAATCAACATTTTTTTTTTTTTGCATTGTACATGGCATACCTATGTCATTTTGCACGCTAACTTACTTCCCTGTTTCTACTTTGTACCTTAACTCCAGTATTTGGATATATTTCATCTAAAATTCATTTTTAATGTAATTTTATAGACTTTTAGTTGTGCAATAGGTATATATTGAATTTTATCGAATTTTTTAGATAAAAATATTTTGCAAAAAATATATAGATTTTTATCTAATATTTTGCACACCATGTCACCCTCACATTTATAAAATTAGTATTTTGAATCTTTTACTCTATGTGCATATATTTTCTGCATAACTTTTTCATCTATTACAGCTGTATGAATTGACCATACAATTAGCCACAAATGAGCGCTTAATTGACAAACAACTTGTGTAATATTAGCATATATATATATATATGAAGGTCACTATTAGTGTGCTTTTAACCAACAAATAAACCATGCTACTCGTGATGGATTAAGCTAGTTGAAACCAAACTGCTATCATATAGTATTTTATTAGGATTATTAACAATAAGTTTAATACATTTACTCAAAACCACGCCCTATTCTACACTTGGATATCTACGTAGTGATGTGTTATTTAACTAATATATAGGTAATCAGAGAAATATAAATTCTAGAAAAAATAATGTCATGAAATTAAATGGAGCAAGGTATTTTAAATATCACGTAAAAATTCTTTTATTTCTATTGCACATTTAGAAAATCTATGGCAGTGCATCAAAACCAAATTGAGGGGCACAATGGTTAAAGAATTAATATATGTGGTGTAAAGTAAAAATAGAAAAAAGTTGAGCATTAAAAGTGAATTTGAGACCTATTGATTAGAATTCTTGGTCTGCACGCACATAAAATTCATCAATTTTCTCAATGTGGTTTACGAAAAGATCAAATTATAATGATTTTGAAGCTTTGATAAGTAACATATTCAAACTGAAATTGAGGGTCTAAAATAACAATGGTTAACTTTTTTCTATCAGAGAGTTCAAAGTGGAATTAGTTGTTGTAATTATATAGAAAATATTTTCGCTTACATTTTTAATATCCAAAAATTTATGTTTTCTTATGCACTTTGTTTGAAAACCTTGTTAGTGTTTCCAAGGATTTGGCTAGTGGTACTAACTTGGCAGTCATTAAGAGTAACACCTGAGGTGTTTTTTTTTTCTTTTGGATTACAAAAGTGAAGTTAGTTCTAAAAAAGTGTCTAAATGCTAAATTAGGTGAAAATGACTTTGTTAACAAGTGCAACTATTACTCGTTAGAAAAATCTTGTGAAGAAAACTGACCACTTTATCTCAGTGTTGACTTACTATTTTAACCACTAAAAACAAAAACTTAATACTTTTTGGACAACTATATTACTTTTATTTATTAAAACCTTACCATCTTCAATAAGAAATTGTACTACTTTTCTGAAATAAGTTACAACGTCATCTAAGTAATAAAGCGTCAAAGTTCCTTTCTAGTTCAAATAGAGTTTCCCTGTATAAACTTCCCCTGCATTATGAATTCATCTAGTTAATCACATATCGATTTTGTCCCTTTGTTTAGTCAATGCGCTTTTTAGAATTTTCCTTCAATTATTTTCCTAAGAGTCTATCTAACAGGTGCCCATTGGGTACTCGTTAGATATATTTTAGATGTTATATTTTTTGAAATGTAAAATTAATTAGGAAAAGTAAATAAATACAAGAAATGATAGACAAAATTAAATAGGAAACGTATATAAATTCAAAAAAGGTAATAATTATTAGTATGTACAGTGTATATACATGACACGTTAGGCAAATTTAGATGTGTTAATTACTAGTCAATGGACTTCCGTTAGAATTGGCCTCAAATTGGCTAACTAATTATAACCATCGAGTTTTGACTTAGTGGCCATCAAAAAGGGATTAAATCCCTCTTCGGCCTATAGGTTGAGGGGTTCGAATCCCACCTGCAGAAGTGATACATACCTCCCTGTAAAACAGGATAAATTAGATTATAAAAATATTATCATTCTAACAAAAAAAAAATTAGCTTATAGAAATGTTATCATTGTAACCCCTTATACAGGCTCTTTAACCTCCCTTCTAGCCTCCCTATAAAATAGAATAGATTATATTATAAAAATATTATTATTCCGACAAAAAAAAAAAGGCTAACTGATCATGGCTTAATTAATCACCGTTTTCATACCACACGACAAAACTCATCTTCTATTATTGACTCGTCCTAACAATCTCCAAGCCTTGCCTGCGAGTGCACGCAATTACTTGTAGCCGTTGAATACTTCTTCAACAGAGATAGCATGTGAGGTCTCTTTTGTACCATTGTCGGACACATTCTCAGGATGAGCAAAATCACTTCAACGATGGTGATGAGCACATCCCTTGACATTAGTGTTCACTAATTATGCGTTTTTCTTTCTCACAACAGTTAGTTGACAAAATCTATCTATTTTTCAACAGTGACTACCACTCTGTAGAAAAACGGCACTACCTTCTTTTTAACGAAAAGAAAAGAGAGATACCAGTTAATAGAAAAAGTGAGTAATTGATAATATAAAGTTGCTTCTTACTATTGCTAGCAAAGTTTACTACTTTTTGAGTAGATTATATTAGCAAGACTTACAGCAGAATTAATATCACATAATCTAACTGGTATTCTAATAAAACTTTCCTTTTTAGCAAAATGACAAACTTTTACAGCAAAAAGATTCTTTTTTTTTTTAACTAAAACATACGATTTGGTTACTAAACATATCATCCTGTTTGTTTTACAAACTTTTCACCTTTTTAATGAAACTTACCATTTTTAGGTAAAAGACTTTTTCATTAGTAAAAGTTACCAATCGAAACTTGCCTATTTTTAGTAAGACAAAATAGGAAAAAGGAAAAGAAAAAAGGAAGAGTAGTACTTTAAAAAACAAAAGAAAGAAAGAGAAAGCTTTGGAACATTTGAAGTTTTATCCAGGCAAATATTGGAGTTTATCATGCTTATGCCTGATCTGTTGGTTGGACCAATGAAAATGGCCTGGTTGAGATGCAATGCAATTGATCTTTTCGTCATCATCTTAGCAAACATTGACTGGCTATGACTGTTTATCATATTTGGAGAGCTCAAATCTTGGTGTTATTCAAACATTAGATTGGCCTGTTCGGTTGTGCAAAGAATTTATTCAAAATGTATTGTATTGTGCATAGTTGGAGAATGTGACAAAAGGGAGAAAAAGAATTGGGGTCTTATAATGAGTTGGGGTTTTTATCAATCCATTGTATTGCACAAATTTAGTTAGGCTGTTGTGGCTTGGTTTGTGTAACATACATATATAGTATAGCCTTTGGCTCTGTCATAGGTTTCCTATGTTTGGGGATTTATCCCTTGTGCTTGCACTTATCAAATTTTGAAGTATCGCATACATAGGGATTTCAGCTCAAATCCTTGATGGCATTAGAATTCCTATGTACTATGGAGTAATTTGGTACAAGAATCCAGGGATTTGGGCAGCAAATCATGAATTTCCAACATTAAATTTGCTTGGTTCATGTCTTGAGCCTTCACTAAACTTCTCTGTTTTTTTTTTAATTTTATTTTCCCCCTTCTCTCAAGCGATCCCGTTTCACTTCCACAAACAGAAAGTACTACAAACTTTGTCCATGTTTGGCTGAAAATAAAGGATTTTTCTAACGAATACCTTTAGGGGACTAATTAATACATCTATCACTCACCTAATCTAGTATATATATACTCATACTAATAATTATTATTCTCTCTTATATTTATATATTTTTCCTATTGCATCTTGCTTGCTCTCCTTTATATGTATTTATTTTTTTTAATTAAATTTATATTTTTAAAAATAAAACTTAAAATATATCTTAACGATAGAGCACCGATGAGACATACGGTTGAAAAAATATGGGAGAGTCGATGAAGTCAAAGGCCAACACTCTATGTAGGTCATTTTAAAAAAACAAAACAATAAAGGAAAGGCTGAGGTCGTAGATATGAGAATCTTCGTACCAGAAGTTGGGCTTGGGCTTTGAGGCGTCAGTTTGAGGAAAGTGCGAGAAGGGTAGTTGGAAATGGGGTGCGGTGGATTTGTGGTAGTACACTTACATCATGTGCAATTGTTGATAGTTTTTTTTTTTTTTTATCAACACAGGGGTATCCGAACTGTCGGCCCGACTAATCCTCGTACTTGTGCATCCGCCCCCAAGGATACACAAGACGGCAGAAGGAGTCGAACCCGACCACACGGTGCCAAGATCTAACTAGGCAACTCCAACATCAGCCGAACCAACCTCGAGGGGCCAATTGTTGATAGTTAATGTACTTATAATCTTACGTACAAAGTATAATTACATTATATTATTGCGCTTTAGTTACATAGAATATTTTGTTTATATACACTAATTTTTGTATCATAATGATATTTTAATTGTGCATAAAATTCTATAACAATTACATAGGTATGTAATCGGACTTACTCAAGTTATATCTACTGTCTAATGGTATCGAGGTCCCGATGTTTGAATTTTTTTTTTATTTGAGATAAAAAAAAGAAACTTTTTATCCATTCATATCACAAAAAGCAGAAAAAATAAACTTTTTTTGGGTGGGGGTGGGGGAGGTTTGGTGGATTTGTGGTACTAGAGTTACATAGAATAGTTTAGTGAATATTTATGGCATATAATCGTTCATCGAATATAGTAATATTTAACGATTTTCTCAATTTACACGCTTCAAATAAAATATTTCATGAACTATTCATCGTGCAGCTTGAGCACATTCAAAACCCTAAATGAATCAGGCGTACAACCGTGTATAAATGGTTGAGTGATGTCTTGTGCTCCATTCATCATCCTCTGCGCTCCATTGAAGGAGGGGCCTTCCCTGACAATGGAGCGCAGAGGGGGGATCCTTTCGAGGCACTGATAAAAATGTCCTGGACTTGTAAGCCTCTTGTTCTCTATTGCTCTTTCTTTCGTTTTTTTTCCTTTATTTCCTAGTTTTGTTTTTTAAGAAATGGATATGTTTCACCCATCTCAGAAGCTTCAAAGATCACTTAGGAGGAAAAATTCAAGTACGTACGAAAAGCTTATACAACGTTCTCCTTTGTCTTAATTAACAGGGAATGGAGGATCCAGTCTTAGCGATCAATAATGGACGTCTTTGATGAAGAGTTATCTGCTGTTGCTATCCATTACTTTCAATATTCTCTCGTCTTCAAAAGGCAATTCATCTTTCTCCACCTTTTTCTATATCTTAGTCCTGTTTCCAAAAGGCAATTCATCCTTCTCCACATTTTCGTATCTCTTAGTTCAGTGATGGTAGATCATCTATTTGTTCCTGAAAGACCAGCCAAACAGCACAAGCCTAATGGCTATAACTTGTCAAGCATCCACAATCTGCCAAATTTTGATCAAGCTTCTTCTTGTCCACTGATTCTCACTTTTGGGAATCCAAATATGCCAGGAATAAATCCTCAACAAGTGAGTCTAGGAACATTGAACCCTGAGGATGATGCAGTGTCTGAGGTTTTGACATCCCAAGGTTCATTTGTAAAATTCGATGAGGCAACTAATACTACTGTCCAAACAAAAACAAAGAAACCTGGCGGTCGTACAAGGTTACGAACCCAAAACTATGATCACGTAGTAGCAGAAAGAAAGCGATACGAGCTGTTCAGCCAGAGTACCATGGCTCTTTCCACCATAGTTCCTGGTCTCAAGAAGGTACTATCTAATTTTTCCTAAACTAGGGATTAAAAAAAAAAAACCAGCATAGTAGACAAGTTTGTGTTGATTGCTAATATCGGTTAGATAAATAAATTGATCAGGCAGACTGTGACGACTACACTAAATAAATTGATAGGGCGTGCAAGTTTTCCAACCTATATATATATATAGATTTTGAAATCTCAGCACGTAATTTGCAACCGAAGTTCTTATAGAATTCTTGTTCACGAGATATTTAAGTTCTTGCAGATGCATAAAACTTTCAGTCTTGAGGAGAGAGCAAAGAAGCTGGAGGAACAAACCATGGAACCAGCGGTGCTTGTGAAGAAACCACAACTCTTAGTTGAAAATGAAGGTTCTATAGATGATATGGCTGGCCCTGATGAGCAGCCACTGGCCGAAATTTAAGCTAAATTTTACGACAAGAATGTTCTTCTGATTGTTCATTGTGAAGATCGTAGAAAGGGTACTGACAAAAATTGCTTCTGAGGTAGAGAAGCTCAATCTTGCTGCTAGTGTGACACCATTTGGAAGTTGGGCTCTTGACATTACAATTACTGCTGATCCATGGAACAATTTCTCAGTAAAATTGCAACAGATTTTCGAGCAATGATTCTTTGAATTAATCTTTTTTAGATGGAGAAAGAATTCAACCTGATAATCATGGAAGCAGTTGGGAAGTCTTGTGTCTGTTCATCAATATAGAGGCAAGCAGGCTGCTTAGTTCTGAGTATTGAGGGAAATTGTTTCAAAATGCCTTGGCGAGTACTAATAATAAAACTGCTGTAATTTGGCGTCCTATGTGAAAAAAAATTGAGATAAAGATCTGGAGCAAGACTGTCGATCTAGTGGAGGATGCAGACAGACCAATATCATGGCCTAGATTTTTTTTTTCCCCTTTTTTTTGTTGTTTTTGGAGGAAGCTGTGATGCTCTTAGCCGATGAAAAATAATACACCTCGTGGGTCACGAAACTATGATATGGTACGTGTGTGCAGATGTTGCCTATAATTTCTTTGAAATTTAGCTATTGGATTCTTATATTAGTGCCCATTAATATCATAATATGACAGTCTGCCACTGCTTATCCTTCACTTATTCTTTCCGTGCCACTGATATATCAATTGGTCGGGTCATTATCACGATTTTTTTTTTGTTTGACAAGCCACTATCACGAATTTTAAATGTGAACTCATGCAATTTTAATACAATTAAATGTCAGAACCCTAATGATTCTAAAGATAGAAAACTATTGCCAAACTCGAATGATTTTGTATTGGTATTAGATACCAAGAGCATATGTTATGTGAGTAAAAAGAAATTAAAATCAGATAGCAATTTTTGAAACCATGAACTACATGAGATCCTAATGTAATGTAACTATAATCCTTTCAGTTTTTGCACAGCCAACTACTTTTGTGGATACTAAAATAAGATGAGTTATATACACACAATTTTTGAAGAACTTTAAAATTCAGAATCCGGTCATGGATTATTGAGAATCTGTCCACGGATTAAGAATCAGTCCCCGGATTCCATAGAAAGTGAATTGGATTCATTTCAGAGAGTTGTGCAAATTTGTTAACTTGGATCCACGGATGGATAGTGGATCTTAACAATGGTCAGAATGTTCAAATTTTGCTGTTTTAGCACATTTTTATTTTTTGGCAGTTATCACCTCTTAGCTGAAGAGGAATGTCCAGCAAAATAAGACAAATTGCTATATTGATGCCTACGTACTAAGCCACAAAATACATTTGAAAGAAAAATTAAAGTTGTAGAACCCAAAAAAATTATATCAAAATGTTGTAGGAGGAGATAAATTTCATAGAACTAATGTAGATGGAGAGGTAATTTACACACATAAAAATATATGCAAGAGAATAGGAATAATACCGACAATAATATATTAATCATTCACCACAAGAATAACGCTCTCAAATCTTACCCTTCTCAACTAATATAATAATTAGACTCCCTATTTATAGACTATATGACTTCGTAAACAAATCTTACAACCATGAGAATTTTCTAATAAAATACTAATTCCTAAATAATAAAACTATCATAATTTGACTCCAACAAAACTACTAAAAATTGACTTGACTAAAACAATGCTAAATAATAATTTAGAAAATTCTATTTTTAGACTTGATTTAGTATACCGACATTGCCTCCATATAATCCCCAGTCATTTTATGTAAAGTGAAAAACAGATAGAAAGCATCTCCAATTATGGTGATTAGCTGAGACGAATTCAAAAAGTATGTGTGATGAAATTATAATTATAATATTTATTTAACTTCCCTTTTTGATTTTGCATAAATATCCACTTAACAAGCTTGTCGTTTAGTATCTATCCACATAATCCCCTATTATTTTATGCAAATTAGTTAGACCATTAATCAATTTAGTATTTAAGTAAAAGCATTATTGCCATGCCAATTAATGACATTATTTATCGTGAAATTTTCACTTTACCTAAAACTGTAAGAGAGGTTATATCGATATTTTGAAATCTTATGAAAGCCATGTGGCATTATACAAAAGTACAAGTGAGTTATGAATAATTTACCCATTAAAAGAGCTAGGATTAAACCAGCATAGAGATTCTATCGCATAAACTTTGCGCAAAATGCTTCTAAAGACCACCTGCTTCCTTGTTATGGGTGAAATCAGTTGATCCCTCTTCTCTTCTATTCCAGCTAATCAAGCCATTCTAACTTCCAAAAACTGGCTTGTGGCGCTTTTACAGATGGCTACTTCGCAATCCACTCGTGGTTCATAATCACATACGTCTCGTCTATTACAAAAGAAGATAACGGTAAGACTTCCACGTTTCAGATTGTACGTACAGAAAGAAAAGATGTGGCATATGTTAGCCAGCCTATCACTTGTAGATAGGACAAACTGAAATTGTAAACTAATTGCTAAACAATGGGATAAACACTAGAACAGAATTAGATAAAACTCACATTTTTTGAGACCATAATCCTCTATTTGTTAATGAACGATTCATGTTCATTAGCAGTTAGCACGGCATTCATAGGGAATATGCTATGCCACTATGCCAGGCAATACTGATCATAATGCCACTTAAATATAGTCATTCAGTTGTCTCCCTCATTTGCAAATGATCACCTCCTCAATGGAATTCGGTTGCTCCCAAAGATGACTAGCAAGGCGTACAAAATGGATCGAAAAGATACAAGGTAGCAATGGCTGCTGTGTAGTCCTTTTCTATTCAGTTATTTTGCTTTTCTACTGTCCTTTATTTTGGCCAGTGTTGTGACTCAGTTACCGGATTGAAGAAATGGGTATGACTTCATCATGGGTTTCAAATTTCAATTATGGAGCCATAAGCTATCGGATATCTCGAGGAAATGGAATAAACTATTAAAAAAGAAAGAGAAATCTCTTATGCTTTAATTGGTTAATGAAAATAAGACAAGGGAAAGGAAGCCTAATTAGCAATTAAACTACTCAAATCATATACTTTTAGCCGCTGAACTTCTTTTTTTTTGGTTAAAATTAGATATTTTTTGTTCCCAACTGTACATTCAATCTATATAAATATAATAGTCGTCATTCTGTTTGATTTTGCCGGTAGATTTACTATATTGAGATAGTTCTAGGATTATTTGTGGCAATCTTAGTTAGATATCACGGGTGAGACTCGCGCATGGCGAGGGAATTGGTATTGTTGAGCAAGTGACAATTTTAATCAAAATTGGTGTATAACAAGCAGAAAGCATAAGGATGAAAAGCACCAGAGATAAAGCTCGTCAAGATAAAAGTTTGATTACAAGTATCTAAATTCTAAGTGCAACAATTAGTGATGCTTTGTTGAGAGAGTGAGTAACAAATATACATTGTTTAGTGGGTCAAAATTGGTGTATAACAAACAGAAATCACAAGGATGAAAGGTACTAGAGATAAAGCTGTAAGGATAAAAGTTCAATGACGGGTATCCAAATTCTCAGTGTAACAATTAGTGATGCTTAAAGTAACGCAAGAAAAGACAGAGCGAAATTATGAAATCTTCCAAAACATGGAATCAATGGAAAGAGTATTAAAATCTTTGGAAACATGTGTCCCACTTTGTGAATTCATGGAGATAGACAAGTACTCATTAACTTGTTTTCCTGTACTTATATTGACAAGAATCTTCAAAAGATAAAAATATCTTTGTCCTTGTATTTCTTCCTCAACACTAAATTTGAACCACTTCTTTGCCTCACACAACTTCATCAACAAATACCAAGCATGAAGCAATCCCACAAACAGTCATCAGAAGACTCACCAAATACACGATCTTGGTGGCTATAGCCATTGTAAACACCAAAAATCTTGATAGAATTAGGCACATAATCACCAAAGCCAGCATCCTTAGCGAAACCTGATAAGGGCCCTTTCATGGTAGGAAATTTTCTTCTCAACCAAAGAAAGATGGAAATTCCAAAAGCATCCCTAAACTATGCAAGAAATTTGCTGATATCATATCTGTGTAGCTTACACATGAAAGACCAAGTGAAAAAGCAGTTGATTACAATATCAACAGCTAAGCATGAACCATTTTGACATTACTTTGATAAACTTAGGCAAGAATCCTATCTCAGCCATTCCTCTCAAGTTGCTCAACGGAGCTTCAGCCAATTGCTGATAAAACAACTCCAGCTTCAATCCAAATTTTCAACCATTTACCAGAAATCATTTGTGCCGCAAAATTTTATAAGCCATGTATCTAGTTTATCATAAATTTTTATCAACAAATATTGCCCCAGTGATAGCTAGAAGAGGTATAACATAGCCTGAACAAGTCAAAATGAAAGCACACAAAAGTGCTACAGGAAAAGTCTTCTGCGACTTGTCAACTTCACGTGCCATAGTACTAACATTGTCCCAAAACTTTAGGTTCCAAAAGAGTGTATTGAAGAACAAATTCCAATATTTTTTAATAAACTTTTGGCCTAAATTGATCCATCTGTGAGGTGTAGGATTGTTATCAATGACTTTGGTATAAATGATGCTAATGACATTAGGCCTAAATTTACATTTAGAGCGTACCTTGATCACCAAACTGCAGTCTAACAACAACCCCTACCCACACCTCACCTGGTTCCCCACACAAATTTCAAAATTAAGAATATACTTAGAGCATCTTTAAAAAATGTTATAAACATTGATACAGTAGCAAATGAGTGAATAATACAAAGACTAATTAAAAGTACCTATTCTCAAAACTAAAGACGAAAAACTGAAGAAAGAAACAGAGCAAACAAAAGACCTCTTCAAAGGCCAGTGTCATGGTATGAAACACAAGCAACTGAAGCACCACTGTTTTGTATTAAGAGCCTCCATTTTCTGCAATTACACTTGTAACGTGCTATTCAAATGATATTTCACCTCTGATGCATTAATGTTGTCTTAAACATGCCTCAATTACTGATTTGATTAGCCCTATTGTTTGGAGGTGTTCAATTGCTTATCTCAGGTTTTTCAGTAGTTAACCGCAAACAAATGCAGGAAAAGGCGAAAGGTTTCTACAGTTACACTTGGATCGTGCTCTTCAGATGCTAATTCACTCTCATGCATCAATATTTTACTAAAACATTCCTCATTTACTGATTTTAACGAGTCCCATTTATTGCAGAAGTTCAATTGCTTTTCTTAAGGTTCCAGTGGTTTGCAATATGATGAACTACGTTTTGATTGATAGTAGAGGGTAAAATAGTCAATTTACATACATAAGCAGCATTTAAGAAACTGATCATCACATGTTACACAAACCAATTACAGCGTGTGCATCAAACTGTTGTACACTTAGCTTACGCCCTTGAATTTCACTTCTTTTCTTCCTAAATTAGTCCTAAACATGGTAGATGAAAATTTCCCAACAGTCAGATATAGGATACATAAAGGAGAAAGTATATATTAAATGATGTGATAAAGTTCTGTTGAACTCAATTAACCCCAAAACTAACTGTAAAAAGAAAGATTAATTGCAAAAGCTAACAAAATGCCACTTCTATACTATGCTTTTATGAGTTTATTAGATGACTTTAAACAAAAAAAAAATGGTAGAGTGTTAATTTGAGTATTCTTTGATTTAGGGGTTAAGGTTTCATCATGCCCATAAAATGACAAGCTAAATAATGGTCCCCAGTTGATGGAATATTTGAGGACCAAGCCATTGTATATTATACAACTGTAGTTGAAAGTTCCTCATCATGCCGGACATTGATACAATGAACATGCAAGAAAACAAAATCCACAGAAGCAATCAAAGGCCCACGAGACCCTCGTGGGTGCAAATTTTAGTCTAATGTTGCCAAAAGTTATCCTATTGACAGTACAAGAATGATTGGCATTCTGGTCACTAGTCTGGCTTCGTGACCATTCTTTTAGTCCTTAACCACTAGGCTTCACTCTTCAGTCCGTTGCAATTTCATTAGATAAACCGGGCGGCCACTCCTAGTCCTACACCATCAGAATTGGAGATGATTCTGCATTCAATCAGACTGTTGAACTTGCCGGAGAGCAGATCGAAGCCTTCTCACTAGTTCCTGCATTGTCAGGTTGAATTCTTTGTCCATCTGAAACAAAGTTTTATAAGGGATCATTAGTTCAAAAGAAACAAATAAGTACGTAGCATTCCCAGTTAATAAGATTAGACTGGATAAAGCTCACCTCAGCAATAATGGTAATATCAAGAGCCAAACTTCCAAAAGGTGCAACATTTGTATTGACAACAGAGAGATTGCGCTTTTCAATTTCAGACAGTATTTTTACCAGCACCCCTCGGTGATTTTTGCAGTGGATTCGCAGAAGAATATTCTTATTGCATACTTTAGCTTCAATTTCGGGGAGAATCTGCTCATCGGGGCAGCCCATCTCATCTGATGATCCTTCATCTTCGATTAAGAGCTGTGATCGCCTCATAAGCACGGAAGATTCCCTGCGTTGGTTGGCAGCTTGTTCCTCGAGCGTCTGCACTCGCTCCTGAAGATGTTTTAAGTAGTTGATTGCATCTCCAAGAACAGAATTTTTATCCATCTGCAAGAAATTAAGATCTCATCATCAGACAAACCATGTGGAAAACATGTGAAGCTGTAAAGAAAATAGGATGAGAAAGTTTTTCGTCCCTACTGAAGTTAGTATAGGAATTGAACTCATCTGCAGTGTAGCCTAAAAACTGGCTAAAACCAATTTCATTGAATGGTTCTATTTTGGAACAAGGCATGTGGTGAATTCTGGCCAAAAACTAGTTTGGAACCTAGAATGGGACCATATTTGATCAATGTAAATTTGTAAGGGACGTAAAAGTACACTTTTAAAAGTAAGGGACGAAAAAAGTCATTTTACAAAATGTGAGGGACGTTTTGAACGATTTTCTCTAATTGTTTTGTTATATGCCTTATGTTTGAGTCAGATTATTTGCCAAGAATGACAGCGCTTCTGGATGATATTCATTTACACCATAATGGCGATGATCTAATCACAGAATCTTAATATTGCATTATCTAAAGCAAAATAGTTCATATTATAACCTAATCTTTGAAATGTATCTTTTAGATGGTTCAATATTAAGATGCGAGTCATTTCGGAGCAAATGTAGGATCCTGCATATAAATAAAATTTTTCTAATGAGTGCCAGTAGGATACTCATAAAAACACTTGAAGCATGTCTAAATTCCCATGTAAAGACAGACTCACATTTATTGGATCCCTTGAATTGTAATACTTTTTCTAATCAATTATACTTTTTTCTAAAATTAAGACTTGAATCCCTTATTATCGAGTGTTCAATGGACACTCATTAGCCAAACTATAAGTTTAAAAGATATAGATGTATCTAAATCTATTTTGAAAATTGAAAGACATTCACATCCATGATTGATAAAATAGGCATGTAAAAGATCAAATCAGATAATATGTTTCACCCGGTTCTAGAATTTGTAATGATCATTTCTTTAATGAGTTCGTTTTATACAAGTACAATACAAAAGTATATGAACCCGAAAGTGTAAATTAAAAACAAACTCTCTCATGTGGTTCATGACTTTCATAATATATCCCTATGTAATTTTTTCTTATTTTGTGATCAGGTAATTGCACAAAGAACGCTCTTGATTAAGGGTTTTTGTTTAATAATCTTTTGTAAGTCAACTATGAAACTCTTTGTTTAACCTCATATATGAATCACGACTCCCTACATAACATCTGGTACGATATTATCATTACAATCACGATAAATTTGAAAGTGCTCTCGGTAGTAATTGTCAGGATTACGAGGGACAGGCCAATGGAAAAACGAACAGTTTAGAAATAGCGGTGATGAATAATCTAGTAATTTTTTAATTTTTTTCCTAACAGGAGAAGGGAAGGATTTAAAAAACGGGAAGAGGAGAGGAATATGAATTCAAGACCTCTAAAATCTTCGTCTCTCAACCTTAATCATTGGATCAAAACCTCTTTAGTCTGAAGAATATTATAGTAACTATACATAATACGTATTAAATGTTTTGAAAATCTTTTGTTATGAAAAAACTTAGATCACTCATCATATGCATTATACATATGGACAGAACCAGCATCTTAGTTGAGAAGGCAAGCCACCAAACGTACAAAAATACGAAGTTCAAAGATTACAAGAAACTTCATTATGATCTGAGTAACCACCACACGTGACATTAGGAAACAGAACAAAGTTATTGTCACCTCTTTCTTTCCGGAGAATTTATACGCACACAAATCATATTGAAATGAAAGCTAAACTTGTCTTACATACATGTTTATACTTTATCAACCAATCCATAAACAAAAATGTGAAATTTAAATATGAACAATACAATTGGATAATATCAAGAAACCTCCCTTGAGGTTTTTGACAATTTCACTTGGTTTCGCTGAGACTTTAAATATTACATTTACCTCTCCTATTTTGAATTTTAGTGCGACAAAATTAGTCCATATATTAAAAAAATCATATAAGAGTTTGAAAATCATTTTCTTTTCCAATTTACCTTTGCATACTAAAATTAAAAAAAAAGGACTAGAGAAATGCAGTATAAAGGAGATAAATCAATCTTAGAGTAAACTGTTTAGGTGAATCATAACAAAGTCGAAAAAAATTTACCATTTCATGCTTTGAAATGCTTTAGAAAATTACCAAATTCTACTCATCAAATTAAGACACTCATTTTTTAGATACCGCTAAGTGTGATAATGTGGCCTACTTCATTATTGCTCATAAGGGATATATCTTACCCTTTTTTCCTTTTGAAATTTCATGCACTTTTCTAAAGTTCAATTTATAATTCTAAATTAACACTAAGTATTTTTAATAATCAAGGTTCAAATTTTAATTCTCAATGATTTGATTAAAACGTGGGTTTAATCGTGTATTACCCCCTTGTAACTAGGGTCAAGTGGAAAATTACCCCCTATATTCACAAACCTACAAATTAATTTTCCCTTGTTGACTACTAGGAAAATGTATGTCTCTAGCAAAAAATCAATTCTGCTCTGATTATTAGATATTATTAGATGATCCTTTTTCTTTCCTCTTTCCTCTTTATCCTTTTTCCTATTATATATTAGATTTCTTTTTACTCCACCGATTATAATACAATATTTAAGAATCCTTATTTTATGGTTTAACATTTTTTGTTATTTTCTTGTAAATAATTTCTTTCATAGGTAAATATATTTATCCTTATTTATTTATGTAAATATTTAACAATCACAAATTATCATATGAAATGAGAAAGTGCATATTTAATAAAAAACTTGAAATAGTTTCTATTTTCTTTAACTATTTCTTTTTGTGTATTAATTATTTATAAGATGTTGATGATGCACTAATTATTAATAAAATAGAAATTACATAAAGCACTATTACTAATATACATTTTTTTAGTTTCTTGTAATAATTTATGATAGTTAAATATTCGATAGAAAAATAACTGTATATGCTTAAGTGTCAAATGAACTATTGATGAATATAAAGAATAAAAGTAGATGAATAAAAAGAGAAAATAGCAGTAAAACATTCATACTAAATACAAATTATTTTTAGTAACAATGAATACATATCAAGAATTTGTTAATAAAATAGGAGTTATTTAGAATAAATATATACTTTTAATTTCTTATGATAATTAAATTGTTCAGAAGATATTATTTAGTACATTATCATGAAAATTTGTATTTCATAGTAGCAAAGAAATTTAAACAATAATAAGGGGAAAAAAAGAAGAAAGAGAAAAGGACAAATAGTCATTGGACAATATTTTAACAATAAGGACAAATTGTCTTTTTACTATCCAGATACATTAGACTATTATCATCAAGGGTTAATTTGTAAGTTTCATGAATATGGGAGGCGATTTGCTACTAACGCCTAATTGTAAGGGGGTAAAATGTATTTAAACCTAAAATGTACCTAATCATCGTGACATGCCATATGTAACTCTTTCTTGGCAAATAACTATCTTACATCTTGAATGAATTTTTAATTCTGTTTAGTTAATTTGTTGTCTTTTTTTTATAAGCCGTGGAAGGATAATTTTAGGATGAGAATACATTTTAGGATTTTATATGAATTTTGATGGACATACATGGGCTAATATTGCTGTACTAAAACTCAAAATTGGGGAAGTAAGTATAATACTTGAAACTTTAGGGGAGCCAAGTGAAATTATGTCAATTATCAGACACCTCTAGGGAGGTTTTTGAAGTCGTCCCTAAATCATTAGACAGAAACATGAATTCAAATTCAAGCTTAAGAGCCGTACGCATCAGTTCAGAGGATGCAAATGTCAAGTCATGTTTGTACCTGAAAAAGTTGTAGTCAGTTATGTTTTGGATTACACTTGATTTACTTTTGATATATATATATATCATCATCTTTCAGTTTAAGCGAATTCTATTTTCGGCCCCGTTCAAGTCATGTATGCCGTTTGAAATCTTGTAGTGCTAATTGCTAAAGTGTAGAACCGGCAACATTCCTTTGACTCAGTCATGTGAATGAATAAGCATGTATCAAAAACTGAGTTACGATTGGCTAAATACAACGACGACTTAATTTACGAGGATTGAAATATATAGAATTCGTGGGCACCAATTGCAACAGAATATGGTATATAATTCGTCTACTCTCAGCCTTGGACCAATTAAGAAGTTTATTAAACTAGTCAAGTTGACATGTTACCTATGCCTTATTTTGATACTCTCAGTTTTATCTTAAAAAAATCTTTACGATGGCTTGTAAAGATTAGTATCGACGGCATGTGTCATGACTTTCTCCCTTATAAAGGTAACCCATGCAATAAAACTTGTGAGCAATGGCTTCAACAATGGTTGGAGTCTTGGAGAGTCAGTCCTCTAAAACTCAAAAGGTATTAACTTCCGAGGCCGAGCTCCTTTTAGCCCATTAAGTAGCAAATTTAGGGGGTTAAGTATGCATTTTCTTTGTGTTCTTTTCTTGTTCTCATTTCAAGAATTACCAACTTATCTCAATTTTAAGTAGGGACAATTTCAGAAACCTCCTTGAGGTTTCTAATAATTTCACTGCCCTTCTTCAAAATTTTGAAAATATCACTTACCTTCCCTATAAGCCATTTGGTGTTCAATGCTTACCTCATGGATGGTCAAATGACTTTACTATCTTTACAACTTAGGAATATTACGTATTTATATGGACGGAAACAATTGAGTCACTTGAACTAAATTAACCATGATTTTGGAATATAAAAAATTTAAAAATCTTGAATATTAAATTTTATAACGATAATTGTTAACATTTTAAAATTCTTTTTCTGTATTTGAGTAGTTCTTGTAATTTCTTTCTCCTAAAGAAGATTAAAATTCCTATTAAAATATTATTATTTCATGAATTTTTCATAAGAATAACAAGATGAATATGAAAAATACATAAAAAGAGGGTAAAGTATTAAAATATGTTTACAATTAGATTTTATTATGGATAAAATGTAATAAAATGTAACTGTACACAATCTATCCTTTCCTTTCTTTTCCAAATATTTGGTGTTTCTTTTCTTTTCTTTGTATACATAATCCAAACAAGATGGATAGAAAAAAGATTTTCTACTTTGATTTATTTGCTTTTCCATTAAAATCATACACTTTTTATTAATCCAAATGTTGCTTGAGAGTTGTTGTTTTTTTTTAATTACAAATGATGGAAATTTCTTGTTAATCATGTGAAATAATGGACCATGTAAGTTAAAAAAATAATTCAAAAAACATAATATATTTTACCATATTTTATATTTTTTATCATTAGCCATCTATTGTGATGTTTTTTCTTGAAAATGCCATACTTTGTCTTGTCAATTCCTATTCAAATCTTTCAAATTCTGATACTAAGAGTTTAGGAATTTTATGTGTAAATCTTGATTCCAAATTAACAATTTTTCCTCTCCAATACTCTGATTTTTCTATTTTATGTAGTTCTATGAAAAATAGTCATTGTCACTAAGGGTCTGTTTGTTTTGACTGAAAAGATTTTCCAAAAAATATTTTCCGTGATTTCCACTGTTTGGTTCAATTTAGCGCTGAGAAAATGATTTCTCTTGTAAAATCTTTTCCATAAGTGGGTGTAAAATAACTTCACTTATAAATTTACTGAAATTATTTTCCACTCTCTAATCCTGTCCCTTTTGTCCTTAGTTACATTCATCAACATACGAAGTAAAAGGCCATAGGAAATAGTTTCGGTGGGATTGTCTGATATCTCTAGGCAAAACATCGATCCTTTCATCACCCCTCTGTTCATTCCATGTAATTCCTCCTCTCATAGAAACGGAATCCAACCTATCGCACATCCTATTGCATCTGCGTTGGATTTACAGAAACAATTAAGATCTATAGAAATAGGGGGAATCTAGAGAGACAAAACAAGGAAATTGGCAACATAAAGAAAGAAGAGATCTCAGAGGAACTTTTACAAGAGGCAGAAGTCTTTTAAGATTGGCCACGGAGGAGAGAGATGAACTAATTTTGTACATCACCAACAATGTTCAGCTTTTGCTTTGGAAATTTCAATTCGAGATCTTCTAGATCTTTGAAAGAATTTTAGCGATAAAAATATTCTTATGAGAGTTGGTTTTATTTCATTGTCATCTTCAATGTCTTATGACTGATTATGGTTGAGTTGGAAAACTGATATTGATCATTCATGTGTCTACTGCTTTAATCTCTTCTCGGTCAAAGAATGATGGCAGGGGCAGGGGTGGTGTACGTGGTGAAGGAAAGTTTTTTGTGGGGGAGACGAGAGAGGAATGGCAGAGACGGCCAATGGGAGAGGATTTCTTGATATGGTGAGGAATTGAATTAATTACTCGTGAGGACAAATGTTTTCCAAAAGTAACCAAATAGATGAAAATTAGAAAGAAAACAAAACTTTTTCTAGAAAAAGACTTCCAATGAAATTATTTTCTCAAAGAAAATATTTTACATCCTACCAAACAGACCATAAATTCTATTATGCTCGTGCTAGAGTTTAGTCTTTATTTTCTATTTTTTAACTAATATTCCCTTCTGATTCTAAGTCAACCAACTTGTAATAAGTTAAGGGACACTTTTGGTATGAAATATTCTTCTCACTCTTGAAATCATTTTTTTATTGTCAATTTTTTTTGTATTGGGCTAATTTGTTACAAGAACGTTAGTTTTAAGAAAGGTTAATGATATTTTTAAAACCTCAGGGGAAAGCATTGAAACTGTCACAAACCTGAGGGGAGGTTTCTGAAATTATCCCTTTTAAGTATAATAACCATTCAAATTTTAAATTGAATAAGTATAGGCAATTGTTTTTATTGTCTAGTCAGGTGGAAAAAATTACAGAAAGAGATATGTCATGTCATGAGGTTAGGTATGCGAACTTTTTTTTTTTAATATTCAATGATTAGTTTTCAGAAACAAAGTAAGGGAGACTGATTGTGTATTTTTTTTATTTCTTTTATTTGGATTAAAGTAACAACATTTTTTGTCAAGCTTATGACAAATTAGTACTAACTAAACAAGATTGGATCGATGGGGGAATGCAATCAACAGAATCACATGGGATCATATGTCTTTTCTGTAGTAGACACTGTCGACACCTGCTGGTAAGAACAATGTTAATTATCCAGAGAATAAGACAATTTCGAGTTTATAAATAAGCCTTCCAATTAAGCCTCTGCATGATTAGAAAAGTCCAAGGTCTGATAAGCAAATAATAACAGACGTCAGACAAAATTGAAATATATATATATATATATATATATATATATATATATATATATATATATACTTGTCTGCGGCGCTGCTAATACATAAGTGTGTAAAAAAACCTAAAAAAAAAATAAAAAATAGGTTTAGGTATGTTTATAAAATCTAATTCCATTGTTTCACTTATCATGGTACTTGTAATAATGTGAGATACACAAGAGAAATAAGTTGGTCATTAATTGTTGCCTATGGAACACTGCAAGGTGAATTTACAAAAAACGTGTGTAACAAAAGCGGGGTAAAAAAGAATAAAATGAAAATAATATGTTAAAATATATTGCTACTTTTGAGCATATGCCAGTTTGAATTTTTATTTTTTTTATAAGCATCATATTGGAATTTTACTAGAGATAATTTCACAAACCTCCTTTGAGGTTTATGACAATTACAGGAAGTACCTTACAAGAATTACATCTACCTCCCCTTATAGTGTAAATTAACAATGATAACCTTGATAAATTACTAAATTTAACGTCTTCATGAAGGGATATAATTTACGAAACCGTTAGAGAGAGAGAGAGAGAGCAATTGATTCTATCTAGTCCTCACCACCCAAATCACATTAGTCCAATCTTATTTAATTTAGTCATAATTTGGGAAGGGAAAAAAATCTAGATTCCTCTGAACATAGGTTTTTATTCGACTAGTATCCAAGACTTTTTTTTAATTTTTAAGATCAGTAGGTGTGAGTGTTTTTTCTATTCTGATTCAAGAGGAATGAATTTGGTAGATAACTTTCTTACGATATGTAAGGTATATTTTTTGTTTAAAATTACTATGGAATGTTATGCCTATGAGGAAAATCACTTAAAGGCAATTTAGGAACATTATCAATAGGTACATTCCACTTATACCAGCAAAGTGAGCCCGAACAAATTTTTAAGGGAGGTTTCTATAATTTTTCAAACTCGACATATGTTGCTCGCAATTATCATAAACCTCAAGAGAGGTTTGTGCAATTATCCCATTTTACTATCTACCAACACAAAACGATGCCGTGTTTCTTCAAATACATATATGATACAACAAAACGGAAGATCAAGACTTTTTTCCTTGACAACTGATGATGTTTATGCTCATCAAATGTACTTTTTGTTAAGTACAACGTTTTTTTTAGCTGAACGAGGAATGATGATCACCAAGAATAATAATCAATTACTTTCGCCCTTCCAATTAAAGAAATTTCTTCCGACTTAATACACAAACAAAAAAGAATTTTGAACATGCTTCAAAGATTTTTTTAGCAGTGACGTGGCCAATTGAAGTGGCTTAGATTCATGGAGATAGAAGCTCCTTAATATAAACAGTCCCACAAATAGCCACTCTAGCTCATATCTTAACCAGTTTTCATTTTTACCATTAATCAACCCAGCAAAACTTGGTCCATATAATTTCAATGCTATATGTAACCAAAACATCACATGAAGTATTTTATGAATGAATTTGGGCCCCGTTTGGCAAGTAAGTTTTTGAATGTTTATCTAAAACTTTACTGTAACTTACTGTAGAAGTTTTTTAAAAAAATTTTGAAGTGTGTAAATTTTTAATATTTTGAAGGTGGTATAATTTTAAAAATTTTGAAAAGTTTTTTGATATTACTGTAGCTAAAATTTTTAAAAAACTTGTAGTAAACAAACTTAGCAAAAAACTCAAGTGCCAAACAGGGTTTAACTTAGAATTTTGAAACTTAAGGCATAATTGAAAGGAATTCACTCCATTCTAATGGATAGGAGCTAATCCTGTTGTTAATGCGCTTAAGCTATTTAAGCACCTATGCTTTAGCACCATTTTCCTACATTTATATGGAAATTATGGTTAGGTACGTTTTGCAAACGGGAATAAGCCTGTAAATGAACCAAGTTGCTTGCTAGCAGATCAATCAAATACTCAATTGAACCAGGTTAAAAGCGAGCTTGAGTTGAATTTGAGTGTGTTCATTAAAATAAATTAGATAATGAATCAAATTTAAACATGCTAGTACTCTAGTAAAATGCTCATCAAGTAGTGACAAGCACATATGAAAGTCTTAGAAGATTGCTGCTAACTGGAAGAGTTGTATGTGGGATCGATATTTATGAGTACGAAATAATTGAGAGAAGGTCGGTAATCCGTAAATTAATTGAGGTGTCACATTTTTGTTAACTGTTAATGTAAACTACGTTTTCACTGATACTATATAAAAAAATTATCATATATATATATATATCAATTTTTCATATATTTAGGTAAAATTTTTAATACAAAAAATATGCATAACAGAAATTATTTTAGTACGTATAAAAATGAAGTTATTTCAATGCATAAAAAAATTTTGCCTCACAACAAAGATAATGATGAGGATAAACACACGACAAAGACTCAAGTTTGGATAATGAAACTCACAATTATCAATTTTAGAGAGTTTCCCTCTATCCTTATAACTCAACTCTCTCCCAACACCATGAATAAATGGAATTTGCCAAACTTTAACAAAGGCCACATAAATAAATATTCTGCTGCCGCTTCAACTTCTAATTATGCTCTAAAAAGCCACTTAATCAACAAAACACACTCACCCTAATGTAATTTGCTTGGTTTAATTATCTATAAAGATTAATGACTATTCACTTTAAACAAATTACATCTTTTACTCAAGTTTGAGCTTGAGCTCATCTCCAATGAAGACTCAACCTCGATCAGTTGCCTAGCTCTCTAACAAACTCAAGCTGAGCTTGATGTTCCTAGCCTTCATAAGATGAGTCGAACTTGAGTTCTAATTTTGATTCTCAACTTAGTTGGAGCTCCAGTTCGATCAAAGTTATTTGTCAGGAGTCTGAGCTCGCAAAGTGCACTTTTTTACAGCCCTACATTTGAATTGGTGAATGCACTAATACTGTTTAATTAATTCTTAAATTCCCACATGCAAAGCTGTGCCATTCAGGCCACTCAATGCAGTCGACAACAATATCCATCCAAAAGATAGTAACTAGAAAAACAATAGAGTGGTCACCAAGAGAATTTTAAGGTCAATGGTGGTTCATTTACTTGGATTTTTTCCGGACTCTTTCGAGTCATCTCCTTCCTTTAGTATAGAGTAGGAGTAGATGTGAATTAGAATCTATAGTGTCCGAAAAAAAAAAAGAGAATAGTAACTAGAAAAACATGACGGATGAACATGGAAAAAGACAAATTCGCTCGACCAAACCAAAAGCGATGGTGATTCAGAATCAGAATTATGGCTAGCAACCAATATACTAGGCACCGGCTGCTGGTGGTAAACCTACAAGCCTTTGGTTATACTCGTGATTCAGGCTTTGTTATAAAGGCCAAAATATGTGTTTTTATACTAATTTCTAGACTGCGTCTTGCTAATGCCATCCTAAAAGATTTCTGTCGCTTCTTAGCAACACCCAGAGCTACTTTATTGTGTCGCCATCAGTTTGGTCGCCATAGTCGTCCTTCTGTCTCTCTTTGATATGCAGGATAGAGTGTATGACAATGACTTTATTTCTTCCAAAAGCGTTCATTCACAATCACAGTACATCGCATCGTGCTTGTCCCCATTTTTCTCCCCCAGAAAGAAAAAAAAATTCCTCGTGCTTGACCTTTACTTTAAAGCACCTGACATAATTAGTGATGCGATAAGATTCGGTGGGGTTCATTCCATCAAAATGGACAACCATTTACTTGGGATCATAATTCATAACTTTAAGGCATTGGATGTAGGTCGCAAGTGAGGTTGTTTCCTAAGGCTTAAAAAATAATGTACCATTTGGAGATATGCTATGATCTTATTTACTTAATCATGTTGCTGTATTTCCTATGTTGATTGCACTTGGAACAAGAAAAATTATCATCAACTTTAGAAGTTAGATCTACATGTAAGTTTTTTACCACCCCTCCATTGTTACAATATTGTGGTTGTGTTATACACTGGATTTTAAGAAACAATTGAGAAAACTTCAAATTGACAACTAGAATTACCAAAATAGTGGAGTTGAAGCAGCCTAGTAATTCATTGATGTGATTGGGCAAGAATATACCTGGCAATTAGACGGGTTGGATGGTTTTGGGCAGGTTAATATTTGAGTTTTCATTTAAATGGGTTACACCCAACTCGCCCAACTTTAGATTGGGTTAATTTTGGATTGGATCATATTGGGTCAACTCAAACTCATGACCCAAATATAACCAAATATATTAATTAATAGATTTTGATACATAAACTCTCTCAAATACATTTTCACATACAATAAAAAAAATTTCACATAGATAGACATATTTTCACACACTAAAACACTCACAGATACAAACACACACTCACTTCTTAAACTCTTTTGAAATACTTTGGCCCTGTTTGGATTGTCATTTTCTATCGAAAAATTGCATCGTTTTTCGTGATCACATTTTCCTATCATCTTTTTTTCTCACATACATCGAATCGCTACAGTATTTTTTCCATAGAAAATCATGAAAAATGCAATCCAAACAGGGCCTTTATTTTTACACATACAAACACACTAAAATACACTTGTGGATTGTTAACTTACCATACTTTGTGGGATCATTAATCCTATCAAGGAGCCAATCATAGAAATTGGAGTTGCAGTATTTGAAACCCTTGAGCAGGAGTTCAAGACCGGGGAGGACAGCCTGTAGAGCATTGTTATGTGCAAATGCTAGAGCACTAGCATGGTGGCCTTTAGGATTGAGAACTCGGAGGGCTAGCCAGCAACCCAAGGGGCATAAGCTCAGATATCCAAATTTTCTGGCTCCGCGATCATACAGCTCCTAAATAAATACGGAATGTGAGTTAGTGTGTGAGTGTGGGTAGGATGGTTACTAAAAATGAACTTCTTAAAAGCGGTATATTATCAAACCTTAAATAAAACTTACGTATTTTTCTCCGGTTACTACTCTTTCTATTCAAAACTAAAAGTTTCAGTGGAGAGGAAAGATTCTGGGGATCAACTGGAGTCTCACTTAGAACAAATATTTTCACAAACCTAAGCAAGCAAGTTCTCTAATTTAGTGAAGAGGAATGATGGGTTGGATGGTTCAGGGGTGGGAGTGTAACTGAAAAGTCACAGTCGAATTCTCTCATTTATACTTTAAAAAAAAAAATTTCTCAAAGTCAGAGTGTTTGGCGACGGCCAGCCAATATGGCTGCTAAGGGCCCACGGCAGCCAGTAGCCAGCAACGATGCTGCTTCATTTTATAGCTAACAGCAGTAGCAGCTGCTGTTGTTGCTTTAGGCAGAACCATCAGTAATGAAGGAAATGATGACGATGATGATGGTGTGGTGATCGGGTTCGTACAATAGGATTTGTATCATTGGCTTTTCTGATTTGGATGATGATATCCATTTTGAAAACGGGGTCGGGTTATTTGATCAATGGGTTTGACCATTCAAAATCAAACGGGTCTGAATTAGTTGGGTTTTTTCTTATGGGCTACCTAACTAGAATAAGTGGCCATTCTGATCGTTATATAACTTGGGCGGGAAATTGGTTTTGGGCCTATTAACTCTTCAAAAAGGTAATTGGACCTATTATAGAAGTTGATAACTAAAGTGTGAATATTTTATTGTAACCTAAACCATCCATTAGTTAGGCTTACGTTGGCACTATTAATCAAGGGTCAAAATTAAAAAATTTTTCATATTATTATTTAATTAGTGTTTTAGTCAAATTAGGATTTTAGTAATTCTATTGGAGTCAAGTTATGGGCAGTTTTATTGTTTTAAGGAATTAGTATTTTATTAGAAAATTTCTTATGGTTGTAAGACTTGTTATTCAGTCATCTAGTGTATAAATATGGAGTCATATTATTTGTGTTAAGTTGAGAAGAGTGAAGGATTTGAGAGTCTTGTTTCTTATGATGTGTTTAATAGATTATTATTGGTAATTATTTCTCTTCTCCTACACATATTATAAGTGTGTAAATTGGCCCTTTCCATATACATTAACTTTATCAAATATATCTCCTATATATTATATTTTTTTGATAAATTTTTGGGTTTCTATAGCTTAGACTTCTATTCATTTAGTTTTTGATAACATTGTTATCGAATGGATTTAAATGCAAAAATTAAGAGGTTAGAGTTCAAAGTGTCTAAAATTGGAATTTAAAGTATAAAACAAAAATGAGGTACAAGTTAGAAAGTCCAAAATGACATTGTTTCCTATCTAATACCTACATTGCATTATTCTATTAGTGTCTGGTACCAAAAT